>OY979694.1:59164157-60645257 GCA_963855945.1 Thereva nobilitata | reverse complement strand
GAAACATTAAAGTCTTTTTCTCACCTGAAATATTCTTAAAAATTTGTAAGAAGCCAGTCTATGACTTTAGATCAAACTAATCAGATGTAATTTTTATAAATAAAGTTCGGAATAAATTTAAATATTATTTTTTTTATTGAATCCGTGGTAACGAATTCCTAACTGGCGCAGTCGGTAGGATAGGCAAAAGTCCTATCTCGGTTTAAAAAAGTAAAGCTCGCGGAAAATTAGAACGACGGTTTATCGTCCTGATTTGTACGCTCGTCGACGGTTTATTGACGAAAACGCTTTCTTACCGAGTGTAGTTCAACTTTCGCGAAAAATAAAAATAGTGAAAGTGAATTGAAGCAGATCAACGAAGGTACATCGTTGGATTCCTTTCGTCGAGGGATTATCGCCGAGGGACTGCTAGGACACAAGGACTTGAAGGTTTCAACCACCATTGCCTATCCAAGAACAAAACATGAAATTCGTAATCCACCTGTAAGTCACAATTATTGAATATTTTTCCTTTAATAAAATTTCCTATGTTTACTAATAATAATAAAACAAAGAGACCAAGAGTAACTCCTTATCCTAATAGAAGTAGTATTAGAACTTTAATCAACATACCTATAATTAATTTAGACCAAATAAGTGAAGAAACGGAAAGTGAAAGTGAAATATATAGTGAAACTGTGAATAGTGGGGAAAATTCTTTCAATAATTCTTTCGAAATGAATAACGATAACGCCGGAACAGCATCTCAGGGTCCATGTGTGCCCCAACCTATTACGCAAAATGTCGCGAAAACCGTTTTTGACTCCTTGAGAGTCCCTGACGCCATCAAAGATCTCCCTAGGTTTGATGGTAATCCCAGACTCTTGTACGACTTTATAAATAATGTCGAAGAGATTTTATCCTTATTAACCATAGCAGATGGTACTTCCTATGCGCAAATTCTTTTACGCGCTATTAGAAATAAAATAGAGGGCCAAGCTAATGAGGTCCTAAACATGTATGGTACCTCATTAAATTGGGACCAAATAAAAGGAAATTTAATATTACATTATTCCGATAAAAGGAATGAGACCTCTCTGATAAGAGATTTACACAATTTGAAACAAGGTGGTAGTACAGTTGAAAAATATTATAGTGAAATTATTGAAGTGCAAGCAACCATTTTTAATCATGTTCAAATTCACGAAAATAATGCGAATGTTGTTAGAGCGAAAAGAGAGGTGTATTCTGAAATGTGCTTAAACGCGTTTTTAACCGGTTTGAGGGAACCTCTAGGGGCGACAATACGAGCAATGCGCCCTGAATCCTTAGCCGTTGCATTTTCCTATTGCTTAAAAGAGCAAAACATTTCCTACATGAGGTCCTCGTATCAGACCAACACAAGTAACAATAGTGGCAATGCAAGTAATAATAGAAGAATTCAATCATCAAATAACTCGAGATTAAATACAGTTTCAACACTCAGGTCGTTTAATTTCCAACCGAGACCAATCGTAAACCAACGTAATTCATTCGGATTTAATTCCTTTAACCAAAGAGCACCAACGGGTAATAATTTTAATCCAGGATTCGGTAACAGTTTTAATCGAAATAATTCATACAATCAATATAATAATCGTCCATTCAATAACCAACCTAATCAATCATTCCCCAATAATCAAGCGGTCTCTAGACCACCACAAAGGCAATCCCTTCCAGAGCCTATGGACACAAGTTCAACTAATACCCAGTTTAGATACAACCGACCAAATCAACCCCAAAGTAGAATGGTACAGAATAATTCTTTTAGGCAATCCACACAACCCCGATTCATAAGTGAAGAATTATTTAATATCTCTAACGTAAATACCACTCCTCTTAATGATAATAATTTGGGCGATAACCACATTCAAGAGTTAGATAGATTCTATAACATCGATCATTTTAACGGCAATAATGAATCCGTACAAGTAGATGAGTCGAATTTTCAACTTCCCGCCTCGACCAACCAATCGGGTATATAGATATTAACAGACACGGATCCATTCTTCCCTATATTCTAATTTCAAACAGATCAAGTAGACCTTTACGATTCCTAGTAGACACGGGATCCTCGTCTTCATTTATCAATCCAGAACTTGTTAATTTTAAAGATGTTAAGATTATAAATCCTATTACTATAATAACAACCTTTGGTAACCATGACGTTAATCAAGAAGTAACACTGCCCACTTTCGTAGAATTTAAGCAAAATGGTGTAATGAAGTTTTTGGTTTTTAAATTCCATGCTTATTTTGACGGACTTTTAGGTTTTGATTTATTATCAATATTGAAAGCTAAGGTCGATTTAGACATTAACTGTTTAGTAACAAGAAAGGTTATAATACCACTTCAGTTCAAACCCAATCTCCAGTCCAAACGTTATGTGATTCCTTCTAATTCAAAAATGACTGTCCAATTACCAGTGGACGCGGAAAGGGGTAATATAATTATTAACACCACAGAAATTAAACCCGATTTATTCATAGCAGAAGGGCTATATCGAGCCGAAAATTGGTTTAGCACAGTATTAGTCATCAATAAGTCGGATTCTGACTTAGATCTATTTCTAGAACAACCCCTAAAAGTTGAAATCCATCCGTCTTCAGAATTCTGCGAACTCCATAATTTTAATGTCCAAGTTGAAGAAGAAAACATAAACCCAGTGGACATGGAAGATATCAGAAATCTCATACTCATTTAAATGAAGAAGAAAGAAGGATGATCGAAAAACTTTGTAGAAATTACGATGATATATTCTTTAAACAAGGACAAAATTTAAGTTTCTCAAATCAAATAAAACATAGAATCCCTACTACCGATGAAATACCCATATACGTTAAACCTTTCCGATATGCTTACACCCATAAAGAGGAAATCAAAAAACAAATAAACGAATTACTAGCCCAAAACATAATCAGACATAGCCACTCGCCATGGAGCTCTCCGGTCTGGATTGTTCCTAAAAAGCGAGACGCTTCCGGTAAGGTTAAATGGCGATTAGTGATCGATTATCGTAAACTAAACGATAAAACAATAAGCGATCGTTACCCACTTCCCAACATTAATGAAATCCTCGATAAGTTAGGCAAATGCATGTATTTTTCCACTCTCGACTTAGCGAGTGGATTTCATCAAATTGAAATGAATCCTAATGACATCCAGAAAACCGCTTTCACTATAGAAGGAGGACACTATGAGTTCCTCAGAATGCCTTTTGGGCTGAAAAATGCCCCCTCAACTTTCCAAAGGGTCATGGACAACGTTTTAAGAGACCTTCAAGGAAAGATATGTCTCGTATATCTCGATGACATAATTATTTTTTCCACTTCGCTCCAAGAGCACCTCGAAAATCTCACGAAGGTATTTGACAAGCTTAGAGAGGCCAATATGAAAGTGCAATTAGATAAATCGGAATTTTTAAAGAAAGAAATCAGCTTCCTGGGTCACATACTCACTGACAAAGGAGTCAAACCAAACCCAGATAAAATTTCGGCAATTCAAAATTTTCCTATACCGCGGACACAGAAGGAAATTAAATCATTCCTTGGTCTAGTAGGGTACTATAGAAAATTTATAAAGGATTTCGCAAAGATGACCAAACCATTGACAAGTTGCTTAAAAAAGGGAAGCAAAATAGAACTTACAGAAAATTATGTCAAAGCATTCCAAGCCTGTAGAGATATATTAATGAACGATCCACTATTAGCGTATCCCGACTTTTCTAAACCATTCGTTTTAACCACAGACGCAAGCAATTATGCGCTTGGTGCTGTATTATCCCAAGGACCCATCGGCAGTGATCGACCCATCTGCTACGCTAGCAGAACTCTAACAACGACAGAAACTAACTATTCAACAATTGAAAAAGAGTTGTTAGCGATCGTATGGGCCACAAAATATTTTCGCCCATATCTATATGGCAATAAATTCAAGATCGTCACAGATCATAAGCCCCTCCTCTGGCTAATGAGTCTGAAGGACCCAAACTCCAAATTAATCCGGTGGCGTCTAAAACTGGAAGAATTTGATTATGAAGTCATATACAAAAAGGCCACTCTAAACTCTAATGCTGATGCCTTAAGTCGAATTAAAATAGATGAAGGTAATAGTGAAAACGTCGAACTCAATATTAATGAAACAGAGAATATTTCCGTTCAAGGTACTGCGGGTACCACAATACATTCCGCCGAGGAAAACCTCGACGACGGGATACCAATTTCTGAACGTCCCCTCAATGAGTTCAATATTCAGGTAATACTGGAGAAAACCGATAAACGTCCTCCCATTTCGTTAGAAGTTCCATTTAAAAATCGCCTCCGCCGAACCTTCCGATTACCGGAATTTACAGAAGAAAACATTACTAGCCTATTCAAGCAATATTTAGGACCAAATAGACTTAATGCAATATATACAGACGACGACACCTTTAAGCTAGTTCAAAATGTATATTCCAAATATTTCTCACAGTCTAAAACATTCAAAGTCATCCGGTGCACCGAAATTCTGATAGACATAAAAGATAGCGATGAGCAAGATCAAATAATTAACAATTATCATATTACTAGTAATCACAGAGGAATCAACGAGACGGTTATTCATTTAAAACGGCAATATTATTTCCCCTTCATGAAAGGTAAAGTCACACAAGTTATTAATACTTGTGACCAATGTCAAACGCTCAAATATGATAGAAGGCCACCTAGGGTTAAGTTTCAAACACCTGAGACTCCTGACTTGCCTCTAGATGTCCTACATACAGATATATATGCCATAAACAATAAACAAATACTAACTATAATTGACAAATTTTCTAAATTTGCGGCAGCTTACACCCTCACAGCCAGAAATAGTCTAACTATTATAAAATCTTTAAAACACCTTATGAGCCTTCACGGCATCCCCAAAAAGATCGTGTCCGACCAAGGGGCTGAATTTACTTCAACTATATTTAAAGACTTTTGCAAACAATACAATATTGTACACCATGTAACTTGTTTCCAACAAACTACAAGCAATTCCCCCGTCGAACGAATGCACTCAACGTTTACCGAAATATATAGAATCATATATAGTCAGCATAAAGACAAAGATCACGACGATATTCTAAATGAAACCATTATAACGTACAATAACGCTATTCACTCCACAACCAAACTCACTCCTTATGAAGTATTCTATGGAAGAAAATATAAATTCGAAAATAATCCACAGCATAATAATGTACATGAGTATCTAGAAAAACTTAATCAATTTCAAAAGGAACTATATCCTTCAATTAAAAATAGGGCACAAGAAATAGTAAGTAAGAATATAAACAAATTAAATATTGGAAGAGAGTCTCCAAAGAAATTAAGAAAGGGATTTGTAGTTTATAGAAAAGAAAATAGAAGGAACAAATTAACCCCAAGATTTACTAAAACTAGAGTTAAGCGAGATAAATCAAATAAAATCATAGATAGTAAGAAACAAAAAATTCATAAGTCAAAGATTAAAATAAAAAATTTACAGGAAAATGCGGGAATTGCCAATAGTACTGACAATACTGACAGCACTGACAACCGCTAAAGGACAACGAATTGAAATACAGGACCTCACAAACGTACAAGGACTTTTACCTATTAGACTCGAACAAGCTAAGACTATCAAGGGCTATAATAATGTGTTACACATAGTTAAATTAAGTAATTACGTAGAGAATATAGATAGAATATCAGCATCAGTAGAAAAGTTAGGAAGCATTGAAGAAATAAAAGATTCATTCGAAATAACAAAAATTAAACTTAAGGAGTTGAAACAAAAATTAGTATCTCTAATGCCTCAAATCAGACAGAAGAGAGGGTTGATTAACGGGTTAGGTTCAATTATAAAAGGGATAACAGGGAACATGGACGCTGAAGATGCCAACCGACTTAACAAAGAAATAGATAACATAATGACAAACCAAACTATGTTAAAAACTGATCTAAATAAACAAATTAGTATAAATAATGCCATGATAAAAAGGTTTGAAAATATTACAACACACATAAATGAACAACAAACAATTATTGAAGAATATTTGAACCACTATCACGAAAATGTTAACAACAAAATTAAATCTGAGGAAGAATCCTTAAAATATATACAATATATAAACGTAATAAATTACAATATAGAGTTACTGAATTCACACTTAACTGGTCTAGCAGAAACATTGGTACTTGCCCGACTTAATATAATATCCAAGCAAATTCTAGATCCTGACGAAATCTTAGAAATTTCTCAAATTCTCGAAAGACAGTCTCTAAAATTAATATCAGTTGAACATTTATATGAGTTACTAGGTCTCCAGGCATACTATAACCATACTAACATCATTTTTAACATCCAAATCCCGTTACTTTCCCAAGAAACATACTCCCTATTACACGTAATCCCATTGCCAATAAATACCACAAAGAAAATATCCACCAAACCCTATATTATCCATAACCAGCAAAATATTCAATATTTTGATGAAAGGTGTAGAAAAACAGAAGGAATTTACATATGTGAAGAGTCCACCCTAAAAGAGAACACCAGCGAATCAGCATGCATCGGGAAACTTTTAAAAAACGAAGCAGCCAAATGCGACATGGTCGAAAATTCAGTCACAACAGAGATCCAGAGGAACCAGAACCTAATTTCATTGTCCTCATCAACGTGCCCGAAACTGAGATAAATTCAACATGCGAATTCAACCACCGAAGCCTAAAAGGAACCTTTCTATTGCACATCGATAACTGCAGCATTCAAATCAATGGTATTACATATTCAGGGAAAACCAGCATCCATTGGGACGAGATCCACATCCTTCCAGCCATATTCAGCAACATCACCGTTTCATCCTTAACGGAACATCTGAGCCTGCAAAAACTAAAAACTTACCATATTCAAAATAAAGAAGCCATAGAAGTTTTACTATCAAAGTCATCAACACTAAACCACTTAAATTGGACCACAATCATAATAGCAGTTGGAATCATTTTGGCAGTAACAGCAACATATCTAATCCAAAGAAGAAAATACAAATTATCCAACGCAGAGATCCAGATAACAGCAGCATCCACCATCCCTACAGAAGGAGCCCAGAGGCCTATTTTCCTCTGGCCATCGCTACACTAAGGGGGGAGGAGTTACATACTCACGTACTCCACATACACATGCCGCCAAAAAACCATTTTTTCCCATACATTTTCTTCTTAGTTAATTCTTAATAATTCAGTCTGGACAATTTCCTTCAGAAATTGTCATATTAGCAAAAATATAAATTCATTTTAACATAAAGTCTTAATTCAGTTCACTTCATTCCCATAGAAAAATCCAAAGCTCAGATTTCAGTCTAGACAATTTCCTTCAGAAATTGTGAAACATTAAAGTCTTTTTCTCACCTGAAATATTCTTAAAAATTTGTAAGAAGCCAGCCTGTGACTTTAGATCAAACTAATCAGATGTAATTTTTATAAATCAAGTTCGGAATAAATTTAAATATTATTTTTTTTATTGAATCCGTGGTAACGAATTCCTAACTGGCGCATCCCTTTCCAAATTATTTCGTTGAGTTTTCTGCTTGTGTTGCCTTTTTAGAGTGATAGAACAAAATTTGACAACAAGGTGCCCAGAACTGTTCAAATCCTTTGTCACGAAGTTTGAATACATCTATACCTTGCGAGAGGCTTCTCCAGACGATTGGATAAACTTCCAGAAGGTTGGCAAACAATTTTAACTAAAGGAGGAAATTATATTTTGGATTTTTTGGAATTGATTAAATAAAAAGTGAAAAATTTGAATTTTGGTTTCTTAAAAGAAAAACAACACAACTTTTCCTTACAACTAACATAAAGAGCATTTTGAACTAAAAAAATTAATATCGAAATTTATCAAACACAAAATCGTCTTTAATCAAAGGCAAAGAAAACAAAAATCACTCGTCTTAAATTTTCCTTTACGTCTAAAAATTTTATAAGAAGTATGTCCAAAAGCCTTTTCGACATAACTTCAATTTTCATTTTAATAATATTTTTGAGTTTCCAAACGAGAGAAACTGTTAGCACAGTTCTTCGTTGAAGTTGTCTAGAAACTATCAAGATATGCAACAAGCTCTTAACTTTTTAAATTAATTAAGTTTTTCGAACATAATTCCAAGAATTTCTAGAGCTACTTTCTTCCCGTTCAAAGTGTTATTCACCTCTCAAGGAGTACGAATGTACGAATTAAACCACCTAAAATTCACATATACTCGTAACTTTCCAGCAAAACATCTAAGAGCTTATCAAAAAATTCTGAAAATGAAAAATAGAAAAAAATCCTCGGGACAAGCAACGTCTAAGAAGTTTCTGCAAGACGTTCACCATGAAAAGGCGAAAACTTCTTCAAGTTCCAACTATGAAAGGAAGCAGCTGAACTCCTCCTCTTCATCGGGCAAAATGAAATAAAAAGCGGAAATAATGCACTTAAAGGTCTGCCGAAAGTTTCCGGTCTCAACGTTCAGAATACCGTGGCGGGCAAAATGGCAAAAGCCTCCATTGCTTGACCGTCATTGATAAAATGGAAAAAGTTTCTTGCGTTTTATCATGAAAGGGATTTTTTTGATTCATTTTACCACTTTTTGTTAACCACTGCCATTGGCAATGTTCGAGTTTTTTTCTTTCATGAAGTGACAAGAAATATTACGAAAGTTCAGCAGCTTATGTTCGGCTTGACAGTCAACAAAAACTAGTGATGGCTAGTGTAGTAGAGAAAAGGGATGGTCAGTAAATTTTCTACCCTTGGATAAATGACAAAATGAAGAGCTTCTGTCACGGATCTATGCTCACTTTTATGAGGATTGATACCCAAAAATTTTAGAGGTAACAAAAAAAGGCTCAGGCACTAAAACTTTTGTCCTAAGTTCTTATCTAAAAACTAAGAGCATAAAACTCCAAAGGGATGAAGTTGCTACTATCCCTTAATGGACTTCGGATCTATCTTAGTTCAAAAATCCTCTTATGAACCCTAAATAAAAAATGACTTTTCAATAAATAAGATTTACAAAAAAAAAGTGAGACCCCAACACAGGATCCCTAAGAGATGCCACCACCACCCCCTCGTTCGGCCAGAGAACAAAAAGAACGAACAACCCTTTTCACCCTCGGCGGGGGTAAATGGAAAATCAATAGACTTGACTTTCCCCCGTATAACCATAAAATTTCAATACCAATTTCAAGGTAGGACCATTGAGCAAAAACTACAAAAACAGCAAAATCGAATCCTGAAAAGACATTTTTGTTCATTTTTCCTGTCTAGGAAGTTAAATTGCAAATGGCGCGAAAGGGAATTTTTCGGAACAACAAAATTTTTGGGTGGAGGAGGACGGGCGTCCGTGCAGGTCTCCGGCTGTGCGGCTTTTCTCTACCGCACACTTGATTTCATTAGCAGAGTTTATAATCCAAGGAATTCAGCATCCTCCATCCAACCTAGAGAGCTCGACTCAACTTAACCATTTCCGGTAATTAATATTCCTAAATCCAATAAATTTTCAGCAACTGATTAATCCTGGGATCCTTTATGGCGAGAGAATTCGAACTCCAGGACGAAAACAAATGAGTCTGCATTCCAGTTTTTGTACGCTACATTGAGGATGTGTGCGGTGTGTACAAGGAGCCCGAATGGGTGCTGGCGGAGGTGGGTGCCGGGGGTTACACGGACCAGGAAGTTTTTCCCTATTTATTGGAAATTCAATTGGGTTTGCCTACTTGGGTATTTGGGCAATCTGTTGTAAGACAGGATTGTTGGTGAGATTGATAGGAATCACTTGTTTTTATATTGTTTCCAGACGTAATGGGAGTCATGCTGCTCGTTCCATTGTTGGGGTGATTCTCTATTTGGAAAATTTAAATGAAAGTTTTGTTTGTTCGTTTCTTTTGTTTTTAAGATTGGTGGAATTGATTCATAAAGTTTAACAAATGTTAAGAACAAATTGTTGTTCTTGTTTAGGATGGAGTCAGCATTATCGCTAACGAAATATAGGCACCATCTGCTCTGAGTTACTGCAAAGTACCATGACGAGAAATTTCCATCAAGTTTGCCTATAAACAAAAAAGCAGCATTAAGAAAAATTTCAATAACGTCCTTTTGCTATTATGATGTAATTACTAGAAATTGGAAGATGAAATCATGTAATAAATACAAAGCCATTAACAGCACCCTTATCAACCTCACCCCACACTAGTTGGTGCCTTAAATAAAAATCATCGATGGCGAATAATACCGACATCTAAATAAGTTTCAGCGTTCTCTCGATGAATGCATTATGTTCTAAACATCCTATGGGCGATGGCAAAACGCCGTAGCCGACGAAAGTCCCGACGAAATTCATTGCGTGCACACACTAAGAGCGATGGCGACAAAGATAAAAACTTTGACAGCCCAATATGCTACACACGCACATAGGAAGCCATGGGAATGCAGGCCCGGCTCTAGCGGATCTGGCGCCCCGAAGCAACTTTCTGTTATGGGAAATTATGTCGAAATTTTTTTCTTCAATAAAAAATGAAAATATTAACAAGACTGGAACACATAAAAAACTGAAACAAGAAGTTTCAATTAAAGTAAATGTCTTTTTATCTACCAAAAGGTTTTTTTTTTGAAAACTTAAACCCAAAACACATTCGGAGCTGCATACTTCACGCCGCAAGCCACTGCAGCTACATTTGAAGTTGCAAAAACCTACTTGACGAAATTATTGGCATTTAAATGTACAGAGACGAAGAATTATTTTATTTCAAACAAAAATTTTGAATTTTCCCTCACAAAATTTATTATTTTTGAAGTGAAACTTCCTTGCTCGCGTTCCGGGGATTTTGAAGTGAAAGTTCCCTTCTCACGTTCTGGCGATTCGAGCAGGTCCGAGTGAATTCAGAATTGGGAACGAAAACAAGAACAGTTGTATGAAACGGAAGTGGCTTTCTCACTGTTTTACAGCTGTCACTTTAATGTGGAAGGTTTGGAACACTAATTTCATAATTGAATGAATGCACAAGCACTATATACTAACAATTTAGTTTCCCCTTTATTTCGTTTAACATTTTGGATTTTAACAACTTAAGCTGATGAATTTCGCGAGGATCGCCTTTATTTTCCACACTGCTTCAACAATGTAGCTGACAACGACGGCTATGATAGCAATTAAGTGATGCCAGATAAATAAATTCTACCAAACCAGCAGCAAAATATTTACGATTTATTTAAAGTGGCTCATAGATGGCACAGGCATCGGTAAAGTAAAAATGAGTAGTCGGTTATTTAAAAAATTAAAATTGTGTATTAAAGATTATTATTTCGTTAATATTATATTAACGTCAAGTTTCCATATGTCTATACTAGCTGGGACCCGGTGCGCCTATGTTTCACCCATAAGCCAATAGTAGTAATCAGGTGATATGAGTGAGTTGTAATATACAGTAGGAGAGTTTTAAAAAGGCAATTTTTTGGTATTTTTGATTACAAATAACAAAATGTGAAAGTATTAGGGATCTGACATTTTGATCGAGACAATAAAAACCATCCATTGACTTGACATTTTTCGAGATATAAATTTTCATACACAGATGAAGTGTCTCAAAGAACGACTACTTTTCGGTATTTTGGATTTCAGATCCGTCGTGGGCTGCTGCGCACAAATAAAGAACACATCTACTTAATCATTAACGGATAAATAATATTTTTTGTTTTTTTGTTTGGTGTATAAATGTACAATTGTTGGTATCTCGACTCGCCGTGTGAAAAGTAGGAATTTTCTAAATTCAATCCAACAATCATCGACGGACTTTGTGCTTTGTTGATGGTGATCACGAAGGCAAGCAAACTTAAACCGTTTAAGGTCGAACGGTATATCGTTGGAAATCATCGGTATACCTGGAATTAGGTCGTCTTCCCCTTCGAATTTACCTTACCGTTGATGATTCTTTCTTCAATCAAATTCGGTGTTAATTTTTTGATGATAAGTCTTGTTCCGTTGCACAGCTTTGGCGCATTCAAATTTCGAATTAGCATCACAGGTGATCCAACTGTCAATTTCAATATGTGTAGTGACATGCCTTAGGGCTACAAAGAATTAAGAAACTCAATTGGATATTTGACTGCTTGTTCTTCGTCCATTAATGGGTCAATCGATTTGTATTTCACAGTTTTTCCGAACAGTTTCATTTTAATTTATTCATTAAGTTTGTTGACATCGTCATTTTTGGGCGCTAAGATTGCTCGTTCGCACAGCCAATCTGGATTTTTGTAGTTCGTTGTTAAATTTATCTTGGAACACCTTGTCCACAACGGTATGAATATTGGGCTGCATTTGACAAACGTTTTGCGGAAACTAATTCTCTTTCGTTCGATCGATTATAATTTCGACAATTCCAATGTCCAAAAGTTGTTTTGAAAATGTTTGAGCAGAGGCATCTTGTAGCAAAAGAACACGCACATTCATTGTGAGCGTGATGTTTTCGACCCTGTTCCATAGATATAATGTTTTCAATCATGCGTTAAGCTCATCTGTAGGCGTTGATCGAGGTATAACAGCCAAAGTTTAGCGAAAATCCCCTGGAAGTAGTATCAGAGCGCCTCCCATTGGTTGGTGTTTTCCTCGGAAAGGACAATGGGCAAAATTGTATGGGGCCTGGGCGATCTGCGGCCAAAAATAATTTAGATATTTATTGGTGTAGTTTGGTCTTACAATAACTGTGGAGAAGTTTTATCACCGAGATGTACTTGAGAAATGGATAAAATACATTATTGATTTTGTGAACTTGTGAGATAGTTTTACTAGTTATCATGGCTTATTTTCAGTGCAAAATGGAAAAATGAAGTAAAATAACAAATCTGGATAGGTTTTTATTTTGATTAAATAATAAAGCTCTGAATTCTAAACGATGCATTACATTTTTGTGGTTGTTCTCTATGATTGCTAATATATTACAAAATACACACCTATTAGAATATTAGTGATCGCGCTCTATAGTGACACTTAATTCCGCTGCTGGTAGTCTTATATCTTCAGGTTGATTCTTTTCCCAGCCTAAATACCATACTGCGCACATAACATGTGCGCAGCATCCAATTGTGCGCCTTCCACTCAGGCATGAACAATAATAATATGCGATAGCTTCTCTTCCCTCTCTTTGTCGGTCAATTGTAATATAAGAATAATAAATCTTAGACCTTACATGTCGGGACTGTACTCGGACACGTAACAACCAAACATCTCGCTCTTCGATGTATTCGCTAAGACCCCTTATTTGTTGTTCTCGGTATACTTCAATATTATGCAAGCCCTGTGTTAGGTGCTCAGCGTAATAACTGCGAGCTAACTTCATTTGGTATGTACCAAGAGCAAAAAGGATAAGGACACAAAGCACATACTGGTCGATTTTCTGCCATAGATAAGAAAATTAAATTCGCAAATAGAATCAATAAAGTGGGAAAACGAAAGCCAAGTTATTATATTAGAAGTGTACAAAATCCGGAATGCAAAATGAGGTTAAAAGGTTTGTAGAAATAGATAAACAATCTCACAAGGCACAACGTCACAAGCGTAAAGGTGAAACCCCAATGTAGACTTGGCTTGCTTTAGTGCTTTGCTTTGCTTTGACATATCAAATAAACCAGTGCTTTGCTATGTGACAAAACCAAATGACAAAGCGGAAAAGCCAAAGCAAAGCCAAAGCAGATACAATTTCCATACGATAATGTCCATTCCAAAGGAAAAATTTCGCAAAATTCATACCTTGTGCTCATGAAAAGCAAACTGTCAAGTAACTAAAGCAAAGCGTGTATTTGGGTTTGTTTTACTTTGGCATGTTGGGCTTGTTTTGCTTTGGCACGTGGTACCTGAAAAGCTCACCAAGTTCAAGCAAGCCAAGCCTACATTGGGGTTTCACCTTAACAAAGCCGGGCGGCGGCGCACAGTGGTCAATTTTCATTTTTTTGGTTTGAAAAATCGTGCAATTATTATTATACATTTAATTGCAATTACATTAAACATTTCATTATTTTCTAAATGGAATACAATGTCACGTACATAGCAAAAATTATTCCTAGGTAACAGTGCTTTCATTTGACACTACTTTCATTCATGGCCGCCGACAGCCCAAAATGCCTATTCACCTTTCGCAAAGTCCGCTTTGAGCGATTTTTTATGGGCCATGGTGCATTCGTCCCAAATTATAATTTTACATGTTTCAAGGACTGTGGCAATACCGGAGTTTTTGCTGATGTTACATGTAGGTGTTTCTATCTGGTTCAAACTCAATAGGCTGTACGTCCACCATCAAGCCGAGTTGATGATGTTCCCGACGATTGCACTGCGAGTTCAATCTCATTCTGAATTCGAATCGACGCGACGCCAAAATCTAATTGCAATTTCCGCTATTTCCTTTGGTTACACGTTGCATGATTTTGTCGAACGATTTTTTTTAAATTGTACGGCAACTCCCCGTAAATACCTCCGATCGGTCTGAAACTTTGGGAATCGCATTTTTTTCGGAAAAAAACAAAACAAAATGAATCTGAGCTCTTTAACGGTAATTCGAAGAGTACCTCCCATACAAAAGTTCGAATTTTTCGGTACACTACAGCTACCCGAAGTGTTCGAGATAGAGAAAAATAGAAAACGTAGGAACACCCGCCGTACCCGAAAACCTCTACATTCAAAAATTCATGCCAATCGGATGAGCGGTTTCGGAGTCTATTGAACATTTACAGACAAACTTTCACTTTTATATATAAAGTACTAGCAAAAAACCCGCGTGCGTTGCAACACCTTTAAATAAAAAAAGTTTATTTGTGCACTGTCCGCGGTAGGAAAAAAGTATAATGAAAACCAACAAATGATTTTGGATGACACATAAAAATTTAGAGTTAACTAAAAAAAATATTGTATTATTTCTTCTCGGGCGTTCTCGGATTCGTCAGGGATGTTCCTTTTTAACAACTTTAATTTCAAAACAAAACTTCTTGGACAAATGTGCTCCTCCTTAATCTTTTTATTTTCCCTCTTCACAATCTTCTCGGCGGTTCAGTTAGAACAACTGTACTAAATTTAGATGTGACACTGCGTTATATATACATTATATTCAAGTTGATGCCTCTGAACATGAAACTTCTCGGTGAATTGCAATTTTAACTTTCTCTTTTCGGTTAGCTGTTACACTGCCCCCTTCTTACTTAGTGTTCGTCCCGAACAAAGCTTCCTGCAGGTCCTCTTTTTACCGATCAAACTTTTTGTATGCCATAGATGACATCGTTTAACCTCGTGATGACAGTGGAGGGGCCCTTCAATTTTGTAGTTTTGGGGATTTACATTTTATTCGTCGAGCATTTTATAGCTAGACTCGATCGCGTTAAATCCAGATCCGTTCTCCCTTACGTCGTAGCGGCTCTTCATCCTGTTGCTGGCAGATTGCAGATTCCCCGGACCATCTCGTGGATTTCCGTTAATTTCGCTCTAAGTGCAGAGGAGTATTAGCAAGTGGTTGGCGTGTTTCTGGCGCGATTCCAAACTTTAAATCACCTGGCAGCGTAATCTGTTTCCCGAAGATCATCCTTGCAGGCGTCTGACTTCTGTGGATAGCTGTCCTGTACAGCATTTTTTTTACTGAACTATATAGAGATCTTCTTCATACAAATTTGAAACCCTATTTCTACCGTTTTTACTGTTTCTATACTGGTTAGAGGAAATTTAAGAAATTTCCTACATTTCAGAATGTGGAAAACTTCACGACAATAGGGGAAATGACCAGGATACACTATGGTCAATGTTCTTCCATTTGGAGCTAGGATGTGAAGATTTTCAGATTTCCCAACTTTTGCACAACCTACATACAGCTGACCGGGAAATGACATTTATTTGGCAAAACTCGTCCGCCATATTGGCTCAGAAATTTTAAATTTATAAGTTCTGATCATAAATTCGTTATTTGCTACCTTAAAAACCCCAGATACCGATTTTCATTGGAATCGGAACAGAATTGGTAAATTCGTCGGCCATATAGGCGCGGCCATTTTGAATTTATGAGTTGCTAGCTTAAAAAACCCCAGATAACGATTTTCATAATTTATAAATTCTGATCATAAATTCGTTATTTGCAACTCTAAAAACTCCTAGATATCCACTTTCATTGGAATTAGAAAACAATTGGAAAAATTCGTCCGCCAAATAGGCGCGTTTTTTTTGTCAATATTTTTCTCACTTTTATTTTGTTTAAAAATAGTCAATGGAAATAGAATGAATATTGTTTGTTTGGCGAGGTCGCGTTTCGCTTCTTTTTTTTCTTTTGTACCAAATATTTCCTCTGCAATTATCTTTTTCTATTTTGCTTGGGCGACATCTACCGGACCATATTCGCGCTAGGCGGTTTACCGAGATTTTGTCAAAACGCACATTCTATGAAAGTTTCAGCTCAATCGACCGTCTAGTTTTTGAGTTTTAGTGTCGCATTACAAACCAACAGACATTCATTTTTATATATATAGATATATATATAAATGTTCTTTATTATTGTACGCGAAGTTTCACTTCTGTCTTGTGTTCTTTAATACACAATTATATTTTTCTTCCATTTTAAATTTCCGCTTTTTCAATTTTTTCACGCAAACAGTAAATAAAATTCCTTTTTTTAAAGTTGACAGGACTTACGCCACATACTACAAATTTTGAAAATTGCTCGAATCTGGCTTCATACTTCACTGTAGCGTGAAGTAAGAAGCGGTCAATATGGCAGCATTAATATATTCTCGTTGATTTGAAGCTGTGAAGCTTGCAGAGTGAAATATGCAGCGCCGAATTTGTTTTGGGCCTGAATTCTTAAATCGCCTACTTTTCATCTCTCATTTAAAAAAAAATTTAATATAAAAAAATTTCAAATGACCTGATTTTCATTTCAATTATGGATTTTAGCGCCCTTTGTTCGTGTAGCGCCCCGATGCTTTGCATCTTCTGCTTCATCGGTTAAGCCGAACCTGGGGAATAAATAGTAATACAATCCCATCCCATAGAAACAATACAACTTTGATAGGCGAGGGCTACGTCGCCATCGCAGTGATCTGCAGATTGTGTAACCTTCATGTTCATAGGCCCTTCGCAGACTTGTCCATAATTTCAAACCGGCTTTAATATGAGTTCAATAATACACTCGGAACTCACTTTTCTCCATCATTTTCGTGTAACGATTGTAAGCCTATGTATTAGTGTGGGGTGCAGGCACAGCGAAGGAGCTTTTCCGAGAACGAAAATATGCTTGTGTTAGTGTAATGGACGGTGAAACCAGAAAATGTTTGGGTGAACAAATGATGGAAAATGATGGAAGAAAAATTGTGTTCCCTGCGACCCCTTGCCTATAAAACCGGTTTTTGTTTTGATGTTATGGACAAGTGTGCGGAAGGCCATATAAAGGCGTGTAATCTATTCGCTTCTGACAGTCGCTGTGTAAAGTGATTCGTCGGTCGCCATTAACATACATACAGCATTAAATGCAACTTTTCTGGCTCTCGTTGTATTCGTAGAAAGGCATGGGTCAAAGTTTTGTAAACAAATGTAGTACAAGAAGAAACCTGCACTTTTTGTGTGTGGTTTGCCTTACTACATACGGTCTAGCGTTTTTTGTTAAAACTTTGAGAAGAATACAGGATCCCCCAAGAAGGAGCAGCCTACAACAAGGAGCTAAGACGCTCCAAAAGGATTGCAATGGAGGAAGCATTATGAGAGCCTGCAGAGTCTACCGGAGGCAACTAGTCTCCAAAAGCTCCTCTCCGAAGACTCCTTTAATGGAGTGGGCCTTCTCAAAAGGGAGGATCGCTCATACACCTCTTATCATGAAGAAACCTTAAGGTGCCTGATCAGCGAGCATATTCAGAGGTCAATCTCTCAGTCATAGGACCATTCAAAACCGATATTCCCGGAGCCTTTCTGGGAACATCTTCGACCAGGAAAAGGTAAATGGGCAGTGGCCTCTTTTTAAACCTACAAATCTCCGGGAGGAGGTGGAATTTTCTCGGCACTCCTTGAGAAGCGCTTCGGCCTCGACAACTTGGTCTATCTCTTTAGAGCCAACTTCAATTGAAGATACATTCCAACCATCTGGAGGGAAGTCATCGTATTTTTATCCTTAAACAGGGCAACATACCCCTGCAGCTGGCTAAATCGTATAGACCTATCAGCTTAACCTCTTTTCTTTTGAAAACGATGGAAAGGCTGCTGGACCTGCTGGCTGCTGGAGTTCTGTCCCCGTAACTCTAGTCACTGGTTGTGGATAAGCTTTCGACCAAACTACACGAATCTAAAGTTTGACTTGACTTGACCATTACAGAGGTCATAAGAACAGCACTCCGAAAAGATCAAAGATGGTGCACCTCGAGTCAACCCAAATAATGTCAATCATTGGATTGACTCCATTGCATAACTCCACATGGAAATACGTCGCCACAAGTCTCCTGAGACTTCAGATCTCATTGAACTGGTCCTATACAGTCGAACGGCATATGGATATCCTTAACAAGCGAATTTTATTAAACCTGACTCTTACGATGGCAGTTTCCGACGGTTCTGTGCATACTGCATACCTCCTGTTCAACGCCTACGCTTACGTGTGTGAATTAGGCTACCAGCACTCGTCCACCTTAATATACCTACTGTTAATATTCAGCAAAGAACCCAGAAAAATACTCCAAAACGCGAAATCCCATCGTGTGAGGTAGATTTTAGCCTGAAATTTGCTGATTGGTTATCAACCTTCTGGCTTACTTCATTTAAGGAGAATGATTCATAAATTTTAACCACACTCCACACTCCAAAGGTTGAAGCTACCATATGCTTTTATCTGAAAAATTAGAGCTCGTAGTGAAGCACCAATTTCCAAACTAGAGTGCGATGTCGATCAGTGAAATCAAGCAACTACAGAGAAAAAATTATTACAGAGAGAAAATCGAACATGGAATCGAACCACCAGCTTCCCTTCTGCTCCGCATAAAGCGATATTGAATATCATGAGCTCGTTTACGGCTCCAATAACACAAATATAGGTCCTTTCGTAATAAGCAAAGCGTAGTAACTCAACGTTTTAAAAGTAGGGGAAGAGTGTCGGTTGTGGGCACCCTTTCTTTTTTGGCTCATAACGTTTGACCAACTGCATATTATTCGGACATATGAGTATCTATGGAAAGCTAGAGACCTTAGGTAACTACTAATTAAGGAACTTAAGTGATTCCGTCAAATATAAATTTGTTTTTTTTAATTTAATGAAGTGGTCATTTTTGGCGAATTTTTTTTTTTGGTTCGGATGTGGGCGCACTCTTAGAAAATCTGCTGAAAATGGGAAAATATGAAGAAAAAGCACCACGAATAAAGAAAAAATGAATGTTTATTTATTTTGGAACGAAGGCTGGCATTATTCTACGTCTGAAGCACAGTGTTGGCATGTGAAGTTGGTGGCGCGCATGCCAGCACACTTTGTATGGAAGGGGCGATCGCATTCGTTGCAAGTTATGGAGTTGGCGGCGGTCAATTTGCGTGGTAAGAGCTCCAAACAAATCAGGCAGAAGTCGCACTCTCGCTTTTTTTAGATATTGGGTCCAAAAGTACCGCGGCCATTCGGTTGACCTATTGTACTACACCCCTATACGTCATATTTATTGGCCAGACCGCTGGAACTAGCTCAGCAGTCTGCCTAGTGGCTTGTCGCTTCCACTTGACTGTTCAAGCATCCCGGGTTTCCGTCCGCAGTCCTGCCTTCGGTCTGTTCTCGGAAGGAGTTCACGAAAGCGCGCTCGGGTGTGCTCCGTGGGGCTCCCCAATTCCACTTCGGCCCTCCTTCATTTGGCCCTCTCCGGGTAAATTGGTCCACAAAAGTCCCATGAGTATGGTAGGAAAAGTAAAGTCCATCCTGACAGAGCCTCCATATCAGAATAAGGCATTATGCAACTGGGTTAAGTGACAGTGCAAAACCTACCCACTGCCATTCAGCCCTCGACACGATAACTTTACATTTTGGCTTGGTGGGCCCGATCATATTAACCCATCCCTTTCAGGACAGCTTCTAGTGGCCACCGCGAGGAGGTTATGATCGCACTTCCACCAGTCCATGATAGTTACGGCACGTGCGTATTTAAATATTTCAATACACTACATGTTGCTCCCCCTATCTCGCTGGTGACTGACCACCCGCACTCTCGCTTACTGGGTAGTTATGTTGACATCAACGGCGATATTCCACCATTTTTTCAAAAATAAAAACGGGTGCCGGCAACCGAACTAATTTCGGTGCCCACAACCGAATTTGGAATTTGGAGAAGTGGTGAACAAAAATTTTTGTGTCAACATATTGGTTGCAATCAGTATTACATCACAAGTATAATAAATTTACTAAATAAATATGCATTGCACTCACCTTCTCGATTGATTCCCTTCGATTTATAACACTATTGAGAAAGCTTAAAAAAATTTTGTGATTTTTTTCAAGCACAGACAAATAAATTTGTTTACAGCACAAAGCAGACGCGTCTGTTCGTTTCGGTTTTTGGCACAAAAAGATCGTGTTGCCATAATACACAAATAACATTCGTCAAAAAAACCTCATCTGCTTTCTGTCAAAAGATATGCAGGTGTGTCCACAACCGAACCATGCCCACAACCGACACTCTTCCCCTACACAAAAATAATCTGGACCATTACTATTTATCCTATCCAGATTTATACTGACCTTCAAAGACTTGGCCTTGTTTAACTTATCTCTTATCCAAACGTTCTCGTTCATTTGCTTATCGATCGAAACTCCAATGTTACAAATAACTCCCATTAAAATTCTTGGTAAATCTGTCCTAAACAATATTGATTATCCCATATCCTTAAAAGTTCCTTATCATTAATAAAATTTTATTATGCACCATTTTCCATAATCTTCTATTTTGATTAAACCAAACCAAATACATCTAAACAAATACAACAAAGAATAAGAGAATCCTTTATCCTGTATTTGATCGATAAATAATTTATTCAGATTAATCCTTTCCGATTCATTAAATCACTTTTCCATTTTCACTTTTCCGTATCGGAAGCCGTTCAATTTACTAGTTAACAACAAAAGAATGTGAGAAAACCACACCATTTCCGATTTCCTCTAATAGTCCTGCAGGATAAAAGGGACCCACAAAAAAAAATACTGGACGAAAAAAAAGGAATGAGACTGAATCGTGTGCCTTTAGGCGGTTATCGCAGCCTATTATCATATCCCGACGCCAGTCGAGTCAAGCTCTGGCACTTTGGCAGCGTTCCAGGATGAAGAATGTCCTTATTGAAAGTTCTAATTACGATATCATGAAATTCTGCCATCCCGCCTATGTAGTGAAGGGCCCTGACGAATATTATACAATTCCTCAGCAGTAATCAAGTCGGCTGACTGGCAGAAAACCCTAGCCTGGGACTTGCTAGCGAGCGCCGCGCCGGGATTACCACAGGCGGTATATTCCCGAATGGCTGAGAATATGGCTCCGCAGCTTTCAAGCTTAATTTTCCTGTTTCCGTTTAAATCACGAAGTAATGAGTTTCGCTTTTTCGCAGGACGACGACGACGTTCTGGTACCCTCTCAGTCCCTTGCCAGTGAATTGCTCTCGATTTAATGAAATTATTCTGACTGGCAAAGGTAGCATTTCGCCATTGTTCCGCCACATTTGCGCCGGTCCCCGCGCCCACCGTGGCTGCCCCCCGTCCACCCGCAACACTTCGGACCATTTATACCTCTAATTGCGTAGACAGAATAAATTACAAACAGAAAATGAGCAGATGTTACATTGGGGAACTGCCGCTCCGCCACCCGTGCCCGGGATCATACAGCCATTCTCGGATCCCGGCAGCTTGGCCAATCCCAATACTGGGCCCTAATCTTCGTCCCCGGCGCAGCTAGACCAGGGACAGGGACGATGGGTAATATTTGCACACACAAAACGGCATTGTTTCCCGCCAATGGCCGGAGCCTCTAATTATATTAATGAAAGGAATTTCCGACATTGAAATGTAATCCTGAGGGATGGTGCCATATTGCGAACCCGTGTTGTTTGCTCCTGCCGCATTAATTACGAATCAGAATTTTAATTTTTGATAAAATTTGTAATTTACGACCAACGATAGGATTACGACACGAATCCACTAACAAACTTTTGTGTGTTCTCGCTACAGAACAGGCAAGTCCTACAGCAATATTTTTTGATGGCGGGTGGGGGTTGCTAATTGCCTCTGAAGAGATAAGGCTAAAAGGGTCCCCCTTTCACCCTTATTGGAAAATTTCTGAATTTATATAGGTTGTAAAATTTAAATTAACGGAGTGATTTTTATTGCTCGGGGTTTCATAAATTAAGTTTGTTCCTTGGCTTTTACAAAATTAAACGTTTTCCTTTTTTTTTTGATTCTAAGTGGTTTTTGTGTGAAACACAGAATTTCGCTCAGATAAAGAAGGATGGAGGCGAAGGAGCTTAGAATGTGACCTATTTCAACCCCTGACCCACTGAAGGCATAGCACAAGTATTCAAAGAAATTGGCCAGTTTCAAAGAGAAGCTCCAGCTACAAATTTCTTATTTTAAGGTCCTGCCACCGCTGAAAATCTTTTAAGTCTGAAGGACATTTCCGGTGGGTGTAACTGTGGGACTAATTCTATAGCTGATGCAGAGCCAAAAAAAGTGGCTTACTTAGAGGCTATAAAGTTTCATTGAATCCTTACGTTACCGAGTGAAAATTTGTTTCGGTGTGTTGCCAGACAAGATAAGGACATTGAATCGACGGTTTGTCGTATTTAAGCAGGCACTTTCTATATGTCTTTCTTTACTTTAGTGAGAGTATCAGGCGGCGCAAAGTGGGGCAAATAGGTCATTTTTTGGACAAGCGACAATTCCCAAGCCTGGAATTAATGAAACTTAAAAAAAAATTTTTTAAACTATTCGTGATAAAATTGCCTTTAATTCTATCGAGCCAGAATTTTGAAGTTTGTAAATTAAAGATGGCTAATCCAATATGGCGGACATAAATTTTGTAAGAAAATTAAATTTTTGACAAAAGATTCTTTAATATTTTAATAAATTGTTACTTTGGGGATTTTTTTGGAAACCAAAAATTAATTAATAATAATTAATTTCAATAATTTTAAAGAATCTTACGAAAAAAATTTAATTTTCTTACCAAATTTATGTCCGCCATATTGGATTAGCCATCTTTAATTTTCAAATTTCAAAATTCTGGCTCGATAGAATTAAAGGCAATTTTATCACGAATAGTTTAAAAAAAAATTTTTAAGTTTCATTAATTCCAGGCTTGGGAATTGTCGCTTGTCCAAAAAATGAGCTATTTGCCCCACTGTGCGGCGTCTAAATGAGCAGCGATGTGCAGCCTATGGCGAATCTTGAGATTAGTGGTCTTTTACCTAAAACCTACCATTCCAAATTTGCTATTACAACCTTCACGTGGTGACACTGTTAAATCCGCTAGATCAGGCGTGGCCAACTCGCGCCAAATTGTGCGGCGCGCGAGATTCAACAACATTTAACAACATATTTTGTACTAGAAGGTTCCAGCTATGAGCAGTGATTAAAATTCACAGCCATAGAAAATTAGCTCTCGGGGTGCACTAGAGCATCACGAGACCAAGACGAGACGAGATTTTTAAGATTCTCGTCTCGATCTCGGTAAGTCTCGACCATTTCGAGTCTTGTCTCGACTCTCGGCGGATCTCGCCCATTCCAATCTCGTGTCGTCTCGTCTCGTCCGAGTCGAGAGTCTCGACTAAATTGAAATTATTCAGTCGTTTACTTTAGTTCCAGCATAATATATTATTATAAAAATGAATAGAAGAGGTATTTAATATTTTAAAAATATTTTTTAATTTATAATTTCACTAGCTGGGACCCGGTGCGCCTATGCTGCTCCCATAAGCCAATAGTAGTAATCAGGTAATTTTGATATACAGTAGGTGAGTTTGAAAAAGGCAATTTTTTGATATTTTTGATTTCAAATAACAAAATGTGAAACTCTTAAGGATCTGACATTTTGATCGAGACAATAAAACCATCCATTCACATGGCATTTTTCAGGATATGAATTTTCATACACAGATGAAGTGTCTCAATGAACCGCTTATTTTCTGTATTTTGGATAGCTGGGACCCGGTGCGCCTCACTGCATCCAACGTTTAAACATTTAAAATCAATCCAAACCTTCAAAATTCAACTCTTCTTAACCATTAACGAAAAACCAACTATTCCTACAAAAGTTGGAGTCATTAGATTCAAAATACATTTATGTGAACTATGACCAAAATTGCCTGTGTATTCTTTTCTATAGCTTTTTTTAATTTAAATCTAGAAGTCTGCAATAACAAAATTTTTCGAGAACAATAAAACTAAATTGAAAAATGAAACAAATATTTTATAGTTGGAAAAAGCAATGCCAAAAAACCAACTTTTATTATCTCTTAATGTCACATATTGCAAAATTGCGTTCATATATTCGAATTAAATGTAACAGATGCCATACGTTTCATAGGGGAATTAATTGTACAATTATTTTCTAATGTTTAGCGTTCTTTTGTGCCGTGTATATAATAGAATTGCGATTCTGCACTTCTTTGAGCTCAGAGCTACACGGTGAAACAGTTTTCAATATTGTTGAAGAGTTTAAACTCCACTGGTGCCACAAAATAAGTGCTTGCCGTTTAATTATATGATATTCAAAATTAAATTCTTCATAACCAATAACGAAAAACCAAGTATTCCTCGAGACATTAGATTCAAAGTACATTTATTTGAAGTGTGACCAAAATTACCTATATGTGTTTTGTTAAACCCACGAACGTTAAAACATTTATAATAAATCTGCAATTGCTTGGCCCCTGGGTTCTCATCTGCAATGTCACTGACTCAGGTTTTATTTGTTTACCCAAATGCCAGCCTCTTCCCGTATGGCAATGAATCCTAGACTTATACCTAAAAATGCAGAGGTGATGGGTTTCTTTCCTTCTTATTCATTATACATAAATCATCCCACATTTCCGTTTCTCCTTACCACCTTTCCAAAAAAACCTTGTTGATCAATTCGGAACCGATTGCTTTGAGAGCTTCAGGATGCACTATATTCAATGTTGTCCCATTTGTAGCTAGAATGTCAAGATTTTCCGATTTTCCAACTCTTGAACACCCTACGTGCAGCTAACCGGGAAATGACACTTATTTGGCAAAATTCTGCCGCCATATTGGCCCTACAATTTTGAATAAGTTTTGATCATAAATTCGTTATTTACTACCTTAAAAACTCCCATATACCGATTTTAATTGGAATCGGAATACAATTCGCAAACTCGTCGGCCATATTGGTGCGGCCATTTTGAATTTAAATTTTGATCATAAAGTCGTTATTTGCTACCTTAAAAAACCTAGATACAGATTTTCATTGGGATCGGAACACAATTTGCAAATTCGTGGGCCATTTTGAATTTATAAGTTTTGACCACAAATTCGTTATTTGCGACCTTAACCCTGTAACGGTCGGTTAATTATTGCAAAATTCTTCTTATTAATTATTCCCCCCATCTCGCGGAAATTTTAGAAATTAATAGTCCAATCACTTAGAGAGCTTTTGTATTCGAAAATTTTCTGTATCACGTAGGCGAATGAAAACAAAATTGTTCGGAGAATATGAAAAAATGGAATTTTTTGACAGTGGGGTTTGATCCGTGATGAAATAGAGTTGATTTTTTTGAGGACCCGGACACGAAGGTCTACGACACGCACGGAAAACGAGAGTGCTATTGGAAGGCACATACAAAAAACCAAAAAAACAAAAAAATAAAGGAAAATATTTAATCAAATTAATACAATTGTTCAGTGAAGTTATACTGTAAATGAATAACTCCGTAAATATTACGGTTGTGAGGACTGCTTACCAATTTGAGATTTTTGGTTGCGTCTACCGTTGAGTGCGACCGACTTAAAGATAATTGCATTATGACACAAGGATTGTGTGCAAATAATTGTTATTATTGTAACCTGTGCTAATCTTGATAATTGTGATTAGAGAAGTGGTGGTAATCTAGTTACCAAAAGCTGCTCTTTTAGAGCTTATTCGATCGCGGGCTGCTTAGACTTCCTTGGAGGCGGCGTGTCAACAAAGAAAAACTGCCATAACGGATCCGCTAACAAAGTCATCCCTCAGAAGGATAGGTCAGGGACCTTTCATGAATTTTAGCTGGCCCTGAGACGAAAGAGTGCTGTTTCGACACCTGTGTGCGTGTATAAATTACCCGAGGAGCCATAAGTATTACTGGGATTGTTTACATTTGGGCGATTTTAAGAAAAGAGAAACGTACAACTGTGTAACCGAGCGTAGCCACAGGACAGGACAGTGAATTGAATAATAGCGCAAAGAGGGTTGTAGTTGTAACAACATATTTTGGGCACCAACCCTTATTAATGAACTACTGGCAAAACAATTTTTTTATTCTTAATTTTTTTGATACACACACTGGTATCACCATTGATCGGCATGTATGATGCGATTGCCTATGGGAAACAGATCAATTGCTTTCACCGACCCCAGTTCCTTTAACAAATTCTAACAGCAGTTGGTCACCAGAAATACATGTACTTTCCTAACTGCTTGGCGGAGCGTCTGTCAGCTTAACCAGACAAGGCGGAGGATTGGAGGAAGTCGGCAAGAAGTTTGGTTTGATTTTACATGTGATTTAACTAGACCTTGCCGGGTAAATTTTTACTTTTAGTTAAACTTTTTAAATAATATATTGATAACATTAACTATATTTCCAATTTCTGATTATAATACATGTACACTTTATTGAGTACCTTATATATTATACATTTTAATTGACATATAGATATATAGAATACTTTTAACCTATTTACAAATCCTTATAACATATTATGGTTGCATTTTTTACTTATATTACCCATCTTTAATAATAATAGTGATGCCTTAAATTGCTTGAATATCAATTAGATATTATTGGGTGATATTGTGTGTTGTACGAAAAACAGGAATCCTCGACTGGTACCAGAGCGACGATTTGTATTTTTCCTGTCCGGTATTGGCTGGACCGTGTTGTTTAATGGTAATAGATGGTTGCATCCACAGTACCTACCTATATTGTAAGGTTATTTTTTTTGCGTTACAATTATCTAAATGTTAATTCAAACTTACCTTCATTTTGTCGTTAATTAATTATTATTGTGTTAAGTTGTAATTATTATATAATATATTTGTTGTCATTTTCTTTAACTTCACGAGTATTAATCGACATGACAGCCTAAAGGGGTAATTTATCCAGGATGGTTGGGGTTGTTTTTTCTCTCCAGGGTTCTCTCGAAGTCGCGTTGAACATTTACAGGTCCACCAGGTACTTGGGAACTTCCAGCGATGAATACCTTTGGCTAACCTAGGAAAAGAACAGTATGAAGAAATCTCCTTTTTGACTAATAGGTAAGTGGTGAATCATATGTGTATATTTCCGGTCACACACCCCACGACCCCTTCCGGCGAGCTAGCGTAAACCGTGTGGCCGGTTTAGCATACCCTATAAATATTTAGGAAAATAGGGAGGATGTTGTCTCTAAATTTTTTTATGTATACCCAAGCATGATGGCAGTAGCCTTGCGGTCACCAGCAAGGAGCTACATTGTGCCGGTACAACCCTAAAAAGATAGCGTGCGCCTCGGAGGCGCCCGCGAAACAGATATATCGCTGTATTTTTTTAACCGACGCGCGTACAAGCTTGTGATTCCGAGCCAACTCAGTTGTCGGTCAACACTGCCGAATGACGCCCGCTGCTGTTCGGTAAGTAACACGGTTTTGTTGCTAGCGCGACGCGTTGCTCTCGTAAGGCGCATATTTTCTGTTTTCTACAGAAGACTTCTGATTTTTGTTGTTGTTGTTACTTTTTGAACGATTTATAAAATCCTACATAATTTTCTTATAATTAAAAAATAATGATATAAATTTATGTTTTATTTACTTATTATTAATGTAGCACTTCATTAAAGTTATAAAAAAAAGAATAATTATTTAAATTTGTAAATAAATCGGTTTTTAAAAATGTGCGCCTCTCAGGCGCCTGTTTATCTTTTCAGTACTATAAAGTAACGTTATCTTTCTAGGGTTAAAAACCCCTAGACTTTCATTGGAATCGGAATCAAATTGGCAAATTCATCCATATTTCTGCGGCAATTTGGAATTTCGGTCATATTTCAACGGCCATTTTTAATTTCGAAAATCGGGCTTCGAGGTGCATCATAGGAGACCTCCAAGGACGTTCATGCAAAAATTCAAAGCTCTGCGATGATTATGTAAAATTTCAAGTCTGTAAAAGTTATAGTTGAAAAGCTGTAATTTTATATCTTTTACGGCCCCGAAACCCCCTTAGGAGTCGATTTTTGCAAAACCCTTTCTCTACTTAACAAAAGAAACATGCATGCCAAATTTCAAGTCTGTAGGTCTAATAATTCCGGAGATATGGTGAAGCTGGTAAACAGCTGTAAGCTGGTAAGGGGGCGTCCATAAATTACGTGAGGTGGTTAAGGGGGAGGGGGTCGAGCCGAATCTCACCAAATCTCATGTGGGGGAGGGAGGGGGTCTTCGCAAATATCACGTAATTTTTTTTCCGCAAGAAACAGTGTAAAATCACGAGAAAACTGGGTTAAATTAATACTACAGGTAAATTAAGCCGAAAAAAGCGATATAGCGGAAATAATTAGGAACAAGGTGAAAATTGGCAGAGAGATTCTTTGTAGGCTTCTTAATAAGGGGTTATATTAATTTCGATTTCGGTATTTTTCGATTTTTCTGTAATTGTTTTTGCAATATTTGTTAATATCTTTTTGTTTTTTCAATTTTAAGTACAATATTTGTAAATGAGAAATTTTTTAAAATCGTCTTTTTGAACCGCAGTTAGATTTCATTCACGAAAATCTTGGTGCAGTATCAGATGAACATGGTGAAAGGTTTTACCAATACATATTGCAAATAGAGAAGGAACAATGAATCCATTACATAAAAATAATACTATTACTATACAAATACTATTACTATATTTCGACTCAATAGCAATTGGGTATAAAAATTTTGCACTGCCGTTCACACTGTATTTGTTCACTGTTTTAAATACCATCCAACTGGAACATCCAAAAAAAGTAAAGAAAATAATTTAAGAGAATGAAGAGTGTATGACGTGCTGACAAATTCTCATCATTTTATACAATGGTCTGGGAAAAACTGCGAAAGTAATGTATGAATTGACTTATACGACCATTTTTGGACAGATTGCGACCCTACGATGAACTAGTGTGGGGGTCTAAGCTTAAACAAAACAAAAAGGCCTAGAAGCCCAATTGAAAAACCTGGAACCTAATGCCCTCCTAAGTATCTCAAGTGCATAATGTACCCAATCCTACTGCAATCGTAGAGATTATATTAAGAATCGGCTCTTTTCACATCAGTCAGAACACATTGCGGTGCATTGTCACTACAAAAAGCAGACAATTGCACCAGGCGACATAATTAGCTATCTAAGCATCTTACAGGACTCGAATTTTGAATCGACGACCATCTGCTCTGACATACCTACTAGAGGCCAAGATAGATTTTGAAAACCTTTTGTTATCATTATCGAGAGTTGTGAAGAATGGAAGTCTAACAGATCCGCACTTCTTGAATCTGTATCCTGATGTACAGGCGGCTCAAACGTCAATTTGAGAAGCTGGCTGTGACTTCAGACTCCGCTTTTCTAAGGCGATACGAAAGTAGGAAGCAAACGGAAGCTAGTAGCGATGCCTGATAAATCTTCGAAAAGAAATTATTTTCAGCCAACCAACTTCATTTATTCATTTATTAACTTTGACATTTTGATGCGAACAATAAATTGTTTCAAGAATATTTAAAGAGTTTTTAGAATATTTTAAAACAAACAAATAAATGCAGCGCATGCGGCAATGTCTTTGCTCGCTTCGCATTGGTGGAGGATACCATTTTCCTATTTCCGAATTTCATGACTTTCGAATCGCATTCCATGATAACCCCCCGGGTCATTCAGTCACAGGTTTTTTACCCAAAGATGACATCTATAGAAGAATGCTCCGAAGTTTGTATATCTCCAGAGACATAAATGGCTCTACCATTACTATTCAAACAGAACAGTAAAGTCGTTACTCTCTAAAAACGAATCAGTGGATGCCAAAGTCAACCTTCGTATGTCAATATATTGTAAAATTCTAAATTTTTTTTATATCCATATGCTTGCTACACGAGTTGAGCTCAAACTAGAATTGAAATTTTTTTGTTCTCTTGTTAAGAAATCATTATCCCTGTAAGGCATCATAAGGTTGCTTTCCAAAAAATAGGCAGAATCACCTGCTAAATGGTAATCCACAGGTATTGTAGTTTATATTGGGTGCATGCCGAGTTGGTGCTGTTATGATTTTGTGGTACTGTTCTTTAACACAAATTATGTTTTTTTAAATAAATCCAACGCAATCAAGCACAGATTAAGGTATTTACACTAAAAATACGCGTAATAGTGTAAATCTTACAAATTTTTTAAAATTTTAAAAATCTCACGTGAGATTGAGGGGGGAGGGGGTCGAGCCAAATCTCACGAACAGGGGGGGTCGAAAAATCGCCAAAATCACCTCACGTAATTTATGGATGCCCCCTAAACATAAGATATATTAGTAATAAACGAACTTGGCCATGAACCGGATAAATACAATCGGCCATGTTTTTTGGGGTACATTTGACTGCAGCGCCACCATTAATCAAACGAAAATTGACAACACGTAGTTTTAACTCCTTGTATTGTCTCCATGATGACATGCTAGATCTAGTCACAACAAGCATACTGCCATGTAGGTAAGTCCGTGAAGGTTTTTCAGCGGTGTAGTTACAAAACTGTCGTTGCAGCGCCAATTGTCTCCCCATCCTAGATCCTTGGACAGGGCTGCTTACTTCTGGAAGTAAAGGTATTTATGGGATTTATATAAATTATTATCTTATAGGATTTTGCATTAGCTTTGGTTCACAAACGCGCATCCTTTATGTTTCCTACTAATATCAAAACATTCCACAAAGAATTCAGCATAATTTAAAAAATAGTAACAAACAAATTCCTTCAGCTCTAAAAAATATCAAGGTAAAAGCACAACTAAATTCAAAACAGTCAAAACAAAAAAAATAGCGTGAATTTTACCTAAAATGGTGGTATTTAAACATTTCGAGTGAACACCTATAAAGGCGCCTTTCACGTATATTTTTCAAAACGGATTTTCCTTTGTCAAGGATTTTCAATTCATTTTCACAATTCTCGGGTTTGCCTCCAAGGAAATTTGTTTAACTGAGATATAAAGGATATTTTCCTTACACACACGTCTGTATACTTGCATAACCAAAACATATCCTTATAGCCGTATACTGTGGGCGCCATCGTCGTCATCATCATAGTCATATATCATCCAGACATCAGGAAGCTTCTTATGATTGAAATGCAAAAAGGATCGGGATGAGTTTGAAGAGAGCATGCCAGGCTATCTGCTGGAGCGTGAGAGGGAGACAGCTAGAGTGTGTGTGGAACTTTGGATGCATGCGGCTTTTAAGGGTGGTAGGAAAGAATGGAGCCCCATCCGTATAAAATTCATAGAGGGTTTACCCAACAATAACACAATGCGGGTTATATCAGACTATGAATACCGGCAGTGCTGGCGGGTTAAAAAGGCACACACAGTTACGACTTTTGCCTTGCCATTCCTGAAATGGGGGAAATCATTTTAAAATAGGGGCCGCAGGCATTTTCAAAGGAAATAACAACGAAAAAACTGCGTCAGTTTTTTTTAATGCTATCGGATTCATCCTCTTGCCAATGGGCTCGTATCCGCTGCTCCTATTCACAAAGCACCTGTGAATGTCCTGAAATTAATCACAAGGTATTTCCGTTCATTTGACAGCACAAAAGCGACTATGAATAGCTTCAATATTATGTTGATGTAACCCCAGGGCTGTGTATCCAAAAGGGGAGATAAGTACTTTACATCAATTCAAGTGATGGAATTCTGACTGGCGGAATGGCGGAATGGTACTGATGTCGATGAAGTTTGTATTTGGCTTACGGACAGACTATTATGGATCAATTCTGGAAGATATAATGAGAGTCCTTGGCTGAAGGATTAATACATTAGACAAAAGAAAACTGTAATCTTTGGAAATACAAGATTGAATATTGATATTTTAGAGACTGTGGGATGCATTTGATATTCCTACCTACATACCTGCAAAGCTTATAACTACAAAATGTACATGGCAGTTTCTTTAATGTTAGCAACCGATTGATAATTTCTCAGAGAAATTTTAAATTGGCCTTGTTTCCAAAATAAATCGGTTTTTTACCTCCACGCACCATCGGATCCAGCAAACATTGCAATAGCATCGTTTCGAGGCACACTGGAGTGAATTTTATTTGTAAAAAGATGAATTTAATTTGCAAAAGGATTAATTTGATTTGCAAAAAGCTGAATTTAATGTGAAAAAACTGAGTAATTCAATTATAGTGTTGTGCCCAGATCAGGCGGCCGGCGGTGGGCGGAGGAGGGCTCCCCCCCTTTGAAATTACTATTGTAAACATTTACCAAAAAAATTAAAAATAACTTTCACAATAAACATGTATTATAACGTCACTACATATTGTTGCGCCCGCAACATTAATGAAAATTTTTAATTTCGCCCTTGCTTCCAAAAAGGTTGGCCACCCCTGGTCTAAAGTAATCTTTGCTTACATATTTTCAATAATTTTTCTAAAAAACTCGAAGTTACCACTTGAGTCAAAAAAACAAGAGTGTGTTGGAGACCTATACCAAATTTTCTCAAGTTGAGACTCACCACTCACCACCCACATCACTTGTGATTGAGTTGTGACTGCTTTTAGAATACGGGTATTAGACTCCTTACACGACTGACTTCTGGGGATGTAAAATTAGACTTTAGCGAGTTGGGCTGTACCATCCACATTTATATCGTGTCTAAATGAGATTGAAAGTGCCCATTTTGTGATTTGGGTTCTGCTCTCTATGTTTTACGTCGTTTCGTGAAATGATAGATAGCTTATATTTTTTGGTCACAATCCCCCTTCCCATCCGATAAAACAGAGGTATCCTGGGTTATGTAATAGTTATTTCTACTAGGGTTTCAAGCTTGTTCGGCCCTTTTTTCGTCAGTTAAAGCAGTAATGTTGGAAATAATACTCCTGGATCTAGCCCTGACCATGACTCTAACATTGTCGATAATAATGAAGCATACTTGGAATTTACTAAAAAAAACAACGCCACGCACTTTTTTCCAGACAATTTTTTTTTGTGAGGTACTGGGCCTATAGGTACTGCGGCCATTCATTTGGCCTATTGTACTACACCCTTATACCTCATATTTTTAGGCCAGACCGCTTGAACAAGTTCAGCAATCTGCCTAGTGGCTTGTCGCTTAGACTTGAATAATCGAGCAGGGACTCTTCGAATAAAGAAACCCTGCTCCTCGCTATTGCGGGGCATTCACAGAGGACGTGGAGAGCAGACTCATCTTCCTCCAGGCAAAGCCTGCAGGTGGGGTCCTCCGCTTTTCCTATCCTCCATAAGTGGTAATTTAGGGCGCAGTGTCCGGTAATCAAGCCAACAAGTGTCCTGACATCGTTTCTACTGCGCCCTAACAATTTCTTGGCCGTATTAGGAGACGGCCCAGGAAGGAGCCGCTTAGAGTTGGCCAGTCTAGGCGCGGACCTCCAGCGTTCAGTATGTTTCATCAAAGTCCGATCGGCTAGGGCCCTTCGCAGCAAGCTGGTAGGTGCTCCGATAGCCGGCTCTGGACCGATGAATGCAATGTCAGAGCCCTGCTTAGCTAGGGCATCCGCTGTTTCATTGCCTATGAAGCCCCGGTGTCCCGGGACCCAGACAAGGGTAACTTGATTGAGAACGCTCAGCTCACCAAGAGCACGTTGGCAGTCCAAAACTAATTTAGACTTGGTCCTACGGGACCTTATCGCCCTAATTGCCACTTGGCTGTCAGAGAAGATATGGATCCGTTTATTTTGGTAGGCCCTTCTTAAGTTCTCATGAGTGCATGCCAGTATAGCGTACACCTCTGCTTGGAAGACAGTTGCTAGGGTGCCTAAGCTTATCGCTCTACTGAATCTGGGGCTTTCGCTCCAGATTCCGGCGCCCACGCCTGTCTCTGTTTTGAAGCCATCCGTGTACCATACTAGTCCACCCGGCGATACCTTAGGAAAGGTCCAGGTTAGCCTGTCTTGTATGTGCACAGAGGGTTGCTTAAATTTTGGGATTTTGAAAGGCATGCAATCCGAGAGCATCCCCGCTTCCGAAATCCGTTCTATAATGTTGATAATTGTAGAATGTCCTCGCTCGAGTCCAGCGCCCAGATAGCCATTCGCTTTCAGCCGCAGCGCCGCGTTTATCTCAGATTTCTCTACCTCAAGGTGGAGTGGTACCAGATTGAGGAGAGTCTCCAGTGCTGCCGTCGGGGAAGTGCGGATGGCTCCAGTGATGGAAAGGCAGGCCATTCTTTGTATTTTGCACAAATTGGTTATGAAACCTTTAAGCGCCGTTCTGTACCACCAAACTAAAGCTCCATAAGTTACCATGGGCCTGACGATGGTGGTGTATATCCAGTACATGGTTTTCGGCTGCAAACCCCATGTGGAGCCACAAGCTCTGCGGCAAGCCCACAGGGATCTGCGCGTTCTGCTCATCAGAGTATCCATGTGCTGGTTCCAGTTGAACTTGGCATCTAGCGTCACTCCTAAATATTTGGCTTGTTGTGAAAAGCCTATAGTTCTAGCTGCGAGTGTCGGTTCCCCCTCGGTAGTGATCGTTTCGTGGTAAATGGCACCAGAATCGTTTTGTCGGTATTGGCTTTTAGTCCTACGCTGTCGCACCAACTAGATACTAGATCTAGTGCCTGCTGCTGACTCTTGACATTTCTCCTTCAGTTTCGTCCGTTACACTACGATGACGACATCGTCGGCATAGCCTTGGGCGAAAAAGTTACAGCCGTTGAGTAATTCCAGGAGTTCATCTACAACAAGGCACCACAGAAGTGGGGATAAAACTCCACCCTGCGGACAGAGACCCCTCAACATGTGAAACCATTAGTTTGCGAGTGCTCAGCATAGAGTCGATCCAGTCACAGAAAGTGCTACTTAGACTTCGTCTACTTAGAGCCCTAGCTATAGTATCAAAGGATGTGTTGTCGAAGGCTCCTTCGATATCGAGGAAGGCCGCCAGCGAACTCCTTCGTTTAGTGCTGCGCCTTCTAGCCTGAGCACCAGATTGTGCAGTGCTGTCTCAGTGGACTTGCCCGCCTGGTACGCATGCTGATAGGAGCTTAGTGGTTGGCGTTGAAGATAAATTCCTCTTATCACCCTGTCGACAATTTTTTCCATTGTCTTCAAGGCAAAAGACGAGAGACTTATCGGCCTGAAAGCTTTAGCCAAGGTGCAGTCCGAACTTAGGTATAAATGTTATGTTGACGTTCCTCCAGACAGATGGGATATAACCATGTGCGAAGGAAGCCCTGAATATTTTGCATAATAAAGGAGTGACCAGGTCGCAGCCGTCCCCTAACATAATGGGATAGATCCGATCTGCTCCAGGGGACTTGTATGGTTTGAACGATCCTATCGCCTCCCTAATTGCTTCGTGATTAAACACGGCGTTTGCTTCTGTCCAGGCAGCTTTGGTCGCTTTAGAAAGTGAGCCTGTTAGTTGCCCAGTAGTAGCTGTATTCCCATTTGAATAAATGATTGTGCCTGGGAAGTGTGCCTGGAGCAATATTATCAAGGTTTCTTCCCTAGACTGTGTGAAATAGCCATCGGTTCTCCTAATAGATCCGAGATCTCCCGATGTGCCCTTTAATAAAGCTTTTTGGATTTTTGCTGAGTCTCGAATGTCTGCGATACTCTCGCAGAAATTCCTCCAGCTGTTTCTTTTTGCTCGTCTGATCGCCCTATTATAGGTGGTTAGCGAGCTTTTATAACTCTCCCAGTTTCCGGTCTTCTTGGCTGCGTTGAATAGCTTCCTCGTGGCGGATCTCAACTTGGAGAGCTCATTATTCCACCATGGAGTTTTCCTGTTACGCGTCCTCATCAGAAGGGGGCAGTTATTGTTGTAGGCAGCAGTAGCCGCCTCCGTAAGGAAGTCCGCGGATAGTTCCACATAGATCGTAGATTTGATTGAGTGCATGGAACCCTTCAGTACGCTACTGAGTTCGCCTCGAAAGCCTGCCCAGTTTGTATATCTGGGATTCCTATATGCACTCACTCTTTCCAAAGACTCACCCACCCATCTGAGACCCGCCAGTCACTCACGTAATTGGCAACGTATTGAGTGGCCAGCGTAATGTCTATAACCTCACGTCTCCTACCGTTGTCGAAGATAGGATCCGTGCCGCGATTTAATATGTCCAGGTTAGTAGTTAAGAGGTAATCAAAAAGGTATTCCCCCCTTTTATTCACTCCGCTACTGCCCCAGGCATCATGATGGGCGTTCGCGTCACATCCTATGATGATCTGCAGACCGCTCCTGTTAGAGTGACCCACAATATCCTTGAGTTCTTGACCATACTTGACAAATTTATTTCTTCTGTATTTCAAGTTTGAAATCTTGTCTGTTAAAATTATCAAAGACATGTACTTTCTACAACTTTTACAACAATCTATTTATTTTCAGATCACACCCCGTTTGACCACATAGGAATATTTTGTAGAACAATAATTCCAGAAAGGTCGGGTATTTTCTTGTTCCCAATACAAATATCACCAGTTCAACTCTTTCGTATTATTTGCAAAATTGCTTACGAACTAAACTAAATTTAGTTTTACTATCAACCCGTATGCAAAAACCTCATAACTTTTGCCCGTATGCTCTAAACTATTTAAACATTGATTAAATGTAGCTCCACCTGGAGCAGTGTTTAAATCGTTTTTTTCCCCGGCAGCAACAACAAATTGCCGAGAACTTTACAAACTTGTAACAAAATTTTATTCATGTTCCTTTCCAAAAATATTCCAAAAATATTCCAAAAAAAAAACTCCAAGACAAGCAACTAAATCCGTTCAAAAGTTGCTCTTCGTGGAGCTGCCAGTAATAACTTCTCCAGGTGTTTTCAGGAACCCTTATGTAAATTTGCCAAAACTCACTAAACATGTAGGAATGCTACCTTCATATGGAAAATACGGGCCAAGCATCGTGCTCCCGGAGGATTTAGGAGGTGATTTCGAGCATGTTGGTATGAAACATCGTCCTAATATAAATCTTTTCCTCCTTATATGTAGGGCATGTGTTTGTTTTTTGTTTGCTCGTGTGCTCCGATGTAAGCAGCATAAATCGGAAAAAAATCTCGAGTTAAATATGTGTTTCTATTTTTATATGTTGTGTGCCCCGCGCCATGCCCGTACTGTGCGAAAAAAAACCAATTCAGCATTATATAAATCTCCATTTCATGGCAGAGCAGGGGTTGCACGGCTGGCAATAGGATGAGGGTGACGGATATCCATTTAGGCACCCTTTTCTCCTGCGATGAACAGTGAAAGTGAAGTAAATTAAATTTTTCCTGTGCCTGTGCAAAATCCTTTTTTTTGCCCCCGTGGATAATCCTGTTCCACTGCTCACTTAAACGCACGTCTATTGCCTTTTAGAATGTGGGAAGAGATTGATGTCAAGGCTCAGTGTTGTATAACACGAGCACCCTATTTTCAATGTGTTTTTTTTGTAGGGATGCTGCGGCCTCCTCTTTTCTTTTGGGACCCTGCACTGTAAGTTTTAAGTAGGTTGAACAAATAAAGGGCTATAAAGTCAACAAATTGCTTCTGAACGACACTTTCGGAGCCCTGACATGCAGTTTTCATTAAATCGGCGATTTTTTATAAGAAAAACGAGAAAGATTTTCGGCGGAATTTATTGGGTTATTTATTTTGGAAATTATCTCGACGTGTTCTCTTAGTAGAAATCCCTTAAGATCAGAGTGTTTTTGGAGTATGGTTTATCTAGAATTAGGGGCCGTTCGATGCTCTATAATTGACAATACAGTGTTGAATTTGATTAAAAGAAAATTCGGAGGGATTAAGGGATAGCCATAGATCCTTAAATGCAAAAGATCTAAAGCTTCTAATATCTCGTAAAAAATCCAGCAAAAATTCAATAAACGATCTTTCGTAATCGACAAATTGTTCTATTAGAAACTAGTAGGAAAACCCGTTACCGAAAATCGGCCACCAAAAAAAAAACAAAATAAATAAATAAAATGCACGATTTGTCCGAATTTGAATTCAATTAAAATTTTTTTAATCAAAAAATAAAACAAAAATTATTCGCAATAGCGATTTTTTAATTACTTTTAAGCATTTCCATTGTCGCTCCAGAGCGTCTAACATTTCCAGAGACCGCGGAACCTTATTTTAACTGCGGTTGCGAAACAGTTTTTTGTCAACTTCCTCTCCTTTTGTTTTGGATCGCCTTTCTGAATTGTGGCAACACCTCACAATAGCGTGCAGGTGTGATCGTGGTTTCACGAGGCAGGATTGATCAACAACACCCCTTTGGAATCCCTAAAGAACGTTTGCCATTTTCCCGCGGATTCCACAACTTTCCACGCTTTATTTGGTGTTTTGGCGATAGGAGCGACTAGAGTCTCCATAGTGGCTGAAGCGCTTAAAAATTTTACAGTGCTGCCACTACACTTCTTCTTTAACGGCTCTACAACCGGGATCCGGTCCTGGCCTCTCGCAACTGTTCTCTCCACCGGTCCCGATTCTGAGCCGATGTCATCCACTTTGGCATCCCTATGCTCTGAGCGTCCTGGTCTACGCTATCCTTCCAGCAGAGGTTGGATCTCCCTCGCTGTTGCACCAGTAACCCCCAGAACACAATGAGGCCGACAACGACAACTTCTAAGGAAAACAACAATAATTTATATGATAATATTGTCGTTGTCGGCCTCATTGTGTCCCGGGGGTAAGACTTATGGGGTGAGACAGCCAGACGCAAATTCCCTGAGACTAGTGATGTGGGATTCTGTATCGAGTTTAGAAAAAATCGATTTTTTCGTCCAAGAAAATCGGGAATTTCCGATACTTTTCAAGTCAATACGATTTTAGATAATCGATAATCGCAGCTTACTTTTCACCATATAGCCGTCATCCGACTGATCCCACAATAGTATAGTATTACAAACTGTAAGAATTATACTTTATGTGCGGTTCAAAGTATCAAAACACCACAAAAGAACCGCATAAACGAGGACGTGACCGGTCCATTTTCGGTCGTTTTGGTCTTGATTTTGGGATGGACTTTGCGGACTGAACCATTTCGGTACAGATACATAAACTGTTTAGGCCAGTTTCAAAATCTGTCCATCCTATCGTCCTTTCTCTCCGTCTTCTCCACAAATGAACGTTTTCAGCAGATCTTGGTTAGTTGTTGGCCCGGGTGAAACTGGCCTTAACAGTTTACCGAGAGGGAATTTGGCAACACTGTGACTTAGATGCATTTAGTGAATTAAAATTGAATTATTTTTATTGATTTATTAAAGAAACATACTTTTCTTTGTTTTGTTACATTTAATAAAATTTTTGATTGAATTAATTCAATATTTCTTTAAATATTGAACTCGATTTTTCTAAAATTGACTTTTTAAGGCAATTTTATCGAAAAATCGATTTCATTAAAATCACAAATCGATTCTGAAGATCGTTTTTATATTTTGAAAATCGCCCATCACTAGTTGAGACTCCCAGACTTTTCCCGCCAGCCACACGGATTTAAAAAAATAGTGGAACTTACTTTTGAGACGACACTCGTATATAAGAAAGACAACGAGCTCTTTTCAACAATTTTCATGCCGTAAGAGTAAGTTAGTCACAAGACAAGGGTCGTTTTTATGATCTTTGGAAAAATCACATTTGTTTTCCATCAAGTAAACGTGTCAAATAGCGCTGAAATGAGAACAGCCTTTTTTTCGTGGAAGCTATAAAATTTTTTATGATATGAGTGAAATATACATATTTTACAATTAAATGTGAGGTTTCAATCTTTGATAGAAGAAAATCTTTTATTCCAGATTTTCTTCCTTTTGCTCATGAGAAAAAAATTACATTTTATCCATTTGGGGTAAAGCTAATTATTTATGTTGAAGATAATTGCAAATTCCGCGTTTTTTATGATACACAAACAAAGACACAAAATTACACACACGACTGAGATCATAATGAAGGAAAAACGTCGTCGAACCCATCTATTTTTCAAGTGTTCGTTCGAACTGTAATCGAAACTGATTCATTGAAATTCATTTGTTGGCTTTTGTTTTAATAACTGCCATTCTAGACGTTTGACCGGATCTCCCGCTGATCTGTAAACACTTGAAAGGATTCGACGACGGTGCGATCGCACATAATCTTTGATAAAATGGTTATGAACAATTATTTATTTGTAATATATTAGGAAAATTTTAAATTTGGTATAAGAATAATGTAAAATGAATTTTTCTCTGTTAAATTTGTTGTTTACAACTATCGAATTTGAAAATGTAGGTATAATTTTTAAATAAAATAATTTTTGCTTTTTCGATTTCAAAAACAAAGGGTTGCGGCGCCACCCCGCGAAATTTTCAGGGGTTGCGGCCGCAATCCTTGCAACCCCATTTCCGCGGTCTCTGAACATTTCCCAGGACTTTTTTAATCTCTTCCATCACTTCTTGCTTGACTATGTGGTGTGCTGGTTTTACATCTATTATTCTTAATAAAAAAATTAAATTAACGGAGGTGGGCCAAAATTTCCCCAGGCTCGGCGCAAAAGAAAAGTATCTCAGATTATCGGTTATGATGAGTCTTGAAATTCTGTATACTAATAACACGCTGTAATTTTGTAACGCTTTAATCTATTTTCATGAATAAGGTATCAGTGTACGCAGAATACTCCCACATATAAAAGAATGGTTCCACCCTACCAACTTCCAGAGTTATGAGTCGTCAATTTTCTTTTTTTAACTAAAATTTCATCCTTTCCTCCAAAAAATCCGTAGTTACCCTATACTATTTTTCCAAAATTTGGAAGCCAAAAGAAGTTATAAGCAACTTTGATGTTAAAATTTGCCTTATTTGGTACTCTTCGACATAAGCCTTGGTGAAAATGTACTAAAAAAGTACGAAATAGCGTCACTTAAGCTTACATATTATGTCGAAAAGTAAAGGCCATAGCATAAAAATTTTCCGTCCACTATTCATAGGAAATACTCCAAGCTTTTTAATTTTGGAAAAAAAAGTATAGGTTATCTACGTCTTTTTTAAAGGAAAGGTTGTTGAAGGTGAATTAATAAATGATAAACAATTAAAACAAAAAACTACAAAATAAAACTAAAAGAAACATTAAATAAAACGATTAAATCAAAATTAAAGTGTTGAAAAAAAATAACGTCGCAACTTGCCTCTTTAAATTCAAATCAAATAAAAAATGCATTCTATCACTTTGTACTTGACTTCACTCGCCAAAAAAAAGAACGGCAGCACCTTACACCGTTTGGGGAGCAAACGGCTAACAAAGACCTCGGAAAGTGGTGGCACCCGATTTTTCATTTCTGCCAAAACCCGAGAAGAGTCACTGCAGACGAACACCTAGCAGCTCTGTTAGCAAGTCCTAATCACACCTCGCCGCGGTGCCCCCTGGGGTACTTCTTCGGAAGGAGCTAACGGGAGACGGTCGAATGGCGAGTTCTCTGCGCCACAAAACAGAGTTCTAAGTCGGTTGGGCTGAGGGTTAGCAACCCGCTCCCATAAAACACATAATGGGCCCATTCCCACAGTGCATATTCATGGCGCCTAAAACCGGTTTTATAGATGCGAGAGGGAAGGGAGCGGAAGAACTTAACGAAACATTTTTCACGCAAAACCAAACGCGTGAAAACTAGCACACATATAAAAAGTTACTTCTATCTCTTGCATTCGTTAGCTCTGTTTCTTTCTAACAAGTAAATTTCATCTGCAATACATTTAAATGTTCCTGTATAGCATTCAAATTTACTATCCATAATTTACGCCCCGTGTGAGCTGCTAGAAGTTGAATAAAACCGGTTTTACTCACTACACTTATGGCAACGTGTGAATATGCCCAATTGCTACGAATCGGCAAACAATGCATCGGAACCGGATGGACATCACGACGACGACCTTTGCTTTTCGAACCAGGACACGAATCGGATCATGGAACGTGGGAACGCTGCTTGCTGATGGACGGCTGGATGAAGTCCTCAACGAGATGAACCGCTGCAAAATCAAGGTCAAGGGACTCAGCGAGACCAGATGGCCCGATGCGGGGGAACATATCTGCCCAAACGGTGAGTCCTTCTTATATTCTGGGAGAAACGAAATTGAAAACCGTAGGAACTGCGTTGGCGTAATCCTCACCAAGGAAGCCAGGACCAGCCTCATTAGCTGGTCACCAGTTTCTGAGAGGATTATTACCGTGCGCCTACGTACCAGACTAAGAAATACTACGATAGTCCAATACTACGCTCCGACTGAAGACGCAGAAGATGACATCAAAGACGAGTTCTACATGCGACTGAATGAGGTTTTTCGCTCTATTCCAAGGATAGACATCATTGTTTTGATGGGTAACTTAAACGCACAGATCGGCCCCAACAACACCGGCCTTGAACACACAATTGGAAATCAAGGCTTAAGCCAAGTTACCAATAACAATGGTGAGCTTTTCGTTGACTTCTGTAGTTCCCATCAACTCATTGTAGGTGGAATTTACTTTTGTCACAAGAAGACACACAAGGAGACCTGGGTATCGCCCGATGGTAGAACGAAAAATCAGATAGATCACGTGGCCGCCAGCCGCAGACGGAGAACTATTCTGGAGAATGTCAGGAGCTTTAGGGGAGCAGACCCTAGAAGTGGCCACCATTTGGTAGTAGCAACTATCCGCCTAAAAATCGCCGCAATCAGAAACGTCCAACGAGATGCCGTAAACCGTCGACTATTTAACGTATACCTTCTGCGGGAGAGCACTAAAAGGAGAGAATTTGCTGGGAATCTGCAACAAATCTTAAACCAGCAAACCGTTTCTGACGACACAAATATTGAAAAGCTGTGGAGCACAACAAAGGGCGCTATAATAACAGCAGCGGAAACAAGCATCGGTTATGTCCAAAGAAACCAGCAACACTGGATCTCGGACACAACCTGGCAAAAAATAGAACGCAGAAGGGCCCTCAAAAATAACGTGAACTCTACAAGCGGAGCGGAAAAACGCCAACAACTTGAACGGGAATACTCCCAATTAAACCGGGAGGTAAAGAGAAGTGTCCGGCGTGATAAAAGGCGGCAGATAAATGAGCTCGCAGAGAAAGCGGAAAACGCGGCAAACATAGGCAACAGTAAGGTGCTGTACGGCTGTACCAAATCACTAAACAGCTCTCGGGAAAGCACTCTACTAAAAAACATGCCGTAAAGAGTGCGGATGGAAGGTTGCTGTGCAGCGACGAGGAGCAACTCCAAAGATGGAGAGACTACTTCTTCGCCGCCCTGAATGGTTCTTTTTCGCAGGAACCTGAAGAAAATAACAACAATGCACAGCCAATAAGAATCGCCACTCGTGCACCATCCAAGACAGAAATAGTAACCGCAATTCATGCAATGGCGGATTGGACGGAAGGTATCATAGTCAAAATACCAAAAAAGGGGGACCTAACAATATGTGACAACTGGAGAGGCATCTGTCTATTATCTACTGTGGGCAAAATCTTGTCCCACATATTATTATCAAGGATAACAGAGGCAGTTGATCGAACGCTTAGAAGACAGCAGACTGGATTCAGAAAGGGCCGCTCCTACATAGACCATATTAACACCTTGAGAATTATAGTGGAGCAGTCTACTGAATTCCGATCCCCTCTTTACCTCGCTTTCATAGACTATGAGAAAGCGTTCGACTCGGTCAATAGGAGCTTTATATGGCGAGCTCTACGGAAACGTGGACTGCCGGACAAAATAATAGAATTGATAAAAGCTCTATACAACAATTCCAAATGCAGAGTTCTTCACAATGGAAAATTATCCGACAGCTTTGAGGTGAGCTCAGGAGTACGACAAGGATGCCTACTTTCACCATTACTGTTTCTTATAGTAATAAACGACATTCTTGTCAGCGCTCTAGATAGGAGAACAGGTGGCATACAATGGGGATTGCTAGACCGCCTTAAGGATATCTGTTTGCTGGCCCACCGACACCAGGACCTCAAAAACATGTTAAACAATTTGGCAACAGAAAGTAGTACGGCGGGCTTAAGGCTAAATCCGACTAAAACTAAAGAAATGCGGATAAATACAAACACCCTTGAACGAACAGCGCTAAATAACCGTGACGTGGAACTGGGGCGCGTTCAAAAACCTTACTATGGTTAACCATGGTTAACTATGGGTAAACTTTTGTCGTTCAAAAACTCCGTGGTTAACTACAACACAACCACGAGCATAACTTTTTGGCGTTCAAAAACTCTCGTGGTTAACCATGGTGTAGTTATATTTTAGCCCTGCTCGGGAGCATGGTTAACGATAGTTAAGAAGAAGAAGAATAAAACAACTCTCTGACAGTTGTTTTAATGTTAAACGCAGAAACAAATTAAAGCAGGATTTATGGGATTATTGCAAATAAATAATTAATGAAATAATTGAAGCAATTAGCGGGGACTATTTTATGGAAAATTTTGTTTTTATTTTGTTTCTTCTTTAACCTGTAGTTAACCACGGTGCGTTCAAAAACCTCCATGGTTAAACATAAACTTTCGTGGTTAAGTGAAGTGATGCAGCATAACCACAGCTTACCTCGTGGTTTACCATAGTAAGATTTTTGAACGCGCTCCTGGTAGATAAATTCTGTTACCGAAGGTAATATTATTACAGAAAACGGCGGTACAGAAGAAGACGTCAGTTCCAGAATAAATAAAGCAAGAAGCGCATATGCATGCCTGTTTCACATATGGAGATCAACGGAGATCTCAATTAACACCAAATTGCGGCTGTTCAACTCCAGGCAGTTAAGGCAGTTAGTTACTAAAGTTAGAACGAAATCTAATAATACCCCGGCTTCACCGGCCGAACTGCACAAGTTCGAGAAAATTAGTCTACTGAGCTTCATTTTTGCTTGATTTCCCATACATTTTCACATTTCGAAGTCAGGAAAAATAAAGTCCGATTTCGCCCAACAGAACCTGAAATCAAGTTGGAAAGTAAAAGCTCGCTCAAAAGAGAGTAATCAACTGGAATCGTGGAATGTCATTCCAGGGAGCTTTTGCATTTCTGAATTCTGTCGAAAAAGCAACAACAATTACAAGTACTGAACTTGACTTTAGCCGGTGAAGCCACTTATGCCGATTGAAGTGAACTTGATTAAACTGAGGCCGGTGAAGCCGGGGTATAATAATATAATAATCCTCTCAACACCTGTCCAAGGACTTCTGCTGACAATTCATTATGTTTATGTGTGTCCATTATAGGGATGTTACGAATGTTCCCATTCGCATTCGCTTATGCGAATAATTCGCATCATTTTAAATATTCGCATCGACATTCGCATCAAGTATAATGCGAATGTTTTGCGAATGCAAATGTGTGTAGGTCGTGTCATGCCTCGTGGAAAACAAAGCTAAAATACGACAAATTGACAGATCTGGCTCACAAATATCTGAGCGCTCCACCGGCCAGCGTTCCGAAAGAGCAATTGTTCAGTACAGCCTGCCTTATATATGAGCCCCTTAAGGCGCCCATTCACAACAGGCCGCCGGCAGGCCGTAGCCTTTTAAGCCAGGTCAGCAAGTTCCGCCCAATGAAGGCTATACAGTACTCAGTCTGACTGAGGGATGAAAACTTGAGGCATATGTCTGACAGGCCGTCGACTGCGGGTGACCGCGTGATTTCCTACATACACACAGGCGAAGACGACAGTTTAGCGTAGCAGGTTGTTAATTCAAGTGCAAAAATGTTCATGGCCTCAACGAAAATTTTAGACTGAATAGAAGTTCAGATCTTCAGGCACGGACTGACGATAAATACCCATACACATAAAGATTTTTGTCAGTTTTCTTGGACTGCAGACCACATCCAGTTGACGGTATGGGTAAGTGAGTGTGTGGTTATACTTGGCCTCAAGGCGAGAAACCTTAAGGCCATGGCGTGCCGGCGGCCTGTGTAGGAATGGGGGCCTTTAGAAATCGCCTCATGGAAATATTCCTCTCTTGAACTTTGACTATTAAATACGAGCAGAAAGAATACCATTACTGTATATAACACTGGTCTATTGTTCTAATATTTTTTCATATCCTATTGCAAGTAATAAAAAAATGAAGCATTAATTTAATTTAATTTTTTTAATGCTATTCGTAAACATTCGTATTCGCATTCGCACATTCTCATTCCGAACATTCGCATTTGCATTCGCATTCGCGAATGTGAAAAATATCACATTCGTAACATCCCTAGTCCATTAGCGCCTGTAATGATTTTTCGATCAACAATAACGCAACGTAACTGAATAATGTTTACAAGCGACAAGACTCATTCATTTATTTGTAACATAATATCCTTATTCATGGCTCCAGGCACACAAGCAACCGCTTACACTTTTATGCAAAGTAGTTTTCTCGCTGAAAGGCGCGGAACTGCATTAAATCCGCTAAGTGAGTTGTCGCCCTAATTTAATTTTCCATAATTTCTGCGAAGACAATAGCAAACCGGAGGCGGAAAATGGATTTTAAAATTCAGCTCCGCCATTCTTAAAATTAAGTTTGTCTCGTTGCGCGCAGGAACTCCTGGGGTTTCTTATGGTGTGCCACGTTTCTTCTTACTTGACTCTATTATATATTCTTTATACCTCGAAACTTCTAGACTAATAAATAATCTCCAGTCAAACTACAGTTAAGGTAACAAAGGGAAGAAAAGAATAAGGAGTGAAAGGATTAATTAATCGCGAATTAAATTAAAATATAGTCACAGAAAGTTTGTTCGCTGATAAATTGTCCGTTAAATTCAAATTACCAACATTTGTCGAAACGCTTTGAAAATAATTGTACTTATCTGAAAGTGTCTCCTTTAGAAATGTCCTGCTATAGAAATGTGGTACTATACTCCACCATAGAGCGGCATAGAGCTACCAACCCAGCCTTGCCCGCCATAGAGCTTAACGTTTCGCCGTGAATGCAGGCATTAAGCCCGGACTTCATTTGCATACTGCCGTGTTCTTGGATCATTAATTACATATTTCCTACCAGACGAAGAAATATTTTCTTTCTTCGACCGTTTAATTAAGAAAAAGTTTGCGATGAAAATTACGATAAAAGTTCGCCCATTCAGCGGCATAAAAACGCCTCAATTGTGGTGCCTTTATTCAGTGGACATTTAAATTATGTATGGCGAATGGTTAAGGAGGGTGGCAACAATACCGGGATAATGAGTTGTAAAGGTGCACGTTGAAATTATTAAAGAGTTTTTTTTGATGATGAATTGGACTGTCTAGCAGATAAGGGTCGTTAATGTCTCCAAATTAAAGTATCTGCGAGTAATATAGATGAAATTGTGCTTTAATGATAATCAAATGCAAACTTGGCAATCAGTAAATGAGTCGCCCTTCCTGTGTCTTTCCACCCTTTCTGAGGTTCATAGAAGAGAAAGCCTTTTGATCTAACCCTACATTAAAAATACTTCGAAATTTGTCATAGCTCTTTTGATAAGGGGTGCTGTAGCAGATGTTTGAATTACCGAAAGTTATTGACCATTCGTGGCGAATACAGGGTGTCTTTGTATATTACCAAGAAATATTAACCAAAAATAACTTCCGAATTAAACCCCTGTTTGCTATTTCTTTTATGAGAAACTCTGAACTTAGAGAGCAAAATGTGCTCCTTCATGCCTGAGGTCGTGCTATGGGACTAGGTCTGTCAGCAAGCTTAGTTCAATAGCGAAAAAAGTGTATAAGACTAGTTAAAAATAATTTTTCTTTGCTAATTCTCTTTTAGACTTAATAGATTTTGATAGCCATAATAGCAATTCCCACTTTTCCTATAATTAAAAATACTACCTCAGTACACGAGAAATTTTTTCTGCGTTATTCGATCTATTTTACCTACAAAAACTGTGCACCTGCTGCAATTTATCATTTGAAAGACTCGCGCAAAAGATAATACTGCTATTTTTTTCCTGTTAGCTTGTAACGCTGGTAACGAAGTTACAACTCCGAATTTGAACCCCATCTGCCACTCAGTGTGTTCACAGCAGTTGTTTATGTTAATCATACTTTTAAGTGCGATTTTTATAAATTTTGTAGGTGCTACCAGTCTAAATCCGAATGGATTTAGAAAGATCGCTTCTGAAGACGGTGCTAACACCTGTTTTCGGGGCGATGTATTAAGTGCATAAGGTTAACAAAGAAATGAAAACAATTTTCGAAGCACGATTAATGCAATGAAAGTCAACGTGGAACCGTCTTCAAAAGTGATTCTTCTTTCTAGATCCATTCTGATTGGATTAATGTTGTAAAAATTACAAAAATATTTTTTCAAAAGTGATTCTTCTTTCTAAATCCATTCTGATTGGATTAGTATGGTAAAGAACTACCAACAATTATTTCATCCTTTTTTGTGCATCACGGTATTTTTTTTTTTTTGAAGTCGGTTTTTAAAAATTTATTTTATTTCTTACTTTTTAGTCCGTTCATTTTTTTCGGGGCAATTCAAAAAAATTTATTTATTACGATAAGTATAACACGCCGCCGTTTATAAGAATCGAGGCAGTAGCTAAATGGTTTTTGCAGTAATGTATTTGCGTATTTTCGGAGTTACTTAAAAAAAACTTATTTAGTATGAAACAAAATTCCCCGAAGGAAATTAAAAAACAAAATTTAATCAAATTTATTGTGAGAATATAAATTCGATTGAAAAAAAATGCAACAGACCGGAAAATCGAACTCGCAACCCCCGAACGAGAGGCAGGTATTTAACTCGTTGTGCTACGAGAGAGTGTTACTATCCGCTGGCTAAATATGTAACTGTCTTTTCATAAATTCGGTTAAATAGTTCTCAAATTCAAAGGATAATACTCTTAAGGTCCGGGTACACGCAACGATCTGCTTGGGCAAATAGACTGGCGCAAGTGAATCGTTTCGTGTAACCGCAAATTTTTGGCTTGCGCAAGCCAAAAATTTGCCTTGTGAAAAATATGTGTTCTTAGAAAATCGGCTTGAGGTTGGTGTTTTGGCATGAGCGTTTAAACGATGTTCAAGCCTGAGCTACAACCCTCAGCATGCTCTTGGGTGATTAATGTAATGATGTAATTTATGTGACCTACATTTTATTAATTTGATGTGTTCTTTGTTTGGAAAATGTCTTTGTATTTTTGTTTTATGTCTATTAAGACTCTTTATTAACTTTCAATAAACTTACCGTTAAATATTTGTCTTTTAATGCATCGTCTCTGGAATTATTTGAGTTAGAGCACTTTTTGAAATAACTATTGAAAATTTTAAGTCTTCATAACTCGTTCCTGTGTCCAAAAATCTTAGCGTAGCTGATAGCCGTTCATTGGGGGTAATTGCACGTCTCATAACAGTGTCTGTTCTTAAAATCATTGGCTTAATTAAATTAAGCAAATTTTCGTATGCGGTTTCAACCATACGCAAATAATTGCGAAAATCGTCATGCTCACTGCGTAATTCTACTAGCAAATTGGTATGCGAAAAGAGATCTCTTTTTAGCAACCATGGTTTACAACATTTCTTTTCGCCTTTAGCTTATTTTTTATGATGCAAACCGCAGCGGTTGCAAGAATTACCACTTCCTCAAAATTGTCCATTTTCAAAGCAAAAAGTTTAGTTCTTCACTTCACAATTGTTCATTTTCACTCATTTTATTTGTACCAATTGACTTGCGCCAGTCAATTTGCACAATCAGATCGTTGCGTGAAACCGGACCTTTACAGTGTATAGATGTTTTCAAACTCCGTTCTGCGCACCTCGTTGCCAAATTTTACATAATGTTGTTCTAGCATTTCCCCTATTTTCATTTAAAAAGGTAACAAACGCAGAAAAAACTCAATAATAAAGTTAAGTTATCTTTATATGTATTGAGCAGAGCTTTTAAATACATGTAAAAACCCTGCTCAACCAAGTAAATCCATTCATCATAATAAGCATAATTTTATTATAATTATGCGAAATATTTCTAATCTCTAAATTTAAAATAATTAAAAAAAAATGCTGAAAAACTTCTTTTTAAATTCATGAGCATTTTCATTCATAAATTAAGAATTCTCCGCAGCCGCAAGCAACACAACCTTCCCTGGCAGAAGCGCGCATGCGACTAACAGAAAACGTCAACAATCCTAGTATCAAAGTATTAAAAACACAAATTGAGTATTTTTTAATGGGAATTGCTACAAATTATTTCTGTAGCAAATGTACAAAAGCCTGAAAATTAGAAAATATATAAAAAAGGACGTTTTTCATTCATAATTTGTAAAATTTTTAAATAATGATTAACCCGCAGTCGCGATTGATTAAATTACAGCAGCGAGCAATAATAATAAGAGTGATGAGCTAGAACAAATTTTTAAAAATGTTTCAGGGTCCTTGAGATCAGCTGATAACAATTTCAATGGGAGCGAAAAAGTCAAGATATCAAAGTAGTAATATCTATGATAAACAGAGGCAGAATTACTTTAACACTACATGCAATGTTCGTGAAAGAAAGATAAAAAATGAAGGGGCAGTGACTTCGTCGCCTTGCAAGATTCGCGCCTTTTTTACGGACAATACAAGTGAATTCATAGCGCAAACAATGTGTACCAACACGAATTCTCACGCATACATACTAAAGTCGGGGACCAGTGCGCACGTGCTCTGTTCCAGTGTTTCTTAAATTTGAATGGAAACATTCCAATACCGGAATCAAGGAACATGTTCTGTTTCTTTCATTCTCTTGTGTTTTTTGCATGAAATGTATACCGCATTTGTTAATATTTTTTTTGACTTTTTCCTTAATGTTATTTCTTATCTGTTCTTTCATATCTTTAACTCTTTTGCTTGTCCTTGAGCTCTGCCTAATCACTTTTGTTATTATTGCTCGCTGATTACAGCAAGTGATTCGATAAGAAGGAGGAGGAGCCAATTCTCCGCTCACTTTTTAAAATATACAATGGGTTACAAAATTAAGCAAAGATTAACAATTAAATTGAAAATATGCAAAACCAACATTGTTTTCTGTTTCTTTAAAAAGTCAGTTTATTCATCATAAATTTTAGGCCAGGTTATCACAACCTATCAGTTGCGGGAAGAATACTTGTTGTTGTATTTGTATATAATCTTTCCGATACCTGAAGCGGAAAATCTTAGTTTTTCCACGTTACCTAAGAAACGTTTTTCAAAAACCAAAACATTTTTAAAACAATAAAATTTTATTATTCTTGTAAAATGAAAAAATGAAGACATTTTATAAAAAAGGTTTGCAAAACAATTCGTTTAGTCATAAATTTACCTGTCGGTGGGCGTTTATTTCAAAGGGGTTTTCAATTTTTATGTGAGCTTATTATTTTCCAAGAATATCGTTAACGACTTCTTAAAAAAGTGAGGGATATTGCAAATATATCTACTCAATCTACTTCATTGTTATTTTGTTATTCGTGGAGTAAGTATGGAAAAAAGCAAAGAACGTGAATTAATTTTTCGTGCATTTTGTTTTTTGAAAAAAGTTCAAACGGGCGAAATAAAGGTTACAGATTGTTCGGAACAAACGTTGCTAGATCATACTGCATGGATGACAGGTATGTTTATTTTAGAACTTTTTGTGTTTTATATTAATTAAAATTTTCATTTACAGCTTCCAGTGTTAGTACAGTGAGAAGAATCGTCAAAGAAGCTTCCGATGTTAGAAGAGGTAACCATTTGATGTTGCTGCACAATTTACTACTGGGGCAGGACAGGTATGTAAGTCTTTTTTTTTAAATAAACTTAAGTTTTAATCAGTGATGGGAACCGAAAAGAACTTTTATATCGGAACCTTTTTTAAAAAATTCTTATTGTGGTTCTTCCGCAGAGCCTTTTTTTAGCATCAAAATATAATATGGAATTTGTAAATGATAAATTCTCAATTTAAAATGTCGGTTCTACTAAAATTATTCTGAGCAACGAAGCACCAGTATATTGCAAAATGAGAAGGTTAGCACCATTGGAAAAAAATGTAGTGTCGAAGCAAATAAAGGATTGGTTAGACGAAGGGATAATCGTACCTAGCAACTCAGATTTCGCGAGTCCAGTGGTTGTCGTAAGGAAAAAAGACGGCAATTATAGGGTTTGCATAGATTATAGACTGCTGAATAAAAACGTGATTAAAGATTGCTTCCCAATCCCTCTGATTGAAGATCAACTCGATAAATTGGTAAAGGGCAAGTTGTTCTCTGTGATGGACCTAAAGAATGGATTTTTCCATGTTCCGGTAGAACGTGAAAGTAGAAAATTTACTGCTTTCATAACGCCCGATGGCCAGTTCGAGTTTGCTAAAACGCCTTTTGGACTATGTAATAGCCCAGCCAGTTTTTGTCGATTCATCCATGAAATTTTCAAGGATCTTGTAAATAGAGGTATCTTAATGATTTATATCGATGACTTAATCATCCCGTCAATCAATGCAGAAGAAGGCTTAAGCAAGCTAGAAGTTGTTTTAAAGGCTGCCGCCGAAAACAAACTTCAAATCAATTGGAAAAAATGTGAATTCTTAAAGAGCAATGTCGAGTATTTAGGCTATGTCGTATCGAATTCTAGTATTCAACCAACTCCATCCAAAATTAAGGCTGTACAGAGATTTCCGGCGCCCAACAACGTGAAGCGCATACAGGAGTTTTTAGGATTATCCGGTTACTTTAGGAAATTTATTCCTAATTACGCGCGGATTGCATTGCCGTTGACAAAGTTGCTTAAGAAGGACGTAACGTTCGAGTTTGGCACAGAGCAGGAGCAAGCGTTTGACTTATTGAAGAAAATATTAACCAGAGAACCATGTCTTAAGATCTATGACCCAGACGTACCCACAGAATTACATACTGATGCAAGTATCGAAGGACTTGGCGCAGTGTTGTTGCAGGAACACGAAGGCAAGCTTTATCCTGTATACTATTGGAGCAGAACATTATCATCGGCAGAGAAAAATTATCATTCTTACGAGTTGGAAGTGCTGGCGGCCGTAGCGGCAATAAAGAAGTTAAGACCCTACCTACTAGGACTTACGTTTAAATTGGTGACTGATTGCGCTGCTTTTAGCAGAACTGTCAAAAAGATGAATATCCCAACCAGAGTCGCTAGATGGACTTTATATCTCGAGGAGTATTCATACCAGATGGAACATCGTGCAAGTACGAATATGCGCCATGTTGATGCTTTAAGTCGCAACGTCTACATTGTCAATAATACGTTAACCGCTATGTTGATTCAAAACCAAAATAAGGACGAAAAGATCGTTGCTATAAAAAAGATCTTGCAGAATGGAGAATTTGAAGACTACGCAGTTCAAAATGAAGTGTTGATGAAGTACGTAGACGGAAAATATCTAACAGTTGTTCCCGCAAACATGCAGAGATAAATCATCCAGAAAATGCACGAGAAGGGTCATTTTGGAGTAAAGAAAACGTATGCCCTAATAAACTATGACTATTACATTCCTAAACTAACGAAAAAACTAGAAGAATACATCCAATGTTGTATACAAGGCATTCTTACCGAACGCAAACGCGGCAAAAAAGAAGGGAGACACCTATCATATCGATCATCTGGGACCTATGGTAAACACTACGGGTAAAGGATACAAATATATCTTCGCTGTTTTCGATGCATTTTCCAAATTTGTGTGGCTATATCCTACTAAAACGACGAACGCTAAAGAGGTTCTCGATAAACTTGAGCTCCAGGCTAAAACTTTTGGCTACCCCAGACGAATAATTTCAGACAAAGGATTCGCGTATACCTCACATGATTTCGATGATTACTGCAAAGAAAGAAATATCGAGCATCTACAAATAACAACTGGCGTACCCCGCGGGAATGGGCATCATCAATGTTGGAACAAGAAATGGTGGAAGCATTTAACGAATTCCGAGACGAGTTGAGACAGTCCGTGAATGTCGCGATAGCGAAAAAGCAATGCGAACAAAAAGCCAGCTATGATCGTAAGCGAAAGGAAGCACGTGGGTATAAGGAAGGTGATATAGTAGCAATTAAGAGAACCCAATTCGGAGCTGGGTTAAAGATACAGCCAAAATACTTGGGACCCTACGTTGTTGAAGAAGCTCAAGGAAGGGACCGTTATAAACTGCGGAAGATAAGTAAAAATGAGCGTCCGAAGTTGACGTCGTCCGCTGCAGATCAAATGAAGCCACTAAGCACCGTCGAACCTTTTGAATCTTCAGGGACCGAAGATTCACAGGATGGCCGTGTGGGAGTAGGCGTAGGAACTGGCATGTGTGAAGTCAGCTCAGCAGACAGTCAGTCTGAACAAGGATGTCAACTGGAGTAGACGTGTGCTTGCAGCAAGAGAATTGTTATATAACAGCGAGAAAATTGTTATAATAATTATTAGTTAATAAACTACCTTACATTAAAGAGTGTAAATGATTTCCAGTTCCCAAAAGGACCCATTTCTACAGAAATTACTTGTACGTTTCAATAAATCATTCGATTATGACATTGAATATTAACTATCAAGAAATAAAAATTAAACATGTACAAATACTTATATGTATAAATACTTTTGTACCAATTTATATGAATTTTTATATTTTGGTTTCAAATAAAAATTCGGTCTTAGAACCAAAATGAAAAAATTTCAAACTTTTATTTGAAATGGGTATGGAATCGATGTAAACTTTTTATTCGGTTTTGGATCCGGAAACGGAATTTTTATAATCTGCAAAATCGGTTCTTAGCGTAAGTGAAACCGAAAGGAACCTATATAACGAAAAAAAAATTTTAGGTTCCAATCACTGGTTTTAATATACATAATATAAAATTGCAGGGTTCCCAGAATGTTGTACGAATACGCACGCCTTCTCCACAGCCAAGTACGTCAAGAGCAGATTTCGTATCACCAAGGAGAAAAAGTGCCAAACGTAGGCCTTCACGAAGTCAAATGGATGATTTAAATTCTGATGTTGTAAGAAGTATAATAGATCCATTTCATCTTAGTGAAGGACCACAATGCGATATTCACCTGTTACGAGAAAAGCTCAGACAGCAGCTTAGTTATGAAGGCAGTGATACTTCTTTGTGGAGATTGATAAAAAGACTGGGATATCAGTGGAAAAGTATGCCGGACAATAGAGAGGTGTTAACAGAAACCAATAGGATTCGTCTTTTGCGGTTGAAATATCTATGGGGAGTAAAAAAATATCGAGAAGATAATCGTCCCATAGTATCTATATATTGGTAAGAAAGCGTTTTTATTGACCATAATTATACATAATATAATATGCATCTCCATTTTCTAATTGTGTTATTATATTAACTATAATGACATATTTTATTTCCAGCTGAAACTTACATCCATACAACGCATGCTGCAGCAAAAGTGTGGATTTCGCAAAATCTGAAGGAAGGACCCAAGAAAGCGCTATCAAAAGGCGCCCGCTTCATAATTGTTCACGGAGGAACCGCAAATGGGTTTATCCATAACGCACTCCTGATTTTCAAATCAGAAGTTCGTACTGGAGATTACCATTGCGACATGAATACGGAAAACTTCAAAAAATGGCTGACGGAGAAACTACTGCCAAATTTGCCTACGCATTCAGTTGTTGTCAAATGAAGCAAAATTCCTACCTCTGCAAGTCTCAAGAGCGAGATGATATCTTGGCTTACAGAGAAAGGAATTTCGTTTGAAAACAATTCTACAAAAAAGGATTTGTACGACGTTATATGCAGACATCGAGAGCAACATCTTGAATATAGTATAGATGCACTTTTGGAAAGTCATGGCCATTCCGTTTTGCGGTATGAATTAAAAAGATAAAATTATATTTTCCAATCATTTACTAGCTTTTCCTGTTCCAGGCTGCCACCGTATCATCCCCAATTAAATCCCATTGAATTGATCTGGGGTATATTAAAGAGACGAGTTGCTGCACAAAATATCGAGTACAAAGAAGCTAAGCTTTTAGAAATAGTACATAAGGAATTTTCAGCTATAACGGAGGAGGACTGGCGAAATAGCTGCAGGCATGTTCAGGACATCGAGAAGGATTATTTGCGAAAAGAGGGTATGTTTTTCAATTCAAATAGAATAATAATTAATTTAGGAGAGGACTCTGATGACACCGATGGAGATGAAGAATGGTAAAAACCCACACAAAATTTAAAAATTTGTAATTATATTAACAATTTTAATAAACTTTAAGAAAAATATTTAAATTATGTATTGTTTGTTTTCCCTTTTTTATAAGAAAAAAAAAATGTCAATTTTATTAAAAATATATTGTATATATTGTTTAAAATATTTCCTTCGCATTTTTATTTCATTTACTGTTAAATCTTCAAATTTCTACCAATTATTCAAATGGGAAAATATAGATTTCGTTTTTCAGTTGAGATTTTTTAAGCCACTGTGGTATATACAGGAGCTCAAATAAAAAAACAGAGTCATCGTAATATTTCCAACAAGTTGTCAGAAATTATATGTGAATTGCTGAGAATTCTTTTGCGCGCGCCTTTGGCCTTCTTTTTTGGAGCTTTTTTTTCAATTAGAGAGGAAGAAAAATGCTCTCAAGCTTTTAAACATTTTTAAGAGCTTTTTAACCCCCAACCAGCGCCAAATGTCACAGCATTTGAAAACATTTATACATGAGTATGCATGGAATATCTCACCGAAGAGTTATAATAATCCCAGCGGGAAATATTAGACATGCTTCCAACCGAAGCAGAAAAGAATCGCTTCTATGCCACTGCCAAAGGAATCTGTTCGTAAGCACATATTTGTCCCAGAGAGAAAATCAATATTTTTGAGAGCTAATAAAAGTATTTCACGATTTCCTTTTATGGATGCTTTCAGTTGGATCACTCTTTTTTTTGTCGTGTTACTGTGAAATAAACCCACGATTTATGAAAAGTGCTTAGTGCTGTTATCATAAAATTAATTGTTGAATCTGTATTTCTTTAAGTTTTATTAAATCTTTCTATATTAAAAGTACTTTCTTGTATTTGCATAAAAAATATATATAAATAAAGAAAAATCAACCTTGATTGTCTTTCCTGTAAAGGCTAATTTCCAATAATTCCCTATAAGAATATAAAAGCTTTTTAGCAGTAGGAAATCAAATCTAAAAAAAAGCTTTTTCCCAACTGCCATAAGGGAACCCAATTGTGCTTCCTTCTGCATTCCTATTAATTGCTTTCGAATCGCTACAAATAATCTTAATGGAATCGCTTCTCCGCTATGACATGCAATGTTAAAAAAGAAATGTAAGGCAAGGCTAAGAGAAGCACTCCTCTGCTTCAAAAGAAGCGATTCAGTACCTTTTCTGAATCGCTTCATTTCCCGCTGGGATTCTTTACAAGATTAATCCAATCAGAATGAATTTAGAAGAGAAAAAAAGAAAAAAAGTCGAACTGTTGGATCCGGGGTTTGAACCCGCAATAATTAGTTCGGTAGACTTCGGTAGACTAGACGTAGACGCTACGCCAAGTCCCTCTTAAGTATTTGGTGACAATAAAGAATTTTGTGATACCTTTGAAAATAATTCTATCTGTTCAAGGTGTACTAATTTTACCAGTTTTTTAAGCCTACCTTCGAACTTTATCAGAATTTAAAAAAAAATGCATGGGACCACCGTGGGAAACTACCCTTTCAAGCAAAAAAAAGCAAAAGAGTTGTTGCGTTACAAAGTTATGCGTGAACAGGACCAAAAAAAACATACCTACGCGTCGAATCGATAACCTCCTCTTTTTTGAAGTCGGTTAAAAATCGTAAAAGCTTGGCAAGATTAAAACAGACCTTTTCCTTATAAGCTTACATTGTATTATTAGCTGTGTTCCTTTTCTACTTTTTAGTACTTGCGAGCAGAGCAGAAAAGGAACGGAAAATTTCTTGATTTGAGTAAAACCAAACCTAACATTTTTGAAGTTATTTCATTTGTATACAAATAAAAGGTTAGAATAATAATTTATAAGATAATTTAAATTAACGCGATTTTATTATTTATATTTTTATTAATTTTATTTATAAATTTATTATTTTTATTTTTTTATTTATAGACGTTTTTATATGGAAAAAATCGAAACAATCAAAACCCTTCTATGGGGTGATAGGGTAATTAAAATAATTCACAATAGACTCCAAATGGGAACTTTCCTCTGGCGGATTTTAATTGAAAAGTGTTATCTACTCACAACTCGTATGTTAGAGCAAGTGTAGCTGCGAGTACTCACGAGTAAAAAACAGTAAAAATTAGCAAAAAAAGAACGCAGCTATACAACCCAGTAGCAAAAACATCCCTTCGAAAAGCCGTTTAAAGCGCTTTTTCAAAAGCTTCACAGCAGTAAAGTGCTTACGCTCCATGTGCGCAGACCTCAGCACTTTTACTATGCATCGCAAAAGAGCTTTTAAAATGATCTGCTGATATTGTGCTTTACTATCGCTGTTGCAGGAAGCAGAAGGAAGCTCTTACTGCTTTATATTTGCTCCGCAGTAAAGCACTTGTATTTTTTCCTACTGGGATGCCTTGGCTCTGAAAGCTATTATTTTCCATAGGCCGGTTTTACACGACCGGACAACGAACAGACAAAACGAACGAACAAACTGGGGTTTATGGGAAAAAGGGTGAAAGAACTTTAAAATTTCAAATAGCAACCCCCATTTTTTTCACGGATCCTGATTCCCGGAAGAGAAATATGAAATTTTTATCTGAAAAGTTTTTTTTATGTGAAGCCCCCCTGCACCCCCAAAAATCATCAAAAATCAAAATTATCTCCATACATTCATTTCTCTTCGGAGAATCATAATCCGTGTAGAAAAATGTGGTTTGGCGTTATTCACCCCTACCTCCTCACCCCCTCGCAATAGTGGGTGTGAATAATGGTAACCCCTTTTTTTTACGGATTCTGATTCTCCGAAGAGAAATATCAAACTTTTTCTTAAAAACATTTTTTTATCCAAAGCTTCCCTGTACCCCCAAATGAATGTATTTTGGGGATAATTTTGATTTTTGATGCTTTTTGGGGGTGCAGGGGGGCTACGGATAAAAAAAACTTTTCAGATAAAAATTTCATATTTCTTTTCGGAGAATCAGGATCCGTGAAAAAAATGGGGGTTGCCATTTGAAATTTTAAAGGTAGTCCGCACCCTCCAAAGTTGGGGTGAGGCGGGGGGTCAATTTCTGTATGGTCAGATATTTTCAAAAAATATTGAACACGTGTTTTTTTGTTTTTTGTTTCAATCGAAACTTACCTAGAAAATTGGGTGGCACAAGTGGTTTGACACACCCCGTATAAGCGAAGGGGAGCAAGTTTTGAAAGTTTTTTCGGCAATAGGAACTGCGGGTAAGACCAAAACTTCGCCAGAACAAAGGTGTGGAGCACCGCGTCAGCTTAGGGTTGCAAAATCTGGTTTACTTCGACTCCGGTTCGAAACCGGTGAAGAGGGCGTATGAAACTAAACGGGAATACACTATGAATGGGTCCCGGCTGTAGATCCAGATAAGCAAGTAATTAATTGTAAGGCTACTGCTCTCGATGTTGCATTTTCTTGACTGCCTTTTAGAACACGACGCGACGTTTTTAGTTGTGTATTTTTGTGATCCTTAATCCTGCTTTAAAATTATAATGTTAAAAAAATTGCATTCACTTTTGTCAAAAGTTTTTCGTTACAGAATTGATTCCTTCGATTTAATGGTTTCAATTCAATCGTGATTCGTTAAATCAATCAAAATCTGGTGACCTTTAAGGGGACATTTCCCTCTGTGGGCCTAAAAAATTACAAATTTTCAAGATTTTTTTTCTCGTTAACGAACAAAGCAATTCAACTGAACTTTTTTTTATTGTTTTTATTCATCCTTCAAGTAAGTTACATAATTTTTTCGGATCATAAAAAATATTTTTTTATCCCCTTAAAGGCGATTATCTAATATGACATAAAATATGACAAAATAGAGCCAAAAAAAAGACCGAAAAAATGGCACATTTTTTCAAATGTCCGCCATTTTGTTTTTTTTGGAATTTTAAAAAACTGTTGGTCTATACCGAGCGCCATATTGTATAATTTAAGAAAATGTGAAAATTTTTGATTTCAGGTCACGTGTGTAACCAGGATTACTGCCACGATCACGACGTGTACGCCAAGAACGGCGATCTTTGATGGCGTGGAGGCTGAATATTTTTTATGATCCGAAAAAATTATGTAACTTACTTGAAGGATGAATAAAAGCAATAAAAAAAAGTTCAGTTGAATTGCCTTGTTCGTTAACGAGAAAAAAAATCTTGAAAATTGGTAATTTTTTAGGCCCACAGAGGAAAATGTCCCCTTAAGGTAAGTTAAGTCATATCTATCTAAAGCCATGGTACAATTATTATTGTATCATGTTTAAAGCCATGAATTGCCTTGTTTAACAACAGAGAATAGTCTAAAGCTTATCCTGCAGGGTCAAGAGTGGAATTTGTTTAGCGACTATTTCAACTCTCCTTGACCGCGATGTTTTCTGACAAGCGCAGTTAAATTTTTTGCCTCGAACATAACCTCCTAAGCAAATCATAGCAATCATGACCACCGCACAAAATTATGCCTATTTTAAACATAAATTTCTCTCCATTTCTTTATTCCCGTTCCTTCGTTGTTCTTTGGTCAAAATTGAGTGTTGTTCAGCACCCGCTAAACACTGGTGAAATCCTTAAGTTATATTACGTTAGCCTACTTTATTATACAGCACAGTCCCAATCCCAACTCAATTACTTTATAGTTGAACTTTTTTTTTAACCAAGATAATAAAAAAGCTTTCGGTTATTTCCTTATTGCTCTACAACGAAAATATCCTTTTTAGGTTTTGTTGAATAGAAAGGACATACGCTTCACAGCCAATCTTTTTAAGGGCAGTTTTGTGTAACAGTTTCAGTTCCCTACTGGCATTACGTTGGGCTTTTAACATCCGGACAGAGGTTAAAATAATAAAATTAGAATAAAATGCCCATTCCACACAACCCGTCAGGATACCAAAATGCCGATAAGAAAAGGAAATGAAATAATTTACATTGGCTCTTCCCCCCCTTCTACAGTGGCAGCTTATCGTCTTCCGGGTATATTTGAATATATCCCGCCCAAAATAAAAAGAAGCACCAAAAGAATATATAAAAAAATAAAAGAAAAGTTTTTTATTCGCCACCCTTTCTACCCTCTTTTATCACTTCAGCAATTTCCTAAATTGCTCAGAGCCTTTCTCTTGGCCCATTAGAGTGAGATACGAGAATTATAGAAATATTTATTTTCATCAATATTTTATGTAAATGGGATTTTGCTGCGAGATAATCGCAGCGTTTTTAGACTCAGCTGCGAGTTCTAGACAAGCTTAGGAGGAGCAGTCAACCAGGAGAAATTTCGTTGTGTAGAGGTCACTGAACAGAAAGAATTTTAGCAAAAGGAAGAATTTTTCCAATCCCGAAGAAATCACGTCATCCCCAATCGATCTGCACTTGAACGCCGTGCCCTTTTCTGGCATTGTTGGGATTTTTTTGTTTTGAAAATTTTGATTTTTATGACAGATTGCAAAAGGGCGAAGTATTTTATAGGTGTCCTTTTCAATTTGGAAACTTCCAGCTATCAGAAATGATGATTAATATCTGAGCAGAGAGTAAACCCTTTCTAAGGTGTAATAAAATGGACAAAATTGGGACGGACTTTGACATGCATTTATGGCTAGTTGACAAATATTTGATTTTTATCATAAAAAATTTCCAATAATTTTTGCAGTTAGGTTAAGAGTTCAGTAGTTTTTCAGTGGTCTCCAAAATGGCCTACGCGTACTCCAAAGGAGGTACGCCAAATTTCTCTTCAAACCAGTTTAAATCCTCTCCTTTTCTGAAATATTCAATACTGTTGCAAATTTTTATTCTTTAACCCTTATTTTTGAGCGAAAGAAAAAAATAAATAGTTTTTATATCCACACTGAACTAACAGATATAAACATTAAGAGGAACAAAAACCGGCAAACAATCGTCAACACCCTTTTTAAAGTGGTCGGCTATTTTTACGGGTGCACGGGGATACCGTTTAAAAATAAAGCAGCAAACTGAAGCTCCAGGGTAATCTTGCCTTCTGAGTTTTCATCATCATCAGGAGCTTCACAGCCAATTGTTGGCCTTGGGTACCTCCAGCGTTCGCCTCCATGATTGTCGATCTCTGTAGTCCAGTCAAAATAGATTTTTCACTGAAATAAGTCGGAAGTTGCTGAAAATTGGTACACACTTTAAAAACATCATTATGAATAGGGTCAAACGGTCAAAATATCATTTTTTTGCAAATATCTCTTAAACGGTAAGTCTTATCATAAAATAGTGTTTACAAAGTTTGTAGATTATGCGATTATCTACAAAAAAAGATATTATACATTTTCCCGTACGAATTGCCATTCATGAGATATCGTCATCATATGCACTCATTCGCGACTTGTATAAGGTCATTAGACGCTTAATAAATCTTTTTTTGGACTACGTGGCTAATATTTTCAGGGGTGAATGTGTATTCTTTTATTTGATATAAAGATCAAAAAGTTGAGTGACTCCGTTTAGAGTATATGTAGGTGATGTGAGCAAAATCCCAATGTTTCTTCGTTTTTCAGCGTTTTGACCATACTTTAAACCTACATACATATATTCTAAACGGAGTCACTCAACTTTTTGATCTTTATATCAAATAAAAGAATACACATTTACCTAAAAGATGAGCATAATTTTGTTGCTTTACCATAATTAGTCTAGGACAGGGCTCGGCATCCTGCGGCTCAGTAGGTTCATACTTGTGGCTCTTGAGTGGTTTAATAGTACATAATGAAAAATTAACTGCAATATTGCAATTGCCAAACAAATGTAATAATCCTGCGCATAGATCAAAATGCACGGCAGATCGCATCCTAGCTTTAGCTAACCTTGCTCTCGTCGCACAGTGGTTCAGAATCCCGAAAACCTGGTAAAAAGTCATTTTAGCATCTGAAAGTGGTTTTTTTATATGAAATTTCGTACTTTGTGGTTTTTAAGGGCGCTGATTAAGGATCCACTATCAATTTTCCAAAAAACAAAATGGCGGATACAAAATCGCGGACGGTTTTGCTAACCCAGGGTCTCCACCCAGGGTCTCATTGCCGGAAAAAATTTACCGTGGAGACGCAGCAGCATTTTCGGCAATATTCCTCTAAAGTATTACCAAAGCAATAATTGCCTATGTAATAAGTTGAGGAATTTCTGAAATCAAGATGGCGGAAAATGAAAATAAACAAAAAGAACTTTTGTTTTTCTGGTTTAAAGCTGATACATAAAATGGATAATATTCTTTATATATTCTTCCATTTTAAAAACAATTAAAATTAGTTTTTGTTTTTTTACTTTTGGTACTTTTCTCGAGTAAACGCATATTTTAAAAATAAAATTGCCGAGCAATGAAATTCCGGCTTAGATACGTTGACAAGAAATATTTTAATTTACCATCGCTAGAAAAAAATGCCCGTGGAGACCCGGGTTTAATAATCAGCCAAATTTCATGAAACTCATTATAGGGAGACTTTCGAGGGCGATGATTAAGAATCCGCTATCAATTTTTCAAAAAACAAAATGGCGGATACAAAATGGCGGACGATTTTGCTTAATAATCAGCCAAATCTCATGAAACTCGTTATATGAGGGTTTTCGGGGGCGCTGATCCTCAATAATACTAAATTTATCTTTTAAATTGTTCTTTACGAGAAAGAAAATATCTTTTCTTTGTAAAAAGATGTCTGGCTTCAGAGTTCCTGAAAAATAAAATTACTTATTATGAATATGAAGAAAATTTGAATTGTATATTTTTCAGCTAGGTGCAGCTAGTTTCTTTTTTATTTTAAGCAGAAATGCATACTGAACAATATGCGATCAGTTCGACTTTTCACCTATTTTATCAAAGTTATCTGAAGCGCTCCCACATAAATTTTTTGCAACTTACCTTGTTAACAGCTAACGTAATTTGCAATAAAGGTTTCATTTAGTGACACTTATAAAATTGTACTCACTTTCAAGAGAAGAATCCATGTCTTAAGGCCCAAACAGATTGGCCCGTCGGAGGTGGCGGCGTTCGCCCGCCAGAGAGTTTCCCATACATTTAATTTCTCCGCGCCGCCTGTTACAATGCACTAAAAAAACAAAATTTCCACAGTGCTTTGAATGCGGAGTACTTTTTCTTACTTAGCGGAGCCGAAATTTCAGTCGCGAGACGCCCACTTTCAGAATGAAATATAACGGATTCCTGGAAAATCTGTTTACTTTTAATAGTTCGAAATGATGCTAAGGGCTTAAATACAAATATTTGGCGGGTCAAAAGTTCCTAAAAAATACTTCATTTTAGAAATTTTGACCAGGTTTTCGGGATTCTGAACCACTGTGCGTCGCCACACTCAAAACCAAAGCGAGTAGAAACAGAAGCATTACCAGGTCACTGCGAGAAGAGTCGTGAGCCTTCGAATCCAGCGCAGTGGTGCCAATTCGTGGGAATTCTCCCTTTTCGTGGGAATTCTTACTGCTAAAAATTGGTAAAAGGGAAAAGGGAATAATTTTGCCCTCCTGAAGAAAAATGTGGGAAAAGTTACAAGATCTTAATATTTAAAAAAATGTAAAACAAAACAACGAATTTTATCGTGCAACCTTTTTTACCTTTTTAAATATAAGCCAAGTATAACTTAAGCGGGACCATAGTTTGACGGTGATTCGACTGTTCGTTCCTACGTATATGTTCCTCACGCTGATGTAGATTCCGGGCCACGAAGGTCACATTGGTAATGAAATTGCAGACAGCCTGGCCTGACTCATCACCGATCGGTCCGGAAACTTTCTCCAGCTTAGCAAGCTGCCACGTAAGTACGGCCATCAAAAATTGGGTCGACCAGCTGTTTCTTCATAGCTGGACAAGGACCCAGCGTGCTCGTCCTCCATCCAAATTGATCAAGCTAAAGCGGACAAACTTTTAAATATCCGGAGGTGGGAGCTACAAATAATAACAAAGCTCCTGGCGGGCTCTGTTCGCTTAACTACCATCTAAACCAAATAGGACTGGTAGCCGATTGTAGCTGTCGGTTCTGCGGGGCAGCTCACGAAACTGCGGCCTTGCTGTGCGACTATGAGGCTACAATGAGGAAGAGATTGAGCCTCCTCTATCGCGACTTCCCTACTCCCAGGGAGATTTGGAACAGGAACCCTAAATCAGTTTTAGGCTATATTAAAAGCCTTAACCTAGATGCTTTTTAAAGACGGGGAAGGCACAATAGACCAAATAAAATCGGCCGCAGTGCGTCAACTTCGAGCCGACTGGAAAGCCTTATACACTACACAACCCTATAAATTTGTACGAATAGACTGATATATTTGATGTTTTTTGCTTTTCTCTTTTTCAAAATTTCCAAAGTTCTTCTCCGTGGGAAAATCTAAGGGAATTTATATAAAAGCCTGTGGGAAAAACTCCTTGGAATTTCTATTTTCGTGGGAATTATTGCCAAAAACACCTGGCAACACTGCCAGCGCCTTTCAGTAGTAAGCCTTACAAACTTTCTGAGAAATCCCATCATGCAATGCGAGGAATTTCAGCGAAATTTTTATTTACTACCGCTTCCAATGCATGTGCGTATTGTAAAAAACCTTGGGCCTTATTATTGAATCCGTTCGAATCTAATCGAATCTGTGTGATTATGTGTTTGTATGACGAAAAAGGGAGAAAATAAAATCAAGAAAACGTCTGCTGTGAGTGGTCTATCCGTGATGGCAAAACATTAAATTTTTTTTTCGTAAACACCCTGTATTTTAGTGGATAGTGGGGATATCCCCCCTCTTTAGAACAATTTCGTTCTCCAAATACATCCATTAAGGTAGAAACAGAATGGCACGGCGACCGTGGCGGTGGCCGCCGCTCAGAGAGTTTCCCATACATTTAATTTGTCCGCGCCGCCTGGGGAGAAATTAAATGTATGGGAAACTCTCTGAGCGGCGGCCACCGCCACGGTCGCCGTGCCATTCTGTTTCTACCTTTAATCACCCCTGAAAATATTAGCCACGTAGTCCAACAAAAGATTTATTGAGCGTCTGATGACCTTAAACAAGTCGCGAATGCGAATGAGTGCATATGAGTATTTTAAATCTTTCTTTAAAACGGCGATATCTCATGAATGGCAATTCGTACGGGAAAATGTATATCTTTTTTTGTAGATAATCGAATAATCTACAAACTAGACACTATTTTATGATAAGACTTACCGTTTAAGAGATATTTGCAAAAAAACTGATATTTTGACCCTTTGACCTTGAATAAAAAGATTTCCCGGCGGTTCATCGCGTGTGTCTCGACATTTTATTTATAATGATGTTTTTAAGGTGTGTACCAATTTTCAGCAACTTCCGACTTATCTTCAGTCTTTAGCTTTTTTCGTCTATTTTGACTAGACTATCTGGCCCGTCCTTTCCAGTTCCTTATTCGTATTTTTCTTCCTCGACGCCGTCTATATACATATCTTTTCTTATAGACGGAGAGATAGAGCCGAGTTTGGAAACCCATCTGTAACCCTTCCAATTTTGTTTTTAATATGTAAAGGGGATGTAGGGGTCGTCCTCGGCGAACAATGGAGCCTTTTTACATTTAAAATAAATGTGCCAGAGTATCGAGTCCGCGGGTCAAAGTGGTTGGGACTGGTACGAGACCAACTCTGGTTTTTTGGTTTGACCGGAAAACCACTGCTGCAACTGACAGTAAACTCTCAGTGAAGGTTGTCGGACAGCAGCTTAGGGGGTTTTTCTTTTACACGATTACGATACATCTTGCCTGTAACTAAAACCGTTCAGGCTAGTCTCATGTCTTTTCAGAGCCATGAGAAACATGGAGCGGTTGCCCAATTTGGCCGATTGATCCAATTTCAAAATAAATTGGGCGATCGCTTCATATTTCACAACAACCAGAAAAATAAAAACACTTGCATACGCATGCTGATCAACACCAACTGTGACCCGGAAGCATGGGCTGTAATAATTCCATTAACCATCATCGTGCTGACCGCAACAAAACCGGCAGAATAAAAACATGAGAGCACCAGAGACCAGGGGCATAAAACACGGAAAATCCAAACGAGGTGTCGCGATCGCTACAAGTAATTCATTTTTGTATTGTTTACTTTTTTTCAAAATCATTTTCATAAAGTTGTAAAATTTGTTTATGTTTAATAAATAGTAATTTCAATTCGTAAATTCGTGAGTGTCAATTATTAAGTTTCCTTTTGTGTTTTTGAATTTATTACTCAAATTTCATTTTGGTCCTTCGAGCCGGATACGCGAGTGAGTGAGTGGAAAAAAAGTGCAACTTAGGGGGAACACACGAAGCCTAAAGGTTTCTCAAAACGGTAGCAGAGGCTGGCTACTGACCCTAAGTTTCTCTTTAAGTGCAAAGACAGCTAACAGTGAAGAACACCACGAGGACATTATCATTAGGATCAGGATTCAAGGTAGGTGGTTTTGTTGTACCTTTTATTGGCATCCATTCCCTTCAATTTTTCAATATAATACCATAAAAGTGCTTGCCTTTAATTAAGTAAATGTGCATTAAATTAGTGAAACTACTCCATCTGAGTAACGCTTGATTAACACTGCGTGCCACCCGCTTCCCTGTTCATTGTGTTCTCAAACGAAGCATCTTGCCATCATCATTCGAGTTCCACATCTTTAAATCTCACCGTTGACAATTACGCCGTCATCGAGTGAACAACAGTAAAACACTAATAACACACACCCACATTAGAACTCTCTAAGTCAATACGATTAAACGCGAAATTGACAATGGCCAACCCTAACCCCGACGCGATTGTGACATCCCTCATCAAAACACAAGCGATCGAAGAATCAGAATTAGATCGGATCATAGCAAACACCAGAAAATCTCCTAAGGATAGGCTCAAGGAAGGCTACCTCCTCGAGCGAAAAGCATTGATGCAGAAGCAATGGCGGATCATTGAAACCAATCATCGCCAATTGCTTTCCTTGTATTCTGAAGAGCACAATACACTCAACTATTTTGCAAAGGATGTTTATAGTAGCATGGAAGAGCGTTATTGCCAAACTATGGGCTTTATAGCAGACCATTTGTCAGCACTCAGACCTCCACCAGCTCCATCAACCTCAATTCAAGAACCCAGCGCAGATGTTAGTTATGTGCAACATCCGCCAAGACCCGATCCGAGTGATTTACGACTCCCGAGAATAAACATCCCAAGGTTCACAGGAGATTATACTTTGTGGCCATCATTCCATGACCTTTTCGAAGCCATTGTCGACAAAAACAAACACATAAGTAATGTCCAAAAGCTACATTACTTAAAAACATGCATCAGTGGGGAAGCCGAGCAACTTATACGACATCTTCAGCTCACTGATGCAAATTATGCAGCAGCATGGAGTATCCTCAAGCGGCGCTATCAAAATAACAGAATACTAGTGAATACTCAGCTCACTGTATTGACAGCAATGCCCATGCAGCATCAAGAAACAGCCTCAGTCCTACGAAAAATGTTGGATAAACTCAACGAAGTATTGGAGGCACTCAAAGGGTTGCACATCAACACAGAAACTTGGGATCCAATACTGATCCACGTGCTATCTCAAAAATTATGTAAGGAGACAGTCACCCACTGGGAAGATACACTGAGCTCCCACGATGCCAACTACTTGCCAACCATAAAAGAATTCAAGGAATTCCTAGAGAAGAGATTCCGCACTCTCGAAGCCATAGGGGGAACCAAGCCAACTACACACAAGCAGCACCTAGGCAAATCAGAACCGGTAAGAATCCACCTAACAAGGGTGAGTAAATGCAGCCTGTGCCAAAAGGATCACAACCTTCGAACGTGTCCTCAATTCATTAAAATGAGTGTCAACGATCGAATCGCTCACATCAAGTCACATGGGAGGTGTCTCAATTGTTTAGGCACCTCACACTCCATTAGAAACTGCCCAAGTAAGGGCACATGTTTTAAATGCCACAGACGGCATAACACTTTATTACATTTGGAGGAGCTCAGGTACATCAAGAACGCTCCAGAGCAACCAAGAAACGGGAGCACTCCAGCCAAGGTCAGCTTAGGAACGATCAACGAAGCTAACAGCAGCAAGACTCAAATTAACCCCGAAATAGTTTCACTCCAATGCAAGGGGCAGCAGGAATGCAAACAGGTCACTAAATCCGTCCTGCTAGCCACAGCACTCATTCAAGTGCACTCCAATAAGACAGGGACTAGAACACTTAGAGCTATCATAGACCAGGGTTCACAGGTTTCACTCATCACTGAAAGGAGCGCTCAGCTCCTACAACTCGACAAAACAAACGCCTTCGCGACCGTCTTCGGAGTAGGAGACCAACACTTGCCAAGCAAACATGCAGTCAACTTTAGACTCAGCTCTCGCTACTCGAACGATCAGTACATTGATGTGAATGCGTTAGTAGTGAAGCAAATTTCAGAAAACATTCCCACTCACCAAATGTCACCACGAGATTGGTCACACATCAAGGGTCTCCAACTAGCAGACCCTCAATACTTTGAATCAGGGCGTATCGACGTGTTATTAGGAGCCGATGTCTACCCCGAAATAATAGAAGAAGGAAAAATAAAAGGTCTCCCAGGTACACCACTTGCGGAACGCACCATCCTGGGATGGATATTGTCAGGACCGGTGAAAAACACCTGTCATAGTTTCAAGGTTGCAATTAGCCTACACTGTGACATAAAACAATTGTTAAAACAATTCTGGGAGTTAGAGGAATTGACCGAAGAAAGGCACCTCACTGAAGCCGAAGCTCAATGCGAAGCACACTTTAAGGCGACACACCGACGTAGAGAAGATGGTCGATATGAAGTGCAACTGCCGTTCAAATCACATCCAGAACCACCAGCGCTCGGCGACTCTAAAGGAATCGCACTAAGAAGATTTTTTAGCTTAGAGCGAAAGCTAGATGCACATAGCGAATTGAAGCAGGAATACGAAAAATTTATGGCCGAATATCTGGAATTAGGACACATGGAACTAGTGATAGCTGAAAAACACGATACACACACACGCGGTAAACCGTGCTACTTACCGCATCATGCAGTGATAAAGGAACAAAGCTCCACCACAAAAGTAAGAGTAGTATTCGATGCTTCCGCAAAAACCACTAACAAATCATCACTGAACGATCACCTACTAACGGGACCTACCATCCAGGCAGACCTAGCATCCACCCTGCTAAAGTGGAGAACTCATGCCATCGCATTCACTGCTGACGTTGAGAAGATGTACAGGCAGATAAGAGTCGCCCAAAAGGACACTGATTACCAGCGCATTCTCTGGAGGAACGAGACAACGAAACCATTACAAGAGTACCGCTTGCTTACCGTTACATACGGAACAGCGTCAGCACCATTCTTAGCGGTACGTACCCTTCAACAGATAGCATTCAAACCAGCGTCTCAGTCCGAAAGAGCTGCAAGGATAATTTTAGAAGATTTTTACGTTGATGATCTAATGTCAGGAGCGGATTCAATCCCCGAAGCCCTTCATCTAATAGAAGAGGTTCGAAAAATACTCAGAGAAGCTGGTCTACACTTACGAAAATGGACCAGCAATCACAACCAAGCGCTGCGTGATATAGCAAATCAAGACAGAGAATTAAAAGGGGCTCCCGAAGTCAACATCAACACTACTATCAAAACATTAGGGACTCATTGGAACCCCATCACGGACACATTTCATTTTAAAATCAAGAACAATCCAAGAAAGGTGGAGACTAAGCGAGAATTATTATCAGAGATATCACTATTATTCGATCCCTTAGGATGGTTAAGTCCGATAGTAATTTCAGCTAAAATATTAATGCAACAAGTATGGCTGGAGAAGGGCGAATGGGATGACCAACTATCTCAAAGGCTTACCGAAACATGGCATACCTTCAGAAACCAGCTTCACATGATCGAGGAACTTACAATTCCACGCTGGTTACAAACACATAAGGATGGAGAATTTGATTTACATGGATTTTGTGACGCGTCAAATCTAGCCTATGCAGCTGTACTATACGTGGTCGTTAAAAGTAACGATAAAACAAAAGTATCACTACTAACAGCTAAAACCAGAGTAGCGCCACTGAAGCAGATAAGCCTCCCAAGATTGGAGTTATGTGCCGCGTCGCTACTAGCAAAGTTAGTACAAAAGACACAACTGATACTTCCAAGCAAACCAGCCCAAATTCATCTTTGGAGTGATTCCACTATAGTATTATCATGGCTTCGAGGACATCCATCAAGATGGAAGACATTTGTCGCAAATCGAGTTAGTGACATCCTTCAACGATGCAGTAGCTGTATTTGGAGACATGTACCTACAAAGGACAATCCAGCCGATTCCGCAAGCAGAGGAATCTCGGCTCAATCGCTCATAAACCATACTTTGTGGTGGAATGGTCCCACTTGGCTTATCAAATCCAAGGAACACTGGCCATCACAGGAACAAATCAAGGAAACACAGCTGGAAGCGAAAGGAGCAGTCACTTTAGTCACCACTTTGGAAAATGAATTCTTTACCAGACTACTGGAGCACTACTCCTCCTGGAGAAAATTAATTAGAGTCACAGCATACTGCAACCGATTCATGAACAACTGCAAGGCAGACACAAGGTACAAAACACTAGGTCATTTGAGAATTTACGAATTGCAAAAGGCCAAGAACAGTATCATCCAAATACTACAAAAAAGGCACTTTATGGAAGAAGTTACAGCATTACAGAGTCGAAAACAATTATCTCCTAAAAGCTCTATTCGCAACCTAAATCCCTTTCTTGACACTGACGGAATCCTAAGAGTAGGAGGCCGATTACGACACTCCCACTTGACCTACAACGAGCGATTTCCAATGATAATTCCAGCTAGAAGCACAGTAACCAACCTATTAATTGACGATGCTCATAAAATCACGTTACACGGAGGAGCACAATTAGTGACAGCAATGTTAAGAAAAGAATTCTGGGTAGTAACTGCCAGAAACCTCATAAGACAAAGAATACATGCTTGTCTCCGATGCTGGAAACAGAAGGCAGCTACAAGCCAGCAACTGATGGGTGACTTACCAGAATATCGTATACAGCCAAGTCATCCATTCACACACACAGGAGTAGACTTTTGCGGTCCCTTGACAATAAGAGAGTCGAAATGTAGAGGAAGAGTGCGAACTTCTAAAGGATATATTTGCATCTTTGTCTGCATGGCTATCAAAGCAGTGCATCTGGAAGCAGTGAGTGACATGACGTCAGACGCATTTATCGCCGCCTTTCGTCGATTCACATCTAGACGCGGCAGGATCAGCCACTTATACAGTGACTGTGGTACAAACTTCATAGGAGCCAACAGACGGATGGCACAAATCAACATGCAAAAGGAATGGGGAATATCAGAAGAGGTCTTTGCGTCCCTCGAGGAAGCCAGCACTGAATGGCACTTCATCCCGCCAGGCTCCCCCCCACATTTCGGTGGCATCTGGGAAAGCGGAGTAAAATCCATCAAACACCACCTGAAAAGAACAACAGGGAATACAATAATGACCTTTGAAGAACTAAACACACTCTTAACGCAAATAGAAGCTTGTCTCAACTCGCGACCATTATGCCCTATAACAAATGATCCGGAAGATTTAGCAGTGTTAACACCAGGACATTTTTTAATCGGTAACGCAATCCTAGCACCAGTAGATGACAATTTATTAGAACCCAACATCAGGATCACAAGCAGATGGCAAATGCTGCAACAAATGAATCAAACCTTCTGGAGACAATGGCAGACAGATTACCTACACCGACTGCAACAAAGGCCTAAATGGCTACATCGAACTCCAAATGTAAAGACTGGTGATTTGGTATTAATCAAAGATGAACGATTACCGCCAACAAACTGGGCACTGGGAAGAATCATTGAAGTTCATCCAGGAAGAGATGGACTGGTCCGAGTTGTAACGATAAGATGCAAGGAAGCAACCTTAACACGACCCATAACAAAAGTAAGCGTTCTACCTATAGAAGACAATGGCCCGACAGTCACACCAGACTGCGGCACAAAGAAATCACCTCAACCAACACATTAGCTAATCATAATCCTTAAACACAACTTAAGCAAATAAGATAAAATAAAATAAGAAACTCAACACGGGAGTAGCCATAAGAATTAAAATTATCATCAATTTCAGGACAAAATGTACAACATAAAAGTGGTATTGCTCTCCTTGTTAGGACTATGTGCTACAGCAAACGCCATAATCGCTTATGACTGCGGACACGACAGCATAAACATCAGCGCCGTCTCCTTAGTGGAAGTCGCAGAATGTCAATTTGAAGAGACAAAAACTCGACACGAACAGGAAGAAATACAGCTTTTGCAACTAAGCGAAGTAGCAGTGGTCCAGACGTATCAATGCAAAATAAGCATTATACAGTCCATATTCCACTGTGGGATGTTCAGTCATCTATCTCTGGTGTCAGGTGGATTAAGCACGTTCATCGCAGATATAAGTCACGAGGACTGCATGAAGATGCACAAGAGTGGAACCTATCAGTTAAGTAACGGAAGGATTATCGCTGACATCAAGCCAAATAGCAGTTCCACATATTCAGAAACTATTGCCGGAAGCCTAGACAATGATGGCAACTGTCAAGGCATCAGATATAGCAGTAGTGGTCACGACTGGGACAAGGTAATTGTCATACAATCAATCACCTTAACCATCACAGATTGTCCCAGCACTGTCCGTCTGCATGACAACAAAATTATCATCCGCAACAACATAATATGCTCGTATCTCGATGGCCACTGCACTGATCCCGAGAACGGCAGGAGCTTCTGGGACATCATTCCAAACACAGCATGCGAGGAAACGAAATATGACGTATTATGGCAGGGACGAGCAGATAAACTAACTGTTGAAAATGATGACAAGACGACCGGAAAGGGTAGTGTTGTCTACACGGTAAACACAGAAGAATTCATCTTCGCACTAGAGATAAGGAAGGAGATAACGGTGTGCCGATTTAAGGGTTTTCAAACGGAGCATCCAAGATTGATCATCGTACCCAAAACATCAAGTGAGTATTTCTTCACAAAGCATCCGACGAACGCACGGAATCTAGACATATTGACCTATGTCAACTCAAAATTTGTATACACTGAGAGACATATGCGAATGCAAATAGAGAATTTATACGTTAACCTGGTAACCAGACGTTGTGAACTAGAACGAGAGGTCCTTCAGACTCAACTCAGTATCGCATCACATAATCCAGCCGAATTCGCGCTACGCTACATGAAGGAACGAGGCTACACAGCAGTACAACGGGGAGAAATCATATATATAATCAAATGCCAAGCAGTAGAAGTCGTTATTAGACGAATCTCCAAATGTTATAATGAACTTCCTATAAGTTACTCTAATCAAAGCTTCTTCATGACTCCAAGGACACATCTGATCCAAGAATTCGGCACAGAAGTAGCATGTTCACCCTTAATGACCCCAGGATACCACATCTTAGGAGAATGGTACGGACTAAGCCCAGCTATCCATAGAATACGCACACCCAACATGTTAAAACCATCAAGCACCATCGACTGGAAATACGAGGATTCAGGAGACTTAATGAGAGCAGGTATCTACTCCACAGAAGCACTGGAAGATCTTCGAAGACAAGTAATGTATCCGTCAGAGCAACAAGCCATAAACAACATCATAGCTCAACGATTACTCGGTGTCAATGTAGACCACCAGGACGTAGATGTGTTAAATTTATTAACTCCCGGCGCTATACACAGCGCAATGCAGGTCATCAAGGAACGATTGTGGACATTTCTCATCGACGCAGGACAAATATACTTGGCCATATTAGGCGCTTACGCAGTCTTCACCGTCATCAAGCAGATATGCAATATGATCATTAACGCTCAAACCATTCACGAGCAGTACTGTTGGAATTGGCGACTCATAGCGGCATCCTGGAGCACACTCACAAATCATATCACAAGAGGAAATTGGCAACCAAATCCACAAAGTGAAACACTGCAGAATCAGGTAGATCTCGCCACCATTGCAGTTCAAGGTTCAGAAGACAAGAAAGCAGACGAGAATTTGTACGCAAGCATTCAACATCTCGACACTATGGTACAACGCACTTCACTTTACCCATCCACTTCCCTTTCCACCTCAAGCCAATAAAAGATAAACCACCACCTTCAACAACTCCAGCATTAAGGCGAGTCGAGGCGCCTCAAAACCTCTAAAGAACACACAAGGATCTACGTCTAGCACGGAGGAAATGCCCACTAGACAAACACAACACACTAATCAAATTCTTCTATTCTAGCCACACAAATCAATCTTAAAATCAGAGATTTCAACGGGGGGCAGAATGGAGCGGTTGCCCAATTTGGCCGATTGATCCAATTTCAAAATAAATTGGGCGATCGCTTCATATTTCACAACAACCAGAAAAATAAAAACACTTGCATACGCATGCTGATCAACACCAACTGTGACCCGGAAGCATGGGCTGTAATAATTCCATTAACCATCATCGTGCTGACCGCAACAAAACCGGCAGAATAAAAACATGAGAGCACCAGAGACCAGGGGCATAAAACACGGAAAATCCAAACGAGGTGTCGCGATCGCTACAAGTAATTCATTTTTGTATTGTTTACTTTTTTTCAAAATCATTTTCATAAAGTTGTAAAATTTGTTTATGTTTAATAAATAGTAATTTCAATTCGTAAATTCGTGAGTGTCAATTATTAAGTTTCCTTTTGTGTTTTTGAATTTATTACTCAAATTTCAAACACGTTTCTTGTTTTGGTAATCTTGCATGAGGGCCTTTAAAAACATCAATGACTGGTTGCAAATCATCGTTATTCTTCAAGATTTTCAGAAGTTTCAGCCTGCCCTGACTAAACAAAGCACAAGTGGTGTCACAACTAATCATGTCGTGCAGGAACAATATATGGTCCGAAAGGGTTTCGGCCAGTAGAAAGATGAAGATTCTAGACTGTTTGAAAAACCTTTAATTTTCCTGGGTTCAAAAAAAAGACATTATTTATTTCAGGGCTACACAGGCCACTTGAAATCACCAAAAGGTCGATATCTTACCCGACCAATGACACATATTCATTTAACTAGGCGTATTGTTGTGATCATTAGGATAGCAGCGTCCTCCACAGCTTGTTGTGAATCAATTTTTGCCTGGCCGAGGCACCAAACCTGTAGATCGTTTCTGTAACTTGCAGTAGAGAAGTTCGCTACCAAAAAATCTCTATTTGACGGCGTTTATGTCACTTTTAGCATTATAATCATGAAGTGTCTTCCACCGAAGAGTGTGTAAGTTCCGCATTTTGGTGGGTCATAGTGGGGTCCAAGGCACAACAATAGATAACAGCCGGCTCTTGTTTTTGGAGCGGCTCCTGCGAGCCAGGGAGCACCATCGATTCTGTAAATGATGCAGAAGATTATTTTTTTGCGCTCTTCTCAATGGTTCTATTCGCTTGGTGTTTTGACTAGCTTCGTAAGGGAAGACATCGAAAAGGACAACAGCATTTGATTTGTAGCTTGACTTGACATATGATACATAACTGCTGCAAATTTGTGCATAAGAAAGAAAGCAAATCCAATGGCGATTAATTAACACCTGTGTTCGCCTCAAATTCTTCTTTACTCGAAACTGATATGATCCCAACGTCGTTCTCGAGTACCTACAACGCCCACTCAATGGACGGAATTTTCTTCAGGACTCGCGAGGTGTATAAATGTCTCAAAGAGCTTGACGTCAATAAATCGACTGGTCCTGACAATATTCCCCCTATGGTACTTAAGAAAAGTACCTCACCTGTGGTGCGAGCAACTTGAATTCTATTATAAGTGTTACTGTCATTTGAGTCCTATAGTTCCAAATCGTGTCTTATCCAAAAAAAATCAAAAATTGAATTAGGTACTCTTCTACAATCTATGACCACTCACTCAACTTTTTGAAAAATCAGGGTGTAAAAAAAATTTTTTTCCTGCCCATTTTGATAAAATAAAACTGGGTATTTTTCCAAACTGTGTCTTATCCCATATAAATATGAAATATGAAAAACAGTTTTTCCTCATTTCTGAAAAAGTAAGGAAAGTGGAAAAGACACATTTTGGAACTATAAGACTCATTTATAAACGGTTATTTTTCCCAAAAACTAGGCCGTATCCCCTGTAGGCTCGCGAAACGGTATCTCCGTATCCCTTGTAGCCCTTAGTGGGTGTAAAATTAACAACATCTCGACTCTCGAACAATCCTCCGCAGTCAGTATTTCCAAACTCGTACTAGTACAACATCCGTGAGTTCAAACGTAAGTATCGTCGTATTTTTGGCTATGGTGCACCAATCGTCGCGTTTAAAATATGTTTGTACTGCAAATGCGAGATGCTCCGTGGACCACTGTGACGGGGTAACGGTGTTTCAGATATTTAAATTTCAAATCGTTAATCTGCCACGGACACCCTGTAGATAGAATAGTGTGGAACAAAACGCTTAAGCTATTATTTATTTGTTATCTGTAAATAATGAAAGAAATTTATAATTGTTTAAACAATGCAACAATATTTCCTTAAATCTTCCCTAAGGACACTTTTGACTCCCACAAAAAAGGAAAATATTGAAAATACTTAAATGCCAAAAGGAAAAACCTTAAGACTATGGAATATTCTTTGATGTTCATCTTTTAGAATGGTGAATGTTTGTGGCCCAGAAGCGACAGCTTTTCTTATTTATACATTTCTTACTTCAAGGAATTACGTCGTCTGTAGAGCATCTTAACTAGAGGGTGTGAAATATTTTCAAAATGTTTAATATACACATTTTACATATAAAAAAATTTTCCTTTGGGCCGGAGCCACGTGTACTTTAGTATAGGAGAAGATTGATAACCGCAAATTTTTATATTGCAAAAATTCTTTTGATTTCTTAGGCTCTATGACTTGATTGATCCAATGAATTTATACAATCTCACAAAAAGGTAAATTTTCACAAACGCTGCAAAATATTCAGGAGATTAGGTCTAGTGAAATTACCTCGACAAAAGCTTCTTCTGATATATACAGATATCATCATCCATCTCCAAACCCCAAGATTAATTCGAATCAAAAAACATTTCTTAGGTATGTCTTTTAATAGAATGCTGAAACTAAGAGTTTTCTTATTAAACAACTAGTAACTGCTTTAGCATGCCCTTTACTGGTTTGTGGTTAGTACTGAAAGTGACTATGTTAAATTAGTACGAATTTTTATTAATATGTAAAAACTAAAATGATAGTTAAGCCGAAAACACGCTTTTGTGTTGTGGTGTGTCATGGCGCTCTGTGTCGTGGATCTAATTCATATATTTTATATAGGGCAGATTACATTATTATGCTGGGTTGTGGTGTGGCGCGTCCCGATTTGGCGTTTCTGATTGGGTACAGAGCGCCACGACACGACACAACACAAAAGTGTGTTTTCGGCTTTACACATACATAAGTAGGTACTCGCTGTATCACCGTTTACTTTGTTTAAATAAAAATTTTAATTACGCATATTACAGAATAATGATAAACTTAACTTTTTACACGACTGCCACAAAAAAAGGAGTGTAATGTGTTTAGGTTTGTTGTGTGTATGTACGTTGTTTTCTACCACCATAACTTCTAAACCCCTGAACGGATTTAGATGACTGGGGTACCGTTAGAATCGTTTAATGAGTCTGAGTAACATAGGCTAGGTTAATTTTTAAAAAAACAATATGGCGGCCGTCAGACGCAATTTACATAACGCCCAATTTAATTTTTTTTTCTGATTGGGTTAATATGGGTATCAAAGGAAAGGTAAAATTGAGACGATTTCACATATATATAACACTTAATAGATAATTGTTAAATGATCGCGAATTTTAAGCTTAAATAAAATTAAATTACTCAAAACGTCTTTTATTAACTCATCACCATGAATGAACACTTAATAGTTAAGCCTAGTATGCTGTTGAGGCGAAATTAAAATTCCCTAAACAAACGCTATGTAACACGACTGCCCCAAAAAGGAGTGTAATGTTTTCAGGATTCATGTATGTATGTTTGTATGTTTCTTTGTTCCACCATAACTTCTAAACGCTTGAACGGATTTAGATCGCTGGAGTACCGTTAGAATCGTTTAGTGAGCCCGAGTAACATAGGATTTAATTTTTAAAAAAAACAGTATGGCGGCCGTCAGACCCAATTTACGTCACACCCGATTTATTTTTTTCTTCTTCTGATCGGGTCAATATGGGTATCAAATGAAAGGTCTCATTGAGACGATTTCTGCCTAATCTATCAGTGTGTCTAAATTTAGATAGAATAAATCAAACTTCGATAACTTTACTTTTGCATTAAAACTGTATCTCAATAGTTGTAAGTGCTATAATAATAAGAAGTAAAATAAAATCACTTAATAAAAACTACATTGGTTTACGAATTATAATCACTAAAATATCATAAAATAAAAAACAAAATAATTAAAAAATTAAAAAACACGACGCCGAATTAAAAAATGAACTAAAAAGTCAAAAACAAGTTTTAAGTACTAATGTAAGACAGAAACAAGGTAGAAGATATTTTATTTATTTTGTTAAGTATCACACAACTATCGTATATGTATAATCTGTATTTTTGCAGCCGGGGTACAAAATGTTACGAGAATAAGTACAATTAAAACTGTACCCGACTGAAAAAATACAGATTATACATATACGATAGTTGTGTGATACTTAACAAAATAAATAAAATATCTTCTACCTTGTTTCTGTCTTACATTAGTACTTAAAACTTGTTTTTGACTTTTTAGTTCATTTTTTAATTCGGCGTCGTGTTTTTTAATTTTTTAATTATTTTTATATAAACATCTTGAAATAAAGATAGGCCAGCTCGATTCATATTAGAGTGATACAACTTTGCCATTTAATTTAACGTACAACGCCAAAGTTTTTTTTAACGTAAAAAACTGGTTTTCGCCAACTTTGGGCGTCATTTTGAAAAGGGTAATTGTTTTTAAAATAGTTCACTGAATTCTACGGAAAATTTCCGATATTTTACATACTTTGGTTTGCTGGTAATAGTTTTTGTAGGTAAAAACCCTGAGTTATAGCCTCGACACACGTACGCATTTATGACGAAAATTCAGCATTAATTAGGAACAATGGCGTAGGTAGCCTTTTGCGATTGGGGGGGGATATGACTTAGTATATTTTTATTGATCGGATTTTCACAACTTAATGCATCAGGACAGGGTCTTTTCGCGTTTGTTTCTGCAGACGATTCTGCATTTCTATGGTTTTCACCGTCACCGTTTAACACACTTTTGCCATTATAAACTAGAATAAATTTGACAATTGAGGAGTGTCTGTTCAAAAGGGCGTATTTCCATCATAAACAAACTTTACAGAAATCGAAAAAAACTGCCTGTTCCTATAAATAAAATGCTAAAATATATTTAAATGCACATTCATGTGAAGGTTAAGACTACAATATTATATGGGTTTTTTATTTAAAAAAATAGACATTAAAACTATATTTTTTTAATTATTTGTTTACAAATAGGCTTTTTCGATTGGGATTGTGAGAAATACGACCTTTTGATTAGTCACTTCAAGAAATAAGCCTTTTTGAATTGAATTTTTGGAAATACTTGCAGTGAAGTTTTTTGGGGTTCTGTCAAAAGTAAAAACCTTTTTAGCAAGATTTTTATGTCCACCTATCCACTCCTAGTATAACTTTGAGCTAAAATTAAATCTTCTATTGTGTTAGGGCTCTAATACCAAAGTACCAAAGTACCAAACTACCAAATAAAGCTATCAAACATTGCTAATACATATCTTCAAAAATAAATGCCGTAACACAAAAATTGTTGGACATTTTTTAAGGAAATTGTCCGTGTTTTCCAATTTTGCAAAAAAAATATTGACTAACTACGTATTTTTGGGGAAAAAGGTAGTTGAAGTTGATAGTTTTGTTAAAAAAACATAGTTTTGACTTTGATGACTCATTACTCTGGAAGGTGGTAGGGTAGAATCTTCACTTTTACATTTTTAGATAGGTGAGAGTATTCTGTGTGCAGTGCAGTTTGTAGTTTTTTTAAATAAAATATTTTAGTACGGAGAGAGTATTTTTTCTAAAAAAACACACTTTCTTATAATTCATTAACTAAAGCTGATATAAAAAAACTGCTAATTTGAAATCAGCGTCAAAAGTTAGTTTAGAATGATGTTAAATATTCCATGCAGCAGTCATGCTGTTAAGCAGTGTTATAATTGGGCCTCCCTTTCGCTTATAGTCACCATTATATGAAACGAAAATTCAGATCGTATTTTGAAGTAAACCTTCTTTTGATGAGGGGTTCCGGTTATCCGATCATAATGAAATGTTGCACACAGCTTCATTTTCGATGACAATATAATATAGTATACTCAATTGATCCAATTTGGCCACCAAAAAAATGGCGGATTACCGTTTCCTTCACAAGATGCAGAAATACGCCGTTTTGATTGGAATCCTAATTTTTTGGAGTTTTTTATATGGAAAGTACGCTCTATTTGAATAAGTTTTTAGCCTCATTCGATGGACTTTTATGCCATATTTTCAAAATAATTTTAAAATAAAAAAAAGTTGAAAACGGAAATACGCCCTTTTGAACAGACCCTCCCCTCAATTATAGCCTCGACACACGCAAGCATTTATGACGAAAATTCATCATTAATTAGGAATATGAACCTCATCAATTAGGAAAACCGATTAGGCAAATTTTGGTTAATCTAGTACGAAATCTCAAAAGAGAGCCATCTGTCGAACGATAGATCATGTTACAAAGCCCGCTTTTAGGCGTTTTTCCAGAGTCAGCTGATTTTTATTTTAATTTTACTTGAAAATTAATAAAAAATATTACTTTTTTCCATATTCAAAAATTAAATATTACTTGTTTCCCTTCCATTGGGGCAACAACGTACCAAAGATATAATTTTTTTTTATTTTTCGTTCTCTGACATTTTTCACTACATCACAACTGTCATAATATAATGAGGTAAGGCTCTATCAGATTCAACTTTGAGAGCAGCGGCAGAAGCAGAGACAGAAGCAGAATTCTGCCTGCTGAATCAGATCCAAGTAAAGCAGCAGCAACGGCAGAATTTTTATTTCACAGTAAATTCTTTGTAAATTATTCTTTAATAATAATAAATTCTTTGTAAAATGTCACACAGCAATAAATTCTTAATTTTCCGCGTCCATTAGTCATTTAAAAACAACTTGCAAAGTGAAAGATATTTGAAATGTCAAAAAATTCTGCTTTGCAAAGCAGCAAAATTAGGATTTGAGATGAAAAAGCAGCGGCAGAATTCTCTTCTGCTTTGCTTGTCACTTGATCAGCGTAAGCCAATAGAAACAATTCTCTGCCGACGGTTCTGCTTTCTGCTTTGGATCTGATAGAGCCTATACTTTAACGTGTGTCACCCCGTAAGGGCGTTCGTCATAAATTAGGAATTTTCGTCATATTTTGATTGCCGTGTGTCGAGGCTATTATAAACTAGAGTAAATTAATGTTAACGCTCCAAGGAACGCCTTCGAATTGTTGATTCGCCAGATACAATGAGTGTACTGTGTATTGTGATCGATAAAATTGTATCGAGTTAGAACAATCTATGAAGTGCAAAGCTTCCCCGAACTTATATCTTAAAGTTTATCATAATTTTGCCCGTACAATCTTTTTTGAACTTTAATATTTTTACTGACTCGGCAACTGACACTCAAAGCCAAAAGTTAGTCCTATTTTTTAGGAAGCTCATATTTTGATACTCTACTACATTAAAAAACATTCAAAATATTAAATATTGAATAAAATATGCTCATAGCTACTAGTTATTTCACCCAAATTGGGAAAAACGATTAAATTTCTTGATTTATTATAACGTTAAAATTTTGAGTATTTAGTAACCGAGGTGCCACTATTATTGGCTCATTGTATTTACTTTACATATGCTCGATGTGTCCACAATTATAGTGATCGTCCTTTTCGTGGCTCTTGATTGGTCGGCCTGCTCGAAGCGAGGAAATTAGACAATACTTAAATGCACAGCCGTCACAAAAACATATCTAGATGATTTTTATATAATTGCGCAAAAACAAAATTGCACATTACATAATGCCAAAAGTGGTGCTGGTGCTTAAAAAATTTCATGTATTCTTAAATAAGTAGACACGAAGACTTTTATTCAATTCTATTATAATTTTCGTAAGCTCATGGGGGGGGGGGGGATTGATCCCCTTGATCCCCCCCCCCCTATCTACGCCAAGGAATATGAACCTCATCAATTAGGAAAACCGATTAGGCAAATTTTGGGTAATCGATTTCGATATTTCAAAAGAGAACCATCTGTCGAACGATAGATCATGTTAAAAAGCCCGCTTTTAGGCGTTTTTCCAGAGTCAGATAATTTTGATTTTAATTTTACTTGAAACAATAAAAAATATTACTTATTTCCATATTAAAAAATTAAATATTACTTGTTTACATCCCATTAGGGCAACAAAGTATCAAAGATATAAATTTTTTTAATTTTTCGTTCTCTGACATTTTTCAGTACACTTCCATATGTTACAACTGTCATAATATAATGAGCTATTTTAACGTGGTGCCTACATATCTTCTAACTACATATCTTCTAAACGGAGTCACTCAACTTTTTGATCTTTATATCAAATTAAAGAATACACATTTACCTAAAAGGTGAGCCTAATTTTGTTGCTTTACGATAGTTAGTCTAGGAGTAATTGAGGTTTAAGTAAATTTTAAAAATATTAAATTTTTTTTCGTAAACACCCTGTATTTTAGTGGACAGTGGCGATAGCCCACCTCTCTAGAAGAATTTTTTTCTCCAAATACACCCAGGAATCACCCCTGAAAATATTAGCCACGTAGCCCAACAAAAGATTTATTGAGCGTCTGATGACCTTATACTCGTCGCGAATGAGTATTTTAAATCTTTAAAACGGCGATATCTCATGAATGGCAAATCATACGGGAAAATGTGTAATATTTTTTTTGTAGATAATCGCATAATCTACAAACTTTGTAAATACTATTGAATGATAACACTTACTGTTTAAGAGGTATTAGTCAAAAATGGAAATTTTTTTAGGAGGTGGTTTTTTGGGGGGCCAAAAATCGAAAAGGGGCGCTTACATGATTTTAGTTTTGACTCAAAATGTCTTCTTTTAGGTCAAAGGACATAGTCCAACAGAAAAACCCGGGTTACCTTTCGAGCTCATAAAAACTTACTTCAAGCTCACCGTGTGCAATGATCAAGAAATAGGCTATTGACTATGTATTTAAATAAGGAACTAATTCGTTAAAGGTATTTTATTGTTTTATATGTTCGAATGTACATTATATCTAGGCTTGGACTTTTGAGAACGGAGAAGATTGGTCCATTGTTTAGTTTTTCAACAATAATAAAAGTGCAAAGTAGTACTATCGATAAAAAGTAGGTAACTTTAAACGACTGTGTCTCGGTCAATTTTCATCGAAAATTCTTCAATTGGACACCATTTTAACGGAAATTACGTCAGCTTTCTTTTTTGTTGAGTACTGCCTATACCTAAATCCACCCGGAAAAAAGTTATACACAAAAATGTTACAAAAAACAAAAAAATTGAAATTTTTCGGTTTTTTTAAAAAGAGTTTTATGACTTATTTCGGTGAAAAAAATTGTTGCTTACTTCAAAACGTGCAAGAGATTCGATTCTCTACAAAAAATCTTATTATGTTTTTTTTTATAAAAATGCATAGTTTTTGAGTTATTGTTGAAAAAGTAAACAATGGACCAATCTTCTCCGTTCTCAAAAGTACAAGCCTAGATTTAATACCACTTTTGGATTTATCTTTTTTAATGTACAATCGAACATATAAAACAATAAAATACCTTTAACGAATTAGTTCCTTTTACCCCTGCTTTTTTCGACATAGTCAATAGCCTAAAATTTGAAAGAAGCAAAATATATTTAGTTAAAAGTTAAAAAACCTCCGTTCTGGCAACGATCAACACAAACTGTTCTGGAAATTTTCTTGCATTAAATTCCATGACGAGCGATAGTTTTTTATTAACTTCCCAGTTTAATGAGTATCCACACTTATCAGGGACGTGCCCGAGACGTTAGATTTTTACTCCGGCCCGGACACGTACTTACCCATATTTTTTTGAACCCTTGACGGAACACTGATATGTGTAGATACTCCTTTACTCGTTCACACATGTGCATGTCCGGCCACGGGCTCGTTCACACATTTATCACAATTATTCAAGGTCCCAAAAGAATTATAAGCAAAAATTTGAGGAAGAAGCATGTGTGTGTGTTTACATATGTGGTCATTTCTTCCTGGACGATCTCGCGCGAAACAAAAAAGATATAGACTTCCTTTAGGTGCCCATCGAAGCGTATTAAACGAAATATGATCTGAAAAGATTTTCATAAAATTCGGTCGAGCCGTGTTTTTGTTTAAACGACGTTCGTGATTTTTGTACCTGCACGATATTGCGCAAACCAAAAATGATACTGACTTTCTTGATTTTCCGAGTGAAGCATATTAACGAAAACATGCTTCGAAAAAAATTTCATAACATTCGGTCAAGCCTCTTTTTGTTTAAATGAAAAGACTTCGGCTAAGGGTCACATTCACTGATCACATTGATTAGTTTTTCTAATATCTAATAAACTTGTTGGAATGAAACTCGTTCCAAATGAAGTTACCTTTTCTGGATTAAGCAGAGCAATAGCTTCCCAAGAAGACATCACTTAACAAAATCCGAGCACTATTTAAAAATCGTGCAAAAATTACGTTACCCAAACGCCACAAACACCACAAATTTTTCACACCATAGATCGTAGTCTAAGAGCTAGTGGCCTCGACAACATACCCATTTGAATGCAACTGGAAATTTGCAAAATGTTAGTTTAGGTCCTCCCAGGAAAGAAATTACCGGTATGGCTAAACAGGGGCGGTGGGGTGAGTAACCTTAAATTTTTGAAAATGGCGTAAAAATGAAAATTTTTACTCATTTGAATGCAGCTCAAATTTTCAGGAATGATAGTTCGTACTATTCTAATAACGAAAAAATAACAGCCCTACCGCTGAAGCGGTGGAAAAAAAACGCCATACCGCGTCAAAGGTTACAGTATTGGGGGAAATTGTACTCATTAGTCCATTCAAAATGCGCGTTTGGTTGTCGAAACAATGCACAGGAAAATCTTCCAAAATGCTTCTGAAGCGCGACCAGGAAGCACTTCCAATTTGATTCAAGAGAAAGCTGCTTCCACTTTTCCCGCTGGGATAACACCATTTTGAAGCTCTTTCCCTATATGTTTTTTGGGTCACTTATTACGTAAATCGCGGTCCCACAGCCCTTAAATATAGGCGTCATCTTTACAAATGCAAAAATACCCCCTTTTAGTGGTTTTTTATCGCGATAATTTCAATAATAATAAAAATAGCCCAGTTGTCAGAGACTTGGACCTCGCACTAAATGTGATCTCGCTGAAAATTGGAATTAGGTACTTTTTTGGGTGTAGAAAACGATAAAAAAATCTTTGCTGCTCTCAAGTGTATGCTAAGTTCACAATTTCGAAAACAAATTCGAAAATTTGGTTTTTGCTTTATATATCTAAAAATAAAAAAAATTTCGAAAAACTAATAGCGCATCTGAGACTTCGATTCTATTTGAATGAGGGTCCAACTAGGCCAGTCAATTTATCGAAAAAAAACTCTTTTTTTTGACAACCGAGCCAACCGAGGAAAAATCGGAAAAATTTCGTAGAATTTGACGAACTACTTTTGGCGCTAGTAGACCCCTGGAAATATTTCCAAAATAGGTCAAAAACAGTTTATCGAGTTTTTTTTAAAAAAATAGACTGCACAAAAACAAGGTTTATATAAAACTAGTTGGGACCCGGCGCGCCTATGCTGCTCCCATAAGCCAATAGTAGTAATCAGGTGATATGATTCAATTGAAATTGACATATGAAACAAATTTTTTATAGTTGGAAAATATTATTACATCCTGAAAGAAAAAAAAAATAAAAGGATTATATCTACTAATTTCAGATTTAGAAATGGACTTTTGACGGTGATGGACATTATATGCTTGCAGTCACGTACTGAGGGGGTGTGACTTCAGACGAATATTGTCCATTACCAGACATGTAATAAAATGCAGAAAAATTACATGTCTTGCAATTGCTTGGCCCCTGGGTTCTCATCTGCAATGTCACTGACTCAGGTTTTATTTGTTTTCCCGTATTGCAGAATCCAAAAGTAACAAAACTCGTCCGCCATATTGACGCGGCCATTTTGAATTTATAAGTTCTGATCATAAATTCCTTATTTGCTACCTTAAAAAACCTCAGATACCGATTTTCATGGGAATCGGAACGCAATTTGCAGATTCGTCGGCCATATTGTCGCGGCCATTTTGAATTTATAAGTTTTGACCAAATATACGTTATTTGCGACCTTAAAAACCCCTAGATACACACTTTCATTGGAATCGGAATAAAATTGGCAAATTCAACCATATTTCTGCGGCAATTTTGAATTTTGGTCATATTTCGGCGGCCATTTTGAATTTCGAAAATCGGGCGTCGAGGTGCATCATAGGAGACCTCCACGGACCTTCATGCAAAAATTCAAATCCCTGCGATGATTTTCAACGAAGCTCTCCACGACAGCGCCATCTAGGAGTGACTTTAGAAAGTAATAAAATAGCCTATTTTCTAAGTTTGATTGTAAATAGCACATGGTTAAAATTTCATTAAGATCGGTTGCACGGTGTAGGAGCCTATAGCGAACATACATACATACACACATTCATTTTTATATATATAGATTTGTAGAAATTTTTAATACAACTAGTGAAGTCAGACAAGCAAAACATAAGGAATTGTTTCCAGCCTCAGTTTTTTTTTGTAACATGTTAATTACATCGAATACTATACGAAATGGACGTTTTCTACCTCTAGCAACCGCTACGCAAGTTATCGGCCATTTTGTGAAAAAACGACCATTTTGTTCGTTTCTTACTAAATATTGATGAGTAGGTCAAAATTTTTCGAAAAAAATCGAAACTGTACGTTATGATATTGGCTACCAACGGTTACAATATGAAATTTTTATCTGCACACATAACCTCAAAAAAAATAAAAACTGAAAAAATTGCCCAATGGTTTTTTGGTTATAGCTTCGGATGTTTTAAGTGAACTTTGATGAAATTTTCAGAAGTTATACTTTATAAGGTGAACAATACCTCGTTATAGTTTCAAGTCAAAATATCTAATAAAAGTCTCAAAAATTGACTTCAAATTTGAAAATTGATTGACCAATAACTTTTGTGCATCACATCGAATAAGATTCCTTTTTATTTTAAATGTAGGTTTTTTATGCAGTTTATGACGGTGAACAAGAAAAAATTTTAAACTTAAAAAAAGTGAAAAAAATCTAAGCGAAAATCGTGAATGTTTGTATTTTTTCGAAAAATCTCACCTTTTTTGGCGGGAAAAATACAAAAATTCACGATTTTTGATTCGATTTTTTTCACTTTCTTTCAAGTTTTAAACTTCTTTAACAAAAAGATCGGTTTTTTTATCATGTCACAAATGAATTATTAATACAAAAAAACAATTGAATTTTGTCAAAAAAATGGGATTTTTCGAAAAAAATGACAAAAAAATACAAAAATTCACGATTTTCCGAATTCGTGAAAAAAACATGGGGTTACCATTATTCACCACCAGCCCTGCGAGTGGGTGAAGTGGTAGGGGTGAACATTGGCAACCCGCTTTTTTTCTTACGGATTCTGTTTCTCCGAAGAGAAATATGAAACATTTTTTCGAAACAAATTTTTTTCGAAGCTTCCCTGTACCCCCATATGAATGATTTTTGGGGATCATTTTGATTTTTGATGATTTTTGGGGATGGAGGGGAGGCTTCGCATAAAAACATTTTCAGACAAAAGTTTCATATTTTTCGGAGAATCAGAATCCGTGAAAAAAATGGAGGTTGCCATTTGAAATTTTAGAGCTACCCTGGGACACCCTGTATATAATAATTTGTCTATGATGAAACTATGTATTCGTAGTCACGCGGGAAACAACTCTATATTTTAATTTTTTGTAATTTTTTATTCATGAAAATTTTCGATCCTCTTCGCGGACTCCCGGTAGTTCTACGCGCACCCCCAAAATAATTTTTAATTACCACCGACCACCGCTTGGATCATCCCATAGACCCGCAGGGGTCCGACGATTTTGGGAATCACTGAATGCGGAACAATCTTCCATAGTTCGTATTCCCGAACCCATACACAATTCAAGGCTCATCGTGTTCTACTCATACATTCCGCAGAGTGTCTACAACCACAGGCTGTGAATTGTCCACTATAATATAAAATGGCGTTTTACAGTTCAACAACTAAGCTAAATCCGTGCACAACACGTGGTATTAATAATAATTCACGAAGTCAGATTATTAAAAAATGTATCGACTCAAAGATAAATATTGGCTCTGATCGACATGCGAAAAAATACTTGGATTATACTTACTTTCGAGTCTCAATAAAAAAATTTAAAAAAATCAATACATCATTTTTCTTAATAAAACCTTTCAACGGTCTTAAATCTAATTCAATTTGCACAGCAACAGCTTTTTCCACAAAAAGTCTTTAAGTACAAAATAATTTTGAGTGAATTATAGCTCCGCAAATAGACCGTATTTAATCGGCCTAAGCTGATGAGATTATTTCATAGAGGGAATCTTTGTGTTTATCTAGGGATGCACGGGTGTGGGGGATAGCAGCCGCCCTCTTACAAATAAACTCCTTTTCACTTCTGTTTATTCAAAGAATTTCGGTGTAACAATTTCAGCAAATACTGGATTCTTTATCCCTGAAGTGCCATCAACTTCTGAGACGAAATCAACTCCCTTCACGTTATCAAGCAAATTTGATATGACGCAACTGGGCCTTATTTTCTGCCTGATTCCATTGTATGTGTGTGCTTCTGTGCTCTTTATTTTCGCCACTAATTTTTTTGCTAAAGCCCTAATACAGCTCGAGGGACAAACAGAAAGAATAAATGCGTAGGCACAGCTGAAGAAATAGGCTTATGCCCATGGCCCTGAAACGCAAAGCCTCCGTGGAGCACCGCCCTGCAGGATCCTAGCTAGGACGAAACAATGGGGAAAGTTATTTCTTCGTTTAATGGGCTTTCATGAGCTATTAATTACGACCTTAAGCTTAAGCAGTTTTTGTACCTTTTAAGCTTCCTAAAGGGCCCTTGACTCGTTTAGAGGCATTCACGTCTGTCACAGGACTAGCAGGATCTCCTGTGTTTCAGGAATTTTCTTCCACTCCCAGAAGAATTACGACCTCCTCCTGTCGCTGATGGTTACAGTTTGCGAGTGGCTGGATCTGTATTGTCCTTGTTGCTTTAGGTAACAACTTAGAGCCTTGAAGGGACGTCACGCTGAGTGCTGAAGGCTGAGATTTTCTTTAGTCTAGTTACCAACACTTAATTATTTCCCATGGGGTGTTATTCTTCAGGATTGTAATTATATAATCCATCTTATGGCCTGAATGATTCCAACAGTGAATAATGGATGGCTGAATGGGATTTGCTACAATCGCAGGTAAATATTGGTCAGAAATCTTCAGGTATACAATTCTTTCAATTTGAATGAAATCACTTGAGGAGGAATTCATTAGGTGTATAAACAGCATCTTGGCACAAGGGACTGTTTCATTGAAGATTTCATGGAAGAATTTTGAGATTACGGCAAGAGCTGTCGGTACCCTAGTCACCCCGTAAAACTGCAGTTGCTTGAATAATGCTCGGTCTCAGTAAGGTTTTTGCAAGGTTGGATGATATTATGCAAAGCAATTTTAATGTCGGATGAGCGTTGTGCAGACCCAAAGAAGCGTTCACAACTACTCAAAGTAGCTAGTATCTAAGAAAAAGAATTTTTTAATGGAAAGAGAATTTTATATTAAAGATGGGAAAACGGCAAATAAATTTGAAAACTTTCTTAAAGATAGAAAAAGAATGTTTTGACATTTTAAGTTACTTCATAGTGTTACGGGTCTAGGCGGGTATTCTTTCATCACGAGTAAATTTCTTGTCTTTAAATGGGGACAATTGCATGTGTGCCAACATCAGAGCCAAGAAAAAAATGAGAAGCACATTGTGAATGTGATTAGTTTTCACGCCAAAATTTTCTTGTGAAGATCTTACTACACTTGTCCACCCTATGTTACACCATCTTGTCCTTTCTATACCTCTCTCCTAAAACACGGTTCGATAACAGACGAAAAACGCAGTCATAGTTAGACAGGAAGATGAAGAATTGTATGTTACGAAAGTTAGTGATGATGAAACGATCCTAAACGACCAATTTTTAAAAAAGAGTTTGAAAAACAATCACCGATTGTGTGGTTTTCGTGACTTCCAAAATGCATTAAAATACCGTCTTTGGTATTTTAATAAGGTAAATAAACACAATGTGCAATACCACACTATTATCAATGAAAAACTTTCTTCCATCACTACACTGATAGAAAAAATTTCTTGGCTTAAAGCACTTTTTCTTGAACCAAGCAACTCATGTTTTGGATATAACGAAAAGAAAATTGTCTCGTGATAAGCAATACTTGGTCTTGGTTTTATTGTCTTGGATGAAGAAAAAGTTGACTTGAAGTTAAAAAAAATACGAAACCGATGATATTATAATTTAAAAAAATTGAAGTTCTAAAATCGGTGTTAATGATTGTGATACATTTTTAGAACTTGAAAGTCCGATAACCGAAAAAAGTCCGATGAATTAAGAATTTAGTTTCTTGAGTAAAAAATTAAACAATCTTATTTCGAGAAAAATATATCTTGGTCGAAAAATATAAGTATTGAGTGAAGAAATACGATTGCCTGGCTCAAGAATTTCCAGTGTCTTACTCTGAGACAGCATTCTTATGTTAAGACTGAAAAATTTTTCTACTCAAGACAACGAAACGAATACTATCGAATTGCTGGAATCAAGACAATTTTTTTATCAGTGTACTGGGTGATTCCATATGAAGAAACACAAGGTAGCGAAATTTGAATCCGAACGTATGGTCCAAATGAAAATGTGTCACCCATCGTCCTCCGCTGCAGTACCTACTCTTCATCTGATCCCTAAACATACGACGACAACTGTCTCCTAAATACAATAACTATACCTTGTCTTTTAGAAAGTAAACTTGGAAGGCGCGTATTATCACATAAGTATAGCTCCGGTAAACGTGCATAAAACTGCTTTAATTACGCATTTTTCCCATTCGAGTTACGAAACCTTTCGCAAGCCTGCCTTATGTTCGTTAACAAAAACACTACAGAATTAATTATAGCAAGTATATTTAATGGGGGCTCGGTAGTCCAGCTAGGGAGTAAGGCGCCTGGCTACGAATCCCGGCGGCCTCGGGTTCGAATCCCGGCAGCACCACGATCCTTCGCCTTTCCCACCTTTCTTCTTCCCTCTTTACATTCCTCATTCCCCTGTCATAGCCTTCGGCTAACACTGCCACCAGCGCATGTCATCGGTTAGATGATGGGATTCAACTCGTTTCAGGAGGCATAACACTCCAGCGAGTTCTTTCTCGTTGCCCGATGCCAGAGTCGCGATAGAAATGGTTGGGAGTAGGTGGTTGTGGCAGTTCCTTCCTTCACTTCTCTCTTTCCCTTCACTATCTATCGACTAGAGCTTGCTGTTCGACATTGCAATCTATACGAAAAAAATAGATTGTCGACAGTACAAAGGGCTTTCCCTGAGCTCTAGTTTTCCACATAAAAAAAAATTCACCTGATAAAACGTCTCAAGGCTAAATATATTTTTATTTGTACAAACCTATGTTTTCTCTATCCTCTTTAAGTACAAATGCATATCTGCTTCAACACTCTTCCCGATTTGTGAACTTAAAAAAATAGTTAAAACTACAACATTTCGTATCTATATGAAATCTTACACCCACATCGAAACACCATCCAGAATCCATATCCGCTAAAAGAACATATAATTGCTCATATCTCGGAAACCGTTGCCCGCAAACGATTTTTGATGAAATTTTTACACCCCCTACATATTTTCATCTCAAAACACCATCTAGAATCCATATCCGCTAAAAAAATATCGGTGTTAAAATGAAATTTAATTCTGATTCATCAAACTCGAGACCCGAAGAACCAAGCCCCCACCCCATTCAGTAACAGCGAAAGCTCACCCAGGACACAAACTCACCACCCAAGCTCAAAAGCTCACACTAGACACAGCGAAGCTCCCAAATGCTCACATCATAGACCACATACGCAACCGAGGCCAGCGGTGTCCGTAAATATATGGTAAGCATTATCCCTAAATAAATAAAGTTATCTATAAATCAAGAATGATGCTTCATCGTAATCGATGTTCCCTTCAGGGAGGTAGTTATCGTCATCTTCGACATATACCTATTCACTGAATATTGGGTAAATTGAAATCGCCTAGAAGGAGTAGCTCATCGCCGGTGTTCATCATACACTGGATATGATCAACACAAGAGATGAGAATATCATAGAGGTTTTTACCTCCATCGTCAAGTGTGCTTATCATATCTGGTGGGATATAGCGGCACAGCAGGAAGAGCTTAGATTTAGAAAAGGAAATTTTGAGAGCGACAAGCTCAATGTCACTAACTAGGGAACACGAAACTAGGAAGCGAAATTGGGTTACAATTAAGATGACTACTGCAAGCTAGCAATACGCTACCCCTACGAGCCTCCGAGTCAGTGAAACGATCCCTCCGAAATACTTGGCAGGAGGAATCGAAGAGTTCAGCATTAAGAATGCCTTCATGGAGCCAAGTTTCCGTGAATAAGGCTAACTACAATGGTCTTAAGACGTCTTAAGACTACTTAAGATTTTGTACGCTACTATGGGGCTAGAACAAGTAACCACAATGGCCTTAAGACAATCTTTCGTTCTCTTTCGCAAACTTTCGTTAAGTCTTAAGGCTACGCTCAGAACCGTAGAATCTTAAAGAATCTTCAAGAAAGTGGCGTTTGCGATTGATATTTAATTTAGAGTTTTACAAAAATTAAAGTATCAGTGGAAATATAAGAAAAAAGATTATTTGAAATAAGGTGCTCTGTGGAAAAGATATTTAATAATGGAATATTTGGATTATTAAAGGATTTAACAACATTAACTAAATTAGTGAGCGAAGTGATGCGAAAAAAAAGAAACCGCGGTCGTGTAGTGTTCGAAAATTATATACAGACCGTTCTAAAAATGGTTATTATAAAACCACTTTTTTAAAAATGAAAGGGACCGATCCTGGACAATTTTACATCCAGTATAGCTTTATTAAACTAGACGTCTTTATTTACTCCAGACTCGATTTGTTGTGATTACCTTTTACAAATGTCAAAACGTCTTAAGGCTATTATAGCTCAGCTTAAGATTCGTTAAGATTTGACAGAAAATTAGCCAGTCTTAAGAGAATTTGACGAGATATCTTAAGAAGTCTTAAGACCATTGTAGTTAGCCCAATGCTATGACATCGGTCCCCCTTACCTTCTGATAGTAGAGAGAAAGCGTATCGAGTTTTTTGGCATCTGCGGAGCGCTCGGAGTGGAAGCGTTTGAATGATGGATTCGAGTACGGGTACGCGGAACAAAAAGCTTGGTAAGTGCACCTGCAGGCTAGAAACCAGGGTCTAAAACAGTCTCGGCAATATCAGGCGGTGCAGACAAAACAAATGAAGCAACTGCCTTGAAACCTTGCTGACTTTTCTGCACAAAACCGTTCCAGGGTCTATAGATTTCTTCCTTAAAAATTCACCGATAGTCTCCGTCTTAGTTTCAGGAGAGAATCGCTAGATGAAGACATTTAAAGGTCTCGGTATCGTCACTAGAGGGGTGCACGGTTCCAGAGGAACCGTAACTTCAGTGACCGCGGGATTGACCACTATTAGAGGCGAAGAAGTTGATATCGAGACCGGCCTAGAGATCGACTCTGTCTCTGGAACACGGGGCAGGGAACTCAAGGTGACCAATGGTGGCTCGAAGATTTCGATTCTTCCTGCGACTTTTACGACGCGCAATACTAGGCGCAATTGGATTGGCAGCCACCTGTTGCAAGAGAGCATTTTCAGTGAGAGAAGCAGCCATGGAGCAGGGTAAAGACAGAAGCTGCTCACCAACCTGCGAGGCGCTTTCAGATGTTGCCGCCACTGAGGAGGTGTTTTTCACATCCAAGACGCTCTCCAATCTTAAGGACAAAGCGCTCATGGCATTGTGATTTTGCACCGCTGCTGATGACAGCGATTCAATATCAGCCCTAACGCGCTTGCTATTCCTTTTTATGTCGTCCAATAAAGGATGGATAGAGGTCGAGGAGTTAAAATTGCAGGAAGAAGAAGTAGCGACAGGATTAAGAATCGCCGAATGTAAGTCGTCTAACGACTCTAATGCTGTTGCAACTCGGGTAGAAATTTCCTGGAATTTATCGTTTTCGTGTTTTCGTGTTCCTCTTATATGAGCTTTCTGCAATACTTTGCTAAGTTAGTCAGCAGCAGCGGGGATATTTTCAGCGAACCTGACCAAACAAGCACTAGTTGTAGTTTTCACATCACTAACTTGTCCGAGAGGTTCGAATTTATTGATGAGAGACTCCCTGCTTGGCTAGGTAGTCGGGTTTCTCGTTCACCTCTACGTTCCTATGACCGGGAACCCAGACGAGAGTCACGTTGTACTTTCTACCTAGCCTATCTAGCTCAGCTCTGCATCGCTCCACTAGCTTGGAGCGCATTCTTACTGAATCCAAAGCTTTTATAGAGGTTTGGCTGTCTATGAAAATTCCAATACTACATCCTTGGGTAGGTTCTGAGTTCATTGTCTGGCTGGCCTTCAGGATCGCCAGCACTTCAGCTTGAAAGACACTTGCGTACACCGGCAGGTGCCAGGATAGTGAACTGTTAGTGGTCTCTAGATAAATCCCTGCTCTGACGCCCTCTGACGTCTTGGAGTCGTACATCGAACTTTCGCAGGACGTCTCCGTTTCTCCACTCTCTTCTTGGAGGTAGTTCCACGAAGAAATCCTTCCTAAAGGTCAATCTGGGGGGAAGGTAGTCTGTGGTTGGACGAACCATACCCTCCGGTAGCAGATTCAAAATATTGCTATGTCCGTAGGGTTTTGAGGTCCAGGCTCCGGGTTCCCTCAGTCTGAGGGCACTACACCAAACTAGATGTTTGATGTGAGAGTTCGGGGGGACTAGGTGCAAGAGAACGTCGAGAGCTTTCGTGGGGCATGTCCTCGTGGCCCCTGTTGCCCCTAGTGTTGCCGTTCTCTGGACCCCTCCCTAACTTTATCACGTTATAAGTAGGTCGTGCTCAGCGCTGGCCACCATACTAGCGACCCATACGGGAGAATTGGGCGTACCACAGCTGTGTACATCTTTGGCCTAAGACCCTATCTTTTGCCAAAAGTCTTTTTACAGGCGTAGAAAGCTATACAGAAGGAGCTTGATGGTGACCACAAGCGGTAAAATTTTTACGAACTGCTTCGGCGATATTTTCACTATATTTGTAGTGAATTTTCATTATTTCAATGCGTTTTTCGTAGTGTGTATCGATCCATATCTGAAAACCTGGTGATGATACACGACTCAAGGCGATCAGTTCGAACTGGCAATTGTCAGTTGAGAGGCCAATGGAAGGGATCAGAGTGAAGTTTAAACCTCCTCCCTTGGCCTATAAACTGCCAATTGATAGTTTGAATTGATCAACGCCTTGAATCGTGTATATCATCACACTTAGTTTTTACTTGCCAAATGTCATCTCAATGACAGTTGTATGTTGACAGTTAAAACATGGCGCGAAATTTGAAATGACGCCACCTCTTGTTGAAAGACCCTTTCCTTTACTTTAAGTAATTTCCTATTTCGCCCGTGTTATTTCCTTAGTTAACTTCATAACGAGCATGTTAAATGCGTTTCTTAAAATAACTCCAAAAAATTTTCAATTTTCCCCCCTCCATTGCAGGAATATTAAAATATTCTTAATATTCAAAATCTCGTTACATAAAGTTCACCCATACAAGAACTTTTCAAGCAGTAATTAAAAACCGCAAAAATTTCCAACCCCCTCCAGCAATGCTCTTCTTAGATGTGAATATGGTACTCCATAGTTTGAAGGGTTGAAGTTTTTTTTGTGGTAGTGAGGAAGGGAAAAATTTAATGAATAAACTTTTCGGTTGAGTAGACCGAGTACATCAAAAGTTTATTACTTCGTCAAAAAGTTTGTTTATCCGTCATGAATGATCCGCCATGGCGTATGACTTCCCAGAATGTTCATTTTATTTTCCGGGATTTCTGTTGAATTTTCACACACACACACATGCACACATGATAGTGGAAAATAGATTCCACATGATGCAGGATTTCATGCTAGGAAAGTTTAGTGAATTATAGCTTATGTTTTTGGGTTTATGCGCATTGAACTTTTTACTACCATCCCCCAATATGGTGTGAGGGTGTATACTCTACAGAAGCGATAACAATGATCCACGGAACAAATTCAAACCGACATATTTGCACTCTGTACGCGTTTATAGATAAATTTGTATTAAATTCTGGATTATGTGTTAAGCAAAAACAATTTCGCCTGATTACAAGCTTAATGATAAAACATTAAATGTTTGGGCAAATCTCCGTGTAATGTCTCTACGTAAAGGATATACCGCCGACAGGATAATGCGTCCACTAAATCACAAAACTTGGAAGCTACTGCAAATAGGGTAAAGTATGCGGTCCTTTACCAGTTGAAAATCTTCACCAAGCTTAAATTTGCAAAACAACGAAATTACATTAAGCAAATTACAGGGTTCCAGTCATATATACCGCATACATATGCCGCCTAATGGTGGTTTTACTTCCATTAGATATGCTACAATGGGACTGCGGGCATGGGTGGATTTCGGGGATTTATCGCGTATATATTGCATACGTGTGGGAGGCGCCGCCCGCCAATGTGTATAGTTTTACCCGACCGGAAAAGCTGTTGAAACCGAAAGTTAAATCAATTTGTGGGGCCGAATTCATTTCAGCATGTTTCCAAATTATTTATATCAGAAATTGCAATTAGGCTGATGTTCATCTAAAATATTCATTAATAACCTCAAGCTGGTTCTTTTTGGTGTCGGGTTTCCCAGTTTATTGATAATGCATGAAGGATTTCAATTATTGGTGTATGAATTACCATCGAAGATTTGTAATTTTGTTGATACTTCAGTAAATAATTATTGTGTATTTGACAGAGTAAATGAATGGTTTTGGGGGAATGTTTTTTGGAAGATAATTAATACTCGACGTCAAATAAAAGTGAATCATTTATTAAAAACCCGTGATGTTACATAAGGTTTAAAACAATTTTACAAAAAATAGTTTTCAAATCGTCCCCCGCTCGATGTCAACCGGTAAACTACGATTATGATTGGGTCGCGGCGCATGACACAGCGTAGTGCAATGGCCATAGACATAAAGCTGGAAAAGCATAATTGTATTGCGTTGTATTGCTTGCGTGGGTATCGAGTGCATTTCATATAATGCAGTGCCGTTTTCATATGACAGCAATCTTTGATATACTACTTACTTCAACGGCTCTACCAGCGGGATGCGGTCCTGGCCTCTCGAGTCTTTGAAATATTCAGTATAAACTTGCACGCACGTAACACAATGCAAAAAGACTTATTACCAGCTTTAGACAAAGAGTATAAGATCTTACGGAAGGGAAGTCGGGTAAAAAGGCCAAAACTCGGGAACTAAGTTCATTTGATAATGATGATGATGCGGGAATGCTATCGGATTGCATGCCCTTTAAAATCTCAAAATTTGAGCAACCCTCTGTGCACAAACAAGACAGGCTAACCTGGACTTTTCGTAGTATGGTACATGGATAGATCCAAAACAGAGACAGGTGTGGCCGCCGGAATCTAGAGCGAAAGCCCCAGATTCAGCAGATAAGCTTAGGCACCCTAGCAACTGTCTTCCAAGCAGAGGCGTACGCTATACTGGTATGCACTCATGAGAACTTAAGAAGGGCCTACCAAAATAAACAGAGTTTTATCTTCTCTGATAGCCAAGCGCCAATTAGGGCCGTATGACCAAGTGTAAATTAGTTTGGGACTGCCAACGTGCTCTTGGTGAGCTGGGCGTTCTCAATCACGTTACCCTTGTCTGGGTCCCGGATCATCGGGGCTTCCAAGGCAATGAAAAAGCGGATGCCCTGCGCATGCGGATGACATTGCATTCATCGGTCCATAGGCGGCTATCGGAGCACCTACCAGCTTGCTGCAAAGGGACTTTGATAAAACATACTGAACGCTGAAGGTCCACGCCTGGACTGGCCAACTCTAAGCGGTTCCTTCCTGGGCCATATCCTACGACCGCCAAGGATTCGTTAGGGCGCAGTAGAAATGATGTCAGAACACTTTTTGGATTATGGGGGATAGGAAAGGCGTAAGACCCCACCTGCAGGCTTTGCCTGGAGGAGGATGAGTTTGCTCTCCACGTCCTCTGTGAATGCCCTGCAAAGCGAGGAGCAGGGTTTCTTTGTTCGAGCATCTACAGTATGATACCGTGTAGGCCCGGTAAATGAGAAAAGTAAAAAAATAAGAAAAACGTTCTTTGAAATGAACCAGACGATCAAAAAGAAGCGAGCGATTGGATGTGTTAGTGAGAAATATTTGAATGCGGGGAATTTATAATGGAATATTTGATGAGGGGAATTTAACAAAATAGTTTCTAAAATATTTTAATATCTGTTTCCTGGAAAATTGGGTCACTTAGCGAGAAAAGCAATAAAATCACGACAGGCCCCTTTTAAAACAGCGTGCGACCAAATTGCGCGATTTAGCTAAGGCGCACATTGAGCTGTGTTACGCAGTAAGCGTAGAAAAAAAACGACCTTACACAGTCCTCACGCCCCATTTTAAACCAATTACTATGTTGATGTCTCGCACTTCCAATTTTTTGACGAAAAGTTGATATTTGACTCATAAGAAATGTGCCCTTTTTTTCAAATCGTTTCTCGAGCTTCTTCCGAGATTTTGAAATTTAAAAAAAAACGTGATTTTTAGGAAAAAAAATTCCGTTTTTGACTAATACCTTTTAAACGGTAAGTGTTATCATAAAATAGTATTTGCAGAGTTTGTAGATTATGCGATTATCTACAAAAAAAGATATTACACCTTTTCCCGTACGAATTGCCATTCATGAGATATCGCCGGTTTAAAGATTTAAAATACTTATTTGCGACTTGTATACAGGGTGTCCCACGAAAAGTAACAAAGCGGCCGGCTGGGGATAGGTTTTGGATAGACGAACAAAAAATCGTATGGGTGGGGGGGGGGGGAAATCGTAACGGTTTAGCCGCTAGGGCGTTTTGAAGTTTTTTTGCTAGAGTTTTACATATCACCCTGTATTTTTGTAACCCTATGACCTATTTTCATAAATAAAGTATCAGTGTACGCAGAATACTCCCACCTATCTAAAGCTGTAAAAAAGAAGGTTCTACCGTACCAGGTTCCAGAGCAATGAGTCATCAAAGTCAAAATTTTGGTTTTTTTTTACTAAAATTTCAACTAAAACCACCATTTTCTCCAAAAAATACGTGATAAACCTAAACTTTTTTTTGCAAATTTAGAAAGCTTGGACAATTTCCTATGAATAATATCCAGACAATTTTTATGCTACGGCCTTTACTTTTCAAGTTATTAGCAAGTTTGATGTTGAAATTGACCTTATTTGGTGCTTATTTGGTACTTTTTAGCCAAGCTTAGGTGAAAAAGTACTAAAAAAGACCCAATTTTAGCATTAAAATTGCTTTTAACTCCAAAAGTAGAAGTCGTAGGAAAAAAATTCTCTAGACATTATTCATAGGAAATTGTCCAAGCTTTCTAATTTTGCAAAAAAAAGTTTAGGTTTATTACGTATTTTTTGGAGAAAATGGTGGTTTTAGTTGAAATTTTAGTAAAAAAAAAACCAAAATTTTGACTTTGATGACTCATTGCTCTGGAACCTGGTACGGTAGAACCTTCTTTTTTACAGCTTTAGATAGGTGGGAGTATTCTGCGTATACTGATACTTTATTTACGAAAATAGGTCATAGGGTTACAAAAATACAGGGTGATATGTAAAACTCTAGCAAAAAAACTTCAAAACGCCCTAGCGGCTAAACCGTTACGATTTCCCCACCCCCAACCCATACGATTTTTTGTTCGTCTATCTAAAACCTATCCACAGCCGGCCGCTTTGTTACTTTTCGTGGGACACCCTGTATAGCTCATCAGACGTTCAATAAATCCTTTGTTGGACTACGTGGCTAATTTTTTCAGTGGTGATTCCTGGATGTATTTGGAGAAAAAAATTGTTCTAGAGACGGGGACTATCCCCCTATCCCCTAAAATACAGCGTGTTTAAGAAAAAATAAAATTTATTTTTTTACAATTTATTTAAACATCAATTACTCCTAGACTAATTATCGTAAAGCAACAAAATTAAGCTCATATTTTAGGTAAATGTGTATTCTTTTATTTGATATAAAGATCAATAAGTTGAGTGATTCCGTTTATTAGTTCAAGTTTATTTAAACCAACAGAAAAATAAATATAACCTGAAACATCGTACAAAAGCATAACAAATATAAATCTACAATATAACACCACTCACTAGATCTAAAATCAATTTTTATTCTAAAAAGAAGGAGAAATCTAAACAAATGAAAACAATAACAAACACATTAAGGTAAACTTCAATTAAAAATAAATAAAATTAAACAATAACTAAAAAGGTAGAAGTAACAAAAGAATAACCTGAAAGGGGGGAATCTAAAAAAAAATAAAACAAAATAACAAATAGATTAAATAAAATCAAACCTTTAAACCTAACTTAATTAAAACTAAATAATAAGTTCAACAAAACAAAATTATCACTAAAACTACGCAAACTATACCTCGCACATAATTCAAAATATAAACCTAAAAAGAAAATAATAAGTACAAATAAAACCAGTAAACTATAAAACAATTACCTCTATAACTAACTAACCTCGTAAACTATAAACCTAAAATACACAAAACATTAATAAACAAATTACAACTTTAGAAAAAACATAACAAACCTCAGTTCACCTCAAGACAAACTGTCAATGGGCGCGTTTAGGCCCAAGTTAATTTAACTGAGTTAGCCAAGTTAACAAGTGCATAAACAGCAATTTTTTTAGCGCTGTTAGCTAACTTATTTCTGCTTTTTGGCTTAGCTAAAATATAGCACAGCCAAAATGAATTGACGTTTGCTTGTAAATTTTTGTTGTAAGCAAATAATTGAGAAATATTTCAATGCAGCATGAAGATATTATCATTATTATTCATTTTTTAGCTTTTTGTTATTTGTAAAATGAGAAATGTTATTATTTTTGCTGTTATTAGCTGTAAAATCAGAACTGTCAAATGGTATGCTAGAAACGGTGCTAAGTTAACAGTGCAAATTTAACAGAGTTAAAATAACTCGGGCCTAAACGCGCCCAATGGCAATCAGCTGATTGCAAACGGAAGAAGTTGAAAATATTGGAACTATTGTCGCCATTTAAAAATAATTCCAGCGGGCTGGATCGCCATTTTTTTCCGCAATCGAAAATTGCCATCCCCACTTGCGTATTCAAGGGGGCTATCATGGAAGTTACATGACAAACCGAAAGTAAACCGAACTCAACTCGATCTGAGCTTGCAGTTTCGGTCGAGTGTTATATGACATACCGAACTTGAGTTTTTAGTTGTAATTTTGGTTTTATTATTGTCACTTCGTCAGTGAAATTATTCCTGAAAATGGAAAATTTTTTTATTTGTTTAATGAAATTATAATATTCCAACAAAAAAAGTTTATCAGCTTGTTAAAGCAATCTCGGTTTTTCAATCGCTAGTTACATGACATTCCGACCGAAAAGTGTACTCAACCAAGCAAAAACTTGTGAACCCACTCAGAACACGTTCGGCACAATTTTTGCGGTCGGTTGCTAGTTACATGACTCAAACCGAACCGAAAATTGTACTCAGTTCGTGTTGAGTATGTCATGTAACTTCCATATATATAAACCGACGCACAGCAAGAAACTTCGCCTTTACGTCGATTCGAGTGAAGGTAATACTGGTTGGATTTACAACCAAGTTAGATTTTTTGTTAGGGCTTAGATAGCTGGCGAGTATTCACCGCTGGCTTTAAAGAGGTTTATTTAGGACTTGGAAGAGACTTGGAGTTTTTCACAAAAATTCTTCAAGACTTAGAAAAAAATTCAATTATTTATTTTTCTAAGACTTGGAATTTTTATCAAAATTTTCCAAGACCTAGAAAAAATAAAGATCCAATTTTCAATTCTCCACACTTGGAGAATTTTTATCTTATTCTGAAACTTAGAATTTATCAAGGGTTTCCAAGACTTAGAATCGTTTTGGTCGGAACCATATTCTGTTTAAATAGAATATTGTTTCGTCAGAATATTCTAATACTTGGAATATTTTTGCCATTTTTTAAGTTTTTTTTGTGGGTTTGTTTCTGGTGGAGGAAGCAAACAAGTATAACAAGTCAAGGAAAGTCTGCAGTCTGTCGGGCCGGGAGTTCCTTTGATACTTGTTATACATAGTAAACAAAATTTTTTTTAGATGCAGCATTGCCACACTCATTACAACGAGTGAACATCAGTTTAAATTAAATTGGCCACATCAAGCTTCTCTTGATTGCCAGTAACAGCAAGCTTCTTGCTTAAATAATTGCACCTGCAATCATTATTTCTTCCTCCGGGCAAGCTGTTGCTAATTAAAAGGTTTTGTTGACTGACAATAAACTAACAAGTTGGAATTTGCCAAAGTAAAAAATATTTGGACAAATTAAACAAATTTTTATATTTCAGCTCCAACTAAGGGCAACAAATAATATAAATATAGACTTAAAATTTGAATTTCAATTACAATAAAAGGATTAAAGTAAAGTACAAAATAGATTTAATTAGAAATAAGATAGTATTGTCACGAATAGGAGAGAATATATTTGTTTGTAAACCGACCACACTCTTTTATTTAGAGGAACCAATCCAACCTACTTTTTTATTATTGCAGCTTATCCGGCACTGCAACAGGCAGCATACTGGTCTACGAGGTCAATTTTAGATTTTCCGAGAAATAAATAAAATATATGAAGAATGTCCTTGGATTGAGTGTCAATGAAGACAAAGTTTACTGTTTTGTTTGCAGAAGCTTGTGTACAAAGAACTTACGTGCTCAAAACGAAAAGTTTGTTACAAGCGACTATGATAATTGGATAGAAGAAGCATTACAAAAAGCATTGATACATTAGCAGTCCACCGAAATGCACGTTTCTTTCAGTCAGTCGGTAACGGTGGTTTAAAATCTGGCCCACCCCAGAAAAAATTCAATGCTACGCCCATGCTGTCGGCTCTGCTAATCTAGGAGTTAAGGCATCCGGGTGTCATTCCAGAGGTCTGAGTTCGTATTCCGCGCGTGGTCTTTCGCCTTTTCACTTCTCCCTCTGAGTTATTATTCTTTTTTTATGTGGCAGTTCTAAGCTTATGAATCACCCTTTATACTATCTTTCCGTCCCGTCGTTGGTCATGTCATGGTACAATGTCTAGTACTAAGCATAGTACGGGCAAACGAATATGTTTGGGTTTATGAGCAATCAGGAGGGCGATGAAGGAGGTGGCTATGAACACTGGGCCTCGGCAAAAATGTGGTGGGGCTTGGATTTTACGCTATTCAGTAACGGCCGGAAAGGTCACTCTTAATCCAGTACTGTACGATTGAGCCAACACCAACAGCTTGGAGTTTATCTAATAGAGCTGAATGCCATACTCCATTGAAAGTCTTGGAGATATCTAGGGCAACCAGACCAGACCCATACACAATTTATTTTCCTTGTTTTTCCGGCCTCCGCTTATAAGCTGGCCACTTGTTCGATCACCTTCTGTAGCCGTAGTATTGGAATAAGGAATAAAAAGTGAAACGGCAGGCGTTGACATTAATTTCACTATATTTAAACTACAGTTTTTGTCCAACTATGATAGAAGTGTAAGCCTATCTCCAAATTTTAGTACTATCTCTGAAGAGCCCAGAAATTTAACTGCTAGACCGACACCATTATAAAATGTTTTAGTTCAACTGAAGTACTCATCTGAAGAATATTTTCCAGGCAATTTAGCACCATCCAGGATAACGTGTCTATAAATAACATTAAAGCCATAGGGGTATTCATGATCTGTGTTATTTTTGTTATTCGTGTTATTTGTGTTAAATCGAGAAAAAAGTTTAACAAATCGAGAAACTTTCCTTAAGGTACGTCTACACTGGTGCGCTTTCGTCTTCCTATTTCAATTCAACATGCGTTTCAACTTGCGCTTTCATTTTTCAACATTGCATGCATGATTGAACGGAGGTTTGACGCGTGCAACAAGTGTCCACATTGCTTCAATCAGTTGATCAGTAATCTAGTGAGTTATTTTTTTTTGCATTGTTGTTAAAAATGAATGCAGAGTTATTACACGGAATTAGTGCAGCATTTGTTGTAATTAAAAAAGGCGAAAGGTGAAGAGAAAATGAGTGTGGATGAAAGATTTCTTAAAAACAAGTAACTTTAATATCATTAATGAACTGGAATACAAAGATGATGGAGTGCTATTTAGAAACTTTTTTCGAAAGTCAAAAACCGACTTCTGCAGACTTTTACGTTTGGTTGAGCTCAAAATTGTCAAGCAAGATTCGAATTGCAAAGAAGCAATACCGGCTTCGGTATTTAACTATAAAATCCAAAGTTTCTTCAGTGGACTGAGTAGACATTATTAATAACTTTGTCTTATTATAATAAACAACGCTGTAAGCTATTTATTGTTATTAAATAAACAATTAATTGGTATATTATATAATAACTTTGCAAATTATTTAAATTTAATTCACTAGAAAACAAACAAAATTCATAAACGAAGATAGCATTTTACGATTTCTCGACGATTAACACAGATCATGAATACCCCTCATGTTTTGGAATCGTAATCCTCTACTTGCAATAAGAACCTTAACAAACCTCAAGCAAGGGTTAACAGTAAAAAAGCTGTCGAAGGGTTTCAAGCGAGTACCTTCTTGGATAAAAGACCACTGAACAAAATGCAAAACCACGCCTCAAACTCATAGGTGATGGCACCTTTTGCACTTATATAAATGCATTTAGCCACTATAGGAATGTAGCTCCAAAATGCTATTCTTACAACGACTGTTCCGCTGAAATTAAGAACTTCCTAACTCCACAGATATATTTTTGCCGAAATACGAGACCAGCCCGCTCTTTTCACTCTCACAAACTGTAGATGCTCGTTATTAAATAGAACAACTAGACTATGAAATAATCTTCCACGGTCAGTATATTCGAAATCACATAGCATTTCAGAGTTCAAACGTGCTGATATGTAATACCACCAAAACATATTGTATTCTCTTCTATCCTTCAAATCAACTTTACAACTAGAACTCAATAAGAGCACCGTGGACAGCACGGTAGATATTACCTCTCATTCAGATTCACATCATGGATATTTGATAATTTGGATCTTGTGGCAGCAGAACAGAAGTACGTTAACCCAAAAGTTTAATATTTATGAAGACCAAATTAACACAACACCAATTAACACTAATTAACTAACATCAAATTGACACCAATTAACAGGTAAATAACACCAATTAACACCAAATTAACACTAAATTAATAGCAATTAACACCAATAAAAAACTATTAACACCAATTAACACTAATTAGCACCAATATACACCAAGTTAACACCAAATTAATAACGATTATTACCAATAAACACTAAGTTAACACTAAATTAACAACGATTAACACCAATGAATACCAAATTAACACCAATGAACACCAATTAACACCAAATCAACACCAATGTACACCAATTAAAACCAAGTTAACACCATATTAACACAGCGTAACACCAAATCAACACCAAATTAACACCTAATCAACATCAATCCTTCATTGAGCCGCTCAGTTAACAGACCAATAAAATAAACACTTAAAATGGCACTGTAACTTCCACCGGTGATGCGGTCGTTATGAACTAGATTTTTTTTCCCAACAGATTAATTCGTATAAAACTAATGTACATATGAAAGTACGTATGCATGCATACTTTCTTCCGTGGAGCTACTATGCCCCTTATAATAATTCAAAATTTATTCACCTTCAGGACCGAGATGTTATTTTCAATGAAAAATGTGTCCCGCAAACTTCTACACCGCTTAGGACGTTTATCTTCTATAAAAGAAATATTAACGCACTTTATCAAATACATAAATTTGAAAACTATTTTAAATTAATCTGAACTGCTGCTAGACCTTGTTTCTTGGCATATTCAAAGCATACCAAACATCAGAAAATTAAACATTGGTAAAGCCCGGTATGCAAGGCTCAAGAAATTTCTTTGCCTATCTAAATACTATGTAAAAAAAATGGTCAAGAAATGGTTCAGAAATATTTTCTGGAGCGATTTCTGTAATCGGTATGCTCGAGTCAAGAAATTCACACCAGAAATATCGTTTTTTTAGTGACACGCAGATGTCGCTTATGATAAAATTTTAGTTTTTCCTCCAGAAATAAGTGTCGATTCATTTATTTCCTTAAGAAATTTTAACGGTTCATGAGGTCTTGACGTCTCAGGTGGTTTTTGAATTTGAAAGTAACTGTCAGCAATGGAAAAAATTACATATTGTTGTTTTTTATTCAGATTTTTTAAATTCTTTTTTAATTCTTTACTAATTAAAACAATTTCATTAATTCTAAGCTATCATAAAACAATTTATTTAATGTCTGCAATGAAAATAAGTAACTGTCAAAATTTCTGAACTGCTGTCATTTTTTCTTAGGGAAATAAATGCAGAAGTTTTCTTGAGCAAATTTCTTGAGCCTTGCATACCGGGCTTTATTCCAAAGCTTCGCTCTATTTTGCTGTGCTTTTGACGCTTCGGCATATCCCAAAGAAAATCAAAGATAATCCACGACACGGGTATCAGTATTTCCATCCTAAGCTATGACACGGCAATTATTCCATTTCCGATTATGCTTATTAAATTTGCTAGATTTTTCATTCCAATATGTTTTTAACAAAAATCATATTTAAAAAAAAGACTTAACAGTCCTTAGAAAGAGCCGTAAGAATTCAGCATAATATACAATTCAATTTCAAAAAACTATTCAATATTTTAGTTTTCATTTTCTAGGAATTAATTCCATTCTTAAATCACGAGCAATAAACACAATTTCACGATGCGGTATTCATTTTGTAAACGATTGAAAACCATCAAATTAAAGTCAGTCTGTTACCAAAATTAAATTGAACAGATTTATTTCACGGAAAAAAGCTTTAAAATAACGTAAACAAACACTTAAAAGAAAATTACGAAGAAAATAACACAAAAAAAAATACTAGAATTTATTTATATATTTTTTTGCATGCATAAGATAACGAGTCAATGACCACTTTTAACCGACGGTATATTTCCATTTTCGTCCTGACTAAGCGTGCATCCTTTCACCTTACACCTGAATCCAATAAGAATAAACGGCCAGTTGCGCCTGAAGAAGTAATTTTTTTCACTATCCTTAACCTTTGGGGTAATAACGACATAACGAAAACATTTAAATGCAAAGGTAAACTTCCGCACCTCATTTCCTGCTGGTATGGTTCCAGTATAGCACCTGCAACAGAAACATAAGCAGCAGCATAAGCAGCTACACGACTTTAAGTTGCTAGCTGGGAACCACACTCTTCCATGCTTCTGCTCCTTGCTTCTGTTCTCCTTTATAAACAATTACGGACCAGACGATTGCACTCGAGATATTTTTATCCAACTAGGAAAACGCTAGTCGACGATAAACATCTCTAGAACATGCAAATGCTAAATGGCGCCCGAAGGTGAAAACGGTTAAAATAATTTACAAAAAAAAACTGTCATATGCAATCTTAATTGAATTATATTCACGCCAGGACGAAGAGGACTTATACTGTGAGTGAAGTCCTTTACTTGTCAGATTAAGGGATGTTGGATCTGCAACCCTAGAAAAATGCTATCTTTTTTACGTTGTGTTGATCTTTTTTGTTATTAAGTTTATTGCTTGCAGCTGGGCGGAAATCCAGGATGTCTTTTCTAGCGTCAATTAAGGTAATTGTCGCAAGTGACACTTATGCTTTATTATTCCACAGACAAAGAACGATATATTCTTTTATGGGATAGTTCTAAGCTCAGGACCCAGTCCGTCGAATCGTTAGTTACGTCATGGTGAAATGTCTATGTCTCCCTTAACTCAAACAATAAAATATACTTAGAGCATTCTAGAAGATACCAACAGACCTCGTTGTTTAACTCTTGAATGCAGGGCCGTAGCCAGCTATAGGGCCCGGGTCACCCCCCCCCTATATTCTGTGTAACAATATTGTAAATTTTGAATTTTTAGAATTGTGAATGTCAAAAAGTTCGGAAAATTTTGAATTTCGAATTGAAAATTCGCAGGATTTTCCAAATTCCTCAATTTGCATATTTGAAATTTTCCCGTTTCCCTAATTTTTTTAAATTTCCAATCTGCCACAACTCCAAATTCAAAATTTTCAAATCAGTTAATTCTCGAAAATCTATACTTTTTACATTTTAATCGCCAAAAACCAACCCAACCAACCTCAACCCAATTTTTTGATTTTAAGGCCCTTTTACATCCCAAGCAAAAAGTGGAAACGCCAATTTTAGCCCTTTTATCGCACAGAAATTTGTATGCTTTCTCTCTGTCTGGAATCCACGTTCGTGAAACATAGAGAAAAACATACAAATTTCTGTCATAAAAAGAGCTCCAATTTGGGTTTCCACTTTTCGCTTGGGATGTAAAAGGGCCTTGCTTGTTTACGAACGAATCGAATCGTCGGAATGAAACGCGCACTAGACCAACCAAGTATTATTGGTTTTTCAAAAAATCAAGAACGAATGAATTGAAAGGTGAGTACTCTGCATTTTGACTTTACTGACTGTTGCTGGTGAGGGGACGTGGTAGAGGAGCGGTTAGTGGTTTTTGGGCGAGGAATATACAAGAAAATTAGCCGAAAGCCCTTTTCCATAGGATCATCTTAAAAACAGCGGTCTGCTTACTTGCAGCAGTTCAGAATAACGTGTTCATTGTTAGTCTCTTGGTTTGTGACAGACTTTTCAGTTTCACGCTTCCTTTGTCAGTTCAAATGCAAGAAAAATTACGTAATTTGGCATCAGCAGTAAAGCATGTTCACGAAATTGTGGATACGCTTCAAGAAGAAGGTAACAATGGAGAAGTATCATTTGGCGAAATTTTTAGAGCAGCTGAAAAACTCGCGAAAGACGTATTTGATATGGAACTCAAAGTTCGGAGACTCGCGTTGAAGCAAACAGCTCGTTTTAATTATTAAACAGATCCTGTTGAAGCGTAACTTTCGTCCTGCTATTTTTATTCCTTGGGTCTATACGCTGATTCAGAATTTGTCAGACAAATTTTTTAATGATAATTCGGGAATCCTTTCAAGCTTACAGATACTTGTCCCTGGATTTGCCACAACTGAAAAAGTAGATTACTTGGATCATCTTGCTCCATACTTCAATGATCGAGTATCAGAATCAGCTGTAAGAGCTGAATATAAATTATGGTATGATAAATTATCAGAACTCGAGAAAGATGCTGTGGTTTTGGAAGTTTTAGATTTTTGTGACCCGAGCAGATTTCCAACAATCAAATACCTTTTAACAGTTTTGACAACTCTTCCGGTCACAACGGCAAGTGTGGAGAGGTCATTTTCGACACTGAAGAGAATCAAAACTTACATATGAAACTCAACGGGCAATGAGAGTCTCAGCGCACTCGCCGTACTGTCATTCCGGACTTAGGTGTTGATCCGAATGAGGTTCTCGAGATTATGGCAGCAAAGAAATTTGGAAAATTGAAATTTTTACTTTGATCAACGTCATTTGATTGACAATAAGCAAGCTGTTTTTCACTTTAAGTAATTCTACTTCAATAACTAGTTGGGATGTGGCTTTTGACCCTTTCGGTCCACAAGATTAACTTCCCAGTATTCGTTCAAACAAAAAAACGACTCGAAAGATTTTTATGAAAACCTTTTCAGATCATACTTCCTTTAACACGCTTTGAACGGCATCTTAACGAAGTCGGTATCTTTTTTGGTTCGCGCGAAATCGTGCTGGTACAAAAATCACTTAAGTCGTTCAAACAAAAAAACGGTTCGACCGATTTTTATGAAAATCTCTTCAGATCATATGTCCTTTAACATGCTTCGAACGGCACCTGAACGAAGTCGAAATCTTTTTTGGTTCTCGCGAAATCGTGCCGGTACAAAAATCACTTAAGTCGTTCAAACAAAAAAACGGCTCGACCGATTTTTATGAAAATATTTTCAATTCATATGTCCTTTAATACGCTTCGAACGGCACCTTAACGAAGTCGATATCTTTTTTGGTTCGCGCGAAATCGTGCTGGTACAAAAATCACTTAAGTCGTTCAAACAAAAAAACGGCTCGACCAATTTTTATGAAAATCTTTTCAGATCATATTTCCTTGAACACGCTTCGAACGGCACCTGAACGAAGTCGATATCTTTTTCGGTTCGCGCGAAATCGTTCAGGAAAAAATGACCACATACGTACGCACACACACACACACACACATATTTCTTCTCAAATTTTTGCTTAAAATGCTATTGGGACCTTGAAACGTCTAAATACATTGAAAATTTCGAATCCGATTTTCGGACCGATTACAATAACTTCCTACTGGGAAGTTAATAAAATTATCCATGTAACACCCCTTCCCCCACAAATATTTCTAACTATGTCCCGGGCCCCGCGGACAAAATTTCTGGCTGCGGCCCTGCTTGAATATGCTGCAAATACTAACTGCAGAATGCTGTCCCATATATAATCGAGTATTTCTGTTTATGAACCAGCACGGTCTGTGCGAAAAGAATGGCTATAAGCAGTATGACGAGTGGAGTACGCTTCATTGCTGTTGTAATGGTAATAAACTTTGGCGAGGAGACGACACATCTCATTTTAGTGAAACGGATGCTATTATCTTTATATTTTTCTTGCAATGAGATATCAGGTCCACAAACATTGCGGCCGCTACTTAGACCAGTTATAGTCTTGACAGCTCCTATATCTCCATTTTTTAGGACATACCGCTTGAATAAACTTAAGAAGTCTACCCACAGTTTGTTGGTTAGACTTATCTGTTCGAAATAGTTCGGGCCTCAAAACAATATCCTGCTTCTCGCTATCGCGAGCAGGGTTAGAGAATGTGAAGGGCAGACACATCCTCCTTAAGACCCAAGGTTCATCGACATTTACTCATGCACCCTCCAGACCCCTAATCTATCCTTTCTCCTCTATCCTTTACATCAAGCTTACTACCATAAGTGAAATAAGGCATCACCAGGGCCTTCGCCAGTCGTATATGTAAGGCAAGAGGCAATAGATTAGAGGATACCCACAGTTGGCGAAGGCCGGCATAAACTTGACGAAGCACAATTCCGGTTTGATTACAGCAGCATTTGGAGTTGAGCTCGACTCCCAGATTTCTTACAGAGTCAACAAAGGGTAAAACATTACCATTAATTTTAATGGGGAACACATTTTCAAAATCAATAGGAGTTCTGCTGACGACAAGGCAGGACGACTTCATAGAGTACAGCAGTAATTTATACGAACTGACCATTCATTCACGCGTATCAGATCACTGCTTAAATGAACAGTACAATCCTCGATAAATTCAAAAGGTTTGATTAGATAGATCTGCACGTTATCGGCATATAAATTAATAGAGGAATGTTTGACTACATTTGGAAGGTCGTTTATATAAAGGCTGAAAAGCAAGCGGCCCAGGATCAGGGGCGTAGCGTAGTAGGGGCGGCCAAATTTGGCAATAAATAATAATAATATCTTGTAAATATTATTTTTGTCGCACCTACGATTCGGACCAATCGAAATGAGCACGGAATTTTCCATTACTTATACGTGACGAAATCGGGGAATCCTTTTTCTTTAAATGAATGTATAGTAATGACATCTTGCTCATTGTAGCGACTGGCAACACCGTCTGTACTGACTTGCGGGGATTCCCCGTACTTAATTTTGTGCTTGGATTGTTTATGACTAATATTCAACGAGAATGACTTCTATCATATAAAGCATGGTTTCTCAACCTTTTTGGTGTTGCGACCCCCTGAAAAGCCAAAAAATGAAGTAAAAAATCTTGCGACCCCCTCACTATAATATTGGTTGAAAGATAAAAATTCAAGCATTTGGAGCAATTTTCTCAGTAAGGAATCAAAAATTGAGCCTGATGGAGACGGCAGGAAAAACAAACGTGTTTTAACGGGTTCCATCTTCTTCCGTCAAATCTGTCGTAAAATTGAGTTATTAAGGTCGGTCCACACATATCCGTGGCTTCCGTGATGAATTTTTTACTGATATTCCTTACTTTTTAGTTTTGAAATTTGTACAGTGATCATGGACTTTAGCTTGGAATATCTTGCTGCAATTGCATTGCTCTTAAATGAGGGAAAAGAATTGAAAAGAGAGTGGGTTCATCCCATGTGGACTCTTCCGGAAGTGGAAAGAGAGTTCGCAACTTTATATAGTGGATTGGTTGGCCACGAAACTAACTTCTACGAGATGAGCGAAAACACATTTTGTGATTTGCTAAAAAAAAATCGAGAAGAAGATCCACACGAGTCTGTACATTTATAGTAGGAGGATGAAGTACATTTGGGCATTCAAGCAACCTTACATCAAACCAGTCTTTACGTTTATTACTTATGCCACATATGCAGTGCTCGAAGTGAGGCGGGATGGGGTGGGATGCCATCCCGGCACTACTAAATAATTGTAAATTCATCCCGCCACTTCTTAGGGAGAAAAAATCCATCCGGGAACATATTTTTTTAAATTTTAAGTAATTTTTTGTAAAAATTGATAATACGAAAAAATTCAAAATAATTTAAAATGAGAGTTTTAAATTTCAAATAATAACGGATGAATAAAAAAAATTAACTACTAAGTAGGCCATGTACTTCTTTTGTAACAATTTTCGCAGCTATCCGTAAATTTCAGTTTTTACCCGATCTAGCTTTGAAAATATATTCATATCGCGTTAGTTTTGTCTAAAAAATGATTACTTTTACAAAAATGGATAAATTTGTGATAAAAAAAAGAAAAAATCTGGTTTATTTATTTATTTATTTATTTATTGCCAAACAAGGCATACTTAAACCTACTACAAAAATTACAATGCAGAAAATACAATGCAAAATACAGGGTTCGCATGATTTAAATCGTTTGATTTAAATCATTGATTTAAATCGTGATTTAAATCAAATGATTTTTTCATTCAAATGTTTGATTTAAATCAAGATTTAAAAAAATCACGATTTTTTAACAAAAATTAATCAATATCATATTTTTAGAGTAATGAGATTTTACTGTTATATTCTTCAGTCAAGTTCACATTTAAAGTAGTGTGGTAAGCGCGAATCATCGATTAAAATACATGAATTCATACGAACAAATACATTATTTATTAAGTTTTTAGATATATAATAGTAAAATAATTATGATTTACATTTTGATTTTTATAATAAATGCGTAGATTCTTATACACATTGTACGTAGACTCATTTTATAATAAATCGCAGACTCTTCTTTTTTGACTTAACTGTTCAGTTCCTTGAACAAAAATACTAATTTCCCAGCCTTTTCATTTCCTAACCTGTTTCGAATTTTTGAATGAGCGAACCCAAACGTGGAAAAAACGGGTTCTACTCCTGCGGAGGAAGAAACCGCCGTAAGGTGTTGCAGTATTATTTCCTTCTCCTTGTTTGTCAAAACTCCTTTTAAAGTTTGGAAGCTATTCCACCAATCAACAGACGAGAGATCTTGGACAGTTTTTTCTGTTAAAAGTATTCTCTCAAAAGGCGCAGATTTTATTTGATATTTTAAAATTTAACATGAACAAATAAAATATTTAAACTATTACGGCTTATAATAATAGTATTAGATTTTCTAGTTATACGATTAATTTTTCTTAATTATTAACACTTTTACTCGATTTATGAGTATTGATGATTGGCTCGAGAAAAAAAATTCGCTTTATTAAAAAATTCAAAAAGTAATTACTAACTGAATGAGCACGCACGAAGCGCAAACTGCTCTAGTAACGAAAAAACAATTTTTTATATGACATTTTTGCAATAAAATAAAACTTGATTTAAATCACGATTTTTTTGATTTAAATCAAAAAATCCGATTTTTTTGATTTTTTTTAAAAAATCGTGATTTTTTCGAACCCTGGCAAAATACCATATTATCAGGTGAAGGGTATAGTTAATTAAACTTTGTCAGCTTAAGTCGATTGTGATGTCAAGAGGGATACAATTTTTTGTTTAAAGGATGATTTTTTTATGTTGGGTGAGAAGCATACACTGTGGCTATTAAAAGTCATACAACATCTGTTGACGGGTTCGTTCTTTGCGTATTCTGTCCGATGAGGGTATTCCTTAAGCATTTTTGTATGCCTAGTGTGTCGAACTTCGGTATTGAACTTGATTCTATCGGACAGGAACTGTACCTTAACGTTATCGTTTAGGACGTCCAGAGTAAAGCAAGAGATAAGCACTTCCTCCTATGTGACAGCGGCATGAGTTCCAACTTCTTGAGTCTGTCCGTGTAGGGCGGTAAGCTGAAAAAATCGCGCTGGTCGTGTAGGTTTCTCAGAGCGAAGAGGAGAAATTTCTTCTGTACTGATTCCAATCTACTGCTATTTACCTGAAATATAGGATCCCAGATCGGGCACGCATATTCCAGGATTGGGCGGACGAGCGAACAGAAGAGAGTTTTTGTAACCCGAACGTTATTGAATTCATGGGCTCTTCTTTTTATAAAGCCAAGAAGCTTGTTGGCTCTGGCAGCAATATTATCGTAGTGCAAGTTGGAATTTAATTTATTGTCTAGAACAATGCCTAGATCTATAACTTGATCGACACGGTCTAAAGCCTTGTCGTTGAGATAATATTCCTGCAGCTGTGTGTTTCTTTTGCGGGAAAAGGTGATTACATGACATTTGCTGATGTTGAGTTGTAATTTATTGGTGGTACACCAGTCTTGCAAAGCGTTTAGCTTTGTTTGAAAGAAAATTACGTCGTTCTGGGACCTTATGACATTATAGATTTTGAGGTCATCAGCATAGAATAGATGGGGAATATTCTCCAGTTTTTCCGACAGGTCTGAGATAAATATATTGAATAACAGCGGGCCTAGATGGCTACCCTGAGGGACCCCAGAAGTTACTGCGATTTCTTTGGACAGAAATCCTTGGAATCTGACAACCTGAGTTCTGTTGTCGAGATATGATTTGATCCATTCCAGGGCAGAACCCGATATTCCAAATTTTAGTAGTTTTTTATTTAAAATATGGTGATCAGCACGATCAAAGGCTTTGCTGAAATCAGTATAGACCGTATCTATTTGATGACCGTTCTCCATACTACATAGTAGACCGGAGGTTAGAATCATAAGGTTTGTAGAAGTCGATCGTCCCTTTCTGAAACCATGTTGCTGTTCATTAAGACATGGGTCTATTAAAGGAGCGATCTTATCGTAAACAAGTTTCTCGAGAAGTTTAGGAATTGTTGATAAGATGGCAATACCCCTGTAGTTTTCCACCAAGTGCTTATTAGATGTTTTGTGTATTGGAGTGAGATAAGATTTTTTCCATATCTTAGGGAAGTTTCCTGTCGATAACGATTTGTTGAAGATAATATGGAGTGGAACCAAAATTTGATTTGAACAGCTCTGCAAAAAGCGAGGAGGCAGGTTGTCAGGACCATGACCCTTACTAATGTCGAGATTGTTTATACCGGTCATTATATCGTCAACAGTTAGATATACTCCAGTTATAGACACTCTAGTGTCAGTGTGTGTACTTGTTGGATCAGTCTGCATTGCATTAGCCTTTGGGCAAAAAACTTCAATGAATTTGTCAGCAAACATGTTACAAATTTCTTGGGGACATGAGGATTGATTTCTGCCGTTTGTCATAGTCGTTGGATAGCCTAAGGTCTTTCGTTTTACATTAACGAAATCGAAAAATTTTCTGGGATTCTGAATGATGTTATCCTCGACCGAGTTCAGGTATTTTATGTAGGCCTCACGAGCAGTAGCGTACGCAGGATGAAACCATGGGGGGGGGGTTTCACAAAACATATTTTGTACACATATTGGGTAAAAAATTTTTTCTCATGTAATAGGACTATGTACTTATATTATATTTTATGTTATTTCACTATAAAAATAATTACCTATAGGTATATTTTTATCGCAATTTTTTTATTGAAAATTGTGAAGAAACATAAATAATAATTTTTGACCATTTTTCGAATATCACAAAATGTCTTGTTTTTCTCCAAAAATCATGGTCTCGTGGTGTGCGCAAGACTTTAGACTTTGATTTAGGGCATTTTTACAATTTTTTTACCGAAAAGAAGGCAACTACTTTGAAAACTTGGTGGCGCGTATTTTTTGAGTCAGAAAATCTATTGGTGATATTAAAAAAAAATTTAAAAATTCCTTTTTTTTCAAATGTTGGCAAAAAGGCCAAAAAATTGGCCAAAAATGCGTCCAATTGTTTTTTGCGTAATTTCATCTGAAAAGACGGAAAATTTCCTACAAAAATCTATATGGCCATCCCGAAAGTCAGAGCTTGTCGAGAGCTATCAATAAATGAGAAATACGTGATTTTTGAAAAATCGCGTTTTTTTCAATAACAGTTGTAACTCCGAAACGGCACACACAATTGCGCTAAAATTTTTTTTGGTATATCACATCCAGTTCACGAACATATTCCCAAAGATTGAGAGATATTTATTTTTTTGCTATCCCGTTTGAAAAGAATCCACCATATATTATACATCGGTATTCGGAATATTTTTTTAATTGTTTAATAGGTTGATATATTTATTAATTATACCTTTTCCTATTATTATTGGAGTCATGGGGGGGGTTTACCCCGCAGTAACCCCCACCCCCTGCGTACGCACCTGCTCACGAGACCTAAGAGTAAATTCAGAGGCTAACCTAGTGTATGTTAATTTCAGTTCCGCATTTACGTTAGGGTTGTTTCTAATCAGTTTATATAATTTATTTCTGTGATTACGAAGAATTCGAATATTTTTATCCAGCCATGGTTCCGTTAATTTATCCCTTTTTTTGATTCTGGGAACATATTTGTCGATAATTTTGAAAATAATAGTGTAAAAGGAAGACACTATCTCGTCAATATCATTACCCAATTGCCTATTTTCCCAGTCAACTAGGGATAATTCGACGTTGATGCTGTTAAAGTTCGCATTCTTAAAATCATAAGTAATTGAATTATTGTAAGATGTGCTGTGTTTAGAGATTGTGAAATTAATCTCTAGGATCCATGCGGAGTGGTGGATAGAATTAGTAAATAGGTTCTCCTCTGGCGGAGCGGGCAGAAGGTTTAGCTCCTCATGTGAATTAGTGAAAATTAGGTCTAACCATTTTCCAGAAGGATTAGAGGTTCTGATAATTTGGTGTAGACCGTTGCCATAAAAAGTTTCGATAAGCTTTATATCGATAGCATTTATGGCATTAATTGGAAGTAAACTATTATCTTCCGCGTCAGGAATAAAAGAAAGATTAGGGCGGTTAAAATCGCCTAAAACGAAAATTTCGTCGCTATCGCGGAGGGAATTATTAACATCATCTAAAATATGCAATAACTCGTCATATTCAGATTCGTCGGAATTTGGAGGTATGTAGAACGTGCCGATAACGATATGTCTGTTGCCCGATTTGACTCGAATAAAAACATGATCAAATGAGTGTGAACGGTCAGTCTTGATTAGCTCACTATTTAAAGAAACTTTGACTGCTATAAGAACACCTCCCCCTCTTGAGAGACCGGTGGCGTTATAGTCTCTATCACATCTATATATTGTCCAATTGCAGTCTAAGATCTCCTCATTTAGAAATGTATCGTTTAACCATGTTTCTGTGATTACAAGGATATTGTAATTACACGATTTCGAGTCAATAAAAAGATTGTTAATTTTGCCTCTCATACCACTGCAATTGTGATAAAAGAGTCTTATGTCCGCGCGAGGGGTTGGGTTAGTTGAGATATGGATATTTGGTGAGGTGGCTAATTAGGGGCGATAATACCTAGCCATTTCATCACGGCTTTTCTGTAGCTGAGATACATGTAGTGATCTTACATGTGAAGCATATCTGGAGAGATCATTTTTTACTTGTTGGGACGTTATCCGATACTGCTCATGATACGTGGTATACAGTTTGAGCAGAGTATTACGATCCGTAGGGAGACCTTCTTGCTGAATCGAAATTATGAGGCTCGTCCTGGTCTGGCCATTAATGCATGTAGAGTCGGGTTTATCGTGCATATAGGCTAGAAAGAGTCTTACGTTATCGAAGACCCTCCTTTCTCTTAGACGAGAAAGTAAGTACCGACCTTCTGTTGAGTCTGCAGAAATCAAGGTGTTTTTTACAACCGGAGGTTGTAAAGGGTTCAAGAAGTGGGGTTTGGTGGCCGTGATGATATTTTTGGAAGAACCCGCCTAGGTCGATGTATATTATTTGCGGCTGCACAATTTGGTTCCGAAATAATTACAGGAGAGTCGTTATTGGGAATTTCGTTCACATCGGCATAAGAACGACCGCCTACGATGATGTGGCTACGGGAAAAATTAGAGTATGGACCTGGACTTTTATTCTTTATTATTGTAGAGACGACAGGAGGTAATTTAGTTGTGGTATTAGGAATATTGCGGGGAGTAGGTGATATAAGGGGAATGTTAGTCTTAGTTTTAGTAGTGTTAGTAGTTTTAGTTTTATTATTATGTGCGCTAATTCTACTGTTAGTTATTTTAGATTTTAACTTAGTTTTAGTATTTGTTAGTGTCTTAGTTCTAAGAATCTTAGATTTACTACTTGAGTAAGAAATCCACCGACGAAGAGTTAAATCCTTCCATATGAAAGAGTCCGATGTTGTATTAAAGAACAGCCATGCATACCTAGTGGGCATGAATATTTTGAAGTTTTTTATTGACTTTTTTCGGGACGGCACAGTTACACAACTGTGTAGCTCAATGGAGAAACAAGTTGAGAAAAGATTTTTTATCCAAGTGGAATTTGCTTGCACTGGTGCTCCTTTCAGGAAATAGGCAGATACGTCATCGTCAAGTGCTAATGTGTTCGATTTTATAAGCGTATCTCTCTTACTGCTTCGGGAAATTCTTTTACCATCTTGTAGTTGTTTCCTCTCCTTTCGTGTTATCATTTTCTTTTTTGCATTTGCTGCTCTTATTACATATAGATAAAAGGGCGCGGGAAGAGAGCCTTGTAATACAAGTACAAATCAGCTTTGCCATTGAAACAGCACATTCCAGGTGCTTTTTGAAATTTTAAATCATGACATTATTGCCACAATTGATCCATTGGACCAATCATAACTTTGGGGTGGATGGGCATGCTGTAATCGTGATCTTCTCATTCTCAAAGTAGAAGCTCTGGCTCGTTTGTCTTGTAAGCACGCGTCGCGCTGTTCATTTGTCTCAGCCGATTTAATTGCTGCCTCGCCTCGGTCTCCCTCGCTCCCTTCTTATCCATTTCCGCTTCTCCTTACCATCTTGTTGATCAATTGATATTGGTGCGGCCATTTTGAATTTAAGTTTTGATCATAAATTCGTTATTTTCTACCTTAAAAACACCAGATACCGATTTTCATTGGAATCGGAACACAATTTGTAAATTCGTCGGCCATATTGGCGCGGCCATTTTGAATTTATAAGTTTTGACCACAAATTCGTTATTTGCGACCTCCGACCCACTTTTGTTGGAATCGGAATAGAATTGGCAAATTCAACCGAATCGGCGGCGATTTTGAATTTCGAAAATCGGGCTTGGAGGTACAGCATGGGAGACTTCCACGGACCTTCATGCAAATATTCAAAGCTCTGCGATGATTTTCAACGATGCTCCCCATGACAGCGCCATCTAGGAGTGGCTTTAGAAAGTAATAGAATAGCCTATGATCTGTGTTAATGTAAATATCACATGGCTAAAATTTCATTAAGATCGGGTGCACGGTGTAGGAGCCTATTGCGAACATACATACACAACTTCATTTTTATATATTTAGAAGAATTACATATATGCTATTAAATTACATAGCTTGTATTTTTTAACCATCCCACCACTTTTAACATGCCACCTCGGCCACTGTACATATGTACTTTGTGGGGGAATATTGTTATATTACGAATAAAAAAAATCCTACAAAAAAGTCGCACGAAAAAGATTGCGCAGAACAGGTTTGAGTGTATTTCAAAAAACTTTACCAAAACTTGTGTTAAACTATTATAAAATTTTCCATTGAACTTAAAAAACTTTTGCTTCACTTCCGTTTTTGCGGACGTCTGAAGGGTACTGAGAACATCGGTGCCTAACTGAGCCGCATGTGTGGGAACATGCCGCGCTTTTCGCAATTTTTTTCCATGGAATTACATCGTGCCGATATATTTTTTTCACTGATGCCCCAAGTACTGCACTGAAGTCGCCGTTACGTCACGGATATGTGTAGAACCTTTATGCCGAAAATCGTGGCCAAATTGTTGGCTTTTATACGGTTATTATTTCACGGTTAGCTCGATTATAATTCTAAAACAAATTGTTTGTTAAAATAATTTTTTTGGATAGATTGCGATACCCCTTATTTCTAATGGCGTACAATACACAATAATGATGCCTGTTCTTGCCGAAAAGTTTTTTAGAATTACTGAAATACCTAAATAAGAGGGCGGCAAACTTTTCTTCCGCCCCGGTCGGCTGACACCCACGCTACGCTACTGCCCAGGATAGAGCCTTGAGGTACTCCTTAATGAAGAAGCGCAGGTTCGGAGAAAGATTCTTACACCTTGACAATTTGGGAACGCTCCTGGAGATAGCTTGCAAAAAGTTTGACTAGAGTAGGGCCAAGTCCAAAATTTCTGCCTAATTTTTCAGGTAACATCAAATGGTCAACTAAGTCAAATTCTTTAGAGAAATCGAGTAGGACTAAGATTGCAATTTTATTGTTATCAAGAGACCCAAAAATATCACTGGGAACTTTTAAAAGTGCCGTTTCGCAGCTGTGCCCAGACCTGAAACCAGACTGCCATTGATTAGTAGTACAAAGGGTGATTCCTGAGCTTGTTATTATCACATAAAAAAAAGACAAAACCCACAGGCCTCTGCCCTTCAGATGCTCCATAGGTGGTATTTAAGAATTCTGTGCCCGGGAAATAAGCCAACCAGTATCCTGATAACCAACCATTGAGCATTAATGACAGTAAACACTTAGTTATGATAAACACTTATGAAGAAATAAACACTTCAAAGACCAACAAAGAAAAGCAAAGAAGCAAAGAAGCTACGTATAAAATGATGAGGTGACTCATATTTCAGTCAATTACGTTGATGACCAGAAAGGATGCCATATTTAGTACATTCAATAGACCAATTCTCATTCGATCCACGGAGGTCAAGCAGCCATAGAAGTTAGTACTTAGTGGGTAAAACGACACCCGCGCTTGGAAGCACGAAAAAACAGTTGCAAAAGGTGAACTTTGTGAAAAGATTTTTGGCATCACGCTCTAAATTGGAGGGTTTAGAACGCTTTCTTCTACCTAAAACACACTACAAACGTTAACTAGTGGAGCATTTGAAGTCTTTACTTTCATTAAACGCCGGTAACCGTTTAAAAGTCGGCTACAACGATTTAACAACTTTAAGTGTTTAGAAACTAAACACTTGAGTTTGCAGTGAGAGCGTCCACCTTTTTATTTCCTGATAATCTCTAATCGGATCCGAAATCAGATTGATATCCACCTAATGAAGGGCCAGCAAGTTGGCAGCTCCAAACTAGTTTGGACTAGATCAGAGGTTCCCAATTTTTTTTTGCCACGGAACCCTAATTGATTATACTTTTCCCAGCGGAACCCCAGCAGCTAGGGCCTAGCTAGATCGATAACAAAAAAATATTACCTTGTTTTTTGTATATTTTTATGTTTGATTTGAAAAGAAAGAACAAATATACATGAAAAACAATTATTTTATGTATTAAAAAACTTTTATTGAATAAAGAAATACAATGTAACTAGGTAAGTACGAGTACCTAAGTGTTTTTATGAATTTAATGAGAAGAATGAAATTTTTTCACGTATTTTCTTAAAATAGCACTAAAATTGGGCTTAATGTCTGACAGTCTGCGAAGATCTGGAGCTGCATACAGTCTATTTCTGTACTTGTTTTTGGTGTAAGCGTAACCCTCAGAACACAATGAGGCCGACAACGACAACTTCTACGGAAAAACAACAACAATTTATATGAGAATTGTCGTTGTCGGCCTCATTGTGTCCCAGGAGTAAGCCGAAAAGCCAGTCTCGCATCGATAAGTCATCACAAACGGAAGCAGATCTGTGATAGCCTTCTCAACAATTGCAGGGTATTCATCTTTAAGGCCAATCCAAAAATCACTTGATCGAAATCTGTTGTGGTTTTTTTTCGACGAATGTTTTGTTAATTTTTGGACGGAACGCGGAACCCCAGGGTTCCGCGGAACACCTTTCGGGAAACCCTGGACTAGATCATGACTCTATTGCTCTTATAGTTAGAAAAGATTAAATTCCGCTTGTTACCGTAGACCTTTATTAAGCTCCTTTAAGTGAAATCCTATATAGCAGTAGCCAGTGTGCTCAACCTGAAGACTCTGCTAAACTTGGAACCATCGCATCAGATCTTTTCCCAGATTCCAGCTAAAAAAGGCTGAATAGTGAAGGGACGAGAGGAAAACAACCTTATCCTTGCCCCCCTCCTCCCTTTACTTATCATCCGCCTTTACCGCTCCTGTCTCCATCGGCCGGTTTTGGGGTACCAATCTGTGAAGAGCCTTGGAACCGTAGGAACCCAGAATCGAATCCTTTTCAATTTGGGGAAGTATCTCTCCTCAATATTGCGGGGTTAGGAACCTCCTGAACCCCTAGCTAATGAGGGCCCCATAACCTCCCTCATAAAGCTTAGTTGAACAGTCGGTCGGGCCTCGGTAGTCTAGGGAGTAAGGCGCCTGGCTACCATCCCAGAGGTCCTGGGTTCGAATCCCGGCAGCACCATGGTCCTTCGCCTTTCCCACTTTCCCTCCCTACATAACTTTCCTTCATTCTTCTTCCCTCTTTACATTCGTGATTCCTCTTGGCTTAGCCTTCCGCTAGCCCTTCCTCTTTCCACCAGCGCATGTCATGGGTTGGTTGATGGGATTCAACTCGTTTCAGGAGGCATACCACTCCAGCGAGTTGCTTCTCGATGCCCTGATGCCAGAGGCGCGATAGTAACGGTTGGGAGTAGGTGGAATAAAAAATATCGCGTCTTGGTTGTGGCAGTTCCTTCCTTCACTTCTCCCTTTCTCCTCACTATCTATCGACTAGAGCTTGCTGTTCGACATTGCACCCTATACGAAAAAAAATAGATGGTCGACGGTACAAAGGGGCTCTAGTCTTTCACATAAAAAAAAGTCACCACCAAACTTCTGTCCACCTAAGTTGAGGAGTCGCAAACTAAGGAAGATTGCTCCTCTGTCAGTTTGCCTACAGAAAAGTTAGCCGATACCGCTGCCACGACGATCCCAGCTGTATGGCACCGGCAGTCTTTTACTTGGAGCTTTCCGGGTTCCTAACTACTGTCCTGCCGTTGAGGAGAAGTTGGCGAAAGTAGTGCTCTGGTATGCCTCGCGTGACTTCCAGATTTCCCTGCTGCTCTCCTTGCACTGGCCCAACAGCTGCATCCTCTGATTCAGTCATCCCGACAACCTTGACAAGTAAATCTTGAACATTGTCGACAGTTTCCTGGGCTCTTATTGTTGGTTTCGAAGACGAAACTTTTGGGCTGGACGAAGACCCTCCAAGGAGATCTAAATCTGAACTGTTGGAAGTAGAGTAAGCTCGTTCCGGCTTCTTAAATCCCAAGGAGACCCAGGACCCGCATCTGGTTGCTAAACGTAAAGAAGATTGCATGAACACTCTCTCACTCTATTCCCAAGGGTGAAATTTCTGGATATAATCCTGGAGCCAAAACTCAACTACAAGTTAAACATAAAAGACAGGGTAAAGAAGGCCTGCGTAGCTTTCTACCCCTGTATAAAGACATTCGGCAAGAAATGAGGTCTTAAGTCAAAGTAAGACTCGCTGGTGTAGTGACCATCGCTGATATGCACCTATATTGTCATAAAGTTAGGAAGAGTCCAGAGGGGCAACAGGATTAATGAGAACACGACCCCACGAACCTCCTGGATGTTCTCTTGCACCTGTTCTCTCACTACCTTCACGTCAAACACCTGACCTCATGCAGAGCCCTAAGATTGAGGGAGCCATAGCAAGATCTTGCACTTGCTACCCCTGACTACCTTCCCTTCACAGACTACCTTCCCTTTAGATTGAAAAAATGTGAAAATGAAATGAATGAAAAAATGTGAAATTGTGAAAATCTTCTTCTTCTTCTCCTCGGTTAGGTTTTGGGTGCAAAAATTCCGCGCCCACTAGCCTGGCTTTTGTAATACACCTCTATAATCCATATTTGTAGGTCAGAGTGCTTGAACAGGCTCAGCAGTCTGCCTAGTGGAATGTCGCTTAGACTTGACTGTTCGAGGAAGGTCTCTTTGAACAACATAGAACTGCCATATGTGATCCCGGAAAACTGGGGCTTCTTGGGTTCCTAACCGAAGAAGTTTGCGAAATCAGAGCTCAGGTGTGCTCCGTGAGGCTCACGAATTTCACTCCGACTCTCGTGTCTTGGTCCTCTGGTGGTCCCAGAAACATAAGTCCGATATGAGGATCATTGCTGCTCCCCGTTTTCTTCTTCTGGATTCCCTGCTTCCCTGAAGAGTCCTCGGACTGCTACCGTTTAGGCATCATACCAGATGGGAGCTGGTATTGTCAATTGTCTGGTGGGTCCAGAACTTTCAGGCAGACCGGCGGTTGTCTGGGTCTGCTTCTTGGCTTTGCGGGCTCCTGACAGCGGCCCTGCCTTTAGTCTGTTTGGAAAGAGCTTGCGAAAGCAGGCCTTACCAGCACGGTCGCTCTCCAGCTTAGTTGGGCTATAAAAGTATCATGAATGAGTATAGTAGGAAGGTCCATCCTGACAGGGCCTCGATATCAGTATAAGGCATTATACAACTGGGTGCGCCCAGTGACCAGAGAAGAACGTTAAAGACAGTGTAAAAACGACCCTGTCCTCGACACGATAACTTCGCTTGATTCTTCTTCTTTAACGGCTCTACAACCGGGATCCGGTCCTGGCCTCTCGCAACTGTTCTCTCCACCGGTCCCGATTCTGAGCCGATGTCATCCAGTTTAGCATCCCTATGCTCTGAGCGTCCTGGTCTACGCCATCCTTCCAGCGGAGGTTGGGTCTCCCTCGCTGTCGCACCCCATAAGTCTTACCGCAGAGAACTTTCCGAGCAGGCTCATCTTCACTCATACGAGCTAGATGTCCTGCCCACCGGAGTCTACCGAGCTTTATTTTCTTCACAACATCTATGTCGCGATAGCGCTCGTAGATCTCGTCATTGTAGAGTCTCCGGAATCGTCCTTCCTCACATACGGGGCCAACAATCCTCCGAAGTATTTTCCTCTTGAACACCGCCAAGAGGTTAGAGTGCTTTTTGCTAAGCACCCACGTTTCGGATGCATATGTGAGGACCGGCAAGACCATCGTCTTATATAGTAAAAGTTTAGACGTTATGGTTAGATGCTTGGATTTGAAGAGCCTTGACAGGCTATAGTAGGCCTTGTTGGCTTTTAGCAGTCGTGCGCGTATTTCAGGTTCCATGCTATTGTCGGCTGCTACTATTGACCCAAGGTAGGTAAATGATTTTACCACTTCAAACTCGTGTTCCTCTACCTTGATTGTGGGACCAATGTTAGGTGTTCTTGCAGACGAGGCCACCATGTACTTTGTTTTGCTTTCGTTGATGTGCAGTCCCAGATTTCCTGCCGCGCGCTCAATCTGGATGAAAGCTTCTTGTACAGCTGTTGATGTTCTTCCAATGATGTCAATGTCGTCTGCGTAAGCCAGTAATTGGGTGGACTTGTGGAGGATTGTGCCCCTTGATGTCACGCCCGAATCTCGGATCACTTTCTCCAACGCCAGGTTGAAAAGGAGGCAGGCCAGACCGTCCCCTTGTCGGAGTCCATTATAGATGTTGATTGGTCTGGACAGTATTCCGGATACCTTTACTTGGCTTGTCACATTGGTCATGGTCAACCTACATAGTCTTGTCAGCTTATTGGGAATGCCGAATTCTCTCATGGCTTTGTAGAGTTCTACTCTGGCTATGCGATCATAGGCGGCTTTAAAGTCTATGAAGAGGTGTTGGATTGAGTTTCGAAACTCTAGACATTTTTCCATAGCCTGCCTCAAAGTGAAAATCTGATCGGTTGTTGATTTGCCTGGGCTGAAGCCACACTGGTATTGGCCTATGATGTTTCTAGCGTATGGGGCCATCCTGTTTTGTAGGATGGCGGAGAATATCTTATACGCGGTACTCAACAACGTTATACCACGATAATTGCTGCACGTTGTGATATCTCCTTTTTTATGTACCGGGCAGAGGATGCCTTTTCTCCAGTCTTCTGGCATCGCTTCCTGCTCCCATACTTGCACAATTAATTCATGAATCGCTTGGTGTAATGTAGGCCCTCCATATTTAACCAGCTCCGCAGGGATGCCGTCTGCACCCGAGGCCTTGTTGTTTTTGAGCTGGGTGATGGCACTGCTAACTTCTGCTAAGCTTGGTGGTGACAGCATAGCATTATAGTCAGATATTGGTGGAGCCTCCAAATCCTCCGTTAGCTCGCCATTTAGCAATTCATGAAAGTGCTCTTCCCATCGCTCCAAGATGCCTTGAGGATCGGTGATCAGATTCCCTTCTTTGTCCTTGCAGTATGTGCAACGAGGTGTGAATTGCGTCATACCGCGTACTCTTCGGTAGAACTCCCGCGCCTGGTGCGGCCGTCGCTCTCTGTACCGTTCTAGTTCACAAACGAGATTTTTCTCCCAGGCTTCCTTTTTTCGTTTGTGAATTCTCTTTTCTTCTTTTCTGAGCTCTTTATATTTCTCTTCGCGTGCTCGTGTTCTCTGAGACTGCTGCATTGCTCGATACGCAGCATTTTTACGTTCAGTTGCCAGCTTGCATTCATTATCGAACCAGTCGTTCCGATCTCTACGACTTCTGCCTAAGATGGAATCAGCAGTACTAATGACAGTATTTTTAAGGCGGGTCCAGCTCTCGTCGACGCCGGGCATCTCATCCCCAGGACTTGCTCTTCTGAGCGCGAGTTCTAACGCCTGACCGTAACTGTTTCTGGCCATTTCGTTGCGGAGTGCAGCTGCGTTGATTTGAGCCTGATCAGCGGATACAAAGCGTTTCAGCGTTGTAATGCGCTCTCGGAGCACCATACCAACAAGATAGTGATCTGAGTCGAAGTTGGCACCTCGGTACGTTCGTACCGTCATCAGACCCGAAAGGTGGCGGCGGTCTATCAACACATGGTCTATTTGATTGCGAGTTGCCCCATCAGGAGATATCCAGGTGGCTTTATGGATATCTTTACGCGCAAATCTGGTACTTGCAACGACCAAGTTCTTACTTGCTGCCACCTCTATAACTCGCTGCCCATTGTCATTAGTGTTCTCATGCAAGCTGTGGATGCCGACATATTGCCTGTATACGAGCTCCCGGCCTACTTTGGCGTTCAGGTCTCCCAATATGATTTTTACATCATATCTGGGGCAGGCATTAAGTTCCCGTTCAACTACTTCGAAGAATTCTTCTTTTTCATCGTCCGGGGACTCTTCTGTAGGTGCGTGAACGTTTATGAGGCTGATGTTCTTAAATTTGCCTCGCACACGAAGGGTACATAGCCTTTCGTTTATTGCTTTAAAGCCGATAATGGTAGGCTTCATCCTTTTGCTGACCATAAAACCTACCCCGAGCACATGGTGTTTCGTATGACAGCTGTAATATACGTCATAATCAGGTTTTTGCAAAACACCATTCCCTGTCCATCGCATATCCTGAATGGCGGTAATGTCAGCTTTATATGTTGACAGGGTATCGGCCAGATGTTGTGCAGCTCGAGTTCTGTACAGAGTTCGTACGTTCCATGAGAAAATTCTTAAATCATTTTGCCTTTTTCGTTGCCGTGGTCGTCGTCGTTTTTTCCAGTATCCGAGGCATGTTGCTCGTTCCGTAATGTTTGTTTTTTACGGGTGAGGTTATTAGCCTCACGCCAACCTTACTTGGAAGGGACTAGCCCGATCATGTTAGCCTATCCTCTCTCATAGGATAGTTACCAGTGGCCAGCGCTAGGAGGTTATGATCGCACTTCCATCAGTCCGGAATAGTTACGGCACGTGCATGTTATGCTACATGTTATTCCCCCTATTCCGCTGATGACTGACCACCACTTCGCTTGATTAGCCCGATCATATTAGTCCATCCCTTTCAGGACAGCTTCCAGTGGCCCCCACAAGGAGCTATGAGCACTTCCACCAGTCAGACATAATTGCGGCACGCGCGTATTCCCATAGCCTATATGTTGCTCCCCGCATTTCGCTGGTGACTCACCACCAGAGAGTGGAGATACCGAAGCTTCCTAAAGAAGCTTGATCTACAAATATTCACTGACAGCTCCAAAACATCAAATCACGTGGGTGTAGGTACGTATAGTTTCGCCGCTAGCGGCCGTTTTACACCTTTTTTTAGATTTTGAGCTAAAATTATGCATTTGTATGAAAAATTAAATTAGATCAAAGTAATAGTTGCAGTTGCAGTTTTTCAACGGCTTTTCTTTGGACGCTTTGATTTATCAACAGAATGTGAAAAAAAAGGCACAAAACGGCCGCTAGCGGTGAAACTATGCGGAATTCTTAAAAATAGTGAAGACAAAATTTGTAGGAAATTTTATGCTCTTCAACTTTGCTCCTTTGATATTTTCACCAAAATGCATAGTTTCTCCTCAAAATAGATAAAAAGGCGGAAAATGGCGAAAAAAGGCCTATTAAATAGAGCCTTGAACATATTTCGTTAGGCAACCCATCACCATTACTTTTGTTAGCATATTATTTATCATGAAAAAAAATTTCATTCGGTTACTCGATCGATGAAGGTAGTTGTTCTACGGATCCTGTACTATAAGAAACATAATATGCTTATAGGACGATAATCAGACTATTCGGGGATTTGCATTTAGGTAGTGCGATTACTTTTGCTTTTTTCCACTCACTGAACCGGAAAGCAAGATTTTGTCAGACCCTGAGGTCACAAGTTGTGCCATCAAATGCGCTCATCAACTGTGCCAAACCGCTTATTAGAGGTAGACCTAGACAGAGACCGCGGAAGTGGGGTTGCAAGGATTGCGGCCGCAACCCCTGATAATTTCGCCGGTGGCGCCGCAACCCCTGTGTTTTTGAAATCAAAAAAGCAAAAATTTGAGTTTTTTTTAAAAATTGTAAGAAAAGTATATATGTACATTTTTAAATTCGATAGTTGTAAACAACATTCATATTTAACAGAGAAAATTCATTTTTCATTTATTCTTACACCGAATTTAAAATTTTGCTATTAAATTACAAATAAATAATTTTTCATAACCATTTTATCCAAGATTATGTGCGATCGCAGATCGCACCATCGTCGAATCTTTTCAAGTGTTTACAGATCAGCGATTCGGTCAAACGTCTAAAATGACAATTATTAAAACAAAGGCCAACAAATGAATATACAATAAGTTTACAAAGCGGCCGGTTGTGGATAGGTTTTGGTTGGACGAACAAAAAATCGTATGAGAGGGGGAATCGTAACGGTTTAGCCGCTACGGCCTTTTGGAGTTTTTTTTAGAGTTTTACTTGATGAACCGCAAGAAACTCGCCAAGTTAGAAAACCTCCAAAACGTCTTGAACAAACAACAACTCCGAGTGATTCTGTAACACTGACTGCGAATTCAAATCTTCGAAAAGAGTTCAATGCTGTCCTCGATCATTTAATTGTAGAAATAGACAATAAGTATAAACAGCCAAATAGAAAAAAATCATTAAAGAGCAATCTCTTCTTTTAAATGCCGCGAATGGAAAAGTTTTTGATTTATCTGAAGTGAAAAATTCTTTATGAAATCATATAAGTGATTTTGATATGATGTTTTCTACTATTTTCAAAGCTGGTGACAGTCGTAATAATGTCACCGAAGTTGCTGTTGCTATGTCTCGTCAGCCTATAGAAGTAAGAACTCTATTTAAAGAAGTCGAACAACTTGTTATACTATTATTAACAATTCCGGCGTTAGAAGCAACGGCGGAAAGATCTTTCAGTGCAGTTCGACGAATTTTACTCTGGAACCGTTGCACAATGACTCAAAAAAGATTGTGCCACTAAAACACGTATTGTGCCAGTAAAAACACAAGAATTAGATTTACAAATTATAATGAAAATATTTATTAATAAAACTGTCTAACGCATCACAGTTTTTGGCTGTCCGTAATGAATACTGTTATTTTTTTCCATTGTAATTAAGTGTATTGACTTTGACTGCATTGAATGAAAAGTTCATTTTTGTTAAACTACTTCGAAAAGTTATTTAATAAATTATTGAAAAATATTCTTTATTGAATATTATTTATGCATTATAAATTATAAATTATTTTTATTTTTACCCCCAATCCCCCCCACCTTTCCCTCGAGAAGAGTACTCGCAACCCCAGTTAAAATAAGGTTCCGCGGTCTCTGGACCTAGAGCTACTCATGCAGAATGAAAAACGCATCCTTAATTTTGTAAGTTGGGATTGATGAGGCCGTGGTCTGAATTGCTGGATGTTAGTCTATTTCGATAAAGGGAAAATATCAAGGAGATGAGCAGCTTAGTAAGCAATTTCAAGGACACGAATACGATTATAAAAATTGCCAGCAGACAGTATGAACAGAGACTTCTGTGAGCTCTAGTCCTTAACATTCCTTTTTTGTTGTTTTTTGATTGGCGCAACATTGGCTATATGAAGATATACTTAAAAACCCTCCACACATTCTGGGGTAAATTGGAATGCACACATAAATTTCAAGTCCAGACAAAGTTCAAACTCACTCGGAACTGTTGTTTCGTAAAGTTTTTATCCTTGGTTGTAAAACCACAAAAGCTAATCTAATTAAATTGCAAAGCACCATCAATTGCTAAACTACCGTAAAAGCAAGTTTTTCTTTCCTAGCTGCACCACCAATAGCTCAAGCACGAAGGATCAAGGTAAATGTTGCGCAAACTCGCCGTGACTTTAACACAACACCCGCTGCTGCACACTGCTGGCCCTGCAGGAGGAGATCGATCGGCTAGCACTGTGGATAGTAACTCAAGCGTTCTAAGGGACATAATTCATCGTTGCGCCTGTGTAAAAGGTTATTCCCAAATTGGTCGTTTGGTTGTCACGTAGGATACAACGACATAATAAAGTCCTTTTTTCACCCTTCTTGTGGATCGACTCCTCATGGCCACCGCATATGCATGTAGGAGGAGGATATATGTATACAGTCCAGGAAGAGGTGGCAGACAGTCAGTTCTCGTTCCTCCAGCGACAGCAGTTGTTATTTTTGTGGAGATTTAAGTTTGCATTGCATGGGAATTTGTCACTCAGACAGGACTCCTACGTTTACTGCAGGATGTCCTTGGCTGATAACATAAACATTCATGTAGTTTGCAGTACGGAAAATGTGCTGTAAAAGTGAACGAGGAGAACGGAGGGAGAAATAAAATTTTGTCCGGCGTCTTATGGTCGAGTAAATCAAGTCGATTTCATTTCAGATAGTCCTCGTCGAGCTCCTTATGCCATGGTACACTTCGCCATTGACATTGAAATATTGCCAGGAAATAAAATGTTTATAGGAAAATATTTTACTGGTTTTCTCAATTTTCATATAAGCTGGGAATTTTATTTATATTCATAGTTTCGGAGGGGCATTTTCGGGGCGTAATATTATGAATCGATATCATGGCATGAAATCTACTTCAAGTCAAGGTTCGTAACTTTTTATTAAAACTGTAACTGCCTTAAGACACATCTCAAACAATGTTTATTTTATTCGCAATTCAACAAAATAAAGTAACTCGATTTTGAAAGGGCTTTGCCCAGAATGAAAGTGGGGCCACACGGCATCCATTCTTAAGGATAAAAAAAATCTGCCAAAGAGTCTCGGTTAACATTGTTACAAGATCCCCAGGTCCATTGTTTATTCTAGGACAACAAAATACGGTTACTTTCCTGGGGTCATTTCATAAAGACGAAAAGGGGCACTTCTGCGTACGTAAGCTCCTTTTAATTTTCCGCATCAAAGAGCTTTCAGTTAAAGGCAAATAATGCGACAAAACGCCTTTGAAGAATGATGCCCAAGTCGAAAAAAAATAATACTTTATATAAAAGAAGTTCAAAGTTATGAAACTTTACACTTCTGTGAGCTTTTAAAAAATTCATCCAGGACAGAATGAGTTCTTCACATTTTTATTGATGCCTTTCAGAAGTTTTTCATTTAGCATAGGGTAAATAATGGATGGAGTTTCCTTGAAAGGAGAGGAAAGTTTTTTTTGCCTGTTCTTCTTCTAGTAAAAGAAGCATTAGGCTTTTGGGAAAATCCTTAAATTGATGTTGGGCAAACACCCGATAAAGGAAATCTTGGGATAAAGAAATTTAATGGGGTTTTCATCTCATTAGCTGCTGCCTTTTCGGAATGATCGATAACTTTTTACTATGGGATATATTCAGCATGACTAGTATTCAGATGTGGTCATTATGCTTAAGTAATTCATCCTTGAGGAAAAAAAGGATTGACGAAATTGTATTTTTATAGAATGCCTTAGGATACCGAAAAGACTTTCACTGATATTGTATAAGATATTTTATGTGACAATGCATGGTTTCCTATAAATTCTTCTCATGTATGATATGATTATTTATTTACTTCGTTCCGTTGTGGAATTTTACTTATAGTATTCATTTTTTATTATACACATCGTTAATTTCGTAAATTTTGGATGATTGAACAGCGTTTTGAGAAAGGGGAAAACATCGTATAGTCACATTCTCGTTTGGGTCTCCTGTATAACGACAGACTTATCTAGAGCTGGAGGTACGGCCGGCCTTGGTAGTTAAGGCGCCCGATATGTTCGCAGAAGTCTAAGGCTCAATTCCCCTCAAGTCCTTGGTCTCTCTAGTTCTCCGACCTAGATAGCATTCCTTATTTCGTGTGTTCTCGAGTAGTCTAGCTAGGGGCTTACTGGCGCAGTGGCGTCATTGGTCGTGTGGACCCGGGTGTGAGCTTTATTCGAGACAAGAACTATGTGGTGAGCTTTGGGTATGACCGGGGCCGAGTTTGTGTGTCTTGGGTGGGCTTTCATGCTGGGGGAGTCTTGAGTGGGAATCGGCGATCTTGGGTGTGATCTTGTGGACTAATTTGATCTATGTTCCAATTCTTGGCTATGCTATTTCACTTTTTCGGGTATTTATACGATTTTTTCGGTTAAAATGGTGGAAATTTCAGTTTAGATTCCAGCGCGAAAAATGCATTCCCCACAAGTTCTCATATTCAAGACCCACCATTGCGAAGTTGAACTATAGATTCGATCTCCAGCGTGAATGTTCATCCAAGGCACAGGCAAGATTTCGAATCTGAATCAAATTCCCCATAAGATCCCACCCAAGACCGCCGATTCCCACGCAAAACTACCTCAGCACAAAAGCTCACCCAAGACACACTAACCACAACCACTTCTTACATTTCGAAAGGTAGGTAGTTTCCATATACTGGCTAGAGCAATAAAAAATTTACATTCAAAATTATTTTTTACTTTTTAGTTCATTTTAAAATAAAAGCGTATTTTTTAGTTTTGTTAAACTATATTTTTTATTTTCTACTTTTTAGTCTACATATGTCTTCCGCCATTTTGTAATGACAGCCATATTAGATTTACAAGGACGTCACACAGCTTACTGTACTATACTCGTCATACCCTTTCATTTAATTCCCATACCGAGGGCGTTGTAAAGAAAAAGGTAAACCGCCCATTTGTGTTGACCGAAATTTTGAATTTGAAATGACGCCACACAACTAATAGTATTCTAATTGTCATACCCTTTCATTTGATACCCATACCGAGTGGGTTGTACAGAAAAAGGTAATCCGACATTTTCTGTTGGCCGCCATTTTGAATTTAGAATGACGCCACATAGCTAATGGTATTTTACTTGTCATACCCTTTCATTTGGTATCCATATCGAGTGGGTTGTAATGAAAAACTGTAATCCGCCATTTTGTGTTTGCAGCCATTTTAAATGACGACACATAGCTAATTGTATTCTACTTGTCATACCCTATCATTTGATACCCATGTCGGAGAACACAATTGCAAAATTCACCAGCCATCTTGGCACCGCCATCTTGATTTTCTTACAAAATGGTCAGATTGCATTGTCACGCGAACTATACATATGTGCAAAATTCGAAGTTGATCGGTTATATGGAAGTGGGTCAAAATCAAGTTGCAAAATTTGTTTACATACTACACACAACATACAGGTGAAGCTAATATAAACCATATAAAAAGGTGGTCCGCCATTTTGTGTTGGCTGCCATTTTGAATTTGGAATTACGCCACAAAACTGATAGTATTCTACTTGTCATTTCCTTTCATTTCATACCCATATCGAGTGAGTTGTAAAGAAAAAGGTAGTCAGCCATTTTGAGTTGGGCGCCATTTTGAATGACGCCACATAGCTAATTGTTTTCTACTTGTCATACCCATGTCGGGGGTCGAGGAGCACAATTGAAAAATTCGGCCGCTATCTTGGAACCGCCATCTTGATTATTTTACAAAGTGGTCAGAATGCATTGTCACGCGAACTATACATATGTGCAAAATTTCAAGTTGTTCCGTTACATGAAAGTGGATGAAAATCAAGTTGCAAAATTTGTCTACATACATACAGGTGAAGCTAATATAAAGCGTATAAAAAGGTCATCACCCAGGTTCTTGTCCCGAATAAATCTCATACCCGACCCCACAATCGATGACATCACTGCACCAATAAGCTCATTCTCGCTTTACAGAAATTCCGCGGACGTTCTTCTGCCATCGCCTCTGAGCATAATAAACGCGACTATCTGCCATCGCATCTCCTGTTCGATCGCCGAAGTCAGTGTTCTATCCCGGTAACATTGCATGGGAGTAGATGGAACAAAACCGCGTATTAGCAGGTTTTTTTCACTCTTCTCTGTTCTATCTCTCCGACATAGAATCGTCGACAGCACAACACGAGCTCTAAGCGATAGACGATCACATAACAAAAAAATAACTGACCCACCTTATCTGTAAGGGTAAGTTTTACGGATATGCTCCTTCTGGTAGAGCGAATGGTAGTTATGCTAAGGCAGCTCATCTCTTACTATCCTTGGTATAACATTAACTGGGGATCTATACTCTATGATCAGATCATATGTTCCAAATCTCTAAACAAGTATCCCAATGGTTCGGTGATGCAAATCCCTTCCTCCCCTGATATTTCTTCCGCGCCCTCTAGCAGTGAAAATATGCGGAGTTCGAAAATATAGTAAAGATAAAAGTAGGATATTTTTGATATTTACTCAAAAACGCTAAAATTCATATATTTCTCGAAAATCACACTCTTTTAGAACTGCCGCCGGTTTAGAGAACCCAAATACTTCACTTTTTATAAGCCTCATAGCTGTGTGAAGATTTTTCTTAAAACATTGATTTTTTGACTAATTTGAACCGACTAATAATGAATAGACCGGTTCTCGGTCCATCACGGAGGTCAAGCAGCATTGGACGAGGTTGGTACTTAGTGAGGGACCGCTTGGAGGAAGAAAAGGTAAACAAAAATGAGAAGCTTTTCGACAACTCTGATATTATACACATATCCACCGACGCTATAAAAAGAGATTTAGAAAGCTTTTATCTACATAAAACAAACTACAAACCTTTACTAATGAAACACTTTAAGTGTTTACGTAACCGTTTAAAAGTCAACTACAACACTTAAGTCTGCAGTGGCAGGACATCTAGCTCAGGTAAATCTGGTAAGCTTGTATGGTGCTGGTAAATAATATTTTACGACATAGTATATGAAATGCGACAGCGAGGTAGACCAAAACTGCTCTAGACAAGGCTGGGAGAACGGTGAACTAGACCAGGACAACCATATCTGAAGGATGCAAAAAAGGAATGGCATCAGCTCGGAATCAAAACCGGTGGAAAGAGCCAGCACGGGATCACAATTATATCGCGGTCTTTGATAGGCTATTGGTTAAGTTAGCCGATTACCATCCGAAAGGTCCATAGTTCGAATCCCTCGCGAGATGGTCCTACGTCTTTCTATTTCTTCCACCTAGGTTACCTTGCTTCTTTATGGTCTTCCCTCTTTACAAAAAAATCATTTCTTCCTGCCTGTAAGCATAAGAAGCTTTGGATGGGAGTCGGTGGAGTAAAACGTCGTGCTTTTGTCAGTTCTTTCACTCTTCTCTCTACAATCTTTTGACTTTTCCTTTGCAGTCCGACAAAGTCCCCCCTTTTGACAGCCTTTTTAGGGTGGGGGTTGCCCCGCTAAGGATTTAGGTGGTAGTTTTAGGGTTAGGGTTAGTGATGTTGAGATGGTGGAGAGAGTCACCTCCTCGTTAGAGAAGGCTCCCCCTACCAGCAACCCACAAAATAAAGTGCTCCATGACATTCGAGAAACTTACCTCTTCCATTCCCAAAGCACACACATGAGAGGCTTCAGTAGGTAACCTCGGGGTTTCTGTTTCCTTGGTGATCGGAGCGGAAATGTTCCCGGTTGCTTCCCAGGTGCGTGTGTTCGCTGAGGAGACATTGCCAGTTTGGCTTTGGCCAGCTTTGGTCATGGTGTTTTATGCCGCCCTGATCGTAAGCTGTACCCAACCAAACTTGTAACCAAACTGGTATCCTGTCCGCCTCAGCTCGTCAATAGACCTTTGGCCCACAGAGAACGTCATCTCTGAATGCTGGGCAGTGCACTTTGTGGAGTGCTCCCCACTCCTGCATCTTTTGGGTCCTGTTTTGGACCCATATCCTTTTCAACAACATAATGTCAGTGGGGTTTTCTGTTGACGCCTGGAATTATCCTTATCCGCCTTATGGCTGGGCGATAGCTTGTCCCCATCTACAACGACGGGGCTTGCTTCTTCCCAGGGATCCAGGCGACCCATCACAAACAGATGTTCCGTGGTCATGAGAGTCTCCGGACAGTCAATCGCCAGCACGCGGATTCTGACATATTCTGCCATTTGGCAGAAGGTCGTCTTTGGAGCCGTACTAGGCTTCATTATGGGTGCGTCGGACTGCTTTTCTGAAGGTTTCTCAGCAGGCTTTTCAAACCGTATGGCTGAACCCTTCACCTTTTTCGGCGGGTTATTGTGGACTGGAGATTCTTATTAGATTGGTGGCCCTCTTCGCAGAGCCGAGATTAGCCAGCTTCCAAAATCGGCTAAACCGTTTTCGGTCTGGGCCACCCTTCTTCTCAAAGAGGCGTTTTTACGGGTTGCCAAAATTTTATTTGGAGTGGAGCAAAATTTTATTTTTCGCTCGAAATTATTTCTCGAATTCATTTTGGCGCCCCTTGCAACCTGGCGCCTATAGCGACCGCTCCTCTCGCTCTACCCAAGGGCCGGCGCTGGTCGGCAGTACCAAGGGAATTAATCTCTGAGCGATAGTCTGCCGAAAGGATGAAATGGTTTTGAATCTTTGTGAAAGTCCAAGCATAAGAGTCAGTCCTTGTACCACTAGTCCGTCATGTCGTACTCATCATGGTGCAACGTCTAGTAGTAAGCTTGGTTCGAAGGATAGAATAGAGGACAGAAAAGCTTCATAGGTGTTTGGAGGGTGTTGAAGAAGGACCCGATATACCGTCGGCTGGGTTTCCAAAATGGCTGAAATTTGGTCCACAGCTTCGTTGGGACTTTTTAAGAAAACAATTTCGGAATCACAAAAAAAAACATGGCCGCCGGAAATATCACTTTTTGGCCAAAAAATCACTCAAAAATTGGTTTTTTCGAAAAAAAATTTTGATCAGCTAATACGAAATGTTATTGCCTACAAAAAAGTCCCCGTGCCATTTTTTCGAAAACCTAACCCTTTCGAAGTTATTCAAGGTCAAAGTTTCCAAAAATCACTCTTCGGTCAAAATATACCTTGAATAATTCGGAAAGGTCAAGGTTTTCGAAAAAATGACAACAGGGCCTTTTTGTAGGCAATAACATAATCGTATTAGCTGATCAAAAACATTTTTCGGAAAAACCAATTTTTGAGTGATTTTTTGGCCAAAAAGTTATATCTCCGGCGGCCATGTTTTTTTTGTGATTCCAAAATTGTTTTCTTAAAAAGTCCCAAGGAAACTGTGGACCAATTTTCAGCCATTTTGGAATTTTGTCTCCTTTCGTGCGTTTTTTTTTGCTAATTTCCCCGGACTGATATACCTTTTAAATTTTTCTTATATTTTTTCAGCGTGTTACAAAACCAAAAAGCATTTATAATGACATCGAAAATGTTAAAGTATTATCATCAAACACAACACCTAATTTTACGTGTAGCTACACAAATGCTTGGCATTACATTCCGAAACTTTATTAAAAAGAGTTAATTTAAAAGTAATCTCATAATCGTGATTTGTTTTAAATTAAGGAACAGCACGCGAACAGTTCACTCCATAAGACGTGTACACCATGGAGAAGAGTTTGTAATCCTGGATTGCGAAACAATTGTTAATTATGATTCTGACAACATGAAAGGTAGTGGGGCATTTAGTAGCAATGCACGACAGTGATATCAAAAAGTTTCATATTGAATGAACAAAGCACGTAGAGGAAGGGATTAAACGTTTTCCTGTCGAGCTAATCAAGAAAAAAAATGAGGGTTAGAAAAACAGCAGTAGCGTGTGCAGAGTCTGAGATTGGAAAACTGACAGGGAATACTCTCTTCGTAGGAGGAAGAACCCTTTAGCAAGCAGCACCAATGTCAAAGGTAAATCCAGACAGCCAGACCACGGACTCCAGTCACAGAAAACCAAAGCGTATTATGCTCATATCGCAAGGTTATACAGGAAAAAGCACCCTGCCCACAGGAGGTAATTTGTGAAAGACGCGACGGCGGGACGGGGAGTGTATAGTACGACAGCGTTTTCTTGGATTTCCACTCACTCTAATCGCACGAACAGTCAATTATTCATACCTGAATTTTAAAGAGTAAAAAACCCAGTGATCCTTGGTAGATACTGAGACTCCTTGGCTGCCATTGCTCATTTGCATCTGGGCTTCATTACCTGGAGATTCGCTATTGCTGGTGCTGCTGCTGCATGTGCTGGTGGTGCTGCTGTTGGTTCAATCTGCACGAGCTTTATTCATTTTATCATAGCAGAACTTGTGCATGGAGCGGTTATGATCCTTTATGATTTCTAGGATATAATGTTGGAAATCCTTTTGAAAGCAGAATGAATTTATGAATGGTACTGATATAATGCTTGGTAATGCAGGATCTCAAGCAGGTTTCTGCAGGATTTAATTTCAAAAAACAACGAAAGGATTTTATACAAAAGTTTCCTATGGGTGTGTTTTGTGCATGTTGGTTTTTAATTATGTGCAATACCAAAATCGAAGCTAGTAACAATCCTGGGCGGATTACTCCATTTGTTCATTGATCCGTTCCTCAAAAAAAATTACAGTGAAACCCGTTGGATCTCGTGTGGTCCATAATCTTGTTGCTATTTAAAAGAAGAGTTTTTTCTTTTCCTTATATTAATTTTAGTGAGAAAAAGTTGAAAGTGTTTATTTCTTCATAAGTGTTTATCATTACTAAGTGTTTACTATCCAAAATGTATAAAGGCTGAATAACTTATATAATTAATCACTTCTTCTGCTTAAAAAAAAGACTTCCTACCATTAAACACTTTAGCGTTTAGAAAAAAACGAGTATTTTATTTCCAAGAACCTATCAAACACTCAAATTTACAGTGTTGATTATGACGTTCCAAGCCCATTATATCTTGATGAAAACATTCACCCAAATAAGCACTACTGTTATCTTTAGGGCTCGTTCTGCAATCTATAAGTTTAAAGATATCAAGCATAGTAAAATTAGCCTGTTTGTAATTGTCAACTCTGCTGTTTTCGATAAAACGATGAAAGTGTGGAGTAGCTGTGAATATTCGTTGTTGGCCATTATTTTCTTTATTTGTGGCCCGACAAAAATACCAGCTTTTACTTTGGCATCCGATAAATTAGGATAGAAATTCTTTAAATATTTAAAAGCTTCACAATCTTGAGGAAGAGCTTTAACGAATTGCCTCAAGTAGTATAGCTATGTCGATTCTAGCGCAGTGACATTGGTTGTAGTCCAGAAAATCAAAGCTAGTGGAGACATATTTAGACTGTTAAAGCTCACCGAAAGCTTTTAAGCCCTTCCAAATCTCACCACAAAGGTTGTTGTCTAAAATAAAACTCACATGCAAGTTTCAAGCCAAGAACAAACCAAAACCTAAGCTTCAAGGTAAGCCCACATCCACATCCGAGACTACAATCTAATAGCTATACTATTAGCACTCGTAAATCTCGTCGTTGTAGAGTCTCGAATCGTCCTCCCTCACATAAGGGGCCGATAATACTTCCTTATATGCTCATAAAAAACTGTATTGAACATTGTTAACGACACAAAAGCAAAGTTTTTGAAGAGTCAACTATGGTTCCGTATAAAGGCTTAGAAAATAATCATTAAAATAAAGATTCATAAAAATATTTGGTTTTATATTGACCTTTGTAATAGTGTTGGGTAGTACACGATTTTAAAATGAGTTTGTAAGAGGTTCCTATTTTTTCTTTTGAGCCAGTACAATGTCATACTTCAAATGAGGCGAGGCGCTATTGAAATGGCAAAATGTCAAAAACGAGCAAATTAAAAAAGAAAGAAAATAAATACCAATGAAGAGCTTTTTTACGAGTTTAATTCTAATATGCATTAAACTGACTTAGAGTAAGTAAGAAATCTATGCCTCCACAATGTACAGCCACGGAGAACTAATTAGAAACAGTTTGACAAATATTATATTTATACAATTTTTACGTTTTTATGAAACTGTTTCTAATTAGTTCTCCGTGGCCGTATATTTATATTTTGCAATACCACCTCGCCTAATTTCAAGTTGAAAATTTTGCTACCGCAAAAGAAGTAAGAATTGTCTCTTCAGTACAAAATTTCACTCCCTCGAAAAAGGTAAGTATAATTGTATCTCCAGTACGAAATTTCACTCACTCGAAAAATGTAAGAATTGTCTCTTCAGCATACAAAATTGAACTCCCTGGAAAAATCTAAGAAATGTCTCTCCTTCCAGTTCATATTTATAATCTCACCACAGCTCAGTTTAAAATGGATATTTTACTGCGGCAAAAGAAGTGAGAAATGTCTCTCCAGTTCGTGTTTCCAATCTTACCTCGCTGCAGTTCAAATTGGATATTTTACTGCCGCAAAAGAAGGAAGAAATGTCTCTCCACTACATAATTTACAATCACACCTCGCTTCATTTATCTTGATACACGCTCATATACCAGCAGGCCATTATTTTTTAACCGCGACATTTAAAAAAATTTAGGCCTCAGTACAATTTACATCGTGTAAGGGACAAATGTGCTGCCTCGTGTCCGGCTCAACACTACTTTGTAATCTGAACCAAATTATACATCACCCCATCATCGCCATCGCCCAGTCCTGCGCTAGTCGCTATGCCCATCCCCACTCTAATAATATTCCTTCATTCTTTTCTTCCCCATCGCATGTACACACAAAAGGTTCGGAAGACATCTCCTATTCCATTTCCGAAGTCGTGTGGAGCAAAAACGAGTCTTGGTATTGGCGGTCCTTTCTTTTTTTTTCTCTACCACATTATCCACCAAAGCTTTCTGTTCGTTATTGCACTAAAATAGTTGACACTATAAAAGTGCTTAATTTTGACTAAGCCCTAGTCTGCTCCAACCAGCACAACTCCCAAAAGAACTGTCTTGAATTATTCTAAGTCGCGGACTGGGATTTGTGTTTCCGCAGCAAGAATTCCACTTCTGTCTCCGAGTTCCGAATCACCACAGGAACGTAACAGCCTCGACAAAAATTTATCGCCACTACTATAGCGACTGTTCCACCAATATTAACACCTTCCTGAATAGATGGTAATTTTTTTCGCCCACCATGCCTTGGCACGGCTGGACAAAGTGCAAAACCGCCCTCTCAATCTCATAGTTGATGGCGCTATCTGCTCCATAATCGCCATATTTCGCCACCGTAAGAAAATAGAAAGGCAAAAGTTTACCCCTATTAGCACAGCACTTCCACTGTGACTTCTGCGTACACGAGCTATGTTTTTCCCGTAATTCAAGCCAACCCCGCTCGCCTCACTTGCACTGTCGGTAACGCCTAATTTTGTGAACCCTACAGCCTAGGAAATCGTTTGTAAACAACCCTTAGAAAAAGTTGACTATGGAACAATCTTCCACAATCAGTATTCCTGAACGCATATAGAATCCAACGATTTAAACGATTTATAGTCTCCTTCTCCACCACGCCGACACCTTCTTAACCTGCCCAATTATGTATCTATCCTCTCATGAAACCTTGGTGTGGTAGGATAATATCTAATAGGACAAAAATAAACCACGAAGGTGATGATAGGCGTCTCAATACACTGACCAATTTCTGCCTCGTTAATAGGCCAAAGGAGGGATCTCAGTGAAGTTGGCGGGGGAATTGCGCCAATGCATTGCTCTGTCTATTACTATTCTTGTATTTTTCTGAGCTGGAGTAGACGCCGAACAGAGCTATCTCCAAACTCGTACAACACGCAAGAATTCATAGTTTTATCGCCTACTCTTCCAGTAGAGAGAGCCCTCGCCATAAATAAAGGCAATGAGCGCTGGTATAGGATTGTGATTGAAACAATAAATAAGCTAGTTATTTGCATTTTTAAACAGAATGTTGTTGCTCGCTTGCTTGCACTGCCCATGGAAACAGCGATTTGAGATCTTCTTCTTTTATGGCGAGGGCTCTACCTAGGGACTCCTTCAAACTTATTTTATCCACTGACATATAATAATGGACTGCTCATCAGACATTATTTCCATACAAACTCATGGCACCAAAAAGTATAGAAAAGTATAGTCCTCTCGCTCATCCATAAGCCCCCTTTGTCACTGAACTCAAATTTTGTTAAATTTCGTGGTAAAAGTTCAGTGCATTCACTGGCAGAAATAAAATCAAATGGTGCCAAACTTGAAAAAATAAAATTTGACATTAAAAAACTGCACACTTTTCCAGTTTTTTAAATATTTTTACTCTTGACTTTCAATAATCCACAAAATACGATAACTTTTTTATCTTTGCAGTAAAATAAAAACAGTAAATAAAATTCTGGAATGATTTTAAGCGAAATTTAAAATAAAACCGCCACAACGGTTGCACGATATTGAAGTTGCCATACCTGATTTCATTTTTTCCTTTGAACTAATTTCAGAATATTTACAAAAAATAGATGGGTATAGTGATTTTTTTTTATTTCTGTCTCGTTTCGCCATTTAGATGAGACAGGGGTAGAGAACTCGCATGGGTTAACATAAATATTTGTAATTAATGAAAAAGGGCATTTTAAAAGGGAAATAACATCAAAATTGCATTTGTTATTTTTTTTAACAAAAATTTATATTGTTTCTATCGTCCAAAAAACGAATATAAAAATGTTCAATTTACAAAAGTGTTTACATATCAGTGAAAAAAGGTTTGTCAGCTATGGAACGAATTGGTGCCATGAAAATTTCCTGATGAGCAGTCCATTCTATATGTCAGTGATTTTATCCTATCTTTTCTTTCAAGATTACTATCAGACATAGCACCATGACTGTCTGGTAGGGTGAATCTCGAAGTTAGCTCAAATAAAATTTTATAAAACGCAATTTTCACTAACAGTCATTTATCTAGTGCAGGGGTCGGCAACCTATGACCCGCGGGTCACAGAGTGACCCATTTGATAATTTCAAGTGACCCACTTTAGTTCCGAAAAAAGTATAACACCCGTGTTCTAAAACACGTCATGTCATAACGCAATATTAAAATTATGAAAATTACATAGGCTACGTTTCTAGCATATTTTTCAAAATTTCAAACAGACTCGACACACAGCCAACTACGATGAAAGGTACTCGGACGTTCACATACACTCTCCCTTACTGCATCATTGTCCGAACAAATTTCACCATTGTTGGACTCGCGTGTGCATGTCGTTCTCTCAGTTGTGTGTCAGTTATAGTTATAGCACAAGAATAGTAACGAAATTATAGTTACGCAGCTAAATAATAATATTAAATATTGTTATTTAAAAAAAAATTACCAGGAGCAAACAAAAAGCAAAAAAGAGATTATTTCAAGATGTGTGGACAAAAAACTATGGGTGTATCGAAAATGGTGACAAATCGATATGTACTTTATGTTCAGATATAATTACCGCCAGGACCTACAATATTGACACTTTTCCTCAAAACATAAAGATATGAGTGAAATGGCAAATGAAGAAAAATCTGAATACATTGCTAAACATGTATTAAATTTTGGAAAACAAAATAAATTATTATAGAGTTTTGTTACCAGCAACAATCACGCTACATCTGCCAGCTTTGTTGCAGCTCTTAGCATTGCACAGTGGTTCCGCCCATAGGTCTCAATTCCGAAAAATGAGTACTCGTAAAAATCAAACAAGTTGGTACACATCAATAGTCCGATGGATAAGCTACCCTCAGGTATAAATATTTCAGCCCTATTAGTTAATTATCATTTACTTCTCGAGCTCTGAAGTGAACGCAACTGCGTTGTTCTAACGCATTGTTTTAAGTGACTCACTTTTTTTGGTATTTGCCGAAAACAATTCTCGGAATACAGGTGTTTGTGTTGTGTTTTTGTGACATGGAAATCGAAGAACTAGGTATGTACTTTATGTCTAATAACATTTTATATAGATATTGCATGTATTGTTTATAAAATGTGGGTGCTACGCGTGGTACATAAATTTTTAAAAATTTTGATTCCCTTACTGATTTGACATAGACATTTAAACAATCGCAGAGTTAAGCAGCTATTCACACTACATACAAAATAAAGTACTAATTGTATATTTTCAAAATATTATAGTTTCATCCGCCCTTTGCTGCCCCCACGTGAGTAATAGCGCCTTTTGCCGTCGTAGCACCTTGCCTCTACGAAACTGTTGATTAAACTAATATGTTTTATTTTCAGGTACTTTAGTGAAATGTTCTTTCTCAAGGATATATTTATTTGAGATTTGGGCTACAGCTACAGGGACCATCAAGGAAAAATACCAAAGCGTATTGGCAGTCTTACTAGGAACCTTCAACGATGCTGAAAACCTGGATGTAAGTGCTTTAGATACACATCAATATTTGTTGTTTATGAACTTCATCAATAGTAAAACTGCCTCTAATATTTTACCATCTTATCAGAAGAAGTGCTATCTGGAAAATATTATGTTAGATCATACAGCTTCGCGGATCCTTGAGTCACAAGAAAATGTATTAGATAACGTGCCACTAGATTCATCAAATGAAATTGGGAAATGGGGATTCGATGGTAGTACAGGTCATAGTGAGTATAAACAATCATTTACGGATTCGAGGTTAGATGATAGTAGTTTGTTTGTTACTTCATACGTCCTTCTTCAATTAGCCAATGAGCATGCAGACAACAGCAAAAGTTTTATGGAAAAATCCTCGCCCTTCTTCCACTAGATATTGTAGGCCTATTCGTTTTCAGTTTATTTTTTTTATAATAGAGTTTATCCTTCTAGCTCAGAAGGTACACTTCTCAGCTGGGCTGAGAAACGGGCCACGCCTATGTACAGGGACCGAACCAGCCGAAAGCACCAAAAAAGGTATAAGAAGAGAAAACACCACATAACGAGCATGCGATCGAAAATGCAGGCTCCTTCTCGACCCTCCTCGGCACTCCGGTACCAAGCCAGTCCGGTCCCTGCACACAAACGCGGTCACATTTACCACTGCACACTGGCTCAGCTAAGACATGCAAACAAAAAAATGTTAAAAACATATAACTTAAAACAGTGAAAGAAAACACTACAAAATCTATCGAAGAAGAATCTTATTTCAAAGAAAAAATAAATAATTTGTGTCCTTCAACATTCACTGTCAAAGATCGCGTTTTTTCAATTCAGCATTCTTTACAGCTAACTATGGTTGATGGTAAAATATGCAGTGCCTTGAGTGAAACATCATCCGCTAGGTGTTATATTTGTGAAGCAACCCCCAAAGAGATGAACAACATAGATCTCTGTTTGCAAAAACAATGCGAGGAAAGTAGATTTGAGTTTGGTTTATCGCCTTTACATTCATGGATCCGTTTCTTTGAATATTTTGTTCATCTCTCTTACAGAATTCAGATTAAAAAATGGCAGGTTATGTCAGAAGAAGATAAAAAACTATTAATGGACCGAAAACTGTATATCCAAAGTCAATTTAGATCTAGATTGGAATTAATCGTAGATAGACCACGAAGTGGTAGAAGCGGGACATCGAACGACGTTAATACCGCAAGGAAATTTTTCATGAATTCTGCAATATCGGCTGAAATCACAGGCTTAAATAAAGATATAATTGATCGTTGTTCTATTATTTTACAGGCCCTATCATTAGGATATAATATACATTTGGAAAAATTCAGGAATTATGCTTTAGAAACTGCGCGACTTTTGATTCAGGAATATCCATGGTACAATCTCCCGGCTTCCGTCCACAAAGTCCTTATACATGGATCTGAAGTTATTAAACACGCGATATTGTCAATCGGGGAACTCTCCGAAGAAGCAGCTGAATCTAATAATAAAATTCTCAAGGAATGCCGCCGAGATCATACTCGAAAAATGTCACGGGAACTCACAAACATGGATTTAATAAATAGGCTTTTGATCAATTCGGATCCCTTCATCACAAGTCTTCGTAAGCTTCCCCTTAAAAAAAAGAGTCTTTTTTCAAGTCAAGTCTTTAGTTTTAAGCTGTTTAAAGTACATAATTCGAATCTTAATTAACACGAGTGTTACTATGCGTTTGTGAACATTAAAATCCAATAAAATATGTTTTTTATTTACTTAATACATCGCTTATCTGTAGCACACACTATGTTATGTTAATTTTATTCGAAAGTTTTAATTAAAGTATCGCAAATAAATGTTTTTATATGAGACAGCACATTTGAGTTTTTTTATACAACTGTCACGTTCAAAACTGAAATATATATACAACTATATTATAAAAAATAAAAAATTTTATAAATTGTGTCATAATTTATCATTTTAATTAATTTTTGGTCATAAATTGGTGGTTAAATAAGAATTAGGTAATTATGACCGCGCTTGCTTGGACGCTGAACCACTGTGCATTGGTACCAACGGAAAACCATTTACAGACGGTGAGTTTTTGAAAAACGCATTTATAAATAATTGTTCCGAACACTTATTTAATGACTTCGCAAATAAAAAACAAATAATTGAGAGAATCAAAGAAATGCCATTGTCAGCTAGAACAGTACAGCCTCGCGTTGAAGATATGGCCAAAAATATTGATGAACAGGTCAAAAATGATTTGTTATCTTGTGACATAATTAGCATTGCAGTTGATGAAAGTACCGATATAAATAGTATTGGTAGGCTTGCAATAATTATTAGATTTGCATCAATAAATAGCTCGAATGTCAATGAAGAACTATGCGTTCTTGCTTCAATGAATGACACGACCAAAGGCACTGTTATTTTTCGTCAAGTACAAGAGTTTACAAATTTCAAAAATGGGAAAGTACTGGATTTAAAAAGCAAATTGTTTTCCATAACAACCGATGGTGCTCCAAGTATGAGTGGAAAAAATGTTGGATTTGTAAAACTAATGGAAAATTACCTTGCTAACATTTTCTCGACTCGTCGCTTTAACGACTCGTTTGCGTGTCGAGAATTGCTCGCCTTTCTCGACTCGTCGCTTTAACGATTCGTTTACGATTCGAGAATCACTCGCCAAAATCTTGGTTCTCGACTCGTCCATTTAATCATAAACGGTAACCTTTACCGCAAAACTAGTTAGGATAAAAAATGTATCTGATCTTGAATAAACTTTTTTACATACGTTCAACGATAGGAATTTTCTTATATTTCATTTATGCTGTTATGACACTTACTTTTTTTCAGACGAATCTTACACTTTTTAGCAAGTTTAGAAAGGGACGAAAATTCCTTACGGAGATTTGGCACGAGTGCGAAGAATTAGCTATATGCTTAAAATTGAAGCTAATCTACGCGAAAAAGTCCAGCTAACTCGAAAAGTGCCAGAAAAAGTATGAACTTCTCATACTTTTTCGGGATCTTAATCTTAATTTTTGACATTTCAGACTTCATTGTTGATAGTATTGAAAGTTAGTGATTAATTATCGTGTGCTTACAGTGAAATTTAAATAAATATGCGAATATGATAATATTACGTTGCTATTAGATACGAAAAAGTATTTATTATTTGAAATTAACTAATTATACAATCGAAACTGCACGAAAATTCAAAGCCGCCTTCTCGCTCACATCAAGATGTCCGGATTCTAGGAAAAGGAAAGGCTAGGATTCTAGAAGGGGGGTGTTCTCACTCGCTTCCGTAACCAGTATCATGCCGAATATAAGTGGACTGATTGTTTAGCGCTAAAGGCGGTGGCCCAATCACGACTTTATTCGCGTTTACGGGCGTCAAAGCGTTGACGCGCTTTGACATCGATATTTGATTGTGTGTAATTCAAATCGAGCTGTCCCATTCACGACTTTGCGGTGTCAGCGGCGTCAAGCGACGGCAAAAGTCGACCAACTTTCAACTTTTCGCGCGTTGGCAGGCGTTGAAAATTTCCAAACTGTCAAACTGCCGAATTATCAAGATTGAGATTTGAAAGTTTGCATTTTAAATTAATTTCGCAGTGCATACATGAATTTCAATCAAAGCAACATTTTTGAAGTCCTGACGCTATGAATGAACCTTCAACGGACGTCAACGCGCATGAAGCTCTTGCCGCGTATAACGCGCCGTCGGCATTGGGCCTTCGCCTTAATTGTCTCGCCTTTACTAATGAATGAGAACAATTGATACAATTGATACTCTGGAAGTTAGTCGGGTAGAACCTTCGCTTTTACAGTTTTAGGTAGGTGAGAGTATTCTGCGTATACTGCTGCCTTATTCATGAAATTATGTCATAGGGTTACAAACATACAGGGTGATATGTAAACCTCTACAAAAAAAATTTCAAAGCGCCCTAGCGGCTAAACCGTTACGATTTCCCTCCCCTCCCATACGATTTTTTGTTCGTCTATCCAAAACCTATCCCTAGCACAAATTAGTAGCAACAAGTAATCTAACAAGTAAAAGAGTCGCAAGATAAGATATTTAATGCGACTGTAGCTCCATTGCGACTAAAAAAGCAGATTTTTAACGTTTATTTTCTAACAACTGTGGTGACAATGTGGCGACAAATGTGTTGTAGCTATGTTTTAAATGTGTTGTTGCCACAAACTGAAGTTGCACACAACAAGATGAAACATAATTTAAACATCCGGAAAAGTTTTTTTTGTTTTAATCGAACAAATGTAATATGTATTTGTAACAAAAAAGAAAAAAAATTTAAGTGTGTTTTAAAAGTCAGAGTCATAATGGAATGAACTGAAAAGATAAAACATTATTCACTATGTGCTTTAAAATTGAAACATTGCACGATTTTACACCAAAATTATAGAACGAATGCCATTTTGTAAAATGTGGGTCATTTACTTCTTGAAAATTCACGCGCCACCCAAAATACGAAAATTTGGAAAATAATTGGGAAATTAGAAAATTTTCGAATTTTTAATATCAGCATGGAAATCCGAAAAATATAGCTAAATAAATTTGTTTAAGCTCCTAGTGTCATATTGCACTGAAAATTGTTATAAGAAATATAAAACACTATAGCAAATCGCATTTGATTTTTTTTAAATAAAACTGCATGGTGTAGGAGAAACATAGAACGACGAAAAATATGGCGAGCATGGAGCTTTTTGACAGATTTTTTTTCCAAAGTCCTTGAAACTGAATAAAAACATCCCTGCAGCGTTTTGAACATTTAGTTGTAATAGGGTGCCTTCCATTTAGACACAGAAAGACAATTGTGTCCGACACAGCGTGTCGCTCTGTGCGGTTCTGTGTAAGCCCAAATGGAACACATAAGTTCATGAAAAATCCGCCACGGCGCACTTTCCTCGTTTTTATTTTTGTTTGAGAAGTAAATCGTAAATTTGATGTTGATAATTTCTTTAAATTAATCACCCGAGATCTTATAAATGCTGGGAATCTTAAAAATTAAACAATATTGTTGTAATTATAAATTAACGATCACATTTCAATTGGCGAGGGTTGGTAGCATTGTCTTAGTTGTGCCCGGCTGTGTCTAGCTGTGTCGTTGATGGAACACTTCTGTGCCGGACACAGTGTAACACTGTGTCCCTCTGTGTCTAAATGGAAGGCACCCATAGTAACTTGATAAAAACACACAGAAACTTAGTCACATTAAGGTTCCTAACTTGTTATTCTATTTGTGATATATAATAACCTTTTTGAGATATGCTACTAAACGAAATGTCTTAATAACTTTAATTTAATTTTAATGTGACATCTTTTTTTGCAACTTTTATGGAACATTTTTACAACAAGTTGGTTTTTCCGTAACAAAATTAAAGCTGTAGTGTAACCGGATGAATTGTTGCAAAATGCTAATTCGAAACCATAATTTAACCTAAATGTGACTAAATTTGTTTAAAAAAACTGGTTTACAACCCAAGTGTAACATATTTTTGTTACAAATTGAAATCTGTGCTAGCTGGGATTCACAGCCGGTCGCTTCGTAACTTTAGGTGGGACACCCTGCCCTGCATAAAGAAAACAATATAAATTCGAAATAATTTTCATAATTTTTTTCCTTACCCTCCATTTTCCGATCAAACGTGAAGTTTTCCGGAAAAAGGTTATAGGAACTTTTTTGTCGAGAATTTTCATAGCTTTATTTTTGTTCTCTTGACATTTTTGCAATTTCGACGTTTGTCGTTTGTTTTGAGTTACGGCCGTGAAAGCGTCGGACAATCCGTTCAATCGAATTTTCACTTGATTTTCACAAAATGTGGCCCGGAACTCAACTGTTACCTTTTCTTTTAGAAGAAATCTCTAGGAGCTGTACTATATATTTTTTCTACAATTTCTCCCCGCCCATCAAAGAAAATGAATAAGGAGCTCTTCGATTTTAAGTCGCTACTACGAGTCGTTATCGAGTCGTCAAAGCGATTTGCTATAGCATTCCGTTTTCGTCTTTTACAAATCGATATCGTTTCGATAACGACTCTCGTCTCGAAGTCTTCTCGAAAATTTCGCGACTCGTTTTCGAGTCGTTCTCGAGTCGTAATGTTTGCAGGGTAACTTGGCCGCTCACTTTTATCGTTTCATGGTATCATACATGAAGAAAATTTATTTGCAAAGGCGTCTACTTAAGGATGTAATGGAAAAGGTTGTTAAGATCGTAAACATGATAATAGCGCGATCAGCATTAATACACAGGCGCTTTAAAGCTTTTTTGGAGGAAATTGAATCGAAATATGAAGATTTGTGGTTACATTCTGAAATACGATGGTTAAGTCGAGGTAAAGTTCTTAATAGATTTGTAGAGTGTTTTGATGATATAAAAATATTTCTTCACGAAATCGGTGAAAATGATCTCGAACTCAATGATAAACAATGGCTTTTAAGACTTTTGTTCTTAACAGACATAATGAACCACTCCAACGACTCCAAGGAAATAACCACACAATTTTGGAAATGTATGAGGAATGGAAGAGTTTTACTTCAAAATTGATATTATTTGAAACTGTCATAAAAACTAAAATATTTCATTTCTTTCCCTTTTTAAAAAGGGAACATGAAAAAGAAAATATCGATGAAAGCAATCTAAATATGTTCGAAAATTGGATTTTCGTCATTAAAAGTGAATATGAAAATCCTTTTCAAAGTTTGAAGAAATGTTTACATTTATAATAAGGCCCGACGAAATAGAAGAAAATGTTTTAAATTTGCAGTATTTTCAATATCTAAAAATTGACAATTTTAGTTTAGAAATGATTGATTTTAAAAGTTCCACGTTATGGACGGATAAATTCCAGAAATTGCGGCAAGATTTGGAAAAAACAGAAGATAACCATCTTCTCAGGATATCAACATGTTGGGCATCACTTCCTACGTAGTTTTCATCTTTGAAAAAAATTGGTTTTACTATTTTGTCCACATTCGGTTCAACTTATAAATGTGTGCAAATATTTTCACAAATGAAATTTATATTAAGCAAGAACAGGAACAGGTTAACTACCGAAAATTCAGATGCTTGTATTCGTCTTAAAACGACTAACTATAAACCAGACTTGACTAAATTAACGTCACAAGTTCAACATCAGGGAAGCCATTGATATCGAAGAGAACGTTTATAAATAAAGTTCATTCAACTATGTTTGTAATTATTTTCTTAATAAAATATATCTTATTATTTACTAAAAGAGTTTTTTAATACGAAAATATCTCTGTCCCAGACGTCTTTTTAATACTCACATTTTGGTTGATTTTGACCCGCGGCCAAAAAAGGTTGCCGGCCCCTGATCTAGTGTGAAGTCTAGTGTGAAGCAACTTCAGACTGGCTAAGAGGCATAGTATTCCTACCTCTAAAAATTAAATTTAATGAAAAGTTGAATCCCAGTTTACTATGGGTGAAATCAATACATTCTTTGTTCTATTTCATCCACTGGGGTTTTTTGCGCCCAGTGCAGTAGCCCATATTGCGCCCCATCAGCTATTCACTTTTTCATCGTAGTGAGGGACAATGGAAAAAGAAAGAAAAGTTTACAACAAAAGCAAAGTTTTAATTTTTTCAAAGATTTAAATTTTTTTTTTAAAAATATTAAGATCTGAAATTGCGCCCAGTGCAAGTGCACCATTCGTACCTATAAAAGCGCCGCCCCTGTCCGCCGGACGTACCAACACTCGATTTGGGAAAAGGTTGTAATCAATTCTAAATTGTACAGTCTCTAACTCTCCTTGTGCAAAAATATAGTTGTACATTCACTCAATAATGCAGCTTCACTGCAATGTTGCATTCCATTGAAGGAATTTTTTGATCCCATCGTTTTGTTAATCCAAACAAGTATCAAATCCTCCTTCCTACGTATAAAAAACAACTACACTACAAGGGAAACTCTTACAAAACACAAACAACTTCTATAAGGACGAAAAAATTACATATCTGTAATCTTGTTAGCTTGAAAGCAAATTTCCATGAAAAGCACGTGCACTTCAAATGCAAAAATAAAATTCTAGCAAATCCCATCAGAATGTGAATATTTTTAAGTTACTACCACTTAAAGCGCATTTCCGCCAGCAATTGTGAAAAGCAATCCGGCGGATTTATTACTCAGAATTAAATACGGATAGACTTGATGATGCATGCATCCAAAGGTAGTAAAAACAGCAGCATGCAGAAAATCATTTCGCAGAAGCTCGCAAAATCCCCGAAATTCCATTGCAGCCAATTTAGTTTTGGTGGATTTGTTCTCGCTCATGGCAGGCATGAAGTGAGTTTTAAGCAGAAAAAAAATATATATTCATTTTCCCTCGCGTACATTCGAGTGCGCCTTCCATCCTCTCGATGAAAACGAAAAAATCCTGCAAGGATATGCAGAAAGCAACTGTAGTAGTGCCCTTGTCAGGAAGCCTCTTCTGATAGCCGAGCACAGACTCGGTGTGGTTGGTGGTTTTTGAAATACGGCTTGGCCAACATACCAAACGGGATAGAGTCCTTCAGGACAATGCGAATGGGTGCACCAGCTCGACCGGGCCGGGATCATTTATCTTTTTAATACGATTTCATTTGTATATTTACGACTGGTTATTAAATCAATAAATTTCATAAATTCACTTCATTGGGAATGGAAACAAACACTGGCCGTAATAAAGCCATTAAAGTTGGGTCCTTTATGGCCCCATGCCCCATGGATTAAAATGATTTATTCAGCAACGGGACTGGTATCCTGGCCCCCGTTGAAAAGTTATCTCATAAAACAAAAGCTCAGACCGGAGTTTCCTAATTGATTATTAGTGTGTGATGAGGAGGACTCGAGCTTTTATGTTTGGTGAAAAGGTCACATTGTGGACATGAATCCTGCTCGAACGAGATAAAATTTTGAAATGCCACATAAAATTTATTATTTGTGATGTACAGTGATTTGTTACATATGTGAATGTCCAATTTATGTTCTACTGCTGATAATAATTTTGGTTAGACATAAAATGGAATGTTTTCTGGATAGTTTCAATCACTGCTTGTGCAGCTTTGAGTTTTTTTTAAGTGAAAATTTCAGTCGTCAACCTTTATACTAGACCCCGCGCCATAAAATAAAGGAAACTCAAAATCGCTGTTTCTATGCCCAGGGAGAGCCTCAAGTCCTCACAAGTAAGCAACTTAACTCTGTTTGTTTAAAAACACAAATAACCGATTCATTTATATTCTCAATCTCAATTCCACATGCACGCTTATTTCCCTTATTTTATGGTGTGGGGTATACCCATCGGTCCTGATAAAATTTACTGATTAAAGACACAATTGCAGAATAAGAAGAACAATAATTTGAATTTCTTAATTTTTAGACGAAATATTATTTATAATAAATATGTTGAACAGTGCTCCTCAGAAATTGAGATATGTACATTTACGTCCAAAAGATGGTTGACAACTTTGGCAGATTGATATTGACGTGCAATACAAATATCAATTTTTGTTTGAAACCGCCATTAAGATTGGTCTAAGCCCTATAATTATTTAATACTAGTAGGTAAGATCTGCACGACGTTGCCCGTGATAAACCTCTCTCGCTCGCTCTTTACCTATATTCTTATTATATTAATACTGGAACTTTTCGTTAGCGCCCCACGCTTTTTTACATTTAAGTAGGTGGCTGCAGCATCGACAGGGAAAAAATGTATGCGACGATGTTGGACCTAAACATCCCCCTCAAAATAGTTAAGTTAACAAAAATGACAATGGAGAACACAAGGTGTGCAGTCAGAATACAAGGAGAATTGACGGAATCCTTCCCAGTCAAGCAAGGTCTAAAGCAGGGCGATGGGTTGGCACCCATGCTATTTAATCTCTGCCTAGAAGGAGTAATTCGCAAAGTACACATTGATGCGAACGCAACCCTGCTTAACAAATCAAAACAGCTGGCAGGATATGCCGATGACATAAGCTGCCTTGCCAGATCACTGTCATACCTTAGAGAAATCTTCACAGAATTAGAAGATGAAGCTAAACACATGGGGCTGCAAATAAATGCAGACAAGAGCAAGATTCTAATTCAGTCGAGGGTGGAAAGAAGAAGAAGAAACCACAATACCACCTGGGGAGAATATAACTTCGAACGAGTAAACCAATTTAACTACCTGGGGTCCACAGTCAGCGAAGACAACGATGAGACGATAGACGTGCAAAGAAGAATAAACGCCGCAAATAGAACATACTTCTCACTATTGCCAGTAATGAAATCCAGAGACATCCACAGAAAAACGAAAATAAGAATCTATAAAACGATCATACGCACAGTAGCTACGTATGGGTGTGAAGCATGGAGTTTCTCCCAAAAGTCCGCAGATAAGATGGATATATTTGAGAGGAAGGTTCTCCGAAGGATATACGGCCCAACCAATGAAGATAACGCATGGAGAATACGCTACAATCACGAATTGTACGACCTATACAAAGAGTGTAAACTTTCAACACATGCCAAGCTACTGCGCTTACGTTGGGCCGGCCATGTCCAAAGAATGGATGACTCAAGGATACCAAAGAAAGCCCTATATTTACTACCAGATGGCAAAAGACCAGTTGGCAAACCACGGTCAAGGTGGGAAGACAGTGTTAAGGCTGATGCAGCAAAACTCCTAAACATCAGAAACTGGAGGCAAGCTGCGCAACAGAGAGAGGTCTGGAGGAAGAAGCTGATGGAGGCCAAGGCTCGAATTGGGCTGTAGAGCCATCGAAGAAGAAGAAGGTGGCTGCAGCAATAAAAACTTTACATTCAAAATTATTTTTTACTTTATGGTTCATTTTAAAATAAAAGCTTATTTTTCAGTTTTTTTAAACTCTATTTTTATTTTCTACTTTTCACTCTATTACATGTCTGCTGCCATTTTGTGGTAGCGTGGCGGCCATATTAGATTTGAAATGAAGTCACACAGCTTACTGTATTCATATCTTCATTTGATACCCATGTCGTGGGCTCGTTGGAACTCAATTGCAAAAATCGGCCACAATCTTGTTATCGCCATCTTGGTTTTTTTACAAAATGGTTAGATTGCATTATCACGCGAACTACGAATGTGTGCAAAATTTGAAGTTGATCGGTTATATTTTCCACTTTATAGTCTATAGTCCACCATTTTGTGTTGGCCGCCATTTTAAATTTGGAATGACGCCACACAGCTAATTGTATTCTACCTGCCATACCCTTTCATTGATACCCATGTCGGGTGACCAGGGAACATAATTGCAAACATCGGCCGCCATTTTGGAACAACTTTCTTGATTTTTTTAAAAAATGATCAGATTGCATTAGGTCTGTTCCCGGATCTGCAGAAAGTACAGAATCAGTCAGTTGCTTCGAATTACTTAACAGAATTATGTTCCCGTACTTTTACTGCAGCCGCCATACTTATTTCCCCACCCTGCAGTAAGAAGCAGAAACTTGCAGTAGCTACGAGCTGCTGTAACCTGCTGCTGCTTAGATATTTGAAATATGGAAATGTCAAAACTGTCATTCCCATGTTAAAACTGCAGAAACCTGTACTTTCTGTACTTCTTCCCCACGTCTCAATAAGCAACTTGCAGTAAGTGACAGAATGCAGAAAGTACGCGAACAAAACTATTGTCACGCGAACTCCGCCATCTTTATTTTCTTACAAAATGGTCAGATTGCTTTGTCCCGCGAACTATACCTATGTGCAAAATTTGAAGTTCATCTGTTATTGTGAAAGGGCTGTTTCACACGAGACGACGGCCAACCAACAAAATCTGCTGTCATCGTCCATTCCCTTTTGAAATTTGACGAAAAGTCGTACGGGCTTTCACACGGGCCAATTTTTCCAACTAACTGTACGTCAAAACGCTTTAGCTTATTGTTGTTGCTTTTATTTTAATTCTCTTTTGCGTACTTTCCGAGTGAAACAAAAATCATTTCTCTTTCTTTTCTTCTCCCAGCAAAAAGAACAAAAAACAACAACAACCGCTGTCAAAAAGTCGTATCGAAAATCGTGTGAGAAAGTTGGATGGGAAAATCGTCCCTCCCCATCGTCCCCTCTCACCCTCTTCTCTAAAAAAATGAATATCGTACGATTACTGTTGGTTGGCCGTCGCGTCGTCCCGTGTGAAACAGGCCAAAGTGGATCAAATTTCAGTTACAAGATTTGATCTAAATAAACTAACAAACATGGCAAGCTAATAAAATCTTATAAAAAAAGGATTATACTAATGTAAGATTTTTAAATGGGATTTTGACGGTAATGGACAGTATATACGCTTGGGGTTAAGTACTGAGTGAATGTAACATAAGGCGGATATTGTCCATTATCAGACATATCTATAATATAATGCAGAAAAATTACATGCTTACAGAGCTTCAGGATACACCATGTTCAATGTTCTTCCAGTTGGAGGTAGAATGTGAAAATTTTCAGATTTTCTAACTCTTGAACGACCTACATACAGCTGACCATGAGAGAAACACGATTTAATCGCGAGACCAACAAATTCCCCTTGGCCATACGTTAAAAGATCGGGATTTTCTCGGGTAAATTTCATTGTTCATTTGTTTTACTTTTTTTCAACACTGGTCGGCGTCCTTCGAGTACTTGGGCAATTCGGCAATTTGGGAATTTAATCGGAATCGAAACACAACATAAGCTCGGATCATATAATTCGTAATTTAGTACCTTAAAAAACCCTGGATATCGATTTTCAATAGAATCGGAACACAAGTCCCAAATTCATCAGCCATATTGGCTTATTAAATTTTGACCACAAATGCGTTATTTGCGACCTTAAAAACCCCTAGATACCCACTTTCATTGAAATCGGAACACAATTGCCAAATTCAAACATATTTGGCAGCCATTTTGAATCTCGATCATACTTCAGCGGCCATTTTGAATTTGTAAAATCAGGCTTCGATGTGCATCATGGCAGACCCCACGGAACTTTATGCAAAATTTCGAAGCTCTGCGACGATTGGTGCGCCCGCTATAGCGCACACATACCCGCATACATACATACAGAAACTTTCTTTTATTAATATACTCGTAGATAGGAAGATATTTGTTTATTTAGTTAACAATTTCCCGCAAAAAATTCTTAACCCTTTGGCTAAGTACAATTTAGCAAGATTCTAATTATATCGCTTTGAATAATTAAACTGTGCCAGTGATACTTAATCCGTTGAATAATATAATGGATTTTTTCTACGCCTCTGTTAGAATACAAGCATTCTGATATTGCTTTTAGATACGGAATTAGCAGCATTCCACACCCGTGTGGAATATTAATTCCATCACTTGTTATGGAATGACTACTAGTGGCGACACCTGTTCCTCGTAATCCAAGAATATGATTTATTAATTAAAGAAAAAAAGGACTGTTTTAATAATAAACAATCAATTCTGTTGCGCTAGACTATTTTTGCTTTAAATAAACTACTCAATTATTAAATTACAGAAAATAATAGAACTTTTTTAATAAATTTTGCGGCGGCATCTTTTATCAAATTACATATTACATTCCATTTTTAAACAAAATTGTTATGAATGAACACTCCCTACTAATATGTTATTTAGTATTGAAATATCTTGCTGTGCCTTATACATTGTATTTTTGACATTAGCTTTATATTAGGTACATACGTTTTTCTTTACAAAATATCATTAAAAAGTATTATTAGAGGCGTAGAAAAATTATAGTCTGCACTCGTGGACCGGAATATACGGTCATTGTTCAGAATATGCATCATTCCAAACTTGTTACAGAATATACTATTCCAACATATAGAATTCTTTTCAATAGAGATAGTTTGAAGATTACAGCATTCTAACGACGTTTCTAAGTATCTGGGAGAGTTCTCCAAGATTTATATTATTCAGAAATCCAGCAAATGAGTTCCCGGTATTTGTTATAAAATTGAACGTTTCTTTTATAAATCATAACTTATTTTCGACGTAGCATCTCTGTGGTCCAGTTGTCTTCTTCTTCACAACGTGTTTCTATGTATCCCGGTTATTTTAACTATTGCATACTTTTAGGGTAACTTATTAAAAAAAATTCTATAAATTTAATTCTATATACTTTTAGGATGAATATTTTTTATTTATATATTTCTGAAAGATGGGCAATTTGCGATGGGAAATATTTGTAGTTAATAGCGCACCCATCCGTAGAACAGTCGTCTTGCTGGTAATTTTTTATTGCATTTCGACAGCCAGGGCCCTTCGACTACCTCATCCTGTAATAGAAATTTTGGGTATCACCTATAATCGTTGTTTATTCAAGAGGTAGGACTTAGGCTACTTAATATGGCTCTGTATTCCACACTTCTTCTTTAGGCGTTAATTGCGCTTTGTTTATGTGCCAAAATGCGCCTATTCGCAGATCACAATCTTCAGATAATATCTGATCGAGCTAGTCTTCAGTGGTATATTGATACTGTGAGGTTATATCGCCGCCTGATTGTAAGAACTAGGTAACTCCAAATTTTGTGATTTTGAGTTATCTATAGTTTCATGTAGTCAATATCAAGCAGTATTTAATGCAAAGATCCGGCAACTTGTTAAAGCAAACTAGCAACATCTATTACACAATGTAAAAACTGGACAAATGAAAATACCGTACTTATTATCATGTTACCGATAGGTAAATAGAGAAATTTATTTTTTACAGAATTCTGAGTTGCCTAGTACTTGCAATCAGGCGGCGATATTAAGTTCGCCGTGCTTCTCCCATTTTGCTCGAGCAGGATTAATGAAATTCTTAGCTTGTCATAGACCTGGTGCCACTAATGAATCAAGCCATTTTCTCCCTATATCAGAAGAATTTTTTTCGTGTAACTACTTGATGTTTCACAAAAGCCTCTTGGCCGACAAACGGGGTCCAGGCACCTTTGTCGCTACGCGATCTGTCTGCTCGTTTCCACCTTGTTATGCAGTGCAGTTCAGGAAATACCTGTTAGTGCATGCGAGAGTGCTTAGAAAATCCAAACTTCGATTTCACTTCGAATGGACAGAAATTGTATAAAATCGGCATGGACTAAGCAATTCTAAACTGGGACTCATCTTGAAGCCCTTTGAGTATGCTTAAGTGAGCTGTGATATCTCCAGATACTTTAAGTTTCACGGCACGCTTTCTTTATCTCTACTTGTAGTGGTGTAATGTCTAGTAGTAAGCTTAGCACGAAGAACAGAATTAAGCAGGATAGATTAAGCAGAATCTGTTGAATGCATGAGGAGGAGGCGATGAACATTGCGTTTGAAATTTTGGATATTTAACGAATTGAGGAATACTGACTGTGGAAGGTTAGCATGTATGGTACGTCGTTGTCTTACATTATCAAAGGAATACGAGTAACGAACAGGATAACGTAAGGGTTTGAGGGGACTGAGAGGAAGCCAGGGCGGTCAGAAGGAAGTTCGCAATCCAGTTCTTTAGGTGATGTAGATGGCGTTCTTTTTTATCGTTCTGATCGTGAGGGAGTTTATTTGCAGTGGCTTCTGTGAACTTGTAAATTGGCTGCCGTGGCTGCCACAAACCTTATTAGCGCCAGTGAATATGTTAGCGTCAAGCTCTTTTAGGCACTTAAACAATTCGCGAATCCTAAGTAGTATTGCAATAGGGGTGCTACGCCCACCCTCATTCGTTTCTTGTCCCCCCAGATACTCTCACTTTTGGAATTTCGCAACACGAGCTTTTAAGAATAAGATTCGCATCTTCGCTAGGGTAAAACCTTTTGTAGGGGAAATTTTCATAAGGTTCGTGTCTTTGCTGGAATGGAAGTTTTTGTGTAGGGGAGATTTTTATAAGGTTCGTGTCGTCCCTAGAATGAAACCTTCTTGTTGGAGGGAATTTTGATATTTTCCTTTACTGTGCCCCAGATACTCTCACTTTTGGAATTTCGTAGCACGAACTTATAAGAGTAATATTCGTGTCTTCGCTAGGATGAAAGCTTTTTTATAGGAGGATTTTGATACGGTTTGTGTCTTCGCTGGAGTAGGGGGAAATTTTGATATTTTCTTTACCCCCCAGATACTCTTCTCTTACTATTGGAATTTCGCAACACGAGCTTTTAAGAACAATATACGTGTCTTCGCTGGGATGAACGCTTTTTTGTGTGGGAAATTTTGATAAGATTCGTGTCTTCGCTGTGATGAAAGTTTTTTGTAGGGGAAATTTTGATGGAGGGAAACTTTGATATCGTTTGGTTTGTGTTTGCTCATGTGATTTGCTTTGGATTTTCACACACATTTTAACTTTATTTCGTCATTTTTCTTTTATTCTGATATAGTTTTTGTCCAGTTAACCACATAAATCATTTACCGAGTTGAGTTGTGGTTGAGTTGAAATGACACTCAACTCAACGACTATATAATAGCTTTTAACATGGGGAATTGCTTCCAAAGGCTCATAGTGAGATAATGGCCGTGTTTTTTTAATGAACTGGGTTTTGAGAGCTTTTGAGTTCATTAAAAGAACGGCAAGGGAAATTTTGCAAAACCTCAACTGAATCTATCTTCAGGCTATTTATCAAAAATAGCTGAAACATCAATTGTCGCCGTCGGCATTTGTAATTTTCATTTCAATACCAAGTTTGATTTTCTAAATATCCAGACACGTATGAGATAGAAGGATATTATTGTTTAGGGCATAGAGAACATGTTTCACAAATTAGTCTTTTCCCTGTAGAATCCACTGATTACTTGCTATCAGTGTCTGGTGATAAAACAATTAAAACATGGAATTTCAAACGTGTCTTAAAGTGCGTGAATTTGAAGTTCCTGGCCCGGGAATGAGATTTCAAATTCGGAAATTATCTGAAAATGTTTCCTATATACATAGTTTGCCAGTTGTTTCAACCAAATGAGAGCTTGTACATAATATTATATGAATTGACATATCCAGAAGATTACTTCCAGTCGCGGCTAGTTTCGGTTATAAATTGGGATTCTGAAATCATTTCACATCAATGTTATGGTACAAGAGAATTTGCACGTAACAGTAATGCGAGATAATAGATTAGACATCGAAAGCGAGCTAAGAAAAAAACACAGTGACGGCTTATTTGTTATTATTTAAATCAATTTAATAAACAAAGTGGGCAAAATATATATTTTCTTTATACTGGCTTAGAAGCGAGTTTACTTTCTAATTTCTTTTCTTAAGGCTTTCCTGAAATCTTCTTGAATACCTTCTCCCACAACTTGTCCAAGACTTTGTAGTGCATTTAAATCATTCTCTAACTTATCATAGCTGTTTTCGATTTGCCACATTTATCTGATATTCATCACATATTCCTCACATGTCAAAACTCGTACTCACTTTTGCCTCACTTTTATTCTGTCAAATTGTAACTGATTGCAAAAAGCTAATCGAACAGTCACTTATGTGATAAATAATAAAAATTTTATAAATTAATTTTCCATACACCGAGATCAAAGAAATTGTCTCTTCATAATACTTCCGCTGCTGAATATGAAATTATTACAAAATAAGATATTCAACCACAATAAATACATCAATGCATAACTTCAAAATCACTTACTCAACTGATGTGATGAAAAAATATTTTTATCACATGACTTGGTTTTGTATCAGTTGGAAGCTGTCGCCATCTGTTGTAAAATAGGAACTGAACCGCCAAATCGAATAGCCATTTTCAGTGAAACTGAGGAAAATGTGAGGCATATCAGATAAATGTGGCAAATCGAAAACAGCTCATATTGTTAAGTAAGCTCCTTTAGTTTTCCCATTCTGTAAAATACATATATCAAATTAGTTTTCATAAAACTTAGTTATCCTAATACTTACAATTTTGTGTCTTATAGCCTCGACACACGCACGCATTTATGACGAAATTTCCTCATTAATTAGGAATATGAACCTCATCAATTAGGAAACCCGATTAGGCAAATTTTGGTTAATCTAGTACGAAATCTCAAAAGAGAGCCATCTGTTAAAAAGCCCGCTTTTAGGCGTTTTTCCAGAGTCAGCTGATTTTTATTTTAATTTTACTTGAAAATTAATAAAAAATATTACTTTTTTCCATATTAAAAAATTAAATATTACTTGTTTCCCTTCCATTGGTGCAACAACTTACCAAAGATATATTTTTTTTATTTTTCGTACTCTGACATTTTTCACTACACCACAACTGTCATAATATAATGAGGTATTTTAACGTGTGTCACTCCGTAAGGGCGTTCGTCATAAATTAGGAATTTTCGTCATATTTTGATTGCCGTGTGTCGAGGCTATTAATAACTGAAACTCACTTATTTACAAAAATTAAATGACGTTTCTCCTCCGGCTTGAAGTTGGCCGCATTTTGAAAAGCAGGGAAATTTTAAAATTTCCCAGTAACCCAGATAAAAGAACTAAAAAACCCAGATAAAAGCTGGGTTTTCGATTTTTGTATGGAAACTCAAAAGCTCTCAAACCCAGTTCATTAAAAAAACACGGCCAATGAAATCAATCAACATTAAAGAATTTGAAGAAAAGTTCGTTACATTCTGTGCGACACTTGCCTAACCAATAAAAAAAAACTCTTACAAAACTTTTACCTTAAATATAAACAAACTTATAATTCATAAACAATTATCAAAATAAATATCGAAAATAATTTACTAAAATAGGAAATTAAAGTACTAAAAAGCAAAATTAACGACATCAACGCACACCCTGATTACCTGACAAGTGCCAGTGACAAGGTCTAAAGGCGCAGTGCAAATTTATTAAATGTAACAAAATTAAGAACAAAACACACCTGAACGAATGAGAAGTTAATGAAACTCTAGGTGGTAATATTTTCTATTATTTCATTGCCTTCGTACATGTGTTTATGACGGCTATCGTCGTACAACTTACTCCATAACATCCAGGGTCAGGACGAGACTTTTTAAACTGGTCCTTCCGTAATCCCCACATGTTTTCGTGTATATGTCCATATAAAATTCCAGGAATTCTCATTTAATTGGAGGATAAACAAGAAGAAAGTTTACCGTTTGGTAGAAACTCGATTTTGTACAGATTTTGTCCCAGCTTATCGCAAAGCTATGCTGGAATGAAAGTCGTCCTTTTGCTCGTTTGGCAGGTCGCATAGGAGGTTGGGTGGGCGACGACGTTATTCCTGCTGTTTAAGTACAAGCACGTTATGCCAAAAAACAAGGAGAACAAAATTCAATTTCCAGAAACGTGTTTCCATCTCGACCTTATCACGACGAGAGAGTTTCCTTATGAAAATTAACTGGTCGCTGCCAGGTTGGTAACTACCAATTGGAGAAAATGCACATCGCATTTAGCACCTAATTGGCGGCAGTGTGGTAGAAGCTGCACATTTGCGGTCACAGCAGACGTTCAAGTTCAGAGATCCTATAGCTATGATATGCAGTCAGCTAGTCTACTATGGACGAGGATAGCAACTTAATTTGTAATCCCAACATTATCAAGACATTTTGTCGTTTGGCTCCCCCCGACCATTCATGGCTGCTGAATACTAACGATTTTTCACTAGCAAATTTGTATCTAGCCAAGAGAGTCATTAATATCAATCTCGAGTAGTTTCATACTATTTGAATCTGGAATCTGGTCGTCCTTTTGTGAATCTCTGAAGAGGACTGCCTTTGGAGGCTTCTGGAGGCTGGCCATTCACTATAGTTTTCTCTAGTTGTCGGTCGGGTCACGGGAACTTGTTGAGTGCCTTGAAAAATCATTTCTCTTCGTTGGACTTCTTTTCTAGCAAAATGAGAATTTGTCTTGGGCTTATCTAGACTTTTCTGTAGTCCTTATAATGGATGCGAAAAGGATAAAATGGATTTACGTTCGCACACTGGCTGCCTTGTGATGTGAAGCCATAAGAGAAGAAGATTTCGAATAATTTTCTGGGGATAAACGACTTGTTTCTTTCTCCTTTAAAGCTGTCAACTGTGTCATTTGTCTTTCAAGTTCATTATGGTTGGAGGTGTGTGTGGGTAGATTGTTGTTGGTGGCGGGTCTTTAGGGAATGTTGAGGATGTCCTTGACTAGAATGTGACGTGGGCATAAAGATTAATACAAAGCTGAATTTAAGCCATTTTCAAGTAAATGCTAAAATAATTAAAGGATTACCTGCGAAATTCTTACACGGAGGAGAAAGAGTTTGTTTTTTTTTAATTCAAGTCTTTACAAAACATTCTATAATTTATTTCTTACTCAAAAGCAATTGTTTTCGAATTTATCGTGTAATTCGATACGATATTGTTCTCTTTAAATTCTCATCGCAATAAAAGGTTTCCAGCATAGGTGTAGCTTCCCATTTATTCCCTGCCAACATGATTTCGGCAATAACACTTCAATACAATAAATTTTCGTTGCTAGGGAAATGTTGTGAGCCAGACAGGGAAGTGGGTGCAATTTACTGCCAGACATCATCAATCATCAGTAATCATTTTGAAAATATATGTTGGGAGTGATGAATGGAGTACCTGAATAGTTATAGCGGAAAAAAATGTGTTTTTATTTGAGTATTATTTATTTTGAACAGACCGAAGCTTAAAGAGACCATGAAGCAAGTGTTATTGTAGAGTTTGATTTCGGATACATATGTATTTTTGTAGTAGCTAAAAGAAGATATGCAAGGAAGTTTTAAAAGTTTTATGGTGAGAGATAACAAGGAAATGTTCATTGGCAAAAGAAATTGAAACTGATTACTTAAGACTTCTCCTCATAAGTGCAGTTCGTTTTTCTAGTGGTCATGCATAATGAGGGGCGAAGGGCTAATCAAGGCCTCGTCGGAAGGTGACGGCACCCGATTTGTCCCTTCTATCAAAACTCAAGAAGAGCAGACGAACTGCAGACGAACACCTAGCCGCTCTGTTACCTACCAAGCAGTGGCGTAGCGTGGGTGTCAGCCGCGGAAGAAAATGTTGCCGCCCTCTTATTTAAATATTTCAATTTAAAAGACTATAATATACAGTAATTCTAAAGAACTTTTCGGCAAGGACAGGCATCATTACCCAGCGGGAAATGTAATGGCTAGGTAAGCGATGTGGTAATCAGCTGCACCCATTACCTTTGTGATGAAATAATAGGTTACTTTTATATAGGGATGTCCTAGGGCGGTAAGTGCTTACAGTAGGCATTACAGACGAGGACTTATTTCAGAGGTGAAATGTATTAGGTGAATACATAGATTACCATGTAAACATGCAGAATAAATTACTGGCTACCGTTTTCATCATTAAAAACATTGCATCCGAAATTACCATTCCATTTCTGATACATTTGGTGAGAGATTACTCGCAAGATATCTTTTTGATTTTATTGCTCATTGTTTGTGGTATAAATTAATCTTATAAAATTTAACGCCACTCTAAACGAATTTTGAAGACGGAATAAACTCAAGAAGAGAGGCTTCGACAAGTCAAACACAAAAAATTATAAAAGCACATCACATTTCCAACGAAAGTATTTCACAAGGCATTACCTAATCGCTTACCTAGTCCTTACAATGTAAAGACCTTCATTTTCCTAAATTTCCAGTACAATTTGTCGATTACCATGTAGGTGGTTACACAAATAATTAATGAATTCTTGGGTTACCAGAGTAACGACTCGCTAGTTTTCCCGCTGGGTATTGTGCATTCGTGTATTAGTGTGGTTGGCGGAAAAAGTCTGGGAATCTTAGGGAATTTGCGTCTGGGTGTAGTGGCAGCACTGTAAATTTTCTATGCGTTTGCGTCGATCGATCTGGCAGTCAGGCTTCAGCAACTATGGAGACTCGACGTGCTCCTACCGCCAAAACACCAAATAAAGCAAAAGTTGTGGAATCCGCGGGAAAATGGCAAACGTTCTTTTGGGATTCCAAGGGGATGTTGTTAATCAGCTGCACGCTATTGTGAGGTGTTGCAACAACTCATTAAGGCGATCCAAAACAACTTGACAAACGATCCAACAGACTAAGTTGACAAAAAACTGTCAAACAATCACTACGTATCTTACCCCACGTCTAAACGAGCCTTCTTTAATCGCATAAGATATTTCATATGCATGCGTTTTTTCTGGTTACTGGGAAAGTAAACGCATAAGTTTTCATTTGTAAAATGGTTTTGAGCAGGAAGTTTTTTTTTATGTGGAAGTCTAGGCTCAAGTGTCACCTTTTTTACTACCAGTCCGTCATGGTCAAGGATAGAATAGGCTATGAAGAGCATGAGGAAAAACGACGAACCTTGCGTACCAAATAAAGCCAAGTTTAACACCAAAATATAGATATGTATGGACCAAAAAACTTCAACCGGCCCTATCGGCTAAACCGTTACGACTCCCCCTCCCCGCCCATACAATTTTTTTTGTCTGGCCAAACCCAAGTATCAACAGCCGGCCGCTTTGTAAACTTAGTGTATACACACACCCCATATAGATAAATTAATTAATTTTATTACTTCTTTTTGTATTAATTTTAAATTCGCAATTTTTAAGAACAAATGTCAAAATTATCGCATACGTTCTATCTTATGCGTTCTCGTTTGCGTTTCCTCTCATGCTTTTTTTAATCGTAGGAATCGCGTGTTTTGATTGGCTACTTCCAAAACTTATGCGAGAAAAAACGTACGTGTAGACCCCGGGTTAATACCTGGCTTGACATTCTGATAACAAATTTCTTGCCATTTTTGCTCTTTCTTGTCAATAGTCTGTCCCTTTTGAAGTCTGCTCTCCAACTGCCTTGCTTAATAAGATATAATCGCATATTTTCATCTAGTTTTGGTACTGAATTAGTGAAATTACACGACCATTCACTTGGTACTCACGTCAAACCTGCCTGTGTATGATTTGAGTATTACACGATGCACCTAATTTTCAGTTTCTTTTCCGGGTAACGATTCTATTGTCTATGTGGTTGTGTACAAAGCAACAACAATTCTCATAATTTTTGCAGCCCCAGCGAACAAAGATATGCTTGTTTTAGTGTAATTTGCGGTGAGACCGAAAATTTTTGGATTTACAAGTGAGGCTCAACACATACCCTTCCCTGCGCGCGCCCCCTTGTCTTAAAAACCGATTTATTGTAAGTGATTGAAAAGTGAGTGTGGGAAAGTGATAGGCCGTGTAATTTGGCTCAAGAGCAGACAATGCCGATGCCAGTTTCTGTTTCTAAGCTATAGAAATCTAAAATCACAGTTTGGAAAGCGTATACAAATATACGATACGATATAGTTAATGTGAGTTGGACAACTGACGATCCGTCAATCAAACTTTCTTTGAATTGTCAAAGCATCACTCACGGACTTCCCTGAAGGGACTTACCCGTACTGTAACCTAATTTGCAGGTGGAATTATACAATATTGGACACTGTTCTTCATATGATAGAAGTCATTCTCGTTCAATATTAGTCATAAACATTCCAAGCACAAAATAAAATACGGGGAATCGCTGCAAGTGAGTAAAGACGGTGTTGCCAGTCGCTACAATGAGCAAAATGTCATTATTATACATTCATTTAAAGAAAGGGGATTCCCCGATTTCGCCACAGTATAAATAATGAAAAATTCCGTGCTCATTTCGATCGGTCCGCATCGTAGGTGCGCCAAAAATATGAAATGGTTCAAATATTTACAAGATATTATTATTATTTATTGTGAAATTTTACCGCCCCCTAAAGGTGCCGCCCGGGCGACCTTTTCTTTTCGAACCAGGGCATGAATTGGAACATGAAATATAAGAATTCTGCTTTGTAATGGACGGCTCCATTAAGCCCGCAACGAGATAACCCGATATAATAACAAGATCATGGGACTTAACCTGACCAGATGGCACAATGCGGGGAGCATATCTGCCCAAACCATGAGTCCTTATTATATTCTGCCAGGAACGAAACCCAAAGCCCTAGGAGTGGCATCTGGCATAATACTCACCAAGGAAGTTAGGTTCAGCCTCATTAACTGGTCACCAGTTTCTGAGAGAATTATTACCGCGTGGCTGCGTACCAGACTAACAAATATTACTGCAGTCTACAATCTACTCTCCAACTGAAGACGTAAACGATGACATCAAGAAAGATTTGGGACTAAATGAGGGTTTTCGCTCTATTCCAAAAGGAGACATCATTGTTTTTATGGATGACTTAAACGGACAGATCGGCCCTAGCAATACCTGCCTTGACCACAGAATTGGAAATCAAGGCATAAGCCAAGTTACCAACAGCAATGGTGAGCTTTTCATTGAGTGGGAACTTCATCTGGAACAAGAAACTGTGCGGTGAGCTTTTTGCAGTGTGCTTTCGGCATGAGCACAACCTGTGTGAAAGTAGTTGAACTTCGCTGGGGTGGGTTAGTGTGTCTTGGTTGGGCTTTCATGCTAGGAGGAGTCTTGGGTGGGATCTTCTGCGGGGCTTTGAAATCAGTGGGTCTCCGGTGGGCTTTCATGCTGGGGAGGAGTCTTGGGTGGGATCTTGTGAAGGAATTTTATCCAGCTTCAAATTCTTGGGTACTGGAGCATCCTAATGGTCTACGATTCGAGAATATATACATTTACTCAAAGTCGCTAAATATGAGTATTTGAGAAAAGCTGTAACTCGCATATGAGGCTTGGGCTATTATAGGTTTTCTAACAACTTCGACTCTCTACCGGAAGAAGAAGCAAAGTGAAACTCAATTTTCATCTTTGATGATGTGACCTGCTATAAACAAAATAATATTAGAGCCTACTTTTGCATGGCGCGACATAAAGGCATTGAGAGATTTTACCTCTGCCAGACATAATGTACTCATATACCAAAGCATATAATTCGCGATAATGCAAACTTTCTAATCTTATTTAAACAAGATGATTTGAATCTTAAGCATGTAAGCAATGATCATGTAAATCAGTGCCGACGGATAGTGTTGGGCCCCGGGTGGGTAGTCAGACAAACACAAACACCCCCCGCCGCCGAAAGCGTAAGTTGATATTATATCAAAAAAGGAAAGTATATATGACACTTCATTTTGTAAATCGGAAGATGAACCGACGGTATACATAACAACATGCGGAGCTCGGCACAAATCTGTCCTGGACCAGTGTTGGGGCTACGCCTCCCAAAAAGAGCAGGTGCGTTCGGGATCGCGGATAACATGGGATAGTGCTCGTAGTACGACGCCTCCATCAGATGGAATTATCGGCGAACCAAGTGATCTAGAAGAATAAGTGTCGCCTGAAATCGGTTATCTGACTCTTGCTGAGCACAAAACTGAAACTGTGCAAACGGAGAAGACTACACTGCAAATGTAAAGTGTGTTGAAACAACACACCTAAGTGTGTTGTTTTCTTGTAGTCATTTTTAATCCACTTTAAAGTGTGTTATTTTCTTAACACACTTTAAAGCGTGTTATTTTAACACGTTTTTCCGTAAATTGTGTTGAAGCAGCACACCCAAGTGTCTTGAAGCAACACACCTAAGTCTGTTGAAACAACACACCTAAGTCTGTTATTTCTACACACCTTAAAGTGTGTTCTAGTTTAACACGTCTTTCCTTCAGATAACTTAGTGACATGACGAGAAGCGTGTTAATTACAAAATGTGATTTTGCTTCAGTAAATAAAGTATTTAAAGGTAAGTCATAGTTTTTCTTAATGTAAATTCCTAACATGTGTTTTTTTGCAGAAACATCGAAAGCACAACATGTCTGTAAAGGTAATTATAATATATGGAGTTACATATGCATCAAAAAGTATTGTTTTATTAGAGTGTATTGAGGATAGTATGCCAGTCTTTGGGGAAATAGATGAAATCTTTATCTGGAATAATAAAAAGTTCATTTTGATCTCATTATTAACGACCCAGAAGTACGAAGAAAAATTAAACGTATATTATGTTATTAAGGCCGTAGACAATAAGAAGTCTGTAATTGATATTGAAAAATTGATTTTTCCACATGATTCAAGTTCATTTAATATTATAAGTAAAACATTTGTTCCATTAGTGCTTCACGACCGCACAGAATTTTATGGATAAATAAGTAGCAAAATAAATTGCAATAAAAACAAGTATAAGAGTTTTCTTAATTATCGTATTATAGTATTTATTAATTTGTTTTTTCATCTCCTCATCATAGCTATTTTAATTCTACACACCAAAAAGTGTGTTTTATTTTCATAGTTAAAAAGTGTGTTGTTACTCCAAAAGTGTGTTGTTACTCCAAAAATGTGTTGTTTCAACACACTTAAGTGTGTTGTTTTGATTTCAGGTCATAATTCACTACTTATTTTTAACACACCAAAAAGTGTGTTATAATTTTAACACGGAAGAGCGTGTCAATTGCAAGATAAAGTGTGTTAAAACAACACACTTTTTCTTGACAACACAGCTAGGTGTGTTGAATAACACACTTTGGTGTGTTAAGCAACACATTTTGTGTGTTAAAAAACACACTTCAGTGTGTTACACCTTTTACAGTGTAGTGTCCGTCAAGGTCAAGGTATTGGAACAGATCATTCCTCGCCCTAAGGTACCTTAGAGTGATGATCGACCACAGGTCAATTTTTATAGCATACTATAAAAGGGCTTGGAGGGTAAAATGTCCGCTATTTGTGCAGAACTCCCAAGATTTCTACCTAACGTGAGGGCTCTAGACCTAGTCGTCGCCTCGTAATGGCAAGGATGATTAGCTTAGTCGTGCTATACGCAGCGCCAGTGTTAGCAGCAGCGTTGAACAGGCAGTGGCGGACTAAGGTTGGGGCGGAAGGGCGGTCCGCCCCGGGCCTCTGGTTCCTGGGGGCCTCCAAATGTCTAAAAGTTCCCTTGATCAAATCCTAAACAAGGCTTTTAAAATATGGTCAGTGCCTACCTAAGTGGTACTTTGTAGTCGGAGGTCCCGTACAATGTTCCCGTAGACACAAATAAGTACAGCATGTAATTATTAAAATGGGACTTTATTGAATCGTTATCCTGTACATCGCTTATTATTCAATACTTCTGGACCATTTTCATCTCGGTTGCAACATGCAAGATGAGTTTTTCTAAACTTTAGCCTGGGGCCCGATTCCGCAATGGTGAGTTTTACGGTGTTCACCGATTTCAGTGTACACTGCTTATTTTCGCGTCCGCAAGAGTAAGAATGATTTTTTTGACATTTGCGGTGAACACCGCCGCGCCGTGAAAAATTTCTCACTGAGAAAAAGGCTGTGAATTTACGGTGAGTTTGAATTATGACGAGTAAAGTTGTTTTTGTAATTTCGTGCGATTATTTTTGAATAAGTTTTTTAATTTTTTTTAAAAATAATTTTTTTGAGAGATTTGTTTGGTATGTAAAAATAGTTTTAGTTTATTGTTCTAAAAGATTTTATTTAATTAGAATTTTTAAAATGGAAAGGTCAAGACAGTACCAACTCAGCGCATCATTCAGCCACTTTGAAAATCATTCAGCACTTTAAAACTCACTGGCACTTACGGAATCGCATTTTAAAGAAAAGTGAACACCGAGGTTGTCAGTGAGTTTTTCCTTCGGTGTTCACTGGCGAAAAACTCACCGTTTTGGAATCGGGCCCCTGGTGTCCAATATAGAGCTTTTTGCATAGAGCTAGAGAAAACTCTCCCATAGAGACGCGTAGAGAAGTGTATACACCCTCTAGAGCTGTACACATGCACTCTACACCCACTCTACGGGAAAATTTTCTCTGCTAAAAAACTCTATAGTGTATAAGCAATTTGTTTGTGTTGTGTGGAGCTCTACATCTGCTCTAGGCTCTATCAAGCATGTTTGATAGAGATTTTCTCTCTACAGTATTCATTCTTATTTACATTTCGACTGCGCTTCGAATTGTTGTACATCCGCCTGTTATATAACAACGAAATTCGAATACGACATACGCAGAAAATGTGTCTTCTTCCGTGAGCTCATTCAAAAATTCTCGATACATTCCAGCGTTTTATTTTCTTTTCGCAATCCAATCTCGCGCCGAACATTTCCTTTCCTTCTTTTTCTCTTCTTCGAGCAAAAATACAACGGCAGCATCTTGTTTTTGGCGAGACCTCATTTTATTATTTTTTTGTTTTCTATTAATTTCCTTTAAATTTTTTACACAATATGTGTACGCACGCATCTCTGAATAACTGAGAAATTAAATGACATGCAAAAGTTGATGGCCGACTCTACAGTAGAGAAAACGCATCTGCAGTGTACAGTCTGTAGAGCACGTGGTAGAGCTCTACTCAAAATTTCTCTAGAGCAATTCTACGGGCGGTGGGGTGGTAGAGTGGTAGAGACGCGCTGTAGTGTACACACTACAGGTAGAGCTTTATACTCTACACTCTACCAAAAAAACTCCATAGTGGACACTTGGCTTTAGAACTACTTTCGGAATCGATGGGTAATGAGATGCTTTCCCTGCTGGGAAATAAACATACACACACTTTTACATACAAATGAAAACTGAATAAAAGGCTTCTGAAATTACATCAACTTCTTAGACTGAGGGCCTCATTCAGCTTTGCCGCCCCGGGCCTCTGACGGGCTTAGTCCGCCACTGTGAACAGGACGGCTAACTGCAGAAAATGGAGAGCCCGACGGGCAAACTAAACGCCCTTCGCGTTTTTATGTATACAGGACCACCTATAACGATGTAACGTGCATGATAGCGGGGATGATCCCGATAAACATGGCGAGAAAAGGCATGCGTATCTAGATCCAGAATATGTTAAAGGGCAGCTAAATACAGTGCTGCGGCAGATGTCGCACGGCGATTCTGTAACGGATAACACGTGGGACGAGTCTGTTAAGGGTCAGTGGACCATAGACATCCCAAACGTGGAGAAGTGGGTTACGAGAGAACGTGGTAGTGGACCTCACACAGTTCTTAAATGGACATGGAAGTATATAGCAAATACCTCCATCGTTTCGAGCACGATGACTCACCAGGGCCGGCGGTTGATGTGGGTTGAGTGTGTAATTCTACCCACTCGAAAAACTCCGAGTGGGTAAAATACCCACTCGAACTTCGAAACTATGCGGAAAAAAATTTTAAGCTGTGAGAGTTCAAATATACATGTTTGTTCAGTTCAATTTAGCGTTGAATTCCTGGAGCCCAAAAATCGGGCTCTCAGAGCGCAAACTCTGGGCTCGTAGTTCATAACTCAGTGTCTATTACCTAGTTTATAGCTACTCCAAAAATAATTCAAATTATGGATTATACAAAATTTTTTGTCGTATAAACGGGATAATTTGAATTATGGCTTAACCCGAAATTTTTCGGCTAACGCCAAAATTATAAGAGTGTAATTGTGACAATCTTCGAGGCGAGGGGCCATTGTAATGACAAAAACCAGCAAATTAAAGAAAGAAGCTTTTATGCATTAAATTGCCTCACAATAAGCAAGAAACCTATACCTCCAGAATGTATATTTATATTTTACAAACTCACCTTACCTAATTTCAAGTTGGAACTTTTGCAAAAGACGTATGAAATGCCTCTCCAGTACGTATTTGTATTTACAATATTGCCTCGTCTCATTTCAAGTTGGAAATTTCACTGCCTCAAAAGAAGTAAGAAATGTCTCTCCAATTTGTATTTAAAATCTCACCTCGCCTCAGCTCAAATTGGATATTTAAAAAAAAAAAATAAGAAATATCTCTCGTATTTGGGACGTTCTTTTACAAACACCTTTCTGACCGACACATTTTTGATTTGGCTGAAACTTTTTTTACGGGTTCTATATTGAAAAAAAAGAGACACGTATTTTTTTTTATTTTTTTTCACAATATTTTGGACGAAATTTCGCAATTTTGGTGATTTTGGGCTTGAGGAGTAATTTTCAAAAATTCACAACTCCGGTTCTATTTGTGCTACAGACTTCTTTTCATTTTAAAGATAAAAGAACAATTTTTAAGAAAAAAATACTTTCGAAAAAAATTATTAACAATTTAAGATTGTTATTAACAATTGAAATGTTTAAATTGGTTTTTAACCATTGCCCCCACTTCGTAGCGAGTTTTAAGTATTACCATCGTATTCTATATCAAATTTCCTTTCAAAAACACTTTTTTAATCGATGGAAAAATTATTATTACTATCGGAAAAAAAATAATTAACTTAGCGCGCTACGGCACATAGGGGCGCGGGTCCTACTGAGCGCCCTTCTTTCTTGTCTCTCGTCGGTTTTCTTTGGAATATACATTAATAAGCTTGTTCTTTTATCTTTAAAATGATAAAAAAAGCAGTCTGTAGCACAAATAGAACCGGAGTTGTGAATTTTTGAAAATTACTCCTCAAGCCCAAAATCACCAAAATCGCGAAATTTCAATTCTTTCTAGCGTCCAAAATATTGTGAAAAAAAAATAAAAAAAAAATACGTGTAACTTTTTTTTCAATATAGAACCCGTAAAAAAAGTTTCAGCCAAATCAGAAATGTGTCGGTCAATTTTTGCCAAAATCTGTACGGTTTGTAAGAGAATGTCTCATTTACTTCTCCATTTTCTTCATCTAACCTCGCCTCATTTTAAGTTGAATTTTACTGTCCCAAAAGAAGTAAGAAACAAGAAACCCATGTCCCCTCACTACGTATTTGCAATCACACCTGGCCTCATTTATCTCGATCAACACTCACTAGGACATTATTTTTGAACCGGGACATTTAAAAAAAATTAGGCCTCAGTACAATTTACAAACTGGGTTTTGAGAGCTTTTGAGGAGCTTTTGAGTTCCCATACAAAATCGAAGAACCAGAAGACCCAGATAAAACCTGGGTTTTCGATTTTGTATGGGAACTCAAAAGCTCTCAAAACCCAGTTCATTAAAAGAACACGGGGAATTGGGGTTTGAGAGCTTTTGAGGAGCTTTTGAGTTCCCATACAAAATCGAAGAACCAGAAGACCCAGATAAAACCTGGGTTTTCGATTTTGTATGGAAACTCAAAAGCTCTCAAAACCCAGTTCATTAAAAGAACACGGGGAACTGGGGTTTGAGAGCTTTTGAGGAGCTTTCGAGTTCCCATACAAAATCGAAGAACCAGAAGACCCAGATAAAACCTGGGTTTTCGATTTTGTATGGGAACTCAAAAGCTCTCAAAACCCAGTTCATTAAAAGAACACGGGGAACTGGGGTTTGAGAGCTTTTGAGGAGCTTTTGAGTTCCCATACAAAATCGAAGAACCAGAAGACCCAGATAAAACCTGGGTTTTCGATTTTGTATGGGAACTCAAAAGCTCTCAAAACCCAGTTCATTAAAAGAAAATGGGGATGCTCAGGTATGCGGGATAAAGTAGAGCACGTTTTCGTTTATTGTATAAGGTTTAGCGAATATAGGGCAAACTAGAGTACGAAGTTAACTCGACGGGGGCTATTAATTGTATTCTTAAAGTAGTCACAACGCAATCACAACTGTGTGGTGTGTCTCAACTTGAAGGCCTATACTAAATGTCTTCTTCTAAATCAATTATTATATTATGCAATAAACAAATACATTTAACTACGATATCCATTCTGTCAACTCTAATAAAGCGCGAACAATGAAAAAGTAATAAATCAAGGAAGCCGTGGAATGGCACTTTAAGTTTAGACGTTTTAGTTTAGTCAGTTGCGTTAACTGCCGGGGCCCAATGATTCCGTCAACGTGATTTTCCCCTACCACTGCCGGTGCGAGCTCGCCCAATGAAACCGGCACCGTCAGCGTAGCTTTTCGTTGACAAATGTCATTTTTTATAGTGATTGCATTGACTGTTTGCTTATTTTGTGTTTGTTTTGATTTTAATGAAATAAAAGTACTTGTTTAAAATTTTCTGCTTCATCAAATACGTTTTCCCGCACCAATTCATCAAATACGTTTTCCCGAAAATTGACGGCGAGTTGCTAGCAGCAACATAAATATTAAAGCTTTCTTGTTTAATTCATCAAAAAATGTGCGAAAAAATGAGAGAGCTTTTGTTCGTGGAGGGGTAGACCGGCAAAATTAAAATTAAATCCAAGTCTCCCGCACCAGCAAAAGCAACAACAATTTATATGGAATATCAAGTTGACGGATTCATTGGGCCCCGGCAGTTAAGAGTAGGCGATGGGAAGACGTTAGGCCACACCAAAATGAAAAGTAACGCAAAAGTGAAGTAGAAGGGAAGTAGACTTACTTCCACTGAAGTAGATGTAACTTCCACTTCACTTCCATTTTGGTCACTCTCATACATTCATATGCAATGGTACCTAACTTCACTTCACTTCCCATTTAGGTTTGGCCTGTTTCCCCGTTATTTATGTCAAATTAATTAAAATATTAAACGATTGAAATTGTTTTTAAATCTTTTGGCTTTACTCATTTTCTAGTCATTCTAGCAGAGCTGTCCTGGCCTGGCTAACAATTCCACTTCATTAAAATTGGCTTCTATGGAAGTGTTTAAAATTCTCCATTTTGCAGTTAATATGCCAAATGCACATTCCACCACATTCTTTCTCAGAATTTCGTTCGGAATATAGCCTCAATAAATAGGTTTTAGCGGATATGCTTCATCTCCTAGCAAAACTTAAGGTGCTAAAGCCTCTGTACCTGGTATGTAAGACCTTTCCGGTAATTTTATTTTACAGTTTTCTAAGCATTTATAAAAGCTTGATGAACCAAATATACCACCATCACTTTGTCTCTCGTAGCTGCCTACATCAATGGCAAAAAATCGAGGATTTACGTCTGCTACTGCTTGAAGAGCAATTGAAAAATATTTCTTGTAATTGTAAAACATAGACCCACTATTTCATTCGGCTTCGATTCTATTTCTAAATTCAACTAGCATTTAAGTTTAAGATGAAAACTAACTCTTAAAGTTCAGCTGAATTTATAATTGTAATTCGGTTTAATACGGCCGTAAAAAATTCGGTCCATTACGGGAGTCAAAAATTTCAGCCGAATCGGGTGCAGTGTGAGAGCAGCCTAAGACCAGGCGCGGCGGAGCATAATCATTGTGGGTTGGGAGCACGTGACCAGATAACCGTTAAAATGTAAAAAGTAGCATTTTGGGGGTGCATATAGGGCCCCTATGAGGCTACCCCACTGCCTCATATGAACCCCATTTGGATTTGGAGGCCTACACAGGGCATCTAACGATTTGCCTCATTCGCGCCTGGTCAAAAGGAATACGCCATTTGGCCACCTTGAGCAAAAGTCATTGGTACCCGATCCCGAGTGGAAAAAAGAGACCGAAAAATTTGATAATCGGAGTGGATACGTGAGTAATAACTGCGGTGGTGTCCGAAAGCTTTATATTTTTAAACGCGAGTGTCGTTTTACCAATGCAGTCTCCCAACTGCGTACTAATCACGTCCAATGCTGCTTGACGTGGAACCAGAACCGGTCTATTGAGTATGCTAAACGGCACCCTTCAACACAACAACAAAGCATGCAAACTAGGGAAGATGTCCTTAAAAAACTCTTTTTAATGTGGCGTGACTCCCTGTGTGTCCCACTTTTCCCTTGTTTTTGCACGCTTCTCTGTTTGATGTCTCGTGCTCTTGTATGTTGCACTGTGTTTTCTGTCTGCATGCGAGCCACTGGTAAATGTTTCTCAGCCCAGCTGAGAAGTGCACCTTCTGCGCTAGAAGGGTAACTCTATTAAAAACTAATGCTTTGTAAGAGTAAAACTAAAGCTTAAGGGTATTGCTTTAAAGCTTTTAAAAAAGCTTTTCGAATGCGTAAAGCAGATGTTGGTATTAGAGTTGAGCCGGACTAAAGGTGAAACCCCAATATACGCTGGACTTGCTTTGGTGCTTTGCTTTGCTTTGACATATTAAATAAAGCAATGCTTTGTTAAGTGGCAAAACCAAATGCACAAGTCACTAAAGCACAAGTTTCAAATATAAAATCTGAAAAGCTCACCAAGTTCAAGCCAGTTCAAGCAAGCAAGGATACATTGGGGTTTCACCTTTACACGAGGCAGTACATTTGTCCCTAACACTATGGTAAATTGTACTGAGGCCTCAATTTTTTTAAATTTTTCGGTTCAAAAATAATGTCTTCTTCTTCTTGGATGGCGCTACAGTCCTTGCAGGACTCGGGCCTCTCGAAGTCTCCTCTTCCAGTCATCTCTACGTCTTGCTAGCTCTCTCCAATTTGTTATACGAAATTTCCGTATATCTGCTAGCACGTCATCTATCCACCTATTTCTTGGTCGTCCTACTCTTCTTCTTCCTGATGGTCTACCATTAAAAATCCTGGCTAGCATTCTATCTTCTGAAGCTCGTACAACGTGTCCGAGCCATCGCAGTCTATTCAGTCTTATGTATGTAGCTATATTAATTTCGTCATACATTTCTTGAAGTTCTTCGTTTGTCCTAATGCGCCATTCGTTCTGGTTAACCCTTACAGGACCAAATATTCTTCTTAAGATCTTCCTTTCGAAGATTTTAAGTTGATTTTCTGTTTGTTGGGTCAATGTCCAAGCCTCAGACCCATAGCATAGAACTGGGCGGATTAATGTTTTATATAGTCTGACCTTGCACTGTCTTGAAATTTCTTTGTTTTTTAGGACCGGGACTAGTGCGAAATAGGTTTTATTTGCGGCTACGATGCGTCTATGGATGTCGTCCTTTATCTTATTTTCTGCAGTAAGCATTGTCCCTAAATAGATAAAGTTTTCTACAATTTCCACACTATGATCATCAAGGCTGATACTACGCCCTAATCGTTGTCCTCGTTTTGGTACGATCATATACTTTGTTTTTGTGTCATTTACTCGTAGATTGAACTTTGCTGAACTTTGGACAATTTTGGAAAAGGTTTCTTTTACATCTTGCGCCTTGCGTCCAATTATGACTATGTCATCTGCGAAGGCTAGTACCTGAATGTTCCTTGTGAAGATGCTATTTGCTCCATTAAGCTGTGTTTCCCTCATTATTGCTTCCAGAGCAATGTTAAAAAGTATTGGTGAGATCGCATCTCCTTGTCGCAGGCCTGATTCTTGAGGGAAGTTGATCGAGTTGCATCCTCGTATTCTCACTTGTGTTTTACAATTTTTGGTCGTCATTCTGCATAGGCCTATTAATTTCTTCGGGAAACCCATTTCACTCATCTTTTTTCCACAACTCTATTTTATTAAGCAGGTCGTAAGCATTTCTATAGTCAACAAAAAGAAGATGAATATCAATGCTTTCTTCCCAGCATTTTTCAAGTATTTGTCTCATTATGAAAATCTGGTCTGTTGTCGATCTATTTGTTCTAAATCCTGCTTGGTAATCGCCTACTTTATCCTCCAAATGTGGTTTCAGTCTATTAAATAAAATATGTGAAAGCACTTTGTAAGCTGTGTTCAACAAAGATATTGGTCTGTAGTTTTTGCAGTTCATCAATTCACCTTTTTTATGGACTGGGACTATTGTACCTAAAAGCCATTCTTCTGGCAACTTGCTACTTCTCCATAGTTTTACGATGAGGCTATGTAAGACATGGCATAACTTCTCCCCACCATTTTTTAAGATTTCCGGGGGTATGCCATCTGGACCTGGAGCCTTATGATTTTTTAGTTTCGCTATGGCATTTGCAACTTCTTCTATTGTAGGATCTGGCGTATCGTTTTCTGGGTCATCTGTACTCCGGTTGTCTGCTTCTCCCTGTGTTAGGTTTATGTTCTCTTTGAAGAAGTCTCTAAAGTATTTCTCCCACACCTCGAGTATGTCTTCGATACTACTAGCTATAGTACCATCTTCTCTTCTTACCATGGTGCAGGTGGGTTTGTATCCTTTCTTAATCATGTTGACTTCTTTGTAGAAACTCCTAGCGTCTTTATTAGTGTAGCTTTGCTTAATCGCACTTATTCTATTTCTAAAGTAGTCACGTTTTTTCTTCCTTAATAACTTTTTCGTGTCTCTTCGTGCTGCTACATATTTCTCGTGGTTTCCTCTGGTCATTCTTTCTAGGTACACCTGTCTTGCTTGGTTTTTTATTTCAATGCTTCTCTTGCATTGATCATCAAACCAGTGCCTCCTTCTCTCTTGGTTTTGTATGCCTAATACACTGTTATTTGTCTCTGTGATTTTTTCTTTTATGGAGTTCCACATCACGTTCAGATCATTTTCAAAAATAATGTACTACTGGTAAATGAGCGTGTATCGAGATAAGTGAAGCGAGGTATGATTGTAAATTACGTAGTGGAGAGACATTTCTTACTTTGCGGCAGTAAAATATCCAATTTAAACTCGGTAAGATTGTAAATACGAAATGGAGAGGCATTTTTTACATTTTTCGAGAGAGGGAAATTTTATACTGAAGAAACAATTCTTACATTTTTCGAGGCAGTGAAATTTTGTACTGGAGAGATTTCTTACTTTTTTTTAAGAAGTAAAATTTCCAACATGAAATGAGATGAGGCGAGATTGTAAATACGTACTGGAGAGACATTTTTTACTTCTTTTGCATTTTTACTGCTTGAAATTAGGAAAGGCGGGATTGCAAAATATAAATATACCTACATTGTGGAGGCATAGATTTCTTACTTATGTAGATACTTTCTAAGGCAGTTTAATGCATATTAGAATTAAACTCGTAAAAAAGCTCTTCATTGGTATTTATTTTCTTTCTTTTTTTAATTTGCTTGTTTTTGTCATTTTGGCATTACAATAGCACCTCGCCTCATTTGAAGTATGACATTGTACTAGCTCAAAAGAAAAAAGAGGCAACTCTTACAAACTCATTTTATAATCATGTCCTACCCAACACTAGTTCGGATTATCCCATTTTATTTGTAATAAGGTTTACCTCATAGGGCCTTTATGAAGAAAGTTATAACGCATACCTCACTTAAGTATCGCTGGTTCTTTTTGGATGGTGATCATGAGAAAACTAAGGGGAAAGCTCTATTTCGGCATGCCACTCATTTATCGCATGGGGTCCTCATGAGGGGCCTACGGCGAAATCTTCCTTTTCGGCATGCCCCTGAGGCAGTCCCTTTTTAAATGCTAGTTGGCTGGAGTTTAAAAAGGTTAGGCTATTACAGTTATAAGTTCCTAATAGCTCTAATATAATATATTTAGTTTTCGTATAAAAAGCCTTGTTTGTGTGAGGCCCTTCCACCACGTTCCTTAGTCGACAGCGACTGAGACGGCCCTCCAACGTTCTGGGTTATTTGGTGTTCATGAAATATTTTGGGTGTGGATTTCCCCAACCAAAGCGAAAGTGCGTGAGCAATTTTACTGCCATCCGCACGCGCTCCGCCGCCCCTGCCTAAGACACAGCGAAGTTCAACTACAGATTCGATCCACCCGGCTCAAAATTTCACTCGGCACAAAAGCTTACCCAACGCGAAAGCTCATCCAAGGCACAAGCCAACCGAAGAGAAGTTCAACCAAATTTCCCAGCGCTCATCCAAGACACAGCGAAGTTCAAATAATCTCACAGAGGTGGTGCTCACTCACACCCCAAGACTACATCCACACCCGAGTCTACAACCGATGACTTCATACCCCCGTACCTCCATAGCTATACTACTATAGTAAAATTTGTTTACAATTGATTTATAGTACTCAGACTAGTTAACATAAGTTGTACATTTATTGCACTTGCCTTAATAAAATTCTAAACTGACATTTCGCATCCAACTTCTTCCTGAAATCTGATGAGTTTATAGCCGACAACGTGTTATTATCTAAAGCTTAAGTTCAAGAAAATTCAAAATGTTCTTAGAATATCATAAAACGATGATTCCTGGGTCTATTGCTAACATACATATCTTTTGTTAGAGAATTTATTTTTGGATTCATAATGTCACAAATCTTTTACCAATCTAGACTTATATGATTCATAAAATTTTAATCTGAATTCTTATTATGAGAAAAATCTCTAAGAAATCCCCTTCCGGAATTTGTAAAGAATTATAAATAGTAACATGATGCGGTACAAAACACAAACTTCATTAAAAATCAAAATTTTTTAAAACAAAAAAAAAACATAGGAATTAATATTGGTCTAAATTTTTATCTGTCGCCTGTTTTTCTTTGTTCTCTTCTAGCATTTATCCTAAACAAAGAGGGGAGGACCATAAAATTCCATTAAAAAAATATATATGTTGCACTGGCGGTGCCCTCAATGATTATGTATAGTATTTAGAGAAAGAAAGACAAAAACAAACAAAGACACTGAAAAACAATTAAAAATAGTTTTCCTCCAACATAAACACAGCAAATTACAATTGACGAAAAGATCAGCAAAATATCTGATCTTTTACACGAGAGGAGAGACTGAACGGGGAATATAAGTGCGCCATTTTTGCCATTGATTGTTTACATAGTCTCGGAGAATCTATAATGAAAAGTAAAACTGTCAGGTTTTGATATATCAATCAGTGATGATCATTAATGATCGCGTTAACACCTGTATGTGATATACAATGTAGAGAGACAGAGAGAGAGGGAGAGAGATCTAGCGGGCAATTGCAGCTTAGGAACAAATGAAAAAAATTTCAAGCACTCGATATATACATACTGAGATCAAATTTTATACACATGTATCTTTAGACAGGCCAACTGCTGTCCAAAAATAGCATCCTTCCCGAGATAAGTCTTAGTATTCGGCGGATTTCTGCATCGATCGCATCCATATCATAGAAGATCCGATGAATATATTTTTTTTGCATATATTTTATATCGAGCAGAAATATTTCATTATAAGCGCCGACAACTATAGCCTTTCTTTAGCATCTTACATTCGCCTAACACCTAAAGTGAATTTTGCCATCGCACGCTTGATTGATCTAACGAAATCTGTTATGATCCTTAAATACATCGTAAATGCGATCTTCATTTTAAAAGTCATAAATTTAATTCGAACGCAGACCCGCAGTCTATTTTTCAAAAAAATATCGTGCAATATCTCGACAATAGTGTTTCAAAAATAGACAAGATCAGAAGAAAAAAAACTGTGATTGGGGCAATAGTTAGGAAGTGTAACCTAAATTCCTAGATTTGTAGTATCGAAGTAATCAATTGTGCAACCTTTAAGCTCAAACAAAAATAGTATCACAAATTTAATTAAATTCTAATCGATGTTTGCATTTATTTATTTAATTAAAAAAAATCTTCCCCAATTTTTTCCTACATACCAAAAAAAATGGTCGATTTTATTTTTATATAGTCGCAGACTAGACGCCGATTGTGACGTGATTTTGTGGCATTAGTCCAACTCATCCCAGAAATCGTGTAAATACAATAATTAGAATATTTAAAAGTGATTTTAAAAGGAGCAAGAAATAATTTTTTTGTTTTTTTTGAAAGTGCATTAGTACTTAAGTGTGTGTATTTTGTGTTTTTTGTCGGTGCGCGTATATTAATTATTATTATTCTTTATTAAAGTGCTATGCGCATGCGTATAAAGTTTAAATGAATTGTGTTTGTGTTTTACATGATACTGAAGTAATTTACCCTTAGCGAAAGTGTTAAAAAAATATATATTTTTGTATTTTGTTTTAAGAGTAAATAAACTCTGAAGAATACATTCAAGTATAAAAGTTCATAGACCGTGGTTGATATTGAGCCTTATTTTTTTTGTGAATTTTTTTTAAATTTCTTCTTATAAATCATCTTTTAAACAAAACACATGGACTTAGGCGGGCAAAATGACAACAAATAAGAAACCACCGGGGAGTATCCATAAAATACGAGAATTTGAACTTGAGAAGGTTGGTTTATTAATATCAAAAAAAAAATTATAGTATTGAGAAATAGATATTTTACAAATAAAATAAAACCATACAAGTTGATTAAAGCTAATTAATCAATGTGATTGTTTGAAATAGATATAAACCTAAACACGATCTTTACTGTTGATATTTCCCAAGCCATCAAAATTATTTTAGATCAAAAAAATCTACATATAAGCGACCTCTTCGTAGGCTTAACAGAGCTGGTTGAGGTGCTCTGTAGGCTTAACAGAACAGTCGTTGCTTTGCTGAGTCTGTTCGCTTCTGTTCTGTTGTCTGTATTCTAGATATCTTCAAGGTTTTTGACATATTAGAGCATCCTGCTCTGTATATTAAAACCCAAAATATTTGTATCGACTAAGAGCGTTTTCAAAAATTCAGCCGATTGCAGCAGTCCGAGCAGTCAAATGCAAACGAATCCAAATGCCTGCTCTGATTGCTTACAAATTTTAACTTCAGTTGAATATTTGAACGGTCGACTGCTCCGACTGCTGCAGTCGGTTGAATTTTTGAAAGAGCCCTTAGTTCCATAGAATTGGGTTAAGGGTTTTCGAATTGGCATTCAATTTAGGCTAGTATTGATAACGTCGAATCTAAACCCCATAACATCACTGCCAGTGTTGCCAGTGATCAATTCTATTACCCACTCTTTTTCTTATGTTCTCGTGTTACAGGAAGCCAAGGCCAATAACTATTTATGATTTTAATGATTACAAACGATCTCCTATGGATCGTCTCCAACCCATTTCAAAGCTTTGCTTATAACAGTACTTTGCGCTAGTCTTACGCTATCAACAATATTAAACAAACATGCGCCAGATCTTGTCTTGTAAATCGTAAGCTCATGCCCAACTCTATCAACAAGGACGTCAAACTTCTTTCTTATTTGGGCATTGAATTCTTCTTCTCCGCATAAGCATAATTCGACAGCATAATTCAAGCCTTGGCCTCCTTCAGCTTCTTCCTCCAGATGTCTCTCTGTTCCGCAGCTTGCCTCCAGTTTCTGATGTTGAGGAGTTTTGTTACCACAGGCTTAAGGGCCCATGAGACGGTCAAGTTTTTGGTTTGAGTCACACCAATTTGATCGGTTTACGCGGTTGGTTTGGAAGGTTAGACAAACAATTAGTGACCGACCAAAACTGGATTTTCAGCCGAAACCGAAACCGAAACTTCGGCCTCGGTCGCATTTTCGGGCGAAACCGAAACCAAAACTCATATAGACATGTTAAAATTTCTATTGTATGCTGAAATCCAGTATACGTTTTACATGTTATATACTTAATTCGTGTTAAATGAAATAAAAAACAACTAAAATAGTTCTTTATTTATCTAACATTAGTATTCGTAATTGTGACTTTTAGAGTTTTAGATAGGTGGGAGTATTTTGCGTTCATTGCTACCTTATTCATGAAAATAGGTCATAGGGTTACAAAAATGCAGGGTGATACATATTTGCGCAACGTATCGCTTCGAAATTTAGCGCAAGACTGATGAGGTTTGATCAAACGTCGCGGACACGATCAAGCGGCGTTTGATACAACCCAAAATATGAATTTCTATCAAACGGACTTCAAACAAGTAATTGTTTGTAGTGACCGACCGAAGATTCGGTTTCGGCCAGTTTCGGCCAGAAAATCTAGTATCGGCCATAGTTTCGTTTTCGGCCAAAAATTAGCCGAAACTTCGGCCCCGCCGAAACTCAGTGTTCGTGAATTGTCGCGCTTCGTTCGGGTGAGTTCGTGCTGTTTAGTGCCGCTGGACAAATATACGCAGATCGCCGGAGTAGCCTGCTTGGTGAAAACGTAGGAAAACTGCTTTTATTAAGCTGGCTTCTCATGGTGCGCGATTTTGCGGACTATCACGCACGGTCGACGTCCACGTACGACCTCGGATCGTACCGCACAAACTCGCACCGCGTCTTTGAAGTTGCCGACTCGTGGCAGATCCTACGCTGCCCTACAGACTTGCCTGGGCCTTCACGGACGACATTCTTCTCATGGTGCGCCTTCCGCGTCTGTCCGCGTCCGCGTTCCAACGTTCCAACTTCCAGAGTTGAGTCTTCAAAACCTTTGGTTTTTTTCACTAAAATTTCAACTTTGACTGCCTTTTTCTCCAAAAAAAAATACGTAGTTAACTAATTTTTTGTTTCAAAATTGGAAAGCTTGAATAATTATGTATGTCTAGGAAATTTTTATGCTACGGCCTTTACTTTTGAAGTTATAAGCACAAGGGTAACAGTTGAAAGAGAACCAGTGTAGATATCCTCATTGAATTGTGATTGCGAATATAAATGATACGCTGCTAAAAATCTTTGAATTTTTTGTTGAAGTTAATATTAAATTCCAGGAAGAAGTGGGAGTTAATATGAACTAAAAATATTTTATAAATATATTCGTGCTAGAACAAAAAATTCGTGTGAAAAAAGTGTATTTGTTTTTATTGGTGAACCGCGTTATTTAAAATTCTGGTAAAAAAAGACCGTGTAAAAAGAGAGTTGGGTGTAGATCCTTCTGGTTTGAAGCGACCTTTAAAACTGCGCTTCTAGTTTGATGCAGTTCCAAAGCGAATTCAAACGGTTTGATCAAGCACGTAAAGTTTGAGTTTGACCGTTTGACCTTCTCGGGGGCCCTTTAACACTGTCTTCCCACTCTGACCTTGGTTAGCCGACTGGTCTTTTGCCATTTGGTAGTAAATACAAGGCTTTTTTTTGATGATGGAAATAAAATTTAAACGCCAAAAATATTTCAATATTTATTCAAACTCAACTTTAATCTAGGGGTTGTTTTACCCCTTTATCGGTTGGAAATAATTAATTTTGGGCTGATTATACCCACAGGAGAAAGGTAAATAAAATTCTTACATGATTTTAACCGCAATTTTAACAAAACGCCACAACGGAGTAAAAATAAAATTTTTCATACGACACATGATATCACAATCCCTTATGAAGAATTTAATCCCCGGATTGTTTCTCTAGGCCATCCCAATCCTGGGCAATGACCGATTTAAAACCAATATTATGAATGTGGAATATTATCAATGGATATTTTAATAATAAATAAACAATAATCAATATATAATACCTAACATTAATTTGTCACATTTGTTTATCAATACTTTCGCTAGGTTGTCAAATGATATGGGCGTATTTACAAGATTAGGGTGACGAAGTTGTAAACAAAATTAATGTATTACTTTTAACACTGACACTTGGATGAAAAATGAAGAATATGTTGTTATTCCAAAACTTATTTAACAAGTATATTGTTAAATTTAAGGGACCTGAAGTTGCAGCTATTGGAGTTACGATCTACCAAAACAATGACCACTCTGCTAATTCTTTAACAACTCATGCGGACGTTACGTTACAAAATACTTAGTCACGATAAATCACCTATTCGTGAAGTGTGTGTAGGCAGATGTATGGCAGAAAATTGACAAATGATTGAAACTATTAATCGAGTTAATCTTCTAGCTCAGAAGTACACTTCTCAGCTGGGCTGAGAAACGGGCCACGCTTATGTGCAGGGACCGAATCCGGCCGAAAGCACCAAAAAAGGTATAAGAAGAAAAAACACCGCAAAACGAGCATGCGACCGAAAATGCGGGTTCCTTCTCAACCCTCCCCGGCACTTCTGTACCGAGCCGGTCCGGTCCCTGCACACAAACGGGGTCACGTTTACCACTGCACAGTGGCTCGGCTAAGGCATGCAAACAAAAAACAAAAAACAATGCAACATTTAAGAGCACAAAACATCAAACAGAGAAGCGTGCAAAAACAATGAAAAAGTGGGACACACAGGGAGTCACGCCACATTAAAAAGAGTCCTTTTAAGGACATCTTCGCTAACTTGCATGCTAAAAGGCACTCGCATTTTTGTTAACATTTATAAGCATGCGGTTAACTGGTTCGTACATCCATTGGTATAAGAGGAATTAATGTACAAGAGAGGTTGACCTCTCAGATTGTAGTTGTTCACTCTAAATGACGTACGGGTTCGTAGGAAGCCTGAGTCAACTTTGTCATTCAACAAACGATGAACGAATATAACGTCAGCGACCTCGCGACGCTTATGGAGAGAGCTCAAGTTGAGCAATTTAAGTCTGTCCCCATAAGGCGGAAGAATAAGTGGGTCATCCCACGGGAGGTGACTGAGTGCAAAACGGACGAACTTCCTTTGAACCGATTCGATTTTACCGACATGGGAGGAGTAGTAAGGAGACCATACCTGGGAGGCGTATTCAAGCAGAGGCCTAACTAAAGATATGTATAAGTGTTTGGTGATGACGGGGTTGTTGAATTCCTTGGACCATCTTTTTATAAATCCCAGGACGGAATTGCCTTTGGAAGAGATATAATTGATGTGGGTGGAGAAATCCAACTTACTATCTAACCTAACCCCTAGATCGATAACAGAGTTAGTGCGGGAGATCTTGTCATCGATAAAAGTATAGTCATAAGTTATAACGCCACGTTTTCTATAAAAAGTCATGACCTCACATTTACTGATGTTAAGAACCAGGTTGTTGTTGGAACACCAAGAATAGAAGGTGTTTAGGTCTGCTTGCAGAAGTTTGCAATCCTCGATACTCCTTATGTGGCGGTACAGTTTGATGTCATCGGCATAACTAAGGATTGTACAGTGCCTTAGCAGGGTAACAATGTCATCGATTGATAAAATAAAAAGGAGAGGACCAATATGACTTCCTTGCGGGACACCAGAGGACGCTTCGATGTTTTTAGATTTGACTCCGCGGAATAGAACCTGGTAGGTTCTGTCGGCTAAGTACGACTGGAACCACACCACGAGGGTATGCGGAAAGCCTAATTTTTTTATTTTTAGAACTATAATAGAGTGAGAGAGCATGTCGAAAGCTTTACTGAAGTCTGTATAAACACAGTCAGTTTGACAGCCAGTGACAAAGCCTCGAACAGTGTGAGAAGAGAACTCTAGTAAATTAGTAGTAGTGGAACGAGCTGCAAGAAAGCCATGTTGGTTAGTTGAGATAAGTCTCTTGCAGATAGGGGCGATAGCAGAATAAATAATAGATTCGAAGAGTTTTGGTATGCACGATAACTTCGCAATTGGTCTATAATTAGACATTTCGTTCTTACAACCCTTTTTATGGACGGGGATTATAAAAGAGTTCTTCCATAAGGTTGGGAAGCACCCCTTATTTAGGGATTTTTGAAATATTGCTCGGCTGAATCCATAATAGTTAACCTTACTTGGAACGGGTTTCATTCCAACGAGTATATTAGACAGTAGCAAAACTAATTAATTTAAGTTGCTTGGCACACTTGCCGAAGTCTCTTCATTTAAACACAAAAATCGCCTTGACCGAATGTTTCAGATCATATCTTCGTTAATACACTTCGATCGGCACCTCAACGAAGTCGGTATCATATTTGGTTCGCGCGATATTGGGCAGGTACAAAAATCACGAATTTCGTTCAAACAAAAAAACGACTGGACCGATTTTTATGAAAATCTTTTCAGCTCATATGTCCTTTAACACGCTTCGAACGGCACCTTAACGAAGTCGATATCTTTTTTGGTTTGCGCCAAATCGTGCTGGTTCAAACAAAAAAAAGGCTAGACCGTTTTTTATGAAAATCTTTTCAGATCATATTTCCTTAAACACGCTTCGAACGGCACCTCAACGAAATCGATATCTTTTTTGGTTCCACATAGGTATGCGCACACACACACACACATATTTCTTCTAAAATTTTTGCTTAAAATGCTATTGGAACCTGGAAACGTGTAAATACATTGAAAATTTAAAATCCGATTTTCGGACAATAACTTCCTACTGGGAAGTTAATTGTTAAAATAAAAGCTGTAAGACCTATGGGATTCGACAGCGGGGGAGACCCAACACTGTAAAAGGTGTAACACACTGAAGTGTGTTTTTAAACACACAAAATGTGTTGCTTAACACACCAAAGTGTGTTATTCAACACACCTAGCTGTGTTGTCAAGAAAAAGTGTGTTGTTTTAACACACTTTATCATACAATTGACACGCTCTTCCATGTTAAAATTATAACACACTTTTTGGTGTGTTAAAAATAAGTAGTGAATTATGACCTGAAATTTAAACAACACACTTAAGTGTGTTGAAACAACACATTTTTGGAGTAACAACACACTTTTGTAGTAACAACACACTTTTGAGCTATGAAAATAGAGCACACTTTTTGGTGTGTAGAATTTAGATAGCTTTGATGAGGAGATGAAAAAACAAATTAATAAATACTATAATACGATAATTACGAAAACTCTTATACTTGTTTTTATTGCAATTGCGGTCGTGGAACAAATGCTTTACTTATAATATTAAATGAACTTAAATCATGTGGGAAAATCAATTTTTCAATATCAATTACTGACTTCTTATTGTCTACGACCTTAATAACATAGTATGCGTTTAATTTTGCTTCGTACTTCTGGGTCGTTAATAATGAGATCAAAATGAACTTTTTATTATTCCAGATAAAGATTTCATCTATTTCCCCAAGGACTGGCATTCTATCCTCAATACATTCTAATAAGACATTTTGTGCCTTCGCTGCTTCTGCAAAAAACACATGTTATGACTTACCTTTAAATACTTTATTTATTGAAGCAAAATCACACTTTCTAACTAACACGCTTCTCGTCATGTCACTAAGTTATCTGAAGGAAAGACGGGTTAAGCTACAACACACTCTAAGGTGTGTAGAAATAATAGACTTAGGTGTGTTGTCTCAACCCACTTAGTTGTGTTGCTTCAACACACTTGGGTGTGTTGCTTCAACACAATTTACGGAAAAACGTGTTAAAACAACACGCTTTAAAGTGTGTTAAGAAAATAACACACTTTAAAGTGGATTAAAAATGACTACAAGAAAACAACACACTTAGGTGTGTTGTTTCAACACACTTTACATTTGCAGTGAACCTCCGCTGGAAGGATGGCGTAGACCAGGACGCTCAGAGCTTAGGGATGCCAAACTGGATGACATCGGCTGAGAATCGGGACCGGTGGAGAGAACAGTTGCGAGGGGCCAGGACCGAATCCCGGTTGTAGAGCCGTTAAAGAAGAAGAAAATAAAAGAAACAAATGTACGAAGGATCAAAACGGGTGGAAAATATCAGGGCGCTGTCAGAAATCTGCGGGGGGGCGCACATACTTTAGTTAGTTAAGCCACTGGTTGTAGTGCAATAGGGGTGGCAGCCGCCACTTGCTATGGTGCTGCAAAGGCCATTCCTACACGAGGGACCATGATTCTGGGAGCACGAGCTTTTTTTGGACATGGGAGACGTGCGGGGACTTTCCGCACGCTTCCCTTGCCCAAAAAAAGCTCTAGCTCCGAGAACCATGGTCCCTCGTGTAGGAATGGTCAACGAAATTCAAAGAAGAAGAAAAAGCAAATTGTGAAAGAGAAAAGTGCTTGGAATTAAAGACCTTTAAAAGAACAGAACGCTTGAAGTATATTATCCATGACAACTTGATTGTGAATAAGCGTTTTGCACAATGGGTGCTGCGTTGTCTCACAATGGAACAAACAAAATAATAAAATACCGACGTGACTCAGAGGAATTGTTGACTTTGTGTAAATGCGATACAAAGCAGAATTTGCGTCTTTTCATAACTGTTGATGACACATAGATATATTACTATATATCAAAGTGTAAAAGTCAGTGGTATATGTAGTTGAATCGAAGAATGATTAGAGTACAATTATAAATCATTCTCCTTCTTCTGCTGCTTTAATCCCTCGTGGTAAATAGGACGAAAACAGTTACCCTCCAGCGGATCTGTTTGTGTGACAGCTCTCAGCTCCGTACAGGATCGCCAGTTGTTGTGGCCTCTGCTAATAAGGTTATCCTCCACGTTGTTCTAGGTCTTGTAACTCGACTAAAGTTTACCTACTAATTTTTTTGCACTTTATCTAACCACGCCGAAGTATAGTTTTCGAAACAGGCATAAGTGAGTTTTATTCAACACTGAGAAAAAGGAGATGTGCATTCAAATCATTCTCGCTTAACCCAACTCCGCTACGGAATTGGATATGGCGAAATCAGCATAGGGGTTAACTCAACTTCCTGGCGTAGTTGACAACGCAATGGTGTCCATTCCGTGAGGAATTGGGAGAAACCCGCCAGAGTTCGTTAAATAACATATCCCCGTTGATTTTATGTTCTACGCAGTTGCATGAAGTACAATAGATGATTAAGAAACGTCGCTGAGCATTTGATTTGAATATTTTTATATTTCGATTAATTTTGAAAAAATTTCATTCAAATTAAAATACTTTTGAAGTGATGTTAAAAATGTTTGAGTCGATAAAATCTGCGGTCCATCAAATGATATCTCTCGATAGGTTCTATTTCGAGCGGGATTCGATAAATCGAAATTTTCTATTACTATAATCACTAAAAGTATTTTACTAATAGATTTATGTGAAAGATAATTTTTTTATGCAAATAAATAACAGAAGACAATAAATTACTATTTCATTTTTATATTTTACAATAAACTTTCTTTGAAAAAACTATTTACAGAAATATTATATACAAAAGTTTTTTTTAAAAAATAAGGTGCTTTGACCTTCAAGCTTTCCTGGTGATGATTTTCTTGAAAGGAGATCAACTTTGATGATAGATTTTCATCTGAACCGTCACCATTTCTGCTTTCATTTACCTTTAAAATAAATCAAATATTCAAAATAAAAATATTCATATAAAATCAAAAAATGTGTATATTGTGCAAAGTAACTTATGATTTGGATATATGGTTAACTTTTCGAAGCTGACCTTGTCCACTTGGCGATGAAATCAATGTTATAACCGATTACGGGAATAAGAGTTGCTATTGTGAGTCCAGTTAGCAGCTTTATAGGATCTATAGTAATTTTTTGATCTAAAACAAAATATTTGTATATAACAAATTAATGTTTAAAATATAATTGTAAATAGTATTTTAAAAGTCTATGGCATTAAAAAATATATCTACGTTTAAACGAATTGACAAGCCCTTCAAATTCCATTTAATTAAATATCCCAAGTTTGCCCACCAGCCATCATCAAAATTTGTCTACGCAAATAAAAAAAAGTTTCCACATGTTGCAAATTCTACACACAAGCAGACACATCAATCTTCCTACTTTACAATAATAATCCACTGTTTCACTGTTTAATTTTTCACTTCACTGATTGGAAATTCCACTCGAACCTGTCTTCGGGATCTTTGCACGGAATCAACTAACATTTTGAAGAAAAAAAGTTGCAAGTCGCCTTGTTGCACAGCCACTGTTGGTTATATTAGGGGTAGTTACAAATAACAAACAACCGAAAAAACGTCTACAGGTAATCAGACATTCCCGAAAATAAAAAAACGGGTCCAGTTTTTATGACCAGTTGTTTCTTTTAGCTAGATGTTAGTATGCATAAATTATTGTGTCAGCTACAGACTAAAATTTAAACAAATAATATATTTTATTAATTGAAAAAATAAATGCCCTTTCCTCAAACCAACAGCAATAAATTCAACTGCGTAAAGTTTTCAATAGGAACTCCGCCGCGGAATTGACTCAAAAAAACGCATTCTTTTGCTTTAGCATACTTAAGATTGGTATAAAGCATTATTCATTTGGTGAAACTGAACTTACTCCAATTCCTTGGCGGACTTGGTACAATTTTTGTTTTTTTCTCAGTGAAGGAAAGGCCGAATGTACGATTTGCGTAGTAACAGCACGGGCCGATAGCTGGAGGAGGAGATTGCATTCTCTTAAGAAATCCCAGGTACTAGGATTTTTGTGTGACGATTTGCAATATGAGGTCATCCCATCGCATGTCTTGGGTTAATGTCACGCCTAAAGGCCCGTCCCCACTACGCGGATTTAGATCCCAAGCGCTTTTGGCCGTACGGCCAGACATAAGCGCGCGTGATCTTTTAATTTTCTGAAAGTGACTGAGAAAAAAATCAATTATCATTTGAAACGCTGTACGCGCTTTTGAAAGGCCCATATTGTGTGGACGTACAATGTACTTTTTTAAGCACAGCCTTTTGTCCGCGTAGTTTTGCCGCACGGCCTTTACCATGGACAAAGTCGTAAAAGAGTCATAAAACTCTATATGAAAAAAAAGGCAAAAGCGCGTACGACCCAAGTCCGCGTAGTGTGGACCCACCATAAGGTGTAACCCATGACCCATAAGGTGGGTCTACTCCATCCACTGAGAAGGATTTGGAGATGTGACAAGTGAAGAGAGCACTTCGTTTTGGAAGCATTGAACTCGTAGTGATACTAGCAGCCCAAATAAGAGTTCTAATCATAGCGCGCCTTGCGCATCAAAGAATACACCATTTTCTCTGGGTTCACAAAGGTCAAAACAAATTAATGAGAAAAAAACTCATCTATCTCTTGTAATTTCATCAGCATGACTCAACTTCGACATACAAAACTATTTTTAGTACTAAACCTAAAACATTTCTCTTGAATAAAACTTTAAGTTCGTTACCCACGAAATTTTACATCAAGTATACCCCAAAAATAAGCCCATTCACACCAAACCAATTAAAAATACACGATTAATATTTACGCATAAGTATTTCAACAATGAAATCTGGTGGTGGTTTCGTAACACAACCACTTCATCAATATTCAAGCTCATAAAAGATAATTGCAGACTGGATACAATTTGTCTGGTGAATATTGAACACCACCAATTCTCTTCTTATTCTGCCATGACTGATGCGCAACGTCACGGCTATTTTTCAACACTTTAAATAAAATTTGGCACTCGGTCAAAATTTTAGGTTATAATTTTTTAAAAAAAATGCCAAAAAATTGGACAATGCACTAATTTCTCAAAAACAAACACTTGCCACACGTCAATTACGTTTCTTTTTTTGGCATTAAAATTGATCAGAATTTAAAATTATAATTTAAAAAGGAAATTCGATTTTGGATAAACCGAAGATACACCCGTCCGTCGCCCAAAAACAAGAAACTCCTTCTAGTGTAATGCATCTAAAATTAAAAATTGTTTGAAACAAAGGATTTATTCCCTTTTTTTTATTATCCTTTCAGATCCGCTTAGCTGACGAGTTCGATATTCTGCAGATAGTTGGTGAAGGATGGTTTGGGAAAATTCTTTTGGTAGAACACAGAGCCACAGACACTGAAATGGTATTAAAAGCACTTCCAAAGCCGTACGTGTCGATTAGAGATTTTTACAGGGAGTTCCACTATGGTCTGCACCTGGGCCTTCACAAGAATATCGTAACAACGTACGATGTAGCATTTGAAACGGCAGGATTTTACGTTTTCACACAGGAGTATGCACCTTTGGGTAAGATAAAAAAAAAACCAGTGCATGGGTTCTCCTGTAAAAAACCATACGAAAATTTATTTCGTTGCTTTTAGGGGATTTAACATCAAACGTATCCGAGAACGGCATAGGGGAGCTGCATAGCAAACGTGTAGCCAAACAGATTGCATCGGCGCTTGACTACATGCATTCGAAGTATACCGGAAAAACTTTGGCTTTTATATTTTAGATTCAAACATTTATGTTTGGAATTTTTATGCCTTTTTCAGAGACATTGTTCATCGGGATGTTAAGCTGGATAACGTTCTCATATACCGGTCAGATTTTTCTAAAGTAAAGTTATGCGACTTTGGGGAGTCCTTTGAAAATGGAACAATGGTAGAAAGGCGAAATGAATGGTTACCTTATAGCCCACCAGAGGTGCTGCAAGTGGAAACCGAAGGTGCCTACAAGTAGGTATAAAAATATACTCTTGCATAGTATCTTGCACTAATTACCCCCTTAGGGCAGATCCTAGTCATGATGTATGGCAATTTGGAATTGTTATATTTGTTTGTCTAACAGGATGCCTTCCATGGCAGAAGGCTGCCAGTGATGATCCTCGATATGTACGTTATATAGTTTGGCAAGCATCTAACATGATGTTACCGCTAAGAAAGACACCGAAACTTTTTAAACTATTATCATCAAGAGGTTGCAGGATGTTTAGAAAATTTTTAGATCCTCGATCAGATCGTAGGCCAAAAGGTCTTGGTGATTTATCCAAGTTTCTCGATGATAGATGGCTAACAAAGGGTGCTGAAAAAGACTTATCAGGTCAGAACAATAATGCTAGTAACTTATTTCGAAAAAAATACTACTTACATTTTTCCAGCAGCTGAACCAGATGAACTGTGCCCGTCGATGTACTCCTTCCATAGTAGCCCAGATGAAAAAAATAAACTTCTTTCAACATTAGCAGAGCACGGAATAGAAACAACAGTAGATAGAAATTGTAAGAAAAACAGGATAAAAGACTGGATCGAATCTTCGATCATAACAGAAGATGATGAGGTAATCAATCAATCGATATATTATATTGTTTCAGTTAAAGTCATTCAGGCCATTACCACTTAATAATTTTTCTTATAATTAAGTTTTACAAAATCCAGATTTGTGACTTTCTCAGAGTCTATTACTAGAATACATATCTACTGACACCCCCCGCCGGTCGCTACTATGCCAACCCCAACCACCACATATTCCACACACTTAATGGACAAGGTCTTCTTCAAGAATTGCGACGAATATGGGTGCCTAAAGGAGCTCGATGCCAACCAATTCACTGGATCCAAAAATATACCCGTTTTCGTCTTAAAGAAATGCGCCTCACCTTTCGCTAAACCTCTCCGCAAACTTTTTTCCCTATCATATTTCTCCAGAGTTTACCCACACTCTTGGAAACTTGCACATATTCAACCCCCATACCGAAAAAATGGTAACTACAACAACCCTTACAGAACACCTCAACCAAAGTTTGTATCGATTTGGTGCGCCTGGTCTAGTTGCTCATGATATTTCCAAATATTTCGATAGAATATGGTTAGATAAACTCAGAGCTATTGGTGTTGACTCAGTTCTACAGAACTGGATTGAGAGTTTCCTTTCTCGTCGTTCAAACCAGGCAATACTGGATGGTATCAAATCCAAACCACATCCAATATCTACCGGAGTCCCCAGGGTCAATTCTGCGACTTGCTCCGTATCTTATCTTTATAAATGCAGTACTCTTCGCCTTGTCTTCGCAGCCTGCTCAAGTCATGTGCCGAATGTTGTGCTCGTCAAAGAGCGCAGCGTGAAGATACTGAAATAGTTGGTGTCGATACGATTTCAAAATAGCGATTTGATTTCGAGACCTCGTGATGTCTCGCGAGATCTCGAATGGTAGTCTCGGTCTCGTATCGATTTTTAATCTGGAGGTCTCGTCTCGAAAATCGAGACTATTTCGAGACAAGTCTCGTCTCGTGTGCAGCACCAATTTTAGGCGTAACAATAACCAAAAACTTCCGAAGGAACGACCAAATATTCGAAATGGCCAAACAAGCATCCAAGTGCTTGGGAGTTCTTAAGAGGTGCAAGTTTCTCCTCCAGCCATCGGCTTGTATTGTAATATGCAAATTCTACATTTGGCCTCTTCTCGAATACAACTCCCACGTTTGGTGTGGGGCTTTGAAAACCACTTTGGCGTGGTTAGAAAAAAGTACAAAAATTGAACCTGAAATTAATCCATGACGACGCCATTTGCTCCACCATAGGAATGTTCCATCAAAAAATATGCTTTCCTGCCTCCATGGTATTCTTCTACACGCAACATAAGTTTAGCCCACTCGGCTCATTCCCTTCACCTGCAGCCACCTTTTTAAACACTCTGAAAACTAGGAACTCGTTTCTAAATAGAACAACGCGACAGTAGAACAATCTTTCGTAGTCAGTATTTCCCAACTCCTACAATATCCAAGAATTCAAATGCAAGGTTCATCGCTACATCCATTAACACCCTTCCAAACCATCATAATCTATCCTCCATACTAAGCTTACTACCAGGGCCGTAGCAACACAGGGGCTAGGGGGGGTCCAGGCCTAAAAATCAAGTCGCTTGTGCTCGAATGCTAGAAACGATAAATTATTTAACCTCTCAGTCGACATGCTAATACAATGAGGCCGCATTATTCGTGTCAAGGCTGAAAATGATGATTCGCATACTGTCGTTCCCTACGGAAAGTTTCGATTGCTGCAAAAAGGTTGTACATGTTTTCCATTCCTTGGCGCACCTTATACGGTGCTGTCAGTACCACAGTCTTAATTTTTTTATCTTTCGGCCTTCTAAAATTGTTAAATTTCTAATTCTTTGCACGAATACATAGACAAATACTCTTTGGCAATTTTCAGCTCAATTTCATAGGGCAATTCGATACCCAACTCGGTCAAAGGCTGCAGCTTTGCATCTTTGTATCGATAGCTGTAAGAATGGCATCGTCTTTTAACGATTTGTTATTTCGGTTAATGTCGATCGTTTCGTAAAATGCTGATTTCAGGTCGATTCGCTTCATTCTCCCAGTGTTTCTTCGACAACAGGATACTTTAAGCATGTTGAATAGCGTCGATTTCGAATTGGGCGAGGGTGGAGAAGAAGCGAGGGCCGATTCTGTAGGCTGTACTTTCTTTGTACTTTCTCATTTTTTCGATCGTTGTATAAACGGCTCTAACGAGTGCTATCGAATCTTTGTACGCCATTGTTGAGGGAGTGTACTTCATTCTATTCTAATTATCTGTACTACCGACTATGCTGGCGAAGGGCAAAATTTTTAAAAATAGACGTTAAATTTAGTAAAATTTCTTTGCCTCCTCACGCAAAACAGTGTAGCTAAGGCATTGCTTACTACTAGACATTGCACCATGACGTGACAAATAACAACGGACTGGTAGTACAAGGGATGATTACTGAGCTTAGTAACTACCACATAAAAAAATATCTGTTAAGTTCCAACTACGTAGTAAAAACTAGCATTAGACAATCGAATATCACCAATAACAAAACGAAAGGTATAAGATTAGGAATTCTAAACGACAGTTCGGTTGTTTCAATTTGAATAAAACGATACTTCTTCTTTTTATTTTCCACACAGCTTATATTTTATTTTATTTCAAATCCTCGCTTTTCTTTAACCATTTTTATACACCGAACTCTTACAATGAATTCTTCTTCTTTTTCCTTTTATTCTACTCACATCCCATGTCCTTCATATATATCTATAACATAATTTGGCTAGCGCCATCTTTTTTTTGAACATTGATAAATCTAAACTCTTACAAAAGCAACAACGTGAAGACAAGCTGGGAATCCAGCTGGCACACAGCGTCCTACCAAGTAGCCTATGGGCTGATTCAGAACCTAATGCAGCGCTGTATTCACAAGTGTTTCTATTGGTTGAGGCTGGTAAAATGACAAACAAAACAGCACCAGACCATGTTAATCTCATATCCTAATTTGTTGCACGCTGCCAATCTTTAGTTCTGATACGGCCTTATGAGTTAAGACATCCAGGTGCCATTCAAGAGGCCATGGTTCGGGTCCCCCGCAAAGACATGGTTTTGGAATTCTTCCCCGTAGACATCATTCCTTCAAATTTGTTCACTCTCTTCACACAAATTCCCTTGCCGTCTGCTTTCCATTATCGCTTAAAGCGGCCTACAGATGCAGGCCCGCCACATAGGGCGGCAACTGGGACGAAGTGCCCTGGGCTCCAAGCCAGAGGGGCCCCGAGAATAGAATAGATTTAAACCCAAAAAGTGAAAACCCCATAATCCCTACTATATACTAATCGTCTAGGGCAGGCGTGCTCAACCTAAATAAACGTAGGAGCTACTTTTTTTTCTCTTAACGTATAGCGATCGACCTTACGCGAAATTTTATTTTAATAAGTCAATTATAAAAAAAATGCATAATACAATATTTAAAGTAAATTATTTAATTTAAGATTTTTAGTTTAACATTCAAACAACATTTTATTAGTGAGATGTTTGACATTGAATATTTTCAGCAATTTTCAAGTAGTTCGGTTCGTAAATGCTAATAGCTAAGCATAAGCAGTCGTCCATATGTTTATCAGTTAACCTTGTACGATATTTTGATTTTATGTAATTCATGTGAGAGAATGATGATTCACATTAATATGTGGAGGCGAAACAAGAATGTATTCTATGATAAGTATCTTTCAAAAGTGGATATCTTTCAATGCTGATATATTTCCATATATCAAGTTGATCTCGCGATTTCAGGGCAATGTCGCTTTGCAACTCAACCAGTTGCAATTCCAAGCCACATACGTCTATTCTGAATAATTCCGAAATTAGTTTAGCCACATTTTCAACATTTATTTTATTTAATGGCGAAGTAAAAAAAGAATCCTTCCTTAAATATCTCACCATCTGTAAATGGTTTTTTATGCTGTATAAACAATCGACTCGCACTTAGAGATGCCATAGTTGCCATTTTGGGCTTAGTGCAAATTTTTCTAAACATAGATTGTTGAAAATTCAAAGATGTTTTTAATCTTTGTAGTTCAGACTTTCTTGTCAAAGATTTCGGAGGAAAATCTCGATTGAACTTGGCATATGCAGTAACAAAGTGCCTATTTAAATTTCCTCTTTTCGGTAAAGCTACTATCGAACCGCAAATTAACAAGTACACTTATCTTTATTCATAATGAATAGAAATTCTTCTTCCCAATCGCAATTAAAATGGTATGATTTGGATTTTTTATTACTTCTCGATTGAGTACTCATGATGAATTCTGGGTATAAATATTTAAATTGTTATCACAAAGTACAAATACAAAGCTAATATTCTTACCAAGTAATTTGTAAAATTAATCACTCTACACAACTGCAAATATACCAATGAATGCAACTTAAAAAAATCACAATTGAAAAATATATTAATTAACCAAGAAATTAAAAAATAACAAAAAAAATTTACCAAGGAATTTGTAACAAACCACATATGAAAAATACTTATGAATCGCAACTCAAAAAACTACTTAACTTTAAATAGGCACCAGTAACTAACCAGCCTACTATAGAAAATTTTTAAATATAACGCTTTTAGACCAAAAAAATATAAACTTTTGTTTTATAAAACAGTTTCTACATTCGCCTTTTATAACTTTTTCGTGACATTTCGTTTCTCTTTTTTTTAGTTAAACCTAGTATACTATGGTTTAACTAAAAAATTTTTTTAAATTTTTAATGATTTCCCTTTACAATTTTTTCTAAAAATTTTATAATTCAATTTTATAATTAATAGAGCGATCGACCTAAAATTCTCATGCGATCGACCAGTCGATCGCGATCGACCGGTTGAGCACACCTGGTCTAGGGGCCCCAAATTTAGCATGAAACCCAACTAGTTGGGTTGTGGGTTTGTCCCTTTTGGTCCACACGATAAACTTCCCAGAATGATGAATGCTTAATAAAGGGCTCAACCGAATGTAATGAAATTTTATTCAGAGCATGTTTTCGGTAATATGCTTCGATCGGCACCTCAAAGAAGACGATATCATTTTTGGTTTGTGCGATATCATGCAGATACAAAAATCACGTACCTCGTTTAAACAAAAAAAAAGGCTCCGCCGGATTTTATGAAAATCTTTTCAGATCATCTTTCTGTTAATACGCTTCGAACGACACCTCAACGAAGTCGATATCTTTTTTGGTTCGCGCGATATCATGCAGGAATGACCACATACGTACGCACACACACTCATACTTCTTAAATTTTCGCTTAAAATGCTATTGGGACCTTGAAAAATGAAAATACATTACGTTAAAAATTACGATTTCGATTTTTAGACCGATAACAATAACTTCCCTATAACCTGGGAAGTGAAAAAAGTCAAAACCACCATGTCTCTGCGTTCTAATTGTTACAGTAACCTAGACCCTGAAACCTTAGCATGCAGCACTCTAAAATATATGTTATGGTTGTATGGATATTGATTCTTCTACTTTAAATAGTAAACACTATTTTTCTTGCTTTCATTTCCGCAAAGTTGTCGATGACATCATCATAGTCTATATTTTTTACCAGCTCTCGTTCCATTGATAATATCATGCAATGATTTAAACGTCTTAGATAATTTTTTTATCATTTTTAATTTACTGAAACCGCATTCACCGTTTGCAATACCAATAGGTATCATACTAAAAAGACGTAAGCAAATCCATAATTGAGGAAAAATAGATTGAAGACCTTCATCATCGATTACATTGGGACATTTGGCTTGTCCTTAGATAGTGCGAGTTCGGACACGCAGAACTGCAGTCATTCTGCAGTATTCAGCAATTGAAAGTCTGTAGCTGAATATTACACATTGGGGCTACGTAGACTAGTCATGCTTACTATATAGTAAAACCGAGTTTTAAGAAGAGAGGGGTGAAGGGGCAGGGTGAGTATGCCGCCCTTTCACCTCTCTCTTCTTAAAAATCGGTTTTACTACATAGTAATCATGACTAGTCTACGTAGCCCCAATGGCTGCAGCCCTGCGTTTCCGAACTCGCACGTAGTCTTTTTACTACTAGGTACAAGCTCGAATGGTTCGGAATCTAATATTTAATGCTCTAGCTGAACTTATTCTTACCACAATTTTTAATCAAATATTCTTTTGGAATTTCAATATCCTTAAAGGGCCCCCAAAAATATTTGAATCGGTTATTTTGAAAAGGGCTTAAGTCCACTTTTATAAATTTTTCATTAGTTACAAAAAATTGTATATTTTCTTGTAGGGTGGCATTAATATCCGCTTCATTTACCATTCAATAGACACCTACTTAGATTATTATTCTGTTATATTAATGACAAGTGGTTATTAATGCCACCCTACAAGCAGGCGCGTACGCACGGGGGGGGGTTACTGCGGGTTAACCCCCCCCCCATGATTCCAATAATAATAGGAAAAATTATAATTAATAAATATATCAACTTATTAAACAATTAAAAAAATATTCCGAATACCGATGTATAATATATGGTGGATTCTTTTCAAACGGGATAGCAAAAACAAATATCTCTCAAACTTTGGGAATATGTTCGTGAACTCGATGTGCTATACCAAAATTTTTTTTAGCGCAATTGGGTGCGCCGTTTCGGAGTTACAACTGTTATTGAAAAAAACGCGATTTTTCAAAAATCACCTATTTCTCATTTATTTATAGCTCTCGAAAAACTCTGACTTTCGCGATGGCCATATAGATTTTTGTAGGAAATTTTCCGTCTTTTCGGATGAAATTACGCAAAAAACAATTGGACGCATTTTTGGCGAATTTTTTGGCCTTTTTTGGACAAAAATTGAAAAAAAAGGAATTTTTAAATTTTTTTTTCATGTCACCAATCGATTTTCTGACTCAAAAACTACGCGCCACCAAGTTTTCAGAGTAGTTCCCTACTTTTCGGTAAAAAAATTGTAAAAATGCCCTAAATCAAAGTCTAAAGTCTTGCGCACACCACGAGACCATGTTTTTTGGAGAAAAACAAGACATTTTGTGATATTCGAAAAATGGTCAAAAATTATTATTTATGTTTCTTCACAATTTTCAATAAAAAAATTGCGATAAAAATATACCTATAGGTAATTATTTTTATAGTGAAATAACATAAAATATAATATAAGTACATAGTCCTATTACATGAGAAAATTTTTTTTTACCCAATATGTATGTGTACAAAAAATGTTTTGAGAAACCCCCCCATGGTTTCATCCTGCGTACGCTACTGCCTACAAGAAAATATGCAGTTTTTCGTAACTAATGAAAAATTTATAAAAGTGGACTTAAGCCCTTTTCAAAATAACCGATTCATTTTAGCCCCAGGCCCCGCAAGGTTATGTGGCGGGCCTGTACGGACGATCAACTTGGGTTTTCAACCGGTTGTTAACCAGGCCTAGTTGTCAACGAGTCAACGAGCACGTCTGTAGTCGTGTTTATGGTTGAAAAAAAACCGTTGATAAATGGTTGAATCAAGATCAAAATTTTTAGATTTTTGGTAGGCGGAGCTTCCAAGTTGCCAACCAGTTTGCGCGTTTGTAGTGACGTTGACAATTGTACTGGGTAACAGCACTTTAAATCGTGAGCTTGAGCATGCTTTGCAATGAAAAACTGAAAATGAAATGATGGGTGTGTTTCCTTATTCATTCCGTAGAAGGAATAGACAGTAAATGCGTTTCTTTATTCATTCCCAAGTTTCGAATTGACAGATGAAGCGTTTCTTTATTCATTCGGAATATTCGGAATGTATTCTTTTTAAACTACCTCATGAGGTGGTACACTTTTAGAATAAAAGGAATGAACCTAACTTTCGCAAATATACTGTCATAATTATAAGTGTCATTTGGCAAGAAAACGGTTACCATGGACGGTGTGGATTTATTTGTTATATCTGCTGTGTATTAAATCTGGGCACCGTATTTTCCCAAAAACCCTGATTTTTAATAAAACGTTTGCCTTTAGGTGCTCTTTCATTATCATCATCACTTTCGAATAATAGGTCCCACGATATCCACCAATTTTTCTTCAGTTTGTTTTAATAATCATCTGGCTGTCATTCCCGGTGCGTTTCTTTATTCATCTATTCCGAATATTCCACCAAGTATTCTTTTTATTCTGTTCCTTCTATGGAATGAGTAAAGAAACACACCCGATGTTCATGGGCGTAGCAAGGGGAGGGGCCAGGTGGGCCAGGCCCACCCAGAATCCTTCTGGCCCACCCCAGAATAAAAGTGAATCACTTATTAAAAACCCGTGATGTTACATAAGGCTTAAAACAATTTTACAAAAAATAGTATGGTACACGGATTGCTCCAAGTCATAGGCAGGTGTGGGTGCCGGAATCTGCAGCGAAAGCCCCAGATTCAGCAGAGCGCTAAGCTTAAGCACCCTAGCAGCAGAGGTGTACACTATACTGGCATGCACTCATGAGAACTTAAGAAGGGTCTACCAAAAAGAACGGATTTTTATCTTCTCTGATAGCCAAGCAACAATTAGGGCCGTAGGGCCAAGTCTAAATGAGTTTGGGGCTGCCAACGTGCTGGGAGTTCTCAATCAAGCTACCCTTGCTAGGAGTTTGGGTCCCGGGACATCGGGGCTTCAAAGGAAATGAAAAAGCGGATGCCCTAGTTAAACAGGGCTCCGACATTGCATTCATCTGTCCAGAGCCAGCTATCGGAGCACTTACCAGCTTGCTGCAAAGAGCCCTAGCCGATCGGACTTTGATGAAACATACTGAACGCTGGAGGTCCACGCCTGGACTGTCCAACTCTAAGCGGTTCCTTCCTGGGCCGTCTCCTAACATGGCCAAAGATTTGTTGAGGCGTAGTAGATATGATATCAGAAGTCTTGTTGGCTTCATTACCGAGCACTGCGCCCTGCGCCTGCTCTCCACGTCCTCTGTGAATGCCCCGCAATAGCGAGGAGCATCGTTTTCTTGTTCGAGGAGTCCTTGCTCGAGCATGCAATTCTAAGCGACGAGCGATGAAAGTGTGGTATATGAGATATAGGGTTGTAGTACAATAGGCCAAATGAATGACCGCACTGCCTTTGGACCCAGTACCTCACACAAGAAAACCAAATTTTGATGCGGCCATACATACGAAACATATAACGCAGAATACAACCATAAATAAATTATATGGGCCTATCATCTTCAGTATGATACCGTGTAGTTCATGACAAGCCCGATAGATCACGGTATACAGAAACAAGGTAATGTAAAAGAGACTGACAGCTTCGAATATCGTAGAAAAAGGTCTCCGAATAACGTCAGCACTAATGGAGACATTACAACAACAACTTCGTTTTATATGGGAAGAGGTCGCCGAGGGACGTCGCACTAAAACGATATACAGTCTTTTACATTACCTTGTTTCTGTATACCATGCGATAGATGAGAAAAGTAAAAAAACAAAAAAAACGTTCTATGAAATGAATTAGACGATCAAAACTAATTGAGCGATTGGATGTGTTCATCATCATAAATAGCTCCACAGCCTGTTATTGGCCTTGGCTTCCTGCAACATCCTCCTCCAGAACTGTCAGTCCCTGGCTTGGAGTCTCCAATTTCTTATACCTAGGGTTCGTAGATCCTCCTCTACGCTATCTGCATATCTCTTTTTTGGACGTCCCGTGCCTCTGTGTCCGTCTGGTCTTTTGTTCATAATAATTTTTCTTATGCTGTCATCACTGCTATGTTTGGATGTGTTAGTGCGAAATATTTGAATGCTGAGGAGTTATAAAATATTTTAATATCTGTTTCCTGGAAAATTGGGTCACTTAACGAGAAAAGCAATAAAATCACGACAGGCCCCTTTTAGAACAGCGCGCGACCAAATTGCAAGATTTAGGGTCTGATTATGATCGAGCTGCGATAAACGAGTAGAGCGGAGATAATACAAGGTTTTCAATAGAATTGTTTATATTGGAGCAACGCGGTGACTCAGGCTTTGGTCGCGACCAACGACAAGAGCTGCGATAAAGCTTGGGTTACTTTTCTCTGCTAGTATCGTTATAAAGATGGATGTTGATTCCTCAGTCATATCTATTGTCAACGTTCTGTTTGCGCTTCTGTCAGAAACTGGTAAGACGGCTTTGTTCGCGCTACTCACAGCCTTTGTCACAGCCTTTGTCACAGCTCTCTTACCATCTATCGCAGCTCCAACATATAGTAATCGGACCCTTAGTTGATTTTCCTCAAAATTTGTGTTAACACACGATGTATGGTTTTAGTGGTAACATCAGGCAGAATAAGGCAGCATACTGGTCCATCGAGGCCAATTTTAGATTTTCCGAGAAAGAAAATTGACCACAGATAGAAAAGCTTTTCTTCAAAATATTATGAAGAATGTCCTTGGATTGAGTATAGAGTTTACCACGTATACATGACCAAATCGAACGATCCAGAGATGGAAAGATTGAAAGAGAGAATCTGCGTATTTGACATCGTCAGATCGAGTAATTGAAGTTTAAATGGATTCAAACGTAATCGAAAAGCAATGAACATAAACTACAATTTGCAGTTTTCGTATCGTTTTACTGTTGTTTCGCTTTTACATCGAATTCCGCTCTACCCTATCTGAATTCGATCTCCGTATACATCGATTTTTCTAAGATCCAAGCTGGCTTGAATCTGGGGCCTTATCATGAAATGCGATACGAAAGTGAAGTTGTGCGAAAATCGAAAAAAGCGATCATGCAATGCGAATTCGAATCGGTTTGATACGATTGGTATCGGAAATTTATCCGATAGCTGTGCAGCTATCGCATTTGACTTTTTTACATGGAAACATTAGAAGTTAAAAAATTAAAACTAGAGTAAGAGGAGAAGAAATTGGGGAATTGCTCTTCAGTAATAAAGAATCCCAAGGAGGACAACACAATATTAATTAATGATTGAATATTTTTATTTATGCTGTAAACTTTTAACTTGTTATTCCTAGAAAGTGACTTTATTATAATGCTTATGAATGACAATTTTTATTTATGTTAGGAACTACAAATTTTGAATTATTTTAAATAAAAAAAAATACATAAAAAAAATATATGTATTTTTGATTTAAAATCGAACGATTGAATTTAAATATTATTCCTTATGTTTATAGATATATTGCCTCCTTCAGAATCTGTATAATATTATACTTTATTAGCGCACCTAAAAAATGTCAAATATTGGCATGAAGTTGTCTGCTTTCCCAGTATTGGAAAGAATTCCTTAGTTAAGTAGGGCAGCACTCTCTCAGCGATTCGAATTCGTAGCAAACGGATCCGATGATCGGTAGATGCATTCGTATCGCAATTTAGTTTCGGTTCGTATTTACTTTCGTATCGCATTTCAAGATAAGGCCCCTGGCTTCAATTTCGCATGTATACGTACTAGCATAGACAAATAAAAGGAAAGATATTCCATTTCATACAAGAAAAGTGTGCAAGTTCTTGTTGAGAGAGCTTTCCTATTTCCTCCATTTAAGCTTCCTCCAAGCGAAAGCTGCCCCTGCTAAATCTTTATTTTCGGTGGCACTGTCCAGATATTTGAGTAAATCTTATCTGAAGAGAGTAAATGGAAAGAAAAACGTCGGCGATGCATGGGAGCAGGGTTCTTTCAGAGCTATTCGCGTTTGCGCTTCTTTTTTTACAGGTTTTCTCATTTATGAATGGCATATTTACGAATGTGTATATTGTATTCTAGGTAAATTTCATTAAAGGGATTTGTTGGTGGAAATAAATGAAAATAAGAAGGAAGCTGTTTGTTTGATTTTTTGTTTAAATGACAAAAATCTATTACATATTTTTAGAAGTTACGATTTTATTTTTTCAGGTCCGACTTTTCGGTTTCTACTTTGCAAAAGTTAGTAAAATAGTGATTTTTGTGCGAATTTTGATTTCATTTTGATTTATAACAATCATTTCCGCAATGTGTTTATTTTGCAGATTTGAAAAAGTTTTATTTTGGTCAAAGGTTCACAAGCAAATTATTGCGTTTTACAAGGATTTGAAAATGTAAAATATCAAATCATGAATAAATTTAGAAACATGAAAAGTGGAAATTATTTCTTTATAGCTATTTAAGGACATTCTCACTTAATAGTACAGCCAATATAAGAATTCTATCTAATGGCCCTATAAAAAAATATCCAAATAACTTGAATTTTTTTTATCTTTATTATGATGTTCTACTGACATACTGGAAAGTTTTCTTCTATTGGGGTAAATTTTAACTTGGCGCAATTATATCGAAACCGTTTTATTCGTAAACGGGCGGGAAAGTTTCGGTGTCCCTCTAATACTAGTATTTTGTTAAAAAAATACTCCTTTCCACACCACCGCAGGGGTATAGTAATTGGCGCGTTTTTTTAAAGTGGTCTCCCCAATAAGCTATTATTTTTGTTTCTCTTTTCTTTTACTATAGACAAATAAAAGGAAAGATGTTCCATTTCAGAAAAGTGTCCACTTTTCCCTTCAGAGAGGTTTCCTATTTCCTCCATTAAGGTAGAAACAGAATGGCACGGCGACCGTGGCGGTGGCCGCCGCTCAGAGAGTTTCCCTTACATTTAATTTCTCCCCAGGCGTCGCGGACAAATTAAATGTATGGGAAACTCTCTGAGCGGCGGCCACCGCCACGGTCGCCGTGCCATTCTGTTTCTACCTTTAAGTTTCCTCCAGACGAAGGCTGTGGAAAGAGAAATGATAGCGATGGATCGAGCATGGTTGAGATTTTTGCCTATGCCCTTTTTTTACAGGCTTTGTTATAACATATTAATTCTAGGTACGATTCATAAATTAATTTATGAAATAAGAAAGGAACTGTTTCATAGGCCCATTTATCATTTATGTATTGCGATGTTCTATTTTTTCTATGTAGCTATTTTTTCTGGTAAGTGTTATGAAAACTCAAATAAAATAACAAACCCTGATCTAGCTCTCATAGATTTAGCTAAACTAGAGCCAAATCCCTCATTTGCTTCTGTCGAAATGGAATTGTCCTGCTCCTTTTGTCTAAAATCGGCGAAATCGGTAAATTTCTACCGCTCAAAATATACAAATTTATTAAGTAAATATAAAAAACTTATAGAACAGTTAAAGAGCTGCAGCAAGGAAAATAGAACTAAGAAAGTGAACCTAGAAAGAAGGATATGTCGAAACAACTATCTCAGTAGAATAGTCAAAACACCGCTAACTTCTTTAATTGCCTCCGCGCCCTATGTGACTAAAAATTCAAAAACTTTTTGCACTATGATACTTTCTAACAAGAAAAATAAAAAAAGATGGAGTTATGACGAAAGATCGTTAGCTTTAAATTTCCATTACAAATCTCCTACAACTTACAGGTATTTTAAAGATAATTTAAACATAAATTTACCATCTCTGAGCTCTCTGCATCGTTGGTAACTTATTAAAAATATTCAACCTGGTTTTAATAACACGGTTACAGAAAACCTTAAGAAGATTTTTTCACATTGGGATTTAGAAATGAGACAAGCTGTGTTGATATTTGATGAAATTAATATTAGAAGAGAGTTAACATAAATGATCAGGTAACAGATGAAATAGTTGGTTTTGTCGATACAGGTGATTTTAGAAATAAAGAACCAGCAAAGTATGTTTCTGTTTTTATGGTTCGAGGCTTATTTTCTAATTGGAAATTTATTATTAGTTTTTTTGCCACCGATCAACCAATTAACAGTAAAGTATTAGCCGAAAAAATGAAGCTGAATTTAGACTACTGTTGTGAACTTGGTCTTAAAATCCGAAGTATAGCCTCAGATCAGGCTTCTAACAATCGCAGTTGCTTTAGTTCTCTCGGAGTAACGGAAAAGGACCCTTTTTTTTATAATAATAATCAAAAGATTTTTGCAATGTTCGATGTTCCGCATTTGTTCAAATCAATACGTAATACTTTATTGGTAAAAGATATTCACTGTGAAGATGGAACAGTAAGTTGGAACTGTGTTAAAGAACTCTATAATTTAGAAAAAAATGGTTCTACTAAAATGGTGCCGAAGTTAGCTTCAAAACATGTATGGCCAAATACTTGGGAAAAGATGAAGGTTTCTTATGCTCTTCATGTTTTAAGTAACACAGTTTGTGCTGCTCTTAAAACTGCTTTAGAATTAAATTTGCTTAGCCCTAATGTTTCATCAGTTACGCTTTCTTCTTCCGATTTCTTTTCAAAACTCAAAAACTTGTTCGATTGTCTCAATAGTAAAGAACCTTTTAGTAGAAATTGGTATAAGTGTGGATTAACTCAAACAAATACTCCAAGGAAATATCTTTCTGAAATGTTACGTTACATTCAATCAATTTCATTTGAGAACAAAAACAAAACATTTTGGATTGGGGGATTGATTTTGACTCTAAAATCCATTATTCTTTTAACTGATGAAATATTAAACGAGTTTCCCAATAAAGAGTTCGTTCTGACTTCGAAATTTAACCAAGACCCAATTGAAAACCTTTTTTCCTTAGAAAGATTAAGAGGGGGCTTCAGTAATAATCCATATATAATTTCAATAGTTTTATTTGCAAAATTATTTCGAACAAAATTTTGTCTATATCTTCCCATAGGAAGAATTGTGACGAAGATAGTCAGCAATTTATAGCTATTGACTCATTGAGTGATGGCAAAACCATAAATAATAATAACGATCATGGTATTTTTACTGTTGAGGATCGGACGATTGGTGATGTCACTAATGAGGGTCACGAAGTTAGCAACATAATCGAGTCAATTGACTTGTTGGAATGTGGGGCAAATGAAGATTCGATTTCTGTCGAAGAAACTCCTTAAAGGTATTTTGGAGGTTTCATAATTGAGCGCTTTTCAAAAAAAGAAAAGTGTTTGTTATGCGATAAGGTTGTGAGAAACCCAAACGAAACTGTTAAGTATTCAAAACCTTCGGAAAGTTTTATTTATTTTAAAAATTATTCAAAAAGTACCGATTTTGGTGCACTTAAAAATCCTACAGATTATTTTTTTAATATTTGTAAAATCTTTGTTAAAATCTTCGCTAAATTTGTTCAGAGTACTCCTGAAATAAAAGGTTTAAAAAGCAAAATAATTGAACATTGTATGGATACAATAAGTAAAAAATCTGAATTTTCCAACTGGTTAGCTAAAGAAAATGAATGTTACGATCACCACAAACAAATCTTAGATTATTTGATCCTTATTATTCTTCGAAAATTTTGTTTGTGGCATTCACATCAATTTAAAGATAAGAGCTCATTAAAAAACTATTCCAAGCAAAAAATTATACAATCCTAAAAGGGGAAGTTGTTAATTTCATCAAATTCTTAGGAGTAGTAGCGTGAATAGCAAATTCAACCACAAATGCAATTTTATGTTGTGTCCTTATCTTATATTATATATAAAGAAACACACAATCCTTTTTCCTTGAAATAATTGAACTCTATTCTGTAATAATGTATAGAATAAACTGTCTGCCAAAACTATATCGAAGCTTACTCCGTTTTTACGTCTGCCAACATTTTATGTCGGACTTACTCAATGACGACTAAATACATGCCTGTAAGGGATGTAACGCCGAAAATTGTTTTGTGGATTAGGCTTACTGGGGACACCACTTTAAAAAAACTCGCCAATTACTCTACCCCTGCGGTGGTGTGGAAAGGAGTATTTTTTTTTAACAAAATACTAGTATTAGAGGGACACCGAAACTTTCCCGCCCGTTTACTAATAAAACGGTTTCGATATAATTGCGCCAAGTTAAAATTTACCCCAATAGAAGAAAACTTTCCAGTATGTCAGTAGAACATCATAATAAAGATAAAAAAAATTCAAGTTATTTGGATATTTTTTTATAGGGCCATTAGATAGAATTCTTATATTGGCTGTACTATTAAGTGAGAATGTCCTTAAATAGCTATAAAGAAATAATTTCCACTTTTCATGTTTCTAAATTTATTCATGATTTGATATTTTACATTTTCAAATCCTTGTAAAACGCAATAATTTGCTTGTGAACCTTTGACCAAAATAAAACTTTTTCAAATCTGCAAAATAAACACATTGCGGAAATGATTGTTATAAATCAAAACGAAATCAAAATTCGCACAAAAATCACTATTTTACTAACTTTTGCAAAGTAAAAACCGAAAAGTCGGACCTGAAAAAATAAAATCGTAACTTCTAAAAATATGTAATAGATTTTTGTCATTTAAACAAAAAATCAAACAAACAGCTTCCTTCTTATTTTCATTTATTTCCACCAACAAATCCCTTTAATGAAATTTACCTAGAATACAATATACACATTCGTAAATATGCCATTCATAAATGAGAAAACCTGTAAAAAAAGAAGCGCAAACGCGAATAGCTCTGAAAGAACCCTGCTCCCATGCATCGCCGACGTTTTTCTTTCCATTTACTCTCTTCAGATAAGATTTACTCAAATATCTGGACAGTGCCACCGAAAATAAAGATTTAGCAGGGGCAGCTTTCGCTTGGAGGAAGCTTAAATGGAGGAAATAGGAAAGCTCTCTCAACAAGAACTTGCACACTTTTCTTGTATGAAATGGAATATCTTTCCTTTTATTTGTCTATGGTACTAGTGTCAATGAAGACAAAGTTTACTGTTTTGTTTGCAGAAACTTCTGTACAAAGAACTTACGTGCTCAAAACGAAAAGTTTGTTACAAGCGGCTATGATAATTGGAAAAAAAATAGAAGCACTACAAGAGCATCGAAAATCCTTGATACATAAGCAGTCCACGGAAATGCACGTTTCTTTCAAACACTCGATGGTTTCAGGAAGCTTACAGGATAGAATTGTGAGGCAACATGACACAGAAATAGTTGAAAAAAGAAAATATTTGATCAAGCTTGTCATCAGTCAGCCGGTAACGTTGGTGTAAAATCTGGCCCACCCCAGCAAAAATTCATTGCTACGCCCATGCCGATGTTTACAAACTGGTTGACAACAAGTTGAAGCGTGTGTACACTTTCTGTTGACAACAGGTTGACAACCCAAGTTGATCGTCTGTAGGCCGCTTAACACATTAGAATTCTAGAACTTTAGGACTAAAGCCTAGTATGCTGTTCGTGCGGAATTCCGCTCTGTAGAGAATCCATATAACCAGTCTGAATTCCGCTTAGCTGGGAGAGTTATGTAGACAAGGTAGACCTGACTGATATAACAGTGACTGTTTGGACACATCACACTCCTGAAACAACTTTTTTCCGCATAAAAGTGATAAATGTCAAAATTTCCGCTCGAGAAAATATAAATTTTATTTCTTGGCTGGCGGAAAATGAAACGAGAAGTCTCCACTCAGGAAAAACGCCATCCATTTTCTAGAGAAACAAAGTTCATTTACGGTCTGAATTCAGACTGAACAGCGTACTGATTTTATGGACGGAATTCAGACCGCCCTCCAACCTGAATTTCGCACACTTTTTTTACATGCATTTTAAAGGGGAATCTGAATTCCGCACGAACAGCATACTAGGGTTAACATTGAACTCTACAGGCGAACTGTCGGCAGTACAAAAGAGATTTTACCTCTGAGCGAGCAGCACGTAAAAAAGTCTTCCAATTGCAAAAGCTTGCAACCCTAAAGCAGCGTACACACGACAGACTTGGTTGCCAACAAAGTTGACAACATTTTGTGTTGGTGTCAGAATTGAAAGTGTGTGAATTAGTTGACAACTTAAAATTAAGTTTGCCAAACGGTTGGAATGAAATCAAACATTTTTGATTTTAAGTAGTAGTTGGCAACCATGTTGTAGTAGTGTTTCGAACTTAGTTGAGAATTTTAAAGTGAAAATGACAGAAAATAGCGAATCTTGAACGAATGCTGACAATCTAGTTGGAGTGTCTGTATATTTCATGGTCCCAACTTGGTTGTCAACTAAGTTTGTCGTGTGTTCACTGCTTAAGGACACGAGGGACCATGGTGTTGCAGCAAAACTTTTTTTGGGCAAGGAAGGCGTGAGGAGGCATCTCGACAGTAAAAATAAACTGCAACCACTTCGCTTGACCTATTGTACTACACCCGTATACCTCATATTTGTGGGCCAGACCAGTTAAAAAGATTCTGCTAGTGGTTTGTGGGTTAGATTTGACTGTTCGAGCAGGTTCTCGTTAAACAATGAGACCCTGCCCCTTGCTATCGCGCTGTACTCACAAAGAACATAAAGGGTAGACTCATCCTTCTCAATGCAAACCATGCCCTTCCTATCCTCCATCAATGGTAATTCCGCAACACTACCATCTCTTTTTCGTGCATTCTGCCCAAGTTGGGGCTATTATATTTACCCGAGTCTTAATGTCGTTTTGATATCATTTATTGCTAGGCCACACTGTGATGCTGAGATCCATTAAAATCCAAACTATTGTTATATATTGTTAATCATTTATTTCTTACTTTACAGGAAGAAGACTCAGGCTCAGCAACACCATCATCATCAGTATCCCGAGAGCCAGTAGCTGGTCATATTTCATCTGTTCGAGCAGACGAAGCAAAGAAAGAAATCCGTACAACCATTAAAGATGCTTCAAACAAGCACTTTGATCCACGTACTGGTGCTCTACAACAAGGCCCTAGTGAAATGGGCACAGTCTATCGATTCAAGAGCATGGGTGACATAGCCAATGGTAAACGCCACAGCTACGGTAGCAGCAACTCTGGCAGCATTGCAACACTAGCAAGTCGGAACGCTCTTATATCAAGCGAAGGTCAATCGTACCATTCAGAATGGAATCTAGACATGACGCCAGATAATCAACGTTTGGTAAATTCACCATTAAATATTTCGCTTATCAACAATAACACTAGAGATATGTCTGATGCAAATACTTTCAATGAGAGTATAGTAGATCGTAGGGCAACTAACAACTCGAATGACAGAAAAGTTGATCAGCTTAATCAAAGGCATTATTCCTCGTCTGCTCTGAACATTATTAACAGTCACAATAGTCATAATAATAGTCTTAAAAATGCTACAAAAGCTGCATTATCAAGCACTTTTCAATCTCTTGCAACTATTTCAGTTCCGGAGGTCAATAAGCAGCTTCTCAACAACTCACAGATAAAGGACAGCGGTTATGGGTCAAATGAAAAATTGAGGCCGACTGGAAGCACGAAAATTTTTAATTCTTCCGCCTTTGGTAATGGTTCAGATCCGAACATTTTAGAATCTGCGCCATTAAACACTAGCCAAACCTTACTAGCAAAGGATAGGGTAAAAATGCATTATGAAATAACTAAGAGACAAAATATTAATAATAAACGGGAAACGCCCATTTCGATGAAAGACACACCATATGACAGAGTAAATGCTGTAAGGAGAGGCAAGTGATAAATATTGTAATTTGTACTGCATAAATTGTTTTTATCTATTTACTGAAAATAAATTGATTACGCTTTTATAATTGTAAAAAAATTGGTTTTTGTGTGTTTTATTTGGTTTTGTGATAGCATCGTTGGCGTTGTCTTAAATTGAAAATCCGATTTTATACTACCAATGTATTTTTGATCACGTTATAGACTAGTAGTATAGCAATACTATCGCTATCAGCTCGGTGACGTCATCGGTTGTGGGGTCGGGTGTGAACTTTATCCGGGACAAGAACCTGTGTGGTGAGCTTTGGGTGTGAGCGCCACCTGTGTGAAACTAGTTGAACTTGGCCGTGGTGGGTTAGAGTTAAAGTTAGTTAGAGAATGTTAATCTGAGAATGCTAAAAAAAATAATTATTGATCAATTTTAGGCCGGGCGCCCACTAAAGTTACGTGGCAGTGGCGTGGTTTTGGCCCGTCATGTGGAAACAAAGTGCTGCGGCAGTTGAATGGTGGCGGAGTGGTTTTAAAATTATTAAGCGCGCATAGAAATGGCAAGCAGCGTATCGCATAATTGATTTAACATCATCTTATTACTACCGAGAAGTGGCAGGCCACTGCCACTTACCACTTAAAAATCAAGTGATGCCACGCCACTTGCCAGATGCCACACCATCGCCACCCCACTTCAATGTGCGCTACTTCATTTGATTATACGGGAATAAATTTTTCCACTTGCCATTAGACCGCCACGCCACTGTCACGTCACGGCCACACCAAAGTGGGCGCCCGGCCTTAGTTTTTTATTTTTATTTTTTAAGAAATTGTAAGGGAAGCAATGCATCCGCCACGCCACTGGGTACTTGGACGTCCAGTCCTTGCTCTGCCTCACTGAATTAAAATAGTCAATGGCCCGGCTTATGCCGCGGACACTTTGGAATTTATGAAACGGAGTTGCCAACTTGATTATCGTTTTAACCGAAACGTCATAATATCATAATATCTAGCAAAATATTAATTTCTGAGGGCGTCCAAATAACTTTATGATTCTCCTTACGTCGTTTGACAATTTCAGAAAGTCTTAAAGTGTTTATACCGTAACTTTCCAGCAGTACCACATGTTTGGTCACGCCAAAAGGCAGATCTACTTTGTCAGGTTGCGCCGAAAATTCTTGTCGTTTATGCCGCTTACAACATGTCAGTTAGCTCCAAAGTGTCCGCGGCATAAACCCGGCCATTGACTACGTTGTCACCCAGGCTCATTACACGATTACAAATTCACCATGTGAGGCGAACTTTTTGTGATTTTTCTTATGACTGGGTGCTTAGAATACCAAAACAGTTGATAGTCACAAGGATAGTCACAAACTTTCAATGACAAGCACGAGCTTAAAGACCAAACCCCAATTTTAAATGTCGTGTTTGCCTAAATTAGTGAAATTACAGTCAAAAGCAGTTTTGAATTTTTTTATTCCGGCTTTACACGAATGACAAAAAATGATAATTGTCATAACCTCTTGTCATTGGTAATGACGTTGCTATTTATTCTTTTAGTATATTTGGAATAATTGTTACATTCCAACATATCAACGACGGGCTGAGGGTTGCAAACCACTACTTGCTTTTCAGGAATTTTTCCGAAGCATAAATGTCCAATTTCCCTGGACTAGTATTTGCACATTCTGCGCTGCAAACTGAAAAGAAATTTCATAAAAAGTACAGATCTAGATTTGTATAATTATTAATAGAATAATACCTGTGACAAACTATACTTTCATTATGATGGTAACTTTCATTATGATGGTCAAGGAAATATTGGGTGACACATTACACTTTGCATTTGCATCTGGCATATCAAGTGAGAATATAAACCTGCGTGTTTTTTGCTTTAATTTTAAGCTGTTTTAATTCGGAATATTTAAAAAAAAATTTAAAGTAGTAAAAAAAATATCCTTGCAAATTGTTGCTTAACTAACGTGAAATCAAATTATTTTATTTTAAAATGTAGTTTCCAATTTTCCAACAGATGTCACTTAACCGAAATTACAGTCCAAATGAAAGTAAAATACTTTCATTTTGGACTTTCATTATGGTGGGTTTTTGCCACGATAATGAAGTTACTTTCATTATGATGGTATATGTGTCACAGGTATAAAGAAACTATGGCACTGAATTTGCAAACCCGCCAATTTATAGAGAAAATCCAGTTTGGTAAGTTTTTCTACCATACATTTCTGCTAAAATGCACGTATTTATGAAAAGTGGTCAAGTTTTGTAAAAACTGGTTTTTATGTAACTAGTTCCATTGTAAAACATTTTTTTATTTTAGTGAAACTTTGCATATAAGAATTTTTTAATTATTTCATATGCAGTTAGGCATGTTCTGTTTTTATGTAACATATCGGAATCCAGAAAAACAAGTCGAAATTAAGCTTAATCACCTGAAAATTAGCACATTAAACAATCAACAATTAACCGCCAAATTCTCTTCCAATACTAAAACTGGACTACCACTAATGTATTATAAAATAATTTAATCTTTTTTTCTGAAATAACAACAATGGAACGACCAACCCTTTATAAAAAAAACTCCATCCAATTACAAAAATTTAGAACAAAAAAATAATGATTGTTTATTTTTCAAAACTTTTTTGTATGTCGTCAGACTACGATTTCAAGACCGGTTACTGATCAATGACAACACAACGCAGCCAGTAATATAATTTATTACGACAGATTTTTATCGCTATTAGTGTAGGATTTTCTGAAGGTGAAAACGGGATAGTGTATCGAGTTCGGAAATTCCAGGAAGTGAAGAAAAAAGAAATGGAATCGGACACTTTTTGCAGCTAGTCTTTTCTCAGTGAAGGTGGTGGCGGCTTGCGGCTATTCAACTCCAACTGGAAGTTTTATTCACAAGCAGTTTTGTAAATTCGCAATACATAGTATTGGGAATATTCCTAATCCACGCAAATTCTGCATATCGCGATTTATAATTTTACTGTACACTGTGAACTTACATATAGATAAGAAAGAAGGAAAAGTATCTAGGTGGGAAGAACGAGGGTAAATTCCGTAGCGTGGATTCGAACCACGGATCTCTGGTATGGTAGTCGGACGCCTTGACTTGCGCTAGGCGACTTAAAATTTCATCAAAAATCGCCTACGGAAAACGGGTTTCAAGATATAATCAATTTTGTGTTTTTTATCGTATATTAATTATTATATATGATGTTCAGGTGTGTGGCTGTATGTGGGAGGTGGGGGCATTAAAATTGCACCGAAAATCGTCTGTACGTCTGAACTTGCAATAATAAGGATAGAACTAAATTACAATTACTACGTATACATGCAAAATTGAAGCCGGATTCAAGCCAGCTTGGATCTTAGAAAAATCCATGTATACGCAGATCGAATTCAAATAGGATCGAGCGGAATTCGATGAAAAAGCGAAACAACAGTAAAACGATACGAAAACTACAAATTGTAGGTTATGTTCATTGCTTTTCGATTACGTTTGAATCCATTTAACACTAGAAAGTCCGAACATATTGACTCCCTTGAAAGTCCAAGGCGAAAGATCTTTCGCAATCTGTTTTTTTCAGTAATTTAGTTAACATTTCTATGTAGTTTGTGTGTAATACTGATAATAATTATTTATGATTTGTCTTTTTAATATTCCAAGTAACTTTTGAACAAATGGAGCACTTTCTGTTACGTTTGTTTCTGTTGCAGTTCTTTCGTAGCTGACAATTTTTTAACGACTCCAAAGAAACCGAAGTACCCGCATCCAAAGTTTCAGCATTGTTATTCCTTGGTCTAGCTTCCGCATAGTCTTTACTCAATTCTTCATCTAAATCATAGAGACTATACAAGGAGGTAAAACTCTTATGGGGAAAATCACAGGAAATGGATGGGTAGAAGAAACTAAACTTCTAGTTCATTTTCGGCCACAGGTCAAGTTAGCTGAATTTGACCTATTTCTACGATTCGTTCAAAATTAAGTTAGTCGAAATGGGGCAATGCAAAAAAAATCATTGGAAATTAATAAAAATTCATTGGAAACATCAAAAATTGATTAATTACGAATAATCGCATTGATAAAAATTGAATTTAAAAGCTAGTTTTTCGTAAACATAAAATATATTAGTAATATACGAACTTGGCCATGAACCGGATAAATACAATCGGTCATGTTTTTTGGGGTACATTTCACATTAATCAAACGAAAATTGACAAGACGTAGTTTTACCTCCTTGTATAGTCTCCATGATCTAAATCTTCGTGAAATCTTGCTCCCTGTCACTTCCTTATAAAGAATCCATGCGTTGATCCCAGCCAAGTCAAGTACATTGCAGAAAGTATCAAAAGGCCACCTTCGACAAGATGCTTTGACAGAATATTTGCGGGCCATCTGATCTGCTTTCTCTCTGATTCGGGTTTCTCTCTCTACTCATGCCTTTGTTGAGAAGTAGGAACGAGTAGGCCAACTGCTTGCGAGCACTTTGCTCAAATTTTGGAACACAGCTAATATAAAATTCTTTCAGGCTTTTTTGCCATCTGATTGGACCTCGACTTCAGGATGCATTGTGCTCAGAACAATCACATTTTTAGCAGCCTTCCCTTGATACACTGTCAATGTAGTTTGGTCCTTTTTGAGAATCGCCGTCGCATACAACGGTCTGCGAACTCATTTTACAGCAGCAGGTATTTCTCTTGTTGCGTTTAGATTTCAGAATTGCACCTAATGAAAATCCGGTGAAAAAGTTGTCCATGATGAAATTTCTGCCACTATTGAGAAAAGGTTCAGCTAATTTGGGAATAACATTCTCGGAAAGCCGTTGATTTTCTAGGCGTCGCTCGTTTTTTCCAAGATACGGCAACCAGTTGACAATATAGTTGGACGCCACATCCACCTTTAGCCAATATTTTTGACCGTACCTGTCCGGCTTAGAAGCCATAAATTGAGTGAACGGACATGTCGTTTTCGTGGGAAAGAGTTGTTCGTCATCTGTGATATCGGAACCGGGCTTGCAACACGCTTGACTGTTATCTATGCACCTGTTCCAAATAAAATACACGCTCAGAACGAGTGTTTTTGTCGTCGAATCTGATATATTTCAATAAGTTATTCGTTTTAGAAGAGTTTGAATTTGGAAAAGCGAAAGATCTTTTGCCTCGGTCTTTCTAGTGTTAAACTTCAATTACTCGATCCGACGATGTCAAATACGCAGATTCTCACTTTCAATCTTTCGATCTCGTTCGATTTGGTCATGTATACGTGGTAAATATTAACCACTTATCTAAAAATTGAACATCTTCTAAAATTCAAGTCTGTAAATTTTTGAAACCTGTAGAATATTATACGTAATATTTAACCTTGAAAGAGTTTTAAGAATCTGTGACTTATTCCGATTCACACTTGTTATCGAGTCTGAATTGAGCCCAAAATTAAGAATGCAGAAATAATAATAATCAGTGCGATCCAAATGGATATCGAAGAGAGTTTATTAATCATATAACTATAGTATGAACTTTGTATAAAAGTATCGAAGACTATCGTTTAGTGAGAGTAAAAAATTATTTAGCAAAAAACATATAAATATCTACGACAAAAATTAACATTTACAAGTTATTTGAAGGTCACAAACGAACCAAGCTTTTTAAACTTCACAATCGTGTTAATTTTTATTATAAATTCTGTTTATATTATTGTTGTGATTAAAACAGAAACAGCTTCTAAAAATAATAAAAAAAAATATTATTTTTGAATGAAGAATGAAGAAAATCGAACCATATTCCAATTTACAAAAGGTAAAATCGAATTTTTTAAGAGAACTTTATCCAGCAAGTCGACCAGGTGCTTGGTCAAGGGTTAGAGCTTGATCCAAAAATAGATTTATTAATTTGTTTGTGCACAGTAAAAGAATAACTTTGGCAATGACTTTCAATTCTCGAATCTCGTTTTCTCCCCAGGTTATCACGAGACGATCGAAATCGATCTCATACGGCTCCTGACCGTTTATACCTACTTAAATATTATGTCTATTAAGTGTATCCCATTTAGTCGTCAATCGTTCGCCACTAGCTTAGCAATAAATTTATAATAGTGAACGGAGAGTATTCTTTAGTTAAATAATTCAATTTAGAGTGATTTAAATTGATTTGCCAAATCAAGTGACATTTTGTATTTATTTAAAATTTAAAGAAATCGTTTACAAAAAATTACAAATAAAATTAGTTTTAAAATGGGGATTATTTCACAAGTGATAATTGGAATATTTTTAATGATAATAATACTAATTTCCTATCAAACCTATCAAACATTTTTCGCACCTTCACCGTATCCGCAATTAGATTTTAATAAATATTGGGGACCTGGAGAAGCTCCTTCTAATAAAGAAAATCCAAAGATAGAATCTACAAGGATACATTATTCCAATGAAGTTTGTTTAATTAAAATTAATTTAATAATTAATTGAAATTATTTAAAAAAAAATTAACTTAAAGGTAATTGATGACTTGAGAATACAATTAAGTAGGAAGAAAAACCATTTAGAACCTCTAGAAGGGATCAATTTTGAAAATGGATTCAATAGTAAAAAGCTTAAAGTGATTGTGGATTATTGGAGAGACAACTATTTACCGAGATGGGCAGAACGAGAGGATTATTTAAATAAGTTTCCGTCTTATATAACAAAAATACAAGGGTGAGTTAAATACAAATGTGAAAATAATTGTGTTGAAAGAGAATTAACTAGACGACTTATAATTGCATCGGGCAGTATTAGGATTTCATAGATAGTGGTTCCAATTTTATGGTAAAGAACGTTAAAATAAGTGAAGATATACCTTAATACAAATTAGTAAAACAAACGAAACTAAATGTGTTATCAAATTTTATTTTAAATAGTGGAAACTGCAACACTCTGCAAAACAGGCATATTGGTGAAAAATCAGTCAGTGTATTTCCAAAACGTAAGGGAAGAAATGTAGTTGAAGTTATCCCGAGTAAAAATAATTAGTTGGTATATTCACGGATTGTGCGTACAAACGTACTTATATTTTTGTAGCATATATGGGTGATTGTCACGAAATGGTAGTTTTTCGAGTGTATTGAGGAATGGATAAAAAACTATTTAAAGAGCAATGTTTCTCAGGTTTAAAATATCATATCTATATAATATATGGTTACCACAATCTACACCAGGAGTCGCCAGTAATAAGTTTGTTTGAAAATTTCAAAATTACAGAGATTCGGAGGCGACAGGAAAATCCGAATTTTTTTCTTCATTTTATAGCCGGTTTCACTCTTGAAATCAAATTGAATAGAGAACATTGTACGATCTGAAAGTCGAAAAAATGAAAACCCGCGGTTAATAAAAAACTTTAATCCAAATACAAAATGACCAGAACAAAAAAAAATCGAATTGAAGCTTAATAACAATAAAATCACCAGTACGTACATGTAAATTGAATGATAGCTGTTACGGAGGCGACATTGGATAGAAAAACAGGTTTCTTAGTCCACCATTAGAAGTAAACATTTTTTCCGAAAATTTGCTCACTACTCAAAAGCGAAGAAACTCAGTGAATGAAGTCCGAGAAGGATTCAATTGGATTTCATAACAAACACACGCGTTATGGAGTCGACTGTTTTTGGTTGTTTCGGTATTATTTCCTAGTGTTGATGTTTATTGAATACAATGATCGCTGCTCGCACCTTCGACCGACAAACACTTTGATTCTATAACGTGTGAATTTTCATTTCCATTATGTGGCACCCCCTTCACAACTAATATCTGTTTTCTAAACTCCAGATTTGAAAATTCTATAATAATTATTAAAAAACAACGGACAAAATGTCAGCCAGGAACTTCCAACCTGGCGCACTTTGGAGGGAACTCAAAATTGCTGTGATCGGTGGTGAATGACCTCTGGAAAAATTTGACATACTCCGCGAGCATCAATGGCGTATTATGTTTCCGTCATGACAGGTCCGTGACGTAAAACCGGGAAAAGAACAGGTTACAGAGGCGACACTTTTGGTGGTTTTAGGGCTGCCATTTTCTTTCATGAGTATGTAAGAGGGAAATTCAGGATGAGGGAATTGTATGATTACTATATAAAAGTGGTATAAGGGCCCCGCAATCGTAGCAGATGAAAAACCTATAGCCATCGAAAACTACCAGTTCGTGACAATCACCCATATGCACCCGTGACTAGCATGCTTGGGAACAAATGCGTCCGGTACTATTATGACACGCTCCCGATACGGGTACAAAAATTTAAAAATACTCCTATCACGGATAGGATGCCCGGGGAGTGTCGTTTTACCAAGCGGTCCCCAAACGAAGTTCTAGCCTCGTTCAATGTTGCTTAACCTACGCAATTAAACGAGAACCGCTCTTTTAGTTTTAAATAGCATTTATTTACATTACCATCTATCTTAATATAAATTTAACTAATGCTTAAAAATAATTCTTCTAGCCTATTCTAATTTATCTAACTTACTGTCCCTCAGCAGACACTCTAAATTAATCTATATCTTAAATTAAATTATGCCTTTCGGCTAAAACTTATCTATTTTTTAATTTCATTTTATATAAAAAAATCATATAATGTTAACTCTGAAAAAATTTGAAAAAAAAACTTACGATAGTACATTTATATTAACCCAGAACCGGTCTATTGAGTGTGCTAATGCAGTGTTGCCAGACCCACTGAAAGTGATTTCCCCAAACTATGTATGTATGAAAATTCCCCAAAATTATACCTTTCCAACAAATTTTCCTCATTTTTAAAATATGACTGCAATTATAAATTACAATGAATATTATTATAAACTAGCTGGGACCCGATGCGCCTCACCTCAATTTTGGACGATTCTAATACAAAATTTTACCAGTTTCGGACTCCCAAACTTTTCTATATTTTCTATTTCTAGTTGACATTTTTTCAATTCGTCGAGGTATTTTTTTTTTATTAGTTAAAAATCTTTTCGGGCTCACACTGAATTACTGGCTGGACTGGCTCACACCGATGAATTAAAAAGTATTTCTGCGAAAAAAACTAACCAATCCAGTTCTATGAAATTGTAAACACAATTTCGAAAAACACAGTTCTGGTCTGTCGTTTTTTAGCTCTCGATAAAATTTTACTGACGGTTTTGTATTAAAAATGTATTAAATTTGAGAATTTCATGTTTCTTTATGCAAATAATTGCATTCTTCATTTTTAAATATATATTTCTGGGTTCGAATTGTATCAGCGCAGAGCATAATAAGCAAAAATGGATTTAAAATCTCTGAATCAATTTTTCCCCAATGTTTTTCCCACTAAATTTATTCCCCAATTTTTAGCACGGGCATAATATTTTCCCCAGTTTGGGGAAAAAAACCCCAATCTGGCAACACTGTAATGGCAAACTTTATGGTCACCAAGTTAATTGTACGTTTTCTTTGTCCTATACAATTTCTTAAAGCCTCAATTTTGCTCTATTTAGCCTAGAGAAAGTGTCAGGGTACCGTGCTTCCTGCCGTGCCGTGCCGGTACAGGCGTTTTGACGCTGCTGTGTATGCCTGTTTCAAGCTATGAACGGGCGAATCCTATCACATCGTTAAATATTCTTCACCATTCTTGCGAAATGTTTCAATCAACGGATTTAACTCGAAACAAAATTCCATATACGATTGATCACTAAAAGAAAACCGAACTAAATCCTTTTATGTTATAGTTCGAGAGCCAAGGCCCGCCAGACTTAGCGGCGTTTAATGTGTAAACACTTAACACTTGAATGTTTAATTAACGTTTGTAGCGTGTTTTTGGTTATGAATATTGTTCAATATTTTATTAACATATTAATATATAATACTACCTACTACCAAAAGGTAAAAAAAATACAAGCGCCGGTTTTTCAAGCGGTCACCCTACTAAGTACAAACAACTTCCAACGCTGCTTGACCTCCGCGATAGAACAAGATGCGATTCACTGAACATGCTAAATGGGACCCTTATCGGTCATTAACATAATTGGGTGAAATATGGGTCACTCATATTTTTTCTCGTCTTTTTCGGATACTTTTAAATTCGTAATACTTAATCAGGTTTTTGGTTCAATTTTCATATTAAAAAAAAATACCTGTTAATAAAGGCATAAAAATTTCAAGGTAAACTAAGTTAAATAAATGAAAACAACCCGAACAACCCCATGGCTTTATTGCGATAACAATTCGGTGAGCAGTCAATTTCGCGCTTCGGCCCGGTGGTGCTTCATGTGCTAGACTTTTTCCTTTGGGGCTACACTAACTCCAAAATCTCTATGGATAATCCGGCTACGGTTGAGGAATGGAAGCCAACATTACTGGCGTCATTGGCTAAATAGTCCAGTCATTTTAGACATTAAAAATCTAAAATTTAACAATAATTCCAAAAGTTTTAAATCTTTGGTAAACCTATTGGTACACCGAGAAATCTAATTTTGCAACGTTCTCCGAAGTCCGGAACATTGTTAAAATTGCAAAGAAATGGAATTTGTCTGCATTTTCGCCAAAAAAATTCCAAAAGTGCTGCAAACTTGGAGTAGCGCTAAATGTATTATTTTATACCACGTACCAGATTTGCAACCAATTAAGGTACGGAACATTGTTTTAAATTAGATATTAATGTTTTTTTCTAATAAACTAACCTGTAAATTTCCAAAAGCTCTGCAAACTTAAAACATACATCAGAAAAGTGTCCTGAACAGGTGTGCAAATTTGCAACCTTTTTCGTTGACCGGAACATCTTTATTTAAACATTTGTTTATCGGTGGTCATTTTTTTGAAAAAGGCGGTCTCAAAATAATTGCAAAAGTTCTGAATTTTGGTTGCAAATACATACTCAGAACATGTATTGTTACGCATTTACGACTTTGCAACCTCTTACGCCATCCGGACCGTGTGCAGTTTCGAAAAAACTAACCTTTGGATATTTCCATCCTAGAAAATATTGCAAAAATTTTGCAAATCGAGCCGATGATTTTATTTTGGGATTAATGACAGTATTGACAGTTGAAATCCCACATGCGATCCGGAGCTTTGAGTGATTTGTAAAAATCGAAAGTTTAGACTTTTTCACTGTTATGCATTTATGTACATGTTATCCATCATAAGTATTTTCAAAACGGAGCATTGGAACGCGAGACGCTGTCCAACCGAAAATTCTAGCTAACTACCCGCTGCAGCAGCGAGGTACCGTGACTCTTGAGTCTACATGTACCGTTATGCGGCTTAGGACGATATTAACAAGTCTTTCATCTTCATACTGAGTGAAAGGCGAACAGCTTCATACACATATTCTTCAAATGACGATACCTTACCTTAAAAAATACACTCTTTTACGCAGAATACTCCCACCTATCTAAAACTGTAAAAGTTAAGGTTCTACCCTACCAACTTCCTTATTTGGTAGTTTTCGACAAAGCTAAGGTGAAAAAAAACCAAATTCAAAATAAAACCAATACCGTGATGCACAAAAAATAGATGAAATAATTGTTGCTAGTTCTTTACAATACTAATCCAATCAGAATGGATTTAGAAAGAAGAATCACTTTTGAAAACGGTGCCAGGTTGACTTTCATTGCACTAATCTTGCTTCGAAAATTGTTTTCATTTCTTTGTTAGCCTTATGCACTTAATACATCGCCCCGAAAACAGGTGTTAGCACCCTCTTCAAAAGTGATTCTTCTTTCTAGATCCATTCTGATTGGATTAATGTTGTAAAGAATTACAAAAATATTTTTTCAAAAGTGATTCTTCTTTCTAAATCCATTCTGATTGGATTAGTATTGTAAAGAACTAGCAACAATTACTTCATCCTTTTTTGTGCATCACGGTATTGGTTTTTTTTTTAAGTTGGTAGTTTAGTCCGTTCATTTTTTTCGGGGGAAATTTAAAACAAAATTATTTATTACGATAAGTATGACATGCCGCCGTGGATAAGAATCGATGCAGTAGCTAAATAGTTTTTGCAGTAATGTATTTGCGTATTTTCGGAGTAATTTAAAAAAAAACTTATTTAATATGAAACAAAATTTCGCGAAGAAAATTAGAAAACAATATTTATTGTGATAATATAAAGTCGATTGAAAAAAAATGCAACAGTCCGAAGAATCGAACTCGGAACCCGCGGACGAGAGGTAGTGACTTAACTCGCTGCGCTACGAGAGAGTGTTACCATGCGCTGGCTAAATATGTAAATAAGTCCTTTCAGAAATTCTGTTAAATAGTTTTCCAATTCAAAGAAATACTCTTACAGTCTACATGAGTATGCATGAAATTTCTTACCGAAGAGTTTGTAATAATTCTTTACAACATTAATCCAATCAGAATGAATTTAGAAGAGAAAAAAAGAAAAAAAGTCGCACTGTCCGACCCGGGGTTTGAACCCGCAATAATTAGTTCGGTAGACTTTTACGTAGACGCTATGCCAAGTCCCTATTAAGTATTCAGTGACAATAAAGACTTTTGTGATACCTTTGAAAATATTCTATCTGTTCAAGGTGTACTAATTTTACCAGCTTTTTAAGCCTACCTTCGAACTCCTTTATCAGAATTTAAAAAAAATTGCATGGGGCCCACCGTGGGAAACTACCCTTTCCTTATGCGTGAACAGGACCAAAAAAAGCATACCTACGCGTCGAATTGATAACCTCCTCTTTTTTGAAGTCGGTTAAAAAGTACTAAAAAAGCACAAAATAAGGCCAATTTTACGGCAATACGAGTACGTATTTTTTGGAGAAAAGGTAGTTGAAGGTGATATTTTTGTTAAAAAAAAATAAAATTTTGACTTTGATGACTCATTGCTCTGGAAGTTGGTAGGGTAGAACCTTAACTTTTACAGTTTTAGATAGGTGGGAGTATTCTGCTTAAAAGAGTGTATTTTTTAAGATAAGCTTGGCCCTTGGTTCTCGCAAATCTGGCAATAATTGGAAAAAAAGCCGTTTTGCTAATTTCTCGATAACGGTTCTTTGGAAAAATAAATGAGTGTCATTTTCGTTTTCATCATCATCAGGAGCTCCACAGCCTATTGTTGGCCTTGGCTTCCTCCAGCATTCGCCTCCATGATTCTCGATCTCTGGCTCGACTTTTCCAGTTTCTTATTCCCAACTGCCTCAAGTCTGCTTCGACGTCATCTATATATCTTTTCTTAGGCCGGCCGGGTCTGCGTTTTCCTGACGGTACTTTCCCCAGCACTATCTTTGTCGGGTTCCGTTCCGCACCTCGTTGGACGTGACCAATCCATCGCAGTCTGTTTATTTTGATCACTTTGACAATGTTTGGAATCTTGCTGATTTCATACAACTCTGAGTTGTATCTTCTTCTCCAAACGCCATCAACCTGTATTCCTTTGTAGATCGAACGAAGAATTCTCCTTTCAAATCTTCCTACCAATGCTTCGTCTGCGTTTTTCAATGTCCACACTTCCGAACCATATAGTAGGACAGGCCTTATTAGTGTCGTGTAAAGTGCCAGTTTCGTCTTCCTTGATATATTTCTAGACGTCAGGTGCCTGCGTAGACCAAAGTAGCATTTATTAGCCAGTGCTATTCGTCTTCTGATTTCGGCCGATGTATCATTACCTTTTGTTATAATCGTGCCGAGGTACACAAACTCATCTACTGCTTCTATATTGTAGGTGTCGATCGTTATGTTCTGTCTGCTACTTCTGGAGTTTTTTGTGTACATATACTTTGTTTTGTGCTCGTTTATTTCCAACCCGATTTTTTTTGCGGCTTGCTCAAGTGCTACAAAGGTCTCCTTCATGCTCTCAAATGATCTTCCAAGGATAGCTATATCGTCGGCAAAGGCTAATATTTGCACTGACCTATCGAAGATGCACCCTGATGTGTTAATCGATGCATCTCTTACTGCTTTTTCTAGGGCCACGTTGAATAACAAGCAGGATAGTGCGTCGCCTTGCCTTAATCCTCTATTTGTTCTGAGGGGTGGGGATAGTTCACCATCTATTCTGACTCTACACCTTGCATCTTTCATCGAAATTTTCGTCAGTTCTACTAGGTGATTAGGTAATCCGAGCTGCTCCATAGCATCAAATAACTCATTACGGTTCACACTATCGTAAGCATATTTGTAGTCGATGAATAACATGTGGATGTTTATGTTAAATTCAACAGCTTTTTCTAGGATTTCTCTGAGTACAAATAGCTGGTCGGTTGTGGATTTTCCAGGACGAAAACCGCATTGATACTCTCCTAATATTCTTTCCACGTATGGTCGTAGTCTAATATAGAGTACACGTGAAAATACTTTGTACGTTGTGTTCAATAGCGTTATTCCTCTATAGTTGTTGCAAGATAGAGGGTCTCCTTTTTTGTGTAAGGGACACACTATGCCCTCGTTCCACTCGTCAGGCATTTCTTTCCGTCTCCAGATTTCCACTATTACTTCATGTAGTTTTTGGATAGTTTCCTCGTTTCCACTTCATGTAGTTTTTGGATAGTTTTTTCGTTTTCAGCGACCCCAAATTAGGTTACAAAAAACTTTTCCTATTAGGTACCCGCAATTAAGAATAAATTTGTAAACTAGTGTTAATGAAACTTCAGAATAGACCATGCAACAATGCAGAGCAAGTATTTCGGATTGATTTTGACGGGGTTTTTGTATTAATAAACACATTTCCATTTCTTATCTTGGGTTAATAACATATATTCGTGTTTGGCAGAGCACTTCTGAAAAATAGTTGTCTATTTCTTCGCGAAACTACTTATACCTTTTTATTTACTACAAGTATTCTAATTTAATTTATTTTATTTAATATTATTCTTGTAGTTTACGAATTCATTACATATACGTCAAAGCAAAAGGAAATTTGAAAAACAAAAAAGTTTATCCTTTAATACTGCTTCACGGCTTTCCTGGCAGTGTTCTAGAGTTTTACGAAATGATCCCTAAATTGACAACAGCCACAAAAGATAATGAGTATGTGTTTGATGTAATTGTCCCAAGTTTACCAGGATACGGTTGGTCACAGGTATTTCCATTCAATTTATCTCATACAATTTTAAGAAAAAAAATCATAAATATAATTTTTAATTGCAGACAAGCGCTAAGAAAGGCTTTGGTCCTATAAATATGGCAATAGTACTTAAGAATCTGATGAACTTTTTAGGCTACGAGAAATTCTTTATTCAAGGTGGCGATTGGGGTGCAATAGTTGGACAATATATGGCAACCATCTTTCCTGAAAATTCGATTGGATATCATTCAAATATGTGTCTAGTGGCTGCTCCGATTGCTATAACGAAAGAATTAGTCGCTTTAACTTTACCATCCATATTTATTGATAAGAATTATCACGAATATTATTTACCAAGCTTGGCAAAAATTATGTTCTTAATTCAAGAAACTGGCTACATGCATCTTCAATCAACAAAACCAGATACAATTGGAATAGCTTTATCCGACAATCCAGTTGGCCTAGCAGCGTACATTGTTGAAAAATTTTCAACTTGGACAAATCCAGCATATATGCATCTTCCCGATGGAGGCTTAGAGAAAAAGTTTACACTTGATCAAATTCTAGATAATCTTATGATTTATTATTTAACAAATTCATTAACCTCAGCGGTAAGACTTTATTCAGAATTCTTTAATCTAGAGTCGGCTTTCCACCCTTTGGCGCGTGCTAAAACGGATGTTCCAACGGCATGTGCAAAGTTTAGAAATGATTTGGTACATATGAGTGACTGGGCGCTTGCCGTTAAATTTTCGAATATAATACAGACCACATATATTAATGATGGAGGACATTTTGCTGCTCTAGAGCTTCCGGATATTCTGTATAAAGATGTTGTAGAATTTGTAAAGAAAGTTGCGCCCAGTTAACTATTAAGTAAAGTTAAAATTATAATAATTTTATTATTAAATACATTTTTTATTCTAAAAGACTTGACTTTATTTGTGAACATTGGTCTTCCATTTACGTTAGTTCGCCCAAGGTCAGTTAATTATTTAAAGGAGTTTTCTTCAGATTCATAAATTATTCGCATAAATAATAAAACGATAGACTACCACCTAATGAAAAAATCCATGGCAACTTACCCTGCAAACAATTTCTCGGTGGCTCGCTTTCTGCTTGCGAAGGGTACGAGAAAAAGATTCAAAACGCAAAATGAAAGCTTTCCTGGTTGATTTGTTTCTCCCAAAGCCTTCATGCTGTAGAAAAATATTGAGAGCCGATTTCCCCGGAATGGGACTTCAAATCTCCAAATTAAGTTTGGTTTCTCGAGTGGATCGATCGACTCGAAAAAAAAATTCTTCTCGATTCTCGAGCAATGCCAAATATGAAACTTAAGAGTCCCCGCACACTACAGACTTTCTATCGGCCGATAGTTTGGTCGAGTTCTTAATCAGTATGAAGATATATGCAAGTGCGCACATTACAACGTTTGGGTATCGGCCGATAAATAAGTTTGATGGGCTACACGATTGCCTTCAAACTAAACTGTCGGCAAACTATCGGCCAACTGCTTAATCAGTATGGAGCTCTTCCACGCGCACACACTTGCCGATTGTTTAGTCGGCTAACTCGGCCGATAGTTCAGCTCGCGTCATACTTTGGCGTCCTTCTCCTCCGTTGTATGAAAGCAATAATAACTTTTCAGGACAATATTGTATTAACTCTCATTATGCGACCGTTCTCTTCAAAAGTCGTTTACGAACTAGCAAATCTTTTGAGAACAGTCGGCCGACAGTCGGTCTGGTCTGCGCACTCACCACCAACCCGACGGTTTAGTTCGTCCAGTGTGCGCGCTACAAGTCCAACCCGGCCAAACTGTCGCCCAATAGAAAGTCTGTAGTGTGCGGGGACTTAAGTTTCATATTTGGCATTACGACCAAATCTACAGATAAGCTCTGCCATACAAAACCATCAAATTGTGTGATATTACTCCAAGTGCAGCAAACCACGTATATTTAATTAAAATAGAAATTGTTAAAAGTTTATTGTATGCATAAATTTAACTTTTTAATAATCGTCAAACGTCTTTATCGACACGTAAAGAGACGATAACGTTGTCGATATCGTGTTGCCAAATTCCAATTTTCATTTATCGCTGGAAGTCGATATCGACTCGAGAAACCAAATACTGCCCCAGGGTTGTAGAGACTACCAAGTCAAAGGAAGCGATCTATCGTGTCCACCATTGCAGGTAACTGGCCAACTGGGATACTTTCGGCCAGATTGGGAATTCCGTACTCACTCGCAGTTACTCGACTTAATTCGGTCAGTTACCGTTTACTGTGCACTAAATTACCACCTATGCGAAGAAGCCCCATGCAGGCTTTCCCTTAAGAGGGAATACTGTGATCTTTCACTGTTTCTGTCACTATTTTGCAAAAAGGGAGGAGCATTTGATTGGCCAAACAAGTCTAGTCTGCAAACCTTTAGGCTGAGCATGTTCAAGCGATTTGGTCTACAAATCTTAGGTATAGAGGCTGCTGCTAAGAGTTTAATATAACTAAGTGACGGGCACGGTATTCGCTGAACCCGAAACCTCAGTAAAAGAAGAAATGAGAAAAGCTGCCGGGTCTACTTTGTCAAAATTTTAAAGTGCTGCCAGCCAAAGTAGTTCGGCTTTGTAGTGTGGCTAAAATGTTATATTGGTGAAACATTGCAGCTATCATATGGAACTATGGCTACCCTTCTTGTTTTTCTTTGACGGCTCTACAACCAGGATCCGGTTCTGCCCTCTCGCAATTATTCTCTCCGCCGGTCTCGAATCTAAGCCGATGTCATCCAATTGGCATCCCTAAACTCTGGGTGTCGGTCTACACCATCCTTCCAGCCGAGGCTGACTCTCTCTCCCAGTCGCACCCCATAGATCTTACCGCAGAGAACCCCTCAATCATACGAGCTAGATGCCCTGCCCAACGGAGCCTAGAAAGCTTTATTTCCTTCACAACATCTATGTCGCGATCGCGCTCGTAGAACTCGTCGTTGTAGTCTCCGAAACCGCCCTTCCTTACATAAGGGGCCAACAATTCTTCGAAGGATTTTCCTCTCGAGCACAGCTAAGAGGTTAGAATGCTTTTTGCTAAGCATCCACGTCACGTATGCATATGGTTCCATGTTATTGTCGGCTGCTACTATTGACCCAAGGTAGGTAAATGATTTTACTACTTCAACTCGTGTTCCTCTACCTTTATTGTGCGACCAATGTTATGTGTTCTTGCAGACGGGGTTACCATGTATTTTGTGTTGCTTTCGTTGATGTGCAGTTCCAACTTTCGTGCCGCCCGCACAATCTGGGTGAAGGCATCCTGTACAGCTCTTGATGTTCTTCCAATGATGTCAATGTAGTCTTCATAAGCTAGTAATTGGGTGGACTTGTGGAGGATTGTGCCTCTTGATGTCACTCTCGAATAGGGAATCCAATCCCGCGAAGGCGGGATCCCGCAAATGCGGGATCCCGCACCATTTTTGCGGGATCAGAAATGCGGGACTAGACATGCGGGATCCGCGGGATCTGCGGGATTTGAGCAGTAGAATGACCTGTTAAAAGAACCGGGACTAAGAGAAATACTAACAATATTGCAAAGTATTAACAATTTATGTGCTGTGCGTGTATATGAACATGATCAATGTCACTACCACTACGACAGGGGATTCTACACGTGAATTGAGCGTACGGGGATTACCTTTGCGGCTAATTGTATTGTTTGTCAAACAAACTACTGAATCAGTCATACAAAGTATTCAGGGCAACTCTGAACTACGCTGGAATTGATTAGGCTGGAATTTTCTTAAGCGTAGTTTACATTATGCTAATACATTAGCGCTAATAGAGAAAACGTCATCATTAGCACACAATAAGTACAATGTAAACACATCTGCTAATTGCGTTAGCGCTAACGCCATTAGCGCTAGTAGTGTTGGTTGCCCTCCAACTTTTGTGCTAATTCAGTTTGCTAACGCATATTTTAAGATGGCGGGGAGAACTTCACAACAACAACAACTTCACTATTAGCGAACTGAAATTTGCTAATGATGTAAACAGACATTGTCTGCTAATTTATTAGCAACTAATTTATTAGTGTTAATGAATTAGCATAATGTAAACTACGCTTGAGGCCCGAATTCATCGACCTGGATATATTCTCGGTTATTTCTTATCGCGTACAATTCTACGGATATTTTTTGCTATTCACGAAAAGCAAATATACCAGTTTAAAATTTTTACAGAATTACAAATTTATTCATATTGATTCAATATTTGAGCCGTTTTCTTTGAAAGTGGTGTAAGTCCACTTTGTATGATGTGGAGGTATTTAAGGCTTTGCATTTAAAAGGATTGAAAAATATTGGTTTATGTTAATACGCTCATTTTACGTTTTTTAAATATTAAATTGATTTAATTTTATAATGTAATCGCTTTTAAAGTATTAGTTAAAAGAAACTTATACACTACTTTCAAAGTCAACAAAATATGAAAATCATACATTGATGAAATATTAAATATGGGATTTCAATTGAATCAAAGCAAATTTTCTTATGAAATTTTTATTAAATATGTTAAAAAAACAAAGTAAAAAGGTTTTATTCTAATATTTCTTCAGGTAATGCCATTTATATTATATTCATTACAACTTTATATTAATATGTTCCATTTTCCATTTTTTCATTATGAGAAAGTAGCCAAGATATATTGGAGGAATATAAGGTAATAGATCCATTAAATCGTTGAATTTTTGGGATGCGATGGATGGATATAAAGGTGGTAGTATTATAATATTCAAATTTTCGTGGTCTTCCAAGTGTGGGGGATAAATCTAATGTTTTAAACTCCCCATTTTCATCAAATGAAGTTTTATACAGCATTGTATATGGTTTGTTTTTTAAAAACCTTATCCAAAATATCTTCAGCCAAGTTACCGCTTCACCATAACTACTTTTTCCGTCTTTTTAGAACTAACTACTAAACTAGTAGTTTCGTCGAAACAAAATCATATCGTTTCATTTCATGTAAAATAAACTTTCTCCGTTTTCGGCATTGTTGTGTGATGGTATAATAATCTGTAGGAATAAACAGTAATTTTTTTTCTTATGGACGTCTCGATAGTTCCAAAATCGGCATATTTTGAAAGTTAAAAATGTCCACAAATTTATGTCTTTGCGGAAAGTGGACTTACACTACTTTCAAAGTAATTATATTTGTAATTTCATTAACTAGCTAATTGACAAATGATGAAAATTTTGAAGGATTTTTTTGGTAACTGTTTAAGATAAAAAGTTCATAGCAGATAGCATTGAATGTTATCATTAACTAACTTTTTGTCAAAAATGGACTTACACCACTTTCAAAGAAAACGGCTTGATACTTTATTTCATTTTTTTAATTTTCACTCACAGCTTTATTCAATTATGAGATTTCGAAACTTCAAAAGTTAGAAATCGGCGGATAAACTTATTACCAGGTCGAACTGGTATTAACTTTATCCAAGTCCCGAAAATCGCGGTCGGTGAATACGAAATATCCACGATATTTATATGCGTGGATATATCCAGGCCGGTGAATAAGGGCCTAAAATGCCCAATTTAGGCATACAAAAAGTTTCTACTTTAATTATATATAAGTGATTTTTTTACCAAATACGGCCCCTGTAACGAAGAGTAATTTCGAAATTACAATTTATGCTACTATGTAAGAAAATTCCAGCGGAATCAATTCCTGCATAGTGGAATTGGCCTGAATATTTTGTTTGACTGACTAAAGTATAGTTTGTTTGACATACAACACACTCTTATTTCATATAATACTTCATAAATTCATGAACATAACTACTTAGAAACAAAATCTATGATTTTTTTTGCAGTCCCGCAAATCCCGCGGATCCGCGGGATTGATGTCCTCGATCCCGCGGGCTTGCGGGATTGAGATTTTGATGCGGGATTGGATTCCCTACTCTCGAATCTCGGATTTTTTTTCTCCAACGCCAGGTTGTCGGATTCCAATATAAATATTGATTGGTCTAAAGCCGCGCTAAAAGTAGTAAAAAAGAGTGAAACAATAAGTAAACAAAACAGATGTAATAAGATAATTTATATTTATTGTTTCAGTTTAACAATAAATGAGAAAGCCAAATCTCTCGACTCGTTCGTTTTTTACATTGAATTTTTTTTCCGTGGTTTAGTATTATTTGTGTGGTACAAGAAGAAATTTCTCGAGTCTTTCAAGAGCTTGGTAGTCTCATGCATTACGTCTTTAAAAATTTCCCTATCATGCTTTTGCTGTAGCCGATGTTCATATTCTATTAATTCTTTTTGCTTGGCAAAAAAGTCATTTTGAAGTTTTTCTTGAATTGACAAAAACTCTTGAGTGCAGTGACTTATTGCCTTTTCGTATGGTGTTCTTCTTTTACGTCGAACCTTTTTTTCCGGGGTACCTAAACAAATTCTCTATATTAGTTCATCTGCTAATATGAATATTAGATAATGTACTTTGATTTCGTTCTGTGGATGATTCAGCTTCATTTTTATACAAGCTTTCTGATGATAGAGTATCTAAATAAAATGGATCGTCTGGTTCTTCAAGCTCAATATTCCTCTCAGAGTCTAGTTAAAACGAGAGTTTTACTAAAGTAAATAAATGTGATATTATACTACTTACTACAGTCGCTGACACTTATATTATCCAAACCTTCAAGACGTTCTTCCGATTGTGTCTCTAAAATTTCATTAAGTTCATCCTCAAAAGGACAATAAGCCTTGTCTCTTCCAATTATTTTATTTTTATTGTATTCAGATTTTAACTTTCTCCACTTCAATGTGATTTGATCAATATTTTTGTTTTTAAAGCCATAATTTTGCATTTCAGATTCGACCATTTTAAAAACATTTTTATTTAAATTTTTCCTTCCACCCAATAATTTTAAAACTTGTTTTTCTCTCATAATGTCCAAGAAGCATTTAACTTCTTCGTCAGTCCATATATTGCGTTTTGACATTTTTAATTAGTTGAATAGGTAATCAATTGATCTATAGATTGTCACTAAAATCGGAATTTAAAAAGGAAAATTCTCAGAAAATGTACAGGGAAATATGTATTATGAAACATTAAAACGCATTAGAACAAACGTAGATCTTGAAGAAATGTATGACGAAATAAGTATAGTTTACATACTCGTACATCAAATTGAGTAGACTACGATGGGACACATTTTACGAGTGTCGGAAGAAATAAAGCTAACCAGGATTTTCAATGGTAGACTAAAAGGAAATAGGACCGTATGAAGGTCAAGAAATAGGTGGATGAATGGCGTTCTAGAAGATATACGAAAACTACGTATGTATAACAAACTGGAAACAACTAGCAAGGACGACAGGGAGTAGTAGTATAGAGGTTTCAAGAGGCCAAAGTATACAAGGACTGTAATATACTACAACCATACGTGTAGCATATGTGCACAAAAAACACCAGAGGCAGCAGACAAAAAACATAAGATAGTCACCTACAATAAAGAAGCAGTTGACGAGTTTTTATACCTAGGGACGATTATAACAAAAGGTAATGATACATCGACCGAAATCAGAAGACGAGTAGCACTGGCGCTAATATAGTAAATGCTACTTTGGTCTACGCAAGCACCTGACGTCGAGAAATATATCAAGGAAGACAAAATTGAAACTTTACACAACACTAATAAGGCCTGTCTTACTATATGGTTGAAAAAAGTGAAGCATTGGGAGGAAGATTCGAAAGCAAAATCCTTAGTTCAATTTACAAGGGAACGCAGGTGAATGGCATTTGGAGGAAAAGATACAACTTAAAGTATCATTTAAAAATCGGTTTCTACAAAGTGGGAAGTTTCTCCTCCAAAGTTAAAATTCGAATTCAAACCTCGTAGTAATTTTGGCAAAATCGTTTCGAAAGCCAATGCTGAACCCTGAAAATCGAATTCAGCTCAATTCAGTTGATGCTGAAATTCTCAGTTGGAGGTTTTAATAACAATATTTAATTTCCATTTTGAACTTTACATTCTTCAAAATGGAAAAAACCAGGTAATATAAAAGAAAGAAGCTAAGGCGTGAAAAACACTTAGCATTATTGCACTTGAAGCAGCTTAGATGTGCAATCCATAGATATAACTAAGGTTGTGGCAAATATGGAATGCAAAAGTACCCTCTACTACACCTAATTCGCTTATCACCCAAGTTAATCCCCTGTTTATCTGGGCGATTCGGAACGCGTCTCTGAGCTTACGCTTGTATTCGGCAATCTACACTACTTAAAAAAATATATGCATTTAAACTTTTGCTTTCTCATACTACGGGAAAAATGCTATAAATTCGGGGCCAAAAAACTAGTTTTGAGAAATCGAGACAGGGACTGAAAATTCGGGACTGTCCCGGGAAATTCGAGACGTATAGTCACCTGAATGCGGGTATCTACACGAGTATTCTCGTTACATTTTGTTAAACCAGTTTCACCCATTGCTCTCTGTCTACACGCCGGGGAATTCACCACGAGCAACTTTCTTTTCTTTACAAGGAGATATCAAAGTGTGGGTAATGCTTCCCAGTAGGGAATGGAAGCCTTCCAGAGTCGAATCTGTACACTTTCCTTCGAATGCGTAATGTCTACTTTCTACATCGAATCATCCCTTCGATTAACATTGCGATGTCCTAGGGTCGAAGGCATAACGACCACCTTTTGCAATACAATTCATTACAATATGAAGGTATAAGAGCTATTTTTTGCCATTCCAATATGAAGGCTTCCAATTTTTACCAAGATATCCTGCATTCCGATTTCGTGAATTCGTAAATTCCCTACTGGGTTCCTTCTTCTCAGCTCATTGTGCATGTATTAGGGTAAGTGCAGTACGCAGCGTAGATGGTAGAGTAGAGCATAGCTGCGCATACTCGCTTATAGAACTCTCAATGGGTTTTAAATGGGTGTGTGCATAACGCAGCTCGCTTTCCGCTCGCAGAAAAAGCGAGCTGCGTTATGCACACACCCATTTAAAACCCATTGAGAGTTCTATAAGCGAGTATTCGCAGCTATGCTCTACTCTACCATCTACGCTGCGTACTGCACTCACCCTTAGTTGTCACGGCAAAAATTTTGTTTTGAAAATGTTACAACACTTCCCTCTTTCCGTTTTCCTCATTTCGCCTATAAAAATCGGTTTTACAACACGTAAGGAATACTCGTGGAGATTTCCACAATGAAAGCAGTAAAATTCCAAACATTGTCAAAATGATTAGAATAAACAGACTACGATGGATTGGTCATGTCGAACGAAGAGCGGAACGGAACCCGACAAAGATAGTGCTGGGGAAAGTACCGACAGGAAAACGGAGACCAAGTCGCCCTAAGAAAAGATACATTCATATATAAACGACGCCGAAGAAGACTTAAGACAATTAAGGAACTGGAAAAGACGTGCCCGAGATTGACAATCATGGAGGCGAACTCTGGAGGAAACCAAGGCCAACAACCAAGGTTATGGAGCTCCTGATGATGATAATTTTAAAAACGGTACCTAAGTTGGAAGGGCTACGGTTTAGTATCCTGCGGCACGATTTTATGGATGGGGAAAGTGGATAAGGAGAGGAGAGGGATGGGTGTGCATCCCCTTAAAGTGTGCAAGTGCGGGAATGTTCCGTTATTGCAAAATAAATAAACAATTTTGTTCTTATTTAAAAGGTTTTCTAAAATTAGGAGCTCCCGAGTAAAATCTTAGCATTGGTATATCCATATGTATTTATGCGCAAGGATTCAAAAAAATCGTGAAATTAGTACCGACGTCGAAAGTAAAATTACAAGCCATTCTGTAGGTTCTTCTAAAACCAAATATAGCAAGAATGAGTACCCTTGTTAAGGAATGGGGGCCCTGCCCGCCTACGCCATTTAATAGAGGGTGGGGAGCTCCGAAAACAAATAAAGACGAAAATAAACAGTGAGAGTTTCACTTTGCAAAATATCACCTTGTAAAACTGAGCATTAAAATGTAAATAGCTGTAAATAGGTACATTTTTGGGTTTTTTAACTTAGTTTGCCAAACATTTTATCGTCTAGCCGGTCGCAAATAGAGAAATTCAGATAACGTGAAGTTTGAAACAAATAAAAATAATGAAAAAAGTGACGTGAGGTTGGATTAAAAAAAGAGACAACCACTGTCCTATTCACTAAAAAGAGACAAACGCTACACTACACTACACACAAAAATAAGGGTAAAAAATAAAACAAGTATTAAATAACATTTTTGGGTAAATATATAGCAAAGTGTTACCCACCTCCGATTTTTTTCAAATTTTTTTTTTATATGTATTTTGGCCTGTAGAATCCATTTTTCGAAAAATAAATTGTCGCTCGCTTACCGTTTTCGAGTAATAAATTTTTATAGTTGTGTAAAATCGGTTTGCAGAAAAGTGATAACCGCCATATTGAAAACACTTATTTAGAACCCGAAGGGGGTTCATCGGGTGATTATTGATACGTTAACCTTAGAACGGGGGGTATGGGGGGCGGAGCCCCCCAAAATCGAAAAGCTAAATTCAAAAAGGGGGGTATGGGGGGCGGAGCCCCCCAAAATCGAAAAGCTAAATTCAAAAAGGGGGGTATGGGGGGCGGAGCCCCCCAAAATCGAAAGAGGAAATCTTAAAAGGGGGGTATGGGGGGCGGAGCCCCCCAAACGGGGGGATGGGGGGCAGAGCCCCCATTCCATAAAAAGTGTACTTAATTTTCCAATTGCACCTTTTGTTTTAGAAGAACATATAGGATGATTTGTTGAACGTTCGACACCAGTGCTAATTTCACGATTTTGCTGGATCCTTGCGCAGGTAGACCAATGCTAAGATTCGCCTGAGGAGCTCCTAATTTTAGAAGAGCCAAAAGGAGGTTTAGTTGTTTTACTTCCAACATTAGTGTTCATTTCACGATTTTGGTGGATCCTTGCGCATGTAATGTTGGAAGTAAAACAACTAAACCTCCTTTTGGCTCTTCTAAAATTAGGAGCTCCTCAGTTGAATCTTAGCATTGGTCTACCTGCGCAAGGATCCAACAAAATCGTGAAAGTAACACTAATGTTGCAAGTAAAACTGCAAATCATATTGTATGTTCTGCTAAAAGAAAAGGTGCAATAGAAAAATTAAGTACTCTTTTTATGGAATGGGGGCTCTGCCCCCCATCCCCCCGTTTTTGGGGGGCTACCGCCCCCCATACCCCCCGTTTTAGGGTATAAGTTTTCGATTTTGGGGGGCTACCGCCCCCCATACCCCCCGTTTTAAGGTTAAATTTTTGGATTTTGGGGGGCTGGCGCCCCCCATACCCCCTCCTCTTACAAGTACCCATTATAATTTTGGAGGGTTTTACTACCCATACCCCCTCCGCCAGTTAAATAAGTGTTTTCAATATGGCGGTTATCACTTTTCTGCTAACCGAATTTTCCCAACTTTAAAAATTAATAACTTGAAAACGGTAAATGAGCGCCAATTTATTTTTCGAAAAATGGATTCTACAGGCCAAAATACATATAAAAAAAAAATTTCAAAAAAATCGGAGGTGGGTAACACTTTGCTATATATTTACCAAGTGAAAAGTTTCATCTTGCCATTTCGTTCCGGTTCTGAAAACTTCATCTACAAATATCATGGCAGTGATGTGCTGTATTGTTCACTTGTTGATATTAAAGAAGAAGATGAAAATGTCAAAAGTAGTATTTATATTTCATTTGTAAAACAAGTTTTTTTCATTGTAAATAGCATAAAAATGGATAGCATTTGCGTATGCTGAATAACAAATTAAGTTGTACATTAGTAGTATTAAGCACAATGGTCCGATAAAAACGTAATTCCTGTCGAATTATAATGGAGCCAAAAGAAATTCGCCGCAGTACAAGAATTTTAAGCAAGAAACATGATCACTCCCCCGAGCCTTTAAATATTGAATCTCTTAAAACAGAAGAATTAAAAAGATGCGCCGATTGGATTCAGTTACAAAAACCTCCTAAGAAACCGCGCAAATCAGCAATTGATAAAAATTCAAGCACAAAATTTGATAAGCAACCAGAAGCTTCAACGGTAATACAAAATTTTAGCATTCTTGTAGCTTTATTACAGTTACAAATATTTTATTCTTAAGGATTCATTAGCAATTCTAAGGCAGTTTAGAGCAGCAGATATACGAAAAAGTGTACTATATGTTTGTGAATGGGAAAATTGCCTCAAGGATTTCGGCGACGAAAATAATTTATATAATCATGTCAATAGTCACATAATTGATTTACATCCCTGTAGAAGTACGTAAAGCTCCCCAATTAAACCTATACTAACCTATCCGAAATCGCTGTATCATACCATTAACACTTTACTAATACATGTAATAACTCAATTAGAAATTTACTGTTTATTAAAATTTCATTTTGTTTTAGAAAAGTTCTACTGTCTTTGGGATCTATGCAAGTTCGAAACAGAATGTAATAAAGAAATAACCCGCCATATACATTATCATTCCTATCACACCGTTCTGAAAACAATTGGCGAAGGTATCAGTACTAAAGTGAATATTCCCCGCTGTACAAATGACTCTACCAATAGAAATTCAGTTCCTGAACTTCGTAATGATTTCTTTTGCCAATGGGATGAATGTGAAAAAACTTTTATGTCGATTCATCTTTTTCATGTTCATGTCCATGGGCACATCGAATTTGATGATAAGTTTGTAACAAAACCGAAGAGAGAAAATGGACTGTTTTGCTTATGGGAACATTGTGGAAAACATTTCACAGTTTCATACAGATTATCTGAGCATGTAAGAAAGCATATCAATGAGCGAGTTGTAGGCTGTTTTCAATGTGGAGCACTGTTTAAAAGCAATACGATATATTTTGATCACTGTAAGCGGCAAGAGACAAATCTTGGTAAATTTTTATTTTTGAAATTATGCAGAATCTTTAATAATTATTTTTGAATTATTAGGTGAAGAATTCCAATGCGCAGATTGCTTAAAGTGTTTCGCATCGGAAAGATTGCTACGATCTCATGTCTTGATGCATATTAATTCCTTTCAATGTGCAGAATGTGAAATGACATGCAATTCCGCCCAGGCATTAACTAAACATGTTAGATATCGACACCTTTTAGAACGACCCCTCAAGTGCCCTCACTGCGAACGACGGTAAGTACATTGAAAGCATTAACTTAAAATCTAAACACACATTTTTGAAATGAGTACAATTTCCAAGGTTGAGAGGAAGTGTTGGACCTCACGCTGTCTACCTACACGGAAACATTAAAAGTAGAAAACTGGAGAGTATCAGATCAAGTCTCAGACTACCCTTGGATTCGCTTCAGAGTGAACTTGCAGCTTGAAGCTCCTCAACCGCACAGAAACCCAAGAAGAACTGACTGGAAGAAGTTCGGTCAGGTTCTGAGAGCCAGACTCTCGAGAGAGCGCCAACAGAAAAGGATGGACTTTATATAAAAATCAAAGATAAGGTCAATACTTTCGAAAACGCTTTCCATACAGCGTATAAAGTATCCAACTTTTCCCCGTGGTGGAATGAAGATCTCTCGAAACTCAGGAAATTAATAAGAGAGATCTTCAATAGTTACTACAAAAAATGCTTTTGCCAGCCTTACAAAGACTGCCTAAAGCTGTACCAGAAAGCCATTGCCTCAGCCAAGAGATATCTGGCAGGGGTATTGCCAATCTAGAGAGACTTGAGGAGATTATGCAGGATCCTTAGTCTCCAGCTCAACATATCTTAGAGATAGATCCACTGAGAGAGTTTTGCTATCGAAAATAACCTACATTACAAACAATCTACTTTGGTAGCCTTCCTAGACATACAACGTACATACTGAATCGATTCCACAAGCTCCCATAGCCCTAAACGTAGAAGAAAGCCTTAGGTTATATTTGGTAGCTATGTTGAGCTCGAGAATAATTCAACCGGATTTGGGAACCAAGACGGCAATCAAATACGAGACGTGATCTCCCCTTCACTATGGTTCGTAACTATAAATAGCATACTAGAAAAGCTAGGCATAAGTGGAGCTAAGGTAGTAGCATACGCAGATGATAATGGTGGCAGGATTGTTTGCAACCGTGATAATTGAAATTATACAAGGATGACTAAATAAAGTTAGCAGTTGTCAGCAATCAATCCGGAAAAACCGAGCTGATGCTATTTAAAGGGAGAACGAAAATTTCCACATTTAACCTCACTTTATCCTCCAGAGTTAATTTTCTGGGTCTAATACTGGACCCAAAACTCAACTGGAAGTCGAACATCGAGGAAAGGGTAAACTTGCATAGCCTTCTACGCCGAAGAAAGACCTTTGGCAAGAAATGAGACCCCAACCAAAGATGGTCCTATGGATATACATAGCCTGGCTACGCCCAATACTCACGTGAGGTTCGCTAGAATGGTAGCCAGCGCTGAACAGATCCTATAATGTCATAAACTGGGGAAGGGTGTAGCGGATGGTAATAATAGGGGCAACGGTACATGCCGCACGAAAGTACTTGATTTTCTCTTGCACCTACTCTCCCGACCTTCACATCAAACACCTAGCCTCGTGTAGTGCCCTCAGACTGAGGGAATCCGGGACGTAGGCCTCGAAACCCTACGGACAAAGCAACAACTTGAACCAATTGTATGACTTCAGACATCCTTCACAACTGATTAACAATCTAGATACAAGAGTTGCGGCAACCATACACTAAACTTAACCTGTACTGTTCTAGTTCATATATTAAATTCTTCTCCCAGGCTTTTATTTTTCAACTGTGAAGTCTTTTCTTCTCTTCTTTGTTTTTATTTTTTCCGCTTGCAAGCTTACATTCATTGTTGAACACATCGTTCCGATCTTTACGACTTTTGGCTTAGAATGAACCAGCAGTACTGATCACAGTATTTTTAAGGCGTGCTCAACTCTGGTCGAAGCCCGGCATTTTTCTCACTGAAGGTGTAGAATTGATCTGTATTGATTCGAGCCGGATTCGCGGATAGAACTTTTTTATTATACGTACAATGCACTCTCGGAGCACCATACCAATAAAATAGTCAGCCTTATTCTCGTTGTCGAGTGACGTGACAGACGTCACTTCGACCTTAAATTGGTATTCTCATTTTCAATCTAAATGACTCCTGGCGACTAGATCTGCAAACGTCGAATTCTAAGGCTGCGTTCAAGTTACGCAGCTGACTGCAAAATATTGCATTTAAGCGTTCAAAATATGAAAACCGCGGCAAAAATCCTTCAATACTCGACATTCGAATGCTGATAACAAGCAGCTGCTGCATTAAATTTGCAGTCAGCTGCGTAACTTGAACGCAGCCTAATTGTCGCAAGGTGGTGGGTGAAGTGATATTTCCCTCGATACGTTTGTAGGTATCGACAGTTTCCAACGACACTCGCCAACGAGAATAACCATTAATGATCCAAGTTTATGTTAGCACCTCAGTACATTCGTAGCGTCACCACACCAGCCCCGTCGACTAACACAAGGTCTATTTGGTAACGAGCACCTCCATTTGGGATATACAAGTTGCTTTGCGCATATCCTTACACGATATCCTTAAAACAACCAAGTTCTTACGGGCTGCAATACCTCTAACTCGTCGTTTGGTATTCATGTTCTCATGCAAGCTGTGGGTACCAACGTGCTGCCTATATATAGGCTCTCGACCGCTTGTAGGGTTCACATATCCAAGACAATTTATACATCATACCTGAGGCCGGCATTAAGTTCGATTTCGACTACTTCGGAGAATTCTCTTTTCTGCAGGTCCATCAACATTTATGAGCTTATCTTCTTACATTTAACTCGCTCGCAAAGAGTGCATAGATTTCGATTACCGCTTTAAAGCAGACAACATCCTTGCAGGCTTGAGGCTTGTTATTCGGTCCGTAAAAGATGGTTTGTACGGGTGAGATTATTAGCGTCACGCCAACCTCACTTGGAAGGAACTAGCCCGATCATTTTACCATTTTATCGTTATCAATTTTTGTTTAATTTTGGGAAATTTATCAAATAAGTCAAAGCGTATGTAACCACCATTAGCTTAAGGAGAAACAATACAAAAATGTCTGTAATTATATACTTTTTAAAAGAAACATTTTTTACTTTACAGATTCGTAATGAAAAATGATCTCGTCAAGCACGTCCTTTCTATACATAAAAAGAAAACATTTCCCTGTGCAGAGCTTGGCTGTAAATATTCAGCAAAATCATTACATCGATTAAAGCTGGTATCTACTTAAAACAAAACTCAATTTTCAATTGCCAAATTTGATATATTTCCTTTACAGCACGACAGAGAAGTCCATGGACAAAATTCATCGGTTTACGGCTGCCATTGTTGCGATAAACAATATAAACGAGGACGAGAGTTATCAAAACACCTTAAAAAAGTTCATCAGTTTCAATCGCTTCCTGGACACACAAGATTTGCTTATCGAATGGACCAGGATGGGATCCATCGCCTTCAGACAATGCGTATTGAGAGCTTAGAAGTGTCGAAACATTCAAAATCAACTGAAGCACTTCGGATAGACTCGGAAGGCACTTCATTTCACGTAACTGAACTAGATCCTGGGACAGATTTAAAGGTTCCGTTTAAAGTTATTGCAACCCATGATAGTACTATGGATGAGCTGGATATTCCAGTGAAGGAGGAAATAATTGAAGAAATCTCTTCGAAGGATGTGATTATTACGTTTAAAGAATTGGATGAAGATGGAAATGTTATTCAGTCGAAATGTATTTCTGGGAATAATTTTATTATAGGTTAAAAAAAATTGTTATACAAGTATTATGAAGAATATACCTTTTTTATAATGAGCTGTTATTTATACTTTTCATTCACCTGAAATAAATAAAAGTTTCTAGTTTGATATAGTGGAAATAGAGAATCGTCCGCGAATACTCGTAATCCAGGTACATCCTGGCTTTCTGGATTGACTAAAATATACGCACAATTGATGCTCTGGTGATAACGTAGAGACCGTGCTGCTTTGATGAATACCTCTCTATTATTTTAATTTTTTATTATTTAGTCGTACGGACATACAAGTACATGCAACTTCTTTCTTCTTAAATGGCCTCTAGAAGTCTCTTCTTCCAAACGTCTCTTTTTGTGGAGGTACTGGGTCCAAATGTACCGCGGACACTCGTTTGGCCTATTGTACTACACCCCTATACCTCATATTTATACGCCGCACCGCTTGAACAGGTTCAACAGTCTGCCTAGTGGCTTGTTGCTTAGACTTGAATGTTCGGGCAGCGTCTGGTCAAACAAGGAGACCCTGCTCCTAGCTATCGAGGGGCACGCAAGTGTCTACTTCCTCGGCTGACTCGGTAGTGTAGCGCCCTACCTAAGTTGAGGAACCCTTACCCTTAATTGACGCCATCCTTAAGCAACCCCCCCCCCCCCCCCCCGCTTCCTTATGCAGGCTTGTGAAGTGCTCCGTTTTATTCTTCCGCATGGCATTTTTAAGCCCTCTGCTCGTCTCTATATTCCATAAGGAGTTCCTCGAATTCCAGCCGTTCCGGCCCTCTTGCCTTTAGGCCAACACTTCGATGCCCCTCGATTTCACCATTCCACCAGAAGCTCGGTGAACGTCTTCGGGGTTTTAAGCTACTGACAGAAACAGGCGCAAACGCGGTGCGGACATTGGCTTCGCGGTATGTGACGACTTTTCACTGACATGATGTTGCGGTGTCGGCGGCGCGCTCCGACTTTGAACACAACAACGAAATGGGGCTACGTACACTAGTCATGATTACTATGTAGTAAAACCGATTTTTAAGAGAGAGGTGAAGGGGCGGGGTGAGTATGCCGCCCCTTCACCTCTCTTCTTAAAATTCGGTTTTACTACATAGTAATCATGACTAGTGTACGTAGCCCCAAAGTGACCAGTGGACGTGATAGAAAAAAATTGAAAAACCTGAATGATTTACATATAATTTTTCTAGCCTACAGGGTTTGTCTTTTTTTTAGGTGCTAATTTAATTACCCGTTTGGAAAGATAAAGATTCAACAAATTTGCTATCCTAGCCAACACCAACACACGACTCGATATGCCCACCACCACCAAAACACGACTCAAAACACAAACATCTACGCAACGCGCAAAAAGTAGAAAGTAAAGCAACTTGCGCGGTGTGTGCGTAGCGTAAAACAGCATTTCGTTATAGTACAGGATCCGTAGAACAACGATCTTCACCGATCGAGTACCCGAATGAAATTTTTTTTGGTGATAAATAATATGCTAACAAAAGTAACGGTGATGGGTTGCCTAACGAAATATGTTCAAGGCTATATTTAATAGGCTTTTTTTCGCCATTTAAGGCTTTTTCTCTATTTTGAGGAGAAACTATGCATTTCGGAGAAAATATCAAAAGAGCAAAGTTATGTCCAGTAGAGCATAAAATTTCCTAAACATTTTGTCTTCACTGTTTTTTCGAATTCCGCATAGTTTCGCCGCTAGCGGTCGTTTTGCGCTTTTTTCAGATTCTGTTGATAAATCAAAGCCTCCAAAGAAAAGCCGTTGAAAAACTGCAACTACTACTTTGATCTCATTTAATTTTTCATACAAATCCATAATTTTAGCACAAAATCTAAAAAAAGGTGCAATACGGACGCTAGCGGTGAAACTATGCGGAATTCGAAAAAACAGTGAAGACAAAATTTGTAGGAAATTTTATGCTCTACAACTTGGCTCTTTTGATATTTTCTCCAAAATGCATAGTTTCTCCACAAAATAGAGAAAAAGCGGAACATGGCGAAAAAAAGGCTATTAAATATAGCCTTGAACATATTTCGTTAGGCAACCCATCACCGTTACTTTTGTTAGCATATTATTTATCACCAAAAACAATTTCATTCGGTTACTCTATCGGTGAAGGTCGCTCTTCTACGTATCTTACACTATTAGTGCGTATTTGAATATACTACTTCTATTCTCTCTGTCATTGCCCGCACGGCGTTTGCGCCTGTTTCTGTCAGCAGCTTTAGGCCACATGGTATGAAGGCGACACATGCCCCTTCCATTGACGGGCTGCGGTAATGCATGCAGCCCTTTCATTGGCGCACCCTGTTTCCCCAGTATTCTCTTGCACAATTATCTCTTTGAACAACTCTTCATCGAGCTTGTCAACAGCAGTCAACAAGGGTAACTTGATTGAAAACGCCCAGCTCACCAAGGGCATGCTTATCTCTAAATAAATACAAAACAAATAAAATATTTTTCACTTTGTTATATTTCCCCAATCTCCAGCAGCTCCAACTAAAGTTAAATGCTCTCGTACAGCTTTATCTAAAATAGCATAAACCTCCGAACAGCCTGCAAGAGCTTGTTCTAAAACTTTTGGTAAATGATCCAAGTGGAATCGCTGCGACATTTCCATAAACGCAATCTTTTTAGAACTTGGTAAAGAAGCAACAGTTAGAGTCGGCCCACCTATAGAAAAGGTATTAAAACAAACTGCATATAAGTTAATAGAAAAAAGTACCCGACACTTCTTCCAGATGTGAAATGTCCATCAATGGTATATCATTGGCCAAAGATGCTGTACAAGCACAAACATATTCCTTTAAACAAATCCCAGCATCCACCAGGGCTAATGTAGCCGCATTTACAGAAGAGCAATAGTTTCCACCATCGGCCTAAGTGATTGATTCCTTACTTAGTAAAATTTCAAGCATAAATTGGATCATACCTGCAACACTTCAATAAAAACATCGATTTGTGATCGCGGGTAGAGTTCAGTCTTGATCGCTGCACTTAAAGTCTGCTGCAAATAAATTGTCATTTCCTGGGATTTTCTATCTCCTCTTGGGCGTTTCTTTCTTTCCCCAGTAGAGAAGGTAGCCATGCTATATTGACAATTTACAATTACCTCGTTGGGATTGCTTTTACGAGCTGCAGCCTTCAATAAAGTTAATAATAAATATACAAAAAGTTTCAGATTTGCTTTACCTGATGAGGTCCATAAACGGCTGCTAGGACTTTTGTGTTACCTTGCTCAAAGTATGCACTGCCATCAGGCTGGCTAAAGACACCTAGTTTACATCGTATTCGTCGCAGCTCATGGGGCCTCCTTCCATCAAGGCGTAAACCTTGTTCAGATATTAATTTTGGTGCCATGTGCGTTTTATGTTTAAACAAAAACCGGCCTTCGTGTTTTAAGCAATATAAATGTCAAAACAATGCTTGGGTCTTCTTCTTATTTGTATGTGAAAAATCACAGCTCCTCGTGCAGATTTCATTACACTAAAGCCAAAACTTCTCTTCCAAAAAATAGGGATTTTTGGAACTTCGTTCCGTATCTTTTAAAAATTCTACCTGCGTGTAAAGTAAAGTGAAACATGTTGATCAACTTGGTTGAGTCTCACAAATAGTTTTACCGTGTGTAGAGCTGTTGCTCAACCAATTTGACGGTTGCATAATCGATTGAAGTAAATCAATACATTTTGATTTCATGTAGGCGGAGCTTTTGGTTGATAAACATGTTGAACTGTGTGTGGTGAAGTTGAGCAACGGAATTGAATGAAAATCAGCTGGAAGTAGTACTTTTATTGTAAAATGTCAAATGTGAATATTTAAAGCGTTTTTAAAAATATCTCTTGAAAGGATCCTTCGTTCATCCGCATATAATTTTTATAATCAAATGGTTCAGTTTCACTAATTAAGCCTAGTATGCTGCTCGTGCGGAATTCAGACTCCCCTTTAAAATGCATGTAAAAAAAGTGTGCGGAATTCAGGCTGGAGGGCAGTCTGAATTCCGTCCATAAAATTAGTACGCAGTTCAGTCTGAATTCAGACCGTAAATGAACTTTGTTTAGGCCGTATCAGAACCTCTGCAGCGCTGCAACGACAAGTGTTTCTATTGGCTGAGGCTGGTAAAATGACAAGCAAAGCAGCACCAGACCAGCGTGCTACATTTTCATCTCAAATCCTAATTTTGCTGCATATATATGCAGCACTTTTGACACTTCGTAATGCGGCAAGTGATTTTAAACAAGGAGACGCGGGATTTTTTGTTTTAAATTATTTAAAAGGACATGGAGTAATAATTGGTAGAACTAGTGCAATTTTTAAATTTTTAATTTGAGGTTTAGCTATCAAATAAAAAGTGCGCTGCACAGCGGAAAAGACTAGAATCTGATACCGACTGCAGCATGTTGCTCTGGTGCTGCTGCTGCACGCTGCATATTTTTAGTTTCTGATACGGCCTTTTCTCTAGAAAATGGATGGCGTTTTTCCTGGGTGGAGACTTCTCGTTTCATTTTCCGCAGGCCAAGAAATGAAATTTCTATTTTCTCGAGCGGAAATTTTGACGTTTATCACTTTTATGCGGAAAAAAGTTGTTTTGGGAGTGTGATGTGTCCAAACAGTCACTGGGTGCCTTCCATTTAGACACAGAAAGACATAGTTGTGTCTAACAGGGTGTTCCATCACCGTCGTGTTTAAATATATTTCACCCGGCGGTGCACATTTTGCCGTTGAAGGAACACCATTTTAGACAACGGTGTCTCTCTGTGTCTAAATGGAAGGCACCCACTGTTATATCAGTTAGGTCTACCTTGTCTACATAACTCTCCCAGCTAAGCGGAATTCAGACTGATTATATGGATTCTCTACAGAGCGGAATTCCGCACGAACAGCATACTAAGCTTTAATAATTTTTGTTTTGAAAAAATTTTTTTTCTAAGTGACTGTTCACACCTTAGAATACAAAACTACAGGAAGGGAAGAGAATTTTAGCGTAGTGAAATTCAAACTGCACACTTCATTGCTCTTTTTTTCACTGAAAATTCACTCGTAACAACTTCAATTACACTAAAAACAAATTCTTTAAACTTTCTTTCTTCTTTTTAATTAGTTTTGCGAAAAACTGTAAATAAATTTTATAGAAAAACTCGTTTTAAAGAAAGTGCCGCGGGAAAATTTGACAGTTAACTAACAAGAAATTGTACCAATTTGACAGTTGACTGATAGCGATTACACTACGCTCCCATACACGGATTTTATACCCGAGGGCCTTTCCTGTAGTTCTATATTCTAAGGTTCACACAGGTCGCTATGTGCCTGCTCACACGGGTGGTCACCGCGACCTTTCAACACGAAATTTACAGGTGCGGGGAGCGTTCGGGTGGGAAGGAAGTGCGTCTCGATTTGAAAGCGACTAACGTTCGCTTTTCTGACCAGCTGACTGTTTCAATTTCATTTTGTATCACCTTACTGTTCCATTTTATTTTCGTTTCACCCGTATTGGGAGCAAACGTGCGATAGGACAATTTTCAGGCTTCAGTTTTGTTGCACAGATTTTTTACTAAAATTAATTATATTCAGGTAATCACAGTTTATAAAAATTTATGTCACTTTTATGAAAATCACAAACTTTGTTCCCGTACCGTATGTTCACCTGTCATAAAAACGACTGGACACAAAGCGAAACGTGTAAACAAATATTCGCTTTTTCGTTCGCTTTGTCGCGCCTCAAAGCGACCTGTGTGAACAGGCACTATGAGACGCGACAAAGCGAACATTTGTTTACACGTTTCGCTTTGTGTCCAGTCGTTTTTATGACAGGTGAAACAACCAGTACGGGAACAAAGTTTGTAATTTTTATAAAAGTCACATAAATTCATAGCTGCTCTTAAAAGTTTTACAAAATGAATTTATCACGAAACAAAACTAAAGCCTGAAAATTCTCCTATCACACGTCTGCTCCCACTGCGGGTGAACGAAAATAAAATGGAACAGTAAGGTGATACAAAATGAAATTAAAACAGTCAGCTGGTCAGAAAAAGCGAACGTGAGTCGCTTTCAAATCGAGACGCACTTCATCCCCACCCGAAACCTCCCCGCACCGAAAAATTTCGTGTTGAAAGGTCGCGGCAACCATCCGTGTGAACAGGCACTAACAACTCTTTTGTCCACATTCTTTTTTTCTTATTAAGATTTCTTCCTCTTCTTCATTCTCTTCCGAAATAACCATTAATGCCATCATCACCACTTTGTTCATATTTACAAGCGCACCTTGTCGTGGACAAATGAAGTTGATTAACTAGTTGAATGAGTGTGTGGCAAACAATAAACCAAGTTGAGCAACATATTTCACCGTGTATGGGCGGCTTAAGGCGAGGGTTCTACACATTCAATTTTCTGACATTCAAGACTTGCTTTTCTTTCGCTTGAATACAAATTTAGAAAGAGACTCGACTTGAAAGGAGAATTGAAAGCAGCTCAGAGTGGAACGGAAATTCTCGTTCAAATCACAGAGTTTTGACTCAACTTTTTTATGAATGTGCGAATATGAATGAATATGAGTGCACTGCATTCTTCTTCGGATTTGAATGAGCTCATTTTTTAACTATTCTTAAAAATTGAAAGAAAAGGGTTGATTAAGTGCAGACACAAGTTTCTTTCAAGTCAAGAAATTTGATAGGATTGAACGTCAGAACATTGAATGAAAAATTGAATGTGTAGAACCGGTCTTCCATTTTGAGCTGACCGCAGTAAGCGCGTATCGTGTCGCATCTCTGTGCGTGCTTCTGGAGCGCGTTCAAAAACCCTAATATGGTAAACCACGAGGTAAGCTGTGGTTATGCTGCATCGCTTTACTTAACCACGAAAGTTTATGTTTAACCATGGAGGTTTTTGAACGCACCGTGGTTAACTACAGGTTAAAGAAAACTATAAAAATAAAAACAAAATTTTCCATAAAATAGTCCCCGCTAATTGCTTCAATTATTTCATTTATTATTTATTTGCAATAATCCCACAAATCCCACTTTAATTTGTTCATGTGTTTAACATTAAAACAACTGTCAGAGAGTTGTTTTTATTGTTCTTCTTCTTAACTATCGCTAACCATGCTCCCGAGCAGGGTTAAAATTTAACTACACCATGGTTAACCACGAGAGTTTTTGAACGCCAAAAAGTTATGCTCGTGGTTATGTTGTAGTTAACCACGGAGTTTTTGAACGACAAAAGTTTACTATAGTTAACCATGGTTAACCATAGTAAGGTTTTTGAACGCGCTCCTGCTGAGCTTACTGCAGTAAGCTCAACACGTGTCACATCCACCATTAGTTGTTCAAAGCATGGAGGCTATACAAGGAGACAAAACTCCGTGTTGTCAATTTTCGTTTGATTATTGGTGGCGCTGCAGTCAAATGTACCCCAAAAAACATGGCCGATTGTATTTATCCGGTTCATGGTAAAGTTCGTTTATTACTAATATATTTTACGTTTAGCAGCTTACAGCTGTTTACCAGCTTCTAAATTCGATTTTATATCAATGCGATTATTCGTAATTAATCAATTTTTGATGTTTCCAATGACTTTTTATCAAATTCATGTGGGGTACATCGGACAAAGGTGACATCTGTGGCCAAAAATGAACTAGAAGTTTAGTTTCTTCCACCCATCCATTTTCTGTCATTTTCCCCATAAGAGTTTTGTCTCCGTGTATATTCTCCATGGTTCAAAGCTTAGAATACAAAACTACAGGAAGGGCCCTCGGAGAATTTTAGCGTAGTGAAATTCAAACTGCACATTTCATTGCTCTTTTTTTCTCTGAAAATTCACTCGTAACAACTTCTAATTGACAAAAACAAATTCTTTAAACTTTCTTTCTTCTTTTTAATTAGTTTTGCGAAAAACTGTAAATAAATTTTATAGAAAAACTCGTTTTAAAGAAAGTGCCGCGGGAAAATTTGACAGTTAACTAACAAGAAATTGTACCAATTTGACAGTTGTCTGATAGCGATTTCACTACGCTCCCATACACGGATTTTATACCCGAGGGCCTTTCCTGTAGTTCTCTATTCTAAGGTTCAAAGGCATGCTCTTAGAATAGAGAACTACAGGAAAGGCCCTCGGGTATAAAATCCGTGTATGGGAGCGTAGTGAAATCGCTATCAGACAACTGTCAAATTGGTACAATTTCTTGTTAGTTAACTGTCAAATTTTCCCGCGGCACTTTCTTTAAAACGAGTTTTTCTATAAAATTTATTTACAGTTTTTCGCAAAACTAATTAAAAAGAAGAAAGAAAGTTTAAAGAATTTGTTTTTGTCAATTAGAAGTTGTTACGAGTGAATTTTCAGTGAAAAAAAGAGCAATGAAGTGTGCAGTTTGAATTTCACTACGCTAAAATTCTCCGAGGGCCCTTCTTGTAGTTTTGTATTCTAAGATACAAGGAGACAAAACTCTTATGGGGAAAATGACAGGAAATGGATGGGTAGAAGAAACTAAACTTCTAGTTCATTTTTGGCCACAGATGTCACCTTTGTCCGATGTACCCATAGAAATATAAACTAACATGGAACGGCTGTGTCGTGTAAAAACCCTGACGTGAGCGACCACACTCAAGGTAGCTTGTTTAAAAGGACAGCAATAATGTGTACAAGTGGGACACAAATTGCCGAACTGTCTGGGGTAGCTTCTTGAGTGAATGGTGGCGTGCCAAGTCAATATCCGGGCGGCATAGATTTTGTGCCAGGAGTTTTAATCGCTCCGCTTTTAAAATGTCCCTCTTATTATTACTGCATGGCCTGCACTTCCTTACCATTACTACCGAGTGAACTCAAACACATCAGGAATTGTGGTACGCTTAATCTGGCTTACAGCCATTCCGTGTTTAGTTTATATTTCTATGGATGTACCCCACATGAATTTAATAAAAATTCATTGGAAACATCAAAAATTGATTAATTACGAATAATCGCATTGATATAAAATCGAATTTAGAAGCTGGTAAACAGCTGTAAGCTGCTAAACGTAAAATATATTAGTAATAAACGAACTTTACCATGAACCGGATAAATACAATCGGCCATGGTTTTTGGGGTACATTTGACTGCAGCGCCACCAATAATCAAACGAAAATTGACAACACGGAGTTTTGTCTCCTTGTATAGCCTCCATGCAACAAAGCTACAAAACTATGACACTTTGGACAACTGAAAAATGACATGAATACCCCTAATATTAGCAATCTTGGCGGTAGAAGTTGGTGGCGCTACAGGAAAGGAATTAACATTTTCTACACTTTCCCTTTTATGTCATATTTTCTGTGATTCACGCCTTGAACAACCTCAATGGCCCATTTTACACGATGAAACACGAAACAAAAAGTTTCACGCAACTTTGCTCGGTTTGATGGGGAGAGCAGAGAGAGGGCTGGAGGGAACACGTGTTCCCTCAAACCCTCTCTCTCCTCCCCGCTTCAAACCGAGCAAAGTTGCATAAAACTTTTTGTTTCGTGCTTCATCGTGTAATATGAGGATTCACACTGGCCCCCAAAACATGTTTTAGAAAGCTGTTCAAAGTTCGGTGCAAAACAGGGTAAAACATGTGTTTTCTCACCCTTATATTTTATAAGGAGCGAGCTTTTTTAAACAAGTAGGTTTTGACGTGTTTTAAAATAAAACACGTATAAAACACTTGCTGACAATGCTGAATACTCGCTCAGCTGTAGTCAGCACGTCATTTTTGAATTTTTGATAGTTGAAGTTTTAATATTTGAAGTGATTTATATTGTTTACAAGTTTTTCATCGAAAGCTAGATGGAAATAAAATTTTTAATATAAATTCGATTTCTATTTCACGGTAAAAATATTTCCGAATATTTGAAGCTATCAAAACTGACACTTGAAAACATTTTAAAACATGTCGAGTCAGTGTGAACACTTTTGAGCTTTTCAAACCGACTCATAAAACATGTTTTGGGCGTCAGTGTGAACCCCCTATAAAATGGGCCAATGTGTAAATGGCTGGTTTAAAACTGCAAATATCGGGTAATTTGAAAAATACTGGTTTCTCTCACATCGGGCCATATAATACTGGTTCTTTCTAACTGCATTCCCATGGGCTTCTGTATGAGGGCAACGTCGTCGCATTTGCCTGTGTGTTGAATGAATTGCTCCAGTGGTGAAGATTAAAGTGAAACAAATTTTCTGCCGTAAAATTTGCTGTTAAATAAAATAATTTAATTAATTGGGTGAGTGATTAAAGGATGCTGAAAATAAGTGAAGAAAATTAATTAAGTTTCATAGAAATATATTAATTGTGCATTGTGTGTGTCATGTAAATGCTCATCGGCGTTTCTCCTTCGGTGACCTCCTTGAGAAGTTTCCATTGTCGTTTTGCCGTGTGTTTTGTGGTTTTCACGCAATTGCATCAAAAAATCAGGTAATATTAATTAAAAATTAAGGGATTTTGCTCTGAGGTGTGTTCCAGATTGCGTCAGCAAAGGTTTTTGAACTGAAAATCTGCTACATGTGCCCACTGGGATCGTACGAAACCTGTGGGGCGCAGTTGACGTCCATTTTCGGGTTTTTGAGCAGATTCATCACTGGTTTTGTGTATAATGAATCAGTAAATTTACACGCATACATAGCGAATTTGAATGGGCTTTTTGATACATGTGTGACACTTTGCTACCTAAAGGCAAACTGCCACAAAATGCTCAAGGGAAAATCCTTTTCAGTTTTGAGGACATTTTCTTTTGGCTCCAGTGGCCGTCTTAAATATATGTATTGCCCGTTAATTGACAGATGACAGTCCCGCAAGAAATGAAAAGTACTCAATTAAAGAATTTCGGTTGCCTTTTGTAAAATGTAATACCCCGTGGGATAACTAGTTTCAAATTCCGGATTTAGCTGGCTTTTGAACACGCTAAAATATCCAAGAGTTTTTCGATGCATTTCCAATTCGAGCCTCTCGGCTGCAGATCTATTTTTGGCTGGGTATGTGCCATCATTTTTTTCTCATTATCTTCTTTTCCAGCATTTTGAATGCAGGAATGACAAATAATAGAAAAGCACTTCGTTTCTCTCGAGCTAAAATTAAAATTTGAAATTTTTTCGTTTCATTACTTTTTGTGGATGTGTGCATATAATATAACTGCTGCCGCCGCACGGATATCAAGAATAGAAATATGAGTTTTTATTGCTTACAAAATCAATTGTTTCGTAAACGATCCAATCGGAGAATCGATGAAATTTGAAATTTGTTTACCAATGACCTTGTTTCTTGATATTACTAGAGACATTTTGGGCTGCGGTGAGTGATTTTCTTCTTGAAAGTGTGGTCTTCAAACTTGGGCACTAAATATTATTCATAAAGTTATAGTAATATTTAAAAATAAGTATGACAAAAACGCTATTGCTAATGGAATATTCGAAATGCAGTGATTATATCACTTTACTTCTGGGATATTAAATGCGCCTGGATGTGATGAAATGGCGCGTAAATGGTTTCCTTGAATTTGTAATTATAAACGATAATAAATTAATCCTAAGGGAGAGTCATTGAATTATTACTGGAAAATAATCCTTCATTGTTCTTGGCGGCGCCGGTAGTCATTCTATGTTATTACCTTCAACTCTAGTGACTCATAACTTCCACTTCCTTTTATCTAAACAACATAAATTTTATACTTCAACAATTTCAATTTTAAGCTTTATCATATTCTCGATATCTCAATGTGTCATGATCCTACTAAAAAGAAGAAACTTCCTACTGGGAGTTTTATTCGTGTATAACAATTTCGTTTTAAAATGCAAGTAGACTCAGGCGTTAAATGAATACAATCCCGTAGTTCTTTGGTTGCACGCCAAATAATTGTTTGGGCAAATTTCTGATTTTCAAGCCCTATGAGCATGCGCCTTACGACCTATGCTCAGATATTTTAAGATGTTTAAAGAGGATTAGTTTTGTAATGAAGTTTATTGTGATAATTGAAATAAGGAATTATCAGAATTTATTCAGTAAAATGAAGAACGGTTATCTACCACAAACAGCTTACAATTCTGTGGTTTTGAATGATAAATATTGCATTTCAGTGGAAAATTCTTAGTATTTTCTTACTATATTTATAGATCAATTACAATAGTAATAGATCCATCGTTAATTAGAGTGTCTGTGATTTCAAAATAATTGTCATTGCCTAAGCTTATATAGTAAAAATTACATGGTTTTAAAACAGATTCAAGTATTTTTGAAATTTTGTTCTGTCTGTATGTCTGTCTGTTTGTCCGGCTAATCCGATTGCGATGGGAGTTCACGGGCAGTATTTTCTTGGGTATATGTATTTTAGGTTTCTTTTTTACTTGGTCAAAAAAATATATAGCTCAATACTGAAGGATCGTTAATTGTGTAGTAGACTAACTTTATAGAAATAATCTTGCACTGTTGTCGCTACAAGATATTGTTCCTTCAATAGGCGGTAATACTATTGATCATTATGGTTTGTCATCTCCGCAAATAATCGATTTTCTTAATTAATCCCATATTAACCAAAATACGTGCAGATAAAAGGATAGAGGAAACATAGCTCATTCTATCTACGTTTAAGATACCGATCGAAGAAGATCATATGGAAAATCCTGTGTGCAACATATCTGAAAACAGTGACAAATTGAAAAAGTTTATTTAAAAGAAATTTACCAGTGCCGTGCGGCGGTGTGATCTGTGCAACCTGAAGGGCAATGGGTGCCGTAATATACAAAAACGAGAAGCAGCATCGTCCCTTTTCAGGATCAAATCAGTGTTTTCGCTACGATTACAGCATAACACCATATTTTTAATGTTGCCGATGATCGTGTCAAGCCGGTATAAATTTCTTCGATTTTTTTAAGTGCGCCAAATTGTGAATTTTTGGGCTGGACAGAAGGAGCAAAATTTTGCAAATTTGATTACCTTTTTTGGCGAAGTTCTCCACTTGACGCCAAATTCTGTCGGCACCGCAAAATCTACGGTGACGAGATCGCGGGCGAAAATTAGAATTGACATTATATTAGTACATAAGCGGCAGGATATCTGGGAATAAATTATCGGATCGAATTTATTCTTGATTGGAAAGGCTACAAAAACTACTACAATTTATGTACATAACCTTTTTTTTAAGAGGTCAAGCCTTAAGGAGTATCCACGCATATCAGTTCCTTAAGAGACTCAAAAAAATATCGAGTTCATATAAAATGTAAGCACCGATACTTTTTTGAGCCCCTTACAGAACACGGATCTGCGACTTCCTGAGCAGTGTGTGGATAGTCCTTTAGGAAGTGCCCTTGTAACAGTTGGACAGTCAACGGACAGTCTAGTATAGCAAGATTAGTTCGAAGAAGCAAACATGGTATAGGATAGATTAATCTAAAAATATTGTTAGAGCATAGGTTTAAACTATGATTAATTCGGACTATAATTCTGTGTAAAATTTATCCGGAATTATTAAATATGAAACAAATAAATAATTTTTACTTCAAAATTTATTTTGTCGCCGTCGCCCTATCGAGTCCAATAATAAAACTATGGCAGCTATGCTATCCGATATTTTTTGTAGGGTGTTTGTGTTATTACCTTCACCTCATGCAAATTTTTTTATGACCTTCATTACTTGAAATGTTTTCTTTGAAGTGGCAGTTTTAGCTTCGATACCAGGAAAAAATTACACGGGACCATATGGTGTTTGATCGGTGACATTCGTTGAATTTTTGGTCAAAAACTTGTACCGCAATGGCTTTGTGCGATGGTGCACTAACGTATTATAAGATCCAAGATCTCTCCATTTATAAGTTTGGTTTCCGGCGGGTTTTCTCACATAAACGCTTCATGATACTCATATTTTATTCTTTATTCGTCGTATTCGAAGGAATGTAGGGAACTGAAGAGACCTGTCGGCATGACCTTGAATTTGGAGCGAATTTTCGCGCAGTCACATCTCGGCGGCAGTTATTAAACATCTCATGAAGGTGGGACTTTAAAAGTTCGGAGAAATCATCAGGCCTATTCTGAACTCCGCTGGAATTGATCCCGCTGGAATTTTCTTACTTTGGTAGCTTACGATTGTATGGAAATTTCAGCGGAGTTGGGATGCTCTTTTTGAAAAAAATTACAACTTCCAGAAACCAGTCGTGCAGCGACGCGTTCCATGTCCAACATACTTTTCATAATATCAGCGAATCTAAAGATATGTTCACCTATTCACACAAATTTTCGATCTTCGGCTTCTTGATTTTGTCATTTGACCAGAACAAGGAAAATCAACTACCACTTCTCGGCCCTCTAAATGGTTTATACCATTCATATGCCTGTTGGCTTGACATGCACGATTTACTTTAGGTCTTGAGCAACATGTTCCAGCTATTCGGCACATGTAGGAAGTTTCAACAACTGCTGTGAACAAATTGAGTGGCAGTTGGGCTCTATGTCCATATAGTAACTCGGTACAACTTTAATAGCTTAAAGAAAAATATTTAATTCACAGTGTATGTTAACATAAGTCGCCATATATTGCTGGCTGTCGAAAATGTTACACGGGTGTGCTTGGCGTTTTTTATTTTTGGGGAAAATGAGACAAAACATTGAATTTTACGTTCAAAATGAAATAAAGTGCAGAAGTGATGAATGCAGTTTTTGGCGAATGTTCTATTAACATATTTTTTCCGAGAGGGCCACGAAGACGTTAAAGACGGTGAGCGTTCTAGTAATCACAGCATATCAACAACCCATTTCAACGTCTAAGAAATTAAGAATACTGTCATTCCTAATAAAATCTCTACCGATCTTCTTTGTACTGTCAGTGGACGGTCTGCAACTACCGCCTGAACAATTGATTAATATCCTAGACGTAACACAGAGGATCTGCGATGGAATGACCACATATTCCAAATCGCCAAGATGCAAAATCGCGCCTTCAAAATCATTGGTGATTGTATCCTTTAGGGCGCTTGTTGACGGCCGTTGTCCGTTGCGCAGTGTTCTTTGGATAAGTATAAATGTTCATGCACCGGATATCCACCCGTCGAAGGATATTCATACTTCTCCAAAGAACACTGAGCGATGGGCAACGGTTGTATGTTATCGCTATTACCATACTTGCTTCACTGCAATTAATGTCTCCCTGTCTGCACAACAAGTGGTATCCACTTACGCTCTTTTCCAAAAGGTGGCTGACAATGGTGAAACTAACTATAAAGGCTTTCACAGACCAACGCGAACCGCGGGAGCGCAAACGGGAGCGAATTTTGGCGGGAGTCAGCGGGAGCGAGAAATTATGAACCAATCACACCCAGCGAAGCGGGAACGAATTCGTCCCGTAAAATTTGTCTTCAATTACACCAATTTCATCCCAAACTTGATCTTTCTTCTGAAAATTTTTATAACCAGGGTAGGAAAAATCATAAAAATGGATTCAGTTTTACTAAAATTCATTAGGTTTTTCAATATTCATCTTTTCTCCTTGCGATAACTACGCGAATGACGGGAAAAACGCTGCATGCTGCGAACCGAAAACAAAACGCTGCAATCCCGCGTACGCTACATAGAACTGACGCGTCAGTGCGAATGGTTCCATATCCCGCCATAGGTTCACGTCCCGTAAAAATTTCGCTCCCGCTCCCGCGGTTTCGCGTTGGTTTGTGAATGCCATCCCGCTAGAAAGAATCGAATGTGATCACCGTCGGATCCAAGGAATTGAGAATTGCAATTACACCAGTAGTTCGTTTCTCTAAGTTCAGTGGAGAAAAATCTCTATTCTATGACGTCACGTGCACAGTGCAGTTGAGAATGATGTGGTGAAATGTGGACAGAGTGGTGCAGAATGACGTCCAAATGACGTATAATAGAGAATACTGGTAGAGAAATTCCTATTTGCGAGTTACAGGTGTATTTGAATATTCCGGACTCTGTTTTGGGCGGCAGCTCTCAACTCTGATCAGGATCTCCCAGTTCTAACTCCTAAACGACCAAATTAATGTTTCCAATTGTTACAGTAACTCGAGCGTGAATATAATTTAATTTAGTGATCTACATCTATAATATTAATATCAGCAAAAAGTCTGAAAATACCAAGGCGGAGAATCTTCGACCATTTATATAAGGAAAAAGCATAGAAAAGAGACCTTAGCCCATTGCCAGTAGTAGGCAGTAAAAAGAGATATACTTACTATAATATTGATTTTGTGAAGAACCAGAAAATTTCAAGGCAATGTAAAGTGAGAATATATAAAACATTAATACGCCTTTTTATGCTACGGGCCTGAGGGTTGGACATTGACCAAACAAACAAAATATCAAGTCAGTCTTTCAAAGCAGAATTCTAAGAATATTTGGGTCTGTTTGGGTTAATCAAGCCGAATAGTGCATTACAACAAAAACGAAGAACTTGAACAAATGTTTAACGAAATAAGTATTGTTTCACGCATAAAACTGGCCGGATTACGATGGCTTGGACATGTACGAACCTCGGAAGAAAGATTGCTGGCCCCGACTTTTAATGAAAAATAAAATAAGTACCAGAAATATATACGAAAAATTCGTATAACAAACGAGAGAATTAGCGAAGTGTAGACAGGACTGGAAGAAGCGGCTCCAAGGATTGTAACGCCATTTAAGAAAAATAATATCGATTTTGTCCCGCACATGAAATCACTTACTTTCGAAAATTCACTGTGTAAATAAATACATATTAGAATAACACGAAATGAATATGTAAAAACTATAGTCATTACAAAAATTAGTTTAATCATATTACCGCAGCTAATGGACCCACAATATATTATATTACGATACATTATCACACAAAATAAAGAATTATATCACAAAATTCTTTGATTTCGTCCACTATGCATATGAATTAAACTAACTAATGACTAGCACAATATCCAGCTTCCGACTAGCTAGAAGAGAGCAATTTATTTATAGGGATACTGTTTAACTTAATTCATTTCACATCATAGAAGGTTCGACTTTCATTTCTGGTTGAAGTTTCGTTCTCCGCCAATTCACATTCATAGTATACTTTTCGATTTGTTATTCTCCAGATAGAAAAGTTTCACTTTTATTTGAATCATTTTTTATCCATTTTCATCGTTCTACTGTTGGTTGTTTGTCAAATCCATTTCAACCGATTTCCCCGTGTGGTAGCCTTCATTTATTTCATCGATTCTTGAGGATCATTTTCTATTTATAGTCCTCGGGATGTGCCGGCGATTCACTTGGAAACATTTTCTTCAAGCTCCTGTTTTCTCCTCTCTAAGGATATACTTTACACCGAATGCCTCGTTTCGATCCGTGTCGCAGATTTTCTCGGATTATTGCAGGTATATCTCGAAGCTTGAGGATGGCCCATAACCATCAACGTGAATATTTTCTTTTCGGAAAAAGTCTAAATTGAATTTCAGAAGAACAGAAAAACTTTTGTTTGTGTGCCATTTACTTGTGATACGATACGTTTTTGATTAATTTACAATAAAATCTGGGATATTTTATATAAGGCGAGGACTTGATGATTGACAAATTCATTTCAAATGTAATTCTAATTTATAATTTCCTTCACAAGCAAAACATTTTAATATTGAAACATTTCTAACATAAAATGTCTCCTCTTAAGCAATTTAAGTAAATTAAGAGGACCAAGTAACATCTACTATAATTGTCTGTTTGAGTGACTGTTTTGCCTTTGCTTGGCTAAAATATGACTGTATCACTACATAATAAGTTATAAATAAATTTGATTACTCACTAATAAACAAATGGTAGAAAGTTACAAGAAATAATTTTGGACACTCATACATTTTTACAAATAATTTGCATACACCTTAAGAATGACAAAAAATGAACTTGATGTGCTAAAATTGTTTCCCTAATATACACTGTCGAAGCCTTTTATCATATGATAATGACATGCAAAATCAATTCAATCTAAGATTGGAAATAATCTGTTTATTTGGGTTTCAACTAGTTTGAATTGGTTCTTTGAATTTAATTAGGCAATAAGTGATGCTATGATCTAATTTTTTAGAGGTGTTGAAGCAGAACCAGCTCATTTAGTTTATACGTCATTAATGAATTCAATTATATTTTCTAGTCTTGAGCAATTGTTTGTAAATATGTTTCTGTTTAGTTATGCCATAAATTATTATTATTATCCTTTTTCACCGATTTCTTTTCGATTCTTTCTTTTTCAATCTCTTTCAATACTGTTCTACAGGAGTTTTTAAGTCTATAGCACCTGTGTTTCTTTGCGGATTTCAATATCGTGTTCTTTTCTGTTTTCCCCTGGTGTGCCTTATCCACCTCCTCTTTTATTTATATGTTTGATTACTAATTCATGTTCAATCAAGTTCCCTGGCTCCGTGTTTGTTATTTTTCTAGTCCAAAAAAATTTTGCATACAGATTTATTGACGGAAACTTGTATTACGTTTGTATAAGTTTCGTTTATGAGGTTTTATTGCCCAAGAGTAATATAGATATCACGCAAGAATTGAAAATATTTTCTTTTATATTTCTAGAGGTTCTGCTCCTTGAATCCCTCGCGTTACATAGGGCGGAAACAGTTACCCTTCAGCGAACTCCTTTTTGTGCGACAGATCTTAGCTCCGTCCAGGATCTCCCAGTTGTTGCGGACTCTGCCAATAGAGTTCTCCTCCACGTTGTTTTCGGTCGTCCAGCTCGACGGGTTCCTTGCGGATTTCAGTCAAGTGCCTGTTTGGCTAGATTCGCGTTTTCGCCTCGCAAGGTGTGGCCTATCCAATTCCATTTCGCCTGATTTCGTCATCTATCCTTTCTTAGTAGTTCATTTGTCATGCTATCTTGCTAGCGGATTTTTACGATACGACGAAGGCATTTATTGATGAAAACTTGAAGACGCCTTTCATCGGTGACTTTCCATTTTTCGCAACCACACAACTGCCTTAACATTGAACTTGAACAGCTGCAATTTGGTGTTAGTTGAGATCTCCGTCGATCTCAGGCAAGCGAAACTCCGCGAAACAGGCAAGCATATGAGCTTCTTGCTTTATTTATTCTGAAACTGGCGTCTTTTTCTGCCCCGACATTTTCGGTAATAATGTTACCGAGATAACAGAATTTATCTGCCGGACTACTTTCGCTTGCTAAATTGTTTTCTAATTTTTGAAGTCCTGATGTCTGTGAGCCAACAAGCAGATAGCATCCGCGTAGTCGAGATTCTTAAGGCGGTCTAGCAATCCACATTTTATGCTCTAAGTGCTGCCAACGACGTCGTTTATTACTATAAGAAAAAGTAGTGACGAAAGTAGGCATCCTTGTCGTACTCCTGAACTCACCTCAAAGCTGTCGGATAATCTTCCATTGTGGACAACTCTGCATTTGGAATTGCCGTGTAGAGCTATTATCTATTATTTGATCAGACAATCTACGTTGCGGTAGTGCCTGCCATATAAAGCTCTTATTAACTGAGTCGAACGTTTTCTTATACATAGTTTACGTATCGTAATTCAGTAGACCACACCACCTTCCTGCTGTCTTCTAAAGCTGCTGACAGAAACAGGCGCAAACGCCGTGCGGGCAATGACAGAGAGAATAGAAGTAGTGTATTCAAATGCGCACTAACGAAATGTTGTTTTACGCTACGCACACACCGCGCAAGTTGCTTTACTTTCTACTCCCCTGCAAACATTTACATTCGGAAACGATTCGAGAACGACACGCAAAAGCGAGAGCTTGCTTCGAACTCGGACTCGTAAACGACTCGTAAACGAATTCGAAGGCAATAAAAGCGGAGCAAGATATCGAAACCAATGTACTAGGAAAGCTTTTATGGTGGGTTTTGAAGCTTTTCTCGTACCTTTCGCAAGCAGTTTTCGAATCGAGAATGGTTCGAGAAAGCGAGCCTCCGAGAAAAGCCGAGAAATTGTTTGCAGGGTCTTTGCGCGTTGCCGCCGCGTAGTGTCAAGAGATGTTTGTGTTTTGAGTCGTGTTTTGATGATGGTGGGCATATGTTTGGAGTCGTGTGTTGGTGTTGGGTGGGATAGCAAATTTGTTGGATTTTATATTTAATGAAAATCTTTATTTTTCCAAATTATGGTAATTAAATTAGCACCTAAAACAAAGACAAGTCCTGTAGGATAGAAAAATTTTATGTAAATCATTCAGGTTTTTCAATTTTTTTCCTATCACGTCCACTTGTCACTTTGATTTTGTTGTTGTGTTCAAAGTCGGAGCGCGCCGCCGACACCGCAACATCATGTCAGTGAAAAGTCGCCACATACCGCGAAGCCAATGTCCGCACCGCCTTTGCGCCTGTTTCTGTCAGTAGCTTAAGCGTTCGGTCTACTACCTCTCTTATCCTTGATATTAATATGTGGGACAAGATTTTGCCCACAGTAGATAATAGGCAGATGCCTCTCCAGTTGGGGCATATTGTTAGGTCCCCACTTTTTTTTGGATTTTGACTATAATAATCTCTGGAAAGGTACGGGTGATCCATGATATTTCCAGGATTGGATGTATTGCATCTGCTATGAGGCTTCAGTCGGCTTTCAGCAGCTCTGGCGGGATGCTATCTTTTCCAGCGGCTTCACCAGTGCATAAATTCCGGTTACCATTTCTGTATTGGATGGGGCACGCTTGGTGATTCTTATTGGCTATGCATTGTTGCTGTTTCTGAAATAATCCTCATATTTGGAGTTGCTCCTCGCCGCTGCATAGACTTCGGATAAAATATGCCAGCATATAATTTTGACTTGTCCAGGATCCAGGTGTCTTTTAATAAAACAAACGTTTCAGGTCCAAGCAAAGTTTAATGTATATTAACGTATATTATATATAATGACTGCTCTCAAAAAATTGGTTTTTAGTTTCTAACCATCGCTAAAATGTTCGATTGTTTTGAGATTTTCGGACAGTTTCAATTCCCGACCACATCTCTTTATCTTCCTTCGAAGGCCGAAGTGTTCTGGTTAACCTTTAACGTCTACGGACTACGAAAATATTGATAAAATCAAGAAGTTGGTGATTGAAAATCGGCGTACATTTTTAGTGTATTTTACCTTATACCGTGGTCTAGGGGATGTTAGACCCTTCGGATGGGTCTGGCTTTTTAAATACTGTCATAAAAGAGTTGTTAGATATTAGATATAATCGAGTTAATCTTCTAGCTCAGAAGTACACTTCTCAGCTGGGCTGAGAAACGGGCCACGCTTATGTGCAGGGACCGAATCCGGCCGAAAGCACCAAAAAAGGTATAAGAAGAAAAAACACCGCAAAACGAGCATGCGACCGAAAATGCGGGTTCCTTCTCAACCCTCCCCGGCACTCCTGTACCGAGCCGGTCCGGTCACTGCACACAAACGCGGTCACATTTACCACTGCGCACAGTGGCTCGGCTAAGACATGCAAACACAAAACAAAAAACAATGCAACATTTAAGAGCACAAAACATCAAACAGAGAAGCGTGCAAAGACAATGAAAACGTGGGACACACAAGGAGTCACGCCACATTAAAAGAGTCCTTTTAAGGACATCTTCGCTAGTTTGCATGCTAAAAACACTCGCATTTTTGTTAACATTTATAAGCATGCGGTTAACTGGTTCGTACATCCCATAATTGGTATTAGAGAAATTAATGTACAAGAGAGTTGGACCTCTCAGGTTGTAGTTGTTCACTCTAAATGACGTACGGGTTCGTAGGAAGTCTGAGTCAACTTTGTCATTCAACAAACGATGAACGAATATAACGTCAGCGACCTCGCGACGCTTATGGAGAGAGCTCAAGTTGAGCAATTTAAGTCTGTTCACATAAGGCGGAAGAATAAGTGGGTCATCCCACGGGAGGTGACTGAGTGCAAAACGGACGAACTTCCTTTGAACCGATTCGATTTTATCGACATGGGAGGAGTAGTAAGGAGACCATACCTGGGAGGCGTATTCAAGTAAAGGCCTAACTAAAGATATGTACAAGTGCTTTGTGATAAGGGGGTTATTGAATTCCTTGGACCATCTTTTTATAAATCCCAGGACTGAATTGCCCTTGGAAGAGATATAATTGATGTGGGTGGAGAAATCCAACTTACTTTCTAACCTAACCCCAAGATCGATAACAGAGTTGGTGCGGGAGATCTTGTTATCGAGAAAAGTATAGTCGTAAGTTATAACGCCACGTTTTCTACAAAAAGTCATGACCTCACATTTACTAATGTTAAGGACCAGGTTGTTGTTGGAACACCAAGAATAGAAGGAGTTTAGGTCTGCTTGCAGAAGTTTGCAATCCTCGATACTCCTTATGTGGCGGTACAGTTTGATGTCATCGGCATAACTAAGGATTTTACAGTGCCTCAGCAGGGTAACAATGTCATCGATTGATAAAATAAAAAGAAGAGGACCAAGATGACTTCCTTGCGGAACACCAGAGGACGCCTCGATGTTTTTAGATTTGGCTCCGCGGAATAGAACCTGGTAGGTTCTATCGGCTAAGTACGACTGGAACCACATAACCAGGGCATGCGGAAAGCCTAATTTTTTTAGTTTTAGAACTATAATAGAGTGAGAGAGCATGTCGAAAGCTATACTGAAGTCTGTATAAACACAGTCAGTTTGACAGCGAGTGACAAAGCCTCGAACAGTGTAAGAAGAGAACTCTAGTAAATTAGTAGTAGTGGAACGAGCTGCAAGAAAGCCATGTTGGTTAGTTGAGATAAGTCTCTTGCAGATAGGGGCAATAGCAGAATAAATAATGGATTCGAAAAGTTTTGGTATACATGATAACTTCGCAATCGGTCTATAATTAGATATTTCGTTCTTACAACCCTTTTTATGAACAGGGATTATAAAAGAGTTCTTCCATAAGGTTGGGAAGCGCCCTGTATTGAGGGATTTCTGAAATAAACATAGGATAGGAGACAGTAGGGCCCCTGCACAGGATTTTAGAACAGCAGGAGGGACACCATCAGGGCCGGACGAAAAATCTTGTGGAAGATCATTTATATGTTTCGAGATATCTTCCCTGGTTATAGACAGAGATAAATTTTGAGCCGTTTGTATTGCGTTGATATGTCGAAAATTGTCTTCATGAGGTTGGAAGACAGGAGACGAGAAAGATTTGAGGAAGAACGATGCGAACTTGTCGCAAATCTCGGATGAATTAGAACTAACAGAGTTCTCGTATTGCATGGTGTTAGGGTAATTATCGACTTTTTTCTTAGAGTTGATAAATTGAAAGAATGCTCTGGGATCGCCATACAGTTTACCTTCCATGTTACTAAGGTACTCCTTATAGAGAGCCTCGGAGAGACCATGGAATTGGTCATAGCAATTGAGAAATGCATAGAAACTCTCAGTGTCTTTTCTCTTCAGGTAGGTTTTCCAGAGTTTATTCTTCCGGTTTTTGGTGTGTCTCAACTCATTATTGTACCAGGTTGGGGATGATCTGGTTAACTTTAGAGGCTCAATAGGTACACAGGATGCGAAGGTTTCATACAGGACGGAGTAAAATCTTGTTAAGTTGTCATCCAACTCATTAGAGGAAAGCAAGGTATTGAAATCAATCGAAGTGAGCTTGGATGACAGTACTTCAAGGTTGGCCTTTTTAAAGTTAAAAGTAAAGGTTGACTCCTCCGGGATTAGCTTATTGTTAAAGGCAAAACAATAGCTGAGTAGGAGAGGAGGGTGATAATTATCAACAGGCGACAAGACAATTGAGCTAGGCTACACAGTTATACACAGTTTATACATTATATATAAATTTCAGCGTTTATACTTTAACGTAAATGAGCTCACTTTTTGTGCACCTTTAAGACCTGATACCGGCCTAAGTCACCGTTAGTCAAGGTTTGTAACCCCCGAGCGTTTTTACCTATAGTAGTGACAATGCACATAAGCCTTTATACTTTGACATATGTCGGGCAGGCGCTGGCTTTTAGTCTATGTAATCCAGTATTACCTAGGCCCCTGTGCTGAAAGTCGAGTCGTATGTCGGGACAAATCGTTTTAGCTGAAGAAAGTGACGATTCAGTCCAATTACGACTTTCAGCACAGCGACCTAAACTCAACTTAGCCATTACACTCTAGGCCCCTGTGCTGAAAGTCGTAATCCGACTGAAAAGTTAGTTTCTTTAACTCAAACGACTTGTCACGTAACACGACTCGACTTTCAGCACAGGGGTCATAGATTGAACGCTGAGAAAAAAAATTCTCAAATCCATTCTTTAAAATTGAGTCAATACCAATGGTTTAGTCAACAGAGTAAGGTGCCATACTCGACAGTTATCTAGATCAGCCAGGCCAGACTGATCGAAGAGATACAGAGATACTTTTGTTGGGATACTCGGTTAGTTGAGAAGCCGCACTGCTCACATCATAAAGTATATGGTTGGAGTTGAGATATCCCATAAACTTTAAGGATCAAAGGGAGTAGATTGCGACCAGGATAGGTGCTGTAGGTTTATGAACGTAGAGCTCTTTGAGATACTTATACGCATCTGAAAAAACTTCACCCATTGGGTATACTCGGGACTAGGCATGGTATGACAGAAGGGAAGTATTCGAGGCGAACAGAAATGCTTATAAATGGGTCTTAGGTTGATTACCTCTTATTACATCCGCATTTTTAATAAAAGAAGAGAAAAGAAACTTACAAAATTAGAAGTGGCTCTTAAGAAAATGACAAATAAGCTGGCGAATTACGTGAAATTCACGATCCTATCACGAGTCCTTGCGCCATTTCCTTATCATCGTACCTACTTTGGCAAGGATTTTAAACCCATAAATAATAATAAAACAAAAGTCAGCTAAGCACTGTTCGAGTTGAAAACTGGTAGGATGCAATAGAAACTATTTTGTTTAATAAATTTGAGAAATATATTTCTTTTTATTAAAAAAACGAACAACTTTTTCTGATAGTCTTAATATAATATAAGAAGATTATGTAAATATAGACTAAAGTAGAAGGTCTATCTGAAAATGAAAGAACACATTTAAGAAATAATAAAACCCGTCTCAGCCAACTTTCTAATAATGTTTTGCATACAACATGTACACATGATTACAGTGAATGTATATCATTTAGAGATAATCGATTTCCCATCTACATCCACTTTCTTTCCTGCAATAATGTTCTCTACTCACGAAATTTAAACTTGACTTGATATAGAAACGTATATGGGCTACAAAGTTGAAACTGTCCTAGTTTGTTGCGACGATGAGCTAAATTTCTAATATCCTCGCATTATGGATCATAAGCATGGACAGTTGTAATTGCCCTAGTTGGGGTTATTAAGAACAGAAATAACTGTAGTCATTATCATAAATTATCTAAAATATATTGATAAGTGTTGAATTTTTGTTCAATAGATCAAAACCAATATATTATTTAGTTTCTATTTCATTAATATATTTTTTCTCTTATAGCAAAAATGGCTGTAAATGTGTATTCTACGAATGTCACAACCGACAATTTGTCTCGGCATGATATGCTATCCTGGGTAAATGATTGCCTTCAAGCCCAATTTACCAAAATTGAAGAACTGTGCACAGGTAAACCAGAGTTAATTCTCAAAAGCTTGTTCAATTTAATACAGTGTAATTAAGAAATTAGTCGCACAAAGTCTTTTAATTCCGATTTAGACTGTTGAACAAAGCTAAGTGGGTATAATACTGTAAAACGTTTTCTTAATGCAGGTGCTGCTTACTGCCAGTTTATGGATATGCTATTCCCGGGATCAGTACAGATGAAACGAGTTAAGTTCCGCACAAATTTAGAGCATGAATACATTCAAAATTTTAAAATACTTCAAGCTTCATTTAAGAAAATGAGTGTGGATAAAGTAAGTTATTTTTTTTTAAATATTATAACTATAATTAATATAATTTATTAATAATTAATATTATTAATTATAAATTTACTCGTACACAAGAATAAACAATTTTTAATAAGTAGACCATATAAGAATATTTGATATATTATTTGTTTTTTTTTGGCATGTTTCAAAATTTACTTTTAATGAATAAAAATCATAGATAATTCCTGTCGACAAATTGATCAAGGGACGATTTCAAGACAATTTTGAATTTCTACAATGGTTTAAAAAGTTTTTCGATGCAAATTATGACGGAAGAGATTATGATCCGTTAATAGCACGCGGAGGAATTAAATTGGGCCATGGTGTCATGCAACACACTGAAGTAGCTGAGAAAAGGCAAATCCAACAGCCAAGGCCAACCAACAGGGTGGTGACAACAAATTCAACCAGTTAGTTGAAAAGCACATTTTATTGAATTTTTTTCCATAGATTAGAAAAAAATTGGAGCACGGTTTTGAATTTCATATATAATTGACTATTTTTTTTTAAACAAAACAATCAAATCTGTTGGTCTTGTGCTTCTTGTTTTTTTTATTTTATTTTTTTTTTCAAAACTAATTTCAGGTGTATTTGGTTATAAATGAGGAGCATCAAATTTGCTTTTATTCACCTTGTCTTATGTAATATTTGTACTTTGTTTAAAAATTTTAATGCTCCGTGTACTCCCTCCATCAACAATATAATTTCATAACTTCATTTTCAGCACATTATTTTATATACATATGTTTATATAAAAAACTCAAAAAAAAAACAATTTCTTTTAAGTTTTATTTTTCAGAGGGCTGTGTTAGTTAAAATTCAATTGGTTCTAATTTAAATTATAAAAATATTTAATATTTCATTAATTAATACATGACTAAACAATATGTTTACAAAACAAAACCTTTTTCTGTTGTTTTTTTTTATTAATTTTTATAATTATTTTTATTTTACTTATTTTTCAATTTTCTTCTCATTCTTCTTAGATAATACCCATAGATAGACTAATCAAAGGTCGTTTCCAAGATAATTTTGAATTTTTACAATGGTTTAAGAAATTTTTTGATGCTAACTATGACGGTAGAGACTATGACGCTAATGCAGCTAGAGAAAATGCACCAATGGGCTTTGGTTCTGGTTCTGGAAAAGCCATTGCAAATCCTACTAAAAAACCAATAGTCTCCTCAACGACTAATGCAAATCGTAGTGCTGTCAAGCCGAGTATGTTTTCATTTTATTTTAATTACTTATTTTACTTTTTTTTTGCTGTATTAATGTCTATAGTATTTGGTTCTTTTCTTTTTAAAAAAAATCATTTAACTTTTTTGGGTTTATTAAATTTTATTGGCTTACCTTACATTAATAATGTCTTGCTGTAAGTATTAAACTGCTATTAATTTTCTGACATCAGTTACTAATCTAGATTTAAAAAATACTTTTATTAGAAATTCAATGTTTTAAAAGTATTCAAGGAATGAAATCAGTTGAAGAAACATCCAGCTAGAAAATATTTTACTTATCTTGGCCTTACTTTTTTTAAACTTATAAATGTTAGTTTTCCCATTTCCAGGAGATTCTTACATCTTACAATACTGTACATATTTATTTATATTTGTTTAAACGAAAAAGTATACGAGTAGCAATTATCAGTTTGAAAAAGTAAAAGTTGATAATTTCTTTATGATCTTCTTCATTGAATGTTTTAAAAATTAATCACCTTTGCCTGTTTTTGATTCCTTTAATTTACGATGAATTTGTGTGCAGATTGTAAGTAAATCGGGTAGCATGGATTAAATTTTTCTATTGCACTACGTGCAATAGCTTTGGGAACAATTACCCGAGTCAAATATTTTATTATTTTGGCTCGTATAATTTAGAAGATAATTTAGGAGATAATTCCTAAATTCAAGTTTTCTCTTTTCTTATAATATGTAATATTTTCGTCCAATTGCAATTCTTGATTTATGTATATATGATTGATAGATAATTCAAAATATGTTTTATTATATATGAATACTCCAATTCCAAAACTGCTTCCTTCCATTTTGAAAAACCTGTGAGGTAGTGGCGGTTTTGGTCTCTGAACAGGCTCCTTTAACGAATCTGTTACCCATTTAATGGCTAAATGTGCTTAATGTATGTATGTCCACCAAGCTGTAAAACTGAAAAAAGTTGACCAGATTGGTTAAAGAAGTTTGTTTAGAGGTTGAAACCGCCATTGCTTTACTGATTTTTAAAAATGGAAGGAAGCAGTTTTGGAATTGCAGTATTCATATTTATTATTGTATCCGCGTTTTTCAATGGACGATTCTAATTTCTGGAAATCATTATTCCATATAATAACCCATAGCTATTAATGTGCCGAATTGCCGTAGTAAAGGGGGCAGAAAACTTTCAAGAGAAGGCAAACCTCGTGAAGTTGTTTCAACTTTGGGAATAAATAAACGTAGCTGGACTAGGTCCATACTGTGAAGCAGCCTGCATATTTATTATTACATACTTCCCAAACGGTTTGCAGGTTTTCAGAAATTTCCTAATTAGGCTAGTGCCGATAGTTTTTTGGAAAAAAAAATGAATAGCAGGGAGGGACCAGCAATGAAATGTCGTTAAGGTCATAACTAAACGAAAAAACAATTTTTAAACTCGAAAAAAGGGGAAATGGTAAAATGGGGATGCTATTTAGGGGTTGAAAGCGATTTTTTGCGATTTGCGGTGAAACATGACCTCCCAGTGAAAAATGTTTAATACAAAAGTTGTAGATAATAAAAAGATCTAAAACTTTTCTATTTAACATACTTTGATATAACCTCAAATTTTCGAAGAAAATGGCGGAAAATCGATTTTTCAGTTTTTAATTTTTTTCTCCAGTAAAAATAATTCAATTTACATGAAAATTTGTATGAGTATACCTTGTGTTGCGTTAAATAAGCATGATTTTTTTTTTGTTTGGAAAACGGATAGTTTCCCAGAAATTAACATTTTTTAAAAAAAATACCCTTATCTTGCACGGACAACTTTATTGATGTTTTTTTCGAATTTTGATATTCAATAAATGCTCATTTAACCATGGAAACGTCTAGTTTGAAATGGTCTATACATTTTGAAACTTTATTTTCATTAAACCGCTTAAAATTAAGAAAAACCGAACACCTGATTTTTCGAATCATGTACATATTTATCGATTTTTTCAATTTTTTTCAAATTTTTTAATTTTTTCTGTTAATGAGGGATTAAATTTTAATGACAGAACTTAGTGCCATATAATATTACATACTTACATTAAATAAACTTAATTACAGAAAGTGTGGCAAAACCATCCTGAAAATTTTAAATAAATAAGAAATAAGAAATAGTCTATTATAACTAGCTTGAGATTTTCGATGAATGTGGGCGGCTGTTAATTTTTCCATTATTTTGTATTTGTGGTCAAATCTTTGTTTGCTCGACCGAACCAAACTGCTTTGATTTCATACAAATCATTTGGATCATCTTTTTTGGAAATAATACGGTCATATTGTCAATCTATAATTTTTAAATTAATAAAAATAAATAATGTATAAAAAATCTCCCAAAACCATATTGAGTATGATGCTGTAAAAATTTTATTACGAAATTGGAAACATTTACCTAGTCACGGCGTAATTCAATTCAAACGAATTTGTTATTTTATTTCTTATTTATTTAAAATTTTCAGCATTGTTTTGCCACCCTTTATGTAATTAAATTTATTTAAGTTCTGTCATTAAAATTTAATCCCTCATTAACAGAAAAAATTAAAAAATTTGAAAAAAATTGAAAAAATCGAGAAATATGTACATGATTGGAAAAATCAGGTGTTCGGTTTTTCTTAATTTTAAGCGGTTTAATGAAAATAAAGTTTCAAAATGTATAGACCATTTAAAACTAGACGATTCCATGGTTAAATGAGCACTTATTGAATATCAAAATTCGAAAAAAACATCAATAAAGTTGTCCGTGCAAGATAAGGGTATTTTTTTCGAAAAATGTTAATTTCTGGGAAACTATCCGTTTTCCAAACAAAAAAAAAATCATGCTTATTTAGCGCAACACAAGGTATACTCATACAAATTTTCATTTAAATTGAATTATTTTTACGGGAGAAAAAAATTAAAAACTGAAAAATCGATTTTCCGCCATTTGCTTCGAAAATTTGAGGTTATATCAAAGTATGTTAAATACGAAAGTTTTAGATCTTTTTATTATCTACAACTTTTGTATTAAACATTTTCCACTAGGAGGTCATGTTTCACCGCAAATCGCAAAAAATCGTTTTCAACCCCTAAATAGCATCCCCATTTTACCATTTCCCCTTTTTTCGAGTTTAAAAATTGTTTTTTCGTTTAGTTATGACCTTAACGACATTTCATTGCTGGTTCCTCCCTGCTATTAATTTATTTTTTTTTCCTCATTTAAATCCGTTTTGGCACTAGCCTAAATAATGTCTCTCGATAATCTTTTTATGAAAAAATCTGTCATAAGTTTCACACTTGGTTCATAATAATATCTTTTCTCTTAAGAATAGGTAGAACCAAAATAAAAAACTTTGGAATGAAATCGTTGAACATAAGGTGCGTTTTATTTTCATGGGAGTACGTACGCCTGCGTAGTTGGGCGCACATCGGAGTAGATGCTGCAACACCACAGTATGGGCTGGGGTTGCTGCAACTACGCCGATGTGCGTCCAACTACTCCGGAGTACAAACTGCAAAGAAAATGAAACGCACCTATAATCATGAGCTTTTGAATTCAACAAATTTTGAACTTGATATTCTAAAATATAATCTCGCAATAATTGCTCATATCATTCAGCGAATGCGAACTTATTGAGAGTAGCATCGTTACTATTTAGAACGTCTCATACGGTTATCATCTTAGAATGGGCATGTCTCTCTTTATACTTGTCTGGATGATTACAAAAAATGACGTCTTGAAATGTATGTATTTCTGGTACTATAATGTTCATCCATTAAATTTAGTGAGATAAATTATTTCCCAGATGATTTTTTCCTGTATTTGATTTGGTGATGATTATCTGCGGCAGTAATACGTAAGTTGTTTCAATCGACATTTTCATACAAAATTTTTTGAACATTTGAATTTTTGTATGAAAAGGTCGATTGAAACAATTTACGGGCTACCACCCCTGATTGGGCCTGTAACAGTGTGCTGAAGCAAATCTTTTTCAATAAGTAAAATTTACGCATCACTTTTATAACGATATTTCCTTCAATTTAGTTTCCAAATTTTATGGTTCTACCGTTCTATCAATTTATAAATTTCTTTAATTTTTAGCTAGCTTACAGTAGGCTACATATTTTCACAGACATTAGTGGTAAATGGTAGTTTCACAATGGAACGTCAGGCCGTCAGGTCGGTTGCATTAAAATCCCGCAAGCTAACTCAAATCAACAAAGATCTGCGTAGTCTGACCTTGTAATAATTGAAGATCTATTGATCGCTTCTCGCCGTTTTTGATCCCATTTCTTGTAAATAGGTGGTTCGAGTCGTTTTGGTAGCACCATTTTTGAATAATTCTTTTTCAATCTCAACGTCATCTTTTTTTACATCAATCAGGGCTTTTTCAACATCTGTAGAATATCCTAATCTCGTTCTATTTCAGTAGTGGAATAGTGGAAATTCGGTCCATTAAATTTTTTTGACAAATCATGTCACATTTAAATAATTGATTGTGTAATCACTTTTTCGTATATCATTTGAAATTGTTCCGTGATGGTGTTTATTTCTTTACACCGATTTCATGGTTGATGTTAAAACCCAGCTGGAAATTGTGAAAAAGTATTGACATATCAAATTTCCAAATCCATTAGGCAAACACCATTACGATAGCTTATGGCGATTTTCATCAAAAGACGTGGGGTGGCATTACAGAAGTTGTTATAAGTTGTCTGATTCGAGTTTTCCATTGAATTTTTCCATTTAAAACTCGTAACAAATGAGTTGAAACGAATTCTGTAATCCCACCCCTGATTTTATAGTTGGTAATAATAATTATTAATAATAGATGGTAAAATCATACTTTTTCATAGGTAGTACCCTCAGTGTGCCTATAAAATTCTTCAAATTACCAGTATATATTAATTTTGACAATTTTAATCCTTTACTCACGATTGAAAGCAACTTTCTACCTTATACCTTGTGAAAGATATTACATAATCAATTGCCAATTTTAAATTTGTTGATTCACATCGTATCGTTGAACTACGACTATAATAATTGCTTGTCGATTTTCTTATAAATTATGTTCGTTGACATTTAACAACAATTATATTCCAAATATGAAATATTTTCTTTATTTTGTTACCAAAATATAATTTTTGTAGATATTATATCCCTAATTTCGTTACTATTGATATTCAAAAATAAACTATTCCTTCATTGGTTGGCGAAATTGAAAAATAAGTTATTTTATATAGCCCTCAGCAATATGTTAAGAATTATATAAAACAATTAAAATCATAATACATCTACATCTGCCATTCGTTACATAACAAGTAAGAATAAAAAATGAATTACTTGGCTCCTTATACAAATATAATTCACCAAAAATTATTTTTGCACATTTTAATTTTTGCTTTATCATAATTATCTTCTCATTTTTGCACAAGTATTATGTAAATATTGAGCTTTTTTAAGTAACTTCATTTTTATTGCTGCATTTTAATGAGGCTTTTATTTCATTGCACTCATAAATAATGACTGACATTCATAATATGTATAACAATAAATTTTACTTAAAGAAGAATAAAAGACATAAAAGAAAATTTTATTGAAATTTAATTGCTATAGATAAGGGATTGCTTTACTTTTTAGTAATACAATATTTCTTCTTAGTAAATTTATATTTATGATTTAAGCGTGAGTAAATGGTATCGCTATATTTAATATTTCTGTATAATACACCATTAAGCAACCAATATTAATTAGCGGGTGTGATAATAATTCTAATAGCACGGCAAATACTTCAATCAGATCACTTTTCTTTGAGTATAACATTAATTACATTTTTAAAAGAGACAAAATATGCATTCACTTTAACTAAAAAAATAACTGAAAATGCGCCTAATTATAAATAAAATATTATGATGTTGGATTTTGGACGATAATTGTGGCAGCGATCTAACAGGAATTTATTGAGATCAATTTCTCGTTTTAAACAAGATTTCATTATTGGACTTTCATAAGTTTTTTTCATTTAAGTTTGACTTGAAATTTACATTTAAGTTTTTCATCCATCATCCGGAGAATCCATCCGATAGGAATATTATTCTACGTTACGTACCTTAAGAACGTTTGTAGGCGTTAAACAAAATCCCGCCGATAGTTATTGATTTCACTTCAAGGTCTATCATCTCTCCTGCGACATATCCATGTTTTTATGAATGAGTGATTACATCATTACATCATCTTCATTAATGATCTGCTAGCAATCCCCTCCAACCCACTTCACTGCTTCGATGATCACGGTACTCTAGGTTACTCTTACGCCTTTGACAATATAAGACAAGCACGTGTAAGACCTTATCTTCATTATCGTGTGATGTCGTTGGACTGATGTCCAATTGAATCAATCAGGGTATCGAATCTTAATTGGGGCCGCAGGAATCGGGTTGTATTTAACGCCACCAAAACGAAGTACTGTCTCATATCTAACAAAACTTGCACCGACCTTCCTTCTACTACAGTGCGCAATGAGAATCTTACAGCTGATCCAGCTCTTAACATCGTATGGGTAACTTTAACTGAGGATCTGCTATGGAATGATCACATATTCTAAATCACCAAACAAGCGTCCCAATTGGATTTGGATTTCTTAAGAGATGCAAGTTCCTTCTCCAGCCAGTTGCCCTAGCTCAAGGGCTTTCCCTGAGCTCTAGTCTTCCACATAAAAAAAAAAAAAAAAATCTATAAGTCCTACATTTTGTCCCGTCTTGAATACAACTCGTATATTTGGGCAGGCACCCCAAAAACCATCTTGGCATGTCTAGACAATGTGCAAAACCGCGCTATCAAACCCATTGGTGATAGCACTTTTAGTGCCTCCATAGACTCTTTAAGCCACCGTAGAAATGTAGCAGCCCTTTCAGGTTCTTCGACATCTTCTCCAGCACCTCAGACCGCTCTAATCTATCCTACTCTCTTCTATCCTTCCAGCTTACTACTAGACATTGCACCATGATCTGGTAGTACAAAGGGTGATCCCTAAGCTTGGTTTTTCTACATAAAAAAATATCAATAATTTCGACACTTTATTAAATCAATTTAGTAATTTGCTTAAGGGCTGATATTTTGCTCCATATTTTATTTCGCAATATGAGACATGAAGTACCTTTTTCTCTATATCAGTCAAAGTGATCGCTATTTGCAATTTTCAAAGCCAGTTATATTGTCATTGTCTAAAACTACTTTTAATGTCAAATCTTGTCAAATTCATTTTGGGAGAACGGGCTTGATCAACTTCATAATTGGTGGTGCAGAATTTTCCATAAAGTGCATAACTGCACCCGTGAACAATATTTATGTACTTAAAACGCAGGTTGCTTGCAGTCTCTCTGGCTTCTTCCACCCTTGTTGCAGCCTTGTACTGTATGGAATTCTCAATCTGTCGGCGCACGTTTCCCAATTTGTCAGTGTCGAATGACGATCGACATCTGATCGATGCTCTTCCTTGGCACCATAAACATAGTACATATTTTAAAAGAAGGGTCGATTTTTTAAACAAAAATCATCAATGCGAAATATGTCAAATTAATTTCTGGAAATGGTATAGTTTAATTATATATATATTGTCCAAATAAACGAAATGTCGTAAAAGCCATACCTGTAATCGCTTGTAATACAAGTATGTACATACATGTAAAAGATTAAACAAAAGACTGGCAACAATTTACATTTAGTGGAATATGGATTCATTTTTTGCTCTATTATAATTTTTTATATATATTTTATTTTTTCAATTCTCTTCATTTGATGCAAAACGAAGCACCCCTTCACTTAACACTCACTGACTAATGCAAACTTTATAAAATTACAACAAAACTAGTGCATTTATTGACGATACGACACTTTCTACAGATCAAAAAATTTTAAAACCTTATATTCGAATTTAAATCGTATATTTTTAAATTATTATGGTGTTTTGATAAGTAACTTGTTTGTTAAAAAACGAATCTTTGTGTCATAGCACTAACTTTTTTTGTGCAGTTTCGTCCAAGTTCAATATACTTGTCCCAATATTTTTTCATCTTCGCGGTTCTTTGCTTAAAATGATTTTGTTACGTTACGCACGTAAAACGTGATTTACTGGTTGTCATTTCCTGTGAAGTCCTCGATCACATTCCGATCTGCTACTCACGCTTCTAGATGTTCGTTGCCCCATCCGGGGCACCATGTCCATAACTCGTCTTCAGCGAAAATTAGACCAGGTATTCCCCACTCGATTCCTTTGGCATTGAATTCTACGACACACGAGGCGAATGATTTGCAATCCCAGTTTCAAACCATTTGCGCACACAACTGTTTCGTGACCATGTTCATGTACGGAAGTGGGGATCCACAGACGGGTCGATTAAAACCAGACCGATTGGAAATTAGTTTGCAACTGGTTTCATGCGACTGTTCTTGCCGGTCGTAAAGCAATTTCAGTTGCGTGGTTGCACTTGTGCTTGTCGAAAATCAGTCACCAAAAAGTGGCACCAATATTCCTTTCGTATTGTTCTTTGTAATCTGCATTATTGAGAACAATCAATTATGTATTCTTCATCTGAACTACTTGATATATTGCTAAAACGTCTGAATAAAAGCTATGTAGGCACAAAACACCGATTGATCAAAAATCGGTTGTGCTTGTGTGTGGACAAAGGTTTCATTTTGATTGTAAACTGGTTGTGCGCTTGATTATTGTGAAACTGGTTTGAAACGGGGATTGCAAATCAGTCAAATCGTGTGCGGAGGACCTAACATGTCTCCCTATACTTTCCGAAACATGAGTCCTAGATGTCGAGTTTTCCCTGGAAGCCGTCTATCCGGTTGTATTATAAATGCTCACATAATACATAGTATTGTACGTTATCCAGACGAAACCGCATATGGACCCCTTTTCCGCGATGCAAAAGTCTCGTGGGCTTAAGATCTAGATGACTGCAGTGCCAAGGTCATCAGCATATCATTCCTTTTAATTTATTAACGTTAAACGTCGCCACACTACTCGTTATCCACTTTTTCTATGCACGCAACCCCGATGCTTGAAATCACCGCTATTTTTGCTTTGTTTTTTCATTGAGCGTTTCTACTTTTCCGTTTCCGTTTATCTCGATTTCATCCACTCAACTTCGTCCTACCGCAACTGCGTCTGCGTTTCCGGTAGCTTCATAACATCATCGTAGATGATGACCTACAATCCGCTGAAGCTAGATCTGATGATTAGGTTTAGTGGGAACAGCTCATCCAAGTCGCAGGTGGGCCAATTTTTGCGGGATGGTCTGTTTTCTTATTTGCCAGTGTTGCCTTTATTAATCAGTCCAAAAATGATGCATAATATTCCGTGGTAATAGTTTTCCACTTTTGGATTATATGTTTTGTAGGAATGAACTTTGATGAGAATCATCGTCTCTAATCCTCCCTCCATCGAGAAATTTCTCACGAATGCTCATTCCTACAAACCGTGAAATCAACATCTTATAGAATAAATTGTTTTCATAAGAAGCCACCGCGATTACTTTTTAAGTGTATTGAGTCGAGTAGTCGAATAACTCACGAGGTTACTGCTGCTTCATTTCCAGGATATAGTGGTGTATCCAAGTTCCTTTCATTGTCCAACTTAATTAAATTTAACAACAAATTGGTGAGATGACTGTGTCCTCTGCTAACCCGGACAATTTTACTCGTTTGTTGTCTAAAACCAGCTCATGGACTTAAGGGTTTATTAGTACACAAACCAAGGGTTTATTAGTACACAAACCAAGTTACTTATCAAGTCACCCTCTTATTTTCTATCAAATGGCTCCTTTTATCGGAATTATAGTTCACCATTATAAAATATCTCGTGAATTGCGTGCTTAACTGTTTTGGATGATCAACGATGTTTGCCATTTTGTCGCGCGTACGTTAGAAGATCGACAAACTTAACCAAGCAAAGAGAAAATAAAGCTTATTTCAAGGCCGCATTGCTTTTATTTGTACGAAAGTATCAACTTTGTTCAATTTTCATTACAAAAGAAGAAAATTATTACTGTCTCAGATGTTAGAGTAATTATTATAAAATAATTAAGTTACAGCCATGATACACGAATTATACTAGATTTAGTCTGAGCAAAACCGCTAACCAGATTAAAGATGGTTGGACTGTACCATTACTTTGTCCTGTCATGAAAAGCTAATACTGCCCTCTTTTTATTAAACATTTTTTTATTTTTTTGCCTTTTTTCCCATTTTATTATTTTTGCTTCTTCAACTTAATGCTATATTTTATTTGAAGCATGTTTGTGACACTGCATGAGTGAATAAAATCTAAATCTAGTGATATGATAATAATAATTATCTCTTTTTTGTCATATTCAGTATCCAAAGTTCCCCCTAGAACAGCAGCAGCAGTACCGCAAAGGCCTCCAACTAATTCTGGAATGATCAAAAAGTCTGAACCATCAGCCAACAACCAAGTTTCAAGTCAACAAATTGATGAACTTTCGAGTCAAGTACGATTCATAAATTTAAATAAAAAAAAATTTTGCGAAGTTAATTATTTTTCTTTTTAAAGGTTATGGATATGAGACTGAATTTAGAAGGTTTAGAAAAGGAGCGAGATTTTTATTTTAGTAAATTGAGAGATATTGAAATTTTGTAAGTTATTAATTTATCCCTAAAAAAACTGTAATTAAATTATGAATTCCATAGGTGTCAAGATGCTGATGAAGGTGAACCAAATCCATTAGTGCAAAAAATTCTTGATATTCTCTATGCAACAGAGGTAAGTTTTTTTTAAAACATTGTCATAAATAAATGGAGTATAACGAAGCAAGAAAATGTATCAAAATGTGCCGGCACGCAATTTGATACTCTTTCGTGTTAAAATAAAACAAGATTTTCTAAGGTTGCTTTGTTGTTTACGAATGCGTGACTGATTATTATACCGCGCGATAGCAAGAAAACGGAAATGTTCTTTTAAATGCTCCTCATTCAACTTAACAGTAAAAATTGAAACGTTTTCTTTTAGGTATTGAATGTTTCAAATGAAGCGATTGATCCAATGATACCAGATGTTAAATGATTTCAATCTTTTATGTAGAATATTTGATTTTTTTACGGTTAATTACTTAATAAAGATTTAAAAATAATCAAAAACTTGAACAATTTCGTTTTCTGTATTAAATTGAGTAGAACAATTTTTTCCCTGATCCATTAGAAATCTATTAGTCCATTTTTAATTGTAGCTTTAAAACTATTTCAGTTTGATTTGAAAAAAATAATAATAATAATAGTGTACAAGAGATAAAATGATTGGTGTGTTTTACATTGAATTGTTTTTGCTACAAATATTTTTTAAGCTTTCTGACAAAACTATGAAAACGATAAATAAGTCCAACGCAAACAATAAGGTCTATTCGTTTAAACGTCCTAAATTGTTGATTTAAAAGATTAAGTTCGGCCAACGATTACGACAAATGGTGGAAATCGGCAATTTCCGCTAGGAAAGTTTCATTTTAGTAAGGAAATTAGGGTGGAGTGCTAAACTATAGGGGGTTTATGCCCACCTGAAGAGTGACTAGGGTGTAAGTTTGCTAAATAACTTGCTTCCTTGTTCGTGGGGTGGTGCCCAACAATTCACGGTGAAATGATTGACAGTAAGATCACTTTGAATGATAGGAGTGAATAGGAAATGTTAAATGAGTCTAGAAGTGATGAGGCTACTAACAGTGATTTTGTACCTATATTATGAGTTCGGAAAACGGCTATTGAAAGTTTCACGATTATGTTGAACGTTTGACAAATGAAGTGAAGTGTAGAGCTATGAACTGAGGAGAATATTGTGAAATTTCTAACATTTTTGGTCATAATTACATCTAAGCTGATGTCTGGAACGTATTTATATCTTTTGAACAATGAAGAGAGATGTTTGTTTGGAACTTCTGATCATTGCATTGTTTATTATCAAAGTTATGTCTAGTCCGCCAAGGCTATTCCTAGTGTATTAAGTCATACGTTTATTCCATTCACTAAAATGGCAGGCATTGGTGAATTTTTTCGAGGCTTAGATCGTGTATGTTGTTTTGGAATCGTTAAATTCCCCAATTACAAATAAGTGCGATATCTCGGATAATTAAGTGGGACACAAGTTGACGATTGATCGATCGATTGATGAAAGCGCAAGACGAAAACAATTGCAGAAAACTCAGGGGTGGAAGCACGTAAGTTGTTTCAATCGACCTCTCCATACAAAAATTCTGAATCTTTGTATGGAGAGGTCGATTGAAACAACTTACGTGCTACCACCGCAGCAAAATTTAGTTTAAGAGTAAATAACACAAAAACAAAAAAACGAACGACGAAACGACGAACATAACTTGGAAATTTCAGACACCTTCAAATATTTACTGGCAGTGCTTACCGCCAAGCTAAAATAAAGGTCGGTATACATAGACACACACATCGGCACTAGTCCTTATGAAACAAATAAAGCGGACTGGCTGGAAAGTACTTAAAATAAAGATTAGAGAAAGAGCCAATGATGAAATTTGGCCCTATGTGGATGCCAGTCGAAATAGTTGAGAATTCACACACTTACTTTTATTAAAAATGTAAGGTAACCCTCAATGTATTTTTTTATGGAAAGAAAATTCAGAGGAGTAAAAAATTGGTACAAAGTTGTTCAAAAGAGTACGGATAGAGAGAACAACAAACAAACGTTAACTCAAACTAAATGCGTTTTTAAGAGTAGTCACTAAACTGAACTTCGTATTAGTAGACAAATGATCGGTTTCATAAGCACAAGGAAAGGACAGTCAGCATATTCACCGAATTGTTAAAGTCTGTGAGTCCTTACAAAAAAAAATCTTAATCACTAGCTTAGCGGTAAGATGACCAAAATTCGCCTGGGAGTGATTGGGTAAAGCATTTTTTAGTATTGCAATTCGAAGCTCAGGAATCATTCTTTGTTTTCCCGTGCCATTTTGGCGTTGTTCACGTCATGGTATTGCATGTCTAGTAGCAAGCAAAACTCGAAGGGGAAGAAATAGGTTTTAAGTTAAAATGAACACCTTGGGTGTTGTAGGAATTTAGGATGTTTCCCACGTTCGAGTTTTGTTTATGAGTATAAATAACATATCGTCGTTGCGACCTTAAGATCTCCTATGTGACACTTTTATTGAAATTAACTTTTTTAATTGAATGTAAACCTCATGATGTCCCCCATCGAAGGCAAAAACTCCCATGTTGATATAACAATAACTTCAACTCATTTTGCAGTTATAAAAAAATACTCCTATGTAGTCCTAAAAAGTTGGCAATTTGAAATCTAATGTGAACGTGATAATTACTTCCACATGAAAGAAAAAGCAAAATATATCTTATGTCTTCCTCAAAGGTTTTCTTCATAACATTAAATTCCATTGTTAGTATACAACTTAAAGCAAAACTAGTTGTTCAAGTAATTTTTTCACAAAACAGTTTTTTTTAGTTTTCCTAAAGTTTTACATTTTGCACATAGGAGATCTTAAGGTCGCAACGACGATATGCAGTATGAGCGAAAACGCTGTGAATAAGCGGAATGAAGCTGTAAGTGGGAATGAGCTAGGGCACTGTTTAAAGGAGCAATTTACATCTCGAGGCATTCTAGCCCTGGCACGTTTCTTGATCGACTTGAAATATGTGCTCGTTCCATCACAAATCCTCAGTCAAAATTAAACTGCATATTAAGAGGCCATAACAAAGGCGTGACCTGCGCAACTAAAAGCTATTGATCCGAGTATAATATGAGGGAATGTGTTCGATGGTAAATTCAATTGAAAATTCATGCGAACTTTATTATATATTAATTACTTTATTGCATACATACTCGAAAAACGGGCGGAGCGTTGAGTGTATTGTGTTTTCGAATCTCTGTTTTGGGCTGTTGGGCGGTTTTACCTTCAGGATATTTAGAAATGAGTTTGATGTTGCAATTTTTGTTAGAGGTAATCCAGGGTCTCCACTAGACATTTTTCATGTTAAGACATATGTTATGTCTGCAAAATGTCCTGTGGAGACCCCTTATGTCTTAACATTTTTAATGGCAAGACATATGTCTTGCCGAAATGTTTAGCCATTTATGTCTAGACATGTCTGGACATTTTCAAAGTAAAAGGAGGAAGAGTCCTGAAATTTATAAATTTTGTCAAAAGCTATGAGTGTTTGTGAAATTTTAAAAGCCCACATTATAAAAGAATAGCTTCTGTTATTTCTAATGCTTGTAATAATTTCAAAGCATTAATATTTTTATTTTTATTCATTGAACTTCTTCCTATGAAAGCTTGAAAAAAATGAAATGTCATGACATTTTTAGCCCACACTAAAAAATCAATCAGGCAGCCAGACATAAATTTGACAGATGTCTTAACATAAAATATGTCCTGTAGAGACGCAGCCTAAAGCCTCGGCCACGATACGAGCGGCGAGCGGCGAAAAGTGAGCGGCGAGCGGCACCAGAAAAATTTAATGTCTCGAATTAGCGGCGAGCGGCAGTAGAGCGGCACTTTAGTATTGCCGCTCTACCACTCAACGCTCCCCGCGCGTATCGTGGCCGGATTCGAACGTTTTCCATATAAAACAATACAAAATAAAACTCAGAATCGCCGCTCTGCTGCTGACCGCTAGCCGCACGCCGCTCGCCGCTCGTATCGTGGCCGAGGCTTAAGAGAGTACTTCGTTTTGAAAGCAAATGAATTTGACGCTATTCTTTCGATTCTTCCCAAAAATTAGTTTGCTAAGCGTGTTGATTGAATCAGACATGAACCCACGTGAGTTGGAGAGGATTGAGGGAATCGTTTATAAAAATTAGGAATAGCGCGGATAATAGAATAGAGTCCTAGGGGACAAAAAGAAAGCTCAATCCAAGTCTGTCGACAGAGTCGAAGTTAGTCGACAGAGCAGCGTGTCATACTCGGTCAAACCTGTTCACGAAGGCGATGTACATATATCTTGCGATACTCTGTGAGGAATGCTAGAAGGCCGCCAGTAAATTGCTTGTCGTTTAAGATTTGTTTGGACTCGATATTTTCCATAAGCTGATTGATTCTTTATTTTTAGTGGTTTAAGAGAGAACAGAAGTAATTATTGCTATAGGATGGTAGTTAGAAGGGTTGTTGCGAGTCACTTTGAGGAATTTGAGCCTCAACTCAGTGTTCAGTTCTCTCAGTACTTCTTTATGGTAATCAAACTTTTAACTGATTTAGAATTTTTGCAATTAAAAATTTAGGTGAATAAAGAGTTTGCCTTGAATATTATTTTTCAAACGAAATTTCGTGTGCCGACTACTGAAAATGTTGCAGAAGACAGTGAATCGTGCATGGCAAACACATAGCACATGAATGGAATTCAGCATCGAAAGAGGGTCGAGAAGCGGTAGTTGATTTGCCACAAACAACTGGTTCCGAAAGATTTCATTTTTTTTAAAAGAGCGTCGAAACCACACCTTTGAATATATGATTTCTCGGGCTTCTAAGGACCTTACCTTTGTTAAATGCACTGTAACTGGCGGCGAAACATGTGTGCATCAGTACGCCATACAAACAAGGTAATGGTGCGAAATGGTGCTTAGAAAAATTAAAAAAATTCGTAAAATTCGATCCAAATTATAATCGTGCTGCCGGTTTTCTTTGATTTACCGTAGTTATAGAGAGTGGACCACTTTGAAATTATTTCAAATGGACAAACGGTGAATAAAGAATCATATTCTTTATTCACCGTTTGTCCATTTGAAATAATGGCTTTTTCACAGGTAGAATGCATCATCGCATAAAGCATAACCTTCTATATTACAAGCCATGAACAAGGAAATATTGAGAGCGAATTTCCGCTCAATCGGACTACAACTCGGTGAAGTCACGTTATGTTGTTAGTGTAATTTGGAGAATTTGGGAGAATTTGGTAGTCCGATTCTCTCAATTGAGATTCTTGTTCATGGCTTGTAAATATAGAAGGTTATGCATAAAGCCATCGTTGTGGAAGAGTTTTGTGTGTGGTTTTTTTACTGTTTCCATAGTTAAAAATACAAAAGAAAATTCGCTGAAGGTCATACCTTAACCAGTATAGAAAATGGCGCTCTGTCTAATAGTAAGCTTAGCTCGAAGGGCAGAATAGGTTTGGGGTTATGAAGGGTCAGGAGGGTGTTGAAGGTGGTGATGTGAACCCTGCGTCGAACCCTTCGATGTTGTAGTAGTTCGGAAATACAAAGTGTGTAAGGTTGTTCCCCAGCTGGGTTGTTATATTTATGAACGAATTCCTAGTTCGTAGTGCCATGGAGACATAAATTTTTCCTTGACCTTGACTTCGGCGCCATCTAGAGATGGTACAAATAGTCCAAACTAAAAAAAATTTTGTTTTGTTTTATTTAAGAATAGAATAATTTTTTAAAAAATAGTTTACATTAATATGTTTATTTTGGTGGTTATTAGAGTATCGAAATAAAAATATTTCAATTTGCCGCGCATCCGACCATATGATTGGTGAGCTGCGGTTCCAAAGGAAATTCAGGGCGATTATTCCGGATCGCTCTGAGTGAGAGGAACTTATTTTTCATAGGTTCCAAGAAATCTACATTGGCTTACCGACGAGTCAAAAATGGAACATGGTAAGAGGGCTGATGTCGCAGGACCCAACAATAAAGTCTCGGTTGCAGGCTCGCGAGGAAAGGGTCTGAGAAGTTGGTGTAGGGCTTAGAACCCTTCTGTGGCATCTGATGGTCCACCATCAAGTCCCTAACCAGAGGACTGCGGGGTTATCCTTGAATGCGATTCGAAAGTCATGAAATTCGGAAATAAGAAAATGGTATCCCCCAATGCGAATTCGAATTAAATTTGGCCGTCTGTCATCGAATTTTAGTCCGTGAGTAAAGCCTTTAACGAATGGCGTGAATTTATTTGTTTGTTTTAAAATGTTCTAAAAACTCTTTAAAAAATGTTCTTGAAACAATTGTTCGCATCAAAATATCAAATTAAGTTGATTAATGAAGTTTGTTGGCTGAAAATAATTTCTCTTCGATTATTTATCGGGCGCGATCGCATTCAGCGATACAAAAGCTAAATCGCATCGCAACTGGCTTCGGTTTCCTTCCCACTTTCGCATCGCATCCCAGGATGACCAGGGTTAAGGCGACGAGACTTCCACCCATATTCTTTGGGAATGTCCTGCTCTGATCTGGCTTAGAAGAAAAACGTTTATCAGAAAGCTCCTGAGCCCCGCTTAGGTCCGGTGTCTTCAACTAAAGACGTTTTTTCGGTATCCCTGTTGATTGAGTCAGACATAAAACCGCGTGTAGGGTAAAGAAGAATTTGAGGCGGAACAGAGATGCCAGGAAGTTGGCCTCAAATTTGCTATCTGCAATTACTAGTGATGAGCAAAACTAGTCTTGCAGTTTTGCCTGGTCTTGCACATTTAGCAACACCAAAGAAAACCAAAAAAAGACAGGACAAGACAAGACTGCGAGATCAAGATAGCAAGACTTTTTGCTCATCACTAAGTGCCAAAAGTCTGGCAGTGATGAGCAAAAAGTCTTGTCTTGTCTTGGTTTTGCTAAATGTGTTAATCCTGCAAGATATTTTGCAAGAACAAGACTGCAAGACTTCTTGCAGACTTATTGCTCATCACTGCACTTAGTGATGACCAAAAAGTCTTGCTATCTTGATCTTGCAGTCTTGCCTGGTCCTATCTTGTCTTGGTTTTGCTTTGGTCTTGCTAAATGTGCAAAAACAGGGAACAATGCAAGACCACTGCAAGACGAGTCTTGCTCATCACTAGCAATTACTACCTTTAATTAAAGAAAGGAAGTGGAATAGTGAATGTAGTAAAAGGCTTTTTGATGGAAATTACTGAGGACCGGTTGCATTAAAAAGTTTACTTCTCAACCTGTTGCGGTGGATTTACATGAATTTTTGGGTTGTTATACTTTCGACGAAGTACTCTTCACGCATTCTCGGTTAAAGCATCAGATTTTGTGGAAAGGGAATAGAAATCTTGGTAGAGGTAAAACCATAAAAGAAGACGCCGAGAAAGTCTCGTTTTCCATGCGCAGTGAGAATGTCACGTCCCCGCCACGGAATTACAATATAAGCCATACACATATAAGATTTCAATAAAACCTTATTAACCCAGCGGGAAATGGAGTGCTCCAATAGCGCTGTTTGAGCACTCCTTAAAAAGCTTACAGCGCTCCTGTTCCGCTCCAGTTCCATATACTTTTTAACACTACATGTCATTGCAGGGAGCATACGTTTTTATGCTCCTTCAAAAGCGTTCTAGGAGCATTATAAAAAAGCTTTTTAATAAAGAATTTTCATGGACGCCTGTGGATATGATCCGGGTATCGAAAAGCTTTTATTTTGTTTATCTTTTGCAATTACCTTTTCCTTTTCAAGCGCGAGTGTGGTTTTACCAAAGAAGGCCCGAACTAAATTCTAACCACGCCCATAGCTGCTTGTCCTTCGTATCGAACGAGACCCTGCATTGACTATGCTATTGGGCCTTATTCTGAGAATCATGTGACATTCCACAATTCGACTCAGAGACATCTCTCATTCAAAATTGCCAACCGCCAGTTGCATGAGGCATTCCCAGAGTGGAATGAAGTGAGTAGTTAACTGCGTTTCCACTCTAGGAATACCTCTCCGAAATTGAGGTGACAGCCAATCGAGAAAAGTCATGTGAGTGATTCGACTCTCAGAATAAGCCCCAATGGTCACCAAGATAATCGCCCGTTTTATTTTTCCTAGAAAATTGATGAAAACCCCAGTAATGCTCTCTCGGGAGCATATTTAACTGGGAAATGACAAAGATTTTTAGCTGTATGATAAAGCCGCTCTGGTTGTTTCAAAGCGCAACCCAGCGGGAAAAATTGGGAGCGCTCCTCAGGGGAGCTAATTTAAAGCGCTGCCAAATATGCTTCCGAGGGAGCATTACTGAAGTTTTCAGAAATTTTATAGAACGCAGAAAATGGGCGATTATCTTGTTGACTATAAAGGGTGACATTAGCATACTCAATAGACCGGTTCTTGTTCGATACGGAGGACAGCAGCATTGGATGTGGTTTAGTATACTTAGTTGAGGGACCGCTTTGGTAAAACCACTCTCGCGCTTGGAAACGAAAAGGCAATTGCAAAAAATGAACAAAAATAAAAGCTTTTCGGCACCCGGCTTCCATGATTAGTTCGAGTGTAGATATTTAAAAAAGCTCTCTAATGCTCCTTTTTGTCTCCGACCAAATCGTTGCAGGAGTGCTCCTATGGGAGCTTAAAAGGAGTGCTATCCTAGGCGGACATCTAATGTTAAAAAATATATGAAGAGGGAGCGGAAAGGGAGCACTCCATGCCTCCATGGGAGTGCTCTTTTATTGGCCTTGGAGCACTCAATTTCCCGCTGGGAACTTTTTCACTCATTTTATTCTCAATTAGTCTCGCTGCGGCTTTCGTCGTGGTCACATGCTATGGGGAGGTGTAGTCCCACCGCAACCGATTTAGAAGGATAGTTTCAAAGCACACAAGCTCATGGGTTATCCATGTACGAAATTTTTATTTGTGTGCAGTTTTAATTTCCCCAGCTGCGCGCTCCGGCGTCTTCTTTTATGGTTTTACCTCTACTCCTTATATCGGCGAATTCTCTTCTCTGTTAGATATCCGATTACGAATTATAGATAGGGCGAATTTTATCGTTTTCTTAAGTAATATATTAATAATTTGAAATTTAGAAAATGTGTGACAGATTTATTTTAATTACTAATCATATCATTTTTTTTCAAAGGATGGATTTGCACCTCCAGATGAATTACCCCCTGAAGAGGAAGAATATTAAATGGTGTATGCAGTGTTGATGTAGAAAAGGAAATCCAACCGTCAATCACTTAGTTGAAAGTTTTATTTTGGAAAAAAGAAAAGAAAGGTCAACTATATTAATTAATAAAGCATCCACTCACGATTTTTTTTCTAACTACTATTTAGCAAAAAAAAAACCGCATTAGTATTTAATGTTTTTTCTACTCTTCTATTCTCCATTATTATATTGTCATGTATTATTTTCTTTTTTATATTTTCATTATTTTTCTTAAAGAAATTTCCCTCGAAATTGTAATAATTTATATTTATGTTTGATAAAAAAAAAATAAAGATTTCTTAAGTTTAATATTTTTGTTATTAGTAAGTACTATTAAAAGAATATTAAGATATTGTTTTTTTTATAAATGGGAATTTCTTAAAAAAAAATGTTGATTTTAAATGTTGAGTTTTAAAAAGCATTTTTCAATATTGTTTTGTTTTATTTTGTCTTCGTTGAGTGATGATGACAAAAAAAATGTAAAAATATAATTCATTGCTTCCCTCTTTTTGAGCTTTTCTCTTATAGGAAAAATTGTTTGTTTTATAACGGTAAATATATATATATATAATATATCCTATTTTTATATAGGCCTCTATAATTAAATTTGATCCCTGTTTAGGTCAGGCAAACAAAATTCTTTTAAATATGTATATTTCAGCATAAAATAATTATAGCAATAATTGAATATAAAAAAAACTAATACTTTTTAAATACCGGCATAAAACAAAAAGTTTTTTCTAAATAAATTCATTTTGTTTTTGTTTTTAAAATGAAATTGCTTAGGAAAAGTTAATTATTTCCCAGTCAATGGATAGTATTAATAAATAACAACAACAACAACAACAAAAAACCACATTGAACATAAATTATTTTTTAGTAACGATTTAATGGATAATTCATTGAAAGCAAAGAAAAAACGAAAGAAACTCATAACTTAAAAATTGTTTTATTTTTTTTAAAAAAAAATCATATCGAAACGAACGAAAAAGAAACGTTGGCGCTTGTATATGTGGCTTCTTAATAAACTCAAAAAATAACCACCTTTAATTTGAACTTGGTTTTTATATAATTTGTTTTTAAAATGCATTCACATACCCATACCACAACCACACCCATTATTATATAACATGTGTAATTCAAAGTGATTTAAATTGTGTACAGTTGGACTAAGTTTTGCCCAAGCAGTGTTTTAATTTAGAATTGTGTGTTTGATGTAGCAGTTGATACGTTAAAAGTAGTAGAGAATTTGGTTTAGAGGAATTGATATTGAACATAGCATATATTTATTAGCATAGTTCATAAACTGACATACAATCTCATAGTCTGGATTTTTGTAGAATCAATAAAAATAATAAAACTGTGATGTAATGAAATTGCTAAGTTCTTCCATAATCCCGGCCGTCATGATACCGGCGGTGCATCACCAGTGATTTTATATGAATTGTTTTTGAAAATCTGTTCGTAGAGGATCGTTTTAGCATTGATATTTATATCATAAAATTCTTCTACTTCCTGTCGGTAACTATGAGTATAGTCGTGCAAGCTTAGAATAATTCTTTACCCTACATGAAAGCTTTGATTGTGTGTGTATTCCGTGGTCATTGTTTACGTCTGAGAAGGGAGAAGATAAAGAAATGTGCGTATGAGTTAGTTTTCACCCAGGGAATTTTTGGGCGAAAATTCTTTCGTTAAAGTTTCGTCATGTACGTCCTTATTTCTCTCCTCACCTTCATTTCTTTCCTTTAAAACCGGGTTTTTCGTACTTCTTGAATCTCCGTGTAGCATCCCACAATTATGCTGCCAATGAGGGAAATTACACTATCCATCACTCGGTCCTAACATCAAATCGGGTTGTGTATGTAGGCCGGCAGGGAAGTGAATGCGGATTTGACAGGTTCTGATTGTTGAATTCCGCGGCGGGAAAATAAATGAGAATTTCACAACCGAAAGTGGAAGTTAAACTAAAAAACCACTTGTTTGGATTTGGAGTTGTGGATCTAATGCGAACTGTCCATTCGATTGTCATTTGAATTTCGAAAATGAAATATGTCAATTCATATTGCAGTTGCGCCCGGCGGATTGAACAATCGCAGCGACAAGTGAAACTGAAACTCTTTAGCGGCGGGAATCCCAAATCCGCCGGATTCAACAATCAGGCCCACTAAGTATTCATTTTTCCGCATTTTTTCGTGTAATGATGGTGAGGACTATATAATTGTACAATAAACGCGAATGAGAAGGGAATTTCTCATAGCTTTCACAGACGCCCAAGTACAATGTTGTATTTGTGTTAGTAAGATGGGTGAGGCTGGCCAATTTTCTGAGACAAACGTGCGATATATTTTATTCCACCTAATACAATTCACTGATGGCGGCACTCTAATGCTTTTGATAATGCAAATTATGCACGTGCAAATTTGTATGCAAACTTGTCATAGCATAGCGCGGCACATTGCAGTCGATTTCAATGACAGCCGCAATGATAGTGTTGGGTATGACACGATTATAAAATGACTTTGTAAGGGATGCCTCTTTTTTCTTTTGAGCCAGTACAATGTCATTCTTCAAATGAGGTGAGTTGCTATTGCAATGTCAAAATGGCAAAAACAAGCAAATTAAAAAAAGAAAGAAAATAAATACCAATGAAGATTTTTTTACGAGTTTGACTCGAATATGCATTAAACTGCCTCAGAGTAGGTATGAAGCTGTGCCTCCACAATGTATATTTATATTTTACAATCTCACCCTGGCTAATTTCAAGTTGGAAATTTTGCTGCCGCAAAAGAAGTAAGAAATGTCACTACGCATTTACAATCTCGTCTCTCCTCATTTCATGTTGGAAATTGCAGTGCAAGAAATGTCTCTGCAGTACGAAATTTCACTCCCTTAAAAAAAGTAAGAAATGTCTCCAGTACGAAATTTATCTCGATATACGCTCATATACCAGTAGGACATTATTTTTGAACCGGGACACTTAAAAAAATTGTGACCTCAGTACAATTTACCATCGTGTAAGGGACAAATGTACTGCCTCGTGTAAATCCGGCTCAACTCTAGGCACTGGGTTGCACATATTACCCATGTCGTGTACTCGTAACAACGGTAAAGCTTTTGGAATTGGCTTTCAGTCAGCCTTATTGTGGTTGTCACTTTCGATGACAAATGGCGAAGTGAGACAAAAATGCTATTGTGGTTGTTTAAAAAAGGGACATTTGTCTAATTCAGTGATATAAGGCGAATTGCGATTGTCACTGATATCGAGAAACGGCGAATTCAGTGAGAATTGTTCTCACTTGATTTTTGTACGTGAGATTTTTCTCATTTGATATTTAAAGGCTATTATTTATTTGAAAATAAATTTTTTTTTTATTCTAAATATTTGAAAGTAAAAATTTTATAATTATGTTTTTAGTGTAAATATAATGACTAGGAAGCAATTTGAGATCATGCTAGATTTCATGTTGCAATGTTCTTTTGTGGCAAAGGTTTAAAATATTGAACTTTTTGTTTATCCTCAATTACAAGAAATATCACGTCACCGAAAGTGAGAACCACAATAAGGCTGAACTGCAATTTCTCACCTCACTGAATTCACCGTCCACAATATGGAAAGTGACAATGACCGTGACATTTCTCACTATGGTGAGGTGACAACCACAATAAGGCTGAGTATAATAGTATGAACCCAATAAACTGTGGGCCAAGTCAATAATGCACGTTGCGTGAGCAATTGGCTACAGACTTCCAAATGCTGAAGAAGTCATTTGCTCGCGCAACGTGCATTATTGACTTGGCCCTGTATTTATGCGACGTCGCTTTCTTTGACGTATCAATATCGACGAAAATTCTTCCTCCTCGAAATCCATACTCACACGGACGATTGCACTGCGACAAAACTGTCTTTAGAAAGTTGTCTATTTCTGCGACAGCATAACGACTTTTGTCGTTGGAAAGTCGTCCGTGTGAGTTAGGCCTTAACGTATCTAAAACGAAGTACTGTCGAGCTGTAGGTTAAAATCAATGTTTTAAACTGAATCTCCCAAATTTCTTCGTTTTATAGCATTTACATATCTCAGAAAAATTATAGACCAGTGCAAATAATTTTTGGAAACAAAAAAATTATTAACAGCATGACAAATGTTGGAAAGTGAAGGAAATATAGCGTGCCAACCAGAAAAATAAATTCAAGTCGATCTGAGTTACGAGGGTGAAATAGGGGTAACTTTAAGGGGTGAAAATGGTTTTTCACGATTTCCAGCGAAACTAGACCTCCAATCAAAAAAAGTTGAATATAAAAGTTGTAGGTAATAAAAAGATCTACAACTTTTGTACAAACCATTTTTTCACATAACCTCAAATTTCCGAGAAAAATCGAAAAAACTAGTGTTTTTGTTTTTGATTTTTATGTCCTTTAAAAAAATTTTTTTTTCCGCAAAAAAAGCTTCTCGATTTTCTCTAAGTTTCATCTTTGGCATTTCGAATCGACAGATAAGCGCTGCCATACAAAACCATCAAATTGTGTGATATTACTCCAAGTGCAGCAAACCACGTATATTTAATTAATATAGAAATTGTTAAAAGTTTATTGTATGCATAAATTTAGCTTTTTAATAAAGGTCAAACGTCTTGATCGACACATAAGAGACGATAACGTTGTCGATATCGTGTTGCCAAATGCCAATTTTTATTTATCGGCAGGAATCGATATCGACTCGAGAAATCAAATACGGCCCCAGGTTTTAAATGAAAGTAAAGTTTCTTGTTGTTGTTGTTAATTTAATATACGAAGCGGCACTATTAGCTTCGGGGCTATAGGGTTCAATTTGCGCAGAGATTGCGAGAGTTAATTAATACGTATTTTTATTATAAACATTTGTGTACAAACATGATTCAGAGAAGACCTCGGTGCCTACTCCCGTCTTGTTGGGATTTCGACTTTGAACTTCTTGCTCAACTCCAACGTGGAGGTAATGTACTACGTGGTGGTTAGATCAACCTTCTGTCTAACATACCAAGAATGTTGCTGTACCCGTATGTCTTTTCTGCTAGTACCCATTTACTTTCACCCTGATCGCGCTACACGAGGCTAGGTATTTAGTATGGAGGTTCAGTGGAAGAAGGCAGAAGATGGTATTTAACGCGTCCCTTGGCGCTGTTCGTAATGATCCTGTGGTGCATATGCATACCATTCTCTGTACCCTGCCTATATTGGTACAGTTGTACTCCTTCCTAATGCTGGTCATCATACTATTGAGCCATATATGGGAGGATGGGACGTACGCGGGCTGCGTACATCCATAGTACCATTCGTGGCTTAAGTTCCCATTTCTTCCCAAGCATTTTCTTGCATGAGTAGGGAGCTATATAGGCCCTTCTAACTCTTTCCTCAATATTGAGTCTCCAGTTCAGTAAAGGGTCAAGTTAATCAAATAAGTACTTGACCGTCGAGGCTAGATGTAGTAGCTGTACTCCATCCAATCTTGGACAGTTGAAAGTTGGTTTGTAGTAGTAAACAGATATCAGTTCTGTCTTTGCAGGGTTTGCAAACAGACCACCGCCTTTGGCCCATCTGCTAACGCTGTTCAGAACAATTTCCATAATCTCACTCATTACGTATACGCAGAATTACTAAGCGTCAGCAATCGGGCATATTCGACGAAGGTTTGGAAATTAAAGGACCGGTTTTTACATAAGCGCTTTTTTTCTTAAATAGCGCTACAGTTTTCGTAGTTCTCGTGCCTCTTAAAGTCTCTTCTTCCAAGTCGTCTTTACGTTTTGCAAGTTTTCTCCAGCTGACTTGGCTATATGTAGTCTAGGTATATCTTTTGGCACGTCATCCATAAACGTATTCCTTGGTCTTCCTATATATCAGAATTTACTCGTAAAGATTTTTATTTCATTCTTATCTTGTTTTCTTTACATACAATCATGTATTTTGTTGTCGGGACATTCACTTTTATAGATTAAACTTTGTTGAGTTTTCTACATTTATTGAATTGCATCATTTTATTGTTACGTTCTACATTCCTCCATCGTCATTTTGCATAGTTCTATCAGCGAGAGAAGTCTCTAAAGTACTCCAATCCCACCTCAAGTGTGTCATCGATACTATTAGCTACAGTAGCCTCTTTTAGTGGGTTTGTATCCTTTCTTTTTCATTACTTTTTTGTAGAAACTTAGCATCTTTATTAATACAGTTCTGTTTAATTGTCCCGATTCTAATTCTGAAGTAGCCTCGTTTTTTCTACCTTAACTTGTTCGTGTCCATTCGACTTGTTTTTCTTTTATGTGGCATGGGGCCTTATTCTGTATTACGATGGGTGCCTTCCATTTAGACACAGAAAGACAATTGTGTCCGACACAGCGTGTCGCTCTGTGTCGTTCTGTGTAAGCCCAAATGGAACACATAAGTTCATGAAAAATCCGCCACGGCGCACTTTCCTCGTTTTTATTTTTGTTTGGCAAGTAAATCGTAAATTTTATGTTGATAATTTCTTTAAATTAATTACGCGACCTCTTATAAATGCTGGGAATCTTAAAAATGAAACAATATTGTTGTAATTATAAATTAACGATCACATTTCAATTGGCGAGGGTTGGTAGCATTGTCTTAGTTGTGCCCGGCTGTGTCTAGCTGTGTCGTTGATGGAACACTTCTGTGTCGGACACAGTGTAACACTGTGTCTCTCTGTGTCTAAATGGAAGGCACCCAATATTGTTAAATCCGATCCGGAACCGAAACAGCTTTCGAATAAAAATTTGACAATATTGTTAGATTTTCAAGTAAAATTGATGCCAATATTGTAATAGAGAATACGATTGCGTCAGTTTCGTGAAAAAATATGACAATATTGTAATAGAGAATAAGGCCCATGGTCAAGCTAAGGAATCACCCTTTGTACGTCTTGATGCAAGTCACACTATCCATCATTTCGTTTATTACCCCCATACACAAACCGATTTTTTAGGCAAGGGGTCGCAGGGAAGTATATGCCATGCGTGTAATTTGCATACTTCGCTGCGACCCCTTGCCTAAAAAGTCGGTTTGTGTATGGGGGTAATTAACGAAGTGATGGATAGTGTAACTTGCATCATCGTCATTCAAGTCATGGTGTAATGTCGAGTAGTAAAGGTACCTTTACATTATATGATTTGTCATAGGAATTTACTGTCAATGAAGTCCAACCTAACATAAAATGTCAAATGACTTTTGTTCTTGACATGTCATACGACTATCTGCCAAAATTTGCTTTGAATATTTCTGTTTTGACTTGTCAAAATTAAGTGTGACCAAAATACGAAGTCAGATGGACTGCAACTCGTGATTTTAACAGTAAAGTCATTTGTCAAATCACATAATGTAAAGGTACCTTAAGGTTGATCTGAGGATAGAAAAAGGATATGATAGGTTAAAGCTTAATTTACATATCCGACGTTTTTCTGCCGCGCCGCTCTTTTTTAAGATTTCAGCCAATCAAGAACAATATGGTGACCGAAATTGTTTCTGATTGGCTGAAATATTAAAAAAGAGCGGCGCGGCAGAAAAACATCCGATATGTAAATTAAGCTTAAGGGTAGTCTGGTGGATACTGTGGAGGAGGCAGTGAACGTCGGGTCTGAACTCTTGGATGTTGCATGAATTTATTTTTTAAGCAGCCGGCTATAACCGTCAGGGTTATGCCTCCTGAAACAAGTGAATCCCGCAAACCAGCCGGCAAAGGCTGTAACGCAGGCAGTACCAGACTACCAGGTGAACAAGGAGGTGCACCGTCCGCTAGGTGAAGACTCGACCTAAGCGGAACTTTGGTACCCTATTATTAACCGGTTAAGCCGGCGAGATGCCTTATTAGGGCTACCCTTGTTACAAAGAGAAAATCCTCATCCTTTTTGTTAAATACCCTTGCGTTGTCTGGTTTTTATTTCAATGTTTCTATTAAACCTGTTTGTTTTATAGGAAAATGATATCTACAAGCTCGAGCATGTTATAGCTGCCGCAATGATTCTGTTACTTGATCATAATGCTTTGCGCTTGCATTTGTATAACCAATATTTTGTTTGTCTTATTTTATTTTATATAAAATCCAAGATCAAATACCTTAGAATCTCAACAATAGAAAACAATTATATAGAATAAACTAATATAACCATAATCCTTGTATCTGTCTATTTTTAAGGACAACATTTTAACTAAATCGCTATATACTAAGCAAAAAATAAATAACTTACCCTCTTTCTGTCCACAAACAAAGTAAGTATTTTCATAATAAATGTATTTGTATATAAACAAAAAGAAAATATTATATAAAATACATATACATACTATAAATAAGACGAAAAATAACGTGCGTGCGTAGAAAACAAAATCATATTGTAAAAACCATTTTAATATAATATGAATAAAAAATAAGTTTTGCTTAAGCAAAATAAAACTGAAGAAAACATTAACATTAACAAAAGTTGCAAAAAAACAAAGAAAATAAAAAAAAATATATATTATACGAATTGAGCATTATATGAAAAAAAAGTATTGAATATTTATGTAAATTTGTTGCTTAGGTGAAATTGTAATAATAATAATATTTCATAGTTTTTTGTTTCTTCTTATTTATTCTAATTTTTCGCTATAGGATTAGTAATTTTTTATATTGTTTTCTCTATTTGAACAAAAAGAAAAGAAAAACAAGCAAATAATTAAAACAATAAATAAAGTGATTTTTAAACAGACTTCAATTTATACACGACCAATTTTAATAGGCACTATAATAACAAAATAATGTCTTGACGAATTTTTCTAGGTCACCCTAGTTCCTGCAATAGTGTGAAGTAATAATTTTTTTAAATAAAAACTAATAATTCACTCAAATCAATGAGATTTTTGATATCGATGAACTTTGTCAATTTAATAAAACAAAAATAGGTATTTTGGTTCATTTTTGCGCTATTAAAAAAAACATTGTAATTTTTCAAATTATTTTCTTTTCTTCTTAGAAATAAAATTATTTGAATATGAGAGATTGGGTTTTAATTCTTAGGAAAATGATTTTTTTTACTATGAAATATTTGGTACTACCTTTAAATCTGGGGGACGAACGTCTAACAAAGTCGTCGGAAGGTGGTGGCACCCGATTTGTCACTTCTATCAAAACCAGAGCGGAATCACTGCAGAGGAACACCTAGCAGCTCTGTTAGCATTAGCAAGTCCTAATTAGTCCAGTCAAAATAGATTTTTGAGTGAAGACAATTCAGTTGATGGAAATTGGTACACACCTTAAAAAGATCATCTATATAAATATAATTGGAGTGTCTGTCTGTGATTTCAAAATAATTGTCTTTTTCTAAGTTCATATGGTTATTTACACGATATTAACACGAAATCAAGTATTTTTAAAATTTTTGTCTGTCTGTATGTCTGTATGTCTGTATGTCTGTCTGTCTGTTTGTTCGGGCTAATCTCGGAAACGGCTTATCCGATTGCGATGGGACTTTCACTGGAAGATTCAGTATTTCCTTGGGTATGTTTTAGGCTATTTTTTACTAGGATCCGACTATCGGATCCGATTATCGGGCCCGATTACCGTGTTCGACTACCAGATTAGACCGAAAACTTGAACCTTGCAACTTGATTTTTACCCACTTCCATATAACCGATCAACTTCAAATTTTGCACATATGTATAGTTCGCGTGACAATGCAATTTAACCATTTTTGGAAAAAAATCATCATGGCGGTTCCAAAATGGCGGCCGAATTTTGCAATTGTGTTCCCGGACCCCCCGACATGGATATCAAATGAAAGGGTAAGACAAGTAGATTACAATAAGCTATGTGGGGTCATTCAAAATTCAAAATGGTGGCCAGCACAAAATGGCGGATTATTCTTCGGTATGGGCATCAAATGAAAGCGAGTATAGTGCAGTAAGCGGTGTGCCGTCATTTTAAATATAATATGACGTTCACTACAAAGTGGTGGAAGACATATAATAGACTAAAAAGTAGAAAATAAAAAATATAGTCTAAAAAAACTAAAAAATACGCTTTTATTTTAAAATAAACTAAAAAGTAAAAAATAATTTTGAATGTAAAGTTTTTATTGCTCCAGCCAGTATATAATAACAACCTAGCTACCTACGTACCAACAACGGCTAATCCGATTGCGATGGGATTTTCACGGGAAGATTCAGTATTTTCTTGGGCATGTTCTAGGCTTCACTCGGTTCCGATTATTGATTCAGGCGGAAAACTTGATCCGATAGACGCAGAAAAGCCAGTGGAAACTTTTTTTATCATTCCATTTGTAAACCTCAAAGCTCGGAACGGTTAATCCGATTTTAGGACTTTAACGGGATGATTCAGAATCTTCTTAGGCGTTTAGCATACTTTTCACTATTATCCGACTGTCGGGTTAGACCGAAAACATGACTCGATAATCGAAGGAACGCGAATGAAATGCTGTCACGGCGAGATATTGTTCTTTCAATTTGCGGAAATACTGTGAAGATTATGGTTTGCCATCTCCGCAAATGATCGATAGGTCTGATGAAAATTAAAACAGAGAATATATCGAACTCAATAAACAAATGGGAACAAAATGTTGAGGACGCTGTTGGGCAAGTTCCGCAAAGGGTAAGGCACGTGTTCTGAATGTGATTGTTGTGCATGTAGCACACAATTTTTCCGATAGGTGGCGGTCAACACCGCATTTTAAAAAAGTTCTAACACATTTTTTATAAGTAACTTTAAATTTTTTTATTTGTTTTATGTGGCAGTGCCAAGCTCAGGAATCACCCTTTGTACTACCAGTCCGTTGTCGTTTGCACGTCATGGCGCAATGTCTAGCAGGGAGCTTAGTAAGGGAGGAATAGGTTAAGGGTTATGGTGGTTCGGGGGGGGGTTGTTGAAGAAGGTGCGGATTAACCCTGCGTTTGAACTCTTGGATATTGTAGGAGGTCGGAAATACTGACTGTGAGAGATTATTCTATAGTCGAGTTGTGTGCCCTAAATTATGTTTTGCAAATTTGTTATTTTTTTCATTATACCTATTTCCTATCCCGGACTGTGCACACATTAGTTTTTTTATTAAAAGGCGTTGCAACGCACGCGGGTTTTTGCTAGTTATAAATAAAATGTCGAGACTGACACGCGATTGGCGGCCGGGAAAACTTTTTATTCAAGGTCAAAGGGTCAAAATATCAGTTTTTTGCAAATATCTCTTAAACGGTAAATTCTATCATAAAATAGTGTTCACAAAGTTTGTAGATTATGCGATTATCTACAAAAAAGTTATACATTTTCCCGTAAGAATTGCCATTCATGAGATATCGCCGTTTTAAAGATTTAAAATACCTACTCATATGCAATCATTCGCGACTTGCAAAGGTCATCAGACGTTCAATAAATCCTTTGTTGGCCTACGCGGCTAATATTTTCAGGGCTGATTCCTGGATGTGTTTGGAAAAAAAATTGTTCTAGAGAGGGCGGCTATCCCCACTATCCACTAAAATACAGGGTGTTTAAGAAAAAAAAATATTTTTTTTAAATTTACTTAAACTTCAATTACTCTTATGCCCGGTTTCACAGTGTTCACTTAAGCTTTCGCTCAGCCTTGAGCTTTCGCTCAACTCATTTTTCTGTTTCACAGTAGTGGTTCAACTGTTGAACTTGGTTCAAAATTGAGTTGTACTGAGCGACTAAATTTGGGCACTTAAGCCAAAGCTCAGGATATAAGTGAGAGTAATGTCATTAATTTTAGAGAAATCACAGTGAACTTGTGTTTATTTATTGATTTTAATTATAAGTTTGAAGTTTGATTTTTCAACTGTAAAGAGACGAGAGCATTCTATTACAAAGCATGCCGTGAATAGTGCGGATAGAAGGCTGATGTGTAACTCTAAAGATGGAGAGATTATTTCTTGCCGCTTTGAATGCTTTATTTTCACAGGAACCTGGAGAAAACTCATGGTACCGAACGCTTAGAAGCGAGCTGGATTCAAAAAGGGCCGCTCCTGCATATACCATATGAACACCTTGAGAATCATAGTGGACCGGTTTCCTGGATTACGATCCCCCTTTTACCTGACAATATAATAATATTGATAAAGGCTCCATATAATAATTCCAAATGCAGAGTTCCCCATAATGGAACATTATCCGAATCTTTGAGGTGAGCTCAGGAGTACGATAAGGATGTCTACTTTCGTCGTACTCGTTCTTATAGTAATATAATAAGGGGCCATATCTTTTCAAAAATCCTTACAGCTAAGATAAAAAACTAGAAAAATCACACAATTTATCAACCAAAAGCAAAAATTTCCCCAACTGATTCAACCACAGTGGCCTGCAAAATGCAGTGAACTAAGTTCAGATAAACTGAGCACAAAAACAAACTGTGAAACAGTTTTGACTTGAGCTAAAGCTCAAAATTACTGCTCAGTTTCAGCTGAGCGAAAGCTCAAATCGACACTGTGAAACCGGGCATTAGACTAATTATCGTAAAGCAACAAAATTTGGCTCATCTTTTAGGTAAATGTGTATTCTTTAATTTGGTGTAAAGATCAAAAAGCTGAGTGACTCCGTTTAGAATATAACGACGACCTTTGCTTTTCGAACCAGGACATGAATCGGAATATAAGAACGCTGTTTTTTAACGGACGGCTGAATGAACCGATATAAAATCAAGGTCATGGGACTCAGCGAGACCAGATGGTACGATTCGGGGTACATATCTGCCCAAACGGTGAGTCCTTATATTCTGGCAGAAACGAAACTGAATGCCGTAGAAGTGGCGTTGGCGTAATACTCATGGTCACCAGTTTCTGAGAGGCAGTGATGTATTTACGTTTAGGCCCGGGCCTAGGGCGGCAAAGTTTTAGGGGCCGTAAAATTTTAGAAGCTGCAAAATTTATAGAGCGATTAAAATTTAAAAATCAATTTAACTTAGTTTTGCTGTGTACTCTGAAGCACTCTGAAAAATGGAGAGATACAAAGTCGTGCCTGTTGTCCCTTGTGTCTATAAATGGTTTTATAAATTTTCGTAACGATCGCCAAGGCCGTACTGGATTATCGGTCACTCTATGAACCTTGGTATTGAGTTTATTTGTGTTGAAGTCTTAAATGGTTCTGAAACATTTACTTGTCAGTGTTTACTCTCCCCCAGGTCTATTTAAACCTGATAATTCCGCCGAACTGGAGGAGACCTTGGAGCATCTTTCTCACAGATATGCTATGCACATATGTATAGTTGTTGCCGGGGATTTTAATGTAAACTTATTGAAATCTTCCAGTCAGGAAAAATTCTTCAATCATACAATGCAGACCTTAGGCCTTGTTCAAATGAATACCTTACCAACTTACTTTAATGCGACGCACCCATCTCTACCTGATGTCTTTCTTTGCTGTGAACCTAGTATGATTTCTTTTAAAATCAAATCTCTCTCTTGCAAGTTATTTGGACCACGACATCCTATTTGTTAGTTACAATTCACACTGTCAATTGCTTCCCTGGGATAATATTTTTGTGGCAGAGAAGACATAGATCTCCAAAAATAAAAGATGTAGGATGAAAATTATGATGACGATGAGACATTATTCATAGGAAATTGTCCAAGTTTTCCAATTTTGCAAAAAAAAATATTGATTAACTACGTATTTTTTGGAGAAAAGGGTAGTTGAAGATATTTTTGTCAAAAAAAAATGTTTGACTTTGATGACTTGGTAGGGTAGATAGAACTTTATCTTTTACAGCTTTAGATAGGTGGGAGTATTCTGCGTACACTGATACCTTATTCATGAAAAGAGGTTATAGGGTTACAAAAATACAGGGTGATATGCAAAACTCTAAGGTTCAACCTGTAACCGTAAGTTAGAAGTAACCTTTAAAGACTGAATGTAGGTATAACCACATTTCGCCTCACCGGCATTCAGTTTTTGGATGTTCCTTAAGTGACTACCGAGATTTTACGGTCTTGTGCTATTACCATAACATCATCAACAACCGGAAACCCTCCTATCTAAACGAGTTTATCTAGCTCTTACAATCCCGCAGAAATAACACTGTGATTATCCCCGCTTTCGCGTCATCTATCGGGGCAACGCTCTTTCTTTGTTCACGCAGCGCAATTGTACATACAACGAATTGAATCAGTGGGTACTTTCAAAAGGCGTCTTCGATTATGAGCATATAATTGGAGTTTTCACCCAAATTAATAAAGCTTATAATAAATTTTTTTCATTATTCGTAAATTAAAGGCGCCATCTCGGTCGGGGCCTAGAGCGCAGTCGAGCTTAAATCCGCCACTGCTGAGAGGGTTATTACCGTGTGCCTACTTACCAGAGTAAGAGTACTACGGTGGTCCAATGATACATAAGTCGCAACTCAAGACGCAGATGATGATATCAAGGACGAGTTTTATATTCTCGATGGGTGACTTAAGCGCACAGATCGGACCCAACAACACCAGCCTTGAACACACAATTTGAAATAAAGGCATAAGCCAAGTTACTAACAACAATGGTGAGATTTTTGTTGACTTCTGTAGAACGAGTCGACTATTGTGGAAGATGTCAGGAGCTTTAGGGGAGCAGACACTGGAAGTGATCACCTTGTGGTAGAGGTAAAACCATAAAATAAGACGCCGAGCTTTCCATTCCCTCTTGTTGATTGAGTGAAAAAGCTTCGCTTTCAAACAACCAGAGCGAATGGGACACTCAGGCATCTTTTATGCTTTTTACTCTAGTAGCAACTGTTCCCCTAAAGATCGCCGGAATCAGAAACGTCCAACGCGATGTCATAAACCGTAGGTGGTTTAACGTAGAGCTTTTGCGGGACAGCATTAAAAGGCGAGAATTTGCTGGAATCTGCAACAAAACTTAAGGCGGCTACACACGTAACTGCATGCTTGACAAGCACGCATGTTTATTCTTTTTGCTCATTCTTGCACAACTTCTCTGTAGCCTCCACACGACTCAATCATGCCTAAATAGCCGGAGTTTATGCTTAAATAATGTCGTTCGGAAATTGGAGACGCGCTCGCTCGCACTCACATTTTTGTTTTCAAGCGAGATTTGTTCAAGCATGCAGACGAAAATTCGACCAATCTTCAAGCTGGTGCTCAATCATCATGCTTGCGCAAAAAATCTCATACACACGCTCAAGCAAGCTTGCACAAAAAGATTGAACATGCGGGCTTGTCAAGCATGCATTTACGTGTGTAGCCGCCTTTAAACCAGCCAACGGTTTCTAACGAAGCAAATATTAAAGTGCTGTGGAGTACAACACAGGGCACTATATTAACAGCCGCGAAAATGAGCATCGGTTATGTGCAAAGAAACCAGCAACACTGGATCTTCGGGCACAACCTGGTAAAAAATAGAACACAAGAGGGCCCTAAAAAGTAACGTGAACTTTACAAGCGACCCCAAAAAACGTCATCAACTGGAACGAGAATACTCCCAATGACACCGGAAGGTAAAGAGAAGTGCCCGGCGTGATAAAAGGCGGGAGATAAACAAGCTCCCAGAAAAAGCGGCAAACACACGCAACAGTAAGGTGCTGTACCAAATTACTAAACAGGGGTGGGATTACAGAAGTCGTTTCAACTCATTTGTTACGAGTTTTAAATGGAAAACTCGAAACAGATGACAGATGAAACAACTTCTGTCCAGCTCTCGGGAAAGCACTCTACTAAAAAGCAGGCTGAAATACTGCTGTGCAGCGACGGGGAGCAAGTCCAAAGATGGAGAGATTTTTTCTTCGCCGCCCTGAATGGTAAATTTTCACAGGAACCTGAAGCCACAATGCACAGCCAAACCGTTTTCATCAACAGAAGCTTACGCCGTATCCTAAAAATCCGCTGACAGGGGGAGGGAATGGAATTGTATTGGTCACACTTTGCGACGCGAAAACAAGAATCTAGCCAAACGGGGCCTAGACTGGAATCCGGGGAGTTGAAGGGCAACTGTCCCTATGTCCCACGAGGGATTAAAGGAGCAAACCAAGATGATCTTTAAATTATCAACCCAGATCATCGAAGTTTTTCGTATTCTTCCGGTAAATGATCGTGTAGTCGCCTTTTTTTGTTCTCTTAGAGCAGGTTCAGAACTTTAGCAAGTGCTCGATCATCCGTTTCAGTTTTGATCTGATGCTATCCCTATGCCCTGGGTGTTCTGGTTTACACCGTTCTTCTAGCGAAGATTTTGGCTACCGAGATTTTGAATCCTACCGCAAGGTTTTCCCTCGACTCTCCGGTATTGTTCTCCTTCACATGTGGGGGATAACTATTATCCAATGGACTTTCCACTCGCACATAGTATTTTTTGCTGTGCACCCAAATTTTGAATCTATATGTGAGTACTGGCAAGACCATCGTTTTATACAATAGTTGATCAGATGTTTGGCTCTGAAGAGCTGTGACAGGCTACTCTGATTCCATGATGTTATCGGCCTCTAGTATTGATCCAAGCTAGATGAAGATTCGCAGTACATTAAATAGTGCTCCTCTACATTGCTTAAGGGACCAATGTTAGATAGTCTCGCAGGCGGAGGACCATTAGGTACTTGTGTTGCTTGCACGTGCAGCCCCAGTTTCAATGTCGCTCGTTCAATCTGACTGAAGGCGTCCGAATATCATCGCCGAGGTCCCTCCCGGCCAGCGAAGAGAGGTCCTTCTGGCAGTTTTCGGCCAGCTTGGACGTTATACAGGCTGACCCTAATGCCTTGATCCCCGCTTGGATATCTGATAACAGGATTTCCCGGGTTTCCGGCCATGACTATAATGCCAGGCAGGCTTGAAACATTTCCTCGCGTTCTACCTGGAAAACACTGGCGAAGTTAGGCAGACGGTAGCATTTTTAAAGATATTAAGCAACCCCTAGCCCCGACTTTGGGCCTTATCATGGTTGGCCTAGTTTATAGCTACTCCAAAAATAATTCGAATTATGGATCTTCCAAAATTGTTTGCCATATAAACGGGATAATTCGAATTATGGCTTAAACCGAAATTTTTCGGCTTAAGCCAAAGTTATAAGAATGTAAGTTGAAATCAATTGGGTATTAAATACCCGTTTATACGTTAATTCGAAATTTTGGCGTAACTTTAAGTTAAATCGATTTACTTTTGCTGTTATAAACTTGGTAATGGTTGCCGCTTGACAGTTTTTGGACATTTTTGATAATTAAAAAAATTATAAAATTTCATTATTTATTCAATTTATTTAAAAAATATTTATATATAAAAATTATATATAATAAAAAAACACCTTTTCTCAAACTACATTTTTGTTAGCGTTGTCACGTACCAAAACCAAGCGCCTGAAATAGTCACTTGACAGTCGTTAAAAACGCAGCTTTGTCTCTTAAAACGCCAACTGCGACACGCCTGAAGGCGTTTTTCCCGACAAAGTCAGTTTTTTTTTGAGAACTACGATTCCGATTTACAGCCGCCGCGCCATTTCTCACTTCAAGCGCCAACCATGATCAGAGATCAGGCCCTTTGATTTGTACATTTCTGCGTACAGGACGTCATGGTCGGGTTGGAAATCTTCCCATTCCTCTCTAGGGATCTGGATATTGAGGACTTTGCCGAAATTTATTTTTGCAACCATGTAGTCGGTGGGCCCTGATGTTCTACAAATAAATGCCGTTTGCGTAAGCCAGTATTTGAGAATTGTCGGTATCCATCAAAAATGTTAATTGGTCTGTACAATGTTCTCGATATCTTTGCTTGGCTTGTCACATTGGTCATGGTTGACATACCAAGTTTTCTCAAGGCCTTCAAGTCAACAGAAACTACAGGTAACTGAAAGAGCAATTTAATTGCTTCACATCTACGTTTTTTAGTCGATATAAAGAAAAATGCTGAAAAGTAAATAAAACTATGAACAAAAATGTTAGAATTAAATAAATTTATACGAAATATTTTTGGATCTACATTTTACTTCTCACAATAAAAACTTCTACAGTGACGATTAATGCCCGTTCCGGAAGATGTGTATTGTGAGTCCATATATCATTGGTGAGAAATCATCGAAATCGAATTGGGAACAGTATTTTGATTTAATAACAAACAACAATCTTCGATCTTCTTGCAAAACTCATTTTAATAGACTTGGAAGTCACTGGGGGACCAGGAACTATATTTAACAATAATAAAAAAACAACATTATCTCACTGCTTGTTGAATCTCAGGCAGCTTATGTGTGCCGTCGCAGAATGGACGTTGTTTCGTTTGCTTGCAATTACATAACCAATAATCGCCGCTTTTCTCCACCTTCAATCTCACTGGCTTCAATGTAATTTTGAGGGATTCATCCTTGTGCGTGCCATCACAAAAAGGTTGTTTTTTAGATTTACCACAGAGGCACCAGGAATATTGCTTACCTCCTTCAAGATAGACTTTGGCCGGTTTCTTGTCGTATATTACACCATTTCCAGGCTGCAGGTGCGAAGTTTGATCAGGTTCTAAAAGATTCTTCGGAATTTCTGACGATGTGTAGCATGACCTAGCCTATAAAATATTGTAAATATAATTGAATTGTGCATGCCAATATAAAAAAATTAATATTATTCAAAAACTATTGAAAAAATCACGATTCCTGTTCATGATTCCTAATATTAGTTAACTTACTACACAATATTTAGGCAACTGAATACACTTTAGTATTCGTTGCATTTTTACAAATAGTAATTCTATAAAATTATTAAAAATATTTTCTTGACTGCTTTTATTTAGCGTTATTTATTTACACGACTTTTATCTATCGCTGTTAGTTCCCTTCAGAATCTGGCCTGAAATGTCAAAACTTTTTTGGAATCAGCTGTTGTATAATGTGGTGCTGATTGGTTCTTGTATATGGTTAAACCCTTCTAATTTTTGGGTGAGTTTAAAAAAATGGGGAACTGTTATATTTCATATGTATTTGTAAGGTTTTGATAAAAGGAAGTTTTTGTTGCATTATTAAGGGGCTTCTACACCAACAGTTCAGTTGTCCGTTAAGCCTCAGTTTCAGTTCAACTGTCAGTTCAGTTAATTTTGTGGTTGTTGCTAGACAATCAGTTCCAAATCAGTTCAGTTGTCATTTTTGAAACTTGCTCAGTCCAGGCGCTGTAGCCAAAATTTTACTAAAACCTGACACTAAATCCAATAGAAATGATTTTTGGTACACGGGCAGTGTTTGAAGAGTACTTTAAGAAAAAAAAATTTTCTGCACGCGAACACCTAAGGAAACTTCGGAAAATTCCCGGGAAAACTCGGAAAATTGATATTGATATTGGGGTTGAAAATTTCGATATAGGTTTGTTTATTAGTCAGTCCTAGAACGATCTAAATCATCCTAGAACAGAAAAGTGCAGACTTTGGCGTTCATTAGCTTTAAAACTTGTTATTGTCCGAGAGTGTCCTAGTTTGGTGTTCATTAAGTTGTTCTAAAGTGTTCTAAGTTTTACTTTTTGGTTCTAGATTTTTTTCAGGACAGTTTGAACAAGTTTTTTGTTGTTGTTTTTTCTTAGTTTTGACAGATGTGTATATGAAATTATGAGAACAGAAAATCTAGAACAAAAAAGTACAAAAAAGCGTTCATTAGATTAACTGTTCTAAGTTGTTCTAAAGTGTTTGACGTTTAATTGCTTGGTGTTTTCTTCTATTCTGCTCTGTCCTGTTCTGAAAATTAATAAACAAACCTATTGTATAGAAGAAACTTGTAGAGCGTGAAAATCTTCACAAAAAAGGTCTCTACATGTTTTTTCGAAGATTGCTTCCTATGAGAGATATGAGCTATAATTGATATTTTCAAATTTCCGCTCGAATAATTCGGGATATATAAGATGTGAAAATCTGTAGTTGAGAATCTGCTCTTTCTCGCGGTGACTTTCATTTTTTTTGGAAATCTCAGGCCAATTTATTTTGAACTTCCAAGAGGCAATTTCCCACCTCGGGGCCGAGTCAGCACAAATGTACGTATAGTTTCTTTTGGGGTGGACTATATGAAAAATTTGGCCTGACTGGAGGAAATTCAGCATTATTATGAGTTACAGAAATTTTAGTCGAGCGTCGGGGTAAATCTTATGATATCCCGAATTATTCGCGAGAAAATCTGAAAGTATCAATTATAGCTCATATCTCTCATAGGAAGCAATCTTCGAAAAAAACATGTAGGGACCTTTTTTGTGAAGTTTTCACACTCTACAAGTTTGTTCTATACATTATATCGAAATTTTCAACCCCTTCCAAGTTATTGATGGAATATCAATTTTCCGAGTTTTCCCGGGAATTTTCCGAAGTTTCGCTAGGTGTTTGCGTGCAGAACAATTTTTTTTCTTAAAGTACCTTTCAAAAACTGCACGTGTGCCAAAAATCATTTCTATTGGACTTAGTATCAGGTTAAAACCCCTGGTTCCTGGACTAATCGCAGAGTTTTAGTTGTCATCATGGATGAAGATTGCCTTATTGCTGTAGCGCTATGTTTATCAATAAATAAGCCTAGGAAAAAAAGAGCAAAGTAGAGTAGAGAATGGTACCTAAAAAGAAATTCATTATCTCATGTAAACTTGATGAACGAACTTCACTTTGAACCATGTGATTGGTCAAACACAAACTATTTACGGATTAGTGAGAGTGCTTACAAGGAACTACTGGATTTAGTAACACCCTTAATACAAAAGCAAAATACTGTTATGAGACAAGCCATATCTTCTCATGCGGTGTTGAAAGCATTTTTCACGTCAACGGTTATCAATGCGCAACTCTTATTCACATCCATTGCTGCCCTTGCAAGGCTAGTCACCATATTGACAGCAACCGTGGTCGATCTAGCCTTCCTAAACCCGAATTGCCTTTCCAACAAACCGCCTTCCCCCTCCGGCGCTTGGGTGTAGTCTGTTGTAGGATTGCCTTATTGCTGCCCGAGTAAAAATAAAACTCGCCCGCAGCTAGCATGCATCAGGTACGCACTAGCATGGACGGCGCCACAGCTAGCACGCATAGCGAACAAATGCGCACGGCACATTTTTACTAGGGTGTAGCGCTATGTTTATCACTAAATGAGCCCAGGAAATGCTGTAAACATGCTCAGGGCGACGGCGAAACTATTTTTCTCGGCCACGGCGAATGGCCCGACGAAATTAGTTGTGTGCACACTCGGCAACGGCGACACAAATTAAAAACACACACCGGAATAATCATCTTGGACAGACGCATATACTACACACGCCCACAGGAACACACGAGAATAGCAACACAAATCCATGCTACAGCACTCATGCAACTTTGACAGGCGACGGCTACGAAATAGAAATTAGATTGATTCGGTAGCCACGCTCGACGGCGCCGTCGCAGTCGTCTGCCTTCATATATAAGCCGTGTGTTCTATTCGTTTTTGACAGTCGCCGAGGAAAATAGTTTCGCCGTCGCCCTTAGCATGTTTACAGCAAAAAGAAGAGCAAAGTGGAGTCAGTCGTCAGTTACTTCTCATTTGAACTGTTAACTGAAGTGGGCTCGATGAGATTTCAATGGAGCCTCAGTTCAGTTTTCTGTTCAGTATTCTCTTCAGTTTTTACAGTCCACATGTCAGTTTAACTCACAGTTAAACTGAAACTGAGACTAAACGGACAACTGAACTGATGGTGTAGAACCCCTTTTATTTTGCAAATTGAACAAAATACTTTTGACTGCTAAAATTTTATTACTAATTTTTATTGCGCTATTTTAAAATTAATTGGATATTAATAAAAGGTTTAAAGCCGACGTTTACAGGACCGAGCGGGTATAAAGATAGTGTTGTTGGTCAGCAAAAGGACAAATACTGTTACAAGAAAAAACTTAAATACTTACCTTTATTGCGAATTTGTATTTCTGTAATAAGATAAAGCAAAGTCTGCGAGGCCACGTAGCCAACGTACGCCAAAAAATATTGATGCAGTAAGGCCGAGCCTTTGCGAACGTTCGAGCACCTTTCATCGAAGGTGGCTGTGTGTCAGGTCTGGGACAGGCGCGGATTCAAGGGGGGGGGGTCATGACCGCCCCCCAAAAGCTCGCTGTTTAAAAAACAAAATTGATCAAACTAAAAAAACAAAAACAAGAAATAACCGAACGACCAAAACCGACCCAACATTTTTGCAAATTAAAAAAACCTTAAAAAATGACCTTAAAAGTCAACAACAGATTGATCTATACTCTTTCTAATGTTCTGAGTTGCAAACTCTAAAGTTAGCTGCACTCACTCACTCACTCAAAAGCACATTAGAGCATCTATTCGTAGGGCACGTTTGCTTTAAGGGGTTAGGGCACTCTAGAATTTTCAAAACACCGATTTTTTTATTTTTTTTTAAATGGCTCCGTAGGTCCTCAAAAATGGTGTCCCAAAAGATTATGGCCGGGAAAAATCTCGTACTCGGTTTTCGAATTTTAGTACAAGGCCACGTGGTCGGCAGGGGGACGGTACTTTAGGAGGGGACTAGATCAGGTATACGGCAGATGTTATTGACATCATTTGTTACCTGACTGGTCTAGACAAGTCTAGACTTCTATTTTGTCTAGTTTCGTCTCACAAATAGTCGTCGAACGTCCGAAAAAAAATCCCAAAAAACCTATTTTTCCGGCCTCTAGAGTGGCATAACCCCTTAAATCCACGAGAAAATTCGGTTAGTTTTGTTCGTTTTGTTATTTTTGTTTTTGTTTTTTAGGAGTAGAAAATTTTTTCTGCCACTTTTAATTCCGTGACCCCCAAAATTCTAGATCCGCACCTGGTCTAAGAAAATTATGAAAAATATGGTAGAAACCTGCTCTTTATACTCTTGTAACGTGCTATTTATACAGTCACAATTTTGAAAGCCGTTGTAACTGTTTGCGGATTGTCAAAATTGTGACTGCAAAATTAGAAAACCAAATTGTCTCGTTTAGTCTCGCGGGCCATACTGAGTCCAGGGTATCTTCTAGCTCTGGCTTATTTACTTGGGACTTTCGTTTCGCAATAATTTTAATTAAGTTTTGATCCATCGTAATGTACCGAGATTCCATGGTGCCTGTTCACACAGGTCGCTTTAGGCGCGACAAAGCGAAGGAAAAAGCGAATATTTGTTTACACGTTTCGCTTTGTGTCCAGTCGTTTTTATGACAGGTGGAACATACGGCACGGGAACAAAGTTTGTGATTTTCATAAAAGTGACATAAATTTTTATAAACTGTGATTACCTGAATATAATTAATTTTAGTAAAAAATCTGTGCAACAAAACTGAAGCCTGAAAATTGTCCTATCGCACGTTTGCGCCCAATACGGGTGAAACGAAAATAAAATGGAACAGTAAGGTGATACAAAATGAAATTGAAACAGTCAGCTGGTCAGAAAAGCGAACGTGAGTCGCTTTCAAATCGAGATGCACTTCCTTCCCACCCGAACGCTCCCCGCACCTGTAAATTTCGTGTTGAAAGGTCGCGGTGATCACCCGTGTGAACAGGCACATGGGAGTCGAGTTGAGTTGTATTTGAGTTGAATGACACTTCAACTCAACGACTTAACTCTACGCGTTTCCATTTCTGCCTTTCGTCTCCCTCCATCTTTTCCCATCAATTAATTTTATTAAAGATTTTTCTTTAAAAGTATTTATTAAATATCAAGTCTCTTCTGCCGTCCAACCGATGCAACTTTTTGTACCTTTGCCAGTCTTTCGTTTTTAGATTTGTGCGTGAACTCAGTTCAACCTACATATTCCCGTTGACTTGAGCAGAGTTGAAAATCTTCAACGAAAACTCTTAAGTGTGTCTGTTTCCATGACGTATAACTCAGGTTCAACACTGGTTGAACTCTCGGAAACTCAGTGCATTAGGCCCCCATCCACGGTCAAACAAACCATCAAATTTGTGGCCAACATCGAAAAAATTCTAAGTGTGCGTGTATAAAATACAAGTTTTCGAAGTTGGCCGCTGTTTGAAGAAAATATTCGTCTGGTTTAATATTTCCTTCAAACAGCTTAAATGTGTGTGTGGATTTTTTATGTGTGCCATGTAAAGCATATGAAAGTTCGTTTTGTTTACAGGAATTGTCGCTCGGGATGTTTGAAGAAAGTTTCCCTCGTTGATGGCCAACAAAAGTCAAAGCATAAATGTGTGCGTTGTTTGTCGAAAATTGGTTTGATGATTTGTTTGACCGTGGATGGGGGCCTATTAAGATAAGAAATCGTTTTTAGATTAGAAAAGGTCCAGTTAGGTAAGAATAAAATGAAACAGAAAACTTTTGAAAAACTAAAGTTTTTTTTAATTCATTTATTCCACGAAAATAAAACTAATTTAACATCTTTACACTTTATTTAAAAAAAAACTTCTTACTAATAATTTTTTGACGTGAATACGTCTGTAAGTTTGCTTCCATGACAAAAAACCGATGAAGATGATAATGAAATTATGGCAGCTCAAAAACTATTGTTTATATCGAAAAACGAAATATACCATAACGTAGATAACGATTCAAAGAATTTTATTGTTTATTTTTAACTTCCCGATATTAATCAATTAAGCTTTTATACGCTTTATATTAGCTTCACCAGTTTTCATTTCCCCAGCTGCGCGCTCCGTTTTCTTTTTTTTTTGATTTTTACTCAAAGTGCACGTTTTGGGATTCCTTTAGCATTGTTTGTTCTTTGATGGAATGTACATATGTTCTGGAAAATACTGCAGAAAATGTAATCAGAAAGAAAATGTATATAAAAATTTTTTGAACTACTGATAATATGAATTACCTGCGATATTCGTCGGGTGGATGCAATAGACAGAGACACGAAACTGAAATTTTTGCTATTTTGAACATTGTGCAAAAATGCGAAAAAAGTCATATAAATTTTCTGTTAAAGTCACGGATCTAAATTGTAATGGGAATTTACAGGATTTAATTTGAATTTTTTCACGAAAAGTTATTTTAATTGTTGTATGAGTAAGTGAAACCTGTTGAAATATCTTTTCCGCGAATTGAGTTTAAGTGGTATTTATTTTGTTTACTTTGTTTGTAATAGTTTAAATAGGTTATTTGTTGATCGTTATCAATAAATGATAATGCACATAAAATTTTGAGATTATGTTTTGTTGGCATTTCAACTTTTTCAATATTAAATCAACCTTCGACTTCGATATCGTATACGGTAGTTGAAATTTCAAGTCAACCTCAATACAAATTTTCAACCTAATCATATACATGGTAAATGAAATGAAAGCTACCCCAAAGGGGTGTGATTCCACAAGTGTTAAATGTAATTGTATTTATCTGATTACGATCTGGTTCCACGTAACATGGAAGATGTATTGATTCATGGATAATTGTGAATAACTTTGACTGGGCATTTAAAGATCGTTGTCTTACTGTGTATTGATCTTTAGCACGTTAGATTAGCTGTTTATCTCTTCTAGAATTTACGGCAATAATGGCTTAATGATTAATAAGTAACTTACGACAATTTAGAGTTTTCATATTTGTATTTAGTATTCACATTGTTATTTGAAGCTTGGGTGGAAACAACGGAATTGTTGTACAGGATTCACCGTAAGGATGTATCGAAATGCAGCATCGATAGTTGGCTCCGAGCGAGGGAAGTCCTAAAGTAAATAAGAAATACTGGGTGTCCACGAGAGTTGGACTAACCTTAAATATAAAGGGTATTCACGATTCGGTGGAAACAGGTCTAGATTCGTAGTTTCGGGTGCAACGTAGAAAAACTTTCCAACGATACAACAATTGTACAGAGCCACAGTTTCCAATAACTGCAAAAAATTTCAATACCTCAGACCCAGTGTAAAGCTTTCCTATGGCAACGAGAAATCATTCATGATATTCGTGACATGCGGGAGCTGTCGATTTTGCTTCAAATGGCTAGCGAAAGTGTTAAAAAAGTAAAAGCAGATCAAAACCAAGTAAAAAGTGGACGAATTCTAATTTGTAAAGGGGCGTCACGATATGAAGAAAACAGCTCTTGGAAAAGTAATCCTGGGAAACATTTCCCACGAATCGTGAATACCCTTATAAAGTCATTAGTAGGTATTATTGAGTCCATCTAAGGCATAAACCGTAGAGATAGGAAAGACTAGTTCGATGATGAATGTAAGCTTGTGACTGAATGATGCGCACAGAGTAATCCAACAGTCTCATAGAACAAAGACGCTAGAAGTAACAAAGAGCTCAGAAGAGACGAAAAATAGTTTACATGTGAAAAAAGAAACCTGTGAGAAAGGTAAGCTATATTAGTATAGAGAGTGAAGACCGCTCCAGGCTCAAGAGTTCTACAAACAAATTGAACTCAAGATGATTCTTCCAGCCGCAATCCAGAAGAAGATCAATATCCCTGTTGATTGAAATAGACATGTAGACTATACAAGGAGCTTAAACTCTTATTGGGAAAATGACAGGAAATTGATGGGCAGAAGAAACTAAATTACTAGTTCATTTTTGGCCACAGATGTCACCTTTGTCCGATGTGCCCCACATGAAGTTAGCTAAATTTGACCCATTTCGACGATTCGTTCAAAATTAAGCTAGTTGAAATGGGGCAATGCAAAAAAAGTGGGTGTGTGTCCAGTGGCGTGGCGTCTTTGGAAGCAAGGGATGCATTGCATCCCTTCCAATTTCTTAGGAAATAAAAATAAAAATTCAAATTTTATCAATAAATTATTCTTTTCTTTTACAAAACTTTCGTTTTTTATTTTATCATTCTGAGATTAACTTTGTATTATTGCAGCTTTTTCTAGCCTCCACTGTTAGATATAAATTCATTGCCTCCAAATGACCAATTAAATGGAAGCATAAAATATGTCCATGAGCGAAAGTTCTCTCCTCCTTCTCTCTGAATTCGTATACGAAAACGCAAAGAAACTTGCCAGCGGACTTCGAGAATCAGAATTTGAATTGCTTCCCTTGACTGTCCGTTGGAACGCACTTCGGTGGGAGCTTGCGGATGAAGAGGGAAGTGGAGATGGGAAGACACAACGAACGTTTGTTCCTGTGACCAGAGCCAAGGGAAGCAATTCAGATTTTGCATCCATACGAAGTTTTGAGTATATTTTTTGTTGGGTGAGAGTGGAGAGAAGTTTTCTAATAAGATTGGAGGGAATTCATTTCTATGAGCAATCTAATTGGAAATGATTTTGTACAATGTGGTTTGAAATTAATGACTTAATTGTAGAAAATAGTAAAAAGCAGTATTTTTAGAGTAATTAATTAATTAATTAACATAAATAAAAAATTGTTTTGCTTGCAATTTAGTTGGTGCGATTTGTTTTGTGAGTTAAAAATAGTGCAAGTAGTTTTAAAAAGTAAGTTTGAAAATAAAATTGGATAAATTGAAAAATATTTATATATTATTTATGTTAGTTTTTTTAGTTTGTTTTTACTTTATTAAATATCATGGGTGATGTTTATGTTTATGGTTAGCATTTTTACATAATGGATTATTTTTTGCAGCAATCCTGTGGCTCGCGTTCATTTATGAAAAAGAAATCCATAATTGAAAATGGTAGACCGAAACCAATATTACATATTTTAAGTGAAAATAAAACATGCATGCAACAGGCATTTTTCTATTAAATTATACAATAGCGCGAAATGGCTTACCTGTTGTCCAAAAAAACAAAAATTTTTTTGTTGGCCTTGCAATTTATTTTCAAATGAAAAGAACGTTTGACGGTCTTCGGGATTTAATGATTTAAATAATTTTCATAAAGCCGTTCGAGCATTTAAAATCGGTTTAGGTCTTTCTAAATTCGGTAGAGGCCAAAGGATTGAAAATCTAGTAGACACTCATTATAAATCCTCAATTATGAGAACAATGACTTAGTTAAAAAGATCCGGAAAATTATTAAAATTTGTATAGATGTTGTTTGCCACTTGGCATGTCAGAAGCAAGCCTTTCGCGGACACCGCCAGGGGCAAGATTCTATTAATCGGGAAAATTATGTTGAATTAATTTCACTTTTGGCCAAACATAATCCAGAACTTAAAAATCAGCTTCAGTATTTTCTGGATTATCAAACAATATTCAAAATGATTTAAGGCTATTTCCTGCACTCTTACTAAAAATTAAAATTACTTCTGAAATCCAAAATTTTGAGTTTGTTGCAATTATTTGTGATGAAACCACGGATATTTCCTGTCGATCTATGTTGTCAACCACTCTGAGATACATTTCTTCCTCTGGTGACACGAAAGAAACATTCATTAGTTTTAAAAATATTTCCAATGATAGAAGAGCAGCTCGTTTGCATGAACATGTAGCTCATATGCAGAATTTCGCATGTGGTTCCCAGTTACAATTGCTATGACGGAGCTTCAGTTAAGGCGGGTGAAGTTGGAGTTAAAGAAACTTCCAAATGCTCTTTTTGTACACTGCTTTGCCCATCGCTTAAATATTGTTTTATCGAAATCATGTGGCAAGATTCGTGAGTGCCCAATCTTCTTTCAGTCAATCACAGGTGTTTCAAATTTCTTTAGTCACTCAACTAAACAAACCGCTATTCTCGACTTTTTTTTAAAGCAAAAACTTCCATAAGTAGCTCACACTCGCTGCATGGAAGACTTATTTTTTCTATTCATGATAATATAGATAATCTTAATACTCCTTTTGAATATATAACGTGCATCCGCGGAACGGAGTTTTTCCACACAAATTTTGCCAGATTGCATCCCCTACAATTCAAAGCACGCCACGCCGTGTACCTATGTACGCGCATTAGAAGTTATACTTCTTTGGCGTGATTTAAACTAATTTTTAATTTGCATGCAAATAATTTCTTGGTGTTTTTTTTTTATTATTTTCGTGCGTTGGCAGGTGGGAAGCATCATGCTACCGACACGCTCCAGCCTGTCGGTTATGTAGGACTCTAACCCCAACTAAAACCACCTACATTCTCCCGCGGGAAGGCCTTTCGTTTTCAGCAATGCGCCGCGGGCTGGATCAGCTTTTACCTACCTGCGAATACTCCTGGTATTTCTAAGCCTTACTATTTTCCTTTTGGCTTCTTCCTACTTTAGCTTCTGATGGAGAATATTTAGGGTCTCTTGCACTTTCTTTCATGCATCAACCGATCTTACCACATACTTTTTATGACGCTCTCGCGCAGCCGTTAGCATTCCTAAAGGATATACTATGCGTCCTTTGTCACATCTAGGCATGCCGGGCACAACGGGGAGTCATCTTGTCCGAACCGATGGAGGTATACCCTGTAGTACCAATAACCACTCAAAAACTGTGCAAGGTCACGCGACCTATCTCTCCGCATTTAGTATGAGCCTGTGGGTCCATCGACCTTGAGTAGACATATTTAAAATCCTTAGTTACTACTGAAATAAACATTTCTTCTAAATTATGTTCACTTCGCTAGTTTCTTCTGGTGGTGACTGGATTGGCACAAAAGTTATGAGCGGCTTATGGTAACTGAAATATGATACGAAGAGTTTTGTACTAACGGCGTTAACGTATCGTGTAAATACAGCGTCAATGGTGGTGCCATGTCGTGTTGTTGAAACCAATGGATCATTATTCATGGTTAGATTTACATACTCTTGGAGAAACTTAATACATAAGTGGACCCGAATCTTCTCGTGAAAAATTGAGGTTGAAGTCTCCACTTAGAAGTATTGGTAACTTTGATTCTCTTCTGCCCAGAAATTCTCCTCCGTCTTTTGTGTATGGCCATAATAATTGGTTTAAGAAACAGATGATATCGTCTAATTTTTGATTTGGAGTTATGTAAACTGCTATCAAAACAATTTTGTTGCCATCTTCCATTCTGCATTCAGCTACACAAAACTCACCGACTGATGACACCGCTGAACTTTTAAATTCAGATTGTTTCACAGTCATATCTATGCGCGGCGTAATGATGTTATTAGTGTCGTGTACATTTTGATATATGGCAAGTCCTCCAGGTCGAACGTTTGATCGCTTATATTGAATTATACAATTGAAATTTGGTATACTGACTAACTCTTCATTGGGTAACCAAGTTTCATTTAAGAGTAAAATATTCGAGTTTTGTATAATTGGATCGGTGAGATCTAAAAGATGAGCACGAAGACTTTCACAGTTAAAACTAAATGCTGCCAATCCATTCCTTTGATTAATAAAATCTAATACATCTCTGCTAATAGTCTCTAAGCGATTACGCGAGAGTCTAAGGAATTCATCTTGAAGACTATTTATAGCTGTGGATGCTCTGCGGCCATGATAGAAAGGTTTGTCATTGTCTTTTGTTGTAACGTACAAACCTTGAAGCTGGTGACATATCCAAGCGTACATGCGTTGCATTCGTTGACAGATAATATAAAAGTGTGTGTATTCAAATGCGACCTGACTAAATATTCCGTGAATGTTCCGCATGCCACGCAAATGTCGGGCTACTTTCAACTTTTTCTGCATTGCCGCATTCGACATAGGACACACAAGCATACACAACAAACACATGCGACTCGTTACTCAGATTTTTGGGCTATCTGTGAGAGCCGGGACGGAACGCAACCATGCAATTATGTGTCAGTGGAAAATCTCCGCATATCAGGGAGCCGCTGAATGCAATGCATGTACGCTTGTATATGTCACCAGCTTGAAGACTAGTCACCCGCGTCAAGGCGACATACACTAATGACAGTTGATGTTTTTTATCATATTCATAAACGATTTCAGGGTATGTGCTTCCCTGAGATTTATGAATCGTAGTTGCACAAGCACAAACTAAAGGTAGATGCGATCGCTTAACATTTATCGTTTTGTTGTTGTTAAGTGGAATGGTTGCTGATCTTCTACTTATCGGTACAGCAGTTTTACTAATTTGAATAAAAGCTACATGTCCGGCGACTTTTTTCCTTATTTTTGGCCCAATCTTTAGTGAATCTGGGAAATCAAGCCACACAACGCTTACTTCTCCTTCATCATTAAGTTCAATATGAACTAATTTACCAACAGCGCCATTTGCTAAGCCATCTGACACATCGATGTTTGTTGTAATCATGTAAAAAACATTCGGCACAAATACAGTTTCATAAGGCAATCCTGCAGTATCAATGAGGGACATTTTGTGTAATTTTTGGCGTACAAAATTTGTCTGTTCTGCCGAAGTACTACCAATAAATACGTCTTTCGCAATTGAAACCGTTTTATCTTGCGCAGCACTTAAAATTCGGTTATTATATCTTGTGACGGCCTCGTTTGTGTTAAATAATCTGATCCCATGTGGACATTTTATTTCTGCCTCTTCTTTTGTTAAGAATCGCGATTCCAATAAAATTAGTTCACAATCTTCGAGTTGTTGACCGTTTCCAATTTTGGTCAATATTAAAGAGAACTGTTGGTTTGCTTGCCTCATAACTTGATCCAGCTCATAAAACTTGAGCCCCCGCCACAAAATAGGTCCAACAATTCTCTGTTTCTGCTGCTTGTAAATTGGAGTAGCTCGAACTGGTGGCAACTGGCGTAGATCTCCAATCAAAATAACATCTATACCACCAAAGTTAGAATTATAATCTACCGTAATCTGCTTTAATCGTGAGTCGATCTGAGTAAGTAATTCAGCACCAATCATACTTATTTCATAAATAATTAACACTTTCACATATTTGAATAGTGCTCTATATTGATGTGCAACCTCAGTGCTTAATGGAAGTAATTTTGATAAAGGTATTTTTAAGGCAGTATGAACAGTAGTGCCATCAATAGCAACCGCAGCTTTGCCTGTCGAAGCACAGGTGATGTACGAGTTATAGCATCCATCATTATCAGTGTATCTGTTATAAATTTCCATGATGAGTTTTATCACAAAAGTTTTACCACATCCAGCTGGACCTGTAAAAAATATTTGAAATGGACAGCGGTTTGGAGTTAATAGATTCGAAATGACATGCAGCAAGAGTTCTTTTTGCTTATCGTTTGCCATTCTCATCAACTCGTTAAACTCTGTATTAGGCATTAAATTCTCTCGTTTTTTAGCGATAGAACCAAGTTTGTTAAGTACAGCCAGGCGAAGATCATTGTTCATTTCGAAAATAGGATTGTTATATAAATTTTGAAATGGATTCAATTCAGTTATGTTAGCAACCTCTCGCACTTCAGTTTCTTCATCGAAACTATCTGTTCGACATAAATTTTTACAAATTTCAATGGTTTTTTGGATATCTAAGTTAGATTCAAATTCTTTGCGTCTATTTAAAATTATATTTTCATTTTCATTATATATTTCAATAAATTTCATTTCAACGAGTATTTCTCCATATTCATTTCGGAATGGAATGTGTAACGTAACCGTTTCGCGTTTATAATCATTTCAAAATACATTAATTTCCCATATACTAACAGTAAATATTTTGTGTCTATGTTTAAAATAATTTGTGATTAAGTAATTATTATGTAAATTAGGTTTAAAGGATTCAAAATTATTTTAATAATAATACAATAAATAATTATCGCTTGTTATTATATTGTTATGGCAGCTTTATTATTTTTTTAGAAACTCGCGCATGTTTGATGGATAGGGCAAGAAACGCATTTCCCTCCATAGCCTCCAGATAAAACCCCTCACCCACAAACACAGTGCACAGTGTAAAGCTACGAACATTTCCTATGCCCATAAAAAACTCAAACTCACGCTTTGTTGATGAATACCCATCGACATCGTGAACAGACATCAGCTAAAGAATGGGAGTTGAAATGCTTGCCCTCCACACCCCTTCGCCTATCGTTGCGTCTCGCGTCTCGCATATTCCTAAAAATTCACTCTCATAAGATTTTTAAAAACGCGCCTAAAGAAGTATAACTTCAAAAATTCATTGGAAATTAATAAAAATTCATTGGAAAATCCAAAAATTGATAAATATGAATGATCGCATTGATATAAATCGAATTTAGAAACCGGTTTTTCAAATTAGGCGAAAACATAAAATATCTTAGTAATTAACGAACTTGATCATGAACCGGATGAATACAATCGGCCATGTTTTTTGCGGTACATTTGACTGCAGCGCCCTCATTAATAAAACGAAAATTGACAACACGGAGTTTAAGCTCCTTGTATAGTCTCAATGGAAATGGATATGACATCCATAATGTTGTTTGGAATTTGTCGCCTTAGTCCATCTTTTTTCAACAATTAATTTTATTAATTTTTTTTAAAAGTATTTATTAAATATAAGGTCTCTTCTGACATCCAAGCGAGGCGCGACATTTTCACTTTTTGTACCTTTGCTAGTGTGCCGTTTTTAGTTGTGTGCATGAACTCAGTGACTCAGTTCAACCTACCTATTTCCGTTGAGTTGAGCAGAGTTGAAAATCTTTAACGAAAACTCTTAACTGTGTCTGTTTCCATGACGTATAACTCGGGTTCAACTCTGGAACGTAAGATAAAAAATCGTTTTTAGGTTAGAGAAGGGTCAGTTAGGTAAGAATAAAATGAAACATTAGGAAACTTTAGAAAAACTAGAGTTTTTTTTAATTAATTTATTCAACGATACACAAAACTAATTTAACATATTTACACTTTATTTAAAAGAAAACTTCTTACTATAACTTTTTTCTATTTTCCTGATACTGATCAACATATCCAGATATTAGTCTGCCCTAGTTCGGTTGCTGTGTGGATCCAAAAGGCTATCCTTGAATATTTTCAAATCGGTACAACTTTCAGAAGTTAAAACCGTTTTTAAATTTTACACACATACTTACTCCATAAAGCCCCTTTTATCAGTAGGTGGTCGGTCCGCATTAAAAGCGTTGATAGCATCTATTAATAAAATTATACCAACAAACAGCAGAATTAGAATTGTCTTCATTTTGTATTGAAGTCAGCTGCACAGCTAGATCGCAACAATACTGATGAGCAATGAAGAGAATTGTGTATTTGAATGAATTGTACAAAAAAAAACATTTAAACCGATAAGAATTTGGATTTCAAGAATATTTACAAGGGTTAAAGGTGTTTGATAATATTTTTTTGATGTTTTTATTTAACAATTTGAAGTTATTGGTGATGGTGATTGATAATAAAACACGCTAATGTAATCTAACGGCTTCTCGTAAAGCGCACGATTTTATTGTACTTTCAGTGAAATTGAACAATTTTGTAGATTCGTTTATTTCAAGTGATTAAAATTGTGTGCTATTCTAAATAACATTCACGTTTTGATAGACTAACGGGACTTGGATTAATATTGGATTAGCCGTCGATGATAGGACCCAAGAGCCACGAGATCACTGCAATCTAAACGGTTTATTGCGTCGCATTAAGGCTGCTCGCACACTGCAGCAGAATTTGTACGATTTTGTGCGAATTCTGATGAAATTGTATCAAATTCATCAGAATTCGCACAAATTCGTACAAATTCTGATGCAGTGTGCGAGCAGCCTAATGCTTCGAAGTTAGCCTACATTGAGCCTGGGATCGGTTTTCCATCTTTCTTTGTGAGGAAGAGATGACCGAAGTGTTTAAGCCTACGCCTCGCAACTGCACATTAACTAGTTCCAAAAGCCATTGGTCAGTCCCAAATTGTTAATATGATACAGAACAAAAACGACAGAAATGATTTTTCCTTAGACTCATGATTTCTATGAATCTTTAGTCCCTGCCTAGAGGTACTAGCAGGGGCGTTTCCAGCCAACTGGCTTAGGGGGGGTAATTTTAAAAAAAGAAGAAACTTAAATATTTTTTTATTCCTAAATACAAAACAATCAACATCAAAAAAAAATTAAAAGTGCGTGTCAGCTCCGACGATTGTCTTAAATTATATACAACTAGCTGGAACCCATATAAATCCCACATTTCCGCTTCTCCTTACCATCTCACCAAAAAAAACCTTGTTGATGCATTCTGAACCGATTGCTTAGAGAGCTTCAGGATACACTATGTTCAATGTTTTTCCATTTGTAGCTAGAATGTCAAGATTTTCCGATTTTCCAACTCTTGAACAACCTACATACAGTTAACCGGGAAATTACACTTAAGTTGGCAAAATTTGTCCGATATATTGGTCCCACAATTTTGAATCTATAAGTTTTGATCATAAATTCGTTATTTGCTACCTTAAAAAACCCCAGTCACCGATTTTCATTGGGATCGGAACACAATTTGAAAATTCGTCGGCCATTTTGAATTTATAAGTTTTGACCAAAAATTCGTTATTTGCGACGTTATAAGCCCCTAGATATCCACTTTAATTGAAATCGGAACAAATTTAACAAAATTCGTCCACCATATTGGCACGGCCATTTTGAATTTATAATTTCTGATCATAAATTCATTATTTGTTACCTTAAAAAATTTCAGATACCAATTTTCATTGGAATCGGAAAACAATTTGCAAATTCGTCGGCCATCTTGAATTTATAATTTTTGACTGCAAATTCGTTATTTTCGACCTTAAAAACCTCTAGATACCCACTTTCATTGGAATCGGAATAAAATTGGCAAATTCTGCTTCCATTTTGAATTTCGGTCATATACGAGTATACCCCATGTTACTCGCTGATAATAGAGCTTTCTATTGGCGACAGAATTTTTAAAATCCGTTCGGGGGTTTTTGAGTTTATCCGGAACAAACAAACACTCAAATCTTTCCTCTTTATATAATAGTATAGATAGGCAAAGGAAGCAAATGAACCCATATATTTATTTATATTGATTTGATAAAACATATTACATAAATTTTCTTTCCTACATTTTAGGCTATTATATGTTTTTTGCCATTTTGTGATGGCCGCCATATTAGAATCAAAATGACGTCAGACAGATTACTGCATTACAAACGTCATACCCTTTCATTTGATACCCATTTTGAGGGGGTTGTGAGGAAAAGAGTAATCCGCCACTTTGAATTTGGAATGACGCGACACAACTAATTGTATTCTATCTGTCATGTACTTCCATTTGATGCCCATGTCGGTGGGTCGGGGAACACAATTGCAAAAATCGGGCGCCAATTTGGAACCGCTATCTTGATTTTTTTACAAAATGGTCAGATATTAAAGCAAACACAGATCAAAAATCTGCTGAAAAGATCGTACACATTTGTATCCCCTCCCCATCGTCCTCTCTCAACCTCTTCTTCATAAACCACTTTGCAGCCGACTCTTGCCGTGTCCTGTGTACGCTCGTGTGGAATCAGCCATAGCGTGCCATATTAGCGGGAGTCTCGGGTATCGGTCCCTTCCACGACTCTCCAGCAGTTTTGGAAAAATTCACCGTCATATATCGCCGACTAGATTCACCATAACTTATCTTGTTTGTTTGAAATTGTGGTAATTTTTAAGAATAAAAATAAATAAGCAAACGAAAATTCTTAGGGGGGTAATTACCCAATTACCCCCCTCTGAAACCGCCCCTGGGTACTAGGTTTGTTCGATATTAAGGAATTCGTTTTTTCTCGCAATTGTAAAGTGTATTGCTGCCATTGCTCTCTTACTTTAATTTGCCCTGAAGTCATCAGAAGTAGCTGTTTAAAAGCGACCTGCCTCATGTCATTCAACCAATAATAGCAACCATTCTTCTCGCCAAGGCTGACTAGTGACATACAATATGCGTGGCTGTCTTGATTGCCTCCAGGTACAAAAAGCAGGTGTCACCTTCAAGAATTGTAATTCTCTCATTTTTTTTCAAGCTGATATCTGAAATCTCGGTGTTTTTTTGTTAGTGTCAAAAGCCATATGAAGCGTTCTCGTTACAAATTCAGGGTGTTCTTTCTAGCTGCGGCAGTCGATAGTCCAAGCATTACCTACGTGTGCTCACAGCATCCACCCACGTCTTATTTCTCAGCAAGCTATTTCTTGATGTGGTTCCTTCCTTGCGGGGGGCCCTATACCCTATTACAATATTGTTAAATCCGATCCGAAAACGAAAAAGTAACCTTAAATGTTCTAAACGGAAACGTTAATGTAGAATTTCTATCGAATAGAAACAAATTTAATGACTCGACGTACTAGACATTCGAAACTATTTAGAGAATACAGACATCGTACCAAATTGCAAGGAACGAACCCGTCAACAGATGCTGTTGGGTCATGGATTATGTTATTTCCCTTCTATAAATAAAATATCCTAAAGAAGTTAAATCCATATTGTGTTAGCGCTGTGCAGCAAAGTCGGCTTTACTGCAACGGTGAAGTCAAAGTCGAAGTTTCTGCATTCATTCTGTTTTCGGCTTAACAATATAAGCTTAACTTGCTAGTGTGTAAGATAATGTATGATTGAGTTGATATTCCTGCTGAGAATTTTAAGCAGTCGTAAGAACGACCTGTAGCCAAAAATCTTAATGTTGCTACAAGACGTTCTTCTGGTGGGATACTATTCTCATGTGTTTTCTTTTTGAATATACCGTGTTATTTCTTCAAGTAAATTTCCAAAGTCATGTGCATACATTCTTAAATAGTTATATAATACCTGTGACACACTATACTTTCATTATGATGGTAACTTTCATTATGATGGTCAAGGAAATGATGGGGTGACACATTACACTTTACTTTCATTTGCATCTGGCATATCAAGTGAGGATATAAACCTGCGTGTTTTTTTGCAAGGGGTCGCAGCGAAGTATGCAAATTACACGCATGACATATACTTCCCTTCGACCCCTTGCCTAAAAAATCGGTTTGTGTATGGGGGTAATAAACGAAATGATGGATAGTGTGCAAGTGTGACTTGCAGCTATGACATGCCCATGTAAAAGTAATTCATTCTTTACGTGTATCGTAATCCGAAGTGGAATCGATTTAGAATCGATAGAATTAATTCTGAATTAATCTTGAATCAATTCCAGTTACAACTGGGATACTACTGAGTGTATACTATGGCGTGGAACGTTGAAAAAACAGCCACTCCACACGCCGAGTCAAGTTTATACATTTTGTTGTTGTTTTTCAAAAGCACCTTAATGCCGGGTTTTCATTAGTAGAATTAGTGGTAGAGTAACTGGCCTACTTTTAAGCGGTAGAGTAACTTTACCACGGTACTAGCCCACTCTACTCGACTATAACCGGCCCACTCTACTCGACTATAACAGGATAGTTAGTACTCGACCAGTATACTCTACCACTAATTCTACTAGTGAAAACCCGGCATAACTGCCACGCAATCCGACTAATTAACTTTTATGCCGAATCCACACGTTTGCCAAGGATTGGCAAGCATTCGCAAATTCAAACGTGTGGATAAGGCGTTTGGCTTGGCTTGTGTAAGCTTGGCGACGCTTGTGGCCGATCCGGTCGAGTGTGGATATGCTCGGCAAACCAAAGCAAACGTTTTCAATTTACGAACGCTTGCAAAGGAAGTTTGCGGCAAGCGTTTGTGATGCGTCCACACGTTTGTTTTAAGAAAGTGTTTTCAATTTGCGAACGCTTGCCAAGCCTTGACCAACGTGTGGATCCGGCATTATAGTGTATGGACAAAGAGCTTTGTCAAACATGCAACGCAAAGTGGCAGTTTTTTTAACGCGCCAACCAACAGTTTTTTCGAAAGAAAAAACTCTTAGTGTATGGCTTACGTCTCATTGTACTCTCAATACTTCATACATTCACCCTCAATACACACACCGGCATCGACAGCGAAAGCTGTCGACACTTGAAATCGACACCACATTTTTTTGGTATTTCCGTATATCGATGCCAATGTCGATGAATTTCCCTTTACGGAAATTTTAAAATTTGAGATAATATTGTTTATTATATGAAATCTGCATGTTGTTGTGCCCCGAATTTATCGACATGTCGATTTTATCTTTATTTTTATTTATAAAATTAGTCGGCGATGCGCAACAAAAAATAAACAAGCAAACTGACTTTTCAAGTTTTTGGACGAGAAGAATTTAATACGGATTACAACATTAAGATAAAGGACGGCATTCATACACTGCACTAGTCCCGATGATAAAAAACCAGGAAATCTAAAGACAGTTCAAAAACTAAAACGAATGCCGCAATAGAACCAACGAAGAGATTGAAGAAATGTATAATGAAATACTTAAATATATTTAGACACATAAAACTGGCCAGATACCAGAACAGAACAAGACAGATTAATAAAACTCAGCAATTTAGACCGGATGCATTTTATTTTTATTGATTGAATTTCATACAAAAGGAATTATGTAATTTATGTGTTCTTTTCGTTATAAATTTAGTGTAAATAAAAATTGTATAAGTAAACTTAAAAGGCGACTAATCATTCATTTTGAACCAATAATAACTTTAATAGACTCGGATGTTTTTTAATAACAATTAATAGTTTTGTAAAACTTTTTAAGAATTAATAATTTTGTCAACCTGCACCATTGTTTAAGATATGTAATTATTTTCACTGTCCGGTCCAATATGAGATGATGCCTGTTCTGAACTTCGCTGGATTTTTCTAGAATCGCTTGCTACCCATGGTTATTATTACAAGGTAAGATCATAAATGTCCCATAACGTCACTCAGATCTTAGCTCACAAGGGAAAAAAGCTTTCCCGTGACGTCACTCAGGTCTTTTCTAAAAGTAAAGAGAGTAAAAGTTTATCAAGATGGAAAAAGATCTTTTCCTTAGGAGCTTACCTTGTATTATTGTACTATGGTGCCACCAATGTTAGAAAATTCCAGCGGAGTTCAAAATAATGCCGTAGGGAAGCCCTACTCCGCCATTAACTGGGATATTGCCCTCAAGATGTTGGAAATGGGCAGTAATAAGTCACCAGTCTTGGCCAGGGCTTCCACCACCCTGCTCGGTGGTTTTTCCGCGTAAGCGACTACTAGATTAACTGCAAGGACGAATATTGTAATGAGACGTGCGATGAGACCTATATAGTAGCTCATCGCGGTGTGGGCTTTATCACAGTAGCTGTCTGGCTTTTATAGCAAAAACCTAGTACTAAGTTCCCCGCTAAAGCCTAGTACTAAGTTCCCCGCTAAATGAAATTTCCATACAAAATTTAGCGCGAAAATTTATCAAGCTAAATTTTAGCAACATCTTTAGCGCATGCAGTACTAAGTTCGCCGCTAAAATGCTCGACAAATCCACGTTTCTATTTCTTTAAAACAGATGGCAGCAATGTTAGTCTCCACATTTTTAGCTGCATTTTTATCGTGCAGGCACCTTATTTCACGCTAAATTTTGTTGAAAAAAACCAGTGATATAAAACAAACAGAAAAATAAGTTAATTTAGGGTTGTAGAAGTTTCAAGTGCGGAAATAAAACTAAAATAAAAGTTTGTGCATGAAAAAATAGTAAAAATAATAAATAATTCTATGTGTTTAAAATATTTTGAAACACGTTTTAATAATTTTATATTTCCAGTGGATTTTGAGGAGTTTTATTTTGAAGAAGACTTTGAAATTTAACCCAAAAAAAAACGTTAATATGAACTTTCTCCACAATTCTACATTGTCAAATTTTATCTTGCTAAAAAGGGTACAAGTTTGGAGACGCGCTAAAATTTAGTTTAGCGCCGAACTTAGTACTAGGCTTAAGGGTCATTTTACACGATGAAACACGAAACAAAAAGTTTCAAGCAACTTTGCTCGGTTTTAGTGGAGAGGAGAGGGTTTGAGGAACACGTGTTCCCTCCAGCCCTCTCTCTCCTCCACTAAAACCGAGCAAAGTTGCATGAAACTTTTTGTTTCGTGTTTCATCGTGTAAAATGAGCCAATATGAAATTTCCATACAAAATTTAGCGCGAAAATTTATCAAGCTAAATTTTAGCGCATGCAGTACTAAATGCTCGCTAAACTGACGTTTCTAGTTCTGTAGAACAGATGGCAGCAATGTTAGTCTCCACATTTTTAGCTGCATTTTTTATCGTGCAGGCCCCTATTTCACGCTGAATTTGTTGAAAAAACAACCAGTGATATAAAACAAACAGATGCAAACAAATATGCGTTAATAAAGTGAACTAAAAAGTATAAAATAATTTTTTTTAATTAACCTGTATGTAACTACAAGTAAAAGCTTGGGGGCGCTTTATCAGATTGTATCCAATTAATTTTGGTATTTATTAAATCATAATATTTTCTTGCATTTTTGTTATAATATCAGAAACATTTGCAAACTGAGCGACCCAAGCTTTTACTTGTAGTGGATTAAAAAATTTATATTTTACTTTTTAGTTCACCTTATTAACGCATATTTAAAAACTTTTTTATTATTTAATATTTTGTAGTTTATCTAATAAAAGCTTGTTTTTAAAAACTTTTTTTTAATTTTTTTTATTTCGTTTTGATTTTTAATTTTGTTCGTTAATTTTTTTTTACTCTTCATTTTAAGCTTGGTTTTTTCACTTGAATTGACGACACACAGCTAATTGTATTCTCCTTATCATAACCCTTCATTTGATACCCACGGCTAGGGGTTGTACAGTAAAAAGTAATACGCCATTTGGTGGTGGACGCCATATTGGATTTAAAATGACGTCACATAGTTTACTATATTGTACTCGTCATTCTCTTTCATTTGTTACCCATGTCGGGAGGTTGTACAGAAAAAGGTAATCCGCCATTTTGTGGTGGCCGCCATATTGGATTTTAAATGACGTCACATAGCTTACTGTATTCTACTCGTCATACTCATACCCATGTCGAGGGGTTGTAAAGAAAAAGATAATCCGCTATTTTATGGTGGGCGCTGGATGTACCATAAAATTGAATAAACTATATTGCATTGTCTTTAGAACCAAAGGTTTGTGCCAAATTTGAGCATCACCGGATATCGGGAAATGGCCGAGAAATAGATCGCAAGATTCCACCCCAGAAATATACGCCATTTTATGGTGGCCGCCATATTGGATTTACCGTAAAATTAAATATACTACATTGCATTGTCTTCAGAACCAAAGGTTTGTGCAAATTTGAACATCGCCGGATATCGGGAAGTGGCCGAAAAATCGATCGCAAGATTTGTTCCTCACAGAAAACGAAGTAATAAAATACGCTAATTACGGTTGTAGAAGTTTCAAGTGCGGAAATAATGCTATAGTACTAAGTTCGACGCTAAACTAAATTTTAGCGCGTCTCCAAACTTGTACCCTTTTTTAGCAAGATAAAATTTGACAATGTAAAATTGTAGAGAAAACTCTTATTAACGTTTTTTTTGGGTTGAATTTTAACGTCTTCGAAATAAAACTCCTCAAAATCCACTGAAAATATAAAATTATTAAAACGTGTTTCAAAATATTCTAAACGTTATTTATTATTTTTACTATTTTTTCGTGCACAAACATTTATTTTAGTTTTATTTCCGCAATTGAAACTTCTACAACCGCAAATTAGCTTATTTTTCTGTTTGTTTTATATTGCTGGTTGTTTTTTCAACGAATTTAGCGTGAAATAAGGTGCCTGCACGATAAAAATGCAGCTAATAATTGCTGCCATCTGTTTTACAGAACTAGAAACGTCGATTTAGCGAGCATTTAGTACTGCATGTGCTAAAATTTAGCTGGATAAATTTTCGCGCTAAATTTTGTATGGAAATTTCATTTAGCGGGGAAGTTAGTACTAGGCTTATAGCACGAAAAGTGTACGTTTTGGGATTCCCGTTCCCGTTCACAAGGGTGGTTGCTGCGACATTTCAACACGAAATTTTAGCGGTGCGGGGAGCGTTTGGGTGGGAAGGAAGTGCGTCTCGACTTGAAAGCGACTCACGTTCGCTTTTTCTGACCAGCTGACTGTTTTAATTTCATTTTGTATCACCTTACTGTTCCATTTTATTTTCGTTTCACCCGCAGTGGGAGCAGAGGTGTGATAGGACAATTTTCAGGCTTCAGTTTATTTTTCGTGAGAAATTTATTTTGTAAAACTTTAGGAGCAGCCATGAATTTAATGTCATTTTTATAAAAATCACAAACTTTGTTCCCGTACCGTTTGTTCGATCTGTTATAAAAACGACTGGACACAAAGCGAAATGTGTAAACAAATGTTCGCTTTTTCGTTCGCTTTGTCGCGCCTCAAAGCGACCCGTGTGAACAGGCACTTAGGATTTATTGTTTGTTCTTTGATAGAATGTATCTTCTGGAAAATGCTGCAGAAAATGTAATCAGAAAGAAAATGTAAACAAAAATTTATTGAACTACTGATAATATAAATTACCTGCGATATATGACTAAGTGAAACCTTAGTCTTTTCCGCGAATTGAGTTTAAGTGGTATTTATTTTGTTTACTTTGTTTGTAATACATAGTTTAAAAAATAGGTACATATTAGTTAACTAGTTATTTTATGGAGAGAAAGGTGCTTTTAGTAGAAAATTTTAGTTAAAAGAAAACGAAATTTTGATTTTGATGACTCATTACTCGGGAAGTTGATAGGGTAGAACCTTTTACAGTTATAGATAGGTGGGAGTATTCTGCGTACACTGATACCTTGTTTATGAAAATAGGTAATAGGGTTACAAAAATACAGGGTGATATGTAAAACTCTAAAAAAACTTAACGCCTTAGCGGCTAAACCGTTACGATAAAATTAAAGAACACATCTATCGTATATGTATTATCTGTATTTTTGCAGTCGGGGTAGGTACCGTTTTAATTAGTTATTCTGTAACATTTGTACCCCGACTGCAAAAATACAGATTATACTACACGATAGTTGTGTGATACTCAACAAAATGACTATTTGAAGTTAATATTTTCTACAGATAGCCCAGTCACTTTATACACGAACCTCTAAAAAAATCCAACTGGAGATTTTACAGCGGGACTCTCTTTATTTTGGGGTCACAAATAATTTCCAAAAAGTCCATAAAGCCAACTGACCGGCCACTCGAGTTACGGAAGGTCAAAGGTCATGAAAATCAGTTTTTCTCACATATCTCGTAAATTATCGGTTTTACGTAAATTTTGGCTAAGTAAAATTTGTTCGTGAGATAAATCTGCATAAAAATGTCCCATGCAAAATTTACATAGAACCAATAGTTTTCGAGAAATCTGGGTGACAAGCTCTGGAGCAACGCATACCCCAATATTCTGTACTTCTTATGAGTTTGTCTCCAGTTGGATTTTTTTAGAGGTTCGGCCTTTTTTTTGTATAAAGTGACTGGGCTAAGTAGCTAGACAATATCTTATATATTTATTGTACACACATTGGGCGCGTTTAGGCCCGAGTTATTTTAACTCTGTTAAATTAGCGCTGTTAACTTAGCACCGTTTCTAGCATGCCATTTGACAATTCTCATTTTACAGCTAATAACAGGCAAAAATAATAACATATCCCATTTTACAAACAATAAAAAGCTAAAAAATGAATAATAATAATGAAATCTTCATTCTGTATTGAAATATTTCTAAATTATTTGCTTACAACAAAAAATTACAAGCAAACGTCAATTCATTTTGGCTGTGCTAAATTTTAGCTAAGCCAAAAAGTAGAAATAAGTTAGCTAACAGCGCTAAAAAAATTGCTGTTTATGCCGTTGTTAACTTGCCTAGCTCAGTTAAATTAACTTCGGCCTAAACGCGCCTATTGACTATACTAAGAGAACAATGTCTTCTATATCTTGTTTCTGTCTTACATTAGTACTTAAAACTTGTTTTTGACTTTTTAGTTCATTTTTTTGTCACTGGGGCGTCGTGTTTTTTAATTTTTTAATTATTTTGTTTTTTATTTTATGATATTTTAGTGATTATAATTCGTATTATTAAGCGATTTTAATTACTCCTCATTATTATAGAACTTACAACTATTCAGATACAGTTTTAATGCAAAAATAAAGTTATCGAAGTTTGGTTTATTCCAGTTAAATTTAGACACGCCGACAGATTAGGCAAAAGGTGCTGGGATCAATTAGTATATAGAGATGTGAGCGAAAATTCCATTGGCTCTCATTGGTCGAGCTTTCTGAGCCAATCTAACTCTTTGAGTGATTTTTGAAGTGAAAACTTCTATAGGCACGTTAGGCACTTTTTGGCCTGGGGAAAAAACTAAAAACTCGCGTCACGCGCACTTTTTGTGTGCCATCACGCGCACGTACCATCACGAGAGAAAAATGTTTCCTTTGGGGGTTTTAGTTTTAATTATGTAGTATGAATTATATATTATATATTAAATATTATATATTAAATATTATATATTGAATATTATATATTTAATATTATATATTAAGTATTGTGTATTATGGACTATGTAGTGTACTACGTACTATGAGCTATGTACTAATTATTATGTATTAATTATTATGTTCTATGTGCTACGTATTATGAATTATGTAGTATGTACTATGTACTATGCACTATGTACTATGCACTATGTATTATGTACTATGTACTACAAACTATTTACTATGTACTGTATATTATGCACTATTTACTATGTACTATATACTATATACTATGTACTATGTATTATGTTCTATGTACTACGTACAATGCATTATGTATTATATACTATGTACTATTTACTATGCACTATGTACTGTATATTATGCTTATTTACTATGTACTATATACTATGTATTGTGTACTATGTACTATGTACTATGTACTATGTACTATGTACTAGGTACTATGTTCTATGTACTATATATAATGCATTATGTATTATATACTATGTACCATTTACTATGTACTATTTACAATGTACGCACTATGTTCTATCCACTATGTACTATGGCCATAGAAATCCACACATTTGAAAATTAGTAGATATGTGGGTATAAAATTTAATCGTGCATTTCCGAAGCTTGGTTTAGCCTTCCACGCGACTCATCGGATACCAAAAATGTATGTACATCGTTCATTATATTTATAGGAAGTGAGTAACTACTTTTGACTGCATTAAATTAGTTATCCTAAATTGATGTTAAAATGTCTGTATCCATCCTATTGTAATATTAAGATTGATTTGGAAATATAGACTGGCCGGCCATAGAAGTTTTCACTTCCAACGTGTGGTCCTACGCACACTCATATTTTTTATCACTAGGCTCGTGAATAACTTTACAAGGATCCAAATAGCTAATAGCTAGACCTTCTAACTTCCTTACGCGACTGAGCGCGACATAGCCTGCCCCTTGGCAAAAATTTTAGAGCCTAGATTACAGCTCTATCTAACCCAATCAGAAAAAAAAAATCGAGTGCGACGTAAATTACGTCTGACGGCCGCCATATTATTATTTTAAAAATTAATCTTGCCTATGTTACTCGGACTCATTAAACGATTCTAGCGGTACCCCAACCATCTAAATCCGTTCAGGCGATTAGAAGTTATGGTGGGACAAAGAAACATACAAACATGCATTCATGAACCCTGAAAACATTACACTCGTTTTTGGGGCAGCGGTGTTACATAGAGCTTGTATAGGGAATTTTCATTTTGCTTCAACAGCACACTAGGCTTAATTATTATTAAATGTTTATTCATGGTGATCGGGTAATATAAAACGTTTCGAGTAATTTAATTTTATTTAAGCATAAAATTGGCATTTATTTAATACATATCTATTGAGTGTTGTATATATTTGAAATCGTCTCAATTTCACCTTTCGTTTGATTCGCATATTGACCCAATCAGAAAAAAAAACAAAATTGAGTGTGACGTAAGTAGCGTCCGACGGCCGCCATATTGTTTTTTTTTAAAAATTAACCTAGCCTATGTTACTCAGACTCACTAAACGATTCTAACGGTACTCCAGCCAACTAAATCCGTTCAGGCGTTTAGAAGTTATGGTGGTAGAAAGCAACGTACATACACACAACAAACCTAAACACATTACAATCCTTTTTTGGGGCAGTCGTGTAAAAACGAGCGGAGCGGACGGAACGGATTGGTTCTGTTTGAGCCTTAAGGCGACCCCGACGGAAATGGTGTTATTTTATTACCCCGTTTAAGACTAGTTTCAACCTAGGTTCAACCCAGTCGTAAACAAGGGTCGAGTTGAAACTGGGTTCACTGGTCCACTCAACTCAACTCAGCTTTACAACCTCGGTCGCGTTGATATTACGTAGTAGCTGGCACAGGAATATAAAATTATTTCGTTCTGATTACCTTCCATGTTTTTAAAATTTTTTTAAGTATATAAATGAGAATTTCACCCAAAAATTTTAGGTTATGTTTTCATGTCAGTTCAACTCTATTTCAAACCAAAGTGAACTTAACGCGACATCATATACGGTGGTGGTCGAAATTTCAACTCAATCTCGACTCAACTTTGCAACCTAATCATAAACGGGGTAAAAGTGAAATACCAAGCTTAGGTACCCTCGAATGTTTTGAGACCCTTCAACACTTCGCGATTTCTGAAAAAATTCTATTGAGTTTGTTGTACACACGGGTAATGATAAGCTCGAGGTGAACAGAGGTGTTATGACCTCCCCTTTGTAAATAAGAGAAAATATTGTGGATGCAGTGCAATTCTTTTTGATGAAAGTCAGCAAGGACCAGGAGTTCTTACTGCCAGCGGTAGCATTGACAATCTTGCTCTCAATCTGTCATCAAATGATGTAAGACAACGGAATTATAGACTGACGGCAGCAAATACCTGCACTTCAGGCTAGCCCAGTGTAGAGAGGAAAACTGTACACTAAAAATATCATAAGCCAAGACCAGTGTAATTTCATCCTAGGAAAAGCAATAAGAGAATATTCAAACTGGGGTTGAAAAATAGCGATAGGAAGAGGTAAAATCTACCACATGTTTCGCCATTGACTACATAGACATCATTGGCAGAACATCAAGAAATTTACCGGACGTTGCCATCGAGATTTAGAGACGAAAAGAAACTGAGTCTGCACATTACAGAAAGCAAAACAAACATGGCTGCGTCTGCAAAATGATCTGCCACTATCTTCTCACCATTTAGGTAGTGAATTGGTACATGAATTTGAAGTAGTACAATAATTCACATACCTTCACAACAAAGTAGACCAAACGTCTTGCTGCAGGGTAGGGAAGCCGAACTATGTAGATGACATCGGATAGTAGTCCAGGACCAAATCCGGTTGCAAAGCTGGCTAAGTAAGTAGATGGCAATAGGACCAGGAAATTGCAACCTGAAGGGTTTATTGTGTTACCTTTTCTAGTGCTATTCCCAAGGTACAATATGACTTTAAAAGTAGCCTTTAATGAGCCGACATCGAGTTTCCATATCCCTTTTTGTGTTACCAAGTTGCGTGCAATGTGTTTAAGTCTACAACTTCGCAACTTCACAGAAAGTGCTCAGTTTGTTTTAGGAGGTATTTGAGAGGAATGGTGGCTAATGGCAATTTCAAAATAGTTTTACAACAATTTATTTTTAAGAATTAATAATTTTATAGCAGTATAATTTTGCAGATCCAATATCAGATTAAAGCTTAAAACCTGTGGGTAAAAGTTAATCCTCCACCAACGTTTGGTCTGCTATTTCCATAAGGTCCCCCAAGATGCTGCGAGTAGCTTCCGGTTCCATGAACAGTATTCCTCCCATTTTGGCTTTCCCACAGCTTAACTCGACCTTGGGCACTAACATCGTAACCTTTGCCAGGACCTCCTCCACCTTGAACGTAGACTTGTCGCTTCATCCTTGCTAATTCTTCCTTCTGTTCCTCAGGGATTTCCATGCTGGCAGCGATTGCTACAGCAAAGGCGAAGAGAACTACTATTTTTGCGCTCATCTTGTTGAAACTCGGTCAAGGTTTTCCAATTTCTATTATCGAACTGAGAATTCTGCGATACTAATGCAGCTCATAGAAGTTGTCTGGCTTTTTATAACACGAAAAGTGCAAGTTTTGGGATTCACCATCAGAAAAATCTTTGTTTGTTCTTTCAAAGAATTAAGATAACAGAATTATTGTGCTCCGGAAAACACCGCAGAAAATGTAAACAAAAATTTATTGAAGACTGTGATAATATGAATAAAACAAAAACGGTGGGATTCACAGTTATTTTATTTAATTGTAATTATCTATTTATCATCACATTACACGTCACATGGAAGATGGATTGATTCATGGAATAATTGAGAATATTAATGAATGGCCATTTATAGGTCGTTGTCTTACTGTGTATTGATCTTTACCATTAAAAGTTTTGAATTAAAATTATGTAACTAATTTTTATTCTTGAATTAGAATTAGATTTATTGCACAATTATACAATATTATTGATAGTCTAGGGGCCACTTTAGATTGACTGTATACTTTGTTATCTAAAAGATAAAATACAGGCATTCGTTGCTATTTTTGCAGCTGTGCATCTGGCCTTCTCGGAAACTTTTTATCAGGGCCGGCAGAACGTGTTTGAGTCGGGCGTGTTGAATTCAGTCCAAGGCTCACTCCCAAACTATTTCTCTATCTCTCTTCCTGTAGTTTTTTTTATGTTTACCCTTGGTTGCTTTTAAGGCGAGTTTACAACCCAAGATAAAGTGGAAGAGCAAATCTGAGCTCCTCGCATAGAAGATAGTATGGTTCTATGGCCCCTAGTGCGGTTCTCGTGAAACAGTCGAACGAATGTTCGATCGAAAAAGTGGTAGTCGCATTCTCGATTGTAGTGAACCGAGTCGATTGCAGTCGAGAATGCGACTACCACTTTTTCGATCGAACATTCGTTCGACCACAGACTTAACTATCTGTAATACAGATGTTCCGCTTCATACAAAATTTTGGCACCAGGAAATTGCTGGGTAGGATTTGTTTCGTATCCTAAGGCGAAGCTTTAGAATACACATTCCACAAAGCTCTCCACACATTTCCCCAAGTTCTCTGTTGATAGTCAAAGGAAGAGAGGAAGGGCAGGGTGGCTACGGAGCTTCATTCCACACGGACGAAATGTATTTTTTCGCCTGCTCCACCCCTCACTCACTTTGCCTTACCAGCCAGGCAGCAGACGAAACAATTTTTTTTGAATAGCCAAGTGCTCACGCGCAGGATGGATTTTTTTGTTAATTGCCATTGTGGCAGGTCATGATTTTGTTTTTTTGTTGTTTTCAGGCATTCAATGATATTTCTCGGATGAAATGGAATATTCTATTTCGCTACATTTCGGATTTCCCGGCCTAAGATTTCAGGTGCGTGGGACATAATCTATTTGAATTGTATTTGATTAGCCAAGGGCTCAGGCGCAGGGCACCGCCGGATGGATTTTTTAATTTCCAATTTTTATATGGTTATTTGAAATGGTGAATTGTCGCAGGTCATGATTTTGCTGTTTTGTTGCATGCAGGCATATTATTTTTCCGATGAAATGGAACATTCTTTTTAGATTTCTTTTCGTATTTAAGGCATTATGCTACATTTTGTTTCCGGCCGTAGATTTCAGGTGCGCGAAATATAATTTATACTTCGGAATCGAATAAAAAAAATGTTTTACAAATTGAATTTATGTCTTTATTACTTGAGTTTATAAAATTGACCAACTCTAACTTAATTCTATATTAATTATGCACCTAACAGGTGAAGACTAATTATGCTGATTTCTAGATTCCTATAGATTGTGAAAATTTTCATGGCTCAACGTCTAGACCAACGGTAGGCAACCTCCGGCCCGCGAGATGTTTAGAAGAAGTTATAAAAAGTATTTTTCGATGTTTGTCGTCTAGTTTAAATTGAATATTACATCCATTACATCTATTAGACTATGCATCATTTCTTTTATCACCCCCATACACAAACCGGTTTTATAGACAAGAGGTCGCAGGGAAGTTTATTTTATCCTAATTTTGCCTCAGAAAATTTGTCAGACTCACCCATCCATCACCGTAACACAATTATAACATCATTCTCGGGGGTATGAGGAGACTATGAGTAACTCCCCATCTCATTCGCGTTTCGTTGCAAGAAAAAGAGACAGAAAAATGAGTATTTTGAGGGTTATACCTACATTATACACAAACCTGTTTGAGTTGAGGACCGAGTGTTGGATAGTGTGATTTACCCCATTAAAGGGGTCACTTCAAATGCAGACAAAAAATATAGTGTTGGTTACGACACGATTATAAAATGAATTGGTAAGAGGTGGCTTCAAATTAGGCGAGGGGCGATTGTAATGCCAAAACCAACAAATTAAAGAAAGAAGCTTATATGCATTAAACTGCCTCAGAGTAAGTAAGAAATCTATGCCTCCACGATGTATATTTATATTTTACAATCTCACTTCACCTAATTTCAATTTGGAACCTTTGCTGCCTCAACAAAAGTAAGAAATGCCTCTCCAGTTCGTATTTAAAATCTCACCTCGTCTCAGCTCAAATTGGATATTTTACTGCAGCAAAAAAAATAACAAATGTCTCTCGTATTTACAACCTCACCTCACCTCGCCTCATTTTAAGTGGAATTTTACTGCCCCTAAAGAAGTAAGAAAGAAGAAACTCTTGTCTCTCCACTACGTAACTACAATCACATCTCAAAAAAACTGATATGTGATCTTTTGAATTATTTTTTTGCTCCCCACCGAAATTCGACGCTGTTTCCATTTTCAGCTATTCTTGATTTATCCCGAGTTTGAATGTCTATTTTGACGGGGTATAAAAAAAACTGTGTACACCCATGTTTTAGGCCTGACTCTGACTCGATGTGATCTATTTATCCCTAACGGTATAGGAAAATTGTTGCATCAATGCAACAAATGGATTGAAAGGGTTGAAATGAATGTGTTCCTGTATCCCTTGGGTTTACACGCTCATATCAAGAGTACTAGGACATTATATTTGAAGCCTCAGTACAATTTACCGTCGTGTAAGGAACAAAAGTACTGCCTCACGTGTGTTAATCAAATACCTCACAAAGCTATTGTAGCTAGAGGTTTCTAAAATTAGTGTTCTATTAAGCCACGTTTTTAAAACTTCAACAATTCAGATACAGCACAGATAACATTTCAAACTAAGCGCACAGCTACAATTGCAAAATTTTCAAGATTTTTTTTTCATCAAAACTACAGATGGTAATTTTTATGATTATAGTATATTTCGAGGTGAATTTCCTATTTCAATTGCTTTCACTCGACATTTTTTTTGAAAACTAAAGTAATCCATATATCATAGAGCTCTTGGGGGGGTGCCCCTCATTTATCCCCCCCCGCCCACTGTATCCCCCACCGTGCATATTTTATTCATTTACCCTGTGGCCTCGCGCAGGGTAGCAAATATGCCTTCATTATTCCCTGGCAGTGCCGGCTTTAGGGGTGGGCGACCGGGGCGGCCGCCCAAGGCGCCGGCAACTGAAGGGCGCCGCGGTGTACAGGTAACTGCGCGCCAGCTTAACTTATCCACTTAATTTGAATACCTATCTCTATCGATATAAATAAAAACTAAATTCAGCGTATTAACTTTTATGAACCTATCTTGCAGGAGTGAGTATGAGTATTCAGAATTTATCTGCCACGGCTTATCATTTTGTTGCTTCTTATCGTATCCCTCACTTATTTATGTAGGGCGAAAGAGAAACGCGCTGAGCGACAGACGAGAAATAGCAACTCGTATTACACTGGGAAAAATAATTTAGAATTTCAAGTAAATAAGCGCTTACATTAAGTAAATGTGCTCTTGAAACAGTATTAAGAGAATATTTACTCAAATCTAATATTTGGTTATAAAATTTGGAATTGAGGTAAATAAATAATAAATTTGAAATTACACCTTCACTCAGCTGAAATGATTTTGACTTTCTTCTAGAACATATAATAGGTCTGTTCCCGTACCTGCAGAAAGTACAGAATCTGTCAGTTGCTTCGAATTACTTAACAGAATTCTGTTCCCGTACTTTTACTGCAGCCGCCATACTCATTTCCCCACTCTGCAGTAAGAAGCAGAAACCTGCAGTAGCTACGAGCTGCTGCAACCTGCTGCAGCTTAGATATTTGAAATATGGCAATGTCAGAACTGTCATTCCCGTATTAAAACTGCAGAAACCTGCAGAAACATGTTCCTGTACTTTCTGTACTTCATCCCCACCTCTCAATAAGCAACTTGCAGTAAGTGGCAGAATACAGAAAGTACGGGAACAAACCTAATGACTGCAGAGGGCAGGGTTATGACAATAGGGGCCCATACACTACAAGGTTTTATGCGTTCAAACACGTCCCTTAAGGCTCAACTGTAATGCACGTAAGAAAAGCACGTCAGCCGACGTGCGTAAATATTAAACTTTTGTCAAACGTATAATGGTTGTGTATACGGAAAGTTTTCAAAAGTTTAAAATTATTAAAATGCATAAATACACACTAAGGGTATTCACGATTCGTAGGAAATGTTTCCCAGGATTATTTTTCCAAGAGCTGTTTTCTTCATATCGTGAACGCCCCTTGACAAATCAGAGTTCTTCTCATCAGCTGATTGTCAAGAACTGTCAAGCTAGTCTACTTTTTATTTGGTTTCGATCTATTTTTCGTTTTTTTCTTTTTTTACATTTTCGCTAGCGATTTTTCTAAAACAATTAAACACTTTAAACAAAATCGCCAGTACTTGAAACAAAATCGCCACATGCCAATTGATTTCTCGTTGCCATAGGAAAACTTTACACTGGCTCGGGGGTCTAGAAAATTTTTGCAGTGTTGGAAAGTTTCATTCTGTACAATTGTTGTTGTATCGTTGGAAAGTTTTCCTACGTTGAACCTAAACCTACGAAGCTAGACCTGTTTCCACCGAATCGTGAATACCCTTACTGTTTTCAATACTCTTTCTTCTTTAAAACCAAAACATATGAAAATTACTTGTTATATCGTTGAGAAATAGAAATAATAAAAAAAGTCCTTAATATAACTCTTTTCAATATGCTCAGAAAAAAAAACAAAATTTTCAGACCATTTGAACCGAGTTGATGAACAAAAAGCGAATGATTAAAGAATTTCAGTGGGAAAATGCTGAGCCCAGAAAGAAGAAGATTTGACGTAGGAAAAAATATAATATGCATGTGTTTAGTTTTCACGCTTTTGGTTTTGCGTGACAATTGTTTCGTTAAGTTCTTTCCTTCCCTTCCCTCTCTCTTCTATAAAACCGGTTTTATGTGCCATAACTATGCGCCGTGTGCGTTGGCCCAATAGCCATTGAAATATTATTCATACTGAAAAAATTGTTGTAATATGAACAAACAAAACTAAAAATTAACAAAAACAACAGAAACAAAGCAAACATCCCCATAGGGGAAGTTTTTTAGTTCATGCATAGAACTGGCAGATAAAACCACGGAAAAATCAAACCATTTTGATATTTGCGACAAACTTGTGACAATCATAAATTCGAAAACCAAATTAACCACACATTGTCAATCTTTGTTTGAACGCCGTGTTTCAACGCTTAAAACCTTGTAGTGTATGGCTCCTAATGGCGCGAGCATGGAGGGGAAAAATAAAGACGTACAGAAAAGAATTACGGACATAAATCCGCTAACTTTTTTTTATACCATGTGAATGCCATAGTTATAATTTGGTATTATGTGATATGCGGCAAAATCATGCGTTTAATCCGTTACTCTGTTCGGAATTTTGCAGAAATTGTTAAATTTATTTGTAGGATCAGTAAATAGATGAAAAATTTTGAGAGATCATTTGCAAATATACACCCTGAAAAATTTAAGTGACACGCGCTGGGAAGGTCGTATTGGTAACGTCAAAGCGGTTCGTTATCAGTTATGCTTTGGTTTACTTGACCGATGTTACCAAACAAAGCCATGCTGCGACACAAGAATTGGCTACACTGGCAGGACAACTAAAAGATTTTACATTTGTTGTTTCTCTGATAAAATGGTATGACGTTTTGTTTCAAATCAACTTTGTGAGCAAAGATATTCAGTCACCTAAAATCAATTTTGTCGACTTTACCGAAATGCTTAACAAATGTTGCTCTTATTTGGAAACATATAACCCAACAGGTTTCTAACCAGCCATTGTCTGAATTACCATCGGAACTTGGTACGCAGCCATTTCTCAAACCACTAGCGCGATTAAGACGCATTTAAATTCAAAAAAGATATAGAAAATGGCACTCGAATTTCGAATGCTGGGTCCTGCTAGTTCAATAATAAATATGGTACACAATTGAAAATAATTTTTTTAATTATAATGAAATATAAAAGGGCGCCAAATGCATGACTCGCCCGGGGCGCCTAGATGGCTAAGGCCGGCCCTGTTCCCTGGTTGTTGATTTTTGAATGTGCTCCACCTACTGAGCCTTAATTTAGAAATTAGCCTTGAAAATATCAGTTGTTTTCCTTAAATTTTTTTTTCTTAAAAATTTTTGAGCCGATTAAGTCTGGAGCACCACTTATAGATATATACCAAAATTTGTATTGAAACTTATTAATAAGAATTAGTGAATGCTTTTTACCTATGTGTTTAATTATGAAAAAAAAAGTTGTAGACTTTGTCACATCGAAATAATATATTGAACTTGAATCCTTATCCTTGTTTTCAGAAGAAAATCCGAATATGTATGATCTGAAAACCCAGCGATCAACTTCCACCGATCGCAACTCAAATTAACTTCAACCAATAAAATCGATTATGTCGCGTGAATTACCGATACCGCCTCTAAGCCCCACGTGCATTAGTATAACGTGTTACGATAACACGATAACCCCATGTCCTACGCCCGACCAAATTAGGAAGCTCATATTGCATGCAGATCCAGATCCGGTGGTCTAGACCAAGGGTGGGCAACCTTTTTATAACATGGGTCAGCATAAATATTACCTTTTTCCGCGGGCCGTAATAGCCATTTGGCACATTCTTGTGACCTATAATTTTTATAAAATTGAGCCGGACTTGCACTAGGCAGTACATTTGTCCCTTACACGATGGTAAATTTTACTGAGGCCTCAATTTTTTGTCCTACTTCTGGTATATGAGTGTGTACCGAGATGTGATTGTAATTACGTAGTGAAGAGACAAGATTTTCTTCTTTCTTACTTCTTTAGGGGCAGTAAAATTCCACTTAAAATGAGGCGAGGTGAGGTGAGGTTGTAAATACGAGAGACATTTGTTATTTTTTTTGCTGCAGTAAAATATCCAATTTGAGCTGAGACGAGGTGAGATTTTAAATACGAACTGGAGAGGCATTTCTTACTTTTGTTGAGGCAGCAAAGGTTCCAAATTGAAATTAGGTGAAGTGAGATTGTAAAATATAAATATACATCGTGGAGGCATAGATTTCTTACTTACTCTGAGGCAGTTTAATGCATATAAGCTTCTTTCTTTAATTTGTTGGTTTTGGCATTACAATCGCCCCTCGCCTAATTTGAAGCCACCTCTTACCAATTCATTTTATAATGGTGTCGTAACCAACACTATATTTTTTGTCTGCATTTGAAGTGACCCCTTTAATGGGGTAAATCACACTATCCAACACTCGGTCCTCAACTCAAACAGGTTTGTGTATAATGTAGGTATAACCCTCAAAATACTCATTTTTCTGTCTCTTTTTCTTGCAACGAAACGCGAATGAGATGGGGAGTTACTCATAGTCTCCTCATACCCCCGAGAATGATGTTATAATTGTGTTACGGTGATGGATGGGTGAGTCTGACAAATTTTCTGAGGCAAAATTAGGATAAAATAAACTTCCCTGCGACCTCTTGTCTATAAAACCGGTTTGTGTATGGGGGTGATAAAAGAAATGATGCATAGTCTAATAGATGTAATGGATGTAATATTCAATTTAAACTAGACGACAAACATCGAAAAATACTTTTTATAACTTCTTCTAAACATCTCGCGGGCCGGAGGTTGCCTACCGTTGGTCTAGACGTTGAGCCATGAAAATTTTCACAATCTATAGGAATCTAGAAATCAGCATAATTAGTCTTCACCTGTTAGGTGCATAATTAATATAGAATTAAGTTAGAGTTGGTCAATTTTATAAACTCAAGTAATAAAGACATAAATTCAATTTGTAAAACATTTTTTTTATTCGATTCCGAAGTATAAATTATATTTCGCGCACCTGAAATCTACGGCCGGAAACAAAATGTAGCATAATGCCTTAAATACGAAAAGAAATCTAAAAAGAATGTTCCATTTCATCGGAAAAATAATATGCCTGCATGCAACAAAACAGCAAAATCATGACCTGCGACAATTCACCATTTCAAATAACCATATAAAAATTGGAAATTAAAAAATCCATCCGGCGGTGCCCTGCGTTTGAGCCCTTGGCTAATCAAATACAATTCAAATAGATTATGTCCCACGCACCTGAAATCTTAGGCCGGGAAATCCGAAATGTAGCGAAATAGAATATTCCATTTCATCCGAGAAATATCATTGAATGCCTGAAAACAACAAAAAAACAAAATCATGACCTGCCACAATGGCAATTAACAAAAAAATCCATCCTGCGCGTGAGCACTTGGCTATTCAAAAAAAATTGTTTCGTCTGCTGCCTGGCTGGTAAGCAGTGTGGCCAACACCGAAAAAAATTTCCCCCTAAAAGTGAGTCAAAAACCCCCTAAAATCAGCGCTAAACCCCCTAAACTTAATATTTAGTATTTAGTAAATATTTTCTTTCTATCAAATTATAGTAAGTATGCAATATGCAAAATTCGGCATTGCTGACACAGTGGATCTTACATTTTTATCTATATAATAATATTGCATAATGCAATATCTCATTGGCGAAAGTAAGGATCCAAAATGCAGTAGCAGAAGGGTTCGAAGTCGGACAAGGTCTTAGCCAAGCGGATAGATTGGTCCAATGCTTTACGACGTGGCCCTAGAATGGGTGATAAGGAAAACGTCACTCCGGAGAAGTGCATCGATAGCGACACAGTCTGTACAATTACTTGGATATGCGGTTGACGTGAGCATCGTGGGAAGGTCCTTTCGGCAGCAAAAGAAGTTTATGTCTAATTCAAAGAGACGGCAAAGGACATATAGGCCTGAACATCAACGAGGGGAAAACAAAGGTGATGCAATAGTCCAGAGCTCGAAGACTAAAGCTTAATTTACATATTCGACGTTTTTCTGCCGCGCCGCTCTTTTTTAAGATTTCAACCAATCAAAAACAATATGACGTGACCGAAATTGCTTCTGATTGGCTGAAATCCTAAAAAAGGGCGGCGCGGCAGAAAAATGTCGGATATGTAAATTAAGCTTTAGAATGGGAAGAAATATAACTATCGACGAATACAACCTAGTAGTAGTCGAAGTAGTCGATAACACAGCCTACCTTTGGGTCTACAATTACAAAAGGAAACTAGGAAAAGGGTGAGATAACTAGACAGACGAATACTACTGGCTAATAGAGCCTTTTATACCTAAAAACAAATACTGCCCTCAAGATTTGTGCACAGAAAAACGAAACTTTCACTCTACAAAACAGTAATATGTACCACTAGTACTGTGCTATGGTAGGGAGCCTTGGGCTATGACCTAGAACATAGAGGAACAAGCCAATAGGTTTGAGGGGAAAGTTCTCAGTTGCATAATAGCCCCAACGAGAGAGGATGAAATATGGCGAAGGAAATACAACAGCGAGTTGTATGACATTTTTGATGAAGCATAACTCCCAACGTTTATAAAAATTAACAAACTAGTCTAGCCGGCACGTAATCAGGATGGAGGACAACCGTATCCCAAAACGGCTCATGGTAGCAGAATATTCGGAAAATAGACCAGTAGGCAGACCTAGGAGGAGATGGATAGACTCTGTGAGGACTGACGCAGAGGCAATGCTCAACATCCGGAACTGGTGATATGCTGCCGTCAAACTAGGAAAAATGCCCTAGAGGAGGCCAAGGCTGTAGCGTCATTAATAATATTTCATGATATTTTCTTGCAGTTATGAAATTATTTCAAGTCAAAAATTAAACAACGTCAGCGTTATAATAAAATATAAAAAAAGATCATTATATTATATTATAAAATATAAAATAAATCCCCCTAAAAAACCCCCTAAACATTTTTACCCCCCAAAAAATCCCCCAATTACGTTTTTTCCCCCTAAATTTAGGGGGAAACCCCCTGAGTTGGGCACACTGCTGGTAAGGCAAAGTGAGTGAGGGGTGGAGCAGGCGAAAAAATACATTTCGTCCGTGTGGAATGAAGCTCCGTAGCCACCATGCCCTTCCTCTCTTCTTTTGACTATCAACAGAGAACTTGGGGAAATGTGTGGAGAGCTTTGTGGAATGTGTATTCTAAAGCTTCGCCTTAGGATACGAAACAAATCCTACCCAGCAATTTCCTGGTGCCAAAATTTTGTATGAAGCGGAACATCTGTATTACAGATAGTTAAGTCTGTGGTTCGACTGTTTGACGAGAACCGCACTAGGGGCCTATCTCTGTTTCATCAACGTGGCAACAGAAAACGGCAACCTCAAAGTAGGGCTCTACCTCAGACTTAACTATCTGTAATACAGATGTTCCGCTCCATACAAAATTTTGGCACCAGGAAATTGCTGGGTAGGATTTGTTTCGTATCCTAAGGCGAAGCTTTAGAATACACATTCCACAAAGCTCTCCACACATTTCCCCAAGTTCTCTGTTGATAGACAAAGGAAGAGAGGAAGGGCATGGTGGCTACGGAGCTTCATTTCCGACGAAATGTATTTTTTCGCCTGCTCCACCCCTCACTCACTTTGCCCTATCAGCCGGGCAGCAGACGACATAATTTTTTTTGAATAGCCAAGTGCTCACGCGCAGGATGGATTTTTTTGTTAATTGCCATTGTGGCAGGTCATGATTTTGTTTTTTTGTTGTTTTCAGGTATTCAATGATATTTCTCCGATGAAATGGAATATTCTTTCATTTCGCTACATTTCGGATTTCCCGGCCTAAGATTTTAGGTGCGTGGGACATAATCTATTTGAATTGCATTTGATTAGCCAAGGCCTCAGGCGCAGGGCACCGCCGACCGGATGGATTTTTTAATTTCCAATTTTTTAATATGGTTATTTGAAATGGTGAATTGTCGCAGGTCATGATTTTGCTTTTTTGTTGCATGCGGGCATATTATTTTTCCGATGAAATGGAATATTCTTTTTAGATTACTTTTCGTATTTAAGGCATTATGCTACATTTTGTTTCCGGCCGTAGATTTCAGGTATAATTTATACTTCGGAATCGAATAAAAAAAATGTTTTACAAATTAAATTTATGCCTTTATTTCTTGAGTTTATAAAATTGACCAACTCTAACTTAATTCTAGTTATGCACCTAGCAGGTGGGTAATTATGGTGATTTCTAGATTCCTATAGATTGCGAAAATCTTTATGAGTCAACCGTCTAGAGTCTAGACTACCGAGCTGAGCTTCCTAATTGGGTCGGTCGTAGGACATGGGATCAGCGTGAGAATATACTAATGTACGTAGGGATAAGAGGCGGTACCGGTAATTCAAGCGACATAATCGATTTTATTGGTTCAACTTAATTTGGGTTCCAGTCGGTGGAAGTAGATCGCTGGGTTTTCAGATCATACATATTCGGATATTGTTCTGAAAACAAGGCTCGGGTTGAAGTTCAATATATTGTTTAGATGTGACAAAGTCTACAACTTTTGTTTTAATTAAACACATAGGTCACATCACTAATTCTTATTAATAAGTTTCAATATTAATTTTGGTATATATGTATGTATATTTATAAGTGGGGCTCCAGACTTAACCGGCTCCAAAAAAATTTCCACTCGTCTAGGTAATTTATTATAGGTAATTTAAGGTGGGGTAGGTATGGGTTTTTAAGAAAAAAACAAATTTAATAAGGAAAATAACTGAAATTCTCAAGGCTAATTTCCAAATTAAAGCAAATTTCTAGATATTGAATAAGCTTTATATTGATTTATTATTGTTTTGGAGCGAATTTAAGGGTAAGTTGTTGGGACCACCTTTCTTCGATTAAGGGGTAATATCACCTTGTGACTTATTTTCACCTTTTTTTCTTATTGGCTTAAACACTCCATAAAGTATTCAAGAATGATACAAAAATTCGATTATGAGGGGATCAAAACTTTAACTTCAAATATGTCGACTTTTCCAAACTGGGCGTACCAGTAACTTCCTCAATTTTTATCAGATTGACTTGAAATTTTAACTGCAAGTTTAAAACAATATTTTCTAGTGAAAGTCGTAGGACTTTTTTGATAAATTGTTTTTTAAAGATTTTATAAGCGATTTTCGGCCGATTTTTTTCGAAAAAACAAGAAAAAAAAGTTCAAGTTAACCCCATCTTCTGTAAATCAATTTTTCGAAAAAATCCTACGACGTTTGCTAGATTTTGGACTATATTTTAAGAAACTTTTTGGTTTTCTGTTTGGTTAAAAATTGTGGCCCATCCAACCAACTTTTTCCTAAGAAAGACCATCGTGAAACATTCGCAGGAAAAGTGTGGTTGGATTGATGACTCCTATATGAATAGAGTTCTTCGTGAAACATTCAGATGAAGAGCTGTGAGAATTTTTGCGTTACGAACTTAACCCCTACCCTCTCTTTCTTTCTTTTCGATGAGCATGCGCTTTTTACCGACTGAACAGGCGGACTTGAGCGATAGAAAATATGTCATCGATGGAGGGTTTTTGTTACATCAGAAATTTCCACCAGTTATGTAGCATGTCAAGTCAAACAAGAAATCTAATTTTCGATGACTTCCCTTACGAAGCTAATGAAAACACCAAGCGATTGAGGAGAGAGCAAAGAAAATAATCTGCCGCAATATCATTAACAGAATCGATGGTGCTAATTGCCTCGCAGGATAGTTTCCTAGCAAACTCCAAAAACAAGAGCCGGCGTGTATCTGTTATTGTGCCTTAGATTACAGTTGTCTCAAACCGTCTAGAATCTCCATCTTGCTGCTGGGAAAACTCCTTTCAGACGATATATTATTCCTGCACGACATGAGTAGTTATGACACCACTTCTGCTTTTTTAATTAGGCGAAACTGAAACTTCTGAAATTCCTGCAGAACAACGATGACTTGCAACCAGTTATTGATGTTTTCAAAGACCCTCATCCAAGATTGCCAAAGCAGGAAACGTGTTTCTCATGGCTCTGTATGGGAAAGGACATGAGACGAGCCTGAACGATTTGAGATACAGGCAATGTATCTTAATCGTACAAAAGTAAAACGACCATCGCCTCCCTACCACCTGAAGTTGCTGCCCGACAACATTCACTGAGAGTCTACCGACAGGAAAAAGGAGACCAGGACGACCTAAGAAAAGATATGTAGACGGCGTCGAGGAAGACATAACACAATTAAGAATAAGGAACTGGAGAAACTGGAGAAACTGGAGACAGACAATCATGGAGGCGAACGCTGGAGGAAGCAAAGCCCAACAATAGGCTGTGCTTCAATTGCTGCTTGATATTTAAACCCGTATTCCGTGTAGCCCCGTGACACGGTATCCCCGTGCACCAGTAAAGATAGATAGCCGCTTGTTTTAAAAAGGCTGTTAACGATTATTTGCCGTTTTTGCTCCTATTAATGTTCATATCTATTAGCTTAGTATGGATGGATATAAAAACTATTTATTTTTTTCTTTCCTTAAAAAGTAAGGGTTAAAAAATAAACATTCGCAACAGTATTGAATATCTCGGAAAAGAAGAGGACATAAAGTACTTTGAAGAGAAATTTGGCGTACCCCTAGAATTTTCTGCGTACCCACGCGTACCCCACTGGTCTAGACGGTTGAGCCATGAAGATGTTCACAATCTATAGGAATCTAGAAATCAGCATAATTACCCATCACCTGCTAGGTGCATAACTAATATAGAATTAAGTTAGAGTTGGTCAATTTTATAAACTCAAGAAATAAAGGCATAAATTTAATTTGTAAAACATTTTTTTTATTCGATTCCGAAGTATAAATTATACCTGAAATCTACGGCCGGAAATAAAATGTAGCATAATGCCTTAAATACGAAAAGTAATCTAAAAAGAATATTCCATTTCATCGGAAAAATAATATGCCTGCATGCAACAAAAAAGCAAAATCATGACCTGCGACAATTCACCATTTCAAATAACCATATTAAAAAATTGGAAATTAAAACATCCATCCGGTCGGCGGTGCCCTGCGCCTGAGGCCTTGGCTAATCAAATACAATTCAAATAGATTATGTCCCACGCACCTAAAATCTTAGGCCGGGAAATCCGAAATGTAGCGAAATGAAAGAATATTCCATTTCATCGGAGAAATATCATTGAATACCTGAAAACAACAAAAAAACAAAATCATGACCTGCCACAATGGCAATTAACAAAAAAATCCATCCTGCGCGTGAGCACTTGGCTATTCAAAAAAAATTATGTCGTCTGCTGCCCGCTGATAGGGCAAAGTGAGTGAGGGGTGGAGCAGGCGAAAAAATACATTTCGTCGGAAATGAAGCTCCGTAGCCACCATGCCCTTCCTCTCTTCCTTTGTCTATCAACAGAGAACTTGGGGAAATGCGCGGAGAGCTTTGTGGAATGTGTATTCTAAAGCTTCGCCTTACGAATCGAAACAAATCCTCATGGAGAATATACAAGGAGACAAAACTCTTATGGGGAAAATGACAGGAAATGGATGGGTAGAAGAAACTAAACTTCTAGTTCATTTTTGGCCACAGATGTCACCTTTGTCCGATGTACCCCACATGAATTTAATAAAAATTCATTGGAAACATCAAAAATTGATTAATTACGAATAATCGCATTGACATAAAATCGAATTTAGAAGCTGGTAAACAACTGTAAGCTGCTAAACGTAAAATATATTAGTAATAAACGAACCTTACCATGAACCGGATAAATACAATCGGCCATGTTTTTGGGGTACATTTGACTGCAGCGCCACCAATAATGAAACGAAAATTGACAACACGGAGTTTTATCTCCTTGTATAGCCTCCATGCAAATCCTACCCAGCAATTTGCTGGTGCCAAAATTTTGTATGAAGCGGAACATCTGTATTACAAGTTGTGTTTATTGAGCTGCTCTAGGTTGAGCTAGGTTGAGATATCTCAGGAAAAGGTGTTTCATGAGCAATTCGCTTGCTCTAACTTGCCTGAAGTTGCTGTGATTTGTGTTTCATGAGCCTGCTCTAAGTTGAGCTAGCGCACGGTTTTCTGCTCTACCTTTTTTGGTAGAGCAACTTCGGGCAAGCAATCAGCTGTTTGTCAACTGTCACAAAACGGAAACAATTAATCGAAAACTGTTAAAAATAAATTACAGTTACACGCCAGACCTTAATAAGAGTTTAAATTTAATATTTTAAATAGATTATAAACTGAAATTTAAATTTCCACTTTAAAAACTGACAGATTGAACTTCTGACAATTCACTTTGAGAATTGTTGCCCGAAAAGTGTTTCATGAGATTTCTTGCTCTGAATTGATCCAACTTGCCTGATTGTTTTTTGACAGCTGCTATACTGTGAGCTGCCTTGAGCTGCTCTGCTTTTTTTTCGGTCTCAATAAACACAGCTACAGATATTTAAGTCTGTGGCTCTACTCTACTTAACGAATGCGTAGACCGAAAAAAAGCTTTTAATTTCGTTAAATTTCAATTTTCTAAAGCCTATTAGATGCCACTTTCCCTGGTTTATACATATTTACCTTGTTTTCGACATTTTGAAAAATGCGTTAATTTTTTTTATTTCAAAAACGAAGTGAGGAAATGTTTGAAACTAATAAAATTGTCTTAATTAACATTAATTTAATATAACTATCTAAAAGGCATTGCAGCTCATTAAATTGTTTCCTCTGCGACCGTGTTAAACATTTTCCGTTGGACAGTTGTAAAAAGTTTCGAGCTTTCGACGAAACTTACATTCTCGACACACGACAGCACTTTACGACGAAAAATCCTTGTTACGACGAAAGCCAAAAAAGGGGTGACACACTATAAATTGCTTCGTTACCTACATTTTTAACTGTGAAAACTGCGCAAGTGTCGTGAAAAAGCTTATATATTATGAAAAAATAAAAAGGAATCTATTTCTTTCGTGATAAAAAAATGTCCGCAATTTATTAAAGAGGTATATTTCACAATTATAGCCTTAAAAACCGCTTTCCATTTTAAAACAACGAAATGATGTGAAATAAAATATTCAGATTAACTCCTCCACGCCCAATTTTGATGAAATTTTTACACAAGGTACAATTAATTATGTACAACTCAGGCATGTTAACAAAAAATGTCGGTCAAGTCCCGTTAGCTTGTAATTCTACTTCAAAGTGCCGAAATTTCAAAAATTCAAAATGCAATTATTGCCATATTATTTCACCAATACTGATGAAATTTACACACATTGTGTATTTTAATGCACACATGCACCGTTACTTTTTTATTTAACTTTATAATACTTAAATTTCAGAAATGCGATAATTGCCAAAGGACACCACGTTTTTTTATGAAATTTATATATAATGTATATCTTTCTCTGTATAATAAATTGGTTTAAAAAAAAATTGCCTTCTTATATACCGTTTTTTTAATACATTTGTAAAGCACCGCATTCTATGGGAGTATGAAACAGTAACTGTCACATTTGACTTTTAATGATATGAAATATGTATATAAATTTTAAAATAATTAAAAGTCAAATGTGACAGTTACTATTTCATACTCCCATAGAACAACACACACAGCACGTCTTTTGCCAGCCCTGCCTAGGGGCAAAAGGAAGAGAGAAAGTTGTTGTAACTTTGGCGTGAAAACTAACCCATGCACAATTGCGTCTTCTTATCTTCTTCTTTTTTGGGTCTTTTGTTGACATATCTTTTTGTTATGCGCGTTCGTGATGCGCACACATTGATATCCCGTATAGTGTAAGGATAATAAAGGTACTCTCGGTGAGGGAAATAACCACTGACATATAATAATGGACTGCTCATTCATCAGACATTATTCCCATACAAACTCATGGCACCAAAAAGTAAAGAAAAGTATAATCCTCTCGCTCATCCATAAGCCCCTTTTGTCACAGAACTCAAATTTTGTAAAATTTCGCGTTAAGAGTTCAGTGCATTCACTGGCAGATATAAAATCAGATAGTGCCAAACTTGAGAAAATAAAATTTGACATTCAAAAACTGCACACTTTTCCATTTTCTTAAATATTTTTACTTTTGACATTCAATAAACGACAAAATACGATAACTTTTTTATCTTTGCAGTAAAATAAGAACAGTAAATAAAATTCTGGAATGATTTTAAGCGAAATTTAAAATAAAACCGCCACAACGGTTGCACGGTATTAAAGGGTGCCTTCCATTTAGACACAGAAAGACACAATTTTGTCTAACAGGGTGTTCCATCACCGTCGTGTTTAAATATATTTCACCCGGCGGTGCACATTTTTGCCGTTGATGGAACACCCTGTTAGACACACTGTGTCTCTCTGTGTCTAAATGGAAGGCACCCAAAGTTGCCATACCTGATTTCATTTTTTCCTTTGAACTAATGTAAGAATGTTTACAACAGCGTGGGACTCTTAACCTATATTCTTATTTTATTAATACCGGAACTTTTCGCTAGCGCCCCACGCTTTTTTTACATTTCGAAAGGTAGGTTGTTTCCATACTGGCTGGAGCAATAAAAACTTTACATTCAAAATTATTTTTTAATTTTTAGTTCATTTTAACATAAAAGCGTATTTTTTAGTTTTTTTAAACTATATTTTTTTTTATTTTCTACTTTTTAGTCTATCATATATCTTCCGCCATTTTGTTATGGCCGCCATAATAGATTTAAAATTACGTCACACAGCTTACTGTTATGTATTCGTCATATACTTTCATTTGATACCCGTACCAGGGCGCTGTAAAGAAAAAGGTAAGCCGCTATTTTGTGTTGGCCGCCATTTTGAAAATGGAGTGTAGCCATACAGCTAATTGTATTCTACTTGTCATACCCTTGTAACCCTTGTTGGGGGAAGACATTTGCAAAAATTTTTACAAAAAAGTCAGATTGCATTCTCCCGCGAACTATATATATATATGTGCAAAATTTGAAAGTGTGTTAAAATCAAGTTACAAGCCATGTTTACATACAACATACACATGGAGGTGAAGCTAATATAAAGCATATAAAAAGATCATATACAAATTATGAGCAGGATCAATAGTTTTTGAGATGTTAAGTCGGTAGTGTATGAACTCTCAAAATCATCGAATTTGCACTTAAGCATTTCTGGCTTGTGCAATATTTTCAGCTAATTTTAAAATGTGTTGGCCGCCATTTTGAATTTGGAATGACGCCACGCAGCACAGTATTCTACTTGTCATATCCTTTCATTTGATACCCATACCGAGTTGGTTGTAAAGAAAAGGGTAGTCCGCCATTTTGTGTTGGCCGCCATTTTGAATTTGGAATGACGCGAATTGTACTCTATTTGTCATACCCTTTCATTTGATACCCATGTCGGGGGTCGGGGAGCACGATTGCAAAATTCGGCCACCATCTTGGAACCGCCATCTTGATTTTTTTACAAAATGGTCAGATTGCATTGTCACGCCAGCTTTACATATGGGCAAAATTTGAAGTTGATCGGTTATATGGAAGTGGGTCAAAATCAAGTTGCAAGATTTGTCTACATACATACATACACACATACATACATACATACATACATACATACATACGGCTGAAGCTAATATAAAGCGGTAACATACATACATACATACATACATACATACATAGATACATACATACATACAGGTGAAGCTAATATAAAGCGTATAAAAATAGATGGGTATAGTGATTTTTTTTTATTTCTGTCTCGTTTCGCCATAAGACCCGGAATCACTGACATTTAGATGTAACAGGGGTAGAGAACTCGCATGGTTTAACATAAATATTTGTAATTAATGAAAAAAGGCATTTTAAAAGAGAAATAACATCAAAATTGCATTTGTAATTTTTTTTAACAAAAATTTATTTTGTTCCCATCGTCCAAAAACGAATATAAAAAATATATAGGGCGTTTTAAAAGCGGGCGTGTCAAGTTCCTGGCATAAAATCGATGCCCGGGTTATTGACTTAGCAAGCCACCATTAACTCAAGATTGCTGTCCTTTTAAACAAGCTACCATTAGTGTGGTCGCTCACGTACAGGGTTTTTACACGACACATCCGTTCCGTGTTAGTTTATATTTCTATGGTCTGGTTCCACGAATGAATTTTAAAACATACTATAAAGGTTTTATTCTATCAAATCCGAATCAGTTGGTCCAGACAATTTCTCATCCATTTTCCGAAGTTCAAACTTTCATTCAAATTTTTAACAGCTGCTTTCAATAGAATCCCAACGAACCCAAAAGAATTCTTTAACTACGTAAGCGGCATCCAAAACGTTTTCAACCAAGTTTCTAGACGAATCTTGAGCCACCCAGGTAACTCTGTAACAGTAATTTTCGTCTAACTTGCAGTACGGTGCGTGAGAAATGCATCATTAGTAAGTTTTGTAGGTGTGTTGGCACTTCAAGGGTGGCTCAGGGTGTGCGTTTCCTTGCGTGTTGGCTAAGCCAAGGAAACCGACGGAAACTTTAATAAACCTTCTAAGGCGTAATAAATCCATCTATTCTTGCTCGCCCTAAGCTTCTTTCTCCTGTTGGTCTACCATTGCAAATCCTTCTACCTTTCTTTTGTGCGAAGCTAGTTCGTTCAACCTGTCTGAGCCGTCGTAGGCTGCTCTGGATGTAAAGTCCTTTTTTACTGCCAACGGTTCTACCATTTAGTGTAATGTCGGACAGTAAGCTATAGTTGAAATGAAAAACTGACGCCAACATACGATTTTAATCCACCACTCGCATCTAATACTACCGCGGCAGAACGCTGAATTCGGTGAACGAACAGAAGACAGTTTCCTCGCTTATTATGCTTACAGACAGGGGACGACAAGATAAGGAAGGGACAAGGTATTTTTTGTAAAGAAGGAAGGAAAGAAAGAAGGCAAGTTATCTATGTGGGAGAAATAGAAACATGCCGCAGAGTGGTTCCTACAATCACGGACCTCTAAGATGCTTGTTGAGAGGCATAGGCCGGCGAATGTGATCACATTTCTTATATCCTACCTGAAATATATGATAATTTTTTGCCTATAGGTACTCGTTCAAAGTCAATAAAAAACTCTAGTTTCACCATACTTCATCTACGCCAGCTAGATCTTGCCTTATGCCCCTATAAACTCGCTGTAGCTCTCAATGATTGTGTAAGCTTTGTTCATAAAATTCGCGGCTCTGACTATATCAGTCGATATCACAATAAACGACAAGTGGAAACACTAAGCGCCTTAGTCGCTGCGCGGAATCGAACCGCGGACCTCTTCGATGGTAGTAAACTGTCGAGGCTATAATATAAATAACAAATTTTGCCTAAATTTATTTATTCTTTTATACAAATTGTCCAATAAATTATTTTGGTAAAAAAGAATCAGTCTCTCGAGTCTCTACAAGCTTTGGCTTTTCTTTTAAAAAATGACTAGGAATTCGTAAATTTTTAATACCAATTAATGTAAAAATAATTCCTAGCAAAAGAAATACTACAATACAAATAATTTGTAAAACTGGAACAGCAATTAACAAACTAGTCATTAACAGAATTTCTGGTAAAATTTTCTCTATTCTCTATAAAAAAAAGAAATACATAATCGATTAATTGGTCTTAAAAATATTTTCAACAACACTTACATATTCCGCCCAGAATAAAGGAATGATCTTTCCACTCATTCTAATAACATCGCCGTTAAAATTTGTCAGCGGCGGTACAGGAATGTTGGATTGAACTCGTGCAACCTCCTCTAGGGGAACCCCACTGGTCGGTTCAATTATCGCGTACGTCGAATGTTTGTTGGGATCTGGAGACATACCTTGAATATAGTTACTCCATTCCCCATCATATCCATAAAAATGCGGGTTTGATACACTCGCTGGCAAATCTAGAATATTGAAAAAAAAAATAATTGGTTTAATAATATTATGTAATAAGAAAAATCGTTAGGTTTGGACTGAATGATTGTGTTATTAATCAAAAGATAGCATGCCAACTCACCATTTCAAACGTCAATGTGCATAAAAAATCATTGAAAGCAATTTTGATTTTCGATGGTTTGCGTCTTGGGAAAAGGAGGAATTATTGTTCGATTTTCATTTTCATTTTGACAGTTGCGTTCATATCAGTTGACAAGTTGATCAACAGCAGAACGGAAAAGAGCAATTTATAAAGAATAAATAAAAATTGTATTGTTAGTAAAGAAGAATAACATAAGTTAAAATAAACTTTTTCCCAATTTTGAAGTTATATATACACATATTAGTATATATATCAAAATGTGCACATAGCCGTATGTATTCTGGACTGAGGAGCGACTCCATGTAAAGGTGGAGTTCATTTTGGAAAGGATGCAATATTTGGGTACGGTAATTAATACCTGGGGTGCCTTTAAAGGAATTATTTCTTTCATCGAGTGAAAACTATAATTTATATTCTCGAACTCAAAGACTTATATTTACTTACAAATATATCTAAGGTTACATGCTGTGCATACAGTACTACGTCCAATCAAACAGCATCTGTGATTACAGGGATGACTCCCATTGATATTCTGGAGATGGAGAGTAGGAGCTTTGTATTGCCCAGAATGTCCGGACGATAAAGAGAACGTGGAGCATGCCCTCTTTAAATACGCGCGGTTTTTTGAGCAAAGGCCGAGGTGCAGCTAAGACCGGAGAACATCCCGATTCAGGCGCGGATCCAGCCCTCAAAAAAGGTTGTGGTCACAGCCCCCCAAAATCGGCCAAGTGCGAGTCGGAGTATGAACTCGCTCATGATCGATATAGTGCATTCCTACAAAGGAGATGTTTACAAAATATATAACGCCCTGACCAAGATTTTGTACAGTGTATAGTTCCACGTGGGCAAAGCCGTGGGGCGACACTAGTAGGTAAATTAATTATCCTGTAAAATATTAGTTTCTTCACTAACGAAAATTTTAAAAGTAAATGTGTGTTTGTTTGCACATCACAATGTCACATTTAGACTTTAAACTACTGAACCGATATTGAAGAAATTTTTACAACTTCAAACGATATCAAATTAAATTCCGGGAGCTCTCCCTCACGCCCTCACAGAATAGAAAATGACAATAAAACTTGATCCAATTAAAAAATGAAAATCTAAATATTCAGTCGAGATAGTCTAAAATGCCCCATAAATATGTACCTATAAATTTAGTTAGTGGGCTATTATTAGGTCTGTTCCAATAGAGAATGCGGGATCCCGCGGGACCACGAAATCACCCAATTTCTGTTCCAATAGAATCTCATGCTCGGAAAAGCGGGGAAATTTTTACTTCCCCTCGAGCAAGAAACCGATTTCATTTTTAGGTGGAGTGAAATCTTACGACATTTTCAACATGTCAAAAACAGCTGTTACTTGTCATGTCAACCCAAAACGATTACGATGTGCTGAAAATAATTTCTTCATTTGGTGCCTTACTACAAGATTTTGAATAATTTCATAAATTATTTATTAATTTCAATAGTTTTATGTCATTATTTTGAAGACACAAGTGATTTTTAGGTTATGGTCTCCATGATTTGCACGAAACATCCCAGAAAGCGTTCCTTCACTTTTTGGGATTTTGACTAAATTTTCCCCCACCAATCCAGTAACTTTTCGCAGGCTACGACAGGACAGGATTTCTATTGGAACAGACCTATTATATTAGATGCATAACTGCGAGAGTAGCTGTAGGATTTAATAGATATCTATTAGTAGACGCCACAAAAATCTCCCCAAGAAAACAAACCAAAAACCCACACCACTCCACACAAACAATAAACAATTCAATAAACCAAAGTTGCAAATGATGATACATAGCGTAGGGTTTTGCATTAGAGCGGTAAAATAGAAAATACGGTCAGAACTGAGACGACCCATAACTCCAAAAGTTGGTAAGATGGAACCATCGCTTTTACCATCATAGATAGGTGGAGAAATTCTGTCTTCATTGGTACTTTATTCATGGAAATAGGTTATACGGTTACAAAAATACAGGGTGATATGTGAAATTCTATCTTTGTACAGTTCTGACCGTATTACTCAGAACGGACAAAGATTTCGAACTAAGGCCATAGTAACTTATATTCAGCTCAAAAAGACCTATCTAAACTATTGGAGGTGGGTACCAAAATTTGCCTTCTCCTTTGTCACATATGCGATGGTCAGCCAGGAACGATGCCTGTGCCAGCATTAAAAAAATTGAAACGAAGTAATAGCGCCTCTTGAAACTATAAAAATGGCTATTACAAATTCTCTAGAAACGACACAAATTCTCTAGAAACGACAATGTAGACAGGGTGCGTCATATTTTATATCGATATGTAAACATTGAATAACTTTGACATTTGTCAACCGATTGACTTCATTAGACATGTTTTTGAAACATCAGTTCAGTACAATTTTAACCATGAATCGCTTCACACCGAAGCAATGCGCCGAAATAGTGACACTGTAGATTGAAAATAGTCGTTCATTTGTGTTAACTCAACGTGCATATCGTCGAAAATGTCGTGGCCAACAGGCACCGTCTGACAACACTATTCGTCGTTTGGTGTCGAATTTTGTTGAGCACGTACAGTAGGAGATCTTCAACATGCCGTTTATCAACGACCAAGACGTCCCAATGAACTGGTTGAACCGGTCAGAGAGAGCGTTGCCCAGAACCCAAAAGTCTCGTATCGTCACCGCTTCTCTTTGCGGGGTTATTTGAAAAGCAAAGTGTAGGCCAGCAAACCTCAGACCATTGACGAGCTCAAGGGATTCGTGCCGAAATAATCGCTATACCGTCCCAGATGCTTGAAAAAATTATCGAAAACGCAGCAAAAAAGGCACATTTTGCTTTGGCCAATGGAGGCGGCCACTTGATTGATGTCGTATTCAAAAAATAGTCCAAATAAATTGTAAAGGACCAAATTGAATAAAAATACCACATATATAGAAATGTTGCTTTTTTTCAAAGTTATTTAATGTTTTCATACCGACATACATATATTATCTGAATTTTTGGGACCTATACTAAAACAATTTAATATAGTTTTCAAAATTCTTCCAGGTGTCGACACAGGCATAGAGGTAGTTTCCAGGTTTTTCGAGTACATCCACTTATCACTTTCATAGAAAAAAACGGGAAACTATTGATGCTTTTGAAGAGACTAATAAGAAAAAATCAACAGAAGAATGCAGAAGCAAACAGAAGAATGCAGAAGAAAACAGAAGAATGGAGAAGTATTGTTACTAGGATATTACCATTTCAGGGTCAATATCTTTTTGCCAATATGCGACCAATTGTTGGATGAGTTGAGGAGACGCCTATCTTCTTATGACACAGCAACCGCCAATTTTGCAGTCTTATGCAAATCGGATACAGGGCCTGAAACAAAAGTTAGAGTTAACGCCATAAAACCCCAAAAATTGTACCTCATTGATCTTGCGGATGATCTACAAGAAGAATGTGTGCTTTTAAAACAATTGTGGACATCTCATGAAAACAAAATGAATTTAAGACAACTCAAGCATAAGCAGAAGAATTTGAAGGAAAGATTTCCATATACAGACGGAAATAGCCTTACGTATGCTCCTCTGCACTGCAGTGCAGAATCTTCGTTTTCTGTACTCTTCTTCTTTAACGGCTCTACAACCGGGATCCGGTCCTGGCCTCTCGCAACTGCTCTCTCCAGCGGTCCCGATTCTGAGCCAATGTCATCCAGTTTGACATCCCTAAGCTCTGAGTGTCCTGGTCTATGCCATCCTTCCAGCGGAGGCTGGATCTCCCTCGCTGTCGGACCCCATAGGTCTGACCGCAGAGAACTTTCCGAGCACGCTCATCTTCACTCATACGAGCTAGATGTCCTGTATCCGGAGTCGTCCTTCCTCACATAAGGGTCCAACAATCCTCCGAAGTATTTTCCTCTCGAACACCGCCAAGACGTTAGAGTTATTCATAGATGTTAGACTAAAGAAATACTTCCCGTACTCTAGCCATCCTTAATACTGACTTAACAAAATCCGTAAATTATCGTGTTATTGACGAATTTGTCAACCAATTTGTGGATCGCAAAAAATGTAAATATTTAATAAATTATGTTTATTCTTTTGTATGGCATTTTTCCATTATTTAAATATTTTTGTTTTTTTTAGTTAATTTATGGGGCGGCAAATCTTATAGGCCCAGGGCGCCAAATTTTAAAATCCGCCAGTGACCCAGCCAGAGCCAATAGTCATCTCTTTTTTCCAATACAAGTATTCATGTGTATTATGTTCCGAATCAGGCACGATTCATTGTTTTTTTATTTTATTAAGGGACAGGATATAAAATCATCAGCCTACCAATCTCAATAGACCGTGAAAGTGTGACGTCAAAAGTCTGTTAGGGTTGTGGGCATGCCCATCGTGCCCGCAACGGTGGATGCGCGCCTGTCTCGATTATAAATTTAGTTGGATCATTTTTTAAAAGCATAATACGCGCCCGCAACTAGCACGCATGGCGGACAATGCGCCTGCCACACGGGTATGCATGCTACCGCTACAGGCATGAAAATCTAAAGATGTTTCTGCTATGAAAGTAAGCCCGCCCTTGATACAGATATGAAGTTATTCGTAATCGACCAGTCCCCATCTTAGTGCTAACCACGTTCAATGCTGCTTGACTTTCGAAATCCTACGAGAACCGGTCTATTGAGTATGCTAATAACACATTTATGGTCACCAAGGTAATTGTCCGTTTTCTTCGTCCTATACAATTTCTTAGAGCTCCAATTTCTCTCCCTTTCGTCTAGAGAAAGTGTGAACGTACCGTGCTTCGTTTGGACTATACGGCACGTCTTTTATTGATACGTACCTGTAGCGGGCTGCATTTGGAAAAGTAGAATTTTAACTCAGGCGTAGCGTGCCTGTTTTGGGTGCCATAGAGGCGTTTGCCTGCTGCCGGCTAAAAACGGGTGAGTCTTATTTTTACTCTGCCGTACGGGTTTTACTCTAGTGCACCGTGCCTGTTGCAGACTAAGAACGGGAGAGCTTTATTTTTACTCAAGCGCACCGTGCCTGTTTCATTTATATTGCTGTCATCATCTAATGCAGACGACGTATATATTAGGTGCGTTTCATTTTCATTGGAGTGCGTACGCCAGCGTAGTTGGGCCCACATCGGAGTAGATGCTGCTACACCACAGTATTGGCTGGGTTAGCTGCAACTACGACGATGTGCGCCCATCTACTCCGGAGTACTTACTCCAATGAAAATGAAACGCACCTATTGGAACAACTAATAAGCAATAAGCTTATAGAACAAGGCACGCGTAAACTAATGCAACAAGGTCAGAAGAAGATCCAAGATTTACGTGCTCGACAAAAAGTATGCCGACTTCTTAAGCTTGTTCGAAAAAAAATTATTCGGAGAATACTCGATTTCTTATCTGATGTAGGACGTTTCCGGAGACTCTGGCATTGACGACCGGTATCGCGACATAGATGTCGTCAAAAGTATTAAAAGCACAGTACGTTTTGGTAGGCAGAAGATGGCGCAATATGAGTAAAGAGAAACCTGTAGGGAAAGGTCTTTCGGTATGGTTTATGGAATGATATTGTCGGGTAGACTAAAGTTTTGCTGGAAGAATGATGAAGACCAGGACGACCAGAGTTTTGGGATTCCAAACTGCATTATATGTGTGCAAGGGGAATATCTGCCCATTTCCGAAAGTGTAGATCTGCAAAGTGGCTCCTCGATGAATGTTGTTTTCGATGATCGCCTTGGAGCTGGCTCACTCGAAAAAGAAACAAGCGACAGACATTTTCATAGGCAGAAAACTTTTAAAGTAATGATCGACAGTAAAAGTGGAAAAGCGAAGGATCGTGCCACTGAGTACAACTCGCACCCACGATCTTTGCAATGGTTGGCAGACGTCTTAACACTCAAATTAGCGAGATCGAAAGGGTGCGAAAGAAATCTACCAAAGTGAGATAACCCTTTAATTTGGTAATGAAAGTGATAAAACTTCTTGATATGGCCAGGAAATCAGAACGATCATACGAATCAAAATGGATGATGATATGAACATGCGCTTAAAGCAAGAAGCTGTTAAATGCAAAGCACATGGTAGGATTTTAGAGAAGAACTAGCTGGGACCCGGTGCGCCTATGCTGCACCCATAAACCAATAGTAGTAATCAGGTGATATGAATTTTAATATACAGTAGGAGAGTTTGAAAAATGCAATTTTTTGGTATTTTTGATTTCAAATAACAAAATGTGAAACTATTAGGGATCTGACATTTTGATCAAGACAATAAAAACCATCCATTGACATGGCATTTTTCGAGATATGAATTTTCATACACAGATGAAGTGTCTCCATGAACCACTTATTTTCTGTATTTTACATTTAAAATCAATCCAAACCTTCAAAATTCAACTCTTCTTAACCAGTAACGAAAAACCAACTATTCCTATAAAAGTTCGAGACATTGGATTCAAAATGCATTTATTTGCAGTGTGACCAAAATTACCTATTATTGTAAAGCTCTGGGGCAGACAATATTTTTTGTCGGCGTGGCCCGTAATAAAGTTATGGTTCTTTCTGGTAAAATAAACACACACGAATATCCTTAAAAATATAACTACCCACCAAAAATAAATATTAGTGAAAGACTATTTTAAAATAAGGCTTTTTCCAGCAACTATTAGACACATAGTATAATTTCAAGAAAATATGTCATATCCACAGTGTTATCCATGCTATAATCTTTTTTCGTATGGACTTTTAGTTAAATTAAACACTCAATAATCGACAAATATTATTACATCCTGAAAGAAAAAAAAATTAAAGGATTATATCCACTAATTTCATATTTAGAAATGGACTTTTGACGGTGATGGACATTATACGCTACAAATTACATGTCTTGCAATTGCTTGGCCCCTGGGTTCTCATCTGCAATGTCACTGACTCAGGTTTTATTTGTTTACCCAGATGCCAGCCTCTTCCCGTATTGCAGAATCCTAGACTTATACCTAAAAATTCAGAGGTGATGGGTTTCTTTCCTTCTTATCCATTATACATAAATCATCCCATATTTCCGTTTCTCCTTACCACCTTTCCAAAAAAACCTTGTTGATCAATTCTGAACCTATTGCTTAGAGAGCTTCAGGATACACTACATTCAATGTTTTTCCATTTGTAGCTAGAATGTCAAAATTTTCCGATTTTCCACCTCTTGAACAACCTACATACAGCTAACCGGGAAATGACACTTATTTGGCAAAACTCTTCCGCCATATTGGCCCCACAATTTTGAATAAGTTTTGATCATAAATTCGTTATTTACTACCTTAAAAATTCCCATATACCGATTTTAATTGGAATCGGAATACAATTCGCAAACTCGTCGGCCATATTGGTGCGGCCATTTTGAATTTAAATTTTGATCATAAAGTCGTTATTTGCTACCTTAAAAAACCTCAGATACAGATTTTCATTGGAATCGGAACACAATTTGCAAATTCGTCGGCCATTTTTAATTTATAAGTTTTTACCACAAATTTGTTATTTGCGACCTTAAAAACCCCTAGATACCCACTTTCATTGGAATCGGAATAAAATTGGCAAATTCAACCATATTTCTGCGGCGATTTTGAATTTCGGTCATATTTCGGCGGCCATTTTGAATCTCGAAAATCGGGCTTCGAGGTGCATTATGGGAGACCTCCACGGACCTTCATGCAAAAATTCAAAGCTCTGCGATGATTTTCAACGAACAGCGCCATCTAGGAGTGGCTTTAGAAAGTAATAAAATAGCCTATGTTCTTCCCTTTAATGTAAATAGCATATGGTTAAAATTTCATTAAGATCGGTTACACGGTGTAGGAGCCTATTGCGTACAGACAGACAGACAGACAGACAGACAAACATTCAGTTTTATATAGTAGATACACGATTTCGCAGCAGCTATATTTTGACATGAAAATGTTTCACAAAACACAATCGAGCGATAATTGTATGTAATAAATTTGCCGAACTTACCAAAGGCACATTTTGACATATCACTGACTCCATCTGGCAACATAAATGCTCCACTCTGTTTCAAGCAATCCATTTCAGGATCTTCTAGCCGTGAGTAAGTGTCATTAGCTAGAACAAATCTATAAGCATCGAAACTCCCCCACTTCTCTTCTGTTTCAAAAGTCAAGGAGTATACCTGACAAATATTGTCTCGCCACAATTTAATTACTTTATCTTTAGTGATATACGGTGGAAAATTAGCACCATCTCGGCAATCGTCCAACCAAACCGGACACGTTTCTCTCTCTTCATCATCAAATCCGGGGATCTTGGGTTTACCATTGAAGGTGTGATACGTAAAGAACTTGTCATAGCCGCGATTTGGGCCAATTTTTACATTGAAATTTGTTGCTTGTGGATACATAATCTGGAAATAAAATTTTATTAATAAATAATATATATTGAACAATTTAATTTGAACCGAACATTATAAAGAATTCCACCGTTTGGCCGCGGAATCAGAAAAGGTACGAATCTTTTAGATACATCTAAAGTTGGCGTTGTTAAATTCCAAAGCATTTCGTATACAGTCCGTTTAATAAATATATTATCTTTCCTGGCAATTATATTGAAAATGTATTTCATAAAGATTGTAGAACTGTGTATGTATGAAGCAATTGACAAGAGTAAGGCATTTGGTGTAATTATCGTTCGATTTAAAATGCCACGCTCATTGAGCTCTTCCACAAATTGTATTGTACGTTCAATGGAAAATGATATTGTGTCATTGTCATGATGCTTAATGTTTTTATGTCTTTGATGTTGATGATAGACAATAGGCCCAACTTCTTCCAATACAAGCTTATTATCAATTCCTTTTAGATACGATTCAGAATTAGTAACATTGAAAATTGTCACCGATAGCCGTATTGGAACAGGAGAATCCCGCCAGTATTCTAATGGCGGCAGGCCTTCTCTCATTCTAGTTCTTTCTTGCATGATGACGTCAAAGTAATCGAAGCACATTGAATAGATTCCTGCTGTTATGTTAATAATGCCGATGATAATAATTAGTGTGGAGCCTAAAAGAAAAATTGAATGGATTATTTGAGAATAATTTTGTGTATTTCACTTGCATTTTTGCCTTTTATTTTTAGTTATGTGATTTTTTTCTTTTTTGTCGAGGAATGGTTCCATCTTTTCCATAGGAGCCATTTTTACATTATTGCCATTCATATTGGCTTTGTCTTATCTGGGAGTAAAATTGATTTATTTATTTAAAATTGTGATAAAGGTGAATGGTTAATTTTGTTGTTCAATCATTCAATGAAAAATTTAAATAAATTATAGTTGTTAGTCAGTCCTAGAACTATCTAAATCATCTTAGAACAGAAAAGTACAGGCTTTGGCGTTCATTAGTTTTAAAACTTGTTATTTTTTGTCCGAGAGTGTTCTAGTTTGGTGTTGACTAAGTTGTTCTAAAGCATGGGTGGCCAACCCTAATGGTATCGCGGGCCTCTTTGAAAACGCATTATGATCCCGCGGGCCGGGTGATATATTATTGGGTGATTCAAATTTAATTTAATATTCAGGTAGACCGTTCCAAAGCTGTGCTGCGAAGATAAAAGCCTGAACCAAATATGACGTGCTGTACCGTAACCGTACGTACCCTAACGAACGAACATATGCACGTTAATTAAGTCAATTTAGGTCAATGCCTTATAAACACTCATGTTCGTTCGTTAGGGTACGTACGGTTACGGTACGGCACGTCACGTTCAGGCAAGATTAACGTGCGAAAACACGTTCTGGCCGCCTGGTGCCTTTTCAAAGTGTTTTGTTCCTCGCACACGCGTGCATCGCAATCCTGACACTCGACAGGTCCCAAAAAACTTAAGACGCTTTCCCTCTATTACCAAAACGTGAGGGGAATCAGATCCAAAACCCATGACGTGTTTCTGTCGACTTCGGCCAGTGACTTCGATATAATCGCTTTTACAGAAACATGGTTACACAGTGGGATTCTTAATGCCGAACTTTTCGATACATCCTTCCAAGTATTTCGGAGGGATAGATATATTGACTCGGAGGCTCGTGGAGGAGGTGTACTACTTGCCTGTAGCAACCTTCTCAACTGTTGCTTAATAACGCTTCCTAGTTTTTCCAACTCTTTGGACATTGAGCTCCTCGCTCTTAAAGTCTCCCTTGTCCATAAGAACCTATTTTTAATTTGCTGTTACATTCCACCAGGTATGTTCAGCACTCTTGACGATAGAGGTCAAAACCTCTATGATATTCTAATCTCTTGCACTAATCATATCCAGGATATGATGGACTCCAAAGACGAACTCCTACTTTTAGGAGATTTTAACTTACCCAATGTTGAATGGGTATCTTCCGATGAGGACGATAACTACTTACCTGAAAACAACCTTAATGATAGGGAATCCGACTTTCTGAATTCCTTATTCTCATGCGGTTTGAACCAAATGAGCGGTGTGTATAATAGTTTAGGAAGGTGGTTAGATCTTATATTCTTCTCCGACTCAGACAACATGTATGTTGAGCCTAGCTCAATTGCCTTATCGCCTGTTGATAATCATCACCCTCCTCTCCTACTCAGCTATTGTTTTGCCTTTAACAATAAGCTAACCCCGGAGGAGTCAACCTTTACTTTTAACTTTAAAAAGGCCAACCTTGAAGTACTGTCATCCAAGCTCACTTCGATCGATTTCAATAGCTTGCTTTCCTCTAATGAATTGGATGACGACGTAACAAGATTTTACTCCGTCCTGTATGAAACCTTCGCATCCTGTGTACCTATTGAGCCTCTAAAGTTGACCAGATCATCCCCGCCCTGGTACAATAATGAGTTGAGACACACCAAAAACCAGAAGAATAAACTCTGGAAAACCTACCTGAAGAGAAAAGACACTGCGAGCTTCTATGCTTTTCTCAATTGCTATGACCAATTCCATGCTCTGTCCGAGGCTCTCTATAAGGAGTACCTTAGCAACATGGAAGGTAAACTGTATGGGGATCCCAGAGCATTCTTTCAATTTATCAACTCTAAGAAAAAAGTCGATAATTACCCTAACACCATGCTATACGAGAACTCTGTTAGTTCTAATTCATCCGAGATTTGCGACAAGTTCGCATCGTTCTTCCTCAAATCTTTCTCGTCTCCTGTCTTCCAACCTCATGAAGACAATTTTCGACATATCAACGCAATACAAACGGCTCAAAATTTATCTCTGTCTATAACCAGGGAAGATATCTCGAAACATATAAATGATCTTCCACAAGATTTTTCGTCCGGCCCTGATGGTGTCCCTCCTGCTGTTCTAAAATCCTGTGCAGGGGCCCTACTGTCTCCTATCCTATGTTTATTTCAGAAATCCCTCAATACAGGGCGCTTCCCAACCTTATGGAAGAACTCTTTTATAATCCCTGTTCATAAAAAGGGTTGTAAGAACGAAATATCTAATTATAGACCGATTGCGAAGTTATCATGTATACCAAAACTTTTCGAATCCATTATTTATTCTGCTATTGCCCCTATCTGCAAGAGACTTATCTCAACTAACCAACATGGCTTTCTTGCAGCTCGTTCCACTACTACTAATTTACTAGAGTTCTCTTCTTACACTGTTCGAGGCTTTGTCACTCGCTGTCAAACTGACTGTGTTTATACAGACTTCAGTAAAGCTTTCGACATGCTCTCTCACTCTATTATAGTTCTAAAACTAAAAAAATTAGGCTTTCCGCATGCCCTGGTTATGTGGTTCCAGTTGTACTTAGCCGATAGAACCTACCAGGTTATATTCCGCGGAGCCAAATCTAAAAACATCGAGGCGTCCTCTGGTGTCCCGCAAGGAAGTCATCTTGGTCCTCTTCTTTTTATTTTATCAATCGATGACATTGTTACCCTGCTGAGGCACTGTAAAATCCTTATTTATGCCGATGACATCAAACTGTACCGCCACATAAGGAGTATCGAGGATTGCAAACTTCTGCAAGCAGACCTAAACACCTTCTATTCTTGGTGTTCCAACAACAACCTGGTCCTTAACATTAGTAAATGTGAGGTCATGACTTTTTGTAGAAAACGTGGCGTTATAACTTACGACTATACTTTTCTCGATAACAAGATCTCCCGCACCAACTCTGTTATCGATCTTGGGGTTAGGTTAGAAAGTAAGTTGGATTTCTCCACCCACATCAATTATATCTCTTCCAAGGGCAATTCAGTCCTGGGATTTATAAAAAGATGGTCCAAGGAATTCAACAACCCCCTTATCACTAAGCACTTGTACATATCTTTAGTTAAGCCTTTACTTGAATACGCCTCCCAGGTATGGTCTCCTTACTACTCCTCCCATGTCGGTAAATTCGAATCGGTTCAAAGGAAGTTCGTCCGTTTTGCACTCAGTCACCTCCCGTGGGATGACCCACTTATTCTTCCGCCTTATGGGGACAGACTTAAATTGCTCAACTTGAGCTCTCTCCATAAGCGTCGCGAGGTCGCTGACGTTATATTCGTTCATCGTTTGTTGAATGACAAAGTTGACTCTGGCTTCCTACGAACCCGTACGTCATTTAGAGTGAACAACTACAACCTGAGGGGTCCACCTCTCTTGTACATTAATTCCTCTAATACCAATTATGGGATGTACGAACCAGTTAACCGCATGCTTATAAATGTTAACAAAAATGCGAGTGTTTTTAGCATGCAAACTAGCGAAGATGTCCTTAAAAGGACTCTTTTTAATGTGGCGTGACTCCTTGTGTGTCCCACGTTTTCATTGTCTTTGCACGCTTCTCTGTTTGATGTTTTGTGCTCTTAAATGTTGCATTGTTTTTTGTTTTGTGTTTGCATGTCTTAGCCGAGCCACTGTGCAGTGGTAAATGTGACCGCGTTTGTGTGCAGGGACCGGACCGGCTCGGTACAGGAGTGCCGGGGAGGGTCGAGAAGGAACCCGCATTTTCGGTCGCATGCTCGTTATGCGGTGTTTTTTCTTCTTATACCTTTTTTGGTGCTTTCGGCCGGTTTCGGTCCCTGCACATAAGCGTGGCCCGTTTCTCAGCCCAGCTGAGAAGTGTACTTCTGAGCTAGAAGATTAACTCGAATAAAACGCGGAGGGATTGCGAAAATTGCACAGACTGGTTGAGGTATGGAGGTTTGCGCTCGTGTCGGATATCGTGAAGCAGTCGTAGAAGCCTATACTCACGATAGTCACGTAGAGAGCAGCCCAAAACGGAGTTCGAGTAGGGTGAAATGTGGTCAAAGCGGCGTAAATTAAAAACAAAACGTATGCAATCGTTAAACGCTACTTCAAATTTATGGGCGCAAGAAGAATCGAGAGAGGAATAGATGGAAAGGCCATGTATTAGAAGAGGTAGTAGTAAGGCTTTAAGCAAATTCAGGCCTTTTCAGCAAGGCACAATGGTAACGAAGTTTTGACCGGAGTCCGTATATTTTGCTTACAATGAAACTAATGTAATCGCAGCAGGTTATGCTGTTATTCAGTACGACCCTAAGATTTCTTGCTATATTAACGCAAACAAGAGGAGCGGTGTTTAACGCGATAGCAGAAAGGCAGGACGAACAGTAGCAGATTGAGAGATATAAAAATACCCTAGGATTTCGAAGCATTTACATAGCTGCAGTAAATTTAATGTCGACCAGTAGGATACATGACGCAAGTCAACAGCAATTTTCTCCACAGGAAATAAAGCTCCACATAGTCTGCATACATATGATTCTTAGAACATCGTTAATAAAAATACGGAATAGTGACCCAAGAATAGAGCCTTGGAGGACTCCAGTGTAGAGCAGGGCACTTGAGGTACTTTAGCCACCTAGTGTGACCTTTTGAGAGCGGTTAGATAAGAAACTTTGCAAAATTTTACGAGCGGAAAGAGAAAAATGTACTTGTGAGGCCAGTTTTCGCAAAAGCACGGCGTGATTGACGCTATCCAAAGCTTTTGAGAAGTCAAGCAGCAATAAGCCTGAACCAGATATGACGTGCCGGACCGTAAGGAAACTGAACGAATTTGAGCTCAGTTACGGCACTTTGACAGATAGCCTTAAATGAAAGTGGGCGCGTTTAGGCCGAAGTTAATTTAACTGAGCTAGGCAAGTTAACAACGGCATAAACAGCAATTTTTTTTAGCGCTGTTAGCTAACTTATTTCTTCTTTTTGGCTTAGCTAAAATTTAGCACAGCCAAAATGAATTGACGTTTGCTTGTAATTTTTTGTTGTAAGCAAATAATTTAGAAATATTTCAATACAGAATGAAGATTTTATTATTATTAATCATTTTTTAGTTTTTTATTATTTGTAAAATGGGAAACTTTATTATTTTTGCCTGTTATTAGCTTTAAAATGAGAATTGTCAAATGGCATGCTAGAAACGGTGCTAAGTTAACAGCGCTAATTTAACAGAGTTAAAATAACTCGGGCCTAAACGCGCCCAGTGTAAAGTGACCAGTGACACCGCAGTGAAAAATGAAAATGCAGAGAATAAATAAAGATTTCAGTGATTTAATTGATTTATTTAAGTTGTGGACGGAGTACAAAAAACTTAGAAGTCCTTGGGAAAAAAACATGAAAAAAAAATTGCGAAATAAACAAAATGAGAAACAGCGACGATATTACCGTGTTATATTTGTAAAAATAAAGAAATTGGATTCAGCGCAATTTTTTATTCGCACGAGAATGAAAAAATATAATTTTGAATTTTTTTTGTGCATATGTCATAGTTGCTTGGCTCAACAAACAATCTAGAAGGCCTTTAATATCTCCTTTATCTGTTTTATGTCATTTACTGCTCCAAATTTATTAAAAAATTGTTAAAATGTGAACAGATTTTTTAAATAGCTAACGGATGCTAAGGTTTTGTGCCATTCTTACGGCACCCGTACGTACGGTACGTACCATTCGAGAATTTAACGAACATTCGGCAAGTTCATTAAGTTAATTTAGGTCTGTGCCATATAAACACTCATGTTCGTACGTTACGGTACGTACGGCTACGGTCCGGCCCGTCATATCTGGTTCAGGCTATAGACAGCAAGCGTTATGTTTATCAAGGGAATTACGAATATCGGTCATGACTTTAAGAAGAGAAGTTGCGCAGCTGTGATATTTGAGAAAGCCAAATTGCCATATATTAATAAATTTGAGATGTTCACAATACGCAATTATTTGAGTAGCTATCAACCTTTCAAGGACCTTTGCCAGAAATGGAGGAGTACTGATAGGCCGAATATGGGAGGGGCTTTTTGGAGAAGAGCGCCTTTGGCATGGTATGATTAAAGCGTGCTTCCAAGTTGAGGGAAACTTTGATAGCGTGAGGCAGGAGTTGAGAATGTGAGTTAAAATAGGCAATAGACGAGATATGAGCATTTTTAAGAAACTAGGCGAAATGTAAGGTTTTCGTCAGACAAGTTGGCGGGATGTTCATTTTTCGTAAATTCCATTTTCAAAAAGAAACGATTCGCAGTTGAAAATTTAACCAAGTTTCACAAATTTTTGTCTCACACATCTGAAATTACAAAATTTTTCTTTTATAATATAAAAACCAAGTTTTCAATCCGATCCCTGAAAAAGGGTTTTTTACATTCATCACAAAGCGCCTACAAGTTTTGATCCTAAAAATCCGCTGTCAAGATAGAATTACAAATGAAGAACTATTGCGCTGAGCCGGCCAAGAAAGGATTGATGACCTAATCATGCAAAGGAAATGGAATAGCCACACCTTGCGAAGTGCGAACAAGAATCTAGCCAAGCAGGCCCTCGAATGTAATTCGCAAGGAACCCGTCTAATTGAAAGACCAAGAACAACGTGGAGGAGAACTCTACCAAAAGAGGCCACAACAAGAAGGGCAACTGTTTCCGTCCTCTATGTCCCATGGTATTAAAGGAGCAGAAGAAAAAGAATCCTGCACTCATAAAACACTAGCTCGATGTGGACCAAAGAAGTGTGCTTGTAAATATGCTTGTTTTCTCTGCTAGCTCCATGACACTCAATTTTGGTTGCGGATGCAGCCTTTATATTTTATTGTTACAGAGAAAACCAATTGCTTGGATTTTTATCCATCAACCCGGTCATCCGGTGCACCCCTAGAGCTAATTCTCTATGGCAGGTTGTGAATTTTAATCATTGCTCATAGCTGGCACTTTTTTTTCTTTTTCACATGTTGAAACCTTCTTAGTAGATACCTACCTACAAAATATTTCGTTAAATCTTGTTGAATCTCGCGGGCGCACAATTTCCCCCGAAGGGCCGCGGGTTGGCCACCCCCGTTCTAAAGCGTTCTAAGTTTCACTTTTTGGTTCTAGATTTTTTTCAGGACAGTTTTGGACAAGAGTTTTTTGTTGTTGTTTTTTCTTAGTTTTGACAGATGTGTATATGAAATCATGAGAACAGAAAATGTAGAACAAAAAAGTACAAAAAAGCGTACATTAGATTTTCTGTTCTAAGCTTTTCTAAATAGGCTAGTGCCAAAGCGGATTTAAATGAGGAAAAATAAATAAATTAATAGCAGGGAGGGACCAGCAATGAAATGTCGTTAAGGTTATAACTAAAAGAGAAAAAAAATTTTAAACTCGAAAAAAAGGGAAATGGTAAAATGGGGATGCTATTTAGGGGTTGAAAACGATTTTTTTGCGATTTGCGGTGAAACATGACCTCCTAGTGAAAAATGTTTAATACAAAAGTTGTAGACAATAAAAAGATCTAAAACTTTTGTATTTAATATATTTTGACATAACCTCAAATTTTCCAAGAAAATGGCGGAAAATCGATTTTTCAGTTTTTAATTTTTTTCCCCCGTAAAAATAATTCAATTTACATGAAAGTTTGTAAGAGTATACCTTGTGTTGCGTTAAATAAGCATGATTTTTTTTTTTGGAAAACCAATATTTTCCCACAAATTAGCATTTTTCGAAAAAAAATACCCTTATCTTGCTTTATTGATGTTTTTTTGAATTTTGATATTCAATAAGTCCTTATTTGACCATTGAAATGTCTAGTTTCAAATGGTCTATACTTTGATACTTTATTTTCATTAAACCGCTTAAAATTAAGAAAAACCGAACACCTGATTTTTCGAATCACGTACATATTTCTCGGTTTTTTCAATTTTTTTCAAATTTTTTAATTTTCCCAAAACCATATTGAGTATGATGCTGTAAAAATTTTATTACGAAACTGGAAACATTTACCTAGTCACGGCGTAATTCAATTCAAACGAAATTGTTATTTTATTTTTTATTTATTTAAAATTTCCAAGATTGTTTTGAAACCTTATATCGAAAGCTTCGAACTTATTAACGTTTGAGGGGGCAACATGAAACGTGCTCTAAAGCCCCCATACACTGTCAAATTGGATGTACATCCATGCTGTACAAACATTTTCATCAAACCGATGCGCGGATTTTGATCGGCCGACCGGCTCACAATCGATAGTTTTGGTTGTACATCCGCACTTCGATATATGTACATCCAATTTGACCGTGTATGGGGGCCTTAATAAAACCTGCACCGACTTTTCTTCTGTCTCAGTGGATTATGCGAATCTAACAATTGACCAATCTAGATATGATCCTAGGTATTACTTTAACTAAGAATCTGCGCTGAAATGACCGTGTATTCCAATTCGCCAAACAAGCATCCCAATGCCTAAGATTTCTTAAGAGATGCAAGTTCCTCCATCAGCGGTCTCGCCTTGAATACAATTATCTCGGCAGGCGCCTCAAAAACCATTTTGGCGCCTCTTGACAAGGTGTAAAACAGTGCCATAACGTGGACGGTGATGCCACCTTTTGCTCCTGCTTGAGCCATTGCAGGGATGTAGTAGCCTTGACAAAATTGTATCGCTATTCGGAAAGGTCAAGGTTTTCGAAAAAATTACGAGAGGGGTATTTTATAGACAATAATGTTTCGTATTGACTGATAAAAAAAAAATTTCGAAAAAACAAGTTTTTGAGTGATTTTTTGGCCAAAAAGTGATATTTCCGGCGGCCATGTTTTTTTTTGCGATTCCGAAATTGTTTTCTTAAATAGTCCCAAGGAAGCTGTGGACCAATTTTCAGCCATTTCGGAATTTTGTCTCCTTCCGTGCGTTTCTTTTACTAATTTCGCCGGACTAGAAAAGAAGCTTTTAATTTCGAAGCGTAAATTCCAATATTCTAACCCTAACGCCCATTAGATGCTACTTTCGCGGTTTCTTGTGGTTTTGTTAGAATTTTTGAATATTTACCTTGTTTTCGAAAATTTGAAAAATCCGTTAATTTTTGTTATTTCAAAAACGAAATGTTTGAAACTAATAAAATTGTCTTTTTTACTGCACATTAATTTAATATAACTTTGCAGTTCATTAAATTGTTTCCTTTGCGACCGTATTAAAAACGTTATGTTTGACAGTTGTATAAAGTTTTGAGCTTTCGACGAAACTTTGCGCTTATATTTTGTGCAGGGCCACTTTGTTCTTCCACTTTGTATTAGGGATGTAAACTCCCCTTCAGTCAACCATCAAAACAGTGCTGTCTCAGTTAGTCCAAAGAGTTAGAATGTTTTTTCTTCTTTTGTGACTGCTTCAAAAAAAAGAAAGCAGCAGTAAAAGGAGTACTCCCGACTGCCATCATGCAATGTTAAAAAAGATAAAGAACTGGAATAGGAAGGGAAATGCCCCAAGGGCCGTTCTAGCTCCATTTCGCGCTGGGTGAGTTTTCTCTTTTTCCTTAATACTTAATTTGAGCTTATACTTATCAGTGGCAAGCTAAATCTCCCAATCTAATCTTTGATAAAGCTCTTCAATCTGTTTTTCCTCAATTATGGATTTGCTTACGTCTTTTTATTGCGATGCCTATTGGTGTTGCAACTGGTGAACGCGGTTTCAGTAAATTAAAAATGATATAAAATTATCTAAAATCATGTATGGGTCACGTTTAAATCATTGCATGATATTATTAATAGAGCGAGAGCTGGCAAAAAATATAGACTATGACGAAAGATAGTGTTTACTATTTAAGTATGATGAGTAGAAGAATCTATTTCCATAAAAACATAACATATATTTTAGAATGCTGCATGCTTGGGTTTCAGGCATTGGCCTGGGCCCAAAGGTCGTTGAAGACATATTAGAACGAGTCAATTCCGACCTCAAACTCATAAAACCCATTGCAACTGGTGATGAGACATGGGCTTACGAGTTTCACATGCAAACCAGTCAACGGGCTTCGGAACGGCGCCTCCAACTGAGCCGAAACCGAAAAAAGCACGTCAAAGTCGATCAAGAGTGAAGGTGATGTTGCCAGTTTTTTTTTCGATTACCGCGGTGTTGTGCACTCGGAATTCTTGCCAGAAGGTGAGACATTAAATAAAAAATTTTATCTGAGCGCTATGCGGCGTTTGGAAAGCAAATTTGTGGAAAAAAACCAAATTTGTTGGACGAAAACTCATGGATTTTGCACCACGCTATCATTGTGAACGAATTTCTGGCCAAAAACTTCACAAATCTTATCGAACCGTCACCATTTCCCCTGATATGGCTCCGGCGGAGTTGCTTCTTTTTCCAAAACTCATATTAATACTTCGAGGCACCCGTTTTCAGTCGATAGATGACATAACAGAATTCGCGGCGAGTACTGAAGTCTATTCCAAAAAATGGGTTTATACGTTGGGGTAAGTGTATTATTTCGGAAGGGGACTTTGAAGGCGATACAACAAATTTGGATGAATAATACATATTTTCTGTTTCATTGACCAATTCCCGGTACTTTCTTGACATAGTAGTACTTTGCATTTCGAACACAAGAACCTGGCCCCTAGAAAAATTCTCTAGTTACGCCCCTAGATTAGTGCTTGCTTGACAAGTAGAACGCAGGGATATGGAGGTCCTGACTTTTTGGGTTTCAAGATAGTTTCGGGGTCCCTAGGCGATTAGTACGCAGGGATATGGGGTTTTCACTTTTTGGGTTTCAATCTATTCTCCGGGGCCTCTCTGACTTGGGGCCCGGGGCAATTCGTCCCAGTTGCCCCCCCCCCCTTTTGTGGCGGGCCTGGTCACGAGGGCGGGCTTTGAGCCCCGGCGTAGACAAGCGAGTTGAATTCAACGCGAGGGGAAAATGTAGGACTTCTAGATTATGACCCAGTTAGACAACTTGAGGAGGAATTTGCATCCTTTAAAAAATCGCGATAATTCAGACGCTTGTTTAGCAATTTGGATTACATATGTTATTATTCCAACGCAGTTCATAGGTCAATGTTATGACTAGGTTATTATGAGAAACCGATAGTTCCTTAGGTTTAGGAAGATCTTCCACTGAAACGGGAGGAAATGTAGCGCAGGTTTTATTAGAAATAAAACAGTACTTTGTTTTGATATGCTGAGTGTAATGGGATTCTTGTCGCCTCATTCAAGAATGAGTTCAATGTCCCTGTTGATTGAATTGGAAATAAGTTAACGATCATAGAGACAAGCTTTGGCGCGTGGTTTTCTTTCATTACTGAAGCTATAGGAGTAATGCTGAGTACGATCATCATCAAAGCTCAGAAGTAATTTAGAGAGGAATGAGAGCAAGTTATTTATAAAAACACATAGAGCAACCGGGCCATCCATTTCATGAAACGACCATTCGATGCACCTTGCTTCCCTTTTGACACGAAAATATCACTCTATATTAAACGTAGGCATATTTCTATGTCCCAAACACACATCCATACCTAACATCAATAATATTGAAGAAATGATGGTCGAAAACATTTCTTCGTGTTTTTCCAGAAGATGACTTTAAAACCTCATAACCATAAAACTATCAATGGTATCGGTTAATACTAATATTAATTTGATATATGAGCCGTTTTCTTTGAAAGTGGTGTAATGCACATTATATGATATGGAGATATTTAAGGGTTTGCGTTTGAATGGATTGCAAAATATTGGTATATGTTAAAACGCTCATTTTATGTTTTTTAAATATAAAATTGATTTAATTTTATAATGTGATCGTTTTTAACGTATTAGCTAAAAGAAATGTATACTTTTGATGATCTCAAATGCACTTACACCACTTTCAAAGTCAACAAAATATGAAAATCGTATATCGATTAATTATTAAATACGGGATTTCAATGGAATCAAACCAAGTTTTTAATGAAATTTTTATTAAATATGTCAAACAATACAAAATAAAGAGGCTTTATTTCAATATTTCTTCAGGTTATGCAATTTAAATTATATTAATTACAACTTTATATTAATATATTCCATTTTTAATTTTTTTCATTTTGAGAAAGTTGTTGAAAGTAGTCATGGTGTATTGGAGGAATATAAGGTAATAGATCCATCATATCGTTGAATTTTTCGGATGTGATGGGCCTGGCATGATAATATAAAGGTGGTAGTATTATATTTACAAATTTTCGCGGTCTTCCAACTCTGGGGGATAAATCTAGTGTTTTGAACTCCGCATTTTCATCAAATGAAGTTTTATACACGATTATATATGGTTTGTTTTTTAAAAACCTTATCCAACATATCTTCAGCCAATTTACCTCTTCACCATTAGTATTTTTTCGTCTTCTTAGAATTGCATTTTCTAGTAGTTTCGTTGAAACAAAATCATCTCGTTTCATTTCATGAAGAAAAACTTTTTATGTTTTCGGCATTGTTGTATGATGGTATAATAATCCGTAGGAATATACAGTAAATTTTTTTTTCTTATGGGCGTCTCGATAGCTCCAAAATCGGCATCATTTGGAAGATAAGAATGTCCAGAATATAAAAATTTATGATCTATAATTTCTATGGTATTTTGGGAGGACTGCACAACTTTAAGCCACATTAAAGCCAATTTTAAATTCCTATCTTGCCCAGTACACATATCACTGTAAGCTAGGGGTGGACATTAAGAAAATACATCGATGTTTTTTTCGATGCAATGCATCGCTCTGTGGCATCGATGTTACGACGATGTATTGTAAAATACATCGATGTTTTGTACCCACAAACTTCATTCAAAATTACAATAAATTTTATGTCTAAAAAATACGCAAATATGAAAGTTTATGCAGTTACAGATCTTACAGTTAAACAAACTTACGACATATGAACATGCTCATGCATGTTTACGACAGTGACCGCGGCAAGAAATCCGTGAATGTATTTGCAATACAGTTCCCGCGCACCTTCCAACTTAAGCTGGAAACAGAATTGAGCGATCATGAAAGTACATCAGCCCTTGCAACCTGATTATGTTGAACGGAATGCACGCTTTACCATTTTGTATCATTTGGCATTTATCGGTGCTGATGCTCTCTTATGACCGCTCAATTCTGTATCCAGCTTTATGCGTGATACTCTAGCACATCGTTTTTCAACCTTTTTAGTGTCGCGACCCCCTGAAAAGACAAAAAATGAAGTAAATAATTTTGCGACCGCTGGAGGAGGAACTTGCACCTCTTAAGAAATCGCTTGTTTGGCGGTTTGGAATATGCAGTCATACAATCGTAGGTCCTTGGCTAATGCCACCCCTAAGATGGAAAGGGGTGGGTTAGGCATTAGTTCTATACCATCCGTGTTGCAGGTTTTATCCGAAAAAAGACGATTCTGGTGGCCCCATCGAGGATGTGTTCAAAGTCCCTGTTGATTGAGTTTGACATAAGTCCGCGATCGTCAGCAAAGGTTTTGACACGTGCTTGTCTTGCATTATCGAAGTGGTATAGTAACTCAGAGTACCGTCATCAGCGAAGCTGCGAATTGGGTTGGAAGGAACGGAAGGTAGATCATTTATGAAGATGGGGCGTATGACAAAATTTACCCTTGGGACACCGCCAGAGATGGTACGGGCCTAAGATTTGACGACATTCAACACTACCTTGATTGAACGGCTGGAAAAATCCACTTCTTCAGAACTGAGTCAACACCAATAGCTTGGAGTTTAGGAAATAGAGCTGGGTGCCAACCCCAACAGAAGCCTTGGAGGTATCCAGACCACCCAAACCAGACTCACCAAAGCGATGCTTACCTTGTTTGAGGAGCCATATAAGCAAAATATGTCTCAAATTGCATTTTTTCGTGAAAATACCGTGCTTAGTGGGAGACGAATGAAAATAATTCGATGAATCTTTGGCGTGGAAAAAGACATACAAACTGATGAACAGAGACGGTGGAAGTGAATTGTATCTCAAGCTAAGGCTAATCCGGAGCTGAAACGCTATAATATTGCTTGAAAGATAAAACTCCAAGTATTTTAGTGATTTACTCGGTAAGAAACCAAAAATTGAGTCTGATGGAGACAGCAAGAAAACAAACATCTTTAATCGAGCTCCATCTTCTTCCGTCAACATCTGTCGTAAAATTGAGTTATTACCGGAAAATCATGGCTAAATTCTTCGATTTTATAAAATATATGATTTTTTTGGACAGATTTCGACCCCCCTTATATCTAATGGCGACCCCCAGGTTGAGAAACTATGATTTAGCAGTTACCACGTATACCTTGAAAAGTTGAGTTGAGCTTGAGTTGAATTTTCGACTCGCGTATATGAATACTGAACAAAGTCAAAGCATATTCCCATTCGATGCATCGGATAAAAAACATCGATGCATCGAATATATCGAAGAATTAATAAAACATCGGTGCAGTTCGATGCATCTTGTTAATACATCGAGTGTTTTCGATACATCGATGCATATCGTCCATCCCTACTGTAAGCTATTACTTGTTTTTGTGTGGTTACATTTTTCAAATGTTTCAAACAACAGGGCAATTTCTTGGGCACCCCTAGATGTAATAGTTTCGTTCCATGCATACATACTAACTTTATTATCATGAAAATTGTGAAACCCCTCATTTAAAACGTACATATTACGTTTATAATATGCAATGGAGACTGATAATTTGGGTAGGGTAATGCATGGGTATCTATCTGGATTTTGCGATGCCCAAATCTTATCTTCTTGCATACATTTTCTTGCTAATTCAGCGTTCTTCAAGTAAACATCATGTTCTTCTGTGATGCTTGCAATTTTTGCATTGTTACATGTTTTTTTTCAAATGTAGAAAATCACATTTTTGACATGTTTCTTTCCGCGGTTGGTGAAAATGTAGCTTGAATTCTTTTTTAAAAATTCTCGTATAAGTAACTTCTTTAACTGGAGAAATATTACTTTCTTCACATTTTTGTAAATATAACTCAAACGTTTTTCTGATGTTTAACTCAGGGTCTAAATATCTTCGCTTAGGATTATGCTACTTTATAAATTTTATTTCGTGATCTGAAGTTTTTCTAGAAGATCCTGGCGTGTGCCCACGCATATCCAATACATTATCTTTCGATTTTAAAATTCGATATATTCGCCCTATTGATATTTTAAAAGTATTTACAAAAAAGTTTTTGCAAACCCTAATTTTCCCTGCTGGGACAGTTAAATGATATTTATATACAAATTTTCGTTGTGTTCCTTTATAATGGCCTTTATAATTTGGCGTCTTCTTTTTATTACATTATGGTAGGTAGGTAGGTAGACGCGGCAGTCCCATCCAAGTTGTAGACTGGGACACAATTGGCGCTAAGGTGCGCCGTTTTGTAGCCGCACTCGTGAAAAAATTTTGCGTGAAAGAAGTAGTGAGCTAGGGATTTAGATCCATCCCGTCAAATTTAGGTAGCGGATCAAATCTCCGATTTTAAGTTTCGAAACATCCCCCAAATCGTTTAAGAAGAGGCTTCCAAATACACGGTGTCTGATATTGGCCAGAGCTGGGCATTCGCAAAGAAAATGTTCAGTTGTCTCATTGGCCTGTTCTTCTCCGCAGCTGCGGCAGTGGGTGTTATGCGGAATTCTCAATCTGGCTGCATGTTGCCCAATTGGCCAGTGTCCCGTTATTATTGACACGATTCTGGCAATATTCTTGCGTTGCATCGCCAAAAGGTCTCGCGATCTTTGTTTGATATAACAAGGCCAAGTCTTCCTAGACTTGACACATGATGATAGGCTTCTCCATCTGGAGCCAGCTACTGAGAGAAAGTACATGGAGATGTCTCTCTTTAGAACGCACAGAGGCTTCTGTACATTCACCACCGGTGTGCCTACGAGAGTGTTCCCCATTCTGGCCAATTCATCTGCCTTTTCGTTGCCCTCGATGTTCCTGTGACCCGGTACCCACTGTAGAGTGACCCGGCCAGGGAACAGAGCTCCCTCTGGCAGTTGTCGACAAGCTTGGAAGTTATACGGGCCGAGCCCAATGCCTTGATGGCCGCTTGGCTATCTGATAACAGAATTACCCTGGCTCCCGGCCTTGGATTTGACTGCATTGCTAGGCAAGCATGAAAAAGTGCCAGAAGTTCTGCTTGGAAAACGCTGGCGAAGTTAGGCAGGCGGAAGCTTTTTTGCAAATTAATTGATGGGGAAAACACTCCAGCCCCTACACCCGACTCCGATTTGGATCCGTCTGTATACAGGACAATGTCATGGTCCTTGTCGGGTTGGAAGTCTTCCCATTTCTCTCTGGTAGGGATTCGGATATTAAGGTAACTGCCGAAATTTAATTTTGCTACCATGTAGTCGGTAGGTCCTGATACCATTTCTTGTAGTAGAGAGCGCAGTATATTGCTGTGTCCATAAGTCTTCTCGACCCAGCAACCCGCTTCACGTAGTCGGAGGGCGGTACAGGCCGCCTGCTTCTTGATGTATAAATCAGGTGGCAGCAGATCGAGAATTACGTTGAGCGCATCCGTCGGAGTTGTGCACATCGCGCAAGTTATTCCGAGACAGGCCATTCTTTGGACTTGAGCCAGTCTGGATCTGTTATATTCTTTTGCAAGAGCGGGCCACCATACGGCGGAGCCATATGTCAGCACTGGTCTAATCACTGCCGTGTATAGCCAGCGCACCATGTGCGGCTTCAAACCCATCTCTTGCCGAAAGTCTGCTTACAGGCATAAAAAGCTATACTGGCCTTCCTTGCTCTTTCTTCGATGTTCAATCTCCACTTCAGCTTTGGGTCCAGAATAAGACCCAAATATTTAGCTGACTGGGATAAACTCAGTACTCGACCGTTCAGTGAAGGTAGACTAAAGGCGGGTATTTTAGTCCTGTTGGTGAAAAGCATCAGTACTGTCTTTTCCGGATTGACGGATAGCCCGCAGCGGTTGGACCAAGCGCTAACCTTTCCAAGTGCCAACTCCAGTGGCGGACTAAGCTCGTCAGAGGCCCGGGGCGGCAAATCTGAATGAGGCCCTCAGTCTAAAGCCTCAATTATACTGGACGCAACGGAACGGAACGAACCTGATTAAAGTTTCAAAACTTTGGAACTTGAAGGAACCGACGGATTGAAGTGTCAAAAGCAGCATTAAAAATAGCTCATTTTGTCATTTATTATCTAGCTCAAAATGTCTTGAGAGTTTATTGAAAAATTAATATCTGAAGTGGAAGAAAATGAAATTTTATAAATTAAAAAATTGCACGGATATAAAAATTTAAAGCATAAGTCCAAAATTTGGCAAAACATTGCCGAAAAATTAGGAAGTACTGGTTTTTTTTAAATTGTATACATATCACAAAGCATTGTAACCATAAAAATAACTTTTTGAAACTCGCCCAATTAAAATATAACTTTTATCAACTGAAATAAAATATCTATTTGACAGATGAACAAATGACATTTGCATACGTTCGATTCCGTCAGTAGAACCAGCAAAAGTTTATTCCTTTGATTCTCCGTTCCGTTGCGTTCCGTTGCGTCCAGTATAATTGAGGCTTAAGAAATTGATGTAATTTTAGAAGCCTTTTTTATTCAGTTGCCACGTGTTTTTGTATGTTTATTTAGTTCAAATCTTGGAAGTAAAATTTAAATATGTCTTACATAGGTATACATAAAATATGGATATGGATGAGGAAAATGAAATACTAATTAGCAAAAAAACAATTAGTAAAAATAAAATAATAGGTGGCATATATTTTATGTAAGTATGTAAGATAAACTCTTCAGCCTCACCACAGCTGATCAAATCTATCATAAGTAGAGCAAGAATTGAATGGGCTGTAAACACCTTCCAGCCCTATAAATCTCCAGGCCCGGACGGCATAGTGCCGGCACAACTGCAGCGCACCCTTAGTTATATCATGCCCTGGTTGCAGGCCATGTTTACAGGGTGCCTTCAAAATAACTGCATTCCCTCTAGTTGGAAAGAGGTTAAAGTAGTTTTTATACCCAAGGCAGGAAAAGCCTCCCACGCAACACCCAAAGACTTCAGGCCAATTAGCCTATCATCCTTTCTTTTAAAGACTCTAGAAAGGCTAATCGAAATATATCTGAGGCAGACCATACCAACCTCTGAACTCTCTGGCACACAACATGCCTATACAAAGGGCAAATCTACTGATACTGCTCTTCACTCATTGGTCTCTACCATTGAAAAATCACTCGAAGTCAAGGAGTATACATTAGTGGCATTCCTTGACATAGAGGGAGCGTTTAACAACGTACTCCCGAACGCTATCACCCTGGCCTTGACAGAACTGGGGATCGAGGCATCGCTGGTGTCTCTCATCCACCAAATGCTTACCGGCAGGATGGTGAGCTCGAGCCTAGGCGACAGCTCGGTCCGAAGGGCCGTAAACAGAGGCACCCCGCAAGGAGGAGTACTTTCCCCGCTCCTATGGGTCGTAACTATAAACCAGCTGTTGCGACGCATGGAGGCCGAGGGGCATCACGTCCTGGCGTACGCGGATGACGTTGTCATCGTCACAAAAGGAAAATTTCCTCAAGTCCTCTGTGATCTCATGGAGGCGGCGTTACAAACCCTTTCAAGCTGGACTGCCACCCGCGGACTCAGCGTTAACCCAGTAAAAACGGAACTAGTCCTCTTCACAAAGAGGTATAAAACTCCACCTTTAACACCCCCACGGCTTAACAATGTTAGGCTCAAATTTAGCAATAGCGCCAAATATCTGGGAGTAATCCTAGACAAGAAACTCCTCTGGAATGAAAATACAGAAGAGCGCATTAAGAAAGCGAACATAGCGCTTTTCGCTTGCAAAAAATCCATTGGGAAGAAATGGGACTTCTCCCCTAACATAGTACGATGGATATACAAAGCGATCGTCCGCCCAATACTCCTATACGGAGTCATAGTATGGTGGCCAACCTTGAGTAAGTCCACCGTGCTAAACAAACTACAGAAAGTACAAAGATGTGCCGAGCTATGCATAACAGGAGCACTTCGCTCCACACCTACAGATGCCCTAAATGTTATGCTATACCTCCCTCCTTTGAATCTTGTGGCAAGGGAAAGCGCAACCATCGCAGCCCTTAGAATAAAAGAATCTGGATTTTGGACCGGAATCGGGGAAGTCACACGAAGGTGTTGAACTCTGTTATGGTCCCCACTAAAACTGACTTCTGTATACCCGAGATTACCTTCACGAGGAACTACGGAGTCCACATTCCTTCACGTCGTGAATGGAGTAACAGACCACACAGTTTTCAAGATGCCATAAACTTCTTTACTGATGGCTCTAAGCTCGAGGGTCGAGTAGGAGGAGGAGTCTTTTCCCCAGAGACTGGGATTGAAGTCTCCTTCCGACTACCCGATCACTGCAGTGTATATCAAGCGGAGGTTCTAGCCATACATGAAGCTGTTCTTTTAATTAACCAGCAAGGCGATAGGAATCGGACTGTCTACATCTTTTCAGATAGTCAGGCGGCTCTGAAAGCCCTGCGCTCTTGCACAAACAGCTCTAGAACTATCTCTGAATGTCGCAGATCTCTTAACGAGATGGCTCAGCAGTTCAGGACCCTCCTCGTATGGGTGCCCGGTCACCGAAACATAGAGGGAAATTGTAAAGCTGACGAACTGGCTAGGAAAGGCACGACCGCCACTCTCCTTCCTGGAAAGGAAAGGGTTGGTATGCCTTGGGCCACCTTTAAACTCCAATGCAAACAGCACACAATGCAACAAGCAAAGAAGCATTGGAGGGATCTTAATAAATGCACCTTGGCCAAACTAACTTGGCCCTCTTATGATCTCAGGCGGACTACTTCACTAATGAGCCTCGGGAGACAAGACCTCTCAGCTATAGTGGGAGTGCTTACCGGACACTGTCTGATAGGGACGCATGCGACCCGCTTAGGTCTTGAGACCTACGATTTTTGCAGAACCTGTAAAAACCCGGACGAGGAGGAAAGTGTACTACATCTCCTCTGTCACTGCCCAGCCCTAAGCAGAAGGAGACTAACCGCATTTGGTAAACCCTTTCTAAGCACGCTTGCGGAAATCTCGAACATTGGGATCCCGCAACTCAGGAGATTCATTGCTTCCTCGAGATGGTTTAGCGAAGAAATGACACTTTAACATCAGGTTTAAAGTGGGATCACTATGGCATCACAATGGGCCTACTCCTTTGGCCTAAGTGTTTGAGCTGTACACCAGCAGCTCAGCCATATCTAACCTAACCTAACCTAACCTATGTAAGAAAATAGTAAGTAAAACGAAGGCAAGAAAATATATATTTTCTTGCCTAAATATACATATATGTAATATGTAACTAATATTACTACTTGTTTTCGTGACTTTAGCTGAACTCCTCAATAACTCTAGTGAAATCATTTTCTTTTGAAATTTTTATTTCAATTGAAACGACCGATGGACAGATTGACGAGTCGCTCTTGATTCATGGTAGATCGAAGGTAATTTTTTATTAGTTTAAGTTCTCGCATGAGATGCAAATGGTCAAAAAGTATTGAAGTATAAGCGATGTACAGGTTAACGATTCAGTAAAGTCCCTTTTTAATAATTATATGCTGTACTTATTTGGGTCTACGGGAAACTTGTAGGGATTTCCGGCACCAAAGTACCACTTAGGTAGGTATTGACCATATTTTAAAAGCCTTGTTTAGAATTTGATCAAGGGAACTGGTAGACATTTGGAGGCCCCCAGGAACCAGAGGCCCGGGGCGGGCCGCCCCTTCCGCCCCACCCTTAGTCCGCCGCTGGCCAACTCCATAATCTCACTGATTGTGTGGATGAATTTTCCTGATACTAATATCACCATGTCCTCGGCATAGGCAACTGCCTTTATTCTACAGCTCTCTAGCGTCTTTAGGATCTCGTCCATTGCCATGAGCCAAAGCAGAGGCGAGAGGACCCCACCCTGAGATGTACCTCGGCACGTCGACTTTATGACTCTGCTATTTCCCCATCTGCTATGGATGATTCGAGTTTCCAGCATGCGAAGGATCCATTCGCTGATTCCAGTGTGGATCCCGGGTATCGCCAGGGCCTCCCGGATAGCTTCGGTGCTGATGTTGTTAAAAGCGCCTTCTATATCTAGGAAGGCTGCCAAGGTAAACTGTTTGTATTCTAGGGAGTATTCCACGGTGCGCGCTACTTCGTGGAGAGCAGTGTCCACCGATCTGCCTTTACAATATGCATGCTGAGATGTCGACATCGGGACCTCTTTTATGGAGTCACGGAGGTATATATCTAGTATGCGTTCTAGGGTCTTTAGGACAAAAGACGACAAGCTTATTGGCCTGTAGTCTCGAGCCGCTTCGTGCCCGCGTCTGCCGATCTTTGGGATAAAAATCACCTTGACCCTCCTCCAGGAGTGAGGCACGTACCTGTAGTGTAGGCAATATCTATAGACTAAGACAAGCCATGGGCCAATAATGTCATGCGTCTTTTGTAGCATAATTGGCGTTATGTTGTCCATGCCTGGAGACTTGTACGGGGAGAAACTATGCATCTTTTCCAGGGTGACAGCTTGGCAGGTTTCCTCCCACGGCACTGCCGCTTCCATTAGAGGCTCTGTGCTCCTGCTGAGGGCGACTTCTTGACAGCCGGGAAAGTGGGTTTTTAGGAGAAGTTCCAGGGCTTCACCTGATGACTCTGTCCATATGCCGTCTTCTCGTTTGATATAGGATGGTTGACAGGGTTGCTTAGAGAGAAATTTGCCGAGCCTGGCTGACTCACCCAGACTCTCTATGGCATGACAATGATTCCTCCATGATTGGGTTTTTGCGGCCCTCACCGCTTTCTTATACAGCCTTAGACAGTCTTTGTAGGGTTTCCAATATTTGTGTCTATAGCAGATATTGAAAATCTCTCTAGTTAGGTGTCTAAGATCTGATAATTCTTCGGTCCACCACGGTGGAAACATTTTCTTACTGTATTTAACTGGGCATGACTCCCTGAATGATGTGTTCAAGGCATTTTCAAGAGTGTTAATTATTTTGTCAAGCTCATTGCTCGACTTGATTCTACCCTTAAGTACGTGTGCCAGTCTAGCTTTGGTTATTTCTCTGAACTGCTCCCAGTTGGTTCTCTTGGGGTTTCTGTAAGGCTCTGCCTTACATTATTACATTATACATAGCTCTGGAGAGATATATAAATTCTGTTTATTAAAATCTGCCAGGTTCCAAAATGTATCAAAATTTGCTTTGCGGTCAGCTTCACTAACAAGAGCTCAGCAATTTTTTGAGCAATTGCACTTCATATTTTGAAATTTTTTGGCTGGAACAATTTTACCTGTATTTGTGTAATGTTTTTGTCCACTGTTGCGCTTCATTTTTCTGTTCTTTTGCGTATTTACATTATTGTTTTCATCTGAATCATCTGAAATAGCATTCTCATCCGAACTCGAGCTTGGTTGTATGATTCTGTTTCTTGTAAAATTTTTATTTGAATATGTATTGTTTTCATCAGAATCTGATTCCAAAATTCTTTTTTTGTTTCTATTCATTGGGATGATTTCTATAAAATAATAATAATAAATTATTAAAATTATTAAAATGCAGAAGAAAATGTATCAAAATAAGGGATAAATACCAACCTGTATCACTGTCCGATTCCAAGGTGACATTATCCATTTTGAATATTATGTAATATAACATTCACACTTGTTATGAATTTAACAGTTACTTCAAGTTAACTGAACAAATAGAACACACTAGTAAGTTTTATACTCTGCAATAAACCGGGGAAGTACCAAAATTCCAGTGAACGAACGGAAATTTTTATGCCATTAACAGTGTTGCCACCTGGGATGGCACGTAAAAAGCTCAGCCATGTAATCTACATTTCATTTATAAGTAAATTACATGACGTAAATTACATGAAAAAATTGGAGTTCTCTACATGGATTTTGTAAAAAATGTAAAAGACAAAAGTCAAAGGCAAAGTAAAATAAATGCCCGCGAGTTTCTTTGATGTTTCCACCGAAAGTTTGTTTCGGATGTCATTCTGACTGAACGTATCCCCGTATTGGAAAAAAGCCGCTCGAGCTGCGCTGCTGATGCCGGAATTTTCAAAAACTTTATCGCAAATTTAGACAGCTCCTCGTGACCTTATTGAGCAGCATAGTGGGCCTGATTGTTGAATCCGGCGGATTTGGGATTCCCGCCGCTAAAGAGTTTCACTTTCAATTGTCGCTGCGATTGTTCAATCCGACGGGCGGAATTGCCATATGAAGTGACATATTTCATTTTTGAAATTCAAATGACAATCGAATGAGAGTTCGCAATGGATACACAACGCCAAACAAGTGGTTTTTTAGTTTAACATCCATCCACTTTCGAAAATCATAAATTGTCATATTCTCATTTACTTTCCCGCACTTCCTACTTTCAACAATCAGACCCTGTCAAATTCGCATTCACTTTCCCGCCGGGGATTCAACAATAAGGCCCAATTCATAGATGGCAATCATTATGGTACGGAGAGGGACAGATAACATGTTGAATGAACCGCTAGCATGCAAAACGCTCTTACTGTCATTTTTACTTCTTTATTCTTTGCTTTACACAGTTCGTCTGTGCACTAACAATGTAAATTGGCCATAGAACGTGATCAATACCATAAATACCCCCAATATGTATTTTTGGTGGTTTGGGAGTTTTTTCCAAAAACATATTTATTTACATGGAAATTGCGTAATTTACAGTTTTTTACGTAAATTACGTCCAAAACTCAAAAATCATGTAAATTTGCCATCCCAGGTTGCCACACATAATAAAAATGAAGTAGAGAAATTATGTAGTATAATTTTTACACTAAACGTTTTTACGTTTTTGCGGAAAGTGGACTTGCACCACTTTCAAAGTAATCATATTTGTAATTTCATTAACCACGTAAATTTATATTGACAAAATTATGAAAATTTTGAAGGATTTTTTTGGGAACTGTTTATAGATAAAAAGTCCATAGCAGATAGCATTGAATGTTATCATTAACTAACTTTTTGTCAAAAATGGACTTACACCACTTTCAAAGAAAACGGCTCATATGATACTACCGCTTTGTTTTCCATTCATCATGAAGTCGGTGAAGTGTGTCGAATGTTATTCCATTTGAAAAAAAATTAAGCTTTTTTAAGCCCACACTTGAGAAGTAAAACCTGTTTGCCAATTCGGCGCAAGCTTTTGAAGGTTGTTATGAGCAATTACTTTTATCTAATCACTGTAATCTTTTTTTTCAAATTATATGTGAGCCATCTAATTTTCATGTCTTATTTGCTTTAAAATTTGTTCTTGAGTTGTTTCGTTACTTAAAAATCTTTCATTTGCTACTGAAATTTTGTTAACGATATTTGATCATAATGCATAGCTCATCAGCTGCAATTACGCGTCGTTTTGTTGTTACCAAACTTTAACAGTTTATGCGAATTCTCTAAACTTTTTTATATAATGATGTTTTCAGATTGATTCAGATTCAGATGACTGTCTTAAGGTGAAACCTCAATGTAGGCTTGGTTTGCTTTAGTGCTTTGCTTTGACATATCAAATAAACCAGTGCTTTGTTATGGGACAAAACCAAATGACAAAGCGGCAAAGCCAAAGCAAAGCCCAAGCAAAGCAAAGCAAAGCTGGAAATGACCAATGTTCAATTTTTTGATGCTTTGTATGGTTTCGCGTTTGTTTAATATTTATTTTGCTTAGAGAAATAAATGTATGTAGAGGTTTGAGAAAATTTATTTCATAAAGAAATTATTTTTTTTGGAATAACATTAACTATAAATATTTCAGAGTTCAAAATTAATTTGAGACAACTTATTTCTATATCGCATTTTAACAAATTTTTCGTAAATGTTTGAACAGTTAATGCCATAAACCATTTGTGCTTCTTTATCACTCTACACAACAATAAATATTTACATTCGATCCTTTGTTCTTTTTAAGAAACAATAATGTCCATTCCAAAGGACAAATTCCGCAAAATTCATACCTCTTACCTCTTTGGTGTACTATTTCTATTTCCTGTGCTCATGAAAAGCAAACTGTAAAGTAAAGCGTGTATTTGGGTTTGTTTTGCTTTGGCTTGTTGGGCTTGTTTTGCTTCGGCACGTGGTACCTGAAAAGCTCACCAAGTTCAAGCAAGCCAAGCCTACATTGGGGTTTCACCTTTATTTCCAACAATACCTTCAGCACCTCCTCAACTAATAAAAATTAATGCTTGGCACATCCTTCAACATCCTAGGCGCAAGATTAACCACAAATCTGCGATGGGACGACCACGTATTCCAAATTGCCAAACGAGCTCCTCCAGCTCTGGCTGTAATATACATATTCTATATTCACCCTGACCTCCAATGCAACTCCTTTATTTGGGACGGGGGCCCTGAAATGTACCCTAGCATGGTTAAATAAATTACATAAAATGTCCTCAAACGCATCGTTACAACGCCATTTCCTCTACCATCGCCTCTTCGAGCCACCCACCGTAGGAATGTAGCATAGCAGCCGCAGCTTTCATTGGGCATGCAACTTTTACAAAGAGCTGGCCATGGTAAAAATACTAGTAGTAGTAGTATTTGTACCATGCCCACAAGGAAAAGGAAACATACAAACATGAATGCAAGAAACATTCTGAAGAAGTTTAGAAGCATTCGCTTCCGTGCTCTAGTTCATATTCTTTTTATACATCCATGTCATTGGATGGAAGGCTTCCTTTTAGTTTCTATGGAAGTTTTTCCAAAGTCTTCTGTTTTTATTCTGCAGAAGTGATATGAAAACATTCTTTGTAAATTATTTCGAATTTTATAAGAAAACTTCATTTGAATTTTCTTGGAAGCTATTTTGAAGCCTGCACTTTGCATTCCGGAAGAGTAGTAAATCGCAAACATGATTTTTAATTACAAATGTTAGTTTTTATATCTGTGGATTTGTTCACTAATAAATAGTTCTTTACGGTAACCACAGCTCTAACAAAAACAGAATTCTTTAAAACGGAAAACTAAACAAGTCCAGCTTCAAAAAATTCTCTATACCTTCTCTTGGCAACGGACAGGAAGGCTTCCTTATTCCTACCAAGAGAAAGCATTCTCAATTTTCCTTGTGGGATGGAGCTGGCTGTTTATGAGTACATAATTGACTTTCCGCAATAGAAGCCTTGTTTAAAAAAATTGTTGTTGCTATTTTTGTAATATTAGCCGTGTTCCTTTTCTGCTATTTTTTACTCGTATTTACTTTGAACTACTCGTGCACTCACAGAGGTGTAGATAACCAGAGTAGTTACGCAACTAACATCCACTATATTCCAGGAGAGATAGCGGAAAAGTATTCAAAAGTTGAAATAAATCTACCCTGCGATTTTTCGACGCTATAATTAAGAGAAATAATGGTAGCGAAAACACGTTTTTCAACGTTTTAGCTGCGAAAAAATTTTGTTTTTGGAAAACAAAAAATAGTACGTAATAGCGCTTTAAAAGACGAAAATTATGAGTTTTGGACAATTGAAATCGGTCAACAGGTTTTTTGACATTTAATTACAGGGACTGTAATTATCGTAGATCCTTGTTTCAGGGCTGAAATTGTGGCTTCTGTTAGTGCTTACCTACAATAAAAATTTCATGCAAAAATAAGCTTTTCGCGTAAATCTCAAAAAGTGGATTTAGAAAATAGAAAATAGAGAATTTACGATCACAACTTATAAATTCAAAATGGTCGCACCAATATGGCCAATAAGTCGCCAATTGTATTCCGATTCCAAAGAAAATCGGTATCTGGGGGTCTTTAAGGTAACAAATAAAGAATTTATGATCAGAACCCATAACTTTTAAGTTTCGGGGCCAATAAGAGGGCGAATTTTACCAAATAAGTGTCATTTCCCGGTCAGCTGTATGTAGGTTTCTCAAGAGTTGGGAAATCGAAAAATCTTCATATCCTAGCTCCAAAAGGAAAAACATTGACCATAGTGTATCCTGGTCATTTCCTCTTTGGTCGTGAAGTTTGCCACATTCTGAAATGTAAGAAATTTCCCAAATTTTCCCTAGACAGTAAAAACGGTAGAAATAGGTTTTTTAATATGAAGAACATCTCTATATAATTCAATAGAAACGCTGTATAGGACACTTATGCACAGTTCTACCAGTCAGACGCCTGCAAGGATGAAACAGACCGCCAAGAAGAGGAAGGAGGAGCACATGTGTTGTTAAAAAGAGACAAATTGCTCCAATTAATCCCTGACGAATCCGGGAACGCTTGAGAAGAAATATTACAATATTTTTTGTACGTAACTCTAAATTTTTATATGGTATCCAAAATCATTTTTTCCAAATTTTTTGTTGTTTTCATTATATTTTTTTCCTACCGCGAACAGTGCACACATAAACTTTTTTGAAGTGAAAACTTCTATAGGCACGTTGGGCACTTTTTTGCTCGGGGAAAAAATTAAAAACTCGCGACACGCGCACTTTTTTCCCGTACCATCACGCGCACTTTTTTTGTGTACCATCACGCGCACTTTTTTTATCATGTGAGAAAAAATTTGAATTTGGGGGTTTTAGTTTGTATTATGTATTATTACATATTATTATACATTAGATATTATATATTGTTATATAATGTATTATGTTAGGTATGATTATGTATTATTATATGTTATAAAAACATGGTCTGTTGTTGAGCTGTTATTTCTAAATCCTGCTTGATAATGTGTACATTTGTACTCTGTACTATTGCATCATGTACTATGTATTTTGTATACCATGTACTATGTAATATGCACTATCTACTAGGTACTATTTATTATGTACTATCTTATATACACTATATACTATTTACTATACACTATGTACTATTTATTACGCCGTATGTACTATGTATTATGTACTATGCATCATGCACGATATACTATGTACTATGCACTATTTACTATGTACTATGCACTAACGAACAATCACAGCTACTCTCCAAAATCTGCGATTCTTTCGACAAGCTCTCTCTCCTGGACGACACAATGGCACAGCTTAAAGCCGACTTAAAAATGCAGTTCTCTCATCTTGGGGCGGAATTATCAAATTTAAAGGTTTTCAGGGAAGTTATCGGTGACAATAAACCTTCTACGCCCAATGATACTGCGATTGATGCTGAGCCAAATGAACGGACAATCTCACTCTCCGAAGAACTGGATGACCACCGTTTAAACTGGAAGGATAATTTTACCCTCCGCTCTCCTAATTTAAATAACCTCCACCAGCAAACCCTGTCGATCTCCTCTAGCTCATCTCATCACTTACCATCTCTGCACCTTCCGGAAACTGTCAACAAATTCGGAACAACGTGGTCTCTTGCAGATTGGCATAGGAGATTAGAAAAAATCGACACCAATAATAGGTTGCTCGCAGAAAAACCAGTAGCAAAAAACACCAAACAGCAACAAACAATAAAAACACCCCGAAGGGTCACCAAAAAAAACACCGGCAATACTTCGATCACTTCATTATCCGACGAGGCTACTTCAACGTATTTCCTCAAGGGCGTGCCAGCGAAGGCAGATTCTTCCTGGATAAGTAACATATTTCTCACAGAATTCTGCGTGAAAATACTTAGCTGCAAACAAATATCATCACGGAAAAATAGGAAGTTCAAGAGCCTCAAGGTAGTCTTTCCTACAAGATACGAGTGGCTGTTTTTCCATGCAGCGGACAAATAGGTTAAGTAGGAAATCTAAGATTCCTAAATACAAAATAGTTATAAGTAAAAAATCTAAGACTGCTAGATCCAAACTAGTAATAGGTAGACCCAATAAAGTTAATCCTATCCCAGTTTTAAACCACAATAGTAACTCACTAATGCAGCATGTAAGATCCTCTATAAATAACCTTGTAGCTAAGAAACCCATTAATACGATTAACACTATTCCAACTGCTTCTAACTCAGTCCCAACCGGTACATCGAACCCACTAACACCCAATACAGTACGCCATAATAATAACACTACTCACAATCCCTACCCAAACTTCTCTCGTAGCCACGTCATCGTTGGTGGTCGTTCCTACGCTGATGTTAGTGAGATTTCGACACAACCTCCTTCGGTTACGATTGACACACAGAAATCCGTGGATACTTCTGTAAGCCGGACCAACAACATTCCGTCCACAAAACCACCTTTCTTGAACCCGTTACAACCACCGGTTGTAAAAAACACCCTGATCTCAGCGGATTCGAGTGAGAGTCGATATTTGCTATCTCGGTTAAGAGAAAAGAAGGTTTTTGACAATGTAAGGCTTTTCCTCGCCTACATGCATAATAAACCTGATTCTACCTGTATTCATGGTAAAACCAGGACCAGCCTCATCATCGCGATCCAACAGGAAGGTCTTCCCACGGATCGTGCTGCGTTGCTCGAACTATTCACTAGGTACCACGAGCATTATGAAATTAGTCCCCAACAAGTAAACAAGGATCTCTCCGCTTATGCTGCTCATGTAAGATCGCTACATGTGTCTCAGCTCCAAAAAAGCCGTGATGAGATGAATAGATATTACCGCGCGTAACTAGCTACTTCCCCAATAGCCGATTCCACCTCGTTACTTCTCCATAAACATATCCTACCCCAGATAAGAATCTTTTATCACAACTGTAGTGGTATAAGAACCAAATTAAATAATCTCTTTATTGACTCCAAATCGTGTCGTTATAATGTACTTGTACTTACTGAAACTTGGTTAAATGATTCATTCCTAAATGAAGAGATCTTGGACAGCAGCTGGACGATCTACAGGTGCGATAGAGATTACAGCTCCACCGGTCTCACAAGAGGAGGCGGAGTACTTATAGCTGTCAAGGACTCTTTAAATAGTGAATTAATCACGACCAATCGTTCACCATCTTTCGAACACGTTTTTATACGAGTCAAATCTGATCAGAAGCTTATATTCATCGGTACCTTCTATATCTCCCCAAATTCGGACGAATCTAATTATGACGATTTACTACATATAGTGGAGGAAGTAAATGAATCGCTCTGCGGTAACGACGTTATATTTGTCCTAGGTGATTTTAACCGGCCCAATATATCTTTCATCCACGACGTGGAAGACAACAACTTGCTTCCCATTAATGCCATTAATGCTATCGATATAAAGCTTATCGACACTTTTTACGGCATTGATCTACGCCAAATTATTGGGCAACCAAACTCCTGTGGTAAATGGCTAGACCTTATCTTTACCAATTCATACGAGGAGGTGAATATTCTACCCGTTTCCGATGAGGATAACCTATTTAATAATTCTATTCACCACTCCGCATGGATCCTCGAGATTAATTCCTCTATCCCCAACCATCGTACATCATATAACAATATAATTGTTTATGACTTTAAGAATGCGGACTGGGAGAGTATTGGCTTCGAATTATCCCTAGTCGACTGGGAACATAGGCTATCAAGTAGTGATCTTGACGAGATAGTTTCAAGCTTCTATACTATCATTTTCAACACCATCGACAAATATGTACCCAAGATTAAAAAAAGGGATAAGGTATCGGAACCTTGGCTCGATAAAAACACTCGATCCCTACGTAATAAAAGAAACAAATTATATAATTTGATTAAAAATAACATAAATGTAGACGAGCGTTTGATATCCAAATACATTAGGCTAGCCTCAGAATTTAATGTTAGGTCTCGCGGGGCCTACACTGCATACATCAATGCTGTAGGAGATAGCATTATAAGAGATCCTAAAAAATTTTTCGACTTCGTCAACATTAAACGGAAAACCTCGGGCTATCCAACAACAATGACGAACGGTAGAGTACACTCCTCGTGCCCCCAAGAAATTTGTAATATGTTCGCTGATAGGTTTGGCGAAATTTATACCCCCACATCCAGTGTAACAGGCACGGATCCAACTGTCACTTACAATGGCACCTCCCTTCTTATAAATAACATAACCCTGTCTGTTGACGAGGTAATGACTGGTCTAAATAATCTCGACACCAAAAAAGGTAACGGTCCTGACAATCTCCCTCCTATTTTCTTGCAGTGTTGTTTGAAACATATCTTATTCCCTCTTCATTTTATCTTCAACAAATCTCTATCCTTAGGAAAGTTTCCTACGCTATGGAAAAAATCCTACCTTACGCCAATCTATAAATCCTGTGATAAACACTCGGTAGACAACTATAGGGGCATTGCAATTTTATCATCAATCCCTAAGCTTTTTGAAAAACTTGTTTTTGACAAGATTGCCCCTCTAATCGACCCATACCTAAATGAGCAGCAACACGGTTTCAGAAAAGGGCGTTCAACTACCTCAAACCTTATGGTCCTAATCTCAGAACTGCTATGTGGTATGGAAAGCGGCAACCAAATCGATGCTGTATACACTGACTTCAGCAAGGCCTTTGATCGAGTGGACCATAACATTCTAATTGGAAAACTGTTAAAATTTGGAATATCAGGTTCTGCCCTTGATTGGTTAAAATCATATCTGAACGGAAGAACACAGGTTATCAGATTCCAAGGATTTCTATCTGATGAAATCGAAGTAACCTTTGGCGTTCCTCAGGGTAGTCATCTCGGTCCTCTTCTTTTTAATATCTTCATCTCCGATCTATCAGAAAAATTAGTTAATATCCCACATCTCTTCTATGCGGATGACCTCAAAATATATAATGTCATTCAGTCCCAAACCGATGTCTCCTACTTGCAATCTAAGCTCAATGCCCTACAAGACTCATGCAATTACCTTCTCCCGTAGAAGAAACCCACATAAGCAGTACTATTATCTCAACGACATGATGTTGAATCAGGTTGATCATATCGTAGATCTGGGTGTAGTCCTAGACAAAAAACTTAATTTCAATCTGCACTACGATAATATTACTGCCAGAGCCAACAAGCTTTTAGGTTTCATAAAGAGGAGGGCCAAGGAATTCGACAATGTATGGGTCACGAAAACACTCTTCTGTTCTCTAGTCCGCCCTATCCTGGAATATGCGTGTCCTATCTGGGATCCTATATTCCAAGTTAGTAGCAGCAGGATTGAATCAGTTCAGAAGAGATTTCTCCTTTTCGCCCTGAGAAATCTACATGACCCTCGCAACTACCAAACCCTACCGCACTACCTGGACAGGCTCAGAGTGCTTGACCTTATGCCGTTATCAAGCAGGAGAAAATTGCTCATATCTTGCGTTGCTTTTGACGTCCTTAGCGGAAAACTTAATGTGCAGTTTCTGTCGGACAAAATCAAATTCAATGATGAAGTCCGACAGACCAGACACACTAAATTACTTAAAGAATACCCACATCGTACCGATTACGCTAGGAACGAGCCCGTCAACAGATGTTGTATTGTATTCAACAGTCATTCCTCCTGTTTCTCCCCTTCACTCAACAAGGCATCCTATAAGAAAAAACTTAGATCCCTACTAACATAACCCCACCTTTCCTGACAATAGTAGCTTAAGTTTTCAGTAGTTTTCAATAGTCATTAAATTAATGTGATTTCATTATTTATAATAAGAACTGCAGTACTATGTATTTTAATTTAAGTGCAGTGTATGCTTCTCACCCAACATAAAAAAATCATCCTTTAAACAAAAAATTGTATCCCTCTTGACATCACAATCACCATGATAACCATAGACTTAAGCTGACAAAGTATAATTAACTATACCCTTTACCTGATAATATGGTATTTTGCATTGTATTTTCTGCATTGTAATTTTTGTAGTAGGTTTAAGTATGCCTTGTTTGGCAATAAATAAATAAATAAATAAATAAAGTACTAAATACTATGTACTTTGTACTATGTATTATGTATTATGTACTATATACCAACGATGGGCAACCTCCGGCCCGCTGGCCATCTGCGGCTCGCGAAAAGTTTCTATCCGGCCCGCGAGATGTTAAGAAGATGTTATAAAAAAATATTTTTCGATGTATTTCGTCTAGTTTAAATTTAATATTACATAAGAGGTCGCAGGGTAGTTTTTTTTTGTTCCTCATTTTGCCTCAGAAAATTGTCAGACCCACCATCATCACACTAACAAAATTATAACATCGTTCTCGGGGGTCTGAGAAAAGTATGAGTAAGGTACACTGTCCACGGCAGCGTCATTTGACGAATGCATGCGAGCTACAAATTACGAAAGGCATTTTCTGCATGTTAGTTGTAGCTGGTGACATATACAAGCGTACATGCATTGCATTCAGCGGCTCCCTGATATGCGAGGATTTTCCACTGACACATAATTGCATGGTGGCGTTCCGTCCCGGCTCTCACAGATAGCCCAAAAATCTGAGTAACGAGTCGCATGTGTTTGTTGTGTATGCTTGTGTGTCCTATGTCGAATGCGGCAATGCAGAAAAAGTTGAAAGTAGCCCGACATTTGCGTGGCATGCGGAACATTCACGGAATATTTCGTCAGGTCGCATTTGAATGCACACACTTCTATCTTATCTGCCAAGGAATGCAACGCATGTACGCTTGGATATGTCACCAGCTTATGTCCACGTATCGCCATACAATCGACATTCAAGCTACAAAACGTTTCAGTTTTTTTTCAAGCAGCATCGCGAAAAGCACGTCGTGGGTTGGGAAAATGTCAAGTGATGATGAAGATGTGATTATAGCATACAAGATTATTAAATGAGGACGAACGTAGATTGTATTGGCTTCATCCATACATCGAAAGAAATATGAATTGTAGATTGTTTGTTGTTGCCAAAGAGTTATCAGAAGATGATTCTGTATTTCAATCATTTTACCGAATGACTAAAAATACAAAAACGATATTACATACTGCAATGCGAGAATGTGTCAGTCCAGAAGAAAGGATACTTATGTAAATCTTTGAGCTACATAAGTTATTATTTAAATACATAATTCTACCTACTTACTATTACCAGGACATTCTCTAGTATAAAATAAAAAGAAATTATTATAGTAGAAAATGTATTATTAGCAAACAAATATTACATAAAAAAGACATGTATTTTAAAGTACACATTACAAGTTTGCGTCTCGCAAGCCGCTTGAGTAGTAACATGCTGCAGCACGAGCTTCATGACGAACGCATGACGATAGGCAAACGCGACGATGCCGCTCCGTGGACACAGTTTCGTTTGTTTGTACTCAAGATGCAAGCAAGCGTCAAATGACGATAGCGTGCGTATGACGTGCGATTTACGTGGACAGTAGGCCTAACTCTCTGTCTCATTCGCGTTTCGTTTTACAAAAAAGAGACAGAAAAATGAATATTTAGAGGATTATACCTACATTATACCCAAACCTGTTTGAGTTGAAGACCGAGTGATGGATAGTGTGATTTACCTCATTCAAATGCAGACTAAAAATTTAGTGTTGGGTAGGACACGATTATAAAATGAAGTGGTAAGAGGTGCCTCTTTTTTCTTTTGAGACAGTACAATGTCATACTTCAAATTAGGCGAGGGGCCATTGTAATGCCAAAAACAAGCAAATTAAAGGTTATATGCCTCAGAGTATGTAAGAAATCCAGATGCCTCCACATTGTTTATTTATATTTTACAATCTCACCTCACCTAATTTCAAGTTTCAACTTTTGCTGCCACAAAATACGTAGGAAATGTCTCTGCAGTACGTATTTATAATTTTGCCTCGCCTCATTTGAAGTTGGAAATTCCACTGCCTCAAAAAAGTAAGAAATGCCTCTCCAGTTCATATTTAAAATCTCACCTCGTCTTAGCACAAATTGGATATTTTACTGCCGCAAAAAAATAAGAAATGTCTCTCGTAGTTACAACCACACCTCACTTCGCCTCATGTTAAGTTGAACTTTACTGCCACAAAAGAAATAAGAAAGAAGAAACTCGTGTCTCTCCACTAAGTTATTACAATCACACCTCGCCTCATTTATCTCTATACACAGTCATATACCAGCAGTAGGACATTACTTTGAACCGGGATATCTCAAAAATTGAAGCCTCAGTAAAATTTACCATCGTGTAAGGGACAAATGTACTGCCTCGTGTAAGTCCTGTACCGGCACAATGGAGCTCCTTGCTGATAACAGCAAAGCTACTGCCATCATGCTTGGGTAGACATAAAAATTTTGAAAGACAACCATCCTCCCTAGTTCCGAAATAGTGATAGGGGGTGATAAGCCGGTCACACGGTATACGCTAGCTCGACGGTAGGGGTCGTGGGGGGTGTGACCGGACCGCTACATATATGATTCACCACTTACCTATTAGTCAAAAGGGTGATTTCTTCATACCGTTCTTGTCCTAGGTTAGCCAAAGGTATTCATCGCTGGAAGTTCCCAACGACCTGGTGGACCTGTAAATGTTCAACGCGACTTCGAGAGAACCCTAGAGAGAAAACACCACCCAACCATCCTGGATAAATTACCCCATTAGGCTGTCATGCCTAGTAATACTCGTGGAGTTAAAGAATTGATAACAAATGTATTGTATATTAATTTACAGCACAATATAATAAAATTTAAGTAAAACCAGAATAAAGAGTTGAATTAATTATGATATAAGTGTAAATCAAAAGTAAACTTACAATACAGGTAATGTGGATGCAACCACCTATTACCACAAAACAACAACTTCCATACAATAACGGAAAGGAAAAAAACAAATCGTCGCTCTGGTACCAGTCGATGATTCCTGATTTTCTTACAACGCACAAATTCACAAGATAATACTTACGTGATGTCAAAGTAATTAAGTCAATATTATTAGTAATAATGGTGTGTAACATACGTAAAAGTGTAGAGAGTACAATTTTAAGTGGGTAATATAATTGGTTGTGATAAATAATTAGTATATACTGAGTAAATATCTGGGGGGAATATTGATATAATTAACAATTGGAATGTAAATTAGGTGACTACCAAAACTAGGGTACAATACCAAAACAAAAAAACGAACTTACTCAACTTTTCCCCAACTGATAACATACGTCAAGCTTACAAAAACTTCAGTGGTCCGTCAAGGCGGGAACGCCCGTTGAACGTCCATCCGAGTCTTGTTAGGTGGTTGGCCATCGGATGAAACTGTGTTGGAATCTTCGCTACAGTCTGAACTATGGCCACTGTTACATTCAATTTCAGATAACGATACAAATACAACGATATGGTTGTGATCTTCTAGCTGTTGAAAATGATGTCACTGTTTGACTGTGACGACGCAACTTAATATTGGTGCAATCGTTACTATTTGTCGGAAGATAACCTAATACATCGGCAGAGAGGTTCTCTTGATTAGGTGGTATCCAAAATTGGTTGCTCCTAAAAGTGCATCTTTTACCCCCTTAATATCAGAGGTCAGCTTATATCCTATCCTTAAACACTCATTGGGCTTAGAGTTTTGCTGCTTCTTTGAGTTTATCAATTTCAAAACTACTATTTTGAATAAAGAAACAACGTTCCGATTCTTCAATCGGAATAACAGAAACAAAATTCTGAAATCTTTGGCTAAATAAAAGAAGTAAAATTCTGAAAATCTTTGGTTATTAACGATTCCTTGTACACTGCTAATCTATAGAGATATGTTCGTGCCTTGGCACTAAAACGACAATCAAACGTATCAGGAAGTTGAATTGTTTTTATAACTCGTATAGCAAGCCCTCGTCTAGCAAGTTCTCTGTTTACAATTCGGGTTACACCGGTTGATGAATACCAAGTTCCGCTAGGTCTTCCTAAATCAACATGTACAGATGAATCTAGAGCGTGCACACCGGAATCTGTTCTGCTGGATAATTCCACTTCTATAGGATTAACTGGGTTTAGTTTTCCTAAAGCGATTTCAAGACTTCCTTGAACAGTTCTTGTATCGGGTTTTAACTCCTGAGCCTTTAATTATAGTTTTCTGAAAAAAACATCCCTCAAATTCGTGACAGACTTATCCAAAGAACTATCTTTTTTTTCCCATTTTTTTCCCAGAACCAACAACTATTTTTCTTCGACTATTTGAATTTAAAAAAGTTTTTCCCCAAATTTTTTGTGTGAAGTAATTTTATTAATGAAATTTGCCTGAAATTTCCGATAGATGGGGGACCATCAAAAGGGGGAAACTTTCGGTAAATAACCGACCGTTACAGTGCGGCTAAACTCGAAAAAAATTACAGGTCACAAGAAGGTGCCAATTGACTACTACGGCCCGTGGAACAAAGGTAACATTTATTCTGGCCCAAGTTATAAAAAGGTTGCCCACCCTTGCTATATACATGCACTTACTATGTACTATGTATTATGTACTATGTACTATGAACTATGTACTATGTGCTATAAACTATGCACTTACTATGTACTATGTATTATGTACTAAGTACTATGCACTATGTACAATGTACGTTTTATTATGTATTATGTACCACAGGTATGTACTATTTACTATGCATTATTGTATTAAGTAGTATGTACTATGTATTACGTACTATGAACTATGTACTATGTACTATGCACTTTGCATTATGTACTATGAACTTCTATACCTATTATGTATTATGTAGTATGTATTGTGAATTGTGTATTGTGTATTTTTTTTTTCTTATTTTATTGCAACATCAAGTAACAATAAAATAAACTTAAATGGAATATTCATAGACAAAATTTATTGACAATTATCCTCGTGTTATATTAAGATTAATTTGTAAATATAGATTGGCCATAGAAGTTTTCACTTCCAACGTGTGGTCTTATGCACACCAATTTTTTAATTAAATGCGTTGCAACGCACGCGGGTTTTATGCTAGTTCGTAATAAAACGCTCTACAAATAAGCTCAAAGACATTTTTTATGTAAAATCAATAATAAAAGAGTTATAGCGCTTTAAAGTTCATCACCCCCAAAACTTTTATTATTTTTAGTCCATATCTTTTTTATTATTAATATTACGGCAAAACATTATTACAAAAATTCTGTAGCACTCACGGTTTCCGAGAAATAACAAAAACCATTTTTCACACTCAAAACAAGATGGCGGCCGAAGGACACGCCTCCGGATCCCGAAAACTCGGCTTATACTCCCAACCAACTCCCTACACATTAAAAAAAAATTGCTATTTTCATAAATTGTTCAGATGGCTTTTTTTTGCAACATTTTACTGAACTAAATAGCCCAGACTGAACACAAAGTTAAAGGAACCAATGGGGGGGGGGGGGTTCACGGGAGTCATGACCCCTCCGAAAAGCGCTCGCTGTTTAAAAAATAAAATTGACCCATCTAAAAAAACAAAAACAAAAAAACCAAACGTCCAAAACCGACCCAACTTTTTTACAAATTAAAGAAACGACCTTAAAAAATTACCCTTAAGGTCAACAACACGTTGATCTATACTCTTTCTATATGTTTTGATTTGTAAACTTTGAAGTTAGCTGCAATCACACGAAAGGGCGTGTCTTCATCAAACACACATTAGGGCACGTTTTCTGCTCTACTAGTCCGCTCAAATTAGGGAAAATTAAAGAAATTTTTCCCACAGCTATGAGACCGGTGCCAAGTGAAGGATTTGGGTTGTCTAAACATGATTTTCACAACCCGCAGTTCGAAAAAGGGCTGTTTATGAGAAATATGTGAATTTTAGAGTTTTTTCGCCTTTTCTCTATTTTTAAGAGAAACTATGCATTTTGGTCAAAATATCAAAAGAGCAAAGTTATAGGCATAAAATCTCCTACAAATAATACAATGGCACCGGTCTCATAGCTGTGGGAAAAAATTGCTAAAAACAGCGATTTTTTGACTACTTTGAGTGGACTATACGTTTGTTTTTAATCCACGAGAAAATTCCGTTAGTTTTGTTCGTTTTGTTAATTTTGTGTTTGTTGTTTTAGAAGTAGAAATTTTTTTCCGTCATTTTAATTCCGTAACCCCCCCCCCCAAAACAAAATTCTAGATCCGCGCCTGAAAGGATGCATTTGTGCTATTGTTTAACAATCAAAATTTCACGAATATTGTTTGTGATCAGCATTTGTAAACGAGTTTTTATTTAAAGCCAGTTTTATAGTTGAATGGAAATTTTAATTTTAAAATTCGAAAAAAAATGTTAAAACTTGAATGGAAATATTTAGAGAACGTTGATATTTTGACGTAAAATATTTGGGGATCAAATCTGTTTCGCACTCGAGTTTCTGAATGGATCAAGCTTTTTAAAGAAGACAGTAGTTAAAACAGCAGTAGTTAAAAAACAAATCTAGACTAAGATGAATTTGAGATCGTGGATTTGCGGATTATCTAGTCATCATGACAAGGCAGTTTTAGTAGGCCCAGCACAGATATGTATGTATATATTCAAGGCAAGGTCGAATGTAGCACTTGTAAATTATAGCCTGGGCTGTTTACTGGAGGAGAATTTCTGAAGAATACCCCGGGCACTGCAAACACTTGCTTTGCGATTTGCAATATGTGCCCGGCAACTTTAATAGGCGCAAAGGGAGCTTCCTCGTTTTACCTCGAAGGGTGAAATTTCCAGACTGAAAGGGTTTCACCTACAAGTTTTTTAGCCGCTTTTACTTTATTTTTAATTAAGCTGTAAAATACACCGAGGTTCTTCTTTGCTTTGATCACATCATAGTGCAATATCTGTAGTATCTTAAGTCGAACGTGAGGTAGGTTAAGAGGAGGAGTTTGGGATGGAGACTGCGATGAACCTACTTTCGAACTTTTTCTTATTGAAAGAGTTCGGATATAATATGGAGACCGGGGCAAAGGTTCGGGGCAAGACGGGAAATCTGCTAGTGTGTGTGACTAGTCCACGCTAATGAGCTGCAAGAGTGCCATACGAATGAGCTTCAGTCACCTTACGCCTGTCAGTGGACAACGACGTGTCGTTTCTTGGTTTGGCTGTCCTATGCGAAAAAACTAAATATCTTAAGAAATTTACGAAGTTTTGTCACAAATATCAATGTATTATTAGGTATGTATGTATATAGCAAGTTCTTACATTATTTTCAACCAGTCACGTTTTACAGAAACAAGGTAATGTAAAAGACTGTACACCATAAGGCGGTATTTTAGTGCTGACGTCACTCAGCGACCTCTTCCCATATAAAATCGAAGTTATTGTTGTTCCTGCATTAGTACTGACGTCACTCGGAGACCCTTTTCTACGATATTCGAAGCTCTCAATCTCTTTTACATTACCTTGTTTCTGTATACCGTGCTTTCCAGTCAAAATGGTCGAACTAAAATATGTGCTCTTTTTACCCCGTGACATTTCCCATTATGCCCCGCCTATGGGACAAAATGGGAAAACTAAGTTCCTTAATGCTATTCTTAATTACCATACAACGAAGTGGTTAATCCTTTCTAATAATTAGATTATATAAAGTTGATTTATAAATGAAGTTATTTGAGTAAAAGTTGTTATATTAAACAGTTTCATTTTCTTTAAATGATGCTTTTCTTCTTAGATATCCCGTTTTGCCCCGGTCTCCCCTATCTGTTAAATGTTCTTCCACAATTTTATTTACAGTAACAAATTTCTCTAGTTTAGTGTGCGCGAAAAGAAGGGTTGTAAGTGTTGGGGTTTAGCTAATCGGGCTAGTCTAATATTGTATTGGCAGGAGGGCGTCAATTTCGAAGGGATCATCGATATGATCGAAGGGATGGGGTTTTGTTGGTACATTCCCACGGTTGCTTAATAATTTTTTACTAATTTTTACTCTTACTAATTTTTAATTTGCATGCAAATAATTTATTGGATTTTTTATTATTTGCGTGCGTTGGCAGGTGGAAGCAGCATGATGCCGACACGCTCCAGCCTGTCGGTTATACCGGGCTCTAATCCTAACCAAAATCACCTACTAGTCAACCCATTCTCCGGCAGAGAGAGGCCTTTTCAGCAAGCTTCGCCAGCTAGATCAGCATTTATCTACCTGCTAATACTACCGATATTTCTAAGCCTTAAGCCTCAATTATACTGGACGCAACGGAACGGATTGAAATGTCAAAATGAGTTTCAGTACAGAGAAATTGTATTGAAGTGGTTATACTGGACGCAACGGAACGGAACGAACCTGATTAAAGTTTCAAAACTTTGGAACTTGAAGGAACCGACGGATTGAAGTGTCAAAAGCAGCATTAAAAACAGCTGATTTTTATTAATTGTTGTAATTGTTTATTTACTTTTTTAAGTTGCAATTTTAAAACAATCATTAGCATTCATGCTTAATTGAATCTCACACTTTGTAAAAAGTTTCAAAAATATTTGTCCTTTTGAAAAAGATTTATGAACTAAAATCAACGAATTTTTATTATCTGTTAATTAACAAATAAAAAAATGACGAAAAACTATTAAATTTTATTAATTTTAATGTTCAGAACAATTTTCCAAGTTGTCTAACACTGCACCAATTTCTATTTTTTTTTACATTTATGATCCTGAAATTCTAATTTGTTTAAACAAAAGGGTAACAAAAAGGGTGGAAACTTAAATATCTTACTGATTCTGTTATAAACAACTTTGTATTAATGTTTCCTCCCATTCAGTGAATTTGAAAAAACGTTCGTATTTTTTAATAAAGAATTTTGCAATAAACAAAACCGGTGGAAACTTTAATACAAGATGAATAATCATTTATTATATCACCCTCTAACGTTTCCACCCAGGCTGCCTTTTTTATTCAAAGTTGTAAACAAAAAAACCTTTTTCACCCTTTACCCACAAAATTTGACTACAGAATCGTCATTTGTGGCCCTAAAAACTCCCCGATACCGATTTTCAATGGAATCGGTACACAATTGAAAAATTCGTCCGCCATCTTGGAACCGCCATCTTGATTTTTTTACAAAATTGTCAGATTGCACTGTCACGTTAGCGCAATGTGTGTGCAAAGTTTCATAAGAATCGGTGTAGTACAAGTAGTTGAAAAAGCTGTCTCAAGATTTGAACCAAACAAATATACGACCATTAATATATTGTTCATTGTTTTATTTTCCGAAATAATAACAGTAAATATTTTGTATTATAATATTCAAACTAGTTTCTGATTGAGTAATTATATTAAGTTTTAACCATTCAAAATCATTAGTAAAACAGTTAAATAATTATCGCCTATATTGTACAGTTGCCATATAGCTTTATTATTATTTTGGCCAGTTTCACGCGGGCCGACAAACAACCAATAAAAATCTTCTGAAAAAGTCGGCTGGTGTAAAACTGGCCTTTAGAAACTCCCGCTTAGGTGATGAATAGAACACGGATCGGATTTCCCTCCATAGCCTCGCGACAGAACCCCTTACCCAGCAACGTCGTGCACAGTAAATCGGCTAGTAGCCGACGACTACGAATCTTCCTTACCTACAAAAAACCGAAACCTTCGCTTAGCTGATGAATCGTACATGAAATTTATTTCCCTCCATAGCCTCAGGATAAAAAACCCCTCACCCATCGACAGGCATCGGCTACGAAATTTTCATATACCCATAATAATCCCAATCTGTGCATAGCTAAAGAATGGGAGTTGAAATGCTTGCCCTCCATACCCATTCGCCTATATTCTCCGTTACGTCTCGCGTTACGTTGCGAATTCGATTCCTAAAATTTCACTCTCATAATATTTTCAAAACGCGCCTAAAGAAGTATAACTTCAAAAATTAATTTAATTTTTCGGCAATCGTGTCGTGGGCGCATAATGAATCGCTTACGGGCGCTGGGTTGGCTACCCCTGGCTACCGTATAGTCTTTACATAGCACCCTCTGACTATCAGCAATAGAATTAAGCTGGCTTCAATAGAAGGAGCTACCCTAGTAAAAATAAAACTCGTTCGCAGCTAGTTTGCATGAGGTACGCACTAGCACGCACGGCGCCACAGCTGGCACGGCACATTTTTACTAGGGCGCACCTAGCATCCAGCTGGTACGCACGCAGAGTGTCAGCCCGTGTAAAAATAAAAACTAGCCCGCAGCTAGCCTGCATCAGGTACGCACTAGCACGCATGGCGCCACAGCTAGAACGCATAGCGAACAAATGCGCACGGCACATTTTTAGTAGGGTTTTATTCGTCCTCTACAATTTTTTAAAGCAATACAGGGAATTTCGGACATGCCTGTGGCGGAAGCGTGAATCTCTGTGGCGGGCGAGTTTCATTTTTACTCGGGAACAAAACTAGCACGCACACTCCCGCCACAGGGATCCACGCTTCCGCCACAGGGATCCACGCTTCCGCCACAGGGATCCACGCTTCCACCACAGGGATCCACGCTTCCGCCACAGCGATGAACGAAATCGCCTGTATTGCTTTAAAAAATTGTAGTGGACGAAGAAAAGGCGGCAACTTCTTGGTGACCATAAAGGGTGCCAATAGCATACTCAGTAAAAAGGTTCTCGTTCGATTGCGTAGGTCAAGCAGCATTGGAAGTGGTTAGGTTGTTCGCTATGCGCGCCAGCAGCGGTCGCGTGCGTGCTAGTAAGAAAATTAACCAACTAAATTATTTTTACTCGGGCATGAAAATTACTTGATTCAGTTTTTCAACCAGAAACTACAGAAGCTCTTCGCCGATGCCATCATGACTTTACTCGAATGGGTAATAATTCCAACATATTCGTTTTAAATAAATTCAAATTCACACCATAAGAAAACCAACTTTGTCCCAGACCATCTAATATTTCAGGCAGTCGTTTGTTGTTTCTGTCCTTCGCAATTCTTCATGTCGATACACTTATGTAAAAAAAAATATATAATTAATTGAACAGATGTTTTCAAATCCAGTAAAGGGTCACTATTTTCAATTTCAACTAAAATTAAAAGCAATTAACTATTTTGTGTTGCTTCGACAAATACTTCAATTCATTAATAAGTCATGGCCAATAGATGATTGAACTATTAATTTTTTTCATATTTACTAAGTTTATAGTAAACAAACAAAATAATGTAAACACACAAAACTAAAACTCTAATGGTAGTAAAAAATTTCGTTATATTTTTTTTGTAAATGGAAACAACAAAATCTTGTTTTATTTAAATGATTTGCATGCGCCACAAGTTCGTTTTTTTTGTTCGGGATCGATATCGAAATTGATAAAATATTAAGGAGTTAATCATGAAGTTACTATATTAAAATTGAACAGTTTTTTACTTAAACGTTTTGAAACTTGTTTGGTATTTTTAAACTTAGAAAAGCTTTTTTTTGATATGGTTCATAGTTTTGAATCTGTTTGGCAGTATAAATAGTTGCAATATAATGACTACCTTGTTGTTTCTCCACAAAAAAAAATATTTTAATTAATTTTCACATTCACTATATCACAATTTTCAAATTAACTATAAATAATTATTTATTTTAGTTCATTTTAGTTAATACCACTCACTAAAAATGCAGTTCGATACAAAATTCTTGTTATTAATTCTGCAAATAAAAATTTTCCGTCGTTACAATTCTCCTCTAATAAGCAAGGTCCTTCAGTGTTAGTCCGATATCAGCACGCTTACTATACTGATTGCCTGCAAAATTCTTAGAAGTTCCTCGCTGAAAAATATTTAAATTTTTGTTCTAAACTCTCTCTCATTATCCCCACCATCTAGAGGTGTTCTTTTTTTTAAGAATAAGTTACCTTTAATCTGGACAATCAAGTTTACTCTCTCGACTTAGTATTGTGCAAAAAAATGCACAAAAATATAATTTATGCAAAACAAATTATTAAAAATCACGTGTTTTTGATTGTTTATAGAGAGACTATGACGTTCGAAATTGGGCACAAAATCGTGTTTTTTGTAACAATTTTCGATTGTTTTTTTGGTATGATAATTCTATTCCGGTAAGTTGAGACTATGCATTAAAAGTTCAGTGGATCGATATTATATATATTTTTTGTCCGTAACGTGACATCGACCTCGTTTTCGATTCAATAAATTTGCACGAGCATTTTAAAAATTATAAGAAAAAAAAAAACAAATTGAACATATTTATCGCGATTTTAGATCACCGAAACAAAAACATTTACAGCCTAAACCCTATCACATATCAGTATCTGACTTTTATTACTTTTGGTTTCATTATTTTAACAGAAATTAAACAAACCGGAATAGTTTAAGAAATTCCAATTAATTAAAATATTTATGGTTTTTTTTTTCGTTTTGCATGCATGTATGTATACATCAAGTTCTATGTAAAACTTGAACCTAGAAACTAGAAAATTCTACCTGCTAATCCAACTCTATGCAGAATCCCTTCTAGAATTTAATTAAAGGTAGAGAAGATGTGTACCAGCGTCAGCGTGTTTTACTGTACCAAAGAGCGTGGTTAGATTTTTGTGCAAAAGAGAATATACGATAGTAACTTGTTCAAAGTAAACACACAAACTTGTCTATCGAGGTAAGTTGGTAAAAAGAACAGATCCAAAAGGTCTTTAGTCTAGTATCCATCCATCGAGAAGCAACTAGCGAGAGCAAAAACGTCCACTTTCATAAGCAGTTGTAGCTAAACATACCGCTTAGCAACATTTCAAGTTAATATAACAAGACATTACTGGCAACATAATAAGTCTTGTTAATTTTGAGATCGACGGTGAGTAATAAGAGTCAAGTTCATGGTAAATGAAAGGGCTTTGACATGGTCAGGGTAAAACGATGAATAATAATCCAAAAAATGTTCACTTTCATTTCGGGAATTACCACCATATAAGTGTTGCCGCTGTAACGATAATTAAATTCGAGCGAATTTATAAAAATAGTTTTGGAATAATTAAAATTTTAAAGTTAGTTGGTAGAATTTAGACGATATAGAACACCCATTGCTGAACTGCAATAAAGAAATAAACAGCCGCGATTATTTACATCAGCTCTGGATCTGAATGAAGCCACCAGTTATACTTTAACCCTTGCGCCGTCCTAAATAGTCGAGGAAATAAAGCAATGGACTATCGATTTTTCGAGCAGTAAGATGAATCTTAATGCGGTTTTTGGCGTTTGAGTCGTGAGAGAAAGCGTCTACAAACTTTGTGGCCGGTAGTCAGTAGGCCTACCCTAAATGGGAAGTGAAGTGAAGTGAAGTTAGGTACCATTGCATATGAATGTATGAGAGTGACCAAAATGGAAGTGAAGTGGAAGTTAAATTTCGAAAAATTTCGAAAAGTCATTTACAGAAGTAACCGTGCGGTAAGAACCGCACAAGAAGTAAACAAAAGTTAAGAAAGTACGGCTGTTCACTTGCTACACTTCTTATGATCTTTTGATTTTGGTTTATATATCAATTTTGAAAGAAATTACGACTACTTCACTTCTACTTCACTTCTGCGTTAGTTTTCATTTAGGGTGGGCCTAGTGGTAGATCTAGAAATTCATTTTGGAACCGGGGCCATCCTCATTCAGTAGCAGATATTAAAACTTTGGGGAAAAGGGGCTTTTATTTTGAGTCAACTTTTATTTATTTAAATAATAGGGTTTAGCCATCTCGCTTTTTGTTTATCAAATCGTTCGATAATTTTTTCAATGTCCACCTTAATGTTATTGTGAATATTTAACAGGCCAGGGCTAGACCCGTAAGCCTGTCTTCATCCATACAGGTCCTTAGCCAAATTTTAATCCGACGTAGTGTTGAAAAGGACCGCTCAGCTGTCGCAACTCTTGACGTTAGTGTAACCAATATATGAATCTTTTTGCTTATAATAGGATACTGATGGTCAATAATTGAAGGTAGCAATAGCCGTTTCAGATAATTTTGTCCCTTTTTCCTTATCTCGGTTCCCCTTTTGCCTCCACACTTCATACCATTTTTTTCATTTTAAAGAATTCAGTTCGACATTCATTTGGCACTTCAGGGAAATCCTGATTGCTAATGATATTGCCTACTTTTCGGAATGAATATGACCAGATTAAAAGCATTTAACGTTTCTTTGGGTAAACGTTCTTTCAAATCTGCAATAATGTAGTCTAATACCCCGGCTTCACCGGCCGAACTGCGCTCAAAAGAGAGTAATCAACTGGAATAGTGGAATGCCATTCCAGGAAGCTTTTGAATTTCTGACTTCTGACGAAAAAGCAACAACAATTTCAAGTACTGAACTCGGCTTTAGCCGGTGAAGTCACTTATGCGGATTGAATTGAACTTGATTTAACTGAGGCCGGTGAAGCCGGGGTATAAGGCGGGATATAAATTGACCTCAAGTAACACTCTTCCACGTTATCTGCGGGTGGATCATATCGATGTTCTTGTCGAGCTTTTTAAGAATTGCGTGGAGTGGTAATTTGAACACCTCTCTCTTCTGCAATAATTTTCGTCTCCACGAAAAGATTTTCAAAGCATTCAGAGGCCTTTTCTCGATGTGATTGTAGAATAGCCAGCACGTCTTGAAGAGCATCATTTGCACAAACTAAGTCTAACGATTCAGACTGCAGAAGAGTGCTAAGTTGTTGTGTAGTTCACAGAACATCGCAAAGAACAATTACTGATTCCAAGAAGTCGCTGGTCTGGAAGGCACTCCGAAGACAAAAAGTTTCTGATGATGTTGACTTCTGCTGCCAATTCGCGATTTTATCAAGTTCGTTCATGATTTCTGGCAACTGCGTACGAAATTGCAAAACGTCATCGTGTGCGTGTCTTTCGACGCATCTAGATCCGCAAAAAAACCCTGAAAGCTATATCGAGTTCTTCTTGAAATAATTGAATCCGTTTGGCTGAACCATTAGCGAACTGAATCATTTTTTTCATATTATGCAGGACACCACACTGCAAGTCTTTGCAAGAGAATTATTCAAAGAATGATTGTAGCATGGACATCTTTTGGCATTCGTTGCCTCAAGCTGGACCGTTGCAACAGCTTTAAGATTCTTTTGGTTGGTAGAAATCATTACACTGCAGTTGTCCGTTCCGATCCCGACATATTTCGAGTTATCCAAAGGAAAAGAGCCTAAAGCCTCGCCAGAAAGTCGTCTCGCTCGACAAAAGATAAGAAATTCCTGATTTGCCCCCGTACACCAACACTCGTTGGAGGTGATTTACATTGGTTTTTGGAGGCCCCTATGGCCCCGCCGTGATCCGCCAATGGCGGTAGTGATGAATTCATTTTGAAAAAATGTATTTTGGCAATAAAAATATGCATTTTAGAAGTCTCCTGGAATTATTTTTATGAGATCAGTTTTCAGTGACTACGAGCCGGTTTAGACGATGCGTTCCAGCGAATGTGCCTCACGAAAGTTTGTTGATAAAGGGAGAAGTGGGGATGATGAGAAGTACCACCCCACTTCTCCCTTTATCCACAAAGTTCGTGAGGCACATGCGCTGGCGCGCTCGGTCTAAACCGGCTCTAAAAGTGTTTTCACCCTTAGCCGAAGAACAGTAGCAGAGAATATAGAAACGAGTGTTTCACCTTTAGTCAGAGTTGCGATTACTTGACTTGCTCCTTGTCCCTCTGATTGCCGCTTGGCTATCAGAGAAGATATACATATGTAGATACTTTTATTTTGATAGGCACCTTTTTAGTTCTCATGAGTGCATGCCAGTACAGCGTACACCTCTGCTTGAAAGGCAGTTGCTAGGGTGGCTGGGGTTATCGCTTTACTGGATCTGGGACTTTCAATCCAGATTCTGTCGCCCACACCTCTCTCTGTTTTGGAGCGATCGGTATTTTGGGAAAGTCCAGGTTAGCCTGTCTTGTATGTATGTGCACAGAAGGTTGCTCAAATTTTGAGATCTTTCAGGGCATGCATAATCCTCGCTTCCGGAATCTGTTCTATAGTATAATATTGATTATTATAGAATGTCCACGCTCAAGACCACCGCCCACGTAGCCATTGGCTTTCAACTGCAGCGTCGCGTTTATGCAGGGCCGTCCTAAGATATTCGGCGCACGTGGGCTACTCAAAATAATGCGCCCTTCTTCATAAGAAAATGCATTGGATGTCTAGTGAGAGCGGGGTGACCGGGAAAGTTATTAGTTTTCTATTTCACTCTTCTTCGCAGGCTCTACAGCCCAATTCGAGCCTTGGACTCCATCAGCTTCTCTGTTCCGCAGCTTGCCTCCACTTTGTTATGTTCAGAAATTTTGCTACATTAGCCTTAAAATTGTCTTCCCACCTTGAGCGTGGGTTGTCAACTGGTCTTTTCGAATCTGGTTTTCCGGTATCCTTGAGCTATCCATTCTTTGGGCATGACCGGCCAACGCAGACGCACTAGCTTGGCATATGTTGACAGTTTACACTTTTTGCATAAATCGTACAATTCGTGATTGTTCTAGGCAAAGATTAAATAGCATAGGTGCAAACCCATTTCCCTGCTTTAAGCCTTACTTTACTGGGAAGGACTCCGTCAATTCTCCTTGTAGTCTAAAGGCTCGCGCAGACTAGGGCGGGCCGCATCGCATAACAAAAATCCTTCTACATCACTTTCATACACTTTATATTAACTATCGCACACTACAGGAAGGCCGCATCGCAGCGACTGGCGTATCGCTTGCTAGGAGTATTTTTGCGCTGCGGCCTGTCGCGGCTGTAGTGTGCGCGAGCCTTAACTGTACACCTTGTGTTTTCCATTTTAATTTTTGTTAACTTCATTATCTTTAAAAGGTTGTTTAGGTCCAGGATTTCTCAGGGTCGATGCTATAGTATGCTTGTTTGAAGTCGATGAAAAGTTGAGACACGTCAATGTTGTATTCTCAGCATTTTCGGAGGACCTGCCTTACTGAACAAATTTTCTACATTGTTGACCTATTTCTTCTGAATCCAGCTTCACTTATTGCGGCTTTTGCATACGGTTCCAGTCTGGCTTTAATTATGTTTGTCATTATTTTATATACTGTGCTTAAAAGAGATATGCCTCTATAGTTTGCACAGTTGGATTTTATTCCCTTTCTTGTGTATTGGGTAGCGGTAGATAGTGCTTTGCTCCCAGTCTTTAGGCATTTATTGTTTCCTCCATATGCAGCATAGTAGTTCATGTATAGCTGCTGAAAATGATTCACCTCCTTGTATGATCAACTCTGCAATTCTTGAAGATTTGTTGTTTTTAAGGATCATACGGCACTTTGCACTTCTTCGAGGGTTGGAACATTTGTTTCTCTGGTGTCATCGTTATGCAGTAGACGGGGTTCTAGTACATGTCTGATGCTTTCATTTTCGTTCAGCAGCTCGCTAAAAAACTCCTTCCACCTTTTCTTTACATTTTCGCTGCCTGTGACTATAGTGCTTTCTTTTGTTCTACATATACCGGAGGAGAGTTTCCTTCGTGACATCTATCAGTATCTTCTTCACTTTTATCCATTTTTCCTCGACTGAATCTGCATTATTTATGTTTAGACCCTATCCTATTTGCTAGGGCTGTCTGATATCTCTCCAATACAGTCTGTTCTTGGTGGCGATCTACGCCGAATATCTTTTGTTTGCCGACATCTTAATCTAGCTTAAACTAGGAAGTGGTCCGGTTCATTATTCGCACCTCTATAGAATCTTACTTGGAGGATACTGGAAGCTGCCCTTCTGTCTATGAGTATATGGTCTATTTGATTGCAGTATCTTTCGCTAGGAGATTGCCAGGTGTATTTGTGGATGTCTTTTCTTGGGAAATATATTGAACTGACGATCATATTTTTGCTCATTGCAAAATCGATAACACGTTGTCCGTTATTGTTTCATGTTTCTTAGAGACTTTCCTCTTCAATCCTTTCAGGTCTCCTATCATAATCTTGATGTCATTGGAAGGTACCTGCCATATGGGTGTTCATGGTTATAATAAAGTGTCCTTGACCGTATTCGCTTTCTCTTCCGTCTCCGCATGTACGTTTATGATCGAAAGGATGAAGAATTTCGTTCAGAGTCATATTGAACATAGTCGTTCACTTATTGGCTTGAATTCTATGACTTGTATAATACGGAGCCTACTCGGAAGTGATGCTTCCTTCCGCAGCTGTAGAATATCTTATAGTTGCACCAATTTCAGTTGTCTCGTCTGCTATCCATCTAATCTGGAGGCTTTGCTTCTGTTTTCTTAACTGATGTGTTTTTACGGGGTCCGATAGTTAGCCCAACGCCCAACCCCACTCCTAAGAGGACCGGATCAGAATTATACCCATCGGATAGGCTGGCCCAACTGTACCCCCGGGCACTAGGTAGGTCCGTGGTCGGTTGGTTATCCAGGAGGCACCAGCGAGAATGTAATGCTACGAATTCCCCCCCCCCTTCTTTTTAATTGGCACAGGTTGTTTGGTTTTTCGGGTCATGAAAAGATTTTAAATAAAAATAACTAATAACAAAATAATATAACACAAACAAAATTGCCGCCCCGAAGAGGCTTGCGCACCGGGGCTATAGCCCGTTTAGCCCTGCGGTTAGGGTGGCCCTGCGTTTATGGCGGATTTCTCTACCTCAAGGTGGAGGGGTACCAGATCCCCACTAGCATGCCTCATGCAGCGTGTGGGCCCCATGTGTAAAATGAGGGGCATGCAGAAAGAGGGATTTCCTCTTAGATTCCTCATGAGCACCACACAGAAAAGTCAGCGATACTGAAGTGAGGTATGTATTATCATTTTCTCATAAGGGTAAACGTATTAACGTATAACGTGTAAACCTCATTACAAATAAAATGGGGCTACCCAACATCTGCCCTACGTAGTTTTGAAGTAATACCCTTAAGCTTTAGTTTGAATCATACAAAGCTTTAGTTTTTGTTGTTGTGTTGCTTCGTATTTCAGGCAATTATGTTAGCGACCGTGAAGGGTGTAGTAGGAAATTTAATGCTCTACAAAAAAGGTACTTATATTTTTTCTGTAAACCTCACCATTTGGAAGATATTTAAGATTTAATTTTGATTATTTTAAGACCAATTTCATTTTTGTTAAACAAATCATAATCAAACTTAAATCTACAATATCTTCCAAATGGTGAGGTTTACAGAAAAAATATAAGATACCTTTTTTGTAGAGCATTAAATTTCGTACAAAATTCTCCGAAAACATTTTTCTGTACAATCAATTAATGATGAGGTATGAATTTTTTTCTATTGAACTGAGAAAACAATAAAAAATTGCGATGCGGAGGATCTTCCTATTAAAACTAAGAGCTCATGTTGAGTGAGAATTTTTGTAAGGTGTCCATCAACCCATTTTTCCGTGTCACTTGTAAAAAAAATTGATTTTTTTGACCCACCATAGTGCATATCCAGTACATGGCTTTCGGTTGTAGTCCCCATGTGGATCTACACGCTATATAGCAAGACCATAGGAATCTGCGTGGTCTGCTCCAATCGAGTATCCATGTGATGGTTCCAGTTGATCTTGGCATCTAATGTCGCTCCTAAATAGTTGGCTTGATGTGAAAAGTATGCCTGCAAGTACTGGTAGTGTTCGTCTTCTGGTGAACGGTCCTAGTCCTACACTGGCGCTCCAGCTGGAGACCAAATCGAGTGCCTGCTGAAGGCGTCTTGACGTGGTACCTTCGGTTTAACTTGTTACCACGATAACAACATCGCCTGCCTAACCTTGGGCGAAAAAGTTTGAGCCGTTCAGCAGGCCATTCACTTATTTTGAATCCTTTACACTATGCACAAATGATAAAGAATAAACACTTTTAGTTAATAATATAATTTATTATCTACAAAACACACATACACCCTATTGCGGAGAAGTTGAAACGATCTTAAACGATTTGTGCGCAATATCGAAAGTGAGATTAAAATTATTAATCAGTTTCAAATGGTTTCATTGGATGAACATTGAGATCTGATGTCGGACATCGATAGCTTTCAGGTAGCATACATTATCTACTCTAAATACAAAATTAACAAGGCTTAACAAAATAGTCTACAATTTGATTTCCACATACGTACATATATACACATTTAACTAGGCAAATAATTAACAGTCTCTACAATTTTTGGTTTGTTTTTAATAATTTCGATTTTTTTCTTCTTGCACGGTTTTGTCGCACATTTGTGCCGGTGTATTCCTAAAATTCCGATAAATGTTAAAATGGCTCCAAGGACTATGAACGTTGTAATGGAAACTATTCGTATTGTTGGAAGGGCAATTAGGATCTTTGTCATGGTTTGCAGTTCAGGTAGCAAATCGTCCAATTTCTGCAAAATAATAAGAAAAAAATGTTATTTAAAATATTCGTTTTGTTCGTCTTTTGAAATTTACATATTCAGCCCAGAAAGTTGGAATGATTTTTCCACTCATCCTAACAACATCCTTGCTAAAACCCCTAAGGGGTGGGATTGGAATGTTCGATTGTAGTCTGGCAACTTCCTCCAGAGGCATCCCAGTTTTTGGTTCAATTATTAGATATGTTGAGTGTTTGGCGGAATCGGGGGACAATCCTTCGATATAGTCACTCCATTCTCCTTCTGGATAGCCATAGAAATGAGGGTTTGATACTGCTGCTGGTATACCTAAAAAATAATGTAAGATGCCAAATTTAATTCCTAACTTTCAAAAGTGGTGTTGCAGTATTGAGAAAATTACAATAATTTTTAAAATGTCCGGCACATTGAACGGTTGCACCATGCAAGAGTGAAACGACATTGTTTGATTCATAAAACAAATAGTGAAGATTGTAGCAGTCGCTAGGCGCTACTTATCATGTATATACGTTTTTGTGTAGTAAGTTTTATTCAAGTAGTAACTCAGTTTCTGTACTCAGTTCTGTACTTGTTATTTTGAATACAGTGTTTTGAATACGTCATAGTTTCGATTCTCACTACTACTAGGAAATACACTTGTAGAATTTAGATTGTCATATCACCTATGTATACACTGTACACAGAAACTAAAATTTAAAAAACATAGACACACAAATATTGTTCAAAAAAAATAATTTTGAAATATTGTATTAATATTAGTTAGAAGTTCAATCGAATTGGAACTTCTGCTTTATAAGTTGTAAGGGATATATAAAAAACATTATATAATTTTAATACGTTTTTAATACTTAACAATTAAAGATTTTATATTCAAATAAAATAATGATATAAAATAAAAAAGTTAAAGTTAATCTAAAATATATTAATGAAAACAATATTGGCAATATGCGCATAGCGTATTGCAATGAAGTGGAGTTTGGCCAGCAGGGAATTTAATTTTGCCAAACCCCATTTCAAAGATCACCACACGGAACCCATAAGGCCCATTCAGATTCAGCAGCAGCGGCGGCAGCGTATAATGTCCATCACCGTCAAAAGTCCATTTCTAAATATGAAATTAGTAGATATAATCCTTTAATTTTTTTTTCTTTCAGGATGTAATAATATTTGTCGATTATTGAGTGTTTAATTTAACTAAAAGTCCATACGAAAAAAGATTATAGCATGGATAACACTGTGGATATGACATATTTTCTTGAAATTATACTATGTGTCTAATAGTTGCTGGAAAAAGCCTTATTTTAAAATAGTCCTTCACTAATATTTATTTTTGGTGGGTAGTTATATTTTTAAGGATATTCGTGTGTGTTTATTTTACCAGAAAGAACCATAACTTTATTACGGGCCACGCCGACAAAAAATATTGTCTGCCCCAGAGCTTTACAATAATAGGTAATTTTGGTCACACTGCAAATAAATGCATTTTGAATCCAATGTCTCGAACTTTTATAGGAATAGTTGGTTTTTCGTTACTGGTTAAGAAGAGTTGAATTTTGAATGTTTGGATTGATTTTAAATGTTTAAACGTTGGGTGCAGCAAGGCGCACCGGTCCGAGCTATCCAAAATACAGAAAATAAGTGGTTCATGGAGACACTTCATCTGTGTATGAAAATTCATATCTCGAAAAATGCCATGTCAATGGATGGTTTTTATTGTCTTGATCAAAATGTCAGATCCCTAATAGTTTCACATTTTGTTATTTGAAATCAAAAATACCAAAAAATTGCATTTTTCAAACTCTCCTACTGTATATTAAAATTCATATCACCTGATTACTACTATTGGTTTATGGGTGCAGCATAGGCGCACCGGGTCCCAGCTAGTTAAATATAAAATCCAACAAATTTGCTATCACAGCCAACACCAACACACGACTCCAAACATATGCCCACCACCACCAAAACACGACTCAAAACACAAACATCTCTTGACACACGCGGCGGCAACGCGCAGAAAGTAGAAAGTAAAGCAACTTGCGCGGTGTGTGCGTAGCGTAAATCAGCATTTCGTTAGTGCGCATTTGAATACACTACTTCGATTCTCTCTGTCATTGCCCGCACGGCGTTTGCGCCTGTTTCTGTCAGCAGCTTAAGGAGCTAGACATCGCCGGCGTTTTTTAAAATTTCGATCAATCAGAAACAATCTCTGCGACATTTTGCCGTCACGGCGAAGAGCTGAATAACCTTCAACTTTTTCTGTGGCAGGGTGATAGAAACAGCTGATTGTAAGTAAAATTTGAGGTTATGTGTAACTGAAATGTTTGTTTATTTGGATTTGTTTGGTTTTGCTTGGAAGTAAAGATTATTAAAATTTGTTTGTTAGTTGAGTTGTTGAGTGACTGTTTTAAATTATTTGTTTTTTTTTAAATTTAAAGTTTTCCAAAAATGTTTGCCTGCGGCAGAATTCGTCGGAAATGTAAAATGGGTATTGAAAACCTGCGACAGAAATGATCAGCTGTTATGCGGCGCGGCAGAAAAACGTCGGATATGTAAATCTACCTTAAAGATCAAAACAGAATTGCTACTGCGACGGCTGACTACAACTGCAATTTATGTCATAGTTGGACGGTGCAGTTAATGTATAACGAAATTGCACTGCAACTTCTATTGAGACGTGACGTTTTGCATATCCAGAATTTGTGTTTTAAAAAAAATTATGTTTTGTACGCCGACTTCGACTTCGCGGTGCAGTGCCGCTGCAGTTGTAATTTCGTTATACAACGTTGTTTCACATTTGCGCTAAACCACCGACTTCGCCGTCCGCCGTAGCAGTCGTAATTTTGTTTTGACCTTAACACTGCAGCAAGGCTGTTCCCGTTAGCCCCCATGGTTGCATCGCCGGCGAAGTCAGCCACAAATGAGGTCATGGACCTTATATAGGAGAGGGCCCGAAACAAGAACAATGATTTTTCTATTGTTTTTTGTAATATCAGGGGTCTCCTTGCGAGCTTCTTCCCTGTAATGTGCCACCTCCATATCCATGCCCCGGCCATTCTCGCACTAAGGGAAACTCAAGTCACCGATACTGATTTCGATCGATTTCAGGTGACTGGGTATACCTTAGTGCACAATTTCCCGACCATAGGGGTGTCGCCATGTATATTAAGAATGACGTGGCTTTCCAGAAGGTGTGCAATAGTACATCTTCTGAGTTTAAGCATGTATGGATTAAAATAATTCTTCGTAGCCACGTCATATTCTTCTGTTTTCTATACAGAAGTCCTAATATAAGTAATGAAGTCTCGACCTTAGCCTTCGATGCTATTTCTGAACGAATCTTCGGGTTTTTATTTTCCCACCCGGGAGTGTGAAATCATTGTTGCGGGTGATTTCAACGTTCATAATGTGGAGTGGCTAAATTACTCAAATGGCACCAGTGTTTCTGGCAAAGACGCAGAGATCTTTGCAGAATTAAATAATTTGCACCAAATAGTGAACTGTGCGACTCGAGTTCCGGAAGTTGAAGATCACGGAGCCCATTCCGGGTTCGAAAATACTGACTGCGGAAGATTCCACAATTTATTATTCCACCGACAGGCGGATCACGGGTCAGACCGAAGGCAATGTGGTATTGCTGGAGACCAGACCCTAGTGACCGGAAGGTGAAGCTGCCCTATAAGTAGTCTCGAGGCTCAAAGTGATCGGAAGGAGTCAATATGGAATTGTCTCGCACTAATCCCTTGAGCATCAAGACTACCATCCGGGGGGATGCACCCCACCAGCCTTGGATACCCGACCGACCATATAAACGCCATTTTTTCTTTATTCCACTCGCTTTTTCACCCATCGGCTATTAGCATCAAACCGTTAATGCCCGGCTAGCTCAGTCGTTAGAGCATGACACTCTTAAACTCAGGACGTGGGTCGAGGCCACACGTTGTTCATGCCTCCTCGTCTTTCGGCTCCGCTATCCACATCCGGTATAATGTACCCGTGTTGTAACTCAAGGCTTGTGTATTGTATCCCGCGTAGGTGGCTGAATGAAGAGCTTGCATCCTTTAAAAAATTCCAGGTATTCGGTTGCTTGTTTGTAAAATATGTCATCCTTTCATCGCAGATCATTAGGTTAAGTTATGCTAAGGATGTTAAGAGATGTGTTAGCCGTTAGATTCACATCGTAAACTAAAACAAAGGAAATGTCGGTGCAGTTTTTGTTAGAGATGGAATAGTATTTAATTTTGGCGTTATATTTAGACATCCAGATAAGGTATAAGAAGTGAGTTTGTGTAATAATATCGAAGGCGTACCGTAATCAGCGTAGTTGTGAAATGGGTTATAGCGGATTGAGAACAGATCATAAATGAAGATTACGACAAGTGTGGGTGATAGAATTGACCCATAGGATTTAGATTTGAAGCCATCCAATACGACAAAAGCTCTCAATTCAGTTCCATGAAACGATACCAATTGCTTGGACTTTAGTTAGAAGGAACAGGGGGCCATGCTCTACAAAAAGACTTGGACGATTTGGTTAAGGTCCTCGGTTAAACACAAAAGGACATCACAGTGAATTTTTTGGTCTAAAGCCGTATTGTCTGTGGTGTAGAATTTGGTTGGATTCAAGATATTTCATTGATTATTTTGGTGAGCATAAAGGTAGTTGCGGTAGTAAGCAAGGTTTTTGGGGTTGGAGCTAGTTTCAAGGGTCGTGGGGGTCTATACGCAGCTCCTTTAGCTTTAATTGCGTTCATACATTCCCCAATATACTCCACACAACCTTCGTAGATTTGGTAGAGTAAGTAATGAATGAATTGTATAAATTTGATTGTACGCAGCGCGACACAGTTAGAGTTGGCATTACGAAATTACATATCGCAATCAGTGGCTTGGAAAATGCTAATAAGCCCCAGTTAATTGCTTTTCCCATAGTGCCAAGCCTGTATTTTAGGAACTTGAGGCATGGATATGAAAATTAGCACTTACTAGGCTGTTATCTGCGTTGCTAAGAGATGAGCCTACAAATACAGAGGCTTTATTTGGCACATTTTTAGTATTATTTCAAATTTTCACATTAGCTTATGCCGAAAAGCCAATATTTTTACATTAAAATTTGGTAATATCTTCAAAAGTAAAGACTGTAGCATAAAAATTGTCCGAACATTATTCATAGGAAATACTCCAAGCTTTCTAATTTTGGAAAAAAAAGTATAGGTTAACTACGTATTTTTTCGAGAAAAAGGTAGTTGAAGTTAAAATTTTACTTAAGAAATATCAAAATTTCGCCTTGGACTCATAACTCCAAAAGTTGGTAAGATAGAATCATCGCTTTTACCATCATAGATAGGTAACGGGATTCTGCGTTCATTGGTACCTTATTCATGGAAATAGGTTATACGGTTACAAAAATGCAGGGTGATATGTAAAACTCGACCCAAAAAATTTCAAAAAAATTACAATTAAGAAAAACTCCACTTTTAGAGCGGCGAAATCGAAGTTGCTTAATGAACGCTGAGAGGAAGGATCAATGTAGTGGTTCTTAAACTTGCCACACTTGGCCGAAATCTTTTCACTTAAACAAAAAAATGGCTTGACCAAATGTTATGAAAATTTTTCAGATCATATTTTCGTTAATACACTTCCAACGGTACCTCAATGATGTCGACATCATTTTCGGTTCGCAAGATATCGTTCAGGTACAAAACTCACACACGTCGTTTAAACATAAGAATTTTATGAAAATATTCAGATTATATTTTCGTTAATACGTTTCGATCGGTACCTCGATATCTTTTTTGTTCGCGCGATATCGTCCAGGAAAAAATGAAATGAAATCTTCTTGTTCTTCAAATCGTAGTTAATCATGGTGCGTTCAAAACTTCCGTGGTTAAACATAAATTTCCGAGGTTAAGTGAGGTGACGCAGCATAACCACAGCTTACCCCGTGGTTTACCATAGTTTTTGAACGCGCTCATGATCGACTCCAGTCGTGAGAACTTGCAACTATTTTATAACAGTTTTCAACCTGTGCAAGCTTAAAGGCCCAACTACGCATGGCATAAGCGCATATGCCAAGTGCATATGTCAAGTTCAGAACCAGAACTTGTTATGAAGGTGGCTACGGTTGACATAACACGACATAAAAGCTTTCGTTAAACATTCGTTAAATATAATGAATGCGACTTGGGTCGAACGTGACATGACAACATTAGGAAAAGCAAGTTATATTTATTGCTGTTTATTGTTAGAGCAAGTGATTTTTGTTCATGTATGGAGAAATAAAAATATCTACATATATACATATATATAAATCAAAATTAATTTTCACTTTCATAGCACAGAATTTACATCAACTTTATGTCGCTTATGTTGTGCATAGGCGGTATAATGTTTTGATTGACATAATGCTGACTTTCGATATTTTTTGATGTTTTTACATATGCGCTTATGCCGTGCATAGTTGGGCCTTTAGGCATGTCGAAAGTCACATAGTTTAGAATGACTAGTCGTTTTTCAGTAAAATTCCACTGTTGATCGACACCTTGTGTTATAACAGTATGTTGACTACAAATGAGGCAAATTATAACAGTTGGATCATGAAAATTAAGAAGAATTAAAAATATTTATATCGATCCTTAAAGTTACATTAATAGAAAAATACGAAAACCATAAATTTGAAGTTTTTGAAAAGGTAAAGACGAACTTTCACGTTAAGATTTGTTTTCATGAATCTGATTGCTTCAATCACAACCCAGTATATTGTCCCGCTGAAAAAAATTTGTTTGAACATGTTTTGTATCTAGAAATTTATTACAAACATTTTTATCAGCTGGTGATAATGGAAATCCTTTTAAGATAAAAAGTAAAAATTTGCTTAATCATTTCGATAAATAATACTTCGGATGCAGAATTTAAAATAAGCAAAATACATGATAATGAATGACATGACATGACGTGATAATGAATGCGCAATTCTCTTTAGGAGTTTAAAAATAAATGATAATTTGACAAATAGTGAAAGTGTAAAGAAGGAGTGTGTTGTATAGTGACAATATATCAGAAACAGAATATATTTTTAGATGCAATGTGAGAGGTTAAAGAGATACAATACAAGAGGTTAAAATTATGATTGTAAGAATTTTGCGAGTCATATTGGATTGGAGGTGGCTTAGATTAGGTGGCTTTTAAAAGATAAAAATACCAGCATAAAATGTTAAATCTGACGAATACCAGCAAAGATATTGGGTGGAGTGAATAAAAACTAAAGGGGTGTTTGTTTAATCTTTTCCAGGACAGAACAGAACAGCTTCCATACAAAAGTCTTGTCCCCGATAATTATCAAGAACACTATCCAGCACAAAGGGAAATTTTAAATTTCCCTTTTCTCACATACGTTTTTTAACTTGACAGTTGACAAACAAAGTAAAATGTTTTGTTTACTGAATGAAAAACGAGAAAAATTAATGGAGGGATAAATAAGACCGATCTTTATGCAATATTATTAGAAGAAATTAAAATGCCCAAAGCCGTAATTTAAATGTAAATAAAGAAAATTTCCCTTGGCGTTTTTTATTGTTCCAGGCAGTGGCGGTTCGTAAGGTTCAGGATAAGGGAAGCAATGCGTAGGGCGTCAAAGCTAATGTACCCCGCGAGCGATAAAAGTAAAGGTATCGGCGGCTTTAATTAGAAAAACTGAAAAATAACAAATTTGAAAACGAATTAAGTAATTAACCCCATCCAAAAAGTAGAAACCCGTACTACCAATCTATATTCTTTTTATTTTAATATAATAAAAAATAATATAGTAAGATATACATACAGTGGCGAACAGAAGTCAACGTACACCATACAAAATAGCAAAAATTCGTATTTTTATTTTATTTTTAAAAATTGAAAAAAATTGTGATATCACAATATACGTATCAAAACATTTTATTGAAATTCCATAATAAATTATTTCTACAAAAAAAATATGAAATATACAGAATTCACAAATAACAAAAGTCTACGTATACACTTAAAAATTTTTATTATTATTTTTTGTAGAAACAATTTCATTATGCAATTTCAATATAATGTTTTTGTACAGAGGATTGTACTTATTTATTTTGTAATATCACAATTTTTTTATGCTATAGTAAACGAATTTTCGCTATTTTATATGGTGTACGTTGACTTTTGTTCGCCACTGTATAACACAATTCAAAAAAATAATCTCTCTCTATCCCTTTAAATCATCATTAAAGAGAATCATAAAAAACAAATGAAAGCTACAAATTTTCAGCTGGTGCCATTGAAAGTTGTCAATTAGCAGTCCATATCTATATGTCAGTGCTGCCATCCCATTAGAATAAAGAGAAAGTTCACCCATCATCGATCTCTTTTTTTATTGACTCAAACGAAAATTCATATTTACCCCGTTTATGACTAGGTTCAACCTAGGTTCAACCCAGGTTGAACCCAGTCATAAACGCGGATCGAGTTGAAACTGGGTCCACTCAACCCAACTCAGCTCTCCTACCTGGGTCGAGTTGATATTTCGCCTCATAAACGCGGGTTGAGTTGAAATTGGGTTGAAGTGACATTTTTTTTTGTTTGTTTACCATCCGTGAAGTTTGCCTTCGGCGTTAGTTTTGTGTTCGGTGTTTTTGTAGCGCGTTAATTATTTTATATTAACTGTATATGTAAAAATAGAGGAAATTTAATTTTGACAATGGCTAAAAGAAATGTTTGGGAGCATCAGGAAATAAAAACTATGCTAGAAATAATGCAGGAACAAAATTCCCTTTATCATTTTAATGGAAAACTGTAGAGGAAGTCAGAAATATAGAAAAAGAATTAACAAAAAGAGGTTATGTTTTGATGTCAGTTCAACTCGATTTCAACCCAAAGTGAACTCAACTCGGAATCATATACGGTGGTCGAAATTTCAACTCAACCTCGACTCAACTTTTCAACCTAATCATAAACGGGGTAATTAAGAGTCAAAACAAATTTCGAAGCAAAATTTTCAAGAGCAACTCCATAGCAGGCGAAGCCAGAGCAGAATACCAGAAAACGAAACCAAGAAAACAAGAGAATATGGTGGATAGAGAAAATTTGTCTATGTACGACTTCTCATATCCCGGTATTCGGCTCCGAAGAAGCTGCGTTTAGTTCAGCTTCTCAGGGAACTGTATCAACGCAAACCTTTGCGTGTGAGTTCAATTGAGGGGTTTTTTTCCTCGACTATAAGACCAGGTGTTTAATTAGCTTTATTGACCCCCATTTCCTTTATATACTTCAGGTATATAAGGGAGCCCTTATGTACATAGAAATGTAACAAAATTAATTTTTTGAAAGTGCGCAAATTGATTTTAAGGGCACTTCCGCTTATATATTTACTGGTCTGATAATTTATTTAGCTTTATCGACCCCCATTCCCTTTATATACTTTACTTATATACTTCAGGTATATAAGGGAGCCCTTATGTACATAGAAATGTACATGGAAATGTAACAAAATTAATTTTTTGAAAGTGCGCAAATTGATTTTAAGGGCACTTCCGCTTATATATTTACTGGTCTCAATTGTTCAAGTGTTGGACTTGTCACGTTGATTTTCGGTGCCAAAGAAGCTGGAGATATTACAGCTTCCCTACGTTATGTTAAGCCTCGGCCACGATAAGAGCGGCGAGCGGCACCAGAAAAGTTTAATGTCTCGGATTAGAGGTGAGCGGCACTTTAGTATTGCCGCTCTACCGCTCTCCGCTCGTATCGTGGCCATAGAAATATAAACTAACATGGAACGGCTGTGTTGTGTAAAAACCCTGTACGTGAGCGACCACACTGAAGGTAGCTTGTTTAAAAGGACAACAATAGTGTGCACAAGTGGGACACAAATTGCCCAACTGTCAGGGGTAGCTTCTTGAGTGAATGGTGGCGTGCCAAGTCAATATCCGGGGGGCATAGATTTTATGCCAGGAATTTTAATCGCCCCGCTTTTAAAAGCCCCTCTTATTATTTCTGCATATTTTGGCCTGCTCTGCCGGACCACTACTACCGAGTGAACTCAAACACATCAGGAATTGTGGTACGCTTAATCTGGCTTGCAGCCATTCCGTGTTTAGTTTATATTTCTATGATCGTGGCATAACCTTCTATATTTACAAGCCATGAACAAGAATCTCAATTGAGAGAATCGGACCACCAAATTCTCCCAAATTCTCCATTCTTTGTATACAGTAGTATGAATTGTACATTTTATATAAAAAAACCTGTACATTGCTTGCTTAGTGTTTCCAGATGAAGAAATATATTAAGATTTTGTTTTTGATTAATCTTAATATATTTAAATTAATTTTTTATGAAGTTGCCTATTTGGTCAAGGGAAGCAGTGCTTCCTTTGCTTCCAAAGAGGAACCGCCACTGGTTCCAGGACAGAACAGAATAGAACAGATTAAAAAAACACGGCATAAGTGTGCACTTAATAAGTGTGCACCACAAGTGTTTCTATTGGCTGAGGCTGGTAAAATGACAAGCAAAGCAGCACCAGACCAGCGTGCTGCATTTTCATCTCAAATCCTAATTTTGCTGCATATATGTGCAGCACTTTTGACACTTCGTAATGCGGCAAGTGATTTTAAACAAGGAGACGCGGGATTTTTTGTTTTAAATTATTTAAAAGGACATGGAGTAATAATTGGTAGAACTAGTGCAATTTTTAAATTTTTAATTTGAGGTTTAGCTATCAAATAAAAAGTGCGCTGCACAGCGGAAAAGACTAGGATCTGATACCGACTGCAGCATGTTGCTCTGGTGCTGCTGCTGCACGCTGCATATTTTTAGGTTCTGATACGGCCTTTAAAGGGAACACTCCTGAGTGGAGTGATTCGTTAAAAGTGAACACTCGATAGTGTGAATAAAAATTCTCTCATTCAAATAATATTCATGCCGGATTCATCGTTGCGGATGAGTTGTGCCGCACTTATGCGCGCGCATACTTTTTGTATGAAAAATTGAGCATTTCTCAATTTTGGGATATTTTTGGGATTGTTTTTCCTCTCTGGAAAAAAGTTGAATCAACTTCAACTTTTGTGCGGCGGATTTTTTAAATTGTCATTTTTGTTGTATGATATATGAAAATACTTTAGCCTGTAGTCTCAAAACAAGATATTTCAAGATTCTACGAATTTTTTACTTACTAATTTTTTAGGATTTTACCAACAAAACTTTGACAAATTATACAAAAATAAGTATGTCAAATTATACAAAATCTGCGGCACACTTGATCCACAACAATGAATCGTAGTTCGGCTGATTCTCTTTTTGGGAAATTTGTGCGGCGCGACTCATCCGCAACGATGAATCCGGCATCACTCATGGGAAATTTTAGCTCACTCATGGGAAATTTTGGGATTAAAGAGAAACGTCATTTTTGTGAAATTAGTAGGCTAGTAAACGTGGATGGATTTATATGGAGTTTTACTTTGGGAAAATTTATTTAGGGCTAAATGAGGTTCTGTGGGAAAAATTTACCTTTGCGGGATTTAGTTTGGGCAAAAGGTGGTTTTGTTGCGAGGTCAAGCATTTATCTAATACAGAGAAGATTAAGATATTTAAACGGATTGAAAATTGAAAATATAAAACCAGTACTATTAACAGGCTAAAAACCATGCAATACTAATGCTCTTGAGGAAATTGAGGGCATGAGAAACTTACCTGCTGCTTTTTAAAATGGATTAATTTAAAAATTTCTTAGTTATTTATAGTTGATACTAAAAAGTAAAAAATAATTTTTTCTTTGGCAGCGATAGGTATGCACAAGAAAAGTTTCATTGCAAAATAAGAAATTCTAGAACTCAGGCTTATCTTAAAGCTTAATGTGCATTAACAATTTTAAAATTATATTCTCGTTTGACTTTAAATGTTTGAACTCTTATCAATGAATTGTGTAAATTTACAGCTTTTCAAATGCATTAATAAAAGTTTTGACATCCATAACTAAAATCACAATTGTCTAACTGCAACTCATGCCCAAACTTTTATTAATGCACTTGAAAAGCTGTAAATTTATACAATTCATTGATAAGAGTTCAAACATTTAAAGTCAAACGAGAATATAATTTTACAATTGTTAATACACATTAAACTTCTTATTTTGCAATTAAACTTTTCGTGTGTATACCTATCATTGCCATAGAAAAAATAATTTTTTACTTTTTAGTGCATTCCATTTATAAAAGTTATTAATTTTAAAAGTTTTTTTAATTTATTTTATTTAAATGAATGAAAAAGGTCCTCGCAACCAGCCTCAAATTTTACAAGTGTTCACTCACAGGCAAACGCTAAAACTTTGTTTTATTCACATCAAAATGAAGTGTTCACTCTAGATGGAGAAATGACAGACTGAAGTACTTAACGAAACCCAACGAAGGCTATTTTTATTCACGCCAAAATAAGTGTTCACTTCAAAAAATGGAGTGAACACTTGCACTCAGTTTTTATTTACACCACCCATTAACTACAGAATCGATACCAGTTCGTTAGGAATAGACCTCATAGAGTCATTGTAATGGATAAGCACGTTGGTATAGCCATATGTTAGTAAGTTAGTCAGTAAGAAACCCAAAGAAATAAAGAAATATTTTTTAAGAATGTCTTGTTCTCAATAAGACTAAACTACTCAAGAGAGTGGCGTAACTAGAACTTTTTGCGCCCGGGGCAGAGAACATTCTTTTTAATTTTTATTTACATAATTTATGGCTTTAGGCATTTTAATTTCTTCTAATATTGCATAAAGATCGGTCTTATTTATTTCTCCATTAATTTTTCTCGTTTTTCATTCAGTAAACAAAACATTTTACTTTATTTGTCAACTGTCAATGTAAAAAACGTATGCGAGAAAAGGGAAATTTAAAATTTCCCTTTGTGCTGGATAGTGTTCTTGATAATTATCGGGGACAAGACTTTTGTATGGAAGCTGTTCTGTTCTGTCCTGGAACAGATTAAAAAAAACACCGCTACTGAAAGTTTGGATTATAATGACATCATTGAGGAATTTGCGACTACTCAAAAGAGAAAAGTGATGTATTGAAATCTATCTAAGATAAAAACAGTATAATCTGTAAAAATTCTTATTTGTAAATATTTATGGTATTATTTTTAAATTTTTATAAATACCGATGACCATTTTGCCGCCCCCAAGCCATTGCGCCCGGGGCGACAGCCCCCTTCGTCCCCCCCCCCCCCCTTAGTTACGCCACTGAGAGCCCCGGCAACGCTCCCTTAAAAAATTAGAGAACTACATACCAAACACCAGTACAACTAACTAAAATAAAAATTTAAAATATAAGTCATATTTACCAAATGCACATTTAGAATGATCAGCAAGTCCACTAGGTAGCAAAAATCCTCCACTTTGCTTCAAGCAATCCATGTCAGGATCTTCCAGACGCTTGTATGAGTCATTTGAAAGGATGAATCTAAACGCATCAAAGTCCCCCCACTTCTCCTCATTTTCAAAAACTAACGGATGTGTTTGACAAACATTTTCACGCCATACCCTAAATACCATATCCTTAGTTATATAGGGTGGAAAATTGGCGCCATCTCTACAATCTTCCAGCCAAACAGGGCATGTCTCTCGTTGCTCATAATCAAAGCCAGGAAGTTTATTTTTCCCGTTGACCGTGTTGAACGTGAAGAATTTGTCATAGCCACGATCTGGACCAATATTAACGTTGTATTTTGTTGGGAGGGGATATAGTAACTGAAAATAAAATTGGTTTAGTAAATACACAAATAATTATTGCAAAAGTATTAGCACACACATTAAACAAAGTGCCACCATTTTTGCGTGGCAAAAGAAATGGAACGAATGTCTTAGCAATATCCAAAGATGGCGTTGTTAAGTTCCACAGAAGCTCATATACGGTACGATTAAGAAATACATCATCACGTCTAGTAACAATATTGAATAAATTTTTCGTCATAAAATTAGCATTGTGCAGGAATGCAGCAAGTGACAGAAGAAAGGAATTCGGTGATATTATTGTCTTGTTCAAAATTCCAGGCTCGTTAGCATCTTCAATAAATTCTGCGCCACGTTCGATAGTGTACGATAATGTATCGTTGTCATGGTAAACAATATTAGTATGTTTTTGTATTTGACGATACACAATTGGTCCAACTTCTTCCATAATCAGCTTATCATCTGTCCCGTTTAGGAATGATTCTGGATTAAGAACGTTGAAATATGTAACTGATAGTAAAAGCGGAACGGGAGGATCTCGCCATAATTCCATTGGTGGGAATCCTTCTCTCATTCTTGTTCGTTCTCTCATAATCACATCAAAGTAATCGAAGAAAATTGAAGATATTCCTACAATTAAGTTTAGAATGCCACAGACAAGGATGAAAACAAAACCTGAAATAAAAATTTTGTGAATTGATTTCGAATTTTCGATAATGAATTTTCATTCTTACAACTTAGACTTTTCCTTCTTTTTGGATAAATTTTTTGATTATTATTAACGAGTATTTCCATATTTTCAGGTGGAGGCATTTTTAAAATAAGTATTTTTAACGTGTAGATCTATTATCTGAAAGAAAAAACTGAAATTAACAGAGTTCAATGAGTCCTATTTAGTAAACTTTATATTATAGATACTAATTTGGCAACATTGGGACTTTAAACAGTTTCCTATGTTATAACATGGGCGAAGCTACGACGAGACGGGGTGTTGCCTTTCTCCCGTGCGTCATGCAGTTAAACATACAAGTTAAAATATTTTATTTAAAAATATAAATTTCAAAATTATCGCGTGGCTTATATGGCATAACTATACCGAAACAAAGGCACGTGCAATCAATGATGGTACGTAGCATTCAGCGATGTTCCGAGAAAAGGCCCATACAGAATGCGTCAGATATGGCCAAGGACAAGTACTATCCCATACCTGTTGCTGTGGAAGATCGTCTTAAGACTTTATTTCGCTATAGACCTATGAATTGAATTTGCCATTCGGACTACGAAACGCCACTCAAACCATTTAGGTGCTTATAAGTGAAGCTACTAGAGATTTAGGCATCTTAAATGATATATTCATCGAAAGTAGATCTGAATCAGAACAGAACACCTGGCTTAGGGTCAGGCCCGCCACATCACCTTGGGGGGCCCGGGGCTAAAGTATGTTTGGGGGCCCTTTAAGGATTTTGAAATTCCAAAAAATCTTTGACTAAAAAAAAATTGTGGTAACTTAAGAATAAGTTCATTCAGGCATTAAATATAGATACCGAACTGTCGGTTTTTAAAGCGGGGTTTCCGCTTAGCTAGGGTTCCAGCGCTGGTTGTATCTTCCGCTGGCTCCCAGAACCAGAAAATTTCCAGCTAATGGCTCAACCAGCTTGAGAATAGTCAGAAATTTCCATATTCCAGATGGCTGGACAACCAGTAAAACGTTACATAGTTACATAGTTTAACCTAGAGTGGAACAGGTTTATGTAGACACGCCCTTGTGCTTAGCTCTGGGGCTCAGCACTCATCTTTCTTTTGGCTGAATCAATCCAAGCTAGAGGGAAAAATTCGAAGCACTACTAAGGGAAGCGAATTCGGAGCACTGTTAATATGCTCCGATTGGATGTTTAAGGAATTGTATGGAACGAAGAAAACGGCAGACAGAGACCCGTTCTCGTTCGATGCGTTGGTCAAGCAGCATATTGGACGCGGTTGGTACTTAGTTGGGGACCGCTTGGTTCGAGTAAAAATAAATGATGGCCTTAGAACGGGCAAATGCCGACTGTGATTGAAACATAGTCCTCGACCATCTGGCGGTTAACAAAAGGCTCGTTGCAGGACACTACGGCCATACAGGGGGCGATTGACGGTGAAACAACGGCCTTACAGTTCCAATAACGGCCATACGACGGTGGTACGGCGGCCGTATGGTTGCTATTACGGGTATACGACGGTGGTACAGTGGCAGCAACGTGGATATTCGCCCTCCTATAAGAAAATATATTTCACTGCAATTAAATGTTTGATTTTTTTTCGGTTGTGTTTTTTTTCAAGCCGTTAAATAACAAAATTTCCCACTAAAATATATATCAAAACGCACCACACACTTCACGTACAACAAACCGACGACTGGCGAGCTCGTTTCTCTTGTGCATCGATATCTTTAAGTAGGATAAATCGAAAGAACCATTGTACATAACGAAAATGATGAAGTAAAACCATAAAACGCATAAAACGCATTCAACAATACATTTGGTGCAGTTTTTTTGGCTCAAATTTCCCGAATGCCCGTTTCTACAGTTCAGTACTTGGCCTTTTAAATCTTTTGGTCAAATTTGGCCGTCGTAAGGCCGTATGTGCTCGCATTAAAAATGGTTAAAAACTCTACGGCCATCATATGCCCCTTAAAAAGCCAAGCGGCCGGTGTTCGCCCTTTATAAGGCCGTTTTTTATTTTTACTCGGGTAAAGCCGCTGTCGAGACTCGCATTTGGAATGACGAAAAGGCAATTACACAAGGTGAACAAAAATATAAAGGTTTTCGACACTGCTACAACTACAACATAAATTGGAGGGTTCGAAAATTTTTTCAGCTTTTGTAACTGCTTCAAAAATGCTTCTAAAAAAAGCAGCAGTAAAAGGAGTGCTCCCACGGCGATCATGCAATATTAAAAAAGATATAGAACTGGGATGGGAAGGGGAACGCCCCAAGCTTTTTAAGAGTGTTCTAGCTTCAATTCCCGCTGGGTAAGTTGTCTCTTCTCTAGTGTTTACTATTTAAGTATGATGAGTAGAAGAATCCATATCCATACAAGCATAACATATATTTTAGAGTGCTGCATGCTTGGGTTTCAGGCTCTAGATTAGTGCTTGCTTGACAAGTAGAACGCATGGACAGGGCGGTCTTGACTTTTTGGGTTTCAAGATAGTTTCGGGGCCCCTTGGCGATTAGTATGCAGGGATATGGCGTTTTAACTTTTTGGGTTTCAATCTATTTTCGGGGCCCCCTTTAGCCGGGGGCCCGGGTCAATTCGTCCCAGTTGCCCCCCCTATGTGGCGGGCCTGCTTAGGGTACGTCCAGTACGCAGCGTACATGATAGAGTAGAGCATAGTCGCGCATACTCGCTTATAGAACTCTCAATGGGTTTTTAAATGGGTGTGTGCATAACACAGCTCTCTTTCCTCTCGCAGAAAAGGTGCGTGGCTATAGCTGAGTTAGAATTTATTTTGACAGCAAAATTTTTTTCTATAATATATAACGTCAATTCACTACCGCTGAGTTACTTAGCATCAAATTTTAACACTGAGAAATTTGCCAGCCGCTGAGCTAAGCTGCTTAGTTCCGCTAGCCATCCAACGAGCTCAGCACTTAGCCGCTCCGGAGGGCGCTGGATGCGCCCATTGACTAGGGAGACATTGCCTTTGCCTTAGTTCAAAAACCCTGGGTCAATGCTTCCAGAATCAGAGGTATTACTCACAGCAACGGACAGATTTACTAGGGCCTTGGAGGTCTCATTGAAAGTATCATGTTCAATCAAACGCAGAAAAAAAGCGTTGCTCCGTGGTGGAACGACAACCTTACCAGACTAAAGCAGGTGACCAGAGATGTTTATAATGTCTGCTACAGGCAAGGCCCATAGCAAACCTATAAGAACTGGCAGGAATATTGTGAGTATATTGAAAGAACCAGAGATTCAGACATTGTGAACTCAAGTATGTATTTATTTTCTAAACACTTAAAGCATAGACGAATTTTAAACACTTAGCGGCGTTTAATGAGTAAACACTTAAGTGTTTAATTAGTAAACGTTTGTAGCGTGTTTTTTGTTATGAATAATAAAAATTTGTTGATGGAACTATTAATCAATATTTTATAATACTATCATGGCAAAAAGTGAAGAAAAAAATAAAAAAAAAACAAAAAAATCCAATCCAAGTGCCGTTTTTCAAAGCGGTCCCCCGACTAAGTACAAACCACTTCCAATATTGCTTTACTTCCGTGATAGAACCACTGCAAATCTCATTTTTTGAAAGTGTTTTATTTCAAAACGCTTAAAACGTTTTATTTTGACTTCACCCATTTGATTGACATTGTAGACTTTTGTAGACGCTTTTAAGTGTTGTAAAAGTGTCGACAATGTTAATCAAATGGGTGACGTCAAAATAAAACGTTTTAAGTGTTTTGAAATAAAACATTTCTAAAACCTCAGATTTGCTATACTGATAATTTTACATTCGTAATATTTAAGCAGCTTTATGGTTTTATTTTCATATTAAAAAAATACCTGTCAACAAAGGCGTAAAAATTTCAGGATAAACTAAGTTAAATAAATGAAAACAACAAATGAAGTAAAAAAAGGCCAAAAAATGAAGAATAGGTATATTCTAAAATAATTTTGGATGTAATTTTGGTTACTTTTTATACGCTTTATATTAGCTTCATTTGTAACTATGTAAAAAATCTTGGAAGTTGACCCACTTCCCGGTTTCCGATTGGGCTGAAATTTTCTATACACGTTTAGTTTGGATGACAATGCAGTCTAACCATAGATGGCGGCCGATTTTTGCAATTGGGTTCTACGACCCCCCGAGATGGGTATCAAGTGAAAATGTATGACAGGTAAAATGCAATTAGCTGTGTGGCGTCATTCCAAATTCAAAATGGCCACACAGAATGGCGGAAGATATATAATAGACTAAATATTAAAAAATATACTTATCAACATCAAATTTTGCACATATGCATAGTTCGCGTGACAATGCAATCTGACTTTTTTTATAAAAAAATCAAGATGGCGGTTCCAAGATGGCGGGAGAATTTTGCAATTGTACTAACCGGCCCCGCGACATGGGTATCAAATTAAAGGCTATGACAAGAAGAATACAATTAGCTGTGTGACTCCATTCCAAATTCAAAATGGCAGCCAACACAAATTTCTTTACAACCCCCCCGCTATCGGTATCAAATGAAAGGCTATGACGAGTAGAATACAGTAGCCTATGTGACGTCATTTTATATCTAATAGGGCGGCCGCCACACAATATACATATAATAGACTAAAAAGTAGAAAGTAAAAATAAATAATTTAAAAAATCTAAAAAATACGCTTTTATTTTAAAATTAGCATAAAAGTAAGAAATAATTTTGAATGTAAAGTCTTTATTGCTTCAGCCAGTATATGGGAACAGCCTACCTTTAGAAATCAAGCTCAGAATAAAATTAATGAGGTTATTGGTAAAAATTATAAATATAACTTACTTAAATGTAAAAAAGCGTGGGGCGCTAACTAAAAGTTCCAATATTAATAAAATAAGAATATACGTAAAGAGCGCCCCACGCTTTTTTACATTTAAGTAAGTTATATTTATAATTTTTACCAATAACCACATTAATTTTTTTCTGAGCTTTATTTCTAAAGGTAAGCTGTTCCCATATACTGGCTGAAGCAATAAAGACTTAACATTCAAAATTATTTTTTACTTTTTAGTTCATTTTAAAATAAAAGCGTATTTTTTAGTTTTTTTAAACTATTTATTTTTAACTTCTGTTTATTACTCAAATAACAACAATTGCATTTTTTTCGCCATTTTGAAAAAACAATTTAAAATTTTTTATCAGATCTCGTAGAGAATTTTTGGACCTTTAATTTAAAAAAAGAAAGTTCATTTTTGTTAACGTGAACTCAAGATATTTAACTTTTTGTATTTTCGCCAATTGTTAATTAACAAATGCATATTTTGAGCTATAATTTGGACTGTATCATTTTGAAACCCATTCATTTCATGTGATAAATTGAAAATTTTTTTAAGTTTTATAGAAACTTATTTTCAAGCATTAGAGTGTTAATTGAGTGATTTTTTTTTGTTTTTTTCATAAAGCTTCGTTGCAAAATGCAATAACTTCCTTGTTTCTTAAAATTCTAGTTCTTTTGTATGATAATAAAAATTACCCCATAAAATTAAATGTTTTATTTTTTTATTTCTGAAAAAAGTACACCTCTAATGGATCACCCAGTATTTCATTTTTAGAGAGACACTTCCCACCCCTAAACATTTTACCGTTTAAAAATAAAACGCTAGAGCGTTTAGTTCCCCATAAGTGCTTTATCATAAATCAGTGTTTACCTTTCCAAGTGTTTAATTGGCGAATAAGTGTTTTACTTTTAAACACTTGTGTTAAGGTTAGAATTTTGTGGTAAACACCTTACGCGTTTAATTTCTGTTAAATGCTTTAAGTGTTTAAGAATCAAACACTTTAGCGTTTAAATTTTGTGCATTAATTGCTTCTTCTGTTTTAAAAGTAAACACTTCCCACTATTAAATACTAAATACTATTAAATACTATCGTTTAGATATAAAACACTAGAATGTTTTATTTCTCAACACCTGCTAAACACTTGGATTTGCAGTGAACAGACTAAGCAAGATTTTAAAAAAAAACCGAACTTATGCTGTTCACTACAAGAACAAAGAAACCAATTTTCAACTGTCCAAGATTGGATGGAGTACTGCTTCATTCTAGTCTCAACGGTCAAGTGCATGCCTAGGGATTATACTTGACCCTAAACTGAAATGGAGTCTCAATAATGAGGAAAGAGTCAGGAGGGCCTATATAGTTTCTACTCAAGCAAGAAAATGTTTGGGAAGAAATTCATCCCAACTACCACAGAGTACATTATCCCCAAGTTGGAGTTAAGTACGAACTTCAAAGTTAAATTTCCAACAAGACGGCAGTGCGAAAGCGGATATGTTTTAGCAGATATGAACACAATAATCTACACACAGACGGTTTAAAGATAAACTGCGGAGTAGGTGGTGCCGGGTGTTCTCTGAATAATGCAATATAGCCAAAAAATTCTGGCTCTCGGACGGATTCAGGGTCTTCCAAGCATAAATGGCGTCTCAACTAGCGAGTGAAGAGAAATCTTCAAGAGAGAATATGGCGGTGGTAAGCTGCCATCTTGGCGCTCAACTATACCCTGATTTCATCAAAACTAGAGCATCACGAGATCTCGACAAACTCGAGAGTCTCGTCTTGGTCTCGATTCGAGACGAGAGTAAAGTTCGGTCTCGGCAAACATATTCTCGTCGAGACGAGATTATTCGCTTGAGATCTCGTCGGCAAAATCAAGTTTGGTGAAATGAAGTATCTGATGAAGCGCGCACGCGCCGTTCTTTTCAAAGCTGGGATGTGGTTTTCTGGCACGTATAAACACATTTTTGCCTTTTGTTTTCATTCGCCGGTTACGTATAGGTTGAGTCTATAAGTAGAAGAGCCGTGATGGGCTCATAAATGTATATTCGCTCCGGGAGACCAGACGAGACAAGACTTGACGAGATTAGGATGGGCAAGATCCGCCGTGAGTCGAGGCGAGACTCAAAATGGTCGAGACTTACCGATGTCGAGACGAGAGTATTAAAAATCTCGTCTTGTCTCGGTCTCGTGATGCTCTAATCAAAACTAATCAAGAAATGCTCAGGTCAGCTCAAACGCATAAGCAGTTATGTAAATATCACTCTACTGTGGGTTCCACGCCATAGGAACATAGAAGGAAACGAGAGACCCGACGAATTAGTAAGGGACGGTTCGAACATGGTTGCCTATTCAGGGGAAGTGGTAGATGTTATAAGACATATTTACCTACACTTCCTATCCTTGGCCAATGCACGATGAAAATATATGCAGCACGGCCAAAAGAGCATGGCCATCCTACAACAACAACAAAACTGATAACCTCCTAAAGCTATCCCGCACGAACCCAGCCAGAGCTATAGCTGTGTATATGGAACGCGTGTGCAAAAGTCCGGCATTAGCCAGGACCAGGCACAGTTTATTGACAGCCACGTACTGAATGAGCTTGAAGACCATGCAACAGAGCATCTAACGAACTTGATGCAGTTCTTGAATGCTGCAAAGTGGATCTAAAAATCGTAACAAGCCTAGTGGTCATGAGAATGGATGGTGTCAAAACGGCGCTACTACGCTAATTGGAGCTCAGCACAGAGTATGTGGGTCTCGCCACTTTAACCAAATCTTACCAACCAAACTTTTTGCTATTTTATCGGAGATGCGACAAAAATCCCTGAGTGCGTGTACTATAAAAAAGGGACTTGCTAAAAGCTGGAGTCAATGATTGCAATGATTGCATGGCTCTAACACAAAACTAAGAAAATACGCCATCAAGCTATCTATTTCGAGATGCTAAGTAAGTTTATTATAATACTAGCAAAAACCCGCGTGGGTTGCAACGCCTTTTAATAAAATAAGATTATGTATGCACAGTCCGCGGTAGGAAAAAGGTATAATGAAAAAAGAACAAACCTGCAAAAATTTATTTTGGATACTTAAAAAAATTTAGAATAAGTTACACCATTTTTAAGATTTGAGGATGAAAAATTGTGTACTACGTGCACAACAGGCACATATTCAGAATCGTCCGCATAGATTTTGCTATGCCGGGGAATTAGACGCCCTCTGCAGAACTTCGCTCATGGCACCCTCCTCCCCTCCAAATTGTTTTTCCTTAAAAAGCGCCTAAAAAGTTATCAATTTTGCAAATTTGGCCCCCACCGTGCAGCCCAAAAATGCACAATTTGGTGCCCCTAAACACCTACATTTCCTTTCTTTTTTTTCTTTCGGCTTGAGACGAACAGAAGAGGGAAAGAATGCCCATCATATAATCATGCAGCCGATGTTACGGTATTTTTTCAAAGAGCTTCAAAATAAGCTATAATTAATGTTCTGGCAATTGGAGCTAAGATGTGAAGATTTTCGGCTTTACCAACTCTTCAACAATCCACATACAGCTGCCCGTGGGAGAAGCATTGCTTTATTAGATCAAGTCCAACAACTTTCAGTGATTGTCCTTCTTTTTAAAATAAAAGGGTATTTTTTAGTTTATATATTAGATTTAAAATAACATCACTTAGCTTACTCATACCGAGGGCGTTGTAAAGAAAAAGGTAAACCGCCCCTTTGTGTTGGCGGCCATTTTGGATTTGGAAAGACCCTACACACATAATAGTATTCTACTTGTCACACCCTTTTATTTGATACTCATACCGAGCGCGTTGTAAAGGAAAAGATAATCCCCCGTTTTGTGTTTCCCGCCATTTTGCATTTGGAATGATACCCTTGAATTTGATACCCATACCGAGTGCCTTGTAAAGAAAAATGTAATCCGCCATTTTGTGTTGGCCGCCTTTTTGAAATTTGAATGACGCCACACACATAATAGTATTCATTTGATACTCCTACCGAGCGCGTTGTAAAGAAAAAGGTTTTGTGTTGTGTTTTGTGTTGGCCGCCATTTTGTGTTTGCCCCCTTTTTAATTTGAAATGACGTCACACAGCTAATAGTATTCAACTTGTCATAACCTTTCATTTGATACCCATACCGTGGCTTGGGGAACACAATTGCAAAATTCGGCCTCCATCTTGGAACCGCCATCTTGATTTTTTTACAAAAATGTCATATTGCATTGTCACGCGAAGTATGCATATGGGCAAAATTTGGGGTGGATCAGTTACATGAAAGTGGGTCAAAATCAAGTTACAAGAGGCGTAGAACGTAAAAAATGGTGAAACTAATATTAATTAATTAATTAAAAAAAACGAATTAAAATTTCGAAAAACGGAAACTTTTAGGCACCTGTTTGGGTATCCATGCATCTACAAAAAAAATCAGATTTCTATCTCTTCTAGTTTGGCTCCAACGCGTGACGGTTCGCACAAGCAGACGCACAGCCAGACACTTTCTTTTATTAATATAGATAGATAGATAGAATAAAAATGGAGAACAAATAAGCAAGAGTTTATGTTAATAGTAGGAAACGCTAATTGAGTTGCTACATTCCCTTATAAACGTCTTTTTGTAAGGTTTGAGTTAATTGAAAAATCATCCATATCTGTTTCAATTATTCATTCTGAAAACTAGTCTTTACCCTGATCTAATACATGTGACACCTTCTCATATTGTTGTGCCTCAATTATATTATATAAGCATGACAACAAATCAATATTTTTAAATAATACAGAAATATTTATGTTAGTACATAGATAGTAATTTTTAAATATCCAAGAATTTTGTAATTACAATCACAGAAATTTATCACATTCCTAAATTTTGCCATTTATATGTAATTGCGTTAAAAGCGATAAGAATCCTGTGTGTCAATAATCCATTAACCAAAAATTAAACAAACTAAGGTAAAAACAAAAACTCAATTACTTTTATTCGACAGCACTAGAATACCGAGGTCAATCCTCCAAAAGGCAATAATTATGACCACAAAAATAGTAAAAATATAAAAACAAAAACTGTTCGGCTACGCTCCCGAATGAAACAAAACCCAACATTCACCTCAAGTTTAGAAATTAAACTAACATGAGAAGTTGGAGATAGAGATGAACTCTGCTTCTCTGGATCAGCGGGATTAAAAAATATCAAATCAGTTATTTTAGGCAAATCACATTAAATGAATATAACAGAGTGACCAGAGCACCAACACCGTTCCACCAGATTGTAGAAATATTACAATGGACCCAGAATCACGGCTTTCAGGGCATCAAACTTTTAGCGGATTATATACAGAACCTATCTTATAGTTCAATCGGAAGTTGCTATGTTTCTTTTGTAATTGTATTAATTTCGTTAATGATTATTTAACGGGAATAATAAATGGCTTAGATAATAAACGATCATATTCTTGTGTAGGATCAAATCTGTTGCCGGTGACTACGGTGACATTTGATAACTTGTATGGTTTTCAAATATATAAAATTTCGGTTTGACAACACAGAATAATACAAATGGACAATTTCGGCACTGATTTTAGAGCTTGTGGGGTGTGAAAGTATCATAGATCCTTTTATATGATCGCTGTTAAAAGATCCATCTTCGACAGTCATAACCAAAAGATACTAAAGTATGAATGTATTTTTATGATGAGAGTGATTTAATATTAGGGAACACAATTACTGTGTATTTTTACGGTTTTTGCAGTTACGGCAACAAACTTTGTACACCCACAGCTTTCTCGTTTCCGTCTATGTTCCTATGTCCACTAGCTAGGAGGGCGACATTTCTGAATCCAGAACTTTTATAGAGAGCCAAGTCTCATCTATGAAAGTTCCAATGCTACATACTTGTGTAGGTTCAAAGATCATTGTCTGGAAGGCTTTCAGGATCGCCAGCACATCCGCGCTTGAAAATAACTAGCGTACACCGGAATGGAACCCGACAGTAAACTTTTTGGCCTCGTTCCACTACGACGGACCGTCTGTTTTCTCGGTCCGTCTATAGAGACGGGTATGCCAGTGGCAGTACAATTTATATAAAACTGTTCACTTTTAGACGGATCTGGGATCAGGGGTTTTAAACGTACGTTTTGTCACTGCGAAGAGCCGTCTAAACACTCGGACCGGATATAGTGTGAATGAATCCGCCGTCTAGATGGCACCGATGTGCTCCCTTCAACCCCGCGGATCACCCCACACACATCATTTCGGCGTCTGCGCTCGTTTAAACTGGATGTCGATACATGTACGTTAATCTCCCTGGTCCGTCTTAGTGTGAACACGCACGTCCGGACGTAGTCTTAGTGGCTCCAGATAAAGTCCTCCGTCAACGGTCTCTGACGTCTTGGAGCCGTCGGTGAATGTTTGTATATCGAACTTCCTCAGGATGTCTCCGTTTCTCTTCTCTTTTCTTGAGGGTATTTCGACCGAGAAGCCCTTGCTGAAGGTCAATCTAGGGGGAAGGTAGTCCGTGGTTGTTCCGGACCTCTAGTAGCAGGTTCAAGATGTTGTTATTGCTATGTCCGTAGGGTTTTGAGGTTTAGGACTCGGACTCCCCGGAGTCTGAGGACACTACCCGAGGCTAAGTGTTTGATGTGAAGATAGGGGGAGTAGGTGCAAGAAAACATCAAGGGTGTTCGTGGGGCACGTTGCCATGGCTTCTGTTGGCCCTATTGTTGCTGTCATTTGGACCCTTCGCAACAGGTCCTGGTCAGTGCTGGCCATAATAGTAACGAACCATGCGCTAGAATTGGGCTTTCCACAGCCGTGGACATCCCCAAAACCATCTTTGGCTTAAGAGCCCATCTCTGGCCTAGGGTATTTTTACAGGCATAGAAGGCTATGCACTTATGCAGGCTTTCCTTACCCTTTCTTCGATGTTCGACTTCCAGTTGAGTTTTGTGGATTACAACAAGAAATTTCACCTTGGATGACAAATTGAGGATGTGCCCGACCAGCCTGGCGAGGTTGAAAGTGGGAATTTTTGTTTTCTCTTGGAGTAGCATCATCTCAGTTTGCCCGCATTGACTGCCAGACCGCATCCCGCTGCCAACTGTATTTATGTATCCTTCCACAATTTCACTAAGGAAACATTTCTGATACCATTATCACTAGACATCGGATTATATGCATTTCTTTCTAATATGTAAATAAATGTGCCAAAATTTGGGTATATGTTTACTTTTGATTGTTGATTCGATTGCAGCTAGCATATCCGAATATGCAAATAATAATCATAAAATATGCAAACTGCATATGCAATAAATATGCATAAATATGCAAAATATATGCAAAACGTAACTTAATATATAATTTTATAATAAAAATATACATATGAAAATTTATGATTTTCCTATTATTATAGAGTAAGAAAAATGATCATTTATTTCCGGACACTTAATTTTTTTTGTAACTGATAGTTTAGATAAGACTAATAGTAGATAAGTCAGCCACCAGAATCTTGGTGGGGGTGTTGAGGAGGAGATGTACATATTGTCACGACCGGGCCCACCACTACTCACGCAGCTAACTTACTACCCGAAAGGAATAATTTCAGAAGGGAATCAATTGGCATGAAATTACCAGGTCACTTGCAACGCTTACTCTGGGACTACTTTTGTATTAGTCCGGGATGCAGCGTTGCAAGTGAGCTGGTCATTTCATACCAATTGATTCCTTTTTGAAATTATTCCTTTCGGGTAGTAAGTCAGCTGCGTGCGTAGTGGTGGGCCTGGAGCGCGTTCAAAAACCTAACTATGATTAACCATGGCTAACTATGGTAAACTTTTGTCGTTCAAAAACTCCGTAGTTAACTACAACATAACCACGAGCATAACTTTTTGGCGTTCAAAAATTCCTGTGGTTATCCATGGTGTAGTTAAATTTTAACCCTGCTCGGGAGCATGGTTAGCGATAGTTAAGAACAAGAAGAATAAAAACAACTCTCTGACAGTTGTTTTAATGGTAAACACAAATTAAATAAATTAATGGACACAAAAGAAATAATCGAAGCAAATAGCGGAGATTATTTTATGGAAAAAATTTTTTTCATTTTCTTTAACTCGTAGTTAACCACAGTGCGTTCAAAAACCTCCATGGTTAAACATAAACTTGCGTGGTTAAGTGAAGTTATGCAGTATAACCACAGCTTACCTCGGGGTTTACCATTGTAAGGTTTTTGAACGCGCTCCTGGTCGTGACAATATGTACATTTTCTCCCCACAACCCCCACCACGATTCTGGTGACTGGCTCTTCGCTCTTGCTTCTATTATTAGCCTTACCTAAACTATATGTCCTGAAATGACCATCAAAAATGCAACGCTGCCTCCCGGACTAGAATGTAATCTGCAGCTTATCCAAACAAAATTCCTTGCTCAAATACTTTTGCACGGTAGTGTATATGTTATAATGCATATGTAAACACACATCATATAAAGAAAAAGAATTGAAATATAAATACGATCGAAAATTTAAAATGATCTATAAAATTTGGATGAAATTTTGGGTTTAATAAGAAAATTAGTATAAACAATTATATGCAAAAAATATGCAAATATGCAAAAAATATGCAAATATGCAAAAAGCATATAATATGCAAAATATGCAAAAATTATTTTGTAATAAATTAATGCAAATTATCCAAAACAAGTTTTGATTAAAGTGCCATTAATTTATTTCTATTAACAAAAAATATGCATTTGCATATAATCCGATGTCTAATTATCACTAGGTCCTTTTCGTATGCTTATACCTTAGCTCCGACTTTCGTTTCGATTTTGTAGTATGGTATTTATCGTTACTAACCACAGTAATGGGGAGGTCTCGCCTCCTTGTGGTCAGTGGCGGTTCGTAAGGTTCAGGATAAGGGAAGCAATGCGTAGGGCGTCAAAGCTAATGTACCCCGCGAGCGATAAAAGTAAAGGTATCGGCGGCTTTAATTAAAAAAACTGAAAAATAACAAATTTGGAAACGAATTAAGTAATTAACCCCATGCAAAAAGTAGAAACCCGTACTACCAATCTATATTCTTTTTATTTTAATATAATAAAAAATAATATAGTAAGATATACATACAGTGGCGAACAGAAGTCAACGTACACCATACAAAATAGCGAAAATTCGTATTTTTATTTTATTTTTAAAAATTGAAAAAAATTGTGATATTACAATATACGTATCAAAACATTTTTTCGAAATTCCATAATAAATTATTTCTACAAAAAAAATAACAAAAAAGTGAAATATACAGAATTCACAAATAGCAAAAGTCTACGTACACTTAAAAATTTTTATTATTATTTTTTGTAGAAACAATTTCATTATGCAATTTCAATATAATGTTTTTGTACAGAGGATTGTACTTATTTATTTTGTAATATCACAATTTTTTATGCTATAGTAAACGAATTTTCGCTATTTTATATGGTGTACGTTGACTTTTGTTCGCCACTGTATAACACAATTCAAAAAAATAATCTCGCTCTATTCCTTTAAATCGTCATTAAAGAGAATCATAAAAAACAAATGGAAGCTACAAATTTTCAGCTTCTTCAATACACACCTCCTGCCAACCCATTAGAATAAAGAGAAAGTTCATCCATCATCGCTCTTTTTTTATCTCCACAGCAGGCGAAACCAGAGCAGTTTAGTTGGGGGACTGCTTTGATAAAACCACACTCGCGCTTGGAAAGGAAAAGGCAATAGAAGATAAACAAAATAAAAGCTTTTCGATACCCGAATCACATAACCACAGGCGTCCATGAAAATTCTTTATTAAAAAAGCTTTTTTATAATGCTCCTAGAACGCTTTTGCGTTTTTATGCTCCCCTGCAATGACATGCAATGTTAAAAAGTATATGGAACTGGAGCGTAAGGCCATTCATACACGAGGGAGCATGGTTGCGGAGCAAAAGCTTTTTTCGGGCAAGGGAGGCGTGGGGAGATGCAATAAGTGGAGAGTTTCGTGCTCCGGTGGAGACTTTTGTGCTCCTGCCTTTGGCCTGCGAACACGGAAAGCATGCACTCACACCAATAAGAAATCAATGCTTTGGCGATGAAAAAAAACTTTCAAACAGTAAAATTTGGTCAAAATTTGTATATAATAAGAAAAAACTTTTAATTATTGGGAATTCAAAGGGAGTGAGTGAATTTTTTCAAATAAATTATTTCATAATAGCGAAAAAACCTCCATTTTGTTTTTAATAAAAAATTTGACATCTCACTAATACGAACAAATATCACGTAGCAACACAAAAGCTGCTTCTATCGCTGTTGCTCCGTGTATTTTCAGAAAACTTGCAGCAAAGCTTTTGGTTGCAGAACCATGCTCCCTCGTGTATGAATGGCCTAACGGGAGCGCTGTAAGCTTTTTAAGGAGTGCTCAAACAGCGCTATTGGAGCCCTCCATTTCCCGCTGGGAACGCAAACCTTTGCTTGAGTCTGAGTTCAATTGAATTGAATGGGTTGGACTTTTCACGTTGCCAGCGGGAAATGGAGGGCTCCAATAGTGCTGTTTGAGCACTCCTTAAAAAGCTTACAGCGCTCCCGCTACGCTCCAGTTCAATATACTTTTTAACATTGCATGTCATTGCTACGTTTTTATGCTCTTTCAAAAGCGTTCTAGGAGCATTATAAAAAAGCTTTTTAATAAAGAATTTTCATGGACGCCTATGGATATGTGATCCTACCCAGCAAACCAAACTTTCCGAATTCCTACAAGTCGAAAGGTTTTCGGAAGTAATACAACAACAAAAACTAAAGCTTTATATGTGGCGTTTAGACGAAACTAGTTCAAAAAGAATTCGGAAAACAATTTCGCAACAATGTCACAAAGAAGCCGGTAACAAATTTTCTTAAAGAAGTAGGAAAGAAATAGGAACATTCCTGTCAAACTTCACTGTGAAAATCGTGAGTCTTTGAGTGAAGTGCGCGAGTGGCCTTTTGGTGGATTTATTTTATAATTCAATTTCCCAGCAAACCAAATGTTAAGATATCTTACCGAATTCGTTACGGAAATTCGTATATTTCTCCCGAATTCGCAATCGATTTGTGAACAAATTCGGAACGAAAAATATATGAAGGGGTTGACACGACATCGTTACAAAAATTCTTTTCGAATTCGTTACGAAATTTAGTAAAGATTTAGCAAAGCTTTTTTTTATTAGGGGTAATGCTTGCTTTTACGTTTAGAGCTATGAGAGCTTCCCGAATCAGTTAAGTACGATATTCTTATGTCTAGGAAGGCTGCCAATGCATATTGTTTGTAATGTCGGGTAGTTTAAATGGTTCCAACGACCTCGTGCAAAGCTGTCTCAATCAGAGGTGACTGAGGTAGGCGGATGTTGGAGTCGATGACCCTTTCCAGTGTTTTAAGCACGAAGGATGTCAGGCTAATCGGCCTATAGTCCTTCGCGGATTCGTGACCTCTTCTACCTATCTTTGGGATGAAGACATGGTAGTTTCTGTAGCATGGCTAGTAATATACTGTCCGGGCCGGGTGCTTTGAAGGGGGAGGAGCTTTAAGGAGTATCCACACACATCCGGGCCGTGCCCGGGACGTCACAGGGCCGTGTTCTGTCATGTGCGAGCGAGCCCGTGCCCGGACACGGACAGGTGGGAACGAGTAAAGGAGTATCCACACATATTAGTGTTCCGTCAGTGGTTCAGAAAATATTGGTGCGTACACTTAATATGAACTCGTTCACACATGTCCGTGTCCGGGGCGGAGAAAAAGTCTAACGTCCCGGCCACGTCCCTGATGTGTGTGGATACTCCTTTAATCGTTCAGATGACCTTGCAGCATCAATGCATAGTAAAAAACAATTTTTTGATGAAAAACGTATTTGAGTATATAAACGGGATCTACAATATTAATTTAGAATTGTAAAAAAAAATGTGCGCATTCAAAACTCAGTATGACAAGTTTATTAACAAAAATTGTCAGCCAGACAAGTTCTAGTAGAGAGAAGAGATCTTAAACTTTATTTAAAAAAAATCAAGGAGGTGTTATGTAGTGCATTTTTATAAAAAAAATAATTTATAACAGAAGGTCTGTCAGATGTTAATTAAAAAAAATTGTCAGCCAGACAAATTTTTCCAAAAATCGTTCATTATTTACTACAAATTGTATAAATTTCAAGGAGGTGTTTTGGGAAAAAAAATCATTTTTTTTAGCTAAATTCAAAAATTCATAAAAAAATAACAATTAACAAATTTTTACTAGTCTGGCGTGCGTAACATGTTTTTTACATGTTTTTCAGCCATTCTCACTATATAATTTTGAGGTGTTCTATGGGGTAGCTTTTTTGTCATGGGAGCCTACACTAGTAGTTGTGGCGATTTCCATACTTTCCATAATCTGTTTAATGCACCTCTAGCTTTTTTAATCCTACTCAAAGTGTTCTTCTTCGCACCTCCCTCCTTAGTAATTATGCTACCGAGGCAATTGTATTCCTTCACGTCTTCTATTGTGCTATCTTTTTTTATTAAAGGGATACTGTTTGTAGTATTAATTCTCATTGATTTTGTTTTTTGTACATTTATTCTAAGACCTCCTTTCAATGCACACATTTCTAACCTGTCTATTTCTCTTTGCATGTCTTCTCTTGTATGACAGTGAAATCCCTCTCCCGGCATGGCCCTCATTTTCCATATGGGGCCCACACGGTGCTGACGCATACCGGCTTGAAATGCTGGTCGCGTTACGGTAGACTTACGCCGCATTTCGAGTTGGTCGAAGTTAAATCTACTTCAGGTAAATCCATCGAAGTCTAGTTTTATCTTTTTCTGTCTCTTTCCTCTCATCTCTCATCCTGTTCTACCAGAAATCGTTTTAAATGGAAATGAACCCCACGTGCGTTTGCAAAGTAAAAATCCAAGAGTTGTTCTGAATAGCTCTATGACCTGGCGTGACCAAAGCAAAACGTATGGTTTTCTGTTAAAACTTAGCTACCGTGGGTTGCTTAAAAGAACTGTCCATATGAATTTAGTGAAAGTCTTATGGGGCCCCTAGACTATCAATAATATTGTGCAATATTTTGATTTGCGCAATATTATTGACGGTGATATTGAAGGATTGTCTGGGGCAAAGAAGGAAGCCGTCAATATTTTGCTCAATATTATTGCACAATATTATTGACTGTCTAAGGTCCTCTTTACTCCTACCTCATCTATCAAGTAGTTTTTAATGATTGCGTACGCTTTGTAGTTCGGAGAAATTAGCAAAAAAAAACGCACGAAAGGAGACAAAATTCCAAAATGGCTGAAAATTGGCCCAAGAGCTTCCTTCGTATATTTTGGCCGAAAAGTGATTTTTGGAAACTGTGACCTTGAATAACGTCGAAAGGGTTAAGTTTTCGAAAAAATTATGAGAGATCTTTTTTGTACGCAATAACGTTTCGTATTGCCGGATCAAAAAAAATTTCGAATAAACCAGTTTTTGAGTGATTTTTTTGCCAAAAAGTAATATCTCTGGCGGCCATGCTTTTTTTTGTGATTCCGAAATTGGGTGCCTTCCATTTAGACACAGAAAGACAATTGTGTCCGACACAGTGTGTCGATCTGTGTCGTTCTGTGCAAACCCAAATGGAACACTTAAGTCCGTCACAGCGCACTTTCCTCGTTTTTATTTTTGTTTGACAAGAAAATCGTAAATATTATGTTGCTCAGTTCTTAATTACCCGACATCTTATAAATGCTGGGAATCTTAAAAATGAAACAATATTGTTGTAGATTATAAATTGACGATCACATTTCAATTAGCTAGGGTTGGTAGCATTGTCTTAGTTGTGCCCGGCTGTGTCTAGCTGTGTCGTTGATGGAACACTTCTGTGTCGGACAGAGCGTAACACTGTGTCTCTCTGTGTTAACTGGAAGGCACCCATTGTTTTCTTAAAAAGTCCCAAGGAAGCTGTGGACCAATTTGCACCCATTACGGAATTTTGTCTCCTTAAAATGCTAATTTCCCCGGACTATTGTCTATTATCTTATCTCATGCCTTACCCTAGACCAGGGGTGGGCACGCATGAGGTCAATGAGAGCTGCATCTGGGTTTTTCATAATTATAAAGAGCCGCATAGTATATAAGTTCAAAAATCATATTTTATTAATATTGAATTAATAAGATAAAATATTCTACACAAGTCTTAAGTGCTATTTAAAATAGATAGTTATAAGAGAAAAACATTTAGAAAAATAAAATACAAAACAATTTCAAAATTAAATAAAAATAAAATATAATAAAAAATGCAACATTATCCTTTGGTCAAATCTTTGAAATTTGGCGTATAATTTGTCAAAGCTGTTCGCAGCAGTTCTGTGAGATGCTGATTGGTCAACTGTGAACGATATTTTGACTTCACGAACTTCATTGTGGAGTACAAAGACTCACAGCAATATGTTGTACCAAAAATTGAAAGTAGACGGCAAGCAGCTTTCTTTAAGTGTGGATATTTCGATTCTGGTACTAGTTTCCAAAATTCGATTACAGAAGTAGATATATGCTGCATTTGCAATGCTTGATCCTCTTTCATCTCTAATAATTCTAATTCCGCAGCAGCTTTTTCAACAAGTATTATTTCAGAAGCTGGAAATCCATCTTCAATAATATCACAAATAAATGGGTTAACAAAATATGCAAATGTAGATTTAAAACTTTTCAAATCTGCAAATCTACGTTTTAAATCCGCTTTCAATTCTTCCAATTTGGCTGCGTATTCGTCTATTTTTTCTTCTTTAATATTAATTATATTTGCTTTTATTCGTGGAAAATGATAAAATTTTTGAGACTTAATATCATTGATAAAAATCCAAAGTTTAGCTTCAAAACTAAATACAGTTTGTGACAAATCCATAATAATTTTTTCCTTTCCTTGTAAAGCCAGATTAAATGTTTGCAAATGTTCCATTATGTCTGCAAAGAACATTAAATCAGAAAGCCAAATTTCATTTTCTAATTCTGCGTAGGTTTTTCCTTTTTCTTTTGTAAATGTTATAATAGGATTTAGAAGATCTACAAAACGGCTCAAAACATTGTACGTTGACAGCCATCTTACTACACACCATAGGGACAGATCACTGGGCAGTTCATCAGTTTCGTTATTTACTCGTAACTCTTCTAAAAAGTTCTTAAATTGACGATGAGTTTTGGCATTTGTTCTAATAAAATTCACAATTTGCAAAACAATCTTCCACACATTTTCGTATTTTAAATACTTTGCTATGAGATGCTCGCGGTGAATTATGCAGTGCAGAGGTAAAAAACATGGAATTTTCGGATCGTTGTTTAAAAGACCAATAAGGCCTTGGTTTTTCCCTATCATTGTAGGTGCTCCGTCAGTTGCAACACTTACAAGTTTATATAGAGGCAGTTCAAACCTATTTATTGCCACATCAAGCGCGTTTCTGACATCGATACCACGAGTTGTTTCGGTAAGAGCTACAAGGTCTAACATTTGTTCCTTGACATTTAAATCTGCAGTTACATAGCGGACAAAAACGGCCAACTGTGGAACATCCTGAATATCTGTAGACTCGTCGAGGGCTAAACTGAATGCTGTACAATTTTTCAAATCAAATATCAAAGTTTTTTCAACATTTTTGCTAATTTCACCAATGCGACGCTCAGTTGTACGGCGTGACATAGGCACCTGTGCGATCAATTTACGCAATTTTGAATTATATGGATCCAAAACTTTAACTACTTCTTCCAAGTTTTTTTTATAAATTCCCCTTCTCCATATGGGCGTTTGGCACGAGCGATATTCCAAGCTATAAAAAAACTAGCTTCTTTGGCTCTATCATCTTCGGCAATAAAGAAGACAAGAGTCCTTTTTGCTTACGAAAACCTGATTGCAATAATTTAAGCTTCTCTGTTCGCAATCTTGAATTTACTGGATATTGAGTTGAAAAGTCAGTATGACTTACTTCATAATGTCGACGTAAATTGCTTACTTTATAGTTAGCAATTGTAACTTTACAAATAAGACACAACGACTTTCCATTATTGTCAATAAAAGCAAACTTTTCTACCCATTCTTCTTGAAAGGTTCTATTTTCCTGATTGTATTTTCGTTTTTTAATGTTTTCTGAGGTCATATTAACCGATTTGTCTGAAAATGAAACAAAAAAAGTAAACAAATTCACGCCGCGAAAAACTTCACTTCGTTAAGAAGTCTAATTTTAAATTGCTTAATGAAAAAGTTTTCTTACCAGATTTTTTGAAAAAACACAAATATGACACTTAACTAATAAGAAAACTATTACTGAACTAAATGACCACTTACAACGTTATACACAAAAAATATATTTAAGAAGAACTAAGGAAATTTATATTCACAGTTTTTGGGTTTTTCTTCTCTATGTTCTAGAAGCGCGCCCAATACAAAATATTACTCAACTCTTTAAAATTATGTGAAATTCATGTGAAAGAAAATAAAAACGAAAATAGTTTTTTCCATGCCTTTCTTAGAATTATAAGCATTCTGATATTGCTTTGAGATACGGAATTAAGAGCATTTCCACACCCGTGTGGAATATTCATTAATTTAAAGAGATTTAATTGGAGCCGCACTTGACTCAACGAAGAGCCGCATGCGGCTCCGAGAGCCGCGTTTGCCCACCGTTGCCCTAGACATTTAATGATAACCTTAAAGTAGAGTTTTTGTCGGTTATGATCAAATTCAATGATGATGTTGACATATAAGCCATACGAAACCAATTAAGGAATACCCGCATCGCACTGAGTATGCAAGAAACAAGCGCGTCACCACATGCTGTATAGTCTTCAATAGCCAAGGATCATGGTTTTTTCTAATTTAAGTTAGCCTTGTTTGGCTTGATAAATATATAAAAAAATAAAAATGCTCACATGACAAAAACTGCGGAATTAAACAAATGGAGTCTATTCTGAAACCTTTAATCTACGATAAGAATAATCTCAATAAATGCGCGGACATTATTATTTTTTTTTAAATAATCTCTTTTACGGCTGTGTGACGACATCCATATTTTATGCGTCTATTAAAAGAACCTTGCATAAAAATATCACAAAAATTTCTCATAAATCAATTTCTAATTGATATTAAAATATATAAATTTGGTTTTCTTTAAAAGAAGTCATTTTGTTAGTTTTGTGTGTTTCCTTTAGACAGTGCTTTTTTTATTAAGCTACTAGCAAATAAATTCTTTTATTTAGAAGCCCAGAGCTCACACGCTTTGTGATGTACGCGGTTCCATTATCTTAGCTAGAGTACAATTTCGGACAGCATTCTCTAGTCAGAGTGATAATAGAGAGTAGAATGAAAGAGCTGCCAATACTCGTACTATCGCGAGGCCTTGATGGCCGAATAGGAATCAGTTTCATGCCTATGCTTATAAGCAATAGCAAAAGAGAGAAGGGGAATTTCTATGAAGAGGGAAAACTGATAAGAAAGCAATGATAACAAGACATAAGAAGTTGGAAGGCATGAGAAGTCAAGGACCCTGTCGCTGAGAGTGGCTCGAACCCTGGCGTCTGGTAGAAAGATACTTGGATCGGTGCAGCTCCGCGTATATTCAGGAAACATGCAGCAAAGCTTTTGGCTGCAGAAGCATGGTCCCTCGCGAATTCCGACTAGCATTTTGAGGGGGTGAAGATAGGGCCCCAAATGAGGCTAGCCCACTGCGGGGGCCCGTTAGAGTTAAATAGACTAAAAAATTTGAGAATTTCGGCGTGGATATGCGAGTAGTAACTGTATCGAAAGCTTTATATTTTTAAACGCGAGTGTCGTTTTCCCAAGCGGTCCCCCAACTGAGTACTAATCACGTCCAACGCTACTTGACCTCCGCAATCGAGTATGCTAAATGACAACTTTATCGTCACCAACATAATTGCCTGAAATATGAAGCAAAGCCACAGCAAAAACTAAAGCTTTGTATGAGTAAAATTAAAGCTTAAGCTAAGAGCTTTTTAAAAAGCTATCCGGATATGTAAGACAGAAGTACGGACTGCCACATTTAATTTGTAGGCATAACATTAGCAGAAGATCTGCGCTGGAATAATCACATATTCCAAATTGGTAAACAAGCATCACAATGCCTGGGATTCCTTAAAAGGTGCAAATTCCTTCTTCAGCCAGGGCTACAATCTACAAGTCGTACATTCGTCCCCGCCTCGAATACAACTCGTATATCTGTGCCGGGGCCCGCAGAACCACCTTAGCTTGACTGGACAAGGGGCAAAACCGAGCTCTCAAACTTATTGGTAATAGCGCCTTTTGCTCTTCAATACTCATTAAGCCACCGTAGGAATGTAGCAGATCTTGCAAAATTTTAGCGTTTGTACCACAATGACGGCTCCACTGAAATAAGTAACCTTATGCCTCCACGGCAACATTTCTCCCACAATACAAGACTTGCCCGCTCACTCTCACAGTTTACAGCCCTCATCTTTGCGCACGCTCCGGATTAGAAATTCGTTTATAACAAGAAGAACTCGACTGTGGAACAACCTCCCACAGTCAGCATTCCCGAACTCATACAACACCCAAGAGTTCAAACGCAAGCTTCACCGCCATCTCCTTCAACACCCACTCGACTCCCCCTAATCTATCCTACTTTTCTCTCTATCCTTCGAGCTAAGCTTACTTCTAGACATTGTACTATGACGTGTACGACATGATATGACGGACTGGTAGTACAAAGGGTGACACCTGAGCTTAGACTATCACAAAAATATATTGAGTTTTACCTCATAGGGCCCTTATGAGAAACTAATAGGGCATACCTCACTTCAGTATCGCAGATTTACCTTTGTGTGGCGCTCATGAGAAATCTACGGGGAAAGCCCTCTTTCGGCATGCCGAAGAGTACATAAGCGAGTATCCTAAAGGCGAGGGGAGTTCAGAGGCACCTGGCGCACTGCTAGTCCATCACGGAATGCTAAAGAATGTACGACGGATATATTAAAGGATCAATGGATCCATAGACTCATACTGAATATGGAAAATGGAACATTAAGAAGCGTGTGGAGGTGAGATACGACCTGACACAGTGTCTGAGGTGACATTGGAGATCTCAATCGTTCCGGAGCATGACGTTTCGCTGTACTGCCCGAGGTGCCTGATTATCGAACAGGACATAGAGCATAACTACAGAAGTTTGCTGTGAATAGGACCAAGTTGAAAACGGCGTCCGAAATAACGATGAACGCCATCGACCAAATGAAGACAGCAACAAACCACCAGGACAAGAGAGGGGCGGAGAAACGCTATTAGGAGTAACAATTAAATTCTAATCTGTAAAATAAGAATAATAAGTTAGAGTCGCAGTCTCACATAACCAGCGGACGGAACCTTCGATCTACATATATTCCTCGCCAAAACAGATAAGATTTCTACGTGCATACGCGAAAGTAATAATTGCTTCGATAATACGTAATACGTGCCCTTGTCCCTATTGAAAATTCCCCTTCAAGGCCTATTACAGCCGGACCGCATATCGCCATTCTCATGTTTATTTTGTATGAGGCTTCTAGTGGGACCGATTCTATACATTCCATTCTTTGACGTTCAACTTTTTTTTCTCTTTCACTCAATGCAAAGTTTGAAACAGACTAGAGTTGAAAGGAGAATGGAAAGCAGCTCAGAATGGAAAGGAACTTTGCGTTCAACTTTTGTGTTTTCATTCCATTTTTTATGAGACATGAATATGAATGTACACGGATAGCTAATTTTTTACTTAAACTTAAAAATAGAAAAAAAGAAGTTTAATATGTGTAGACACGAGTTTCTTTCAAACCAAGAAATATGGCAGGATTGAACGTCAGAAAATTGAAATTGAAATGATGAATTGAATGTGTAGAACCGGTGTAGTATGCGTTTTCCATCTTTCAAAAGTCGAAAAGAAACTGAGCACTTCAAAAAGATAAAACAAACTGATTCCTATAAAAAAGCTGGAATCTTCCACGTACAATTATTGAAAAATTGATAACCACCATAAATATCCCACAAATATATAAACATATGTTTTTCTGCTGGTCAGGTGGGCATTCTACGAGTATATACATACATTTATAAAACGCAGAAAAACTCTTCCTCTGTAAATTCTGAGTTTTGAATGATTTTTGTTTAATTGAAGTTGAGTCTTTGGATTGTAAAGTAATCAAAATTTTCGAAAGGTTATCATGCCGCTTAACCTATCCGAATGATAAGAGAAACAATTGTAAAAATAAAAAAATAATAATAACAAAAATAAATATCATTCATGACTTCAGTTCAAATCGAAAAAGGTTATTAAATGTTTTACACGTAATTTTTTGTAACAAAATGATAACAGTATTTTTATTGTAGACAGTTTAGGAAGAATTTTGTTAAAATAAAAAATGTAATCATGCTCGTAAATAAATTATTATACATAAGACCAGCGGAAGTAATGTGATGATGGTGATAAATTAAATTCATTAACTTTGACTACAATTTTACTAGAAAGAAAGAGATTTTGAAAAATATTTTTGTATAGAGATGAAAAATTTCGTTTGTGTTTTAAAAACGAGTTAAAAAATATAAAATTTAACATTAATTTGTATAGTTACTTTTAAATCTGTAATGGAATTTACACAAGTTTTAAAGTCTAGAACTATGAAAAGACTTGTAAATAATCTTTGTCAATATTAATAATTGAAATAAATCCAACTAATCACGTTTTCAACCTCGTGATTAATTTTTTAAATTTTTCCTACGATTTGTTTAATTATTTCTTTATGTTTAGTATTTTGTTTACTTAATAGCTCAAATCACAAATTGCATGACCGTTTAACGCATGTTTGTCGGTCAAAAACATGGAGATTGACATATGTCAAGAAGTTAATCTTGCGTTAAATAATCTTGTATCCACATATGTAGAAGAGATAACGGTTTGTCTCCTTTGAATGTTTTCAAATCCAGGAAAGAAATATACAGCATACATCAACAGGGATATATTTTGAAAATAGCCATCTTGGTTTTTGATAACTCAGTTAACATATTAGTATGTTCAAATCAAAAGCTAAAAAACAACAAATCTCCGGGCAAAGATAACATCGTAGCAGAGCTATTGAAACAAGGAGGTGAAAACGTAATATTAAGCCTGCATGAAATCGTAACACTAATATGGACCCAGAAACGAATACCATCGGAATGGAGCGAGGGCATTGTGTGCCCTATACACAAAAAAGGAGATCAGCTAAACTGCCGTAATTATAGAGGTATCACGCTATTGAACGTAGCATATAAAGTATTATCAAATATTTTATACGTTAAACTGCAGCCTTACGCAGAAGCAGCTCTGGGAAACTATCAAAGCGGTTTCCGCCCCGGAAGATCCACCACAGACCATATTTTCACCCTTAGGCAGGTCCTGGAAAAGGCAAATGAATTTAATATTACCATACATTCGCTATTCATAGACTTCAGAAACGCGTATGATAAAATAAAACGTGAAGAATTATATAAAGCTATGGAGTATTTAAGATTTCCCAAACACCTCGTAGATTTGACCAAAATGACAATGAAAGAGGTTATATGCAGAATAAGAATTGAAGGAGAGCTGTCAGAACCATTCAACGCCACAGTAGGACTAAGACAAGGAGATGCCCTGTCGTGCTTACTATTTAACGTAGCTATGGAAAAAGTGATAAGAGACGCAGGAATTAACACCGCGGGCAGTATTTTCAACAAGTCGGTACAACTGTTGGCATACGCTGACGACATCGTAATACTAGCCAGATCCAGCATAGCAATGAAAGAAGCCTTCATATTGCTAGAAAGAGCAGCAAAGAAATTCGGACTAGCAATTAATGAAGAGAAAACGAAATATATGTGCATCTCTAAAAGACGGAATGATCGCCAGAATATGACCATTGATACATATAACATCGAAAGTGTAAAAGAATTTATATACTTAGGGACGCTAATTTCAAAAGATAACGACACGACGGCAGAAGTCATAAGGAGATTGGCGCTGGGAAATAGATGCTATTTTGGGCTACGTAAACACTTCTTAACAAGGAACATATCAAGGAGGACTAAAGTTAAACTATACAGAACCCTTATAAGGCCAATACTACTGTATGGATCCGAAACCTGGACACTAAGAAGTAATGAAGAACACCTCCTGGGGTGCTTTGAAAGAAAAATCCTGCGCACAATATATGGAGGAGTAAATGAAAATGGTGTTTGGAGGAGAAGATACAATCACGAATTGTATCAGTTGTATAAAGATCCGAACATCATAAAAACGATAAAAATTAGCAGAATTCGATGGGCAGGACATGTTGAACGTAGCAGTGATGACAGCATAACAAAAATTATTATGAACAAGAGACCAGACGGACACAGAGGCACAGGACGTCCAAAAAAGAGATATACAGATAGCGTAGAGGAGGATCTACGAACCCTAGGTATAAGAAATTGGAGACCCCAAGCCAGGGACAGACAGTTCTGGAGGAGGATGTTGCAGGAAGCCAAGGCCAATAACAGGCTGTGGAGCTATTTATGATGATGATGTTCAAATTAGTCAAAAAATCGCTGTTTAATGGAAAATCTTCCCACAACTATGAGACCTATAAAAAGTGAAGAATTTGGGTTGTCTAAAAGTAAATGATGTGCCTCTTTTTTATTTTGAGCCAGTACAATGTCATTCTTCAAATGAGGCGAAGTGCTATTGTAATGCCAAAATGACAAAAACAAGCAAATTAAAAAAAGAAAGAAAATAAATACTTTTTTGTCATGGGAGCTTAGACTATATCGAGAAATGTAAAGTTAAGTATTTTTAACTCCTGCGTGAAATTCATATTACTCTAGGCAGTGAAGCCTGTCTCATGAACCAAGCGGATTTAAAGAAAATACAGGTTTTCGTCAATAAACCTTTACGCATTATTATGTCAAATTTTTTGGCCCAGAAAAATAGCAAACATAGAACTATAGTCCAGTAAAATAGTATTTTAATCAGGAAAGTTTTGGGGTAGTTTTGATATCTTCGGTTTTTTATGTATTTTGGGGTGCTGAATCCGAATTTGAGGTTTGCTGACAAAATTTCGTGACGGAACATTGAGAAAAATGCAAAAATATGAAAAAGTTCGGACTTTTTCGCGGGTTTTCGCTTATAACTCGGAAACTATCAACTTTTCGTCCAAAACATTCATATACTAAATGAAAGAGCACAAAATTTCCTACAAATCTCACTACCCAAGTATCTCTATCAGACTCACCGTTTTGGTTCTAGCCATAGAGGCTATACAAGGAGATAAAACTCCGTGTTGTCAATTTTCGTTTGATTATTGGTGGCGCTGCAGTCAAATGTACCCCAAAAAACATGGCCGATTGTATTTATCCGGTTCATGGTAAAGTTCGTTTATTACTAATATATTTTACGTTTAGCAGCTTACAGCTGTTTACCAGCTTCTAAATTCGATTTTATATCAATGCGATTATTCGTAATTAATAAATTTTTGATGTTTCCAATGAATTTTTATTAAATTCATGTGGGGTACATCGGACAAAGGTGACATCTGTGGCCAAAAATGAACTAGAAGTTTAGTTTCTTCTACCCATCCATTTCCTGTCATTTTCCCCATAAGAGTTTTGTCTCCTTGTATATTCTCCATGGTTCTAGTGCTAGTTGAAAATTTCCATATTTTTCTAAGTCAGCAAAAAGCCGGTTTTCCAATTGACAACGTATTATGCGGGGTGTATCCGTTAAGTTTACAAAGCTTCCGGCTGTTGATAGGCTTTGGTTGGACGAACAAAAAATCTTTTGGGAAGCCGGTGGAAATCATAACGGTTTAGCCGCTAGGGCGTTTTGAAGTTTTTTCTTTAGAGTTTTACATATCACCCTGTATTTTTGTAACCCTATGTCCTATTTTCATGAGTATGTATATAATATGTACATATAATCAGAGCTGGAAGAAATCACAAAAATTCTGAGTGAAATGAAAGCGATAACATGCAAAGTGTTGGTATGCTTATCTTGAGACCTTGTCGTCCAAGAGGAGTCAAACTGATAATCAAAATCATATTAACCGGTGTTTCGCTCAACAAATATTAAAATAAATAAAAATCTGAAAATAAAAGTTATCCCATTGGCGGTATCCCCACTACCATAGGGAAATACGTCATGTAGATAAGCGGATGAAGGTCTGCATTAACATTTGGGTGACATTTTAACCAAAACCTAATTATAAACGACAATACAGCCTCGGAAAAAAAAGATCCATTGCCGATCTTATAGTGTGCCTTACAGCACCCAAGTTTGTATTGATTTGGTGAGTCTGGTCTTGTAGCTCTAGATACCGCCAAGGCTTTCGATAGAGTAAGCTACTCAGCCTCATTAGCTAAATTTAAATCAATTAGTGTGAAAAACAGTGGTTTTCAAAAAACAGGTGTTACTGTTTTTAATTTTCATAAGAACAGCTGATAACAGCTGTTTTTACTGTTTTTCGAGATTTCTCTAATTTTACAATTAATAAATGATAGTATTTCAATAACAAAAGCGCTAGTGATTTGTCTGAAAGACGCGATATTCTTTTGGTGCAAAAATTAGTGCATACCGAAAATACACTTTCAACATCGGACGATGTTGGTTTGACACAAGGAATTGCATTTTATAATTTTTGCAGATTTTCTGTGTGCTGACCAGTATTATTGAATATTGTAAATTCAGATATGAGCCGTTTGAAATCTGATCCTCCAAATTGTAGTTACGGTTCTCTTTTTGAGGCAGCATGTCCAATTCATCTTGTAACGACAAATTTTCGATTTCATCAGTATTCGGCCACTGTTGAACTACATGTCTACCTTTACATCGATGGCATCAAAAAGATGAAGGCTAAATTGTCTGCAAAAGTTAGTGTGGATCCTGGTGGATGTGGGTTCCTTGAAGCTTGGCAACAATTTTTTGACATCCTCATTCATTCAGTCATCTACACGAATTTATGAGTTTATTACTAATGTCACTGTTAATGTCAGAAAGCTTCTTCAACATGAATTGTAAATTTTGGGTTCTCACGATTAAGATTCGAAACAGCTAATTGTACGGGCTCCATTGCATTGACAAGTATGTTTAGAGTAGAAAAGTCCAATATTCATATTCAATGCGTTAAATTCTTTAAATATTTCGCAAATTTCTGTTTTCGTCTTGACCAGTTGCCCCATCATTGAGCACAATGACATTTGACGCCATTTGCAAAAATTATGGTACATTCACATTATCACATCACTTTTGCACCACCTTGTATAAGAGCTACTCTGGGCAGAAAAAGCTCTAATACGTTACATCGATATATTAAAAGATCATTAATCGGTATGTTTTCTTTTCCTTTCTTTCATCTCTACATTGAAAAGACTCTGCAACTGATGGTTACTAATAGTAACTTGCTATACAATTTTATATTATTTTCATACGGCGTTGTCGTCCCCATATTTTTTTGGCTACTTTTACATGAGCGAAGTCCGAACAGACAACACTTAAATGTGAAGCCAAAAATACATTGAAAAGCAGTGCAGTGCGTCGCTGTGGAACGGAAGGGAAACACATTGCAAGAGCAGTGTTTTGACATTTGGTAAAGACATTTGGTCATCTTTTAGAAGTATTTATTAATACAACGTGTTTACAATTGTATTATATAAAAATTTTTTGCTTCGCACTAATTTTATGAGTTTCTTCTCATCCATTTTGAATGAAAACCTTACTTCATTAGTGAACAGAAGCAGTGCGAATCAGTTTTTTAGAAATTAGCCTAAGCAAAGCAGCAGGGGCGGCGGAACACCTGTTGTTTGTGTTGATTATTCAACACATGAAGCTCTCCCTAGTGTTGAAAATCAACACATGAGATCCCGTTTCTATTTTATGGCTTCAAAAAAATTTTCTAACTTGTTTCTTTCTATTATGCACTCGTGCATGCAAAATACAGGAGTGCGCATGTGCTTTTAGTAGTCAACTTCAACTTCCCAGCTATACATAATAACCATGTTTATGCGCGGAGTTCCACTCACGGATCTTTAATCCAAAGTGAAACCCCCGATGCGTTTATAAGCGAATGGGAGTTAAAATCCAAATCTGGTTTGAGATGGCAGCTCCGAGCTCAAATTTAAAATGACAACAAACACAAATTGAAACCATATGTTTAATTTAACAATTTAAATCTGGTGGTTCAAGACGTAATGGGAACAGTTGTAAATGCAAGAACATTTATTGGGCCCGTGATGGACTTGATAAATTTTGTACGCGATTCACCAAAACGCCTCGGTGTGTTTCACGAAATTCAAGAAGACGCTGAAAAAGACGATGATAAAAAACGAGCATCACTTGCGGCGTACTGCCCTACAAGGTACGAATTGTACAAGATACGTCAAATATCTAAACTCATTTTTATAATAATTGTAAGACGTCTTTTACAGGTGGACCGTCAGAATTAAATCCCTTAGAAGAGCCCAGATGAATTACTCAGAGTTGACGGAATTTTTTGATAAACTAGCTTCAGATCATGAGGTGAATAGCACAGTTTCAGCGAAGGCATCCGGATTTCTTCAACAAATAGAGTCCTTCGACTTTATATTTTATTTAACGCAATGATCGAAATTTTTTATCGAATCCAAACTCTTAACACAGATCTCCAACAAAAAGATTTGAGCGTTATTGATTCATACAAAAAAATTGATAGCGTGCTTGTCTGTTTCTCGGGATTCAAAATTTCAAACCGTTTGGAAAAAAAACTTTAGAGGACGTCGAAACACTTGATTTAAACCAGCCCTCTCTTTCGCGGCGCAAAAAAATTCCAAAACGTTTAGATTCTGGGTCGAACGTCGAGAATCATGAATTCAATTCACGACTCCTGAAGAAATGTACTGTCAGAACTTGTTTGCTACTTATGATCTTGGTGAGAACAAGGTTCGAAACTGAGAATGAGAAATTTTTCAAAGCTCTAGAGCAGTGGTCGGCAGAACCACGGTATACAGAAACAAGGTAATGTAAAAGACTGAATATCGTAGAATATCGTATTAGTGCGACGTCACTCGGCAAGTCTTCCCCATACAAAATCGAAATTGTTGTTGTTGTTTTCTGTATTAGCCTTGCCGGGTGACGTCGCCTTTTTCTACGATATTCGCACTTACGATACGATATTTCGTCTTTTACATTACCTTGTTTCTGTATACCGTGGTCTTTTACATTACCTTGTTTCTGTATACCGTGGGCAGACCGTCGATCGCGATCGACCGGTCGATCTTTAAGGTTTTCTTGGTCGATCGGGAAAAATTTTCCATAACATATATTTTTCTATTCTAGACAAAATTTTGACTGCATTTTGCAGTTTTTATCATTCTATTCTTAAAAAAATTATACCCAAAAAAACGCATGTTCTATCCTAAAAATGTTGCCTTTAAAATGCAGAATTTTCTACGGGAAAATAGTTTAGACCTGTAACGGATTGAGAAAATAATAAGAAATATAGTTGAGACACAACCCATTCAATAAATGTGTACCAAAATATTAAAAAAAGTTCTCATTGGGTTTGAATATGTGAAATAAAGTGTAAAATAAAAATGTAGAATTTGATGTCAGTAAAATTCAAAATATATTTGAAATGACTTGTTAATACGTTAATCAGTAGGCTTTGCAAATTTTAGTTTTAAAAAACAGTTGAGCTTCTGCTATCTCCATTAGTATTCATTTTATATTGTAGTAATGCCCGGTTCACATTATTCCAGTCCAGAATTCCAGCGAGTCAATCCAGTCCAGCGCTAGACTGGATCATATCGTCCACATTATTCCAGTCCAGTAATCCAGAGAGTCAATCCAGTCCAGTGCTAGACAATGCGTGTTCACTGTTCAACGTTTAATCCAGCACTGGATTGGTCGTCTACACTATTCCAGTGGCGCTGGAATGGGCGAGCTGGAATGAAAAAGACTGTAAATCCAGTCACTGGACTGGATTGTTTACTGGAAAGGGTACACTCCAGTGCCGGTTCACATTATTCCAGAGGCATTCCAGCGCTGGTTTCGATCGCTGGACTGGATTGCTACTGGAATAATGTGAACCAGGCATAAGGCAGTGTAGTGTGTCAATTTAAAAGTATGGTTTGGTTTTAATCGTTAGAATAAATTAATTTATCGTTTTAAAAAGGTGGTCGATTTTAAGACTAACTATTTTTATCTGAGGTGATCTTACTACTGAAAAGTTTGCCGACAACTGCTCTAGAGGCTTTTGCTGTTGGTAAAGAAAACAATTTGATATCAATAGTCGAATACAAGAATGATTTTTCTGAGGAAAGTCTTTCAAGTGATCGAGATATGTTTTTATCTTTAGCCCAAAAAGTAGGCAAAGAAATCAAAAGTTTAAAAGATGTTGTAGGAGTTTTTCAGTATTATAACGACTGAAAAGTTACCTTCGGGCGACGATAGGTCAACGAAGGTTGAACTGCCTTACAATGCTGCATATTTAGCATGATGAAGTTGATGAAATCGATCTTGATTTGTTGAAGAACGAATTTATTTCGCGAAGTTCAAAACGCGCTGCAGTCTTTGCAAAAAGTTAGCTAATTTTTTTTGGAGAATGTGTAAACATATTTCTATATATGTATATTTTCAAAAAATAAAGTTGAATAAGATTGAAGTTTTAGGAGATCTAATATACCATTTTTCCCTCCTCTTCCCCACCCCCTTTGTAACCTTTCGAATTCAACTCATGGCTTGGATCTGTTCCGCCGCCTCTGCAAAGCAGTTCTGTCCAGTGCAGTGCAGTGCTGTGAAAATAATGTGAGTTGCCACATTCAGTTACAAGAAGTCTAAAGTTCACTGCACTGCACAGCACAGCACTGCTTTTCAATGTAGTTCAGGCTTAAGCGGCAATGCCCAACGTCCGGAACTGGAGACATGCTGCAAGGGACCGTCAAACGTGGAGAAATGCCCTAGAGGAGGCCAAGGCTCGATTTGGGCTGTAGAGCCATTGGATGGATGGTTAATGCTCTTTTGAAGTCCGTTGGAATTGGAAATGGCTTGTTGTTGATTTTTGAAATTCTCTTTTGCCTCCTTCTTCTAGCAACAAAAATAACGCTGTCAAAATGTTCGTTCAAAAGTTCGCTGAGAGTGTCCATTAAAATTGTCATGCCTCCTCGTCGTACTCTCTCACCGCTTTCACCCAAAACCCAGTTCGTTCGGTCGTTTTGTCTGTTTGGTATCCGGCAGTTCAAAAACAGTAAAAACAGTTAAGAGAAAAACAACTGTTTGCTGTTTTTCGATTTTAGCCAAAAAACAGCTGTTTACTGTTACTGTTAAACAGCTTTGGAAAACCCTAGTGTGGAGTTAGTTCTATAGAACTGGATTAAGAATGCCCTTTCCGGTTGTTTAATTAAAGTAATATTTGATGGCGCCAAATGCAAACCCAATCCAATCTTTTGGGGGGGGTCCCTTAGGGATAAATTTTATCACCTCTTCTATTTATTATTTTTATAAATGACCTACTTTCAATCTACTCCAATCGTCTTTACAACTTCGCTGATGGCGGTACCCTGCGTTACTTATGCGACAAGCGCGTGCCAAACCCCATTTTGAAGATCACGAACTAATGCCAGCTTAATAACCAAGGACATTGAATTCATTCTCGAATGGGGGTCGCAAGAATCGTGTCGAATTCAATTTGAATAAAAGTTTTATAATATTAAGTTTTTAAGGGTGGATTATTTATATCTTAAGATGTATCGTCTGTAGTCCATTGCACTAGGCGCACTTTTTGGGGAATCAACGACGAATCAATTCTTGGGGAATTACTCGTTATGGAAATAAGATTGTGGTTATGCAAATTTAAGTGGAAGTAAACTTTTCCTTTTATATGTTTTAAATTTCGTAAAGAAACAATAAATTCTCCTGAAATAAATTATTAAAAATCACTTTTTGTATTAAAATGTGTAAAGGAATAAACTAAGAAAAATTAGATCAGGAAATTTGATTTTTTTTTAAAAAAATTCTAAGAAACGATCACTAGTTACTTTATAACACTAAAGTATCATTCACTTGTTTGTTCAATTTTGTTTGCACAGACACAAATTTTAAAATTTCGATTTTTATTTGTAAATATTTTTATTTAATCACCATCACCACCCAAATTCACTTACCCGCAATTAATTATATCACTAAAATTGACAAAATAGTTTTAATTCTTTTTTTACTTAGCACAAAACTAGAAACTAATAAATATTTTTAACTAAAATTTTCCACTAGCATCTAACATTTTGTTTCTGCCGCAATCAACGAATGATTTATAAAAATTTTCTTACTCTCGCAAGTCGCGCTTACAACAATCTCTAGAACTAGATTAAAATCGCGTGTTTTAAGCTTCGGTTTATGAAGTAAAATTTGTCAAAACTCAAGGAATAAAAATTGATAAAAATTCGGACATTTTTACGAGTAGCATTGGAAAACTGCGAAATCAGTAAAATATGCTATAGTCATGGTCATTTTTAAAATTTTTTAGTTAAAAATTAGAATTTGAAATTTAAAATTTTTAGGGGCAAGATTAGAAAGATTTTAGCGGGCTATGAATATTATTACATAGTTTGCAGAGAGAGACAAGCATGAAATTGATAATTAATTCGATTAGACAAAAAAGAAAGAAAGTTATCTATGTGGGAGATATTAAATAAAGAAGAACAATGGCGGGGAGTGGATTCGAGCAGCAGACCTCTAGGATGGTATTCGGGAGACTAAAGCCTAGAATACCAAGGCTGGCTATATTAGATGACACACAGTACCGCCTTAGATTAAAAAGATGTACTGGCGAACTTCTTGTGTGTTTAACAGAACATCTTGACAAAAATGTTCAACGCTTTGGGGAGTGTAGGGTGGTTGGTCCTAGATAAATGCAGAGCCCGCCACAGGTCAGAGGGGTCCGAAAAAAGAATGAAACCCAAAAAGTTAAAACCCTCATATGATGGTGGAAAATCTCTCTCTATGCCTTACAATAAAATTCGACGCAGCATAGATACGTCACTTTATTTTTTATTTGGTTTGCCACTAAGAAGTCTCTTTACTACCTCTAAAGGCAAGCTAAGCTTGATTTGAGTACATATTAAGAAAATATATAGCTTAAAAAACTAAAAAATACGCTTTAATTTTAAAATGAACTAAAAAGAAAAAAATAATTTTGAACGAGTTTTTATTACTCCAGCCAATGAGGGTATCTAAACTAGTATTCATTCAGCAGCAGCGAAACCGTTTTTGGAAGTTAATCTAGTCTACACTGGAATTTTTTCATCGCGAGTAACTTTCTTGTCTTTACACGGATATATCTGTGTGCGTGTCGATTAAGAAAAGTAGGTCAAGCCGAATTGTGTATGTGTTAAATTTTCACGCTAAAATTTTCCCATGAACAGGTTACTACAGTTCCCGTTTACCTTTTCTATACCTCTCCCCTAAAAGCCTGGTTCTACTGCTGCTGAAGCAATACTAGTTTAGATAGGGCCAATGGGAACAACTTACCTTTCGAAATCAGACTAAGTTGTTGGTAAAAATTATAAATATAATTTACTTAAATGTAAAAAACGGTGGGTCCCTTTTTACCTATACTCTTATTTTATTAATACTGGAACTTTTCTCTAGCGCTCCACGCTTTTTTACATTTAAGTAAGTTATATTTATAATTTTTACCAACAACTTCATTAATTTCTTTGTTAGTCTCATTTTGAAAGGTAAGTTGTTCCCATTGGCTGGAGTAATAAAAACTTTCGTTCAAAATTATTTTTTTCTTTTTAGTTCATTTTAAAATTAAAGCGTATTTTTTAGTTTTTTAAATTATATATTTTTATTTTCTACTTTTTAGTCTATCATATATTTTCCGCCGTTTTGTTTTTTGTTGTGGCAAAGTGAATGCCAGCACTGCAGACCTAAAATTTTTCAGCACCACTGGCATGAAAAATTTAGGAGAACTTTATTGTCCCATTTTATTGTTCAATACCAATTTTCAGTGTAATTACACAGTTGCAAAATTCGTCCGCTATGTAGAAACCGCCATCTTCCGCCGCCATTTTGTGTTGGCCGCCATTTCGAATTTGGAATGACGCCACACAGCTAATAGTATTGTACTTGTCATATCCTTTCATTTGATACCGAGTGGTCTGTAAAGCAAAAGGTAGTCCGCCATTTTGTGTTGGCCGTCATTTTGAATGACGCCACACAGCTAATTGTATTCTACCTGTCATGCCCTTTCATTTGATACCCAAGTCGGAAGGTGGGGGAACACAATAGCAAAAATCAGCCGCCATCTTGGAACCGCCATCTTGATTTTCTTACAAAATGGTCAGATTGCATTGTCACGCGAACTATGCATATGTGCAAAATGTACATATGTACATAAGTTGATCGGTTATATGGAAGTGGGTTAAAATCAAGTTGCAAGATTTGTTTACATAGAACATACATACATACAAACATACATACATACATACATACATACATTCATCTGGTAAAGCTAATATAAAGGTAAAACATACATACATACAAACATACAAACATACATACATGCATACATACAGAGACACATACATACAGGTGAAGCTAATATAAAGCGTATAAAAAGAGAAAATTTATAAGCTAGTTGATATATATGGGGTGCGCCATCTAGACCTTCGGTATTTCAACATTGAATAACTCTGACATTTTTTACCCGATTTTGACAAATGAGCAAGATTTAATTAGGATATTCTCTACCATTTATTTCAAATCAGTTTTTGAATACAATATCCATTAAATGACCACTTCCACTTGATACGCAAAAAGCAGCTCTTTTTCGGGCATCCTGCATAGCATTGGGCAGCATTTTGGGGCGTTATAGCAGCTCGTTCGGCTCGTATGTTAGTTTTGAATTCGCCAATGGCTTGCTGGCATAAACTTTGCTTTTTAAATAACCCCACAGAAAAAAGTCTGGACCCGTTAAATCCGGAGAACGAGGAGGCCACTCCAAATCACCGTTTTTCGACACAACGACAAGCACGCACAGTTTTTACAATTAAACGATTGTTTTCAATGTAAGACGCTACAATTTTAGCACGTTCTTTCGGTGAGTATGGACTCATAGATAAAATGGTACTGAATGACGTTTCAGAATCGTGTACATTTGCGCTAAATCGGCTAAAAAATGCCAGATTTTTATTCAATGTTGATATATCGAAGGTCTAGATCAGTGTTTCCCAACCTTTTTTGTGCCATGCCCCACCTTAGCCTTTCTAAAATTATTATGCCCCCCCCCTTATGTAGCATACATAAATTTGAATATTAAAAAATTGAATTGTTCACTTAAGAAACTTAAATGATAGGTTCTAGGAAGAAATCACTAGGAAATTGGTAACGAAACACAGTAAGTAAATTTTCAAAACATATATAGTCCGGGGAAATTAGCATTTTAAAGAGACAAAATTCCAAAATGGCTGAAAATTGGTCCACAACTTCCTTGGAACTTTTTAAGAAAACAATTTCGGAATCACAAAAAATAAAACATGGCCGCCGGAGATATCGCGTATTCACCGTGTTTTTCTTGTATCTCGGTTTCTATACGTCGTACAACCCCGTACGAAAGCCCAAAATGTTGACAATGAAATTCTCTACAACTTTAGTTCTTACAAATATGTTGACACGATTAACCATTTTAAAGTTATTCAAGGTCAAATTTATCAAAAATCACTTTTTGGCTAAAAAATCACTCAAAAACTGTTTTTTTCGAAAAAAAATTTTGATCAGTGAATACGAAACGTTATGGCCTATAAAAAAGCCCTCTTCTCATTTTTTTCGAAAACTTAACCCTTTCGAAGTTATTCAAGTTCAAAGTTTCAAAAAATCAGTTTTTGATCAAAAAATGACTCTTGTTCTATTTATACTATTTATAGATTATTACCTACCGTAATGACAAAACCGTTCGAAACATTTTGCAAAAATCAGTATTGAATGATTTTTTGGCCGAAAAGTGGTTTTTGGAAACTTTGACATTGAATACACTTATTTCAAATTAACACCAACTGAATGCTGTGAAACACTACAGAAGTTGCGATGGGCCATTCAGGTGCAAACAATTTTTTTTTATGTTGAAGAGTAGAGCGTTGTTTAGCGAGATTTTAAAACGTCCGCGGTTCCCCGCGGAGCCTGCCGTCTGCCGCCGGGAAGTTTACGTGACGACGCCAAACACCCAGTTGATATTTTGTCCTCGTCAAGTGAAATTATACCTAATTATTAATGAGGGGTGCTACACGCAGACGCGAGAAGTCGGCCGAAATTAGATTTGAGTCCCGTTATTTAATGCTACACGAGGCTACCTTCGGCTTAGAAAAATTATTTACACTACATGTTACGGCAACACTGAAATATTTAAAAACACCTTTATAAATTAATAATTTTGGAAATGAAAAAATCATAGAAGGTCCTTGAAAAGAAAAATTGTGACAAGGAAGAAAATATTGCCAGTTGTTTTTGGAATGAGGACGACTGCACAAGCGTTACAGTTTGTAAAATAATAATTATTGTTGAAAAAATAAAATATAAAAATAAAAATAAAAAGAATTAAAATACAAGCTTTTTTGTGTTTATAGATAATTCAGAATCCGATTCAAGCAAAAACATTTGGTCCTTCGAGCCGGATTTTTAAGGCATTAAGGTTCCACGGAAGTTGGAAATTGCCAAACATAAGGATACCAAAGAACAGCTCAGTGTGCGGTATTTCTTTCTCCACGTATTTCCCACGTACCGTTACATCACGCTTTAACAAGAAACAAGGACAATAAAATAATTTGAAATGGCGAAGGCAGCCGACAAATTATTAAGAAGGCAAGTTGAAAGGGGCGCTTCAATTACTAAAGCGTTTACAAATTATAAGAACGACCCGGAAGCGCGGAAAACGCTAGCATATATAGACACACGCATTGATTTGTTGAGAAAACAATGGGAGGAATTCGAAGAGGGTCACAATGAGGTAATAGGAAGTATTAAAGATTTTGAAGCTGAGTATTTCACAAAGGAAACCTACAGTACCATTGAAGATACATACACGGATCTCTTAATTTTACTAAACGAAAAAAAAGAACAATTAGCGGATCCACCACTACAACCCTCACCAAATGAATGCACTAGTGTCATCCAAAGGACCGAGTCAAATCTGCCCAAAATAAAATTGCCCAGTTTTGATGGTCATTATGATCGATGGATACCTTTCAGGGATTTATTTCGTTCCATAGTTCACAATGACGCATCGTTATCGAATGTGCAGAAACTCCATCATCTAAAAACTAATTTAAATGGCGAAGCCGAGCTTTTGGTTCGCAATGTGGCTGTCACAGCTGAAAATTACAGCGTGGCATGGAAAACCTTAACAGACAGATATGACAACAATCGGGTTCTGGTCAACACTCATCTACAAACTATATTTGAGCAACCAAACCAGCCAAACGAAACAGCACAAGGCTTACGAAATTTTTTAGATCAAACGCTACAGAGCTTGAGGGGTTTAGAAGGTCTAGGCATTGACACCAGTAGTTGGGACACGTTGTTAATTTATTTATTAGTCCAAAAACTGCCAATCGAGACTCACAAGGCCTGGGAACAAAGATTGGGTGGCAAAACAGATCTCCCAACATTAAAGGAACTCATTCAGTGTCTTGAAATACGATTCAGAACTCTGGAGGCTATAGATTCAAACCAGAGCAAAGTCACCAAGTTCAATAGCCGTGGATATGGTAACCGAAATCAGGGGGTTAAGGTCCAAAAGGCAAGCAGTTTCTATATTCATGGTCAAGAAAGGTGTAATATGTGCAAAGGGCAACACTCCATCATTCGATGCAGCCAATTTCTTCAATTGAGCGATGATGAAAGAAATTCCTACGCTAGAGAAAAGGGTTTATGTCTTAATTGTTTGGGACAAGGACATTTATTAGCAAAATGCTTTAGCAATAGAAATTGTTTGAAGTGTGGCAAGCGACACCATTCACTGTTACATATGGGAAGAGCAGAATCATACAAAAAAACATTTCCAGGTGAGAACAAAGATGCTAAGGCATACGGCACGAATTCGACAAAGGATACAAATACTGACGGACCAGAAATCAAGACTTTCCTAGTACAAGAAAGGCCAAAAGAAAAAATTATTTTGTTAGCCACGGCTCTAGTAGAGGTTTCATCTTCATCCGGACAAAATGTTGTTTTGCGTGCATTAATAGACCAGGGGTCTCAAGCGACTTTTGTCACGGAAAATACAGTTCAGCGTCTAAGGCTGCACAAGGAATCGGTGGATGCTGTTATATCGGGTCTAGGAGGTAAGGCTGCAGGAATGACGAAGGCCAGAGTGCACTTAAAGATAAAGAGCAGAGTGAGCAACGTCGGACTAAAAATTTCTGCTTTCATTATGAAAAAGCTGACAGCTCTTTTACCAACAAGGCCGATACACAGAGGTCAATGGGATCATCTCAATAATTTAATGTTGGCAGACCCACAGTTCTGCGAACCAGGAAAAATCGATTTATTACTAGGAGCCGATGTTTATAGTCAAATCGTATTAGAAGGAGTGCAGAGAGGAATGAGGGGTTCTCCCGTTGCCCAAAATACTAGTTTAGGTTGGATCGTTTTTGGCGAGATTGCACAAGGAAAGTTAAACAGACGAAACAATATTACTAACTTACATTTAAACGTTGACCTCAATGATCAAATTAGGAAGTTTTGGGAGATGGAAGAATTAAAGCCAATGTGCCATCTTATTGGAGAAGAAAAGGCATGCGAACAAGTATACAAAGAAACAGTACGTAGAACGGCAAATGGGCGATATACGGTAAAATTACCTTTTACCCAGGATCAACGATTAGGCAAATCAAGAGACAAGGCAATCAAACGATTCATTCAACTAGAAAGAAGCTTTAATCGGAACCCTTCTTTGAAGACAAGATACGCCGAATGCATTAATGATTACGCAACACTAGGACACATGGTGCTCGCCAGCACAGAAGAAAACGAGCACATCACACGGGACGGAGATGGTAAGGCGACATACACATGCTCTTATCTTCCACATCATGCCGTCTTTAAAGAAAACAGCAGTACTACAAAACTCAGAGTGGTGTTTGACGCATCTTGCGCAACTGACAACGGCAAATCGCTCAACGACATTTTGATGAAAGGACCCACGATTCAAGACGACATTGCAACCTTACTAATGCGGTGGAGGAAATATAAAATTGCTATAACAGCAGATATTACAAAAATGTACCGCCAGGTAAGAGTGCCGAATGAAGATGCTAATTTTCAAAGAATTGTCTGGAGGAATTCCGAGCAAGAACCAATTAGAGATTACTGCTTACAGACAGTAACCTTTGGAACGACAAGTGCACCGTTTTTAGCAATCAGAACGTTAACTCAAGTAGCACAAGACGAAGTAGCAAATTTCCCAATAGGGTCCCAAGTGGTACAACACGACTTCTATGTGGATGATCTAATGTCAGGTGGTGACGACATTAGAGAGGCGACTTTAAAACAAAACGAAGTTTCTCAGCTATTACTCAAAGGAGGATTTCAGATCAGAAAATGGATATCAAATGCACCAGAAGTTCTGAAACACATATCTGTACATGACAGAGAATTAGGAGACAATGTAGAAATACCTATCGATAAGTGCACAAAGGCACTAGGAGTTTGTTGGTTCCCAAGCCTGGATCAATTTGGATACAATATTAACGTTGGGACACCAAGTGAAAAAGTTACAAAAAGACAAATGTTATCAGATATTGCAAAATTGTTTGACCCTCTGGGCTGGTTGGCACCAACGATTGTCCAAGCGAAGATCCTAATGCAACACGTATGGCTATCCGGTATCGCATGGGACGATATTCTGCCAGAAAATATACATGAAACCTGGATAGATTTTCGAGCAGCCTTACCAAAATTAGAAAAGGTGAGGATACAACGTTGGTTGGGATTCAAGAAAATGTCCAAAATAGAGATACATGGATTCTCTGACGCTTCCCAAGTGGCATACGCCGCTGCCGTTTACATCCGTACGACTAATGGACTGGGAGGAGTAGATGTGAACTTACTTACCGCAAAAACCCGAGTTGCGCCACTGAAGAGCATTTCGTTACCACGTTTGGAGCTTTGCGGCGCAACCCTTCTCGCAAAACTAATCGCAAAGGTCAGATCAGCACTGAAGATTGAAAGCATGAAGACACATGCGTGGACAGACTCAACAATTGTTTTAGCGTGGATCCAAAATCTCCCGTGCAAATGGAAAACCTTTGTCGCTAACAAGGTTAGTGAAATTCACGACATCGTCGATGCCGAAGTGTGGAGACACGTACCATCCTCCGACAATCCCGCCGATCATGCCACTCGTGGGCTGTTTCCTGAACAACTCGCCGCTAACGATTTATGGTGGACGGGCCCAAAGTGGTTGAAGCTCGAAGAACACGCTTGGCCAAGACTCTCCAAAGTTCCACGCACAGAACAGGAAGCTAAATTGATGTCCTTATTCACCACCCCAAATGAAGTCGAAGACGATATTGACATCCATAAGACAGTTTTGAATAAATGTTCGTCACTATCTAAGTTACTCCGAGTCACCGCGTACATCCAGCGATTCGTCCAGAACTGTAAAAACCAATCTGAAGGAAAAACTGTAAATTGGCTAACCGCTGAAGAGTTGTCAAACGCTTTGAAACATTGGGTGAGATTTACTCAAAATGAATATTTTCCTCAAGATATCCGAGAGTTAAAAAGAACAAATAAATGTCCACGGAAGAGCAAAATTTTGAATTTAAATCCGTTTATAGACGCTGAACATATTCTACGAGTGGGAGGACGTTTACAAGAATCTGCATTGTCCTTCAACCAACGGCATCCTATGATATTGCCAGAGAAAAGTGTCCTCACAGAACGGGTCATCGAAGACGCACATCGAAATACATTGCATGGCGGCCCCCAATTGATGTTATGTACATTGCGTAAACGGTTCTGGATCATCAACGCCCGTAACAAACTAAGACAATGCATTCATAGATGCATCCCTTGCTTTCGCCAGAAGGGCACCACTGCTGTGCAACTAATGGGTAATTTACCTATGACCAGAGTTCAGATTTCCCGTCCATTCACCCACACAGGAGTGGACTATTGTGGTCCGTTCAACGTTAAAACTAGCAAGATTCGTAATGCAAAAGTCGTCAAAGGATACGTAGCAGTTTTTGTTTGCTTGTGCGTCAAAGCGATCCACATCGAGGTAGTGAGCGACTTATCTACACCTGCTTTCATAGCCGCTTTCAGAAGATTTGTGGCCAGACGAGGAATATGCAGCGATTTATATTCTGATTGTGGAACGAATTTCGTAGGTGCCAGCGTTGTGCTAAACTCTGAAGAGAGGAAATTCAGATCGGAACTAAATGAAGAAATGGCTAACGAATGTAGCAGCAAGGGGACGACATGGCATTTCAATCCCCCATCTGCACCACACTTTGGCGGTCTGTGGGAGGTTAGCGTTAAATCAATAAAACACCACCTCAAAAGAGTTATAGGAAAGGCATCACTGACGTATGAAGAATTGTCAACTATCTTAACTCAGATAGAAGCGTGCCTGAATTCGCGGCCGCTGTGTCCTTTGTATGAGGATTCGAATGATGAAACCCCGCTGACTCCTGGTCATTTTCTGACAGGTGATGCTTTACTGGCTCCACCAGAACCCAACTTTTTAAATACGAAAGAACACCTCCTCAGTAGATGGCAGTTGCTTCAAAAAATGTATCAGCATTTTTGGCACAGATGGAGCAGAGAATATTTATCAAGATTACAGCAAAGACCAAAGTGGTTAGACAGAATGGAAAACATCAGTCCTGGAGCTATCGTTTTGCTGAAAGATGAAAACACACCCCCTACTTATTGGCCTTTAGGCCGTGTACTTGAAACTTATCCGGGAAAGGATGGAAATGTACGTGTCGTAAAGCTGCGCGTACAAAACTCCATAAAGAGAAGACCGATCACGAAATTATGTTTGTTACCAGTTCAAACTAATCCTTACAACAAGGAAAAGGAACTTGTTGCTGATAGTTAGGAAGGCACACTATAATGCCTGGAGCTGCCAAGAACCCTTATAGTACAAGTAAATTTTGAAAGCGAGATTTCAAGGCGCGGAGTAATGTTACGGCAACACTGAAATATTTAAAAACACCTTTATAAATTAATAATTTTGGAAATGAAAAAATCATAGAAGGTCCTTGAAAAGAAAAATTGTGACAAGGAAGAAAATATTGCCAGTTGTTTTTGGAATGAGGACGACTGCACAAGCGTTACAGTTTGTAAAATAATAATTATTGTTGAAAAAATAAAATATAAAAATAAAAATAAAAAGAATTAAAATACAAGCTTTTTTGTGTTTATAGATAATTCAGAATCCGATTCAAGCAAAAACACTACATGAAAGCTTTGATTGTGTATGTATACCGCGGTCATTGTTTACATATGAGAAGGGAGAAGAAAAAGAAATGTGCGTATGAGTTAGTTTTCACCCAGGGAATTTTTCGGTGAAAATTATTTCGTTAAAGTTTCGTCATGTGCGTCCTTCTTTCTCTCCTCTCCTTCGTTTCTTTCCTATAAAAACGGGTTTTTCGTACTTCTTGAGTCTCCGTGTAGCACCCCAGATTTACGGGCAATTATTTAAGAATTTGCTTTTTTTGTTAAATTTGGCACCGAAATCTTGCATTGCATTTAAATGGCCCGGAGCGAAAGGGTTAAACTCGTGTCGAGTCCATTTTCGAATTGTCCCCCCTTAATAATCAAATTGCCCCCTGTGGGGCGTGGGCCCCACGTTGGGAAACCACTGGTCTAGATGGCGCACTCTGTACTTGCCCACCGGTGTGCCATTAGTCGCACATATCTTCTAAACGGAGTGACTGAGGTTTATGCTATTGATATCAAAATAAAGAATCAGAATGTACATTTCTCTAAAAAATAAGCATAATTACGTTACTCTATGATAAATAGTTTTTAAGAGTTATTAAAGTTTAAGTAAATTAAAAAATTGTCCTAAACGTCTTTTCTTAAAGACCCTCTGTCTCAATGGATAGAGCCGATAGCCCCATTCGATAGAACAATATTTTTCTCAAAATACATCCAGGAATCAGCCCTTAACGGATTAGCATCTTAGTCGGGAACACCCTGTATAATTGTTAACTATGAAAAAGTACGAAACTATGAAAATTTTCGAAATTGGCTAGTTGCACAAATGAAACTGCACAAAAATGCACTGCCGTTATCTCGCTCAGACAGAGATGTCCTTATCTTTTCATACTTAAAAACTAGACGCTGAGCAAAAGTAACTGTCATACCAGCATGAACTAGAAAAATACGTAGAGACGATTGGAAAATGAGGCTTCAAGAGGTCCGAATGCTACAAGGACTGCGGTGCCATTTAAGAAGAAGATAGCCGCACTTAGCAGTATAGCTCTGGGGTCAGTTCACGCAATTCGACACTCGACGTCGACATCGACGCTTTTTGAAAATGACATTAGTGTCTTCAAATTTCAAGTTAGGTTCACGTATAAGTCGAAGCGACGCACAGTGGGCTAGATAAGGAAAAAAGTGGACAAAAATATAATGAGTTGTTCCGTACATTCGAAATTTAGGTTTCAGGGGTTTTTCACATCGCTGATCACGAATCCGTAACGGTTTAGCCGCTAGGGCGTTTTGAAGTTTTTTTGTTAGAGTTTTACATATCACCCTGTATTTGTGCAATCGTTTAACCTATTGTCATGAATAAGGTATCAGTATACGCAGAATACTCCTACCTATCTAAAACTGTAAAAATGACGGTTCCACCTTACCAACTTCCAGATTTATGAGTCGTCAAAGTCAAAATTTTGGTTTTATCCTCTTTATCCTACGGCCTTTACTTTTGTAGTTATAAGCACTTTTGAAGTTAAAATTGGCCTTATTTGGTACTTTTCTAGTACTTTTTCACCAATTTTAACATCGTATAAAATATGAATTGGCAAGTTTTGGCACCCAAATCTTTCGAATTCTCATTTCATAAAGTATTACCTACGAAATCACCTTAAAACTGTTCCGGGGGTAGTGGGGGATAAACTATTTTTACAGTTTAAGGTCAATTAAGTTTTACAGTTTAAGGTCAAAATTTTTTTCGTGGTTTTTGATTGGTCTTTTACATTAGCATCGATTATTATTTAATAACGGTAAAGGTAAAACACAGAAATATTCTACATACCTTCAATATCACCCTCCATTGAACGGAATTAATAATGCAAACTTATTGGTAATTTACTTTGGAAATGTTTTTCGCGGCGAAGACACGCAAATGCAGATATGTCGAAAGTACCTAACTTTGGAATGCCTTGGAGCCACTACTAGCCGCTACTGGGGCTACTCGCCCCATCTTTCGGTAAAACATGCAGGGGATCCCCCTCTTTAGGATAGTTCCTAGAAAAGGGCATTAAAAAAAAATTTGAAATTTTGTCCACTTTTTTTAGAAACTAGCCCACTGTGCGACGTGTCGAATATCGTGTCCACAAAATAACTGTCCCTGAAAAGTATGCAAAATCCAATGGAACCGCTGTAATAACATTGTTGCTTTTGACATTGCCTACAAGCGGGAAGAGTTACAAATAATATTAAAACTTCAATTATGTAATTAATTAATTAATTAAACTTTTTTTTTTATTTATATAGTTAACCCTTCTAACCCAGAAGGTGCACTTCTTAGCTGGGTCAAGAAAAATTTACCAGCTCAGCACAAGGTAGCACTGAGGTAGGCTTAACTAAAGCATGCAAACATATAAATTAAAACAGTAAGAAATGCAATACACAAAGAAGTGTGCCAGAAATGAGATTAAAAAGACTCCTTTTAAGAACGTCCTTAGTAGTGCTCACGCTAAAAACATTAATATTTCTATTCGCATTAATGAACATGCGATTAACAGGCTCAAATCTGCCGTAACTCGTGTTAGAGGAGTTGGTGTGTAAGAGAGGTGGCCCTCTCAAATTGTAACAACTCTCTCTAAACGACGCACGGCGTCGACGACTGAGTCGACCTTTCCATTAAGGAGCTGATGAACAAATACAACATCGGCCACCTCACGACGCACAGTGGGACCAAATCCAAAAAAGCTGGCCAAAAGTCGAAAAAAAAATATTTTAGCTTGGCTTTTTTCTATATTTGGTTGGCAACAGTAATACCCTAAGTGTCAGAAAATACCTATAGAAGAATCGTAAACCTATTATCTGCTCTGAAATTTCAGTTGCAATACACCTCTGCTTAAGGTGCATTTCTTTGTTCGGTTAGTTGAAAAAAAAGTATAGTGCAAAAAGGCGTGGAAGTCTGAAAACACCACCGATTGAGATCAGACAAAATGGAATCAACTCCTGGAGGTGAATACAATACAACCATGGTTACTAAAGATAAATTTCTTGAATGAATTATTGTTAAAAAGTCATGGATTGTTCCTGATTTTTAAAAATTAAATAACAAAAAAAAAGAGGGTTTATAATAAAAAAGTTATGGTGTTCTGTCGTGTTCGATGATTTAACGCATATCAGGTGTTAGGTAAACATGTAAGCTATAAAATAAATAAAAAATTAGCTGCCCATAGCCTTTTTTTACTAATTTTTTTTAAATAAAATTGGTTTGATCGTTATAAGAGACGAGAACACAATGAAATAAAAACAAGGAATTTTGTCAACTTTTTTGCTTATATTGAACTGTGAAGGCACGTATACTTTAGCTAGGTCTATATACGCATACATGGAAGATCAATATATGGATGTGTATGTGTGTGTACTGACATATTTTATATTGAAAAAATTTATATTTCTAGAAAATCGAATCCTAACGACTGACTTAAACTTTTTTTGTGAAAATTAAATTTGTTTATATTTTGTGTACATATATTATTCCTATGATTTTTAGAGGTTTAACGTAATTTATACTTCAACTGGTTCATTTAAATTTGTATTATTGCCATGACAGTCTTCTGTTTTTTTGTATCTGTGGACATTTTATTCATTTAAAAAGAAATGTATTAGCATTAATTCTTTACATTACTTTTTTGATTTACGATTCAAATAATATTAATAACTTTTTAGATACAAAACAATGAGAACATTACAATGAAAACAAATTTTAGCCCTTTTTGAAGCCTTCCAAACTTCTCATGTAGCCATATTAAGACCGCAATTTTTAAAATTGAAATTCTGACAACGGTTTCGTAATCAGCGACCCCGAAAGCTCTCGATTCATATATTTGGGTATTATTTACTAAAGATTTTGACTTTTTGGGTAGGTTATGTCCACCATATTGAGTCCGCCATTTTGAAAATCTCAATTCTGATAACGGATTCGTCATCAGCGACCCCGAAAACCCCAGAGTAAACAATTTGAAATCATTTAGAATACTTTTCGACTTTTGGCCAGCTTTTTTGGATTTGGCCCCACTGTGCGACGCCTGCAAAAAGAGCTTAAGTTGAGTAACTTAAGCCGGGATTCATATGCTGGAAGAACTAATGGGTCATCCCAAGGAAGATGATTCAGTGCGAAGGTGACCAAACCTGGGACCCATACTCGAGTAATGGTCTGACAAGAGAGATATAACGGTGTGTAATAATCAAGAGGTTATTGAATTCTTTTTATAAAAGCTTTTTATAAAACCCAAGACTAAACTACCTTTGGAAGCAATATAGTTAATATGAGCGGAAAAATCGAGTTTACTATCAAATGTAATCCCGAGATCTTTAACAAAATTAACACGAGGGACACTCTCGTTAGAAAAGGTGTAGTAAAAATTATAAGACTACGACTTCTCCCAAAAGTCATTTTTTCACATTTACTAATATTGAGAACCAGGTTTCTGTTCGCACACGAAGAGTAAAAGGTGTCAAGGTCAGCTTGCAAAAGTTTGCAATCCTCGATACTCTTTATGTGACGGTACAATTTGATGTCATCAGCATAAATCAAGATTCTACAGTGTCTTAGCAAGGGAACAATGTCATCAATTGATTGAATAAAGAGCAGGGGGGGGGGGATGACTTGTGTGAAATTCTTTCTGCTCTTGCAATTCTTCTTCAAGATGATTGTTTGCTTCAGGGGATAAATGTTGATTTTGCTGCTGTTGCCTAATTGAAGCGTAGCTGCTTACTCCGTAAGCTTAGATGGAATATTTTGTTTTCACCTTTAGAATTTGATCTTTTAATAAGCTAGTGAAATTTGCTTCAATCTTATCTGACAAAATTTCTTGTAAAGGTTATCGAATAAGAACATTCTGCATTGCTGCAAACCGTGGCTTCCAAACCTGCTGCTGATATAACTCTTTCTTCTAGTGGCGTTATATGAAAAGCTTCATACAATCCACAACCAGTGTTGGCAATTGAATTCTTATTTGCCACTAATTTTCTTTTGATGTTATATTTTAAGCCTCGCCATACCTAAAATATGTTTAATACAATTGTAAATTTTTTACTTTATTTATTTCAGATACATTTTGCCATCTATTTGAATTTAAATTTATTTTGTCCATTTGAATTTAATATTTCAGTTAATTGGCACTACAACTCGTTTTTTAACATATGTACCTAACTGACTCCAAGTTTAGCGTCGAGAAGATTAACGACACTTTTAAAACGACAAACATAAAACGTCGACTTGCGTGATCCCAAAACGACATTTTTCATTGTTTTCAGTCGACGTCGAATTGCGTGAACTGGTTACGTCAGCATTAGAGCGTAAAAAAAACATTTCAAAACGGTAATAGAATTATAATTGTAAATAATACAGAAATATTAGTGTAAATTTCGAATTTAGAATAATACAGAAAAATCTAATTGCATAACTACAGTAAAGGAACGATATTTTCTTCTCCTGTTGGACCATATTTTATCCAAGCATATTATGGGTCTGCTATAATATGGTCATTTCAATTATAGCATACATTTTGGCGCCAATTTTCGAACAGTAACTAACAAAATTCGTAAAAAACCTACATATATGACAGGGTGTTTGCGGTGGCAGATCCAGCCTGTTATATTCAGGTGCCTGATAATAGCTGCGATCCATTGGGACTGGTAAACTACTCAAAACTGCTGCTAGCTACTCGCAGCTACCCTTGCTCTTGTTTTTGGGCAGATACATTTTACTGGTAATTGTCAAAAATCGTGTTCCATTGGTGATGTACTCGCAAGTAGAAAAAATCGCCCAATGGATCGCAGCTAATTTAAGCTGTTTTAAGTTTTGAAACCTTTCTCAAGCTCTGTAAGAAAAGGTTTCCAATTGCATGGTGCCCGATCAGGAGCGCGTTCAAAAACCTTACTATGGTAAACCACGAGGTAAGCTGTGGTTATGCTGCATCACTTCACTTCACCACGAAAGTTTATGTTTAACCATGGAGGTTTTTGAACGCACTGTGGTTAACTACGGGTTAAAGAAGAAGAAAAAAAAATAAAAACAAAATTTTCCATAAAATAGTCCCCGATAATTGCGTCAATTATTTCATTAATTATTTATTTGCAAAAATTCCACAAATCCCACTTTGATTTGTTCATGTGTTTACATTAAAAAACCGTCAGAGAGTTGTTTTTATTCTTCTTCTTCTTAACTATCGCTAACGGGGCAGGGTTAAAATTTAACTACACCATGGTTAACCACGAGAGTTTTTGAACGCCAAAAAGCTATGCTCGTGTTAGTTGTAGTTAACCACGGAGTTTTTGAACGACAAAAGTTTACCATAGTTAACCATGGTTAACCATAGTAAGGTTTTTGAACGCGCTCCAGAAATGGACAGCTGCAGAGAAAATGTTTGGTTGAAGTCCAAGAGCTAGCTGCAAAAAAACGTGACCTATCGAGTAACAGGATGAAAGGTTTTTGAAATGTTAGTACTCATAGCGACCATAGAAAAAATCTTGGTGTGCCTGAGCGGAAGTGGTGCACAATTTTGGTATGTGCGTTTTCCGGAAAATTTTTAAGACCGCAACGTGAGCTATCGAGTAACAGTTTCAAACTATGACCAAATTAAAGTGTGAACATTTTTATATTAGAAAACACAGGTGTGCTAGGTCTGAGCCGGTGCCAAGTGCCTGGCAGCGGCAGGCACACCACCTTTAATGTTAGTGTTTAATTACTACTTACGTTAATAACTCTTGTACCGATTATCGTCAGGCCCGCCACATCACCTTCGGGGGCCCGGGGCTAAAATATGTTTGGGGCCCCTTTAAGGATTTAAAATTCCAAAAAATCTTTGGCTAAAAAAAATTGTGGTAACTTAGGAATAAGCTCATTCAGGGCATTAAATATAGATACCGAACAGTTGGTTTTTAAAGCGGGGTTTCCACTTAGCTGGCTACCAGCGCTGGTTGTATCTTCCGCTGGCTAGTGGCTCAACCAGCTCGAGAATAATCAGAAATTTCCAAATTTCGGATGGCTGCCAGCTACAACACACCACCAGAACAACCAGCGCTGGTAGCCAGCTAAGTGAAAACCCCGCTTTATTCGCGGGTGAACCTAAAGTTACATAGTTTAACCTAGAATAGAACAGGTTTATGTAGACAGGCCCTTGTGCTTAGCTCGGGGGCTCAGCACTCATCTTTCTTCTGGCAGAATCAATCCAGAAGCTATCCCAGAACCAAAAATTCGAAGCACTACTAAGGGAAGCGAATTCGGAGCGCTGTTAATATGCTCCGATTGGATGTTTAAGGAATTGTATGGAACGAAGAAAACGGCAAACAGAGACCGGTTCTCGTTCGATGCGTTGGTCAAGCAGCATATTAAACGCGGTTGGTACTTAGTTGGGGACCGCTTGGTAAAACCGCTGTCGACACTCGCGTTTGGAAGGATGAAAAGGCATTGCACAAGGTGAACAAAAATATAAAGCTTTTCGACACTGCAGTTGTTTCTCATATCCATAGGCGCTATAACATAAATTGGAGGGTTAGAAATTTTTTCTACTTTTATAACTGCTCAAAAACGCTTCTAAAAAAAGTAGCAGTAAAAGGAGTGCTCCCCACTGCGATCATGCAATATTAAAAAAGATATAGAAATGGGATGGGAAGGGGAACGCCCCAAACTTTTTAATAGTGCTTTAGCTTCATTTCCGGCTGGGTAAGTTTTCCCTTTTTCTTAATACTCAATTCGAGCTTATACTTCTTCAGTGGTTGTAAAGAGACTACTTAAGGGCTAGCCAAATCTCCCAATCTAATTCCTGATAAAAGTCTTCAATCTGTTTTTCCTCAATTATGGATTTGTTTACGCGTTTTTATTGTGATACTTATTGATGTTGCAACTGGTGAACGCGGTTTCAGTAAATTAAAAATGAGGTAAAATTATCTTGGATCATGTACAGGTCAGTCACGTTTAAATCATTGCAATAGAACGACAGCTAGCAAAAAATATAGAATATGACGATGTCATCGACGACTTTGCGGAAATTAAGGCAAGAAAAATAGTGTTTACTATTTAAATCTGATGAGTACAAAAGAATCCATATCCATACCAACGTAAAATATATTTTAGAGTGCTGCATGCTTGGGTTTCAGGATCTGCTTGACAATTAGAACGCAGGGATATGGCGGTTTTGACTTTTTGGGTTTCAAGATAGTTTCGGGGCCCCTAGGCAATAAGTACGCAGGAATATGGGGTTTTAATTATGTGGTTTCAATCTATTCTCGGGGCCCCCTCTGGCCTGGGGCCCGGGGCAATTCGTCCCAGTTGCCCCCCTATGTGGCGGGCCTGATTATCGTAGAGCAACGTAATTAGGCTTGTTTTTAGGTAATTTTGTATTCTTTTATTTGCTATACAGAACAGCTACTAGAGTGACTCCATTTAGGTGCTTTTTCGATATTTTCCATCTAAGCCTCCAAAAATTTTCGTTTTTACTCTGAAAAATGCACTATTAACAGTATGTACTTTTTTTCTTAAGTTTCTAATGCACGAATCCATTTAAAATAGTCCATCTCTAAAATGGTTCCAAATAAAAGAATGGTTTAGGTCGTATACTTTCACTGGTAGTGAGTCGACAAAGTATCGTGCTGAATTAGAAGTAAGAAAGGTTTCAAGGAGATAAGCTTTCTGGTAAGCAAAGCAGGGATTTTCGTAGGGTTGTTAACATTATGGTTAGAGTCGGGAAGATGCTCGGGGTCCTCGCCGGAAGCACACGTGCCATATTTCAGCCACTTAAAGTTGTATCTAAACGTTGAACTCACCCATCGGCTCCGACCTTCAGGTTCATTAAAACGAGTCCTCTTAAGAGTTCTATAACTCTTGTCACGGGACCAATTTCATCGACCAATGATCCCCATTAAATTTTACATTCCTTTAATCATAAGTTGCAAACCAGTTGTCCTTTGTTTCATATTATAACAGTCACTTACTCTTTTACATTTATAATGGTTGCAATAAAAGATTACCACATTAGATACACTCCAAAATAACTAAAAACAACAAACTTCTACGGCATGCTGCCAAAATGCAATTCAACTGGAGATTAAAAGTCGAAAAGTTCGTTTTTGTCACATAAAAGGTGTTTAACAGATTAATGAATGACATTAGCAGTTAAATTGCACACCCCTCTTCAGCAGCAAGTCATGTGATCACATTTTTCAAATTTTATGATATCATTTTACTGCGAAAGGACCTTAAAAATGTTAATTTCCATTCGATTTTTCAGATTATTAATAATATATTCAGATGAACGCGTTTTTAATTTATTGTCCGCATTAATTTCAATTTCGTTCTGAGTTTTTTAATATCCTTTTTTTTTGCAAGTTCGCTAACAAGCACGCGCTAATTTTACTGCTTCTTGTTTGTATACTGTTTTTTTTTCTAAAAAATTTTGATGATTTCAATTTAAATTCTTTACTTTTTCATCCGAAAATATCAAGGATAATGTCATCGAAACAGTGATGAAATTCACTTTACACTTGGAACTAATTGCCGCGGCTACAACAAATTTTCTCTAAACTCTCCAAATTTGTCGTGCAAAAATAGTCAGATAGTAAATTCGCTAGGATCAAATTGAATTTTATAGATTGTGGAAACTGTACACTCAACTTTAAAAGCAAGGGTGCGAACCTACAGAGCTTTTACCAAAAGATCAACTCTCCACGATCAGCGATTAGTAGATCGTGTGGTAAATAACATCCATTGACGCGATGATTTCCTAATCGATACCGGCGCAGACTGATCAATTGTCCTAACCTTTACATTTTCGGGGCACAAGAGGTGCTTCAACCTCTTTCTACTAAAAGCTAACAAATTCTTGAATCCCACTAGATAAAAGAAACTTACATTTTTAGGGCTGTACTCGGATCGGATTTTCTCGCGGAGTTCGATCTCTTTATGTCGATTTCAAACATCTCAGCAAGTCTACTCACAAGCCAATCGTTTTTTATGTGGAAAAACTGACCTTCACCCACTGACAGTCTGTCATATCGTTCAGATTATGGTGCAATCTACTGGACTAGCTTAGTTTGAAGAATAGAAGAGGGTAGGATATGTAAGGGAGGATATACGGATACTGAAGCAGATGGCGATGAAGCTTACGTTTGAACCCTGGGATGTGGTACGAGTTCGGAAATACTGGCTGCTGAAGGTTGTTGCACAGTCGAGTTGTTCGATGCATTAACAGACTTCTAGAGGTAGTGTGCGCAAGAACGAAGAACTACAGAGTGTGGGAGTGAATCGAACGGCAGATACCTACGCTTGTGAAATTTCGCGACATCAGCTTTTAAGAATGAAGTTCGTATCTTCGCTAGAACCAGGCAGATCAGATAAACCAGATAGACCAGAGACCAGCTGGACCAGATTTATTAGCTCAGGCACTATCCAAGCTCAGATGGAGTGATGGCTACGTTTATTACCACAATTTTTTTCAAATTGTCAAAGTCTGTTTGTTTGTTTAATTACGCCCTTATAAATTAATCACGCCCATTGTTTTTGTCAAACTTTTTTGGTTGGAGGAAAATATTCAACTAAGCCTGTTTGTTTATATAAACATAATAAACTGACCAAATAAAGCTGCAAAAGCAAATGATATGAGCAAGGCAAACGATATCAAAGTCTCCCTCCAACAAAATTTCACTTACAAATAAGCTTTCATCCACGACACGAACCTCATTCTCAGAAGCTGATGTTGCGAAATTGAAAAAGTACGAGATACGTCATACCCACTGACATAGAAGTAAGCCATAAAGGTACGTATCCACCAAGGCAAACGAACATTTGCTTGCGGGCAAAATGACGTCATAATGGCGTAAAAAGAGCTTTTGCTCGCATGCAATTTTAACTTAGTATCCACCGAAAACAAATGATCGTGTGCAAAGCTTTGCAGAAAGGAAACATTTTCTTGTGTGGAATGCTTATTTCGAGTTCTAGTGAGCAAATTCTTGAGTCCCATTGGATTTGGATAACATTTGCACACAAGCACCTTGTTAGTTTTATTTTAAATGAAAAGTGCGTGACATATTATACGAGGAGGAAATTGTGATAAGGGCTTCTTGTGTGATTTTGGGTTTATTAAATAATAAGCGAAACTCACCGCGATGCTGGATGAGGCCGTACTTAAAAAATAGAAAAACAATTTGATACAGGAGTTAAAAATAGATCCTTTGAGCGGTTTCAGAAATTTTTCCCGAATTTCCTCTTCAGACTTTGAATGGTTTATTGCCAAAATTAGCTGTAGTATTGCAAAATCTGATAGCAACTATAGAAAATCCGTTAGCGTAGAAGTGAGACTGGCGATAACATTACGTTTTCTGGGAAGTGGCGACTCTTATTCAAGCTTATCATATCTCTTCAGAGTGTCAAAACAACTGATATCACGAATTATACCGGAAGTGTGTACGGCAATTTTACTTACGTTAGAGGGTTCAATTAAGGTGAGTATATCGTCGGGTCAATGCAATAGTCACGAAACTAAAATTTTGCTATTTTGAACTACCATTGTACAAAAATTCGAAAAAAATAATACAGTTAAAATAACTTTTAGTGATTTCGTGAAAAAATTCAAATTGAATCCCGCAGAATCCCATAAAAATTTAGATCCGTAACTTTGGCAGAAGATAATATGACTTTTTTCGCATTTTTGCACAATGTTCAAAATAGCAAAAAAATTTCAGTTTCGTGACTATTGCATTAACCCGACGATATATTAACGTACATATAACTCGCAATTATATTATGTTGGCATTTTTGACTCGTGTATGTGAGCCGTAGTCTGACGTCTCTAAAAATATCTCATTTCATATTAATATCCTTCTTCGGCCTGCCATCCTTTCTACCGAAAACAAAGACTTCCTTTATAATACCACCTGCCTATTTCTTTGCACAAGTTGCTTTAACATGTGTACATATATGTATATCTTTATTGTTTTAAAAAATACATCAAAATTGCGTCTCTCTTTTTAATATTGTTTTTAAAATCTTTATTGTTTGGATCCCACAATATCGGCTTTATTTCATATTCATAAATTAAATCTATTGTATTTTTATTTGTCCATTCCATTTTGAAACTCGAAATTTAAATTACAACTTTGCCGCATGCACTTGTACCGCAAATGAAATAATAGAAAACCACACGCTTTAAAATGAACACGTGCAATACCTAGAAGCAGAAGTTAGTTCGCATATTTTACTGCCTGCGAGAAAAACATTGTTCATGTGCAAAGCTGAGATGTCCACTTTCTTGGTGACGTCATTTTGCCCGCGAGCAAATGTTCGTGTGCCTTGGTGGATACTTACCTTAACCGCTACTGCTACACTACTTCGGATGTTAAGAGAAAAGTCAGCTGCCCTGAAATAGCAGGAAGAGAGAGAGAAAGAGAGTTATGGAAGCGATCAATTTGAATTTTATGTTCCTATGGATTAGGAAGAACATGAATTAACAATAACAAAGATCTGGTCTGGGACGAACTTGTCTTACATTGTAAAATGCGTAGGGAATCATAGACTGCGGTAATCAGCGAATCTATGAAGTGGGTTGGACGAAATTGAGAGGAGATCATTTATAAAGATTAACAAAAGAGTCGGAGATATAATTCACCCCTGTGGACACCAGTAGAAATGGTGTAAGGTTTAGATTCCACACCATCCAATATCGACTACTTTGTTTGAACGGTAATAAAGGGAACTTTTAATCCAGTTATTTAGCAGCAACGGGTAAAGAAGAGTTTGAGACGAGCAACTTAACTTAACTTAACTTTGACGGCTCTACAACCGGGATCCGGTCGTGGCTTCTCGCAACTGTTTTCTCAATCGGTTCCGATTCTGAGCGGATGCCATCCCTTTTGCCATCACTAAGCTCTGATCGTCCAAGTCTACGCCATCCTTCTAGCGGAGGTTGGGTATCCCTCGCTGTAGCACCCCATAGAAAAGTGCAGGTAAAAGTGCTGGTAAATGGGCTAGTAGATCGGCCTCCGAATGTTTTTACTTTAAGTGGTAGTATTGAAGATCTTGCTTCTCAAATTCGTGACGTTTTAGATAATTTAACTTGCCTGAAGATGGAATTACAGGAGTTTCTTAGCTGAATATACTTCTGATGCTTATTAAGCTTCAATTGCCTTCATACATTTTCTATCACACTGAGCTTGTCAGCGTAAAGCTACGGTTTCCAAGGTATTGCGCCAACGTAAATTCGCGACGGAATTTCGCCGACGTACTTGCGTTATCATTGACGTAACGCAAGTTCGTCGGGTGTGGTTTCCAAGCAAAGTTATTTCAGTTAAGAACAGTCAATTGTCTAGGAGGCGAGTAATCAGAATGAGTTGGGAAAGGGATTTATTATTATTACAAGAGGAAGATGCAGATGAAGAAGATATTTTGTTGTTGAGTTTGATAAGAAGAAATCCTGTAGATGTAATGTTTAAGAAAAAGGTGGAAGAGGGGGCTTATGAAATACTAATTAAAAGACATTTAAGGAATAACGATGCAAAGTTCGTTGAATACTTCCGTTTATCACCTCAGCTCTTTGAAGTAGTTTTAGGATACATTAAAAATGACATTGAAAAACTTCCATGCAACCGACATAAAACACCAATATCGCCAGAAGAAAAACTTAGCATAACTTTAAGGTGCGTATATTTTAAATTATAAAAATTCAACAAAACAAAGAATTAAAGTAAATCAAAATGAATGACTCATAACATAAGATAATTTTCACATTTAATAAAAAACATTTGCGTAAATTGGTTTCATTAGTTTTGCACAAAATCTCAATCATTTTCCGGCTGGGCAGATTGAGTTGGTGTAGGTGGAAGGGAAATACAGTAAAAGGATGAAATTGGATGTTGTGTCTGTATGTCCTCAAAATCTGAGTAGGTTGTGGGTGTTGGAGTAGATGAATGGCTATTACTTAAGACTTCTAATTCCATTTCAGTAATGACATTCAGTACTGCTAATTTTGCCTTTGCAATTGGAAATGTTTTCACTGTCAGCAGGAAATGTTTTCACTGTCGAAGCGATGCTTTCAAAAAACAAATCAACTCCATCCTTTTCTACTTTTGTATTTTGCTCTGTCATTTTTCTCAATAACTTTAATCTTTCCTCTCTTCCTTTTACTATTTCTTTATAAATTATGTCTTGTTTTGATGAGGACTTGGCTGAATTGTGACCCTTTCGTTCACTTGGCTTAATATGAACTATTTCTTCAATATGATCCTCCTTTATTGGGCCACATTGCGATTCAAACTCTGAATTTTCTTCTACTACAAAATATTCACTATTTTCCTCGATTGTCGGAGGACTTCGAGTATGCTCCTCAGCTGAGATATTAGCCTGCGTAAGTTCTATAGGAGTACTACTAATCGTCCTGAAATAAAGAATAGTAAAATATGGTGGTACATATAAGTTTTTCTAATAATTTTACTTTCTCTCGTCTACCATAGCATGTAAGAACATAAGGCTCTCATATCGAGGATCTAATTTTGAGGAAGAAGTGGCGGATCCTGTTGACTTCTTGTTGTCACGTTTTTTTCGCTGATAATAATCCCTCAATGATTTCCATCGGATCTTACAATCAGGAACTGCAAAATTGCAATAATAATTTTCGTAAACAAGTTACAAATATTTGTTCAAATTTAGTTCATCCCTGCATTTATCACAACTACTGGAATATACATATATTGTTTAGGTACACATTAATAATTATTTCAAATACATTTTTTCCTTAAATTTTTTTAGGTATATGGCAACTGGGGAATCATTGCGATTTTTGGCTTTCCAATTTCGAATAAGTCCTGGATCAGCACTATTATACGCGAAGTCTTGACAAGCATTTGCAACAGAATGATAAAAGATTATATCCCCATGCCAACGAAAGATAATCTGAAGAGAGTAGCAGAGGATTATTTTGAGCTGTGGGGTTTTCCTAATTGCTGTGGCGCTATTGATGGAAAGCACGTGAGGATAAAATGTCCAAAAAATTCTGGATCATTATTCTTTAATTATAAAGAATATTTTTCTATTGTATTGCTTGCGATTACAGATGCCCATTATAGATTTATTAGTGTTGACGTTGGTTCATATGGGCGTGAAGGCGATGCTGGAATTTATGCAAAATCTAATATGGGAAAACTTATAATGAATGATGAATTTCCATTTCCTGAGCCAGCGACTATTCCAGGCACGCGGATTACATTGCGTTATGTTTTAATTGGAGATGAAGTATTTGCCTTAAGAGAAACTATGATGAAACCATATCCTCAAAGTCAGTCGTCGTGCGATATTACAAAAGCTACGTATAATTATCGACATTCGCGAGCAAGAAGGACTACAGAAAATGCATTTGGCATAATGGCTCAATATTTCCGTTTCTTTCATACGTCAATTTCTCTAGCACCCGAGGTTGTTGACAAATTAATTGTAGCAGCCTGCATCCTTCACAATTTATTGAGGAATTTTAAAATTCCATTTCCCGGTGAAAAAATATTTAATAAAACACAACCATCTTTAACGAAAAGGAATCTGAATGGACTAAAGGCAACCCGACATAAACAAACAAATTTTGCTGTTAAAAGAAACCGTGAACTACTTAAAATGTATTTTACCAGTAAAACGGGTGCTTTACCCTGGCAAAACAAATATGTTACCAGGTTGAGATAATTAAATACATTATAAATATATTCAAAAAATTAGACTTACCTTTTTTCTTCATTTTTGTCGCAATATCCTGCCAAATATTCTCTTTTATTGACAGGTTTTTGTAACACTTCAATTTAAAATTATAAAGAGGAGGATTCGACTTAATTAAATCTATTAATTCATCGTCCTCCTCGTTAGTAAAATACACTCGATTTGCCATGTTTATTACTGCAGCAAACAAAAACGACTACTTTGCGCCGAAGGAATTGTGCCGACGCAATTACGTCGGAATCAAAACTTTTTGATTTCAGCGGAATTGGGTCCGCAAATGCGCGCGCAAGTCCGCCGCGAGATTTGTTGGAAACCATGTACACATATTCCTTGTGTCTGATTACAACGCAAGTCCGCCGGCGGAATTCCGTCGCGTTTTTGCGTCAGCGCAATCTCTTGGAAACCGTAGCTTAAGACTTTAGTCTTCGTAAAATGAGGAATGAACAAACAGATTCTCGCCGGCCACAGAGGTTCAGAATCCCGAAAACCTGGTCAAAAGTCTTTTTATCATCTAAAAGTAGTTTTTTAATATGAAATTTCGTACTTACGGGTTTTTAAGGGCGCTGATTAAAGATACGCTATCAATTTTTCAAAAAACAAAATGTCGGATCCGAAATGTCGGACGATTTTGTTTAATAATCAGCCAAATTTCATGAAACTCTATATAACTATGAGGGTTTTCGAGGGCGCTGATCCTCAATAATACTAAATTTATCTTTTAAATTGTTCTTTACGAGAAAGAAAATATATTTTCTTTGTAAAAATATGTCTGGCTTCAGAGTTTCTGAAAAAAAAAATTACTTATTATGAATATGAAGAAAAATTGTATTGTATATTTTTCAGCTAGGTGCAGCTAGTTTCCTTTTTTTTAAGCAGAAATGTATACTGGACAATATACGACCAGTTTCAAGGCGGTACCTTGCGGAACTGTCGACTTATCATTATTTTATCAGAGTTATCTGACGCCCACATAAATTTATTGCAACTTACCTTGTTAACAGCTAACGTAATTTGCAATAAAGGTTTCGTTTAGTGACGTTATAAAATTATAATCACTTTCAAGAAAAGAATCCATGTCTTACTGTTACAATGCATTAAAAAATAAAAATTCTACAGCGCTTTGAATGCGGAGTACTTTTTCTTGCTTAGCGGAGACGAAATTTCAGTCGCGAGACGCCCACTTTCAGAACGGAATATAACGGATTCCTGGAAAATGTATTTACTTTTAATAGTTCCAAATGATGCTAAGGGCTTAACTAGAAATATTTGTAGGGACAAAAGTCCCTAAAAAAATACTTCTTTTTGGGACTTTTTACCTGGTTTTCGGGATTCTGAACCACTGTGCAGCATAACCCTGGTTACACAAAGAGCGACAGAGATTGCGTTCTTGCTCCTTAGACACAAATCCCAGTCAATGGCTTGAAAAAACGCATATGCCCCAGCCAGCTCGCCTCTTCAATAATGTCAGATAGTTATTTTCGGAACCGTGTTGGGTGGGACTGAAGTATTATTTGGGAAATTAGCACTGGCGAGTCTGCCCTCCGGGTTACGTCGAAGTGACTTTAACTCGACGGAGTATCTTGTTGTGTGGAAGTAAGAAACAGATCAAGGAGGTGTGGTCGTTGATCTGTAATATCGAATACTCATGTGAGATGATCTATGATTTAGTGAAGATTATTGGTGGCCGGATAGAACTGGGTGTAATTGTCAGAAACACTGGCCCAATTTGAGTAATGTAGCCAAATGACATACATCATGAGATGGCATCGCAAACCTAGCGAATCCTTCTCAATTTTCTCCATCCAACATCCACGTTCCCGTGCGAGTTTTCTTCAGTTGATAACTAAGAAGCATCTTGCCAAGGCCATTCTTCCGTTGTTCAACCAGCGTATTTATGGTCGCCCTACGGGCCGATTACCTACAGGATTGCTTTCAAAGATTCTCTTTGGCATTCTAATTTCGTCAAGAGAAATTAAATGCCCAAGTCACCTCAGTCTTTTACATCTTATATAAGCAATGATACCTATCTATATATATATAAAAGTGAAAGTTTCTCTATCTGTAAATGTAAATAGACTCCGAAACCGCTCACACGATTGGCAAGAATTTTTGTATATAGAGGTTTTCGGGTACGGCGGATGTTCCTACGCAGTATTTTGCTCTATCTCGAACAGTTCGGGTAGCTGTAGTGTACCGATATCCGTAAAATTCGAACTTTTGTACTCTTCGAATAACTGCTAAAGAGCTCAGATCTATATTATTTTGGCTTTTTTCCGAAAAAAATACGATACCCAAAGTTTCAGATCGATCGGAGGTGATTTACGGGCAGTTGCCGTACAATTTCAAAAATAATCGTACGACAAAATCATTCAACGTGTAGCCAAAGAAAATAGCGGAAATAGCAATTTGATTTTGGCGCAGATTCGAATGCAGACTGAGATTGAACTCGCAGTGACATCATCGGGAATATCATCAACTCTACTTGATGGTGGACGTACAGCGCATTCAGCACTCAAGTTCCCATTGAGTTTGAACCAGATAGAAACATCTACATGTAACTTCAGCAAAAACTCCGGTATTGCCGCAGTCCTTAAAACATGCAAAATTACAATTTGGGACGAATGCACCATGGCCCATAAAAAATCGCTCAAAGCGCTTGACAGGACTTTGCGAGATTTCCGAGGAGAACATCAACCGATGGGAGGCGCTCTGATACTACTTGCAGGGGATTTTCGCTAAACTTTGGCTGTTATACCTCGAACAACGCCTGCAGATGAGCTTAACGCATGCTTGAAAACATCATATCTATGGAACAGTGTCGAAAAAATCACAAAGATGCCTCTGCTCAAACATTTTCAAAACAACTTTTGGACATTGGAAATGGCGAAATTCCAATCGATATCAGAACAAAAGAGATTTCGTTTCCGCAAAATTTTTGTTAAATGCAGCCCAATATTCAAACCGTTGTGGACAAGGTGTTCCAACATAAATTTAACAACGAGCTATAAAAATCCAGATTGGCTGTGCGAACGATCAATCTTAGCGCCCAAAAATGACGATGTCAACAAACTTTATGAACAAATTAAAATGAAACTGCTCGGGAAAACTGTGAAATACAAATCGATAGACCCAGTAATGGACGAAGAACAAGCAGTCAAATATCCAATTGAGTTTCTTAATTCTTTGGTCACTATACATATTGACATGACAGTTGGATCACCGAAAATTGGCTCTATTTCGTAGCTTTTTAGCACTTTTTTACCTAAGCTTTGTCGAAAAGTACCAAATAAGGCTTATTTTAACATCAAACTTGCTAATAACTTCAAAAGAAAAGGCCGTAGCAAAAAAATTTTCCGGACATTATTGATAGGAAATTGTCCAAGCTTTCCAATTTTGGAAAAAAAATAATCGGTTAATTACGTATTTTTTGGACAAAAAGGTGGTTTTACTTGAAATTTTAGTTAAAAAAAACAAAATTTTGATTTTGAACTAACATATTTTCTGAACGCAGTGACTGAGGTTGATGATATTGATATCAAAATAAAGAATATACATTTCTCTAAAAACTGAGCCTAATTACGTGATACGATAAATGGTTTAGGAGTAATTAAAGTTTTAGTAAATTAAACAATGGTTCAAACGACTTTTCTTAAACACCCTGTATCTCAGTGGAGAGGTCCGATAGCCCCATTCTGTAGAACAATTTTTTTCTCCAAATATACCCAAGAATCACCCCTTAACGAATTAGCATCTTAGTCGGGAACACCGTGAATAATAAAAATGAAAAAAGTGGGTGTGTGTACTTATGTACGCGTATTAGAAGTTATACTTCTTTGGCGTGATTTAAGGCTAATTTTTAATTTGCATGCAAATAATTTATTAGATTTTTTATTATTTGCGTGCGTTGGCAGTTGGAAGCAGTATGATGCCGACACGTTCCAGCCTGTCGGTTATACCGGATTCTAATCCTAACTAAAATCACCTACTAGTCAACCCATTCTCCGGCAGAGAGGAAACACATTTTTCTAGACAAGTTGTTCTTATTTATACAGGTAATACAGGTTTTTATGCGCACCATGTTTTTATTTTACTCTGTTAAAAGTCCCAGAATATTACTTAATTCGCTGACACAGCGACACAAAGTGCTCCTTGGCAAACGACATTAGAAGACAGCACTCCTACTATTCCAGAAGGTCCATGTTTGTGTTCTGATTGTTTTCTAGTTTTTGGTACAGCAGATTTCAAATAAAACCATTTAACTTAAAAGTTTTTTTTACCTATTTTTATTATATTCTTTTTAGTCTTAATTCAGTCATTTTTGGATTTTACTTTTTACAAAATTCTGGTGAAGCGATTTGTTATGCATACCATATTTCCAGCGCCATTTTGAATTTTCTAATTTTGACAACAAATAGCTAATATCAGTGAAATCGAATCGTAATTGCCTAAATCGTACCGCCATATTGGCGCCGCCATTTTGATTTTTTTAAAATTTTGCTCACAGATTCGTCATTTGTGACCTTAAAAACTCCCCGGTACCGATTTTCAATGGATTCGGAACACATTCGCAAAATTCATACGCCATTTGGAATTTTCAATTTTTGATTACAGAATCGTCATTTGTGGCCCTAAAAACCTCCCGATACCGATTTTCAATGGATTCAGAACACATTTGCAAAATTCATCTGCCATTTTGAATTTTCAAATTATGACCACAGAATCGTCATTTGTGGCCCTAATAACCCCCCCCCCGCCTACCGATTTTCAATGGATTCAGAACACATTTCCAAAATCCGCCATATTGGCGCCGCCATTTTTAATTTTCAAATGTTGACCATAGAATCGTCATTTGTGGCCCTAAAACCCCCCGAAACCCATTTTCAATGGAATTGGAACACAATTGAAAAATTCCTCCGTCATCTTGAAACCGCCATCTTGATTTTTTTACAAAATTGTCAGATTACACTGACACGTTAGCTCAATGTGTGTGCAAAGTTTCATAAGAATCGGTTTAGCAGAAGTAGTTTAAAAAACTGTCGCAAGATTTGAACCAAACAAATATACGAAGTCAAGCTAAATAAAATCATTAATATCTTGTTCATTGTTTTATTTTCCCAAATAATAACAGTAAATATTTTGTATTATATATTTAAACTAATTTCTGATTGAATAATTATATTAAGTTTTAACCCTTCAAATTTTTTATAGTTGGAAAAGGCAATGCCAAAAACCATAAAACTGGCCCTTAAGGCCCGTCCTCACTACGCGGACTTAGAATCCACGCGCTTTTGGTCGTACGGCCAGCCAAAAGCGCGCGTGATCTTTTAATTTTCTGAGTCATGAGTGAGAAAAAATTAATTCTCATTTGAAACGGCGTACGCGCTTTTGAAAAGCTCATAGTGTGTGGACGCACAATGTACCTTTTTAACCACAGCCTTTTGTCCGCGTTGTTTGGCCGCACGGCCTTTACCATGGACAAAGTCGTAAAAAAGTCGTAAAAAAGTCATAAAACTCTATATGAAAAAAAAGGCAAAAGCGCGTACGACCCAAGACCGCGTAGTGTGGCCACACCATTAAGGCCCGTCCTCACTACGCGGACTTAGATCCCACGCGCTTTTGGCCGTACGACCAGACAAAAGCGCGCGTGATCTTTTAATTTTCTGAGTCATGAGTGAGAAAAAATCAATTCTCATTTGAAACGGCGTACGCGCTTTTGAAAAGCTCATAGTGTGTGGACGCACAATGTACCTTTTTAAGCACAGCCTTTTGTCCGCGTTGTTTGGCTGCACGGCCTTTACCATGGACAAAGTCGTAAAAAAGTCGTAAAAAAGTCATAAAACTCTATATGAAAAAAAAAGGCAAAAGCGCGTACGACCCAAGACCGCGTAGTGTGGTCCCACCATTAGAAACTCGCGCTTAGGTAATGAATAGAACACGGATCGGATTTCCATCCATAGCCCCGCGACAGAACCCCTCACCCCGCAAACACGAACCTTCTTATGCCTACAAAAAGCGCTTGGCTGATGAATCGTACAAGAAATTTATTTCCCTCCATAGCCTCAGGATAAAAACCCCCTCACCCATCGACATCGTGAACAGACATCAGCTAAAGAATGATTTGAATGAAGGATTAAATGATGAATGAAGGATTAAACGTTGAACAGTGAACACGCATTGTTGTTTTTTGTAAATACGCATTGTTTTATACGGGCCGACTTTTTCAGAAGATTTTTCTTGGTTGGTTGTCGGCTCGTGTGAAACTGGCCAAGATAATAATATGGCAACTATACAATAACAAGCGATAATTATTTACTGTTTTACTAATGATTTTGAAGGGTTAAAACTTAATATAATTATTCAATCAGAAATTAGTTTGAATATATAATACAAAATATTTACTGTTATTATTTGGGAAAATAAAACAATGAACAAGATATTAATGATTTTATTTAGCTTGACTTCGTATATTTGTTTGGTTCAAATCTTGCGACAGTATTTTAAACTACTTCTACTACACCGATTCTTATGAAACTTTGCACACACATTGAGCTAACGTGACAGTGCAATCTGACAATTTTGTAAAAAAATCAAGATGGCGGTTCCAAGATGGCGGACGAATTTTTCAATTGTGTACCGATTCCATTGAAAATCGGTTTCGGGGGTATTAGGGCCACAAATGACGATTCTGTGGTCATAATTTGAAAATTCAAAATGGCAGATGAATTTTGCAAATGTGTTCTGAATCCATTGAAAATCGGTATCGGGAGGTTTTTAGGGCCACAAATGACGATTCTGTAATCAAAAATTGAAAATTCCAAATGGCGTATGAATTTTGCGAATGTGTTCCGAATCCATTGAAAATCGGTACCGGGGAGTTTTTAAGGTCACAAATGACGAATCTGTGAGCAAAATTTTAAAAAAATCAAAATGGCGGCGCCAATATGGCGGTACGATTTAGGCAATTACGATTCGATTTCACTGATATTAGCTATTTGTTGTCAAAATTAGAAAATTCAAAATGGCGCTGGAAATATGGTATGCATAACAAATCGCTTCACCAGAATTTTGTAAAAAGTAAAATCCAAAAATGACTGAATTAAGACTAAAAAGAATATAATAAAAATAGGTAAAAAAAACTTTTAAGTTAAATGGTTTTATTTGAAATCTGCTGTACCAAAAACTAGAAAACAATCAGAACACAAACATGGACCTTCTGGAATAGTAGGAGTGCTGTCTTCTAATGTCGTTTGCCAAGGGGCACTTTGTGTCGCTGTGTCAGCGAATTAAGTAATATTCTGGGACTTTTAACAGAGTAAAATAAAAACATGGTGCGCATAAAAACCTGTATTACCTGTATAAATAAGAACAACTTGTCTAGAAAAATGTGTTTCCTCTCTGCCGGAGAATGGGTTGACTAGTAGGTGATTTTAGTTAGGATTAGAATCCGGTATAACCGACAGGCTGGAACGTGTCGGCATCATACTGCTTCCAACTGCCAACGCACGCAAATAATAAAAAATCTAATAAATTATTTGCATGCAAATTAAAAATTAGCCTTAAATCACACCAAAGAAGTATAACTTCTAATGCGCGTACATAAGTACACACACCCACTTTTTTTTGTTGTGAAGGTTTGCATGAAAGAAAATATTTGGAAAATACACAAATTTGTTTTTGGTTCGTCTTTATTAAAAGTTGTTGAAGAGTTACATGTTGCATTTTGAAGAGTTGGGTTAATTTTAATTGTTTTAACGTTCGTGGTTTTTAAATAATAAATAGGTAATTTTGGTCATACATCATATAAATGTATATTGAATCTAGAATACAGAGTTTAATTGTGAAGATCATATCATTAAACCGCAAGCACTTATTTTGTGGTACCATTTTTCAGAAATTAAACTCTCCAAATGTAATGAAAGCTGTTTCACCATGTAGCCTTGAGCTCAAAGATGTGTAGAATCACAATTTTATTTATACACGGCACAATCCAACGCTAAAAAATAGAAAATAATTTTACAATTAATTCCCATATGAAACGTATGGCATCTGTTCCATTTAATTCCCATATATGACCACAATTTTGCATTATGTGACATTAAGAGATAATAAAAGTTGGTTTTTGGCATTGCCTTTTAAAACTATAAAAAATTTGTTTCATTTTTCAATTTTATTTTATTGTTCTAGAAAAATTTTGTTATTGAAGACTTCTAGATTTAAATTAAAAAAAGCTGTAGAAAAAGGCACTCGAATTTCGAGTTCTGGGTCCTGCTATTTGCATTAATTTTAAATGTAGTCCAAGAGCTAGTGACAGAATTGCAAAGTGATTTTGTAGAGGATGGGCCTTTGATATAAGGTAGATTAGGTAAAGCACAACCGATTAAAAATATTCGCCAGTTCGAGTCTACTTAAGTTTTAATTTTATGAATTTTTGAACTTGTCGATTTTTTGACCATGAAAAAAGTGATATTGCAGAGGATGGGACTTGGTATATAGGTTAATTGGGTTGCCCCCAACACATATTCTGATTCCCATCTCGTTTGGAGGTTAGGTTTGACTTTTGGGAATTTTTGAACATGTCGGTCTGATCAAGATGGACAAAGTGATATTGGAGAGGATGGGGTTTGGTATAATGGTGAGATAGGCCACCAAGAACCCTAATTCAGCTGCCCATCTCATATGCAATCACGGTTGCGATTTTGGCGGCTTTTAATTTTGTGGCCATTTTCGGTATGACCCAAGTGATTTTGTAGGAGATGGGATTTGAATATTAGGGTTCGTTACAACATCTACAATACATATCCACTTGCCCATCTCTTTCCCAGTTGTAGAAACCCTTGCCATCTCCAGTTGAAGTTGAAAAATCGTAAAATCTAGTTTTATATAGCAAATTGAGTTAAAATGGATGTATATACCCCTCTAGTGGCATATTTATGTTATATATTTCAGATATTATGAGTAGTTGTGTATTGTATATACAAACATACATTATAACCCGGCCCGCTGGGTGCGGCCGTGCAGAGTGTGCACCGCACGCGGGCGGCACTTTCAGGGGGCGGCAAACACAACAATCTCGTGATCGAACTCATTTTCATCATTTGCACCTAGGTTCTTTTTAGAATGCCATAACAATTACATGTATTGATCTCCTTTAAAAATAAACCGATAAACCGAAAACGTTCAAACCACTTAAGAAGGATCGATCTCTGAAAATAGTATAATATAAGGACAGAGAATGTAAAATTAAATTCCCATGATAGAAGTCAAATTTATTCTGTAAATAAAAGTTGACATTCTAATCTGATTATAATTATTGACAAAATTTTAAAGCAGTTTGACGTCTAGTTATGGAGAATTATCCATTTTTATGTGCAATAAATTCCCACGTTTAATATCATTTTTACTCGACCTTTACTTGAATATTGAATACTAATTACTCGAATGCAAGACGTCCAATATTTTTTAAAAAATTTTATTGAATGTATGAGATATCAATAAATAACGTATTCAAATTTCAGATTTTTAATTTGGAATATGCTCCTTCAATCGATCTTCCTTAAGATAATTTTAAAGAGAATTCCCCGTTGTTCCATGTAGAGGAAAAACCAAATAAAAAGAAAACGAGTTTCCCATTCGCTCTGGTTGTTTAAAAGCGCAGCTTTTTCACTCATGCTGCGGGCTCCGTTTGCTTCTTAAAGCCCGGGACACACATATCCGAACCGTGCCTGCACCGCATGACAGCCGTGTGTTGGACAACACACGAAGAGAAAATAAACAAGTAAAATTTGATGCGGTGCGGACATGGAGACGCGGAAATGTGGGGACTGACTGGTAAGATTTTACTTGTTTACTTTTTCTCCGTGTGTTTTCCAACACACGGCCGTCACGCTGTGCGCAAATGTGTGTCCCGGGCTTAAGCCGGCTCTTCACGATGCGGTGAACGTTTCATTCGAATATTGGCTTCCAACGTTGGACGATTTTCGGCGAAAGTAGACATCCTATCGAAAAAAGTTAAATATAAAAGTTGTAGGTAATAAAAAGATCTACAACTTTTGTACAAACCATTTTTTCCACCTTACCAACTTCCAGAGCAATGAGTCATCAAAGTCAAATTTTGGGTTTTTTTTAACTAAAATTTCAACTAAAACCACCTTTTTCTCCAAAAAATACCTAGTTAACTAATATTTTTTTTTACAAAATTGGAAAGCTTGGACAATTTCTTATCAATAATGTCTGGACAATTTGTATCCTACGGCTTTTATTTTTGGAGTTATAAGCAATTTTAACGCTAAAATTGGCTCTTTTTTTGTGCCTTTTCACCTAAGCTTTGCCAAAAAGTACCAAATAAGCACCAAATAAGGCAAATTTTAACATCAAACTTGCTAATAACTTCAAAAGTAAAGGCCGTAGCGTAAAAATTGTCCAGACAATATTGATAGGAATTGTCCAAGCTTTCCAATTTTGCAAAAAAAATATCAGTTAACTAGGTATTTTTTGGAGAAAAAGTTGTTTTTAGTTGAAATTTTAGTTAAAAAAAACGAAATTTTGACTTTGACGACTCATTGCTCTGGAAGTTGGCTAGCTGGGTCCTTGATTTTGACAGTTTAAGATAGGTGGGAGTATTCTACGTACACTGGTATCCTATTCATGAAAATAGCTCAAAGGGTTACATAAATACAGGGTGATATGTAAACCTCTACAAAAAAAATTCAAAACGCCCTAGCTGCTAAACCGTTAAGATTTACCGCCCCCACCCATACGATTTTTTCTTCGTCTATCCAAAACCTATCTACAGCCGGCCGCTTTGTAAGCTTAAAGGTATACACCCTGTATAATCATCAAAATGTTTTTTTTTCCATCAACCAATTTTTCTCAATTAAACGGAAAATATTGATGGAACGGAGATGGGATTGAAAATGTAACATTTGGCAGATGCCACGAGCCTATGGTCCAAATCTTGGGTTCTACAAAATCACTTGGGTCATACCGAAAATGGCCACAAAATTAAAAGCCGCCAAAATCGCAACCGTGATTGCATATGAGATGGGCAGCTGAATTAGGGTTCTTGGTGGCCTATCTCACCATTATACCAAACCCCATCCTCTCCAATATCACTTTGTCCATCTTGATCAGACCGACATGTTCAAAAATTCCCAAAAGTCAAACCTAACCTCCAAACGAGATGGGAATCAGAATATGTGTTGGGGGCAACCCAATTAACCTATATACCAAGTCCCATCCTCTGCAATATCACTTTTTTCATGGTCAAAAAATCGACAAGTTCAAAAATTCATAAAATTAAAACTTAAGTAGACTCGAACTGGCGAATATTTTTAATCGGTTGTGCTTTACCTAATCTACCTTATATCAAAGGCCCATCCTCTACAAAATCACTTTGCAATTCTGTCACTAGCTCTTGGACTAATGTTTTAAAGTTCTTTGTTTTAAAAGAATACACAGGTAATTTTGGTCATACTTCAAATAAATGCATTTTGAATCTAATGTCTCCAACTTTTATGGAGTAGTTGGTTTTTCGTTAATGGTTAAGAAGAGTTTAATTTTGAAGGTTTGGATTAATATTAAATGTTTTAACGTTGGGTGCAGCTAGGCGCACCGGGTCCCAGCTAGTTTAATTATATAGGTGGTAGATTTCTTGATTAGTAGTCCTTATCCTCCATTCACTAAGTACTTTTTTGTTGTACCCTCGTTCATCAATAAAACGTATAACAGAATATACCCGGAATCAAAAAATGTTAAATAATCTACCAATGGACTAAGAATTTTTAACACGTTACTAATACGCTAGAATCGGTCAGGGTCACGAAATTACGGGAGTTACATACTTAGTTAGCTTAAATATTTTTAGTACGGAACTACCTACTTTAGCAAATATATAGGGAATAAAGATGTCAATATATCATAACTTTCATTAATTTTATAGTTTATCACTGTATCCAGGTGTATTGATTTTTTTCAGCTTACGATAAACTTGTTCTTTTATGCATTCTTTCAAGAAATGTGCCATCTACTACAGAATTCTGGACGCCTTTGCTTGCTTAGAGTTTTTGTTCCTCTCGTACAAATAACAAGTTATGCAGATGCTCTGTTGCCATTAAGACATTTATTTTGCAGTCGCAGAATAGCCGAAAGAGATTAATTTAGAAAGACTTGTCACATAGAAAAATCCCCGTTTAAAATCATCATCATTTAAGCAAAATTATCTCGACATAAATTCCTTCACCTGTTATCACAAAGAGAAGTGGGCTCCGAATAACACGAATGACGTTGCGGACGTCTTCCGACCAGTTTTTGGCGAACTTAAATCACGTTTTACGTTCGCTAAATTTGGACCATCCGGTCAACGGACTTGTTTGGTGACGTCTATATCGTATTAACGTTGTCATCTTAAAATTCTTTATCGATGAGGTGAATTGGATTCAGGCAGGGGCTTAAGTCGGTCGTCATCACAGGTTCTCGTACAGCTTTGTTATGATCTGGCAAAACGTCATCATCATCAATCCCCTGTTAAAGATCGTCATTAACTGGCTGGTAAAAGCTAAGCTGTATCTTTTGGCTTTATTCACGATGGGATTTATGGAAATTTTATACCTGAATAATTAGTAGTTCTATACACACCTGGCACTTAATTGTAGGTTGAAGGAAGCAAACTTGGCCGAGGTTATTTTTGATATGATGAGAGCTTTATTGTTTTTATTCTTGACTTATAAAATATGAATGAAAGTTTCGACTTGACATTTTCTTTAAGTGAACTTAAGTTTGTTTTAGAAACCTTATATGCCACTCATAACGCTCTCAGTGAGAAGGCTAATATTCCACATAATTTGATGACTTTTTGCTCTGCGGTAATGCATCTGTTCGAAAGTGGATATAAATAATTTTATTGTTATCGAAAAATGTTGATTTTGTAATTATATTTAGGTTTACGTTGGCTCGTCGCAGGATGTGGCCAATTCATTTCCATTTCTTTCGTTAGATTTTGTCTTCTTTTTTAGCTGTCACGGTGCTTTAGTTCTTCACTTCTACTTCTATCTTCCCAGTGGATTTTTACGACGGAACATAGCTACCGGTTCGTGTAAATTTGAAAGAAGACTTAAGTTATGAGTTGGGTGACCTTTAGTGTTTTGCAACCATACAAAAGAACTGCTTTAAAATTAAAGTTGAACAATCTCTGGAGATCTTTGTTGATCTTCATATGTGGAGCAATTGTGAGATTGTGACTCTCGCTTTATTGACGTGACGTGTTTTTATTCAACCCTCTTCGGGAATAACATTGCCGTGACAACAGAATTTCTCAACCAGAGTTCGGAGCTATAAAGCCAGATGATGAATGCATTTATAATTTTTTAAAATTTTTTATGGGGTCTACCCTCAAACCTAGAAAAATACTTTTTGTTACTGGATTCTATAATACGTTGTTTAGGTCCATGTGTTGGTATAGGGATTTTGGTCGAGGGATTTTGAGTATTTGTAACTTTATGCCTAGGGATACGGAATCGGTACTCGATTCTTTACTCATATGAGTATTTGGCTTTCGATTCTACTCATATCAGTACTCAATTCTTTTGGCCAAGTACTTTTACTCATATGATTACTTATAGGGAAGAATGGAGCCCGAGTACAATTTGCATTTAAGTCAGAATTCAAGATTATCTCAGTCGTGAATATTTTTCATATAAACGCTTTACACATACATATAGTAGGGGAGCTGGCACTTGAAAAAATCGTGTCGTCCCAACCTTCTGCCGTTTGGTATATAAGCTTTTGAAGTAATTTTAAGCATTTTTTATAATATGACATTTTTGCGGGAAGTGGACCCATTTCGAGTTAGGGGTTTTGGGGGGTAAAAAGGGGGTTAAAACTGAAAAAAATTTCTGCCGCTTCGTATGTAGGTTCTTTTAGGGCTAAATAACCGTTAAATACTAGTGGCAGACATTTTTTACCATTTGGACCCTCCCCAAGCCCATGGGCGTAGCAAGGGGGGGGGCCGGGTGGGCCAGGCCCACCCCAGAATCCTTCTGGCCCACCCCAGAATAAAAGTGAATCACATATTAAAAACCCATGATGTTATATAAGGCTTAAAATAATTTTACAAAAAATAGTATGATACACGGATGGCTCCAAAACAGAGACAGGTGTGGGCGCCGGATGCCCTAGCTAAACAGGGGTCCGACATTGCACTCATCGGTCCAGAGCCGGCTATCGGAGCACCTACCAGCTTGCTGCAAAGGGCCCTAGCCGATCGGACTTTGAGGAAACATACTGAACGCTGGAGGTCCTTGGCTGGACTGGTCAACTCTCCTAACACGGCCAAAGATTTGTTGGGGCGCAGTAGAAATGATGTCAGAACATTTTGTTGGCTTGATTACAGGGCACTGCGCCCTAAATAACCAGTTATGGAGGATAGGAAAGACGGAGGGCCCCACCTGCAGGCTTTGCCTGGAGGAAGATGAGTCTGCTCTCCACGTCCTCTGTGAATGCCCCGCAATAGCGAGGAGCAGGGTTTTCTAGTTCGAGGAGTCCCTGCTCGAGCAAGCAAGTCTAGCGACAAGCCACTAGGCAGACTGCTGAACTTGGCCTAAAAATATGAGGTATAGGGTTGTAGTACAACAGGCCAAATGAATGGCCGCAGTACCTTTGGACCCAGTATCTCACACAAGAAAAAAAAATTTTGATCAGGCCATACATACGTAACATATAACGCAGAATACAACCATAGATAAATTATATGGGCCTATCATCTTCAGTATGATACCGTGCAGTTCATGACAGGTTCGATAGATGAGAAAAGTAAAAAAACACAAAAACGTGCTATGAAATGAATTAGACTATCACAACTAATTGAGCGATTGGATGTGTTAGTGAGAAATATTTGAATGCTGAGGAGAATTTAACAAAATAGTTATAAAATATTTTAATATCTGTTTCCTGCAAAATTGAGTCACTTAACGAGAAAAACAATAAAATCACGACAAGCCCCTTCTAGAACAGCGCGACAAAATTGCTCGATTTAAGGCTGTATCAGATTCAAAGCAGCAAAGCAGAACCGTCGGCAGAGAATTGTTTCTATTGGCTTACGCTGGTCACGTGACAAGAAAAGCAGCAGAAAGTTCTGCCGCTGCCTTTTCATCTCAAATCCTAGTTTTGCTGCTTTGCGAAGCAGAATTTTTTGACATTTCAAACCTTTGTCACTTGGCAAGTTGTTTTTAAATGATAAATGGACGTGGAAAATTGCGAATTTATTGTTGTGTGATTTTTTTACAAAGAATTTATTGTTATGTGATTAAAAATATGAACAATTTAATTTTCGGTTAGCTCTGCACTTGGATCTGATTCAGCAGGCAGAATTCTGCATCTGCCCCTGCTTCTGCCGCTGCTCAAAAAGTTGGATCTGATACAGCCTTTACGCCCTCCGAACACGAGTCGACCGATTTGCAATCCCAGTTTCACAACAATCACGCGCACAACACATGAGCGCAACTGATTTTGGATCAATCGGTGTTCTGTGCCCACATATGTAATTTTTAGTCACACACGTTACAAATTATTCGGACTACAAAACTTTGCCACGTACAAGTGCAACCACGCAACTGAAATCGCTTGCGACAGGCAAGAACAGTCGCATGCTACCAGTTGCCAAATAGTTTCAAATCGGTCTCGTTTCTGTCGACCCGTGTGTGGATTCCCACTTCCATATACGGGCAAGGTCATTTAAATAGTTGCGTATGCAACTGGGATTGCAAATCAGTCGACTCGTATGCGGAGGGCCTTAGTGTACGCTCACACCAATGGTGGCAGAATAGGTGGCTCGCTAAGATAGGTGCTAAGCTAATATATACTACCGTTCACACCAGAGGATACCTGCTACGATAGGATATTGGAAAATGCTGCAGTTGGTCGTCGTTTCATCGTATGTATCCTAGGAAAAAACAAACACGCCTGTTCGTTTGGATAACCACCTGGCGACTAGCCATAGCGAGGCGCGGTCGGTATGAACAACACAGTGCTAACATGCATATTTGTTCGCTTGGATAATTCATCCTGTCACCTAGCTAGCCACTAAGCGCTTAGCCTGTCACTTATTGGTGTGAACGTACACCTAGGGTCTGATTATGTTGGAGCTGCGATAAACGAGTAGAGCGGTGATGCTAGTGAAGCGGAGATAATACAAGGTTTTCAATAGAGCTCTTTCTATTGGAGCAACGCGGTGACTCACGCTTTGGTCCCGACCAACGACAAGAGCTGCGATAAAGCTTGGGTTACTTTTCTCCGCTAGTGTCGTTAGTATCAAGATGGATGTTGATTCCTCAATCATATTGTCAACGTTCTGTTTACGCTTCTGTTAGAAACTGGTAAGACTGAGAACTTACGTGCTCAAAACGAAAAGTTTGTTACCAGCGGCTATGATAATTGGAAAAAAATAGGAGAAGCATTACAAAAGCATCGAAAATCCTTGATAAATAAGCAGTCCACCGAAATGCACGTTTCCTTCACACACTCGATGGTCTCAGGAAGCGTACAGGATAAAATTGTGAAGCAACATGATACAGAAATTGTTGAAAAATAAAATATTTGGTCAAGCTTATCATCTGTAACGGTCACGGTGGTTAAAAATCTGACCCACCCCAGCAAAAATTCATTGCTACGCCCATGCCCAAGCCACCCCTAGCTGAAGTTGCCATTTTTCTCCCCACACCCTAGCAAATAGTCAAAAATTTCTGCCACTAGTATTTAACGATTATTTAGCTCTAGTAGAACCTACATACGCAGCGGCAGAAATTTTTTTCAATTTTAACCCCCTTTTTACCCCCCAAAACCCCTAACTCGAAATGGGTCCACTTCCCGCAAAAATGTCATATTATAAAAAATACTTAAAATTACTTCAAAAGCTTATATACCAAACGGCAGAAGGTTGGGACGACACGATTTTTTCAAGTGCCAGCTCCCCTACTAATATATGTATTGTTCTGCTTCAATTACGGAGAGTTTAGGGCAGTTCACATCCTAAACGCAAAGTGGAAAGGCAAAATGAAACTTTTTTATCACATAGAAGTTTGTATGCTTCCCTCTTTATTCATCAACTTGGAATCCAAGTTAGTCCAACACAGAAAAAAGCATAGAAATTTCTGTACTATAAAAGAGCTGCAATTTGCTTTTCCAATTTGCATTTGGGTTGTATGTGTATCCTGGCCTTTATAGGTTTGAATTTATATCCCATGTAAGGTACATATACAGTGGAGTTCCTGGAGCGTTAAAAACATGAAAACCTCGGGTTTCAGTTACGGTGAATGAAATTTAAAGTTCATAATGAATGTTTAGCTAATAATATATATAAAAAAGTTTACCTATTAAAAAATTGTGATCTTGATTTGAATGACCGAAATTCAAAATGGCCACCCAGATTTGCCAATTGTGTTCCGATTTCCATGAAAATCAGTATCTGGGGGTTTTTAAGGAAGCAAATAACGAATTTATGTTCAGAACTTATAAATTCAAAATGGTAAGTCTTTCACCTTTTTCAATATATTCAATTGAGTGTTCTTCGGAAGTCCGTACAACATGACAGTACAGTACTGACCAGCTTGTAAAATATCCTCAACGGTTGCAAGATCATTGTGTGTGACGTGTGTAAATAGGTGTAAGTATGTCTGTGCCTAAAGTGAAGGAATAATGTGTATTCATCAATGCTCCAATATACGTGTTCTCATATCTGAAAAAAATATTTGATTGGTTTTTTACCCATAACTCGCTTAATTTTTAGTCTTTCCGAATGGCATTTTGTAGGTTTTTTCAAGAGCTATAAACTTATATAAATTAAACTTTCTTTCACCCCTTATTTTTGAAAGGGTTTGAGCTGAAAGGGCTTGAACAAGTTACTATCTACGAACATATGCAAACTGTAAACGGCAATATCTTACTCAATTTTTATCCAAGAAAAAAACAACCAAAATTTTCAGAAAAGCAAAACCTACGATTCTGTACTCTTCAAAATTTTGCGTATCATTAATAGTTTTTGAGTTATTTTGAAGAAAAGGCAATACTTTGCAAAATTACAAAAATGATCTCTTCACTTCAAGCTGAAATTTTTTCAAAACTAATCACTTTAAAACGGTCAAACTTCTAGAGCATATTACAAGTACATTAATAAAGTGAATTGTGAAGTGGTACCGATTATTTTCAATGGGGGTGGTAATTAGGAGGTGATTTTCACATTTTTTTGTCGCTGAAAAAATAGGGACCAACTTTATTTTCGTCATAACTCGCTTAGTTTTAATACTAGGGAGTTTTATAAAAAAAACAAAAATAAAAGGTTTTTTCAAGCATTTTAAAAAAGGTTTGATAAATTTTTCCCGAAAAATGCATTGTTTTTTGTTTATTTCAAGTTGAAACTTTCTGTTCCAGCGAGAAATCGATTAATGCATACGCTAAGGTAGGCCGCAGGTAAAGACAACCATTCGTTGCAAGTGATCAGAGAGTGATCGCGGCACCTTTGGACCCAGTACCTTACCAAAAGAGAAAAAAGAATGCCAAAGCAAGGGATGGACAGTGCCGCGGCTGGCATATGTGCAAAGTGTGCAACTGCACAGGGCCCCGCGAGCGAAAATTGTTTTTCCAATAAAAATCATTTGAATTCATTATTTGTATTTTTACTTCATTGAATGGGCCACATAAATGATTATGGGCACACAAATCAGCATATGAGGCATAATTCTGTCACTGGAAGGGTCTGTATGAAGGGAAATCCGCGAGCGAAGCGACCGAAAAAAATTTTTGGACTCTCTGGGGCCCCTCGCTGAATTTTTGCACAGGGCCCCCAATTTTCTGGCCGCGGCACTGGCGATGGAAAATTTGCCCCTTTTTATTCTATGTACCCGAAATCAAAATGTCAAAAGTACTCATCGATTCGAACGAGTAAAAAGTACTCATTGAGTAATTTTCTTTCGATTCTACTCATCAGTATTTGTTTTTTATGTGGTGAAATATTGGGTCCAAAAGTATCGCTTGGCCCATTGTACTACACCCCTAAACCTCTTTTTGTGAGCCAGACTCCTGGAATAAGTTCTCGGGTGAAAATATAAAACTGAAAACAGACTGAACAATTTACTAATTTTCTCAATGTTTAAGAGCAATCGGAACACGAAGGGAAAGTAGACTGAGGTAGTGAACAAGAGACGGAACTAAAAATGTACTGAAAATTACGTAAATTCGACCGAAGAGTTTGGACGGAAATCAGACGGAATTTGACGGAAACATTTAGACCATGGGTGGCCAACCCAAATGGTATCACGGGCCACTTTGAAAATGCATTATGATCTCGCGGGCCGGAGGTATATACTTAACCAACCCGAGTAAAAATAATTTAGTTGTTTCTATTTTTTAAATAGCATATGCGCGCCTGCAACAAGCACGCATATTGAACAAATGCGCCTGACACACGGGGAGCGTGCTACAGGCATGAAAATCTAAAAATGCTTCCGCTATAGAGGTATGCCCGCCCCTGCAGATATGAATTTATTCGAGTGTCGTTTTACCAAGCGGTCCCCCACCTAAGTACTAACTACGTCCAATGCTGCTTGACCTATGTAATCGGACGAGAACCGTTCTATTGAGTATGCTAATGGCACACTTTATGGTCACCAAATTGCTCGTTTTCTTCGTCCTATACAATTTCTTACAGCTTCAATTTTTCCTTCCCTTAGTCTAGAAAAGGACTATTCCGTACGTCTTTTATTGATAGCGGGCTGTATTTGGAAAAGGAGAATTTTCATTCAGGCGTACTCCGTCGGTTTTGGGTTCAATACAGGCGTCTTAACGCTATATGTGACTGTTTCAGCCTAAGAACGGAGGAGCCTTATTTTTACTCGGGAAAAGCGCTCATAGCTTTTTCCGCCAGGCATCTCAAATTACAAAACTTTTATTTTGAAAATGGTTTTTAATTCATAATTGCTCCAATTAATAGTTCCATTTGCAGATTTTCTGGAACTGTTTCAATAGCAACCTTAAAGAGAGCTACATTTTTTTCTTTTTCGTGTGTTGGAACCTTCTAGTACAAAATATTTTGTTAAATCGTATTGAATCTCGCGGGCCGCAAAATTTCCTGCGAAGGGCCGCGGGTTGGCCACCCCTGGTTTAGACATTTGGATGGATGGAGTAACTATTAAAAATTTTCCAAAATTTTTCTAAAGGCGATGGCCCAATGCCGACGGCGCGTTATACGCGGCAGGTGCTTCATGCGCGTTGACGTACGTTGAAGGTTCATTCATAGCGTCAGGACGTCAAAAAGGTTGCTTTGATTTAAATTCATGTATGGATTTTTGTCTTTATAACGCCTCAACGCCTGCGAACGCGCGAAAAGTTGAAAGTTGGTCGACTTTTGCCGTCGCTTGACGCAGCTGACGCCGCAAAGTCGTGAATGGGACAGCTCGATTTGAATTACACACAACCAAATATCGACGTCAAAGCGCGTCAACGCTTCGCCTTAAGTCCAAGAAATGCCGAGTTCTTCCTACGAATATTGGAAGTCTTAAAATGATAAAAATTTCCTCCGCCTTGTTTCCTTCGCCTCTTTCCAGATTTTTGTTGATACTCATGAAGGATTACTGATAACAGTTTTCAGTGCAAATAATAATTTCCGCCTTATTTCAAGCAGAATTCTGTCTAAAATTCATTTTTTTCACATGGGCCCCGAAAGTGCCTCTTGTTGCTTGTTCTCTTGACCGAAAATGGCGTTTCCGGACCTCTCCGAGAAAGCGGGCGGTAAAGTATCGGGTATATACTGCCTGCTCTTCATAGTTTTTTAACTTATGGAAAAAACCCAGAGCCTCTCAGATTGTCTGGCAGCACTCTGTCACTAGGCAACCGAGTCATGCATACAGCAAATATAAATAGCGCCTCCATATCACAATAAGGCATAACACAACTGGGTGCGCCCGGTATCTAGAGGAGATCGTTAAACGACTGTTCAAAACCTACCCACTGCCATGCAGCCCTCGACATGACTACTTTATATTTTGGCTTGGTAGGCCCGAGGAGGTTATGATCGCACTTCCACCAGTCCGAGATACTTACGGCACGTGCGTATTTAAATAACACTGCATGGTGACTGACCACCATATGAGTATTTACTCGAGTACTTTCCACCGATTCCGTATCCCTATTTATGCTACGTGGTCTACTATCGCTAGTCTTGACAAGCATGTCCTATAAGAAAGAGTAGGCTCCCAACTCACTAGCCAGATATTAGCCCACTATTACACCATTCGTTTTAGAGCATCACGAGACCGAGACAAGACGAGATTTTTGAGACTGTCGTCTCGAAGTCGGTAAGTCTCGACAATTTCGAGTCAAGTCTCGACTCTTGGCGGATCTCGCCCATCCTAATCTCGTCTCATCTCGTCTCCTCTCGCCTCGCCTCTCGGGGCGAATATAAATATATGAGCCCATCACGGCTCTTATACTTATAGACTCAACCTATACGTAACCGGAGAAAAAAAACAAGAGGCAATGTGCATGTGCATGAGTACCAACACCCAGCTTTGAAAATAAGGCGCTGCGCGCTTCATCAAATACTTTATTTTACCAGACTTGTTTGCTATTATTTTGCCGACGAGATCTCGAGCGACCATCGAGATCTCGAGCGAATAATCTCGTCTCGACGAGAATATGTTTGTCGAGACCGAACTTGACTCTTGTCTCGTTTCTCGAGTCGAGACCACGACGAGACTCTCGAGTTTGTCGAGATCTCGTGATGCTCTAATTCGTTTACCGTTGACGATCATGTAACTCACATGTTGAATAGGTTTATTCATGGATCATCTACTGTATGGTAAAAGTGATTGAAAAAGCTAATCCGTTAACTGGAGATTTCTGGGTTATTTGGAGAAAAATATTGTTTTAGAGAGGGGGCTATCGGCACTATTAGGTACAAGGTGGTTACGAAATCCCTGGGTTGGACTGAAGTGGGCAGTGAAACTAGCAGCCAGTGTGGGTTCGCCCAAATATTCACAGCGTGCATAGCGAGAAGGAGAGCCTGACCAAAAAAATAATGGGTCTCGTTCTGCTAGATCTCCGGACACTGGGGTATAGAAGGCAATGAAGCTGTAGACAAGCTCGCGAGGGACGGGTCTAAAACTTCGGTAAAGGGCCCAGAACTCTTCTGTCATGGTCCACCTACAAGTCCCTGATAGAGGAGTGGGTTAAGGGACTATATCTAGCATATTGGGAATCAGTCCCAGGCCTTAGACCGGCAGACCTAATAAGGCCCTTTGCCTTAGGGGCATCATCACTCTAAGCAGGGCGGACTTAAGGCTGTACGTGGGATATTTGACTGACCATGTAGGGCTGCAGTATCACCTCCACAACCTAGCAGTGTCACAGGAGACAGAATGCCAACTCTACATGGAAGGCGAAGAACACATGTTCTCTGTGAATGTCCTGCTCTGATCTGGCTTAGAAGAAAAACTTTTATCTAAAGACTTTTTTGCTTCGTCCGGAGGGCCGACGGTATTTTCCGTTAGTAGGGCATCTACACAAGAAGGCTGCAGTGTTCACCATACGGCTTGCCCCATATTCACATAATAATAACATTTGGTGATTGACCCATAGGGAATCCGCTGCAAAGCTGGGTAATCCACACAACGTCTGTTGTCGTGTCTGCAGAGAGACGAACGAAAGAGAAACGCTCGTTCACTTTCTTCGTGAATGCCCGGCTCTAGCCAAGTCAGGCAGCGCACACTATGCAGCTTTATTCTGGAAGACTTAAGCCGAAAACACACTTGCGCTCTGTGTCGTGGATCTAATTCATATATTTTATATGGGACTGATTACATTATTATGGTGTGGCGCGTCCCGATTTGGCGTTTCTGATTGGGCACAGAGCGCCACGACACACCACAACACAAAAGGGTGTTTTCGGCTTTAAAATATATCAAAACGGCCCTGTAAAGCGCTAATTGGTCCTCAGGTCGCACTGCAGGCAGCCCCGTACCTAACTTAATCTAACTCCAAGGCTACCGAAGCCGATTGTAATAAAATAAAATTTTCAAACGAAATAAAAAAAAATACGACAGGTGTAGTATTCGTGGAAAATTTGCGAATCAAGTTGGAATGCATAACAACAGAGCCGGCAGCTGCTATGGGTTCAAAAAACCTGAAAATTTAAAGTAGTAGAACCGGACTTTAGAGCCGACAGTAAAAACTAATGAAATCAAGGTGATTTTTACTACACGGTGAAAGTAATCCTCCCAAGGTTGATGCAGATTATCGTTGCTGAATTGTGTTTTTGTAATAATAACATTTCCTGGATGCTGGACACATTGGCAAAAAAATTCCGGAGTAAGAACGCGCAATCAATTTTCTTTACTACATTAAAAAACGTGTGCGGTTGGTACCGCTTTTATTTTTATATCAGAAATTTAATATGATTTATATTAATTAATTCACATGCGTTTCGATCCAACTGATAAGAGTTAAAATTAAAAAAAAAAAAACTATTCTTGAAAAGATATTGCTAGGTAGCAACTTGTCGGCATTTTTTTTTGTTGTGGGATTAACGTTGGTATCTAAATAGTTTCCGTTTTCGATTTTTAGTTTGTTAATGAATGGATATAAAATTTTAAACATATTCTGCCAATTGACATGTCATTTTTTATTCATTCAGGAAATATCCCCGCGGAGCGTTTTTTTATGAGGGTAAATGAGGTATTGTCCTCGCCAGGAGTGTCCTTCAATAAAATTATCACTTTTTACTTGATCAAATGCATTCAATATAAAAATTTCTTTCATATTTTTCATAAAATGTTTTTTCTATTTATGTTGAAGATGGCTTCAAAATTATTTGAGTTTCTTAACTCTTTATTAAATTTAGGTATGACCTTCAGCTCCTTCATGAAATTTCACGTTTTTTTGGGGGTTTAGCTTGTTTTGAAGGCGACATTCCAAAGACTTTGGTTCGTTTAAGGCCCGTCCTCACTACGCGGACTTAGATCACACGCGCTTTTGGCCGTACGGCCAGGCAAAAGCGCGCGTGATCTTTTAATTTTCTGAGTCATGAGTGAGAAAAAATCAATTCTCATTTGAAACGGCGTACGCGCTTTTGAAAAGCTCATAGTGTGTGGACGCACAATGTACCTTTTTAAGCACAGCCTTTTGTCCGCGTTGTTTTGCCGCACGGCCTTTACCATGGACAAAGTCGTAAAAAAGTCATAAAACTCTATATGAAAAAAAAGGCAAAAGCGCGTACGACCCAAGACCGTGTAGTGTGGTCCCACCATTACATGCGATTCTTGTGCACCCAATGTCTCGTCGCCAGTTCTGATAACTTTCATGAAGTTCCGGTCAGCATATGTTCGGTAGATCCGATTCCTACTGACTGAACTCACCAAACCTCAAGTTCAGACAGGTACGAGCGGTAAAGGCATTAATTCGGCCTTGTGTCGTCAACGTCTAGCCATCTAGCTATCTAGCTAGTCTAGTCTAGCCATCTAGCTATCTAGCTGCTATCTCTTCTTGCAATTCTTTGTATTTCTATGGTTCTTTGGGGTTGGTATCGCTTGAACATCTAGTGGGTGGTCTTCAGCGCCACTTTCACCTTTCTCCACATATTATCGCACCTTATCATCTGATACAGAATGTTCTCTAGTGCACCTCAGCGGATGTTTCCAGTACGGTGCTGTTCTCCGTAAACCTTGAGCATTTAAAGAAGACATCTTCGAAGTCCTCTTTATCGCCCGGGCATTCTGGGTAGAACGGTGAATCGTGGTCAAGGTCGGCCCTCCCCTATAACCCCCATGCCCACTCGGGATTTATGTAAGGTAATCAGCCTTATTCTCGTTGTCGAGTGCCGTGACAGATGTCACTTCGACCTTAAATTGGTATTCTCATTGTCAATCTAAGAGACTCCTGGTGACTAGATCTACAAACGTCGTATTCTAGTAGTCGCAAGGTGGTATGTGAAGTGATTTTTCCCTCGATACGTTTGTAGGTATCGCCAGTTTCATTCCACCGCGTCTTTCGTAGTCACATCACTCGCCAACGAGAATAACCACCAGTAACTCACTCTTCATGTTCCCTTAGAACCCACTGTTCCACATTTAATATGAGTTTATGGGTCCATCAGTCCTTAGTAGACTCGTCCCATCTCCTCTGCCATGCTGCGATGGCACTTCCTTGGACTGCCATCTTGCATATTCCGGGTCGTACAACCTTTTGCCCTCCGTTGTAAGAATATTAATGAGGATCATTCCTGCTATCACATATGCTTCTTCGTCGGACGTAGTACGGTATGCACAGGATGCTCGAAGGGCACTTAACCTATACGCAGAGTTTATTTCCCTCCCATTGCCCGTTCTGTTCGGCACTGGCGTTGAATGTAATTGGACCGAACTAACTCTCTGATGTAGGAAGCCTTTTCCGCCGTGTCCGCAAAGTGCACCCCGGTCAATCATCAGTCCCAAATACCTAAGTGTGGGCTGGGAAGGAATGACCTGATCAACTGCTTTCACCGCTATGGTCTTCACTTTTTCTGCTTGCTGATTAGCACTACTACCGTTATGTGCTCAGCGTTCTCGAGCCAGCTCTATCACCACTTCGCGAATATCTCGATACCCTGTTTAGAGTGATAACGCCCCTTAAGGCAAAGGCTCTTATTAGTTCTTTAGCCTGCCTAAGACCTGGGAGTAATTCCTAATAGGCTAGGTGCAGTCCCTTAACTCAGTCTTTTATTATGAACCTGGAGGTGGCCATGAGATGCTACAGAAGGGTTCTGGGCCTGAAAGAACGTCTCAGACCCCTACTCGCGATCTTGTCCGCAGCCTCAGTATCCGGGGATCCAACAGGACGAGACCCTATTTTTCCTGGCCAGACCTGGAATACGTCAACGCAACTACTTTAGAGGAAAATTTCCAGACAGCGCTTTGATGCCAGCTTGACTGTGCGAAAAGATTCTAATGTTGGCGCCTTTCAAACTTTTCTCAAGGTTGAGCTTAGCGCAGGTGTCAATGGCATTTATTTCAGTCTGGAAAACATAGGGCCACCTATCCATTGCAATCGAGACGTTGGAGTAGGGATTTGCGACACCAGGAAGAGAAGGTTTCTTGGACTCCCGGAAGGATAAGTTCCGGGATAAATGCCCTGAATTTGCTTTGGAACCGCAGTTCACCAACCATAGGGATGGATACGCTGCAAATTGAAATGTTTGGGACACCGTTAAGGATATCCATATGTTCTGGATTGCCATATGGAAATCTATATAAATATAATTGGAGTGTCTGTCTGTGATTTCAAAATAATTGTCATTTTCTAAGTTCATATGGTTATTTACACGATATTAACACGAAATCAAGTATTTTTAAAATTTTAGTCTGTCTGTATGTCTGTATGTCTGTATGTCTGTATGTCTGTCTGTCTGTTTGTCCGGGCTAATCTCGGAAACGGCTTATCCGATTGCGATGGGACTTTCACTGGAAGATTCAGTATTTTCTTGGGCATGTTTTAGACTATTTTTCACTAGGATCCGACTATCGGATACGATTATCGGGCCCGACCCCCGGCATGGATATCAAATGAAAGGGTAAGACAAGTAGATTACAATAAGCTATGTGGGGTCATTCAAAATTCAAAATGGTGGCCAGCACAAAATGGCGGATTATTCTTCGGTATGGGCATCATATGAAAGCGAGTATAGTGCAGTAAGCGGTGTGCGTCATTTTAAATATAATATGACGGTCACTACAAAATGGTGGAAGACATATAATAGACTAAAAAGTAGAAAATAAAAAATATAGTCTAAAAAAACTAAAAAATACGCTTTTATTTTAAAATAAACTAAAAAGTAAAAAATAATTTTGAATGTAAAGTTTTTATTGCTCCAGCCAGTATATAATAACAACCTAGCTACCTACGTACCAACAACGGCTAATCCGATTGCGATGGGATTTTCACGGGAAGATTCAGTATTTTCTTGGGCATGTTCTAGGCTTCACTCGGTTCCGACTATTGATTCAGACGGAAAACTTGATCCGATAGTCGCAGAAAAGCCAGTGGAAACTTTTTTATCATTCCAATTGTAAACCTCAAAGCTCGGAACGGTTAATCCGATTTTAGGACTTTCACGGGATGATTCAGAATCTTCTTAGGCGTTTAGCATACTTTTCACTATTATCCGACTGTCGGGTTAGACCGAAAACATGACTCGATAATCGAAGGAACGCGAATGAAATGCTGTCACGGCGAGGTATTGTTCTTTCAATTTGCGGAAATACTGTGAAGATTATGGTTTGCCATCTCCGCAAATGATCGATAGGTCTGATGAAAATTAAAACAGAGAATATATCGAACTCAATAAACAAATGGGAACAAAATGTTGAGGACGCTATTGGGCAAGTTCCGCACAGGGTGAGGCAGTGTTCTGAATGTGATTATTGTGCATGTAGCACAAAATTTTTCCGATAGGTGGCGCTCAACACCGCATTTTAAAAAAGTTCTAACACATTTTTTATAAGTAACTTTAAATTTTTTTATTTGTTTTATGTGGCAGTGCCAAGCTCAGGAATCACCCTTTGTACTACCAGTCCGTTATGTCGTTTGCACGTCATGGCGCAATGTCTAGCAGGGAGCTTAGTAAGGGGGGAATAGGTTAAGGGTTATGGGGGTTCGGGGGGCTTGTTGAAGAAGGTGCGGATTAACCCTGCGTTTGAACTCTTGGATATTGTAGGAGGTCGGAAATACTGACTGTGAGAGATTATTCTATAGTCGAGTTGTGTGCCCTAAATTATGTTTTGCAAATTTGTTATTTTTTTCATTATACCTATTTCCTATCCCGGACTGTGCACACATTAATTTTTTTATTAAAAGGCGTTGCAACGCACGCGGGTTTTTGCTAGTATATAATAGAATCAATTCAATTATTTCCTCCATCTCAATTGTCGTACAGGTCCGCATAGATCCATAGGTGACCTGTTTAGTCTTGACAACAAGTTTAACAATCGTGTTGTACATCCAGTACTTCATTTGTGGTGTAAGACCTCATGTTTTACCCAAAAGACTTTTACAGGTCCATAAAGCCTGGTGGCTTTACTGATGGCGTATTCCAGTAGAGCGTTTCAGTTCAATCCCAGGTATTTTACTGAGTGTGAGTACTTAACTGCATACCCTGGATGCAAATAGGACCTAGATTCAATTTGTAAGGATTGGAAAATGGTTGCTCTAATTCTGGCATTAACTCTTCGGAGTCTGTTTAGGAGGACCTTTGTTCTTCCTTCCCGAGTAAAAATAAAAAACGGCCTTACAAAGGGCGAACACCGGCCGCTTGGCTTTTTAAGGGGCATATGATGGACGTAGAGTTTTTAACTATTTTTAATGGGAGCACATACGGCCTTACAACGGCCAAGTTTGACCAAAAGATTTAAAAGGCCAAGTACTGAGCTGTAGAAACGGGCATTCGACGGGAAATTTGAGCCAAAAAAAGAATCTGCACCAAATGTATTGTTGAATGTGTTTTATGGGAACTTCATCATTTTCGTTATGTACAATAGTTCTTTCGATTTATCCTACTTAAAGATATCGATGCACAAGAGAAACGAGCTCGCCAGTCGTCGATTTGTTGTACGAGAAGTGTATGGTGCGTGTTGATTTATATTTTAGTGGGAAATTTTGTTATTTAACGGCTTGAAAAAAAAAACACAACCGAAAAAAAATCAAACATTTAATTGCAGTGAAATATATTTTCTTAAAGGAGGGCGAATATCCACGTTGCTGCCATTGTACCACCGTCGTATACCCGTAATAGCAACCATACGGCCGCCGTACCACCGTTGTATGGCCGTTATTGGAACTGTAAGACCGTTGTTTCACCGTCAATCGCCCCCTGTACGGCCGTAATGTCCTGCAACGAGCCTTCTGTTAACCGCCAGATGGCCGAGGACTATGTTTCAATCACAGACGGTATTTGCCCGTTCTAAGGCCATCATTTATTTTTACTCGGGTTGGTTTAAGTAGGCCAAATCGTATTAGAGATAATTCAGTCTTCAGTGCCCTCAACCTTTAGTAGAGGGAAATTAAACAAAAAAAAGCGAAGTTATGATGTAGTTGTAGAAGATGTAGTTGGGAAGTAAAAAATTTTAATTTTCCATTTTTTTGCCTTTTGCCAAGCAAAAGCAAAAAATTGAAAAATTGAAATTTTTTATTTTTTTCAAAGTCCTAAAATGGGCATTTTAAATAAAGTAACGAAGTGTTGCGTATGCTCACAAGAAAGTACATAAAAAAACCTACAATTTAAAAAAAAATATTTTACCATACGATGATTTGGCATAAAATGGGGGAAATTTTAAAATATTTCGAGAACTGCCAATTGTTGCCGTAAAAATCGAAAGTTTTTTTTTGATATTTCAACCACGTATTTACAGCATAAAAATACATCTTTTCTCCAATTTTTATCAAAATCCGACTATTTTCCCGTTATTTATTTCATTTTTAGCAAAATAAAACAAAATTTCATACATTTTGGTTTTTTTAGGTTAGTATTCATTTTTAAAGTATTAATACCGAATCATTTCGATAGTCTATTCCAGTGATTCTCCACCACTGTGCCGCTGCACTTTTGTGTGCCGCCAAATTCTTGAAGTGTGCCGCCAAATTTTAGAAATGCAAACAATAAAAATTATTTTGTATGTTCTTTTATACAACAATTTATTGGAACAGGAAGGCGACGGGAAAAAGAGCTATGCCGCAATCATTACATCGCGTCACATCAAAGAGACCGTTCCACCCTACCAACTTGCAGAGTTATCAGTCGTCAAAGTCAACATTTTGGTTTTTTTCGACTAAAATTTCAACTTCAACTACCTTTTTCTCCAAAAAATACCTAGTTAACCAATTTTTTTTCTCCGAAATTGGAAAGCTTTCAATATTTCTTATGAATAATGTCGAGACAATTTCTATGTTACGACCTTTACTTTTGAAGATATCAGCAAATTTTGATGTTAAAATTGGGTTTATTTGGTCCATTTGAAGTACTTTTTCTCATTTTTTTTTTCACATAACCTTATGTCGACAAGTGATGTATTGGCATTTTTGCACAGATGGTGCTTCAGCTATAGCTGGGCATATAAATGGATCTGTGGCACATGTGAAAGAACTGAATGCAGATATATTATTTAGCCATTGTTTTTTGCATCAGGAAGCACTCATTACAAAATATCTTCATTCAGAATTTAAAATATGTAGTGCTGGAACAATGTGTTAAAATGGTTAATTATATAAAATGAAGACCATTCAAAAATTCCTTATTTAGGAATAATAAAATTAAGCTTTAAAAATATTACAATTTTCCACATCTTATTTGTGCGAATACGGATTTTCAGCATTACCCAAAATAAAACTTAGAAAAAGATCGAGACTTTTAAATGTCGATTATCATTTTTACGACCAAATATAAACGAAATTATAAAAAATCATCAAGCTCAAATTTCGCATTAAATGTATTTTTATAATTAATTTTTAATTAATCACTTAATAAACATTCTATTGTCTTTGTAGTACCTACATATTATTTTATTTTACATTGAAAATTATTATTATAAACTATTTACCCAGTGTAAACTTATTTTATTGTTAGTGTGCCGCCAAATTTTGAAATTGTTAAAAGTGTGCCGCAACAAAAAAAAGGTTGAGAATCACTGGTCTATTCATTCACGAGTATTTTTAAAATTTTTTTATTTTTCTACGACCAACAGAACTGGAGAAATTAAAAAATAGTGTAGCAATGCACTCGAAATGCATCAAAAATGGACATTTATGCAATTTTCTCGTACATCACAGGACCAATTTTGCAGAAATTTTTTTTTCGCTTTATCTTAACATATGTAAAGAAAAAAAACAAAAAAATCCATCTTCCCAACTACATCACTATCATATGACAATTTCCCTCTACTATGTACTTTGGCTGGTTAGCATCAGGTGATTAAATTCCCAATGCTACATCCTTGTGTGGGTTCCAAATTCATTGTTTTGCATGCTTTCAGGGTCGCCAGTCCCGAGTAAAAATAAATGATGGCCTTAGAACGGGCAAATGCCGACTGTGATTGAAACATAGTCCTCGGCCAACTGGCGGTTAACAGAAGGCTCGTTGCAGGACAGTACGGCCGTACAGGGGGCGATTGACGGTGAAACAACGGCCTTACAGTTCCAATAACGGCCATACGACGGTGGTACGGCGGCCGTATGGTTGCTATTACGGGTATACGACGGTGGTACAATGGCAGCAACGTGGATATTCGCCCTCCTACAAGAAAATATATTTCACTGCAATTAAATGTTTGATTTTTTTCGGTTGTGTTTTTTTTCAAGTCAAATAACAAAATTTCCCACTAAAATATAAATCAACACGCACCACACACTTCACGTACAACAAACCGACGACTGGCGAGTTCGTTTCTCTTGTGCATCGATATCTTTGAGTAGGATAAATCCAAAGAACCATTGTTCATAACGAAAATGATGAAGTTCCCATAAAACACATTCAACAATACATTTGGTGCAGATTCTTTTTTTGGCTCAAATTTCCCGTCGAATGCCCGTTTCTACAGCTCAGTACTTGGCCTTTTAAATCTTTTGGTCGAATTTGGCCGTGGTAAGGCCGTATGTGCTCCCATAAAAAATAGTTAAAAACTCTACGGCCATCATATGCCCCTTAAAAAACCAAGCGGCCGGTGTTCGCCCTTTATAAGGCCGTTTTTTATTTTTACTCGGGGTACCTCCGCTGGAAAGATACTGTGATACAGAGAGAGAACTGTTGCTGTTCTCTAAATTGACCCTCGCTCCGATGCTCTCTAAAGTTTTGGAGCCACCGCATCGGTGAACATCCATAGATCAAACTTTTTCAGGGCGTTTTCGTTTCTCGGCTATCGAAGATCAATCTATGGGGAAGGTAGTCTATGGTTGTGGCAACTACACCCTCGGAAGTAAGTCAAATTTGATCATAGCATTTTCAGGTGCAGCTCCGATTTCCCAGGTATTTGATGTGAGAAGACATCTGGGGTGTTTACGACCCCTCTTGCCACTATTAATGCCGTCCTCTGGAACCTTCCTAATAATATGCCATTATAGGTCTAGTTTATCGCCACGACATCAGCGAGCCGTACACGAGGATTGGATGAACCACGAAATTCTTGCCGGATTTCCTTTAACATGTGTAGAAAGCTCTACCGGCTTTCCTCAACATTCGACTTCCATTTGAGCTTTGGGTTCTGGACTGTACCCAAGAATGTCACTCTTTATGATAGAGTAGATGTAGTATGTCCATTCAGCCTAGCGGTGATTTTTGTTTTCCCAGTGAATGAGGGTATCTACACTGGTATTTCGTTTTTTAGGGAAAAGGTTTATAAAGGACAAGAGTTAAGTGTAGTAACATCTGCACCAGAAATTTTTGGCGTGAAAACTTGACACATATACACAATGTTCTTCTGTTTACTCCTTCTTTCTTGGCTCTGATGTTGGTACACACACAGATATCTTCGTGTAAAGACAAGAAAGTTACTCGCGATGAAGTAATACCCATCTAAACCTAGATTATGTTGTAGAACTGGTTTGGTTACAGTTGAAGGAATACCAGTGTATATACATCCACAATAGCATTAGCTCAGTTTTGCTTGGGTTGATTGCAGGCCATAGTTTGCTGTCCTGTTTGCTAACTCTGTTCAGGCAGGCTTCTTGGCGTTAAGGGGTGTAAGCACCATACCAAAGGTTGGGGTTCGAATTCCTTGCAGCGTTTTTTTGTTCTTCTCCAAAAACATATAGTTTATTAAACTTTTTTTCACTCGTTTATAATAATTTCCTGCACTTAAGCGATGAATCCGTCTCCTGTTCGATCACTGAAGTCAGCCGTCCTTTCACGAAGATATTGGATAGGAACCAGTGGAGTAAAAACCTGGTGTTCGCGTTGGCAGGTCTATTATTCTTCTCTTTCTTTTAATATTTCTGACTAAAGTTTACTCTCCGACATTGTGATATGTTATGACAGAACTGTCGACGGCACATCTGCCGTGCAAAGGAAAAATGACCAATGACAAATATAGGTTAAAATGGTTTTGTATGCTTTTTTTGATATAAAATATTCATATTTATCCTTAAAAGAAATTTCAGAATGATTGTGTCGATAGCATTTCAAGCATAAATTTAAGAAGTGGTATGTTTGTGTGTGTGTGTGTGTACATACGAATTGGGTCACTTTTTCCTGCACGATATCGCGCGAGCCAATAAAGATATTGAATTCGTTGAGGTGCGCCGCGTCGTTCGAAACGCATTAACTGAAATATGATCTGAAAAGATATTCGTAAAAAATTTGATCGAGCGGTTTTTTTGTTTAAACGACGTACATGATTTTTGTACCAGCACGATATCGCGCGGACCAAATATGATACCGACTTCGTTGAAGTGCCAATCTATTTATTTATTTATTTACTAGTCTACAGAGTGAAGCTCCAACAGACAGAATGCAAAAATTAATAAAACTAAAATTACTAATATAACATAAAAAAAAATAAAAATTTATAAAAACAAATTAAATTAAAGTAGACGACAAGACAATATCATTATCTAATAAGATAGCATTAGTCCGACTTGAATGCTATTCTCTCGGCAGATAAATCAATCATGGCATAAATTTCATTAAACAGGCGAGCGCAATACGTTATTGGTTCATGCTGGCCATAAACGGTCCTATGCGGAGAAACAAACAATGGAGGTCTAGATCTGATGCGTATTAACGAAAATATGATCTGAAAAGATTTTCATAAAAATCGGTTGGGCCGTTTTTTTGTTTAAACGACGTTCGTGATTTTTGTACATGAACGATATCGCGCGAACCAGAAACGATATCGACTTATTTGTGGGCCGATCGAAAAATATTAACGAAAACATGATCATGAAAAAAATATCATAACATTCGGTCGAGCCCTTTTTTTGTTTAAATGAAAAGACTTCGGCTAAGGGTCACCAGCACCTTAAATTGATTTGTTTTTCTAATATCTAATAAACTCGTTGGAATGAAATCCATTCTAAATGAAATTTCCTTTTCTGGATTCAGCAGAGTGCAGAGTGATAGCTTCCCAACAAGACATCACTTCTCTAAATCCAAACACTCTTTTAAAACCGTGCAAAGATTACTTTGCCCTTTACAAACATCACGAAAAAAGATCAGCACTTGTTTGACGTGGAATTGTTTTTTAAGTGCTCCAGTTTCTGAAAATTAAAGTTCAGCCCGGAATTTCCAGTAGTTACGAAACATTTGGCCTTTTCGGTCAAGTCTGACAAGTCCTTTACATTGATTAGTTTTGCTACTGAAATCATTCGAATTTTCAAATGCAGTCATTTGCTTCCCAGTTTATCAGCGGCGCTTCAACACACTCAATACGAATTCGTCCACGCGAAGTACGATGGAAATGTTCGGTTGCTAACATTCAGGAAAAACAAATTCTCTAGAAAAATCTTGTGGATTTACCACTATTATCGTTATTTGAACTAGCTTCTCTCAGAATTACTTTCGCACCAGTTCTGGTACTAGTCAATTTCCCACTAGTGCTAAAAGTACGGCCTGGTCAAAAACGCAGAATTGCGCAAATTCTGCAATATTCAGCTACAGACTTCCAATTGCTGAATACTGCTGAATGACCGCAGTTCTGCATTTTTACCAGGCCCTATTTTCTAAGAAGTCAGTTTATTCCGTCTTGGTTCATCATACTGGGAAGTTGATCGTGTGGACCGAAAGGGTCAAATCCACAGCGCCACTAGTTTGCTTCGGTTGAAAGTATGCTGAAAACTTTGATCGCGTTTTTCTTGAATCGAGCTTTTTGCAGATAGGTCATAGGACGTTGGACGCTTGACATTGGACCCTCGTATTTCAAGCATCTGCCACACGATGTGTCCTACCATTAAGCGTCCAACGTTGGAGGGTGCTCATAGCATCGTGTAGAGCCGGCTTACCTCTAAGCTCTAGTCTTCTAACTTAAAGAAAAATTTAAAAAAAATCTATGGTCCAGGGAGAAAAAAAAATAAAAATCAAGTATCTTTTAAAAAACATCTATTTTCTTCTGTTGTCATGAGTGTTTTTTTATCATCTTAATTTAAATAAAAAATACATAATGATTCTGGCATACCTCGCGCCTTATTTATAAAAACAATTTTAATATTATTAATACTACTTAAAAAAAACAAACTTAAAATGCGACGGCACATTCAACAATTTACATTTTTACCTAAACATGTACAGGGTGTTTTTGGTAAAAATGTTGTTTTAAAAATTGTTAAAAGTTCCCTAGAGTGCAATTTAGTTTGAAGAAAATTTTTTTATCGGAATAGGGCACTTTTAGAATATCTAATAATTATAAGGTAAAAATCACTATTTAGCTTAAATATTAAGATTTAGATTGCTTCAATTACACAACACATTCATTCAAATTAACAATTTTATCGATCAAGAGAGCCTCTCCTATTCATCCCTTGTATGCGTACAAAAAGATTGATTTAGTAAAATTATAAAAATAAAACAAAAAAAAATTTAAAAAAATTCACAGAATATTTCACGCTTGTTACAAGCATTCAACCCTTCTATTATTCAAAGCCCTTACGGCTTGCTGCCTTATATTTACAATATTTTAACTACCATAAATTGATAAAAAAAATATTAATTTTTTTTACCCAAAAATCTAAACTACTTCTAGGATTCTAATTAATTAATAAAACTAGGCTTTAACACTTCTACTAATATAAACAGGTAGTTTTAGAGTAAGCTTCCTGAAGTCATGATCAGCTTTCAGCCTACGTAAACCAACATAGACGTACATCAACCCTGTTAGGCCGATTATCACAGAAATAAAGTATTGCAGGTAAGGCAAGTAGTTAACCGTGAAGTCAACTAGAAATACTACTGGCGGAGTGATCTTTTCCTGATTCTGTAAATTATATGAGGAAAATGATGATTAGTTATATTATATTTAAATTAAATTTAATTTGTTACTTACGTATTCAATCCAGGAAATTGGCACAATCATTTCACTAAATCTGGAGATTTGACTGCTGAAATGCTTTAGTTTTGGCATAACTATTTGACTTTGGGATCGTGCCGTTTGCTCTAGTGGTACACCAGTTATTGGTTCAATTATTGAGTAAGATTCATGCTTTTCTTTGGATGGATTGAATCCTTCAATTAAATTTTCCCAATAACCATGGCTACCGTAGAAATGGGGAACTGACATTGCAATTGGTAAGCCTGGAAAAAAAGAATGATTTTTGTATAAATATAGAGAAACAAGAGTAATGTAATTCGAAATTAAAGTAAATTAAAGAGCAGAATCGAAAATATTATAAAAACGGAATCAACTCATTCCTAAAACGAAAACCCTAAAATCTTTAAATGAATTGTATTTTACCATTTAAAATAAGTGACAAGTTTCATTGGTTTGCACAAGTTGGAGTTGCAATTGAATTTGGGTATCAACTTAGATATTAAAGACTCTAGATCAGATCTAGAACTCACCCTACTAATTATTAGTTTGTAATGTGGTTCATATCATGGATAAATATTGGACCACAGCTTCCTTGGGACTTTTTAAGAAAACAATTTCGGAATCACAAAAAAAAACATGGCCGCCGGAGATATAAGTTTTTGGCAAAAAAATCACTTTTCAGCCAAAAAATACTTTGAATAATTCGGAAAAGTCAAGGTTTTCGAAAAAATTTCAAGAGAGGTATTTTGTAGGCAATAATGTTTTGTGTTGACTGATCAAAATTTTTTTTGAAAAATACCAGTTTTTGAGTGATTTTTTTGCCAAAAAGTGATATCTCCGGCGGCCATGTTTTTTTTGTGATTCCGAAATTGTTTTTTTAAAAAGTCCCAAGGAAGCTATGGTACAATTTTCAGCCATTTTGGAATTTTGTCTCCTTTCGTGCTAATTTCCCCGGACTATTGAGACAATTTGGTATTCTAATTTTGCAGTCACAATTTTTACAATCCGCAAACAGTTACAACGGATATCAAAATTGTGACTGTATTTCTACAGACCACAAGAGCTGTAGCATATTTTTCACAATTTCTCGCAGACTCGATACACACCAAGCGAATTTGCTTTATCTCATTACACGAGAATACAACTTCACCATTAGAGGGGAGTTATTTAAGATTTTGCTTGTGACTATGTGCTTAGAATGCCAAAACAGCTAACAGTCACAAGAATAGTCTCAAATTTTCAATGACAAGCTTACTACTAGACATTGTACTATGACTTGAACGACATGACGGACTAGTGGGACAAAGGGTGATTCCTGAGCTTGACCATGCCACATAAAAAAAACGAGTCGCAAAAGCTTGTGACTTATGACCGGTCACAATTTAGAATAGAGGTCAATCTGGGTTTCTCGTAACTTAGCCAGAGAATTATTAGGGTGGAGTAGAAACAGTACAGACAGTAGTCAGACAGATATGGGGAAACTGGTTAACTTGATTAATGGACGTTGTGCCCTAAATTTTTTGCAATAGATGATTGGAAGAATGGTGGTCGCTGCTGCAAGCTTCTCCTTCAGAAAACAAGAAGTGATTCAGACTCACAATCCAATGTTCTCTGTCCAAATCTTAGGCATAGGAGTTCGAATGGTACAATAGGCCAAAGTGATGGCGCTGGCATTTTTGGGCCTGGAATGAGGTATACTTGAAGAAGAAGAAGAAGAAAAAGAGTTTAGATAAAAGGATAGAAGATTCTATCTTCGGATTAAGAGAATTCTAATAGTGTAGGCTCCCATCATTGCGCATTCAAAATTCAGTCTGACAAGTTTATTAACAAAAATTGTCAGCCAGACAAGTTGTAATAGGTAGAAGAAATCTTAAACTTTATTTTTAAAAAAAAATCAAGGAGGTGTTATCTAGTGCCTTTTTATAAAAAAAATAATTTATAACAAAAGGTCTGTCAGGTGTTAATTTACAAAAATTGTCAGCCAGACAATTTTTTTCAAAAATGGTTCATTATTCACTACAAATTGTATAAATTTCAAGGAGGTGTTTTGGAAAAAAAATCATTTTTTTAGCTAAATTCAAAAATTCATAAAAAATAACAATTAACAAATTTTTACTAGTCTGGCGGGCGTAACATGTTTTTCAGTCATTCTCACTTTATAATTTTGAGGTGTTCGATGGAGTACCTTTTTTGCGATGGGAGCTTAGACTATAAGGTGTTAAAGAGGTCTTAAGGGCGCTTAAAGAGATAGTGATGTACCCTTATGTTTGAGTACTAGGATATTGTATGAGTACCGACTGTCAGAGATCGTTTTACAGCAGCGTTGTTATATTTATAAACGAATTTCTTATTTATAGTATATGCGAAAATGCAGGCTGTAGGCTTCGGTGTGAATGGGTTATGCTTCCGTTGCGAGAATAGTATTGCCTTGAAAGATGGAGAGCTTTGATTTCTGTGGAACACATAATATGATAATAACAATAAAATTTTCCAGTGCTAGAGTAGCCTACAGAAGGCGTAGAGGATAACTTGGGCATCTTGGTCCCTCTCATATGCACATTATTTTCTAAACACTTGTGTTTAAATCTTTGTAGTCGACTTTTAAACGGTTAGCGGCGTTTAATTAAAGTAAATACTTTTAGGATGAAAAAAGCTTTCTAAACCCAAAAAATTTATAGTACCTTTGGATATCTGAACAGCTGCGGATTTTTATTTTTGTTCACCTTTTGCAATTGCCTTTTCGTCTTCCCAAGCGCGAGAGTCGTTTTTCCAAACGATCCCCGTTTAATGCTGCTGCTTGACCTCTGTGGTCGAAGGAGAACCGGTCTATTGAGTATGCTAAATGGTACCCTTTGCATCCACCAACATAATTGCGAGTCACGTCATAATTTTATATATACTTAGGCTCTTTTGGTAAATGGATGAATTAATATCGTAAAATATTTAAATTGTTTATTTCTCCATAAGTGTTTACCATAACACTTAAGATTGGTTGAGCTACAAGATATATTGTGCAGTATTAACAAAACCAATTTATTACTCAAAAATCCGCATAAATATTTAGAAAATACCGGAAACAATAACAACATATTTAATCTTTCATTTCTTTTTATATCAAATACACGTGTTAAAAAAATGTTTTCCCGTTTCATTGAAATTGTCGCCTTTTGTCATGCGCCGTTATGTTCTGATACGGTGATAACCAAAAAGACCTTAAACATTTTCCAACCTAGACCTTAACAATATTACTTCTTCATATTTATCAATTTTGCAATACAATCAAAATATTTTTGGCTATTACCAAAACAATATTCATCGATCGCAAAATATTAACTCCAGAATCAGAAAAAAAGACGTAGATATTTAGAATTTTTTGCTATTCGAAATTTTTATTGGGACACCAAAAAAATCGAACAATAATTATTATCGTTATGCCATATTTAATCTTAATTATTATACACAAATAAATGAGAGTTCTTAGCAAGTGTTGAACGACACAATTTTATGTTTTTTTTTTGTACAAATTGATGATAAGATATTTTTTGGGATGTTTAACGCTATTACATTATTGGGCCAAGGATGGCATTGCGAATGTGTAAAATTGATAATGGCAATTTTGTCAATGAAAAAAGTTTTATGCTTTGTTTTTGTTTAAAACTATAGATTAAGTATGTCTGGAACATTTTTTATGTTTATATCTAGAATTATGTGTTTATGTTTGCATCGTTCTTCAATCATCTCAATTTACGCACCACTGATTAAATTAAATATGCATCAATTTGGCTATTTTATTCGGGATATCTCTAAAGCCTGAACTACATTGAAAAGCAGTGCTGTGCTGTGCAGTGCAGTGAAATTTAGACTTCTTGTAACTGAATGGGGCAATTCACATTATTTTCACAGCACTGCACTGCACTGCACAGCACTGGTTTGCTTAGGCTAATTTCTAAAAAACTGCTTCGCACTGCTTCTGATAACACATGAAGTTAGGTTTTCATTAAAAATGAATGAGGATAAACGCATAGAATTAGTGCGAAGCAAAGAATTTTTATACAAAACAATTGTAAAAACGTTGTATTAATAAATACTTCTAAAAGATGACCAAATGTCTTTACCAAATGTCAAAACACTGCTCTTGCAATGTGTTTCACCTTCCGTTCCACAGCGACGCACTGCACTGCACAGCACTGCACTGCTTTTCAATGTATTTCTGGCTTAAGTAGAGTTATCACCAAATCAAAAGGAAAATGAGCGCGCATGAAACGACGACTACAATGACAATGACACATTAAGCTTGCGTGTATGGATAAGAAGCAAACACAAGTGTATTGTAATCCCCACTTTGAAATTTGTTTACGGGCGAACGAAAACAGTCCGCCATGGCAACTGGCAAGAGCCGAAGTGGGACTCATTGGATTGTGATGTGATTGAAAATATCTGCCTGTTCCCAATGAGGCCGACAACGATCATTTCCTCTCAACGCATGGTGAAGTGAAAGTATTAAAACCAGCTGTCGCCTTAAAATAACAATAACAATAACAACAACAAGGTGAAATAAAGAAGATGTCGAAAATGGTAGTTTTGCTGCAAGGGACATCTAGTAGTAGAGTCCACTGAATGGAGGTAATCAGTTATTGGCTATTATTGGTTAGTTTAGCCAGTAGACAACTAGCGAGTAAAAGTAGGAATTAACAGGATATTGAAATTAAAATTGTGATCTAAGACTTGCTTTACCGAATCCTAACTAAGAGATTACGCTGTCACGGAGGAATATTGCCTATTTACGAAATTACCAAATTTTGCAACTACTAAAGCACTAGTACAACTTACCTTTATAACATTTCGAGGCATCTGAAAGTCCATCTGGCAATAAAGTTTTTCCAATACTTTTGTAACAATCTTCGGTTAAATTTTCCGCTCTATTATACATTCCTGGACTACCGATATACTTATATCCAGTAATTGATCCTCTCTTAACTTCCTTTTCATAATTTAATGCTACCGCTTTACAAACTGTTTTCCGCCAATACAATGGATGTGAATCCTTTGTTAAGTAATTTGGATATAAAATTCCTTCAGTTGAATTGACTAACGATGCAGGACAGTCCCCCCTTTCAGGGAAGTAACCAGGTACTGTTGGACGACCATCGAAAGTATTCATTTGGAAAAATTCGGTATAACCATATTTTGGGCCAATTTTTGCATTGACACGATGTTTAAAATCTGAATAAACCTGAAAGTAATTATCGTTGTAATAAACTATAACTTTTTATATAAAAACAAAAAAAATATTACATTGTGCAAAACTCCTCCATTGTCTTGTGGAACCATAAACGAGAAATATGTGTTAACTGTATCCAAAGCTGGTGTTGTTAAGTTCCACAAGTAATTATAGACTGTCGTGTTTATAAATAACGGATCTTTATTACTAATCATATTAAATCCGATCTTTACCGAAAATGGATAATCATGAATAAATGCCACCATTCCGAGCAAAACAGTATTCGGCACTATAATGGTCTTATTCAATACTCCCGGTTCATTCAATTCTGGAACAAATTCCAATGCCCGATTAACGGTATACGACATTGTTGAATTATCATGAATAACAACATTTGTATGGGTTATCCGTTCAATATAGACAATTGGTCCAAATTCTTCGACTTTTAGTTTTTTGTATGTTCCAGTCAAAAATTCTTCGGGATTTTTTACAGTGAATAAGTAGACACGACAGTAAATCTCTGGCTTTGGGTCTAGCCATAATTGAAATGGCGGAAATCCTGGTGTCATTTTTATTTTTTCATCCATTAGAATTTCGTAAAATGTGTATTTTAACGTTAATACTCCAATTACGAATGCTATGAAACCAAATAGTAAGCAGCATAGTGTATCTGTAATTAAATAAAAGGGAATTTTTAATTAATAAATTGTAAATTTGTAATTTATAATTTGTAATTGTAAATTGTAATTTGTAATTGTAAATTGTAGTTATGATTTGTAATTTTGAATTGAAACTTGTTGTTTTCAGTTGTAATTTGTTGTTTCGATTGGTAATTGTTAATTTTTTTATTGTGTAGTGTTATTTGTAATTGTAATTATTTGAACTGTGATTTGTAATCTTGATTTGTAATTTTTATTTTAATCATTGTTCTTTTTTTATTGTATTATCTTTAATTGTGTTTAATTTAATTGTGATTTGCAATTGAAACTTGGTTTTGGTAAAAGAGTACCATGCCGGTCACAAGCGTGGGTAAAAAGAGAGATATGCGACATCAGCACTATTTTCAATCAAACCAAACTTAGAATATGGAGATATGCCTAATCTGTTAATGATGAACCATTTTGTAGACCTGGTCCTCTGGGTCCCCTGGTCTGGTCCTCTGGACACCCTCGCCCCTGGTTGGTCACATTGTAAAGCTACGCTTGTTGTGAAAATGTATGTGAATATCGAATGTAAGAACAAGATGATAACATTCATGAGACTGCGATGTAAATAGAAAAGTATAAGCTGAAATTTAGGTTAGACAGAGCAAGAGATAAAATGGAAAGGCACTAGAGAAATTACTAAATCAAAATTTACGCTTTTCTATAACGCCATTGAAAGAAGATCAGACAGTCTTATGGTCTCATTCTACGTAAGTATGTTATGAGGTGTATTTTCGGATTTATAACGCTATACCAACCTGGTACAGTAGGACCAGCTTGAAAAATACAATGACGATATAACCGGGATCCAAGAAGTTGGATGGTTTGGGAAAGGCATAATGGAGAAGAGGAATTATGCAATATACTACAGCTGCAGAGAAAAAGAGCACATCCTAGGTACGGCATTTATCATAAGGAAAAGCTTAAAACATGCTATAATAGGATTAGAAGAAATAAGCGAAAGAACGTGCAAAATACAAATTAATGGCAAATTTCACAACTACCCCTTCATTAATATATGTACATGCTCCAACCGACGATAAGTCTAAGGTTAAAAAGAAAGCCTTTTACGAAAACCAAAACAGAAACCTTACATTATTGCTTTGTAAATTTATTACAGCACTAAAAAATTTAAGAAGCAAAGCAATAAAATATTCGAATATTTACATAATATAATTCTGAAAATTGATGATTGATTTGACAATGCTTGAGTGGTAAAAGTAAGCAGAATTAATCTACGGGAGAACACGCTTATAAACCAGTTTTTAGCAATTTAAAAATTCTTCTGTCTATACAAAATCTAAAAATTCTTTTATCAGATTCTGTCAAGAAAAATGTATTATGGTGTGACCTTGTGTATAGAAGATTCATATTAAAAGATTTGACCCATTACAAATGTTTATTTGTTATGAAGATTTATTTATCACTAAGCTTAAATTTGACCCAGAAAGAGAACGAAGAAATTTAATTCATTGAAATTTTTTAATTTTATGATTGATATAATAATATATTTGCGGAAATTATTTAAAGAAATTCTTTTAATGCTCATGGAGTCTTGCTGAGAATAAATGTTTTCAAGTTATTGTTTGGTGTTTATTTGTTTATGTATAGTAAAAAAGGAACGATTTTGTTTTGACATTTTTTGGGATTTGATTAATATTGTTGGCTTTTGTTGGTTTGCTTTGCGGATCTCAATAGCAATTTATTATATGCCATCATGAAATTGTACTACCAATGTGTAACTTCGGACATAGAAGTAGATATATAGTAATTATTCAAATTGGTTCTTAGTCGATTCGTATTTATCATAATCAATTTACATTTCGAAAGTTAATGGCCAAAGTGATTAGCTTGTTCAAACCCAAGTAATATTAGAAACTATTGGGTAAACCATTTCTACCAGGGTTAGCTTTTTTAAAGCTCAAAAAATTCGTTTATTTGCGCCCGTCCAGACTGACCTTCCTCAATTCGTTACCGAGGTGTTATTGTCCAGTTTTAAACTTAAAAACTGTAGACTCGTTTCTGATTTCATTGCATTTTGGGCGTCACGTCTTTCATATAGATTATCTAGTAATTTACTTACTTTTTTCGATTAAACCTATATAATTGGTTCGGCATAGAAAAGAAAGAAGATTTAAACAAATTTTTTTCGAAAATTTTTATAGTACTAGTACGTGATAATTGACGCGATTTCGAAAAAAAACTATAAATTTCATTCGAGCATGTGAACGCCAGACCTACGTCATAATATAAAGGCTGAAAATAAAGTGAACTACACTGCAGCAGGTAACAACGTTTGGCAACTAAAAACCTTGAGCCGCAGTAGCTTTAACAGATAATACATAAGTCAAAGCCCAAAAACGGCATAGTATTATAGTATAAAGCGTGATTTTTCAATATTCCGTACTAGTAGAGGGAAATTAAACAAAAAAAAGCGTAGTTATGATGTAGTTGAGAAGTTGGATTTTTTTGTTTTTTTTCTTTACATATGTTAAGATAAAGCTAAAAAAAAATTCTGCAAAATCGGTCCTGTACTGCACGAGAAAATTGCATAAATGTCCATTTTTGATGCATTTTGAGTGCATTGCTACACAATTTTTTTAATTTCTCCAGTTCTATTGGTCGTAGAAAAATAAAAATAAATTAAAAAATACTCGTGAATTAATAGACTATCGAACTGATTCGGTGGAAATACATTAAAAATGAATCCTAACCGCAAAAAACCAAAATGTATGAAATTTTGTTTTATTTTACTAAAAATGCAATAAATAACGGGAAAATAGTCGGATTTTGATAAAAATTGGAGAAAATATGTATTTTGATGCGATAAATACGTGGTTGAAATTTCAAAAAGAAAAAATTCGATTTTTACGGCAACAATTGCCACTTTTCGAAAAATTTTAAATTGCCGCCATTTTATGCCAAATCATTGTACGGTAAAATTCTTTTTTGACTTTGAAAAAGCTAAAAAAATTTCAATTTTTCAATTTTTTGCTTTTTTTTCATAGTTGGCAAGTAGCTTTTCATAGTTCGCAAAAGGCAAAAAATTTAAAATTGAATTTTTTTTAGTTTTTTCAAAGTACTAAAATGGGCATTTTAAATAAAGTAACGAAGTATTGCGTATGCTCGCAAGAAAGTACATAAAAGAACCTACAATTTAAAAAAAAAACAATTTTACCGTACGATGATTTGGCATAAAATGGCGGCAATTTTAATATTTTTCGAAAAGTGCCAATTGTTGCCGTAAAAATCGAATTTTTTTTTGTAATGCAACCACGTCCGACCGATCGGACCGATTTTGTAGAAATTTTTTTTTCGCTTTATCTTAACATAAGTAAAGAAAAAAAACAAAAAAATCCAACTTCCCAACTAGATCACTATCATAAGACAATTTCCCTCTACTATACAAATCACGTCCTCGATTTCCAGACACTTTGTATGGAGGAAACGCCCTCGTTTTTTCAAGGAGTCTTTGGAGAGGAGCTTTTGGAGTCCAGTCGCATCAGGTAGAGTATGCCGGCACTGCAGCCAGTCTGTCATTCCATTAGGGCTTTTTACACGAAGATTGGGAGGAAGAGGGAGCCAGGAAAGAGTCGCGGACATGTGGTAGGCCCACACTATCGAACCTGTTGTGCGATGGTCCGACAGTGAGGTCTCGTCCAGAACACGCCAGTTTTCACTTTGTCGGAGAGAAGCCTGCTAGTGAGGGTAAGGTCCAGCAACTCCTCTCGTTTACATCGGTACTAATCCAAGTAGAGTGGTAAGCATTTGCATCGCGAACGATGACGAATTGTCGGTTAGACTTGAGATAGAACTCTCAGTTCTTGACCTCCTGGGGAGCCACTATTGCTATATCCCCGGGAAAGAAAGTGGAGACCAGGAAGATTTCCTGATAACCGCTGGCGGTGGGACAGACACTAGATCTTTAGAGATAAAGTGGAGAGATGAGTGACACGATTGTCAATTAAAAGGAAGCGTGAGGCTTACCCATCTCCTATCATATACTAGCTTACTTGAACTGGTGGTAAGCCACTGACTTTGCAATCAGTTACCCAAGGCTCCTCAATAAAAGCAAGGGTAAGATGCTTCTCCAGGGGATGCCCCTTTGGCATGGTGCAAGCTCACCTGGAGTGCCCTTATAGCGCTCATATTTTCCCAAGGAACGTTTGACAAACCCGGTCTTCTTTGCTTGTCTTGACACTTTGTTCCACCTGTCATAAAAACGAACGGTCTAAACAGGCACGTATTCTTTATATAATGGATCAATGTCAGCAAAATGCGAATTCTGACGAAAATGTGTTCGGACGAGTTCGTCCGAATTCGTCGCCAGAACAAGGCGGTTGCATTGTGCGCGTTTTCTGATATTCTTATAGTCAGTACATTTCTGCCGCCCACCAAAGATAGACGAGCTTGATGAATTTTATTATCTTGAAAGTCCGTTAATGAAGTTATTGTTAAATGGTGGAAAAACAGAGCATGTACAACACATATGTCTTTGCCTACTACAGAGGAATGGAAAACCATCGCGTGACTTCTGAAACAAATAGAATTTCTCCAACTGCATCGGTTGTATAAACGGGAAACATATTCGCATGAAATGCCCCAAACAAACAAGGACGATATATTTCAACTATAAGGGGCATTTTTCTGTTGTATTGCAAGGAATAGCTAATGCACAAGACTTATTAATTGAATCATTATCCACTAAATCACTCGAAATTCATCCCAAAATCACCCAAAACAGACGCAGGTCGCACGAAAAAATCAAATTTTTTTGAACGCTCAAATGGTTCTGACGACATCGTGCGTGTTCTGACGTGTTTGTCGCTGACAGTGGCAGTGTAAACACTATCATTTAAAAGCAGGCGGTTGATTTTTCGGACGAATACGTCAGAACACGTCCGAACACATTTTCGTCAGAATTCGCATGCATAGTAACCGTAGCTTTAGTGCTCAGTTCTAATGTAATTGTTCTGTTGAACATGTATTCTGCATAGTTTAAATTATTGAAAGTCATTTTGGAAAATACCTGGGAATATTTTTTGATGTTTGGTTGTTTCAAGTTAACCATGAGGAGAACTACATTCCATGGGATTTGGTTGGTATCTGGTCAAAGCAGCAAAAAAAAAATAACGAGGATATCATAAACATAATAATAGATATTCACTCTAATCATGTTCTCATTATATTCTAGGTGCTAGTCATTGAATTGGTTGGCGATTTTTTTCTACGTTCATTCAAAAATATCATATGAATTAAACAACCATATTTCAAACTCTTATTCTATTTTAAATGCATTATTAATTAATTTTTTAGAATAAAATGATTTTCACAAATTAATTGTTTTTATTAAAATCTTGTCACAACCAGTATAATTCAAGTGCACTCACCTTATACTGATTTGAAATTCAAATGCTTCTGTTCCATTCTATTTTGAATTTAATTTTTTTTTTCAATCATTAAAGGATATTGACAACTTCAGGATGGTAACTCTGAAGATATCGATAATTCTATTGTACATTATCTCACTGTTAAATCCGGAAATAAAGGCTAGATAAAGCTAGAAGCCTAATCCATCATTTGACCTCTAAACCCGGAATAAAAACGATTTTATACCCAATTTTTATTTTGTTGTTCCAAAATATATGTAAAATGTAAAATTAATAAAAAATTTAAAAAAAAACATTTTTTATGTCCCAGAAATTCTATCAAATTTGCTGTCAACTTACGAAAAAAGAAACATAAATTTTTTTACATTAAGTTACCCAAAAATCACGTGAGAATTAATCTTCTTTTTTACTGATAAATCTTTTTTAAAATATTAAAATATTAATAAATCTCGATTTTGTTTTCAGTCGCGTGCAGTCCTGATTTGTCGTTTTTATAAATGTTCATTTTTTTCTGAATTTATAACCACACGTGCTAAATTTTTCTATTTGTTAATGACCTGTTTTCACTTCAATCAATTTATATTTTCTAATATTTTTAATTTAAGGTTTTTTTTTGGTTATTTTTTTTTTGTTTTGTTTAACTTGCAACGCAAAAATGTTTGTATATTCCAGTTCCGCTAAGAACAAAAAGCAAGAATTTTTAAAAAAAAAACAAACAACTAAAAACTCTTATATAAACTCATCAGTGAATAGTAATAAATTAATGAAATCGAATTTTATTGGTACCAATGATTTGGAGTTGTTTTGTCTTTAGGAACTCGAAAATAAATTAGTGCCATAAAATATAATTTAATTTAAGCATATATGCTAAAAAACCACGCAAAACTGATGGTAAAATCAAGTCGTATTTGATATGATAATATCACGTATGCGACGATCGAATGCATTGAATTAAAATTGCAATTTATATTCATAAATCATTTCCTGCCATATTTAAAGTAATTTGCTGGCAATTTTGAATGCTTTTGAATGATTCCTAATTTTTTTGTGAAATTTCTTGATAGAAAGACAATAGATTAATAATAGAGAATTCATAACTTGTTATTCTTTTGCTAAAATTCAGTCAATCAATACTAAAATGATTTTGTTTTGTTTTATCAAAGCTTTCTTTGCTTCGTTATAAGTCAAACAAAATTTCCTTATCATACGTCATGAAGAAATCTCGACAGTTTTATAAAACACCGTCTTGTTAGCTTTTGATTTAGCCCAAAATAGTTCTTCCTCCTGTCAAATTCCAAACTGGCTGTAAGAAGAAGTTTGAAATTTACATAAGGTGTGCCAAAAGTCGTGAAGTCTCATCAACTCTCGACCTAAATCCTCAACAGCTTCTTTTTAATGTCTTTACACCCAAAATAACAAAAAAATTTTACAAATCAAAATAATAATAAAATTAAAACAAACAAAAAAACGACCAAAAAAGAAATGAAAAATAAAATAGTCATAAAAAACTCGGCGCGTGTTTGGTGAGAAGTGAAGGTCAGCTTTCCCACTAGAATAAACCGTCACTTGACTGGCGGATTGGGTGAAGTATGTGTCCCTTTGTACCATGGCATAACTTGGTCTCACCGACATCGCAGCCTATATTGGTAGACCAATAAAATTTACCTTGTTTTAAGACGCATAAGGAGCGAAGAAAGAGAACCAGCAGCGTTCCAAACATTTCTTTATGCGCTTGGGAGGTGTTCACGTAAAACTCAAAACACAAAAAAACCTAACTTCAAAGCACAACACAAACAAAAATCTAACCTTAAAATTGAACTTTGAACAAAGCAACCAAGCCGGCTTCAAATTCAAACATTGCCGGGATACCGAACGCTGGCCATCTTTGGCGAGGCCTGAGTTTGGGCATTGCACTTTTATGTGTTCAACCGCATTTATAAGGACACGAGTCAATGCATTGATCAATTCGAACTGTCAATTGCCAATCGGAATGAAGTTTGTGGTATTAGGCATCCTCCTGTGGATTGTAAACTGACAATAGACATTGACATTGTCTCATGAGGCTAAACTTGAAGCTAGCTTTAGGTTTTGTGTTCAAAATAGAAATTCTCAAAGGAATGGAAGGATTCCGGAATCGATTCTGTATAGTACACTTTCCAGGCATAATGCTTCCTTTTTACATTGCAACAACACCGGAAGTGTACATTTCTATAAACTCACGTTTGAGGTGTGAGGGGATGGTTTGATATGAGGCTTTGTAAGCTCTTACTTTGCACAGAAGAAATCATTTAAGATCATGTTGGAATAAGCTTTATTGAAGTCAAAATGAGAGCGGCGACAAAGAGGGTGAAAATTACGACAGAAAATCCCACTCTGGAATTTCTTACTCCAAGCTGTCATTGTAAATGAGCTGAGATTGAGATTTATATTTAAGTAGAAGTAGAGTCTATGGCGTGTGAGAGCGAAGGAGACCTTACAGTCGCTGGAAGGATCAGAGCTTAAGGATGCCAAACTGGATGACATCGGCTCAAAATCAGGAGTAGTGGAGAGAACAGTTGATAAAGGCCAGGACCGGATCCCAGTTGTGGAGCCGTTAAAGAAGGAGAAGAAGAAGAAGAAGTAGAAGCGTGAAAATAAGACTTGACGAATTCTGTCAAGCCATGGAGTACTAATAAGAATTGAAGGAGAGCTGTCAGAACCATTCAACAATACAGTAGGACTAAGACAATGAGATGCCCTGCCGGGCTTACTATTTAAGGTAGCTATAGAAATGCGAGACGCAGGAATTAATACTGCGGGCAGTATTTTCGCTAGAGAGTGCAGAGAAATTCGGACTAGCAATAATTAATGAAGAGCAAACGAAATATATGTGCATTTCTAAAAAAACTGAATCATCGCCAGAATATGATAATTGACACATATAACATCGAAGAAGTAAAAGAATTCAGATACTTGGGGACGCTAATTTCAAAAGATAACGACACAACAGCAGAAGTCAAAAGGAGATTTGGCACTGGGAAATGGAAGCTTCTTTTGGCTACGCAAACATTTCTTAACAAGGACATATCAAGGAGAACTAAAGTTACACTATAAGGGCTATGTTTATAAGACCAATACTACTGTATCGACTATCGATCCGAAACTTCAACATTAAGAAGTAACGAAAAACACCTTCTATGTTGCTTCGAAAGAAAAATTCTTTGCAGGAGTGAAAGAAAATGGTGTTTGAAGAGGAGAAGATACAATAATGAACTGTAATAATCATGAATAAAACAGGCCATGATGAGAAATAGAAGTGAGAAATTCATATGCGAAAAACGGGCCAAAGTGGAAAGACTATTCGAAAAGCATTGCCAAGCCACAAAATGCTCATATTTTACACTGCTTGATATTTAAGCATTTCTAAAATATTACGGATTGCGGCTAGAGGTAATCCTCGATTTGAGATGTATACCCGTTTATGATTAGGTTGAAAATTGAGTCGAGGTTGAGTTGAAATTTCGACAACCGTATATGATGTTGAGTTGAGTTCACTTTGGGTTGAAATAAAGTTGAACTGACTTCAAAATATAACCTAAAATTGTTGTGTGAAATTCTCATTTACAGATACTTAAAATGTTTTTAAAACCATGGAAGGTAATCAGAACGAAATAATTTTATATTCCTGTGCAAGCTACTTTTCTTAGGCAGACTTCACGGATGGTAAACAAAGAAAACAAATGTCACTTCAACCCAGTTTCAATTCAACCCGCGTATATGAAGCGAAATATCAACTCGAACCAGGTAGGAGAGCTGAGTTGAGTTGAGTGGGCCAGTGGACCCAGTTTCAGCTTGACTCCCGTTTATGACCGGGTTGAACCTGGGTTGAACCTGGATTACGTCTTCTTCAACTACATAACGAACTAGGCTTCAAGCTGGGCTCTACTCGTCAAATATAAGACGATATAAATATAGTGACCTTAATAAAGACCTTCATAGACCTTTATATGCTGGACACGTTGAGCTCATGTCAGAAGAAAGAGCAATTAAGAAGTTTTTATGGCAGTATAGAAGAAGGAAGACTCGTAGACAGACCGAGGGGGCCGAAATAGAGAATTTTAGCTAGAAATCGAAATGATTATAGAAAAAGAATATAGGAGCAAAAGGATCGAGTTTGGATGTAGAGTAATTGATAAAAAAGGCGATCTTTTCAGAATTTTAGGTGCATGACGAATTTTACATTTTTACACCAGCCCGAGTTTTTGATTACATAATTCAAAATATCATAGCCAAAATGTGAAAATTTTGATTTCATAATGAAAATTCATAAAATTCATTTTATATATTGATCTCATTTAATATCATATCGATGACATCAAATAATATCGCAGTGAAATGTAAAATAAAAAATAAATGTTTTTAGAAGTTTTTTTTATAAAATTTTTTGTTATTAAAGTCTTAATAAAGTTATTAACAGGTTTTTGCTTACTTAATCGCGTCAGACCTGAAATGAGAGGATTTCGGTGTTCCTCTTTTTATTACTAATTTAAGTAAACAAAAAATATTATATTAATAAAAAACACTAAATTAATTCTTGTTATTTACTAATGAGACAAGTCTACATTTAATGGTTACTTTAACGACAGGACAAGCTAGTTTTTATTTCGTTGGTGGTTAAATGTAAAAAAAAACTTCAATGGGGTGTTTAAATAGATAAATTTAAGCGCCATATTTAAGGAGCCAGGGTCTAAAAATATCGTGAATTCTCCTTCTCAAGTTGGGAAGATACACAATAATGATGCTATAATTATTTCGTCATCAGAATAAAAATTCGGGGATTTTATCAAGTTAATTATTAATAAAAATATCTCTAGACTACTTAAGTTGGATATTTTTATAATTTTTAATCTTTTTGCATATATTTTAAATGATAAAAAAAAGGAGTGAAATGCAACAATATTTCACGAGATAAATGCGTGGTGTTTTCTTTTTATACAATTAAGTTTGCAACAACTCTTTCCACTTTATAGTAAAGATTTAGAAACCAGTTTTTTAACGTAAAAATGAATTGAAAGGCAAAATTTAATTTAAATTTTTTTTCTGCAATAGTAATCAGACACCGGAGTTTGTTTACAATTATTGACAGTAATACAAATATTAATTAAAAAACTAAGCACAAAAAAATTCGCTTGTAATGTTTACAAATTGTTGATTGTGCTATTAGTAGACGCCATATGGCAAAAGAAGTACTCACTTCACGCAATATAAAGGTAAAAAAATTAACTGGAAATTTATTTTTAAACAGCTTCTTCAAAAAAAACAAAAAAAAAACATCACTAAAACATGTCAAGTGTTTTTCTTGGAATAAAAATCTGGTAGGAGCATCGGGCTCCTACCTGTCTAGGGTCAACAAAATTCCTAGTTTTCTAATGCGTTTTTATTACACAAAATAAAAGTTAAAGAACATTATTAATGTGCTTAATTAAATTATTTTAATATTTTATATGGTGCAAATTGTTGGGTTGTTTTTTTTGGTGCCTATAGTTAGTGCTTTAGTTTTGCTTCACCTTGAACAAATGGAAATAAACTCGTATTTTACGGTGTAAAATTCCTCTTACACTCAATCACCATTAATTGATTGAGTTTTTTTGCTGATTAAAGCTCGAAATTACTTCAGTTTCCCAGTAAACGAGTTTTAATCATAGTTTTTCTTTATATTAAAATACAACAAAATTTTTTTTGAAACACTTCCGGAGTTTAGAGTTTCAAATTTCATTGTTGTTCACTGAGCACAAAATGTATGGTTGCTGTCAAAAGTGAACATAGAATTTTTTAAATCGTTGAACTTTGTAATGTTAAATCTTTTATGGCGGCATTAATTTTTTTTAGAAGAATTAATAATTTTTTGTTTTTTTTTTTTGAGTAAACACATTAAGGTTGTTTATTTGTCCTACTGAAAACTTTTTAGAGTGTTTTAGCTTGGAGCATTTTTGACTTTAAACATTAACTCTAAATCACATCGCGTTTTAACACCACAACACTGATACCATAAATTTTAAAATAATAAAAACATAAAAAGAAGTTAAAGGATTCCTTTTGATTTAAGAATGTTTTATTGGTTAAGAAATTGCACTAAAAATCGCCAGAAAACGTGTTTATAATTAAAAATGGGGCTTTTTCAGAAAGAAACTTATGTGGAAAAAAGTTTTTGTGTTAGAAATTTAAATTTCTTGAAAAAAAAAACTACAGAAAATTTAGACTGTTTCTAACTTATAAAAAATGAAGGTCACTTTGCTTAATAGTTGGATGATTCTAGGAAATATTGTGATAAATTTTTATTGGTTTGTTTTCTAGTATTAGCTTTACAAGCTTTGATTTTAAAGTTAGCAACTTTGTATGGTTTTTGGTACCTAATAAATTTCTTATTGTAAAATTCCGAGTTGATTGATATTTGAAGTTTACTCAGAAACGTAAGGCGAAATGTATCACTTAAGTAAATAGAAAACAAAAATACCATCAGAATTATAATAATACAAACCGCAAAATTCCAACTATATTTGAGCAGATTTCGGTTTCTTTTCTTACTTTATCATTTTTGTAATATATGGTAAAAATGAAAATGGGTGTGGAGTTTAATAGCGATCAGTTGAATTCACATGTAGGGACGGGGCTGGTCTTTTCCAAGATTTTCTAATTTTCGCACGTAGTGAAACCCAAAAATTTTCCTTTACTGACTTAGGTTATTACCAGCTGCCGTGCAAAGGACAAATGACCTATATGCATTATAGGTCAAAATGGCTTTGTATGCATTTTTTAATGTAAAATATTCATATTTATCCATAAAAAAAATTTCAGACTGATTGTACTTTTTAATTAAAAGTTATCACAGTTCCTTTATTTGCTTGGGTTTCATGTATTTTAAAAACTTTGAACGCGTTTTTCTCGAAACGAGCTTTTTGCAGATAGGTCTTTTTCCCTTTGCACGGCAGAGGTATCGGGATACATTTTAGTGCACAATATCTGACCCCATAGGGGTATTGTCATCTATGTTATGGCCTGTCCACACGACCCAAACCAAATTTGCGCAAATGGCTTTTCCTTTGTTATGGATTTTTTCATCGATATTTTACCACGAAAATCAGACCCAAGTTTTTTTTTCAGAGCCGGGAATTTTTAGAAAAATTTTTAGTTGTAAAAAATCAGTTTTACGACTGGTTTGCACCCCTGAAAAATTTCATAAAATTCATTGGAATTCGGTTTGCGCACCATTAGGGATGACGTAGCTTACCATAAAATATGTAATAGCACGTATTCAGATTTTAACTACCTCTGGACTAAAATCATCTTTCGAAACCACGTTATATTCGTTATACAGAAGTCCTAACATAAGTAACGAAGCCTCAACTTCATCATTTGATGTTATTTCCGAACAGATCTTGCGATTTTTATCATCCAATCCTGAGGGTGAAATCGTTGCAGGTAATTTCAATGCTCACAATGTAAACTCGCTGAGTTACTCAAATGGCCCAGCGTTTCTAACAAAGACCTCGAGCTCTTTGCAAACACCAATAATCTACATCACATTGTGGATAATCCAACGAGAGTCACTGATGTTCTGGTCACCATAGAGCTCATATCCTTGAGTTATTTCTTACTTCTCATCCATGGCGGTACTACGTTGGAGTTAATTCATCTCCTGGCAATTCGGACCATAGCCTAGGCAGCGTTAACTTTAGGAGGAGTGTGACATTATGGGGAAGGTTAACTGACTGGGCTTAATTAAGTTTTTCCAATCCGCTGACTGGGACCTGTGTTTCCGAAGCACAAACGTCAACTCTATCGCTATCCGTATCACCAGGATCATACAGGCATGAATGCATTTGTTCATTTCTCATTTTACCAAATCTGTGAAGCCTAGGCCGAAGAGATGGTTTAATCGGGAGTGCATGAATGCAATCAAAACTAAAGAAGCTGCCTTCAGAGCGTACAAGAGTTAGTTCTCTGATTAAATCGCTCTGTCTAAAGTATATAAAACTAAGCCATTCCTATAAGCCCAGCAGTAGGGAAGTCGAAACATCATTTGACAACAAGCAAGCTCCTTCATGCAACCGATGGTGGTTAAAACTTCTGGTGCCACTGCTCAAGACAACCACTCCTATGCCACCCAAGTATTTCAAAACATAAGCCTAATAAACATTAAAGTATAGTACTTACAACAGACTGCCCGGGCATTTTTATGGTGTGGTGAGTTTGTGTGTAAGGATATCCACAAATCCACATGGGTATCCCTTGATGGGGTTCTACGCAACGAAATCCGTGAATCAATTACATATACTGCAGGAATGAAGGGGACAAGTATCTGATTGCCAATAACAAAGCCATTTTGAAGCACTTTTATGAATTGCTAAACGACGAACTAACTGAGAAATTGGAGGTGTCCACCAATAGCTACTCAAAATGGTGCTGCCACCAGGCCACCAATAAATTAATAGGGAATAAATTATCAATCCCATCGCTGCCACCAAGATTAGAATAAAATATCAATTCCATAAACTGTTTCAAAAATAATAAGATCTCGAATGCAAACGGAATTACCGTGAAGCTGGTCAAGCATGGTAGGTCCACACTACACTAACAAATTTAAAAATGGAATCTACTACCAGCAGCTTGAAGACTAGAAAAGACGCATCTTGTGCTCTTTTGTACATAAGAAAGGAGATCTAACATCGTGCAGCAATCATCGCGGTATAACGTTGTTGATGATATATTCTCCATCCGACTAGCATTTTCAGGATTGCCCTATAGCGCCCAAAAAAGACATCTAACACCTTGCCTCATAAGGAATGCCATTGCCTCCGTGAGCAAAAATGATTGCTACCTGATTCCGAGTAGAAAAAAGAGGCTGAACATTTTGAAAATTTCGACGTGGATATGTGCGTAATAACTGCGGAAGTGTCGAAAGTCAGACGGGAAAATTCGGAGCGCTGCTAAGAGGAGAACAATTTGGTCGTTGTCAAAATGCTTTTAAGAGAGCAAAATAGGACTTGAAACCATTGCATAGGACGAAGAAAACGGGCAATTATCTTGGTGACCATAAAAGGTGCCATTAACATACCAAATAAACCGGATCTGGTTCGATTACGAAAGTCAAGCAGCATTGGATGTAGTTAGTACTTAGTTGGGGGACCACTTTGGTAAAACGTGAGATATGTAGATGGCTTGGGGAACATCAAACTCGGCTCTGGCAGGCAGGACATCTAGTTGATATAAGGAACATATTTGATAAGTATTTTTGTGGAAAGATTTTTGGGGTTCGACTGCGAGGTAGACCAAACATTTACCAGAAAGATAGAGGAGACCTGGGCGCCTAGAGTTCAAAGAAGCCAAACTGGATTTCATGGGCTCCGAATCGGGACCATTTGAGAGGACTGTTACCAGGGACCAGATTCAGATTCCGATTGTAGGGTCCAATAAGAGAAAGTCGAATGATAGATTTGCTTTCGATTTTGCATACTGGTCTCAAAGAGGTCTTTAGTAATAGTGCAAGGATTAAATCTAGTATGTGGTCTAATAACCTTTGATAGTAGGTCTCGAAGCACATTCTTTAGACATTACTATAACTTAACCTAAATAACTTGGCATAGATTCTATTCAATCTTGACAAAGTTCAAGATCATTAAGATGAAGTTAACGACGATAAAGATTATAAGCGGGTAAAGGGTTAGAGGTTAATCTCCAGTGAATTCAAAAAAAAAGTATGAAGAGTAATTTACAAAGTGAAAATATGTATAAAAGCCTAATGTCTGTCATAACTGTCTGACACGACCTTGCACTTTCAACAAATGCACGTTTTTTTGCATTAATCAAATCGCATCATTATATTCACACAGTTATACAATACTAGACGGCAAACGGGCATATAAAATTTATGTTGCAGTTGTGTAATTATTTTCTAGTCTGGATTAGCATATTCACAAAAGATTGGATAAGATTGAATTAATAGCAATTGCTGCCGGTATCTCTCAATACTTCATTGGTCAGTTACTGCCACTAAGGAATTTTCTCGCTTAACAAAATCAAGATTTACTAGCTATTAACTAGTGCCGATGGTGGTGGGATGATCTGCATACAAGTTTTTGCTGTTCACAATTTTCATTCATTCAAATCGGGCCCGGATGAACTTTTGTAAATCTGTTAAGACCGCGTTAATTCCAACAACATTGCAGCAACAATGACGTGCAACGAGCTCTTCTTCTAGAGAGTATCCGCTTTGGCCGTTCTGTGGTGGAGATTGTAGTCATTTATTTTTACATGAAGATAGCCACGAAGTCAAGCTCCGATTTGTGACTTAATTAATGTTAATTTTTATCATAGTGCCATTAAACCGACCGTAAACTGTAGTAGGGTTTTTTTTGAAACAGATGGCTTCATGTGGAATTTATTTATTTAGAACGGGAAATGGTAAAATTTTTATAGGTGTAAAATTCTGTAAAAATAAATAAAAATGGGGAAGAACCAATCTTATCCAAAAAAATACTTCACTTCTGAAGGTTTAATAACATGTATTTTTTCTTAACTTTTTTTTTTGTGAAAATTTTAAATTTATAATCGTAAAGAGATTTTTGAATTTATGTGGCATAAATACCACATAATATATGATAAATGGTTATAGAAACTGGTTTTGAGTTTTTAATTAATCTAAAAAAAGAAAAGACAATTTGCATTTTAATTAACATTAAAATTTAAGAGAAAATTTGAAATATGTTACTATGCCATGTATTATGGTTTAGAGATAGTTGACTTCATATCATAATTATAAAACAATGTCGTCGGAATTCATATAAGAAAGCGAAAGTGTTGACTTAATAATATTTTACTACTTAAGTCATGCAATTTTCTTTATACAAGGTTACTGAATTCAAATTTTCTTGTAGGTACATATGTAGAGAAAAACAAGTATTTTATGAAGAGAGTTAGGTATGATGTTTTTTTTTAATTTTTTTAGCAGAAAATGTGGGCTGATATTATATTGTTTCATAGATATAAGATTCTTTCAAGCCTCCTTCTACTGAAATAGAAAAAATTCTTATCTAGAATTTTTAATAATTTCACCCTACTGTTTTAGGTGCTTTAAGTACCTATCTTTAGAAAAGTAAATGCCGAATATTTTCAAGAGTTATTCTGCCAGACTTAGAACAAAAATATGCGAATCGGAATATTAAGGATTTTTCTAAAGAATTTGTTTTTTAGTTTGTAGTTTTGTTCGTTTAAAACGAATTAGTTATCCAGTTAGTTCAAAATGAATTAGTTCTCCAAGAACTTCAAAATGAATTAGTACTCCAAGAACTTTAAAATGAATTAATTCTTCAGTCAGTTCGAAATGAATTAGTTCTCCAAGAACTTCAAAATGAATTAGCACTCCAAGAACTTTAAAATGAATTAATTCTCCAGTTAGTTCGAAATGAATTAGTTCTCCAAGAACTTCAAAACGAATTAGTTCTCCAGTTAATTCAAAATGAATTAGTTCTCCAAGAACTTCAAAATGAATTAACACTCCAAGAACTTTAAAATGAATTAATTCTCCAGTTAGTTCAAAATGAATTAGTTCTCTAAGAACTTCAAAATGAATTAGTACTCCAAGAACTTCAAAACGAATTAGTTCTCCAGTTAGTTCAAAATGAATTAGTTCTCCAGTTATTTCAAAATGTTAGTTCTCCAAGAACTTTAAAAGGAATTAGTTCTCGAAGTACTTCAAAAGTACTTCAGAATGAATTAATTCTCCAAGTATTTCGAAGTAATGCAGAGGGGAGCATATAACTCCATCGTCGGACAACGCTGTAAAAAAGTAGTGGGTTGTTTTCATACAAAAGGTATCCAACTCAGAACTATTACTTCGACCTTAAAAAGTAGTTATTCTACTAGTCTTAGAACCAGTTCACTTTCCTACTAGATTATGATAAAAACGTTGTTACATTTAAATGACCTCAATGGATATGCGCTTCATAAAATGAGTTCCGTCGACTCAAATATGAGTCACATTTTTCAGTAAATTGGGCATTATTTTTGTTGAAGGTTAAGTTGTTATTTAATTTAAATTGCACTCTTTTTTACATGTAATTTTGTAACGTGAACACTATCTTCAGAGAAAATATTCGAAAGTTGTGAAAATGTACGATTTAAGGACAAATTTAATTAATCTCTTAATAAATCGGATTGTTTTACACTTATCACCGTTTTTTAGAGCCATATATCACTCAGGTCACTATTATACATTACATATACATATTTGGCGAAAAAATAATCACTTATCATTAATATGTAGCGAACAACAATTACGATAACATGAACATTAATCTCTCTATGGAATTTCGTTTTCGGTCCCTTGATTTTTATATGGAAAACTAGAGTTCCGTACACTAAATAAATAACCTTCTGCACAACAATTTAATCAGAACAGCAAGCTCTAGTTGTAAATATATGAAAGAAATAACAACGCCAAGACGCGGTATAACTCCAACGGATGCAATTCAAGACTACTGCGACAAAAAACTTAAAATCAAAGACCTTTTTCCGGTTATGCTTACAGTTGGTAGGAAAAATTTTAATACAAGAAGGAAGGAATGTTATAAGAGGTGGAAAAACGTACGACCGCATGCCACAGTGGAGAACGAATGCCCAGGCCATGTGCTGTGATCATCTTAACCCAAATCATTCAAGGTCAATCGGCTTTCTACCTTCTCATATAAATTGACTTTCACATACGATGCACAATCTCGTATGATTATTGTCATATGATGCAGTTTTGCCATCATGTGAAGGAGTATGAAATTTAAAAAAAAGCCTCGACTGCGCTTTGGGCATTTACTGACATGGATGGTGCATTTTATAACACGCACTGGTATTGAGCGATTTTCTTGAAAGAGATCACATCATCGATGAGATTCATGCTAAAGTACAGAGAAATAACTGCTGTGGCTTCTCCCCTAATATAAATTGGGACCAATCATAAGTCACAAGGTTTTGAGACTCGTGCGCTTGAGAGCTGAGAGTTTGAGACTATTGTTGTGACTGTCAGCTGTTTTGGTATTTTTAGCACTCAGTCACAAGAAAAATCTTAAATAATTCACCTCTTAATGGTGAATTGGTGTTCATGTAATGTAATATTACTGCGGTACGGCAGAGTGTATGTCAACGTCCGAGCACTTCTTTTCGACGTTGTCTGTCTGTCGAGTTTGTAAGATTGGCATGATAAATACGCTAAAAATCTGTTCCTTATACTCTTGTGACCTGCTATACCTCGCGCCAACAAAACGCTATTTCGATGCGCTGTGAGAGTCTCAAGATCCCACAAATGGGCAACTTACTGTTTGTTAAAATCGCAAATTATTGTCTCATATTATTCTCAACACGCACGCTCAATTCTCTCAATAGATAGGGCCAACTCTAGTTATCCAGTTACAATTTTAATAGGCTTGTGTCGGCTTGTCAAAATTATGATTGCAAAGTTAGAATACCAAAATGGTCTCATGTTGAGACTCACCACACACTTGTGATTGCGTTGTGACTTGTGACTTTTGTTAGAATACGGCGATTGAGCTTCAGTGTCATCATAGTCAAACCTGTTAAATGCTGCCCTCAAGATTTATCACTTAAGATCGGTTCTTCAAAATTGGAAGAAGTGATCGGCCTACGAACCAACATAGGACCAAGCTAGAGCTACTTCAAACGAATATATCCTGCCAACACAAGACTGACCCGCACGGCTTACTCCCACAGTCTACAGTACTTATTTCCGTACATACTTCTAATTAGGAATTGGTTTATAACTAGAACAACTCGACTGTAGAACAAGCTTTCACAACCAAATAAAAAGAAGACTCGCCAGTTCTTAGCCTGAAACAGGCACGAAATTATGTTGGTGACCATAAAGGATGCCATTAGTATACTCAATAGACCAGTTCTCGTTCGATTGCGTAGGTCCAGCAGCATTGGGCGTGGTTAGTACTTAGTTGGGGGACTGCTTGGAAAAACGATGTTTGAAATAGTCGATTACGAATGCATTCATATCTGTACGCCTTGTCGTAGGAGTACTTTTTAATTTTTGTACCCGTGTCATAATAGTACCGGGTAATTTGCTGCTTGAATATACCAACTAATTATTTTTACTCGGTATTCCCGAACTCATACAACAATCAAAAGTTCAAACACAAGGTTCGTCATCTCCATCTCACGCATCTCCCAGACTCCCCTTAACCGAACATTTTTCTATCCTTAGAGGTAAGACTTTTTTTTTTTGAGATATTGGGTCCAAAATTACCGCAGCCATACCGTTGATCTATTGTACTGCACCCGTATACCTCATATACCTTAACCCTTACCTTACTACTATACTTTGCTCTATGACGTCAATGTTTTGACGGACTCTCGTCCGTGACGCCTGAGGTTACACATTCACTTAAAACTCCGTAGAATCACAAATCAGTAATGATCGATAACTTTAAAACAAAAACTTTCCTGTCAGTTGAAGAGATTAGTAATCAAAATAATTATGGTGCACTTCTCTAGGCATTGTCGTCCTAAGTAGATATCATCTTAACAAGTAAGTTCTGACCAACGACCATTAAGATCCTGAAATTCAGTTACTGTGCAGTTGCGAAACGATCGTGAGTGTAGACTTAAAAAACCTCGATCACCAGTTTTAAACACCAAAAGTATTATGCAAAATTCGATACCAGAATTTCAATTTAACTTGAAAACAATACTAAAATAGAATCACAATACAACAAGCTGGCAGTATTCGCGCGATGCCTCGTTTCAATCACCAATCACAAATCCTAATATCGTCTGATCTAACTCACCGAGCGCCGACGAAAGCTTAGACTTATGATGCTACCATTATGTAAGAAGCTATTCTGACAATTTTCTGGATGAATACCACATAGATAAGTTTCACATAACATGTACCTTATTAACAAAGGTATTTTACCATAAATGTGCTTCATCATTGTACAAAATTTTGCGATAACTATTAACATCACTTTCACGTTGTTAAAGAGTCACCAAAATCACCAAATCTGCGACGTATTAAGTTTAAGTTATTGCACGAACTGAATTCTATAAATATATAAATGCTTTTAGAAAAACAAACTATTAAACACTTGAGAATCTCATGAAATCTTCAGCAGCAATATTCATTTAGATTGGTCCTAGTCCATTTTTGTCGTACTGATATTCCTTGATCAGATTGTAGTGTACATGGCTTGAACATGTTTCAAAAGAACAAATTTTTGAAGAATGCAAATATTTACGAAATTAATGAATTTGGCCTATTGGAAAACATATCAGTCCTATTGGAAATCCTATTATAGTGACAAGGATATTAACAGAACAAGAACAGCACTTGCAGTAGAAAAGCTTCTAGATGATCTTCAAAATAAGCTCAACCAACCACAATCACAGATCGTTTTTAGTTTTAAAATGATCAATAGTACAAAAAAAATTAATCTAGTCGTGTTTTGAAATGATTAAAAGATTCACCTGTCGCGGTTTTAGCTATTGTCGATAATGCAGTGCATAATACAACGTAACTTTCACAACGATCAGTATATTTTAGATATAAAAAATTTAAACGAAAAAAAAATATTTATACTTACTAAATTGCTGGCATTTTGTGCGTAATTTTTTCATATGCCACTTTTCAGGGTCCTTATAGCACAATCCTTCAATGCTATCCTCAAGAAGGACAGCATTTGCCTCCGAATCCTTATCACTTCGAATTATATCATTTCTTTGCACTGTCATTTTTTTTGTATTTAATTTTATACTTCTTCACTTTTTAATTTATTTTAAGGTTATTATAATTATTATTTTATTTTTTTTTTAAACAAATTTCTTATCCTTTTTTTTGAATTTTTTTCAAGTATAAAACTTGAACTTTATTTAAAATATCCTTATCGCGAGTTAAAAACAAACAATTTTTTTTATCAATTGGTTTATTGCACTTTAGAATAATATCATAACAATTTTCACTTAAGTAAGAAAAAAAATAAAATTAGTATTATTTTTTTAGTATTCACTCATTCACAAAGTTACTGGTACAGCCCAGCCTCCGATACTTTTATATAGTATCTTCTCATAAAAGCTTTTACCAGCTATAAGAAGCTCTGCAACCGGTGACTACGGTATAAGAAAGTCTTAAGAACACTGCTCTAGCGACTGAGATTACGGGAAGTTTTTAAGAATGTCCGCCAGAAACAAAGCTTTAAGAATTTTTGCTTTTATTGTATTTACCTTAATATAATCGAAAGGTGATTGGACAAGAGCTACGTATTAAGTAAGAGTTTTTGGGACATTTAAAGACGTTAGTATCTTGTTTTTTGGGTGATATTAATGACGACATTACTAACCATCCAGAAGACGTTCTTGTTCCGATTCAACGCGCACGAAGTTTTGTTCAACTTTAAAACTCGTGGTTGGCGGAAATAATTATATGGTTAAAAAGTTAACAACCATAGAAGATTTTTGATATTTAGATACAATTGTTTTTTGTTGATATGAAATGATATTCTGGCTCTAATTGGATGACTTTCTCAATACAAAGGATTAAACGTAATCATTATCACGAGATCGGATCAACTCTGTTTTTTTTTGTTGTTTTATGTATACTTCAATGCCAAGAAATTGTGCAGTTCTAAAGTCCAAATGTCACAAAATTGGTCATTTACATAATTTGTATTCTAACGTGTGTCAAAATTCCGTCACAAAAAAATTCATTTAAAAATCTGGTGTGGGCATTTTGATAAATTGGCTCGCAAAATTTTGGCATGAAAATAGACTATTACACAAACAAAGTGATCTTAAGATCGTAACAAAGATTTGGATGCAACGTACGTCATACAGAAGATAGGGTAATATATGCAACCGGATTTTTTGCGATCCAGGTTTTTCCTAATGAGTCCTGATAACAATCGAAATGGATCACGCCATATTTTGATTTATTGCTTATGGTTAGGGATTGAACGAAGTGATCTTGTCTTAAAATTAATAATAAGGAAAAATTTAATTTTCATAGATAGAACTGTAAATGACTGAGGCTACACTTTTTATAAATATTTACAAAATATATCAGGATCATTGTTAGCAGCATTACTTTAAAGAATTTGAAAAACTTTTCCAATCAAAAGTATCATAGGCAAGCCGTTAAATTTCCTTCTTAAGCGCCAGATATCGTGATTTGTTCGCCTAGACTTTCCCTTCCTAGAAGGAAAGATAAACATCCTAACTGTGTGTAATTGCGAAATTAAATTCTGGTCGACACTGTGAAGTTTCTAATCTGATATAAATTGATATTCTGGACCGTAAACATCAACGAAGATAATCGTTATTCGTGACTTCATCATAAACATGAACCTAGATGATCTTGCATACAATTTAAGATTAAGGATAAGATAATCACGTAAAACACTATTTGCCATTTGTAAAATTCTCGAAATCAAAGATATTGTGATGATTTATGCGCCATCTATTAAAGTTTAAACGAACTGTAATTTGCAAAGATTTATGCAGGCGCCATCTATTAGTTAGAGTTTGAAAGAATTGATATTGAGGACGTTAAGCATCTCCGAGTTTCTAGAAAAGTCTCTAATGTTCCAGTAATAGGGTGTTCTTTCCAGAATGATGTGGAAAGATCTAGAAATTAGATTACAGAGGGGCTTGGATATATAAATACAGTGGCAGCTGTATTTAGAGTCAGTTTTGAATAAAAAAGCAATGAAAGTGTTCTAAATGATCAAAGTGACCTAAAGCGAAAAGGTGTAATTAAATAGTGCGTTTGAACGCCATAAATAGCAATTATTAGTGAGAAATATTGAATTACAAGTGAAAATTAGTGAAGTTTAAGAATTGTGTTTGCAGTCATTGAATTTTTAATAAAGAAGGTTTGTGTGAACATTTAAAAAGGGTATTCCTAAATTAATCCTACAAATCTGTTAAGCCGTAAAAACGTAACAATATCTCGAATGTGAAATCTGAGATGTTTTTGAGCAAATTACAACAACAATACTGTGGTTTTGACCTGTAAAAATATGCTTTCATGTGTGGCTTTTAAAACTGTTTACAATGTTAGATTAATCTTTACGCTGAGCATGACAAGAGCTTTCCTCTCTGAGCTGAGCATCATTGTATATGACTACTGATAAGACCATGGTCCTATACAATAGTAGTTTGGATGGGATGCAATTTTTAAATTTTTGGTTTCGCAGAGACTTGACAAATAATAAAACACTTTGTTAGATTTTAGCAACCGTACGCAAACTAGCGCTTTCGTGATATTATTGGCCAAGAATCGCACTATACTTTAAAATCAGGCTCTTTTTGACCTTGATTGAATGTGGGATCAATGTTAGTTCGTCTCGCGTTACCAATTTTAATACCGTACTTGTTTTCAATTTGGCTGAAAGTGCCCAGTACACGTGTTCTACCAACCAACACTGCAACTACTACTTAATGGCAATAAACTTTTATTCTCTCCCTGATCTGTCAGTCAAAATTAAATTTATTGGAATGGACTCAGTTCTGAGAAACTGGATGGAAAGTTTTGAGCGGCTAAACTCAACCAAGGATGATTTTGAATCTTTGCTGGTGTTCCACAGGGCTCAATTCTATCACCCACCCTTTTCCTAATATTTAAAAATGCACTACTCTCAATCCCTTCTAGCCTACTTAAATGACGGTACCCTGTGTATTTTTTATGCTTTCGCTAATGTAAGACAAGCACGTGACGGATCTTATCCTTTTGATCGCGAACTTATCAGCCAAAAGGAACGTAGCTTAGTTTAGTGCAGGAAGGATTTTGTCGAATTTAATGCTACCATAACGAAATACTGTCTTACTTCGAACGAAACCTGCAACACCTTCCACTCAGTTTTAGTGGACAGTGTAGAACTGTTTGCTGACCCATCTGCTAACGTTTTAAACGTATCAATCAGGATCTGCGATTGAACGAGCACATTGCTCGCTAAAAACAAATATTCCAATGCCTAGGATTTTTTAAGAGGTGTAAATTTTTGCTTCAGACAGCAGCTTGGGATCTAATATACATATCTAACAATAAGCCTCTTCTAGGATACAACTCGTTTTTGTATGTCAGGGCTACGAAAACCACAATGGCTAGGTTAATTACAAAAAATTGCTCTCTTTAAGTTGAACATTGACTTTTTGTGTCAACATAGAGATGTAGCGGCCCTGACAAATCTGTAACGATTTTTTCACCAAAATAAACGAAATTTCTGCCTACACGGTAATATAATTTATACCCACAATATCAAATTGGGCCACTCGGCCCTATCCCACTATGTTTGCGTAAAGTACAGGGACTTATTAAAAGCACAAGTTCACAAAAAAAGTTTATTCATAAAAAATTGTATCAAGAAGTTCAAAGAAATTAAGTAAATCCCAATTTCACAATAATAAATTTAATTATCATTTAAACTTAAAAATACTACTCGAGTTACACGTAAACACGGAACATTAACAACCAAAGACAATAATACTATGATGTACGGAGGCGGGTGGTTTTATCTCGCGATGTAACTCTTTCCAGAGTCACTGCCGTCTCCAGATATTGTCACTTAAAACCTCCTAGTCGTCGCTGGTTCTTACAGGTTGTCGGTCATTGCCGGTTGTAATATTCAGGTTGTTCATTCACACTTGATGCAAATATTGACATTCGCATTGACCAATTAAGCTGATTTTATTAATTGCTTCATAACGCGAATGTATGTCAATCGTTAACGTGGGTGAATAGACGCCTGAACACACTATCTGCAGGAGTGCCGGCGGCACAGCCTCCCCACTCCCCACTGTTATTTGGTATGTTACTCAAAAAGGAAACAATCGGAACATGGGGCGACGATATACAGCACAGTATGCGGAGTTCCTCAGGGATCCGTCCTGGGTCCTCTCCTGTTGATCACAATGTATAATGTTGTGTTGATGGTACGTCTCCCAAAATGAGCAGTTGCGACTCCTCCATGAGATCGAAATGTGCGCGATTCAAGCGATGTGAGGGCCGATTTAAGCGTGGCCTGAAATCGGTGGTCTAACGCTTAATGAGCCCAAAACTGAAGCTGTGCAAAAGGAGAAACCCAGGGTCCGTAAGGACTCAGGTATGGGAACAGATCATTCACTCACAGCCCGCCCTAACGTACCTCATAGTTATGATCGACCGGAGGATAAATTTTAAAGCACACTTGAAGGGCATGAGGAGCGCCTGCTGCTATTTGTGCAACATTTCCAAGAATGCTGCCCAACGTGGGGCCCTACACCGAGTCCTCCTGATGGCAAAGGTGGTTAGCTCAGTCCTGCTATACGCAGCGCCCGTGTGAGCAGTGTTGAACAGGACGGCTAACAGCAGACATACTAGCGAGAGAATGCATGCGCCTCTGATCCAGAATAAGTTAGAGTAGAGCCAAATACAGTACGGCGTCATATGACGCACTGGGAGTTCGTATCTGGCTGCAAGGCAAATGGGATGACTCTGCTAAGTATCGGTGGACCCATAGTTTTATCCCAAACATGGAAGGATGGGTTACGAGGGACCATGGGGAAAAGAGTTATGACCTCATGCAGTTTTTGAACTGAAATAGAAAATACCTCTATCGTTTCGAGCACGAAGACTCACCGCTGTGCCTGGCATGCCCAAGTATCGGGTCCCGAGACGTCTCGAGCTAAATATCCCGGGAATGTCGAGACATTCGAGATATTATAGATTTTCAAAGGGAATATAAAGAAAATCATAATTTGGAGCATAAATTTTGTAATTAAACAATAATTATTTTTCCTGGATAATTATTAAGCAAAAAAATTCAAGATTATAACTAGGTAAGGTTCGTAAACGAAATTGAAAAATAAAATAAAGTATTCACTTTTGTTATGTTCGGAACTGTTTAAATAATTAATAAGTGATATAAGATGTCTATTTCCACGGTCTGCGATCTTGAGTTCAAGAGTGTTAAATAGTGTCTGACCCAAAGTGTCGTTCATACTCGGAAAATTTTTTAGCAGTATGTTGACTATCGCCTCTCCTGTTAAAAAATTGGCATCCTGTCTACTCAATGATTCCACCGCGATTTTTGTGGGTTTCAAAAATTTTGCTGCAATGTTTTCCAAATCAATGAGCGCTTTTTTGATAGAAAATTTTAGCTTCAAAAAACGTTCGATGGTCAGCATAGAGTTCCCTCTGGTTTTAACATCATAAAGTAGGGTTTCAGCTCTTGTATCATTTCCTTTTTTTGGTTGAAAAATTCCAAAATTAAATTCATGGCTGTGTTTTGGTCTCTAGATTTCTTGTACCCTTTTGCTGCTCAAGATTCCCGTACGAAATCACTGTTGGTAATGGCTCTTATAGTTAGTCCATCCTTGGCTGCAAGCGTGGCAACAATTTTACCCAAACATTTTCAATGCTGGATTTCAAAATTTAATTTTTGTTGAGTGTCAACTTTGATTTTCTTTGGCGCTCAGATGTTTCCTTTTCAGTTGGTGATAGTACTGCTACTGGTTCATCAAAATGTATCTTATGAATGCGCTGTAAATGTCTCAAAATCCCAGTTGTATATGGATTTGATCCTTTGCATTGCACATCAGAGGAATCTTTATTTTTTTTGTAATATTTCCAGAGCTTTGAACTTGCTCCATCCATTTCAAATCAAGCCTCAAGCCACGATACTTTTCTTTTAAAATACATACAGGTATCGGAAACAAACGACATACGCAGAGTCAGAAATAGGGCTACTACTCACGTGATATATTTTGTTTGATGGGGACAGGGAAGTTGACTACTGTGAAATCGTTTAGTTAACTACAATGAAATGTTGAGCGGGGTTGACTACATCGGGTTCTACTGTATCGAAGGACCTCTACATACGAATCGCGCGCGCGACATACATCATAGAGAAATGTAACTACTCGTCTCGATGTCTCGAATGTCTCGAGCTATATTTCCCGACATCGAGACAAGCTGAAGTCCCGGGATTTCCCAGGACGGGAATTCCCGGGACACAAACTCTAGATGTTACGAATGTCATATTTTTCACATTCGCGAATGCGAATGTTCGGAATGCGAATGTGCGAATGCGAGTGCGAATGTTTAGGAATAGCATTAAAAAATTTTAATTAAATTAAGGCCTCATTTTTTTATTACTTACAATAGGATATGAAAAAATATCAGAACAATAGACCAGTGTTGTATACAGTAATGGTATTCTTTCTTCTCGTAAATAGTCAAAGTTCAAGAGAGTAATATTATATTTCCATGAGGCGATTCCCAAAGACCCCCATTCATATACAGGCCGCCGGCAGGCCATGGCCTGAAAGTTCCTCGCCAAATATAACCACACACTCATTCACCCGGATTGTCACCTGGATGGGGCCTATAGTCCAAGAAAACTGACAAAAATCTTTATGTGTGTGGGTATTTATCGTCAGTTCGTGCCTGAAGATCTGAACTTATATTCAGTCTGAAATTTTCGTTGAGGCTATGAACATTTTTGCGCTTCAATTAACGACCTGTGCTACGCTACGCACAGTCAGACAGAGTAATCTATGGCCTTCATCGGGCGGTATCTGGTGACGTGTCCTAAAAGGCTACGGCCTGCGAATAGGGGCCTTAAGGGGTACATATATAAGGCCGGCTGCACTGAACAATTGCTCACTCGGAACGTCCGGTGGAACGCTCAGATTTTTGAGCGGCAGATTTGTCACTTTGTCGTATTTTAATTTTGTTTTCCACGAGACACGACACGACCTACACACATTCGCATTCGCAAAACATTCGCATTATTTGATTCGAATGTCGATGCGAATGTTTAAAAAGATGCGTAAGCGAATGCGAACATTCGTAACATCCCTAAATGGCAGGGAAAAGAGTGATAGAGATTCCACTTAACCAACTTCATCAAGTATTTGGGTGGATTTCTGTGCTTTGTGCTGGCCTCGGTAGTGTGGGAATTATAGAGGTGCCACTTGACTACGTGACAACTTCAACCTTGGCGACCTCGGTAGCTTTAGGGTTTAGACCGACTATTATCCTAGAGGTTTGCGGTTCGATCCAACGCATCGGCATTGCAATAATTTATCGATCGACAGAAGGCCCTCTTTTTAAGTTTTCGTCGTAACAACATTAACTTTGCGTCGTTGGTTTTCGTAGTTACAATGCTGAATGTTCGGTGTGTCGAGGGTACAAAACCGAGTGTTGGCGTTGACACCTCTATAAGTAGTTAAAAAAACAACTGAATATACTATATACTAAGCTGTATATACCTACAAACAAGGCAAAGAGAGGTAGAGTTGAGTCGAGGCAGTACATTTGTCCCTTACACTATGGTAACTTTTTCTGAGGCTTCAAATTTTTGAAATGTTCCGGTTCAAAAATAATGGTGTGAGAATGTATCGATATAAATATCGATTTTTAACATACATGAGGAAATGAGGCGAGGTGTGATTGTAAATACGTAGTGGTGGATTTCTTCTCTCTTACTTCTTTTGGGGCAGTAAAATTCAACTGGAAATGAGGCGAGATGGAATTGTAAAATATAAATATACATCGTGGAGACATAGGTTTCTTACTCTCTTACTCTGAGGTAGTTGAATGAATATAAGAGATAAATATTTCGTCTGTTATTAATCGGAATTTTGATATCATAAAGGATATTTTTATTTGTATGTTTATATTGCCCATTAATAAATTCATTGCGATTAAAAAAACACACAAAATTAAATATAAAAAAAATCCAAACCAGTGAATCTTCACAAGTTTAACGTCCTCCTGGTTAAGGAAAAGACATCGATCATATTTTCTTAGATATCCACTGACATTTAATTAGCAGCTTCCAAACCCTGTTTTGTTAGTTTCTTTCTATATTGTTATGTAAACACTATCATTCGAAATATTATTTGTCCACGTGCTATCATCATATATAAATATACACATAGCCTCAAAGCTGTCCACAAAACAATAAATATATTTTCACAAAAAAAAAAATGTTTAGCTTCCAAGCGTGTTCAACTAAACTAGTTCCGCTTAATAAACATAAATTAACATAATTTAAAATTTTCGATTCACTTATTTAGCTGCCAAACTGGATTGATGAGAATTGTCCCAAATACTATACTAGTTTCTGGAGTAAAGGATTTTTTTGATCCGTAATCTAGTGTGCGAAAAAGGGCAGGCGACAAACTGGTATTTATACAACAAATATATACAAAGAAAAATTTGTTTTTATTAAATTATTTAAACTAAAAAACAATTCGCGATGAAATTCAGGTTTGATTAAGTTTAAATAGTTTTAGTGTAGTTGATTTATTGAAATTGTAAAATTTATACCATGATCAAGTTCACTGGCAATAAAAACAAGATCAGGTCTGATCCTCGCATAACAAAAACTAGGAGCAGTAGTTGAAATTATGCATTAACCACCTGTCAAGTGCTTCAGTCTAGTAACTACGGGAAGTGTGGCTGCATGATCAGTAATAAAATCAATGATTAATCATAATAAACGAGCACGATCGAATTTTCTCACCTTTTATGTATGATAAACAAATTATTTATAACTTTTGTTATTGACCTTTCGTAGTAATATTCATAATAAAAAAATGTGAGAAAAAAAATGGTAAATATTTTGATGTCGATGAACTTTGAATTTGGTTACTCGTAATCGTAACTGCTTTTTGAATTGGTTACCGTAGACAGTGGTCTCCAAACTTTTTTGATAGCGTACCCCTATGACGAAAATAATCATAAATTGTACCCCCCAATCATACGAGAAACACTCACCCTCATTACACACACCGACATCGACAGCGACAGCGATGCGATGTCGATGCCAATGTCGATGAATTTCCCTTTAGGGAAATTTTAAAATTTGAGATAATAATATTACTTATTACATGAAATCTGCTTGTTTTTGTGTCCCGAATTGATCGACATGTCGATTTTATCGACACTGTCGATGTGCATAATGAGGGTGACTATTCGGACCATACGAGTGCGCTTTTTCCATTCCAAAACTCTAATTTATTATTGAAGGCTGCCAATTCATGAATTCGTAGGAGTAAGAAATTGTGGTATGTCACCTGGAGTAATATGGCGATTGAACAAACGCTAGTGAACTTAATGAAGACAAGATATGGTCTCGCTCATGGCCGTGAAGAAACTGCAGTCGTGACAAGATGTACACAATGGATGACAACGCTGCATAATGTGTGCACTTTTCTGGAGTGGAGATCGCAACGTTAGAATAATACGTTAACAGCAGAGATGCTATGTAAAAGCGAGACAACGCTGACGCACATAAGCTGTTGAATTGGTTCCCCGAGACCACTGACCTAATGTCACTAAAGGCCCGTCCTCACTACGCGGACTTAGAATCCACGCGCTTTTGGTCGTACGGCCAGCCAAAAGCGCGCGTGATCTTTTAATTTTCTGAGTCATGAGTGAGAAAAAATCAATTCTCATTTGAAACGGCGTACGCGCTTTTGAAAAGCTCATAGTGTGTGGACGCACAATGTACCTTTTTAACCACAGCCTTTTGTCCGCGTTGTTTGGCCGCACGGCCTTTACCATGGACAAAGTCGTAAAAAAGTCGTAAAAAAGTCATAAAACTCTATATGAAAAAAAAGGCAAAAGCGCGTACGACCCAAGACCGCGTAGTGTGGCCACACCATAAGTATAGGTGTTGTTGCAGATGAGAGGATCAACTGCCACTTGTCCAAGGCGAAGGACTTGAAGGGTATATAGCGCATTGTTGGTGTTAATTTTCAAGCTGAAAATTTCAAACGAAACGTAAAAGTTTAGCCTGTTGCAATCTCGAATATCTTGATTCGGATTCACCATATTCGGACTCCAACCATATTTTTCCTACGAATGACCATCTTCACGATTCGGGAAATGAGGATTGATAACTATAGCCCTGTCTCCTATCTGAATAGAGTTGTTCGTTAAACATTCAGATGAAGAGCTACGAGCATTTTTCCATTACGAACTTAGCCCCTAGCTTCGCTTTCTCTCTTTTCGATGGCATGAGGAAAGGAACAAAATCGTGCTTGTACTGGGCTTTTTTATAGACTGAACAGGCGGACTTGAACGATAGAAAATATTTCATCGATGGAGGGGCACCAAGGCCAGACAGAAATTTGCAGCCGTTATGTATCATAATGTCATTTTCCTTGTTCATGGCTTGTAAATATAGAAGGTTATGGCCTAGCCAAATGAATAAGTATGTGACATTAGTAGAGGGAGATATCGACCTTTTGGTGATTCTGATTGGTATGTGTTGCCCGGATATAAACAATGCCTTCTTTTAGAAACAAGGAAAATTAAAGATGTCTCAAACCGTCTAGAAACTCCATCTTGCTGCTTAGCAAAACCTTTTCAGACCATATATGGGAAAGGTCATGAGATTAGCCTGAACGATTTGGGCAATATGTATCTTAATCGTACAAAAGTGAAACGAACATTGCCCCGCTGAAGTTGCTGCCCGACAACATTCACTGAGAGTTTACCGATAAGAAAACGGAGACCAGGACGACCTGATAAAAGATATATAGACGGCGTCGGGGAAGACATAAGAATTACGAAAAAAGAACTGGAAAAGACGGGCCAGAGACCGCCATTCGACAATCATCGAGAAGAACGCTGGAGGAAGCCAAGACCAACCATAGGCTGTGATGCTCCTGATGATAGTGAAAACTCAAAAGGCATGAGTACCCTGGAGTTTCAATTGCTGCTTCCGTGTAGCCCCATGACACGGTTTTGAAAAGGGTGTTGACGATTATTTGCCGTTTTTTGCTCCTCTTAATATTTATATCTGTTAGTTTAGTATGGATATAAAAACTATTTTGATTTTTTTCTTTCCTTCAAAAATAAGGGTTAAAAAATAAAAATTCGCAATAATATTGAATATCTCAGAAAAGGAGAGGTTCTTTGAAGAAAATTTTTGGCGTACCCTCTAGAGTACTACACTTTGGAGACCACTGCCGTAGAGGACTACGTTTCATATATGAAAAGTATTCATTGTGAATATTTTTTTTATGTGGCAGTTTTAAGCTGAGATAGAATAGGTATAGTGTTATGATGGTTCAGAGAGGTTTCGAAGAATCCTGCGTTTGAATTCTTGGATGTTGTAGGAGCTTGGAGTTCTATTTAGAAACGAATTCCTAGTTTCTCAAGTACGCAAAAAGGAACGCTACAGCCAGAGGGAATGAGCCGAACGGGCTCATCTGGTGTTACGGGTGTAAGATTGCCGATGGTGCAGGAGAGCATTTATAGAAGAAGGAAATTTTATCTAATCCCTCAGATTCCCAACAAATAAAGAGTTTAAGTAGAGGCTCTGGGTCAAAACAAGACGTCGTTAATTGGTGTGCGACGTTCCGAGCAGGCCTTTATTATTGAAAATGTAACAACAGTCGTCAATTAGTCAAGAATTCAAAAAAAAAATTAATATAGGATACAAATGTCATTAACAATTACATCCATTGGCGCAACAACTACCAATTTTTAGGGGGGTCCAACAAAAATTTGAATCCCAAGTGAGTTTTATTTTTCTGGTAGAAAATTCAGGTCCCTGAAAAAGAGTAAAAATGATTTGTGTACTAACGGAATGCGTGCGTGGGTGATGGGGAGATGGATTCCTTCTCTATAGTCGTGGACAGTCTCAGACCAATGGCAAAGTACGATAAACTTAAATTTTCCAACTGATATTGAAAAAGAACAAACACTAGCTGTAGTCCCTTATGGGGTATGTAGAGCTTCGTGAGCAAGGAAGAAATGAGTAAGTAAGACTATTCTTCCAATACCTCATATTAACTTTTCAAGACCTCCATGTAAACAACATTTCTAGTATTTTTTTCTGGTTGGACTGACTCTTGGTCACGCCACATATGTCCCTAAAAAACCTCATAAAATCGATCAAAATTGATATTTTTCAAAAATTCCAACGGGATTTCATTTTAAATTGTTTCTTAAGTTTTCTAAATGAGTTTCCCAATTATAAACTGATCTTACAAAAAATGGCAGCATTGGTAATTAAGGTTAAAAAAAACTAGACCGTTAATTACTCAAAAAGTCATGAACCAATCTTGTTGAAATTTTTTGTACATTGGACTACATAAACACCATCTTCAAAAATTTATCAGCCCTCTATGTGCAGTTGTTTTTGAGTAAAAAAATAGTGAAAATAACGTGATTTGAAAACTTTGGAAGCTATTTGCAAGATCACCCTTGCACCCAGCGACCTCTAAGGCCGGCTCCACACGTTTGCACCAAGGTTAGCTCCAATGCTACATGTCCAAAGTGTGGATCGAGAAAATTGCATTAGCGTGAGCATTGGAGATCGGCCGTCGCGTTCATTTCATAACGAGCAGATTTCGCAATGCATATGTTATACTAAAAGTTAGCAGGAACGGAGATATTGAAAGACATTTGTGTACAAATTTAGGGTGTTCAGCTACACCCCAAAAGAAGCGATTCCAACAATAATGAAAATGCCTCACCGACTAGCCTATTAATAAATAAACTAAAATTATAATTATAAATTTGTATTAAAAAAAATTTATTTAAACTAGATTCCGATTATTATAATCTCTATTAATTTTTTATTCGCTAGTCGGCGTCTTAGAGTTATCTGGGTTTGAAAAATTTTGATTTAAAGTTGGATGTACTTAATAGAGGAGGGATCCGAACCGTTAAATAAGAGGGGATCCGGACCCCCTGGACCCCCATTGTTGCGCCCCTGTTTACAGCACAAATAAATAAATCTAATTTTACAGCACTTTAAAAAATTATACGACGGAAGAAGTAGTTTCCAGAAAACTACAAAAAAACTCCGTCTTCTACTCCACGGTATACAGAAACAAGGTAATGTAAAAGACTGAATATCGTTTTAGTGCGACGTCACTCAGTAAACTCTTGCCATATAAACCGAAATTGTTGTTGTTGTTTCTGCATTAGTGCTGACGTCACTCGGCGACCTTTTTCTACGATATTCGAAGCTGTCAGTCTCTTTTACATTACCTTCTTTCTGTATACCGTGCTTCTACTCCACGGTATACAGAAATAAGGTAATGTAAAAGAGACTGACAGCTTCGAATATCGTAGAAGAATGAGACGTCACCCAGTGACCTAATGCAGAAAAACAACAACAACAATTTCGATTTTATATGGGAAGTGGTCACTAAGTGACGTCGCACTAAAACGATATTCAGTCTTTTACATTACCTTGTTTCTGTATAGCGGGCTTCTACTCCTGTTGTCATTGGGTGCCTTCCATTTAGACACAGAAAGACAACTGTGTCCGACACAGCGTGTCGTTCTGTGTAAGCCCAAATGGACCACTTAAGTTCATGAAAAATCCGCCACAGCGCACTTTCTCGTTTTTATTTTCGTTTGACAAGTAAATCGTAAATTTTATGTTGATAATTTTTTTAAATTAAAGCCCCTATGACACTTCTTTTTTTTCGTATTTTTAACACATTAAAAATGAGTTTAGAAAGGTATGAATATTTTACAATGTAGAAAAGCTATTAGTGTAAGTGAGTAAACAGTATGTATCAAAAATATAAAAACTTCATTAAAAATGCGAAAATGTCAAAAAAAAATCCTGGGAATCTTAAAAAAGAAACAATATTGAAATAAATTTACGATCATATTTCAATTCGCGAGGGTTGGTAGCATTGTCTTGATTGTGCTCGGCTGTGTCTAGCTATGTCGTTGATGGAACACTTCTGTGTCGGACACAGTGCAACACTGTGTCTCCCTGTGCCTAAATGGAAGGCACCCATTGTTTGTCCTCCTACCAGTCAGCTGTCTTTTTGCGTTACTAAGGTTGTCACAGTCAGACCGACTATTAACCGCATTCGCTATGCTATTTATGCGCAGCATCTGTAGGAAGAACAAACTTGTTGTAGTATCTCTTAACTTCCAAAATCGTAGCTGCGTTCCTTCTCTATGCAATGCTAGAGCAGTTTTTTTTCAGAGCGATGCCCTGAGAAAGGTATATAAGTTTTTGGTGCTCCGGCAACGGTCCTATATTTCCTGAAGAGTAGGTTTCGAGAAAAAGTTGCTCGACTTGGAGGATGGAATGGTTTGCACACAACTGTTACTCCAAGCTCTGATTATATACAAGAAATATTTAGAGAAGCAGTCCCAGGATATGCTCAAGTGGAAAGCAAGGAATGAATTTCAGACGAAACATGGACAAAATTATTGAATACCAGACAAGATGAATTAGGAATGCTAAAACATTGTATCGACGCAAAGAATTGAAGTCAAACATTCTGCAAGAAGAGATAAAAGGGAATTTTATGAAAATAGGAAAGCAATATGCATCACCTAAACCAGGGGTGGCCAACACAACACGAAGAGACACCAAAAATTTATTAAGAAGAAAAAGCGTGATTACTTCAGAAATAGAATAAGTGCGATTAAGCAAAGCTACAGTAATGAAGACGCCAGGAGTTTCTACAAAGAAGTCAACAAGATTAAGAAAGGACACATGCCCACCTGCACCATGGTAAGAAGAGAAGATGGTATTATAGCTAGTAGTATCTAGGACATACTCGAGGTTTGGGAGAAATACTTCAGAGACTTCATCAAGGAGAATATAAATCTAACACAGGGAGAAGCAGACAACCGTAGTACAGAGGACCCAGAAAATGATACGCCAGATCCCACAATAGAGGAAGTTGCAAATGCCATAGCGAAACTGAAAAATCATAAGGCTCCAGGTCCAGATGGAATACCCCCGGAAATCTTAAAAAATGGTGGGGAGAAGTTATGCCATAGACATAGTCTGATCGTAAAACTATGGAGAAGCAGCAAGTTTCCAGAAGAATGGCTTCTAGGCACAATAGTCCCAGTCCATAAAAAAGGTGAATTGATGACCTGCAAAAACTACAGACCAATGTCTTTGTTGAACACAGCGTACAAAGTGCTTTCACATATTTTATTTAATAGACTGAAACCACATTCGGAAGATAAAGTAGGTGGTTACCAAGCAGGATTTAGAACGAATAGATCGACAACAGGCCAGATTTTCATAATGAGGCAAATACGATCAACTTCCCTCAAGAATCAGGCCTGCGACAAGGAGATGCGATCTCACCAATACTTTTTAACATTGCTCTGGAAGCAATAATGAGGGAAACACAGCTTAATGGAGCAAATAGCATCTTTACAAGGAACATTCAGATACTAGCCTTCGCAGATGATATAGTGATAATTGGACGCAAAGCGCAAGATGCAAAGGAAACCTTTTCCAAAATTGTAGAAAGTTCAGCAAAGTACAATCTACAAGTAAATGACACAAAAACAAAATATATGATCGTATCATAAGAGTAGGACGACCAAGAAATAAGTGGATGGATGACGTGATAACAGATATATGGAAACTTCGTATAACAAATTGGAGACAGCTAGCAATACCTAGAGACGACTGGAAGAGGATATTTCGAAAGGCCCGAGTCTTGCAAGGACTGTAGCGCCATCTAAGAAGAAGAAGACAAGGTTAGAGCACCGCTCACGTCGCCATATGAAGGACCTTTTAAGGTAATAAAAAGGGGACCAAAGACCTTTAAAATTTTACAAAAAGGAAAAGAAATCGTCATATCTGTCGATCGACTCAAACCGGCTTACATGATAAAGGAGCCAAAACCAAATCATGACTCGTCAGAAGAGCCACAGAGTTATCAAAAAACACGGACATGGGAAATAGTCAACCCTGTCAGGTTCAGGGACAAATGATCACATCGGAAAGGGGGTACAGTGGTGGCACCAGCAAACACCTTGTATTTTTATAAAAAAAAAGTCTTATATGTCGCCTTGTTCAACCCGTTAGGTCCGCATAGCCCGTGTGACCCGTAGCCCGTAGGCCCGTGTGAGCCGTATTTTTGGTGCGAATAGACACGCGGCACAGTGGTTCCAAATCCCGAAAAGGTGGCCAAAATATGTAGACGTTGTGCAAATTGTATGAAATTACTTACAAATAGTATTTTGAGGTCACTGATAAGGAATCTTCAGTCAAAATAAAAAAAACAAAATGGAGAATCCAATATGGCGACAAAATTTTTATAAAGTGGGCAGATTTTAATGAAATTTGATATGAAGAGTATTTCGAGGCTGCTGATTACGAATTGAATTGCTACTCAAAATTTAAAAACAAAATGGCGGATCCAATATGGCGGACAAAGTTCTTATAAAATGGCCAGAATTTTATGAAATGTTATTTAAATTAAACAAGTCGGGACAAACTGGGGCAACTTTTCAAGCTTCCAAGTTATAGAGAAAGATCTCAAGAATGCGACAAAACTTGTTAGAGAGTGGGATGTCGTGGGACCTTTGAGTAAATGTAATTTTAAACATTGACGTTTACAGCGGGAAGCTATAAAAAACTTATTTTGAATGGTACATTACTAAAACAATTAAGGAAATTGATTGTCAAGATGAAATAACGTTTAAAAGTAGTTACTTTCGTTAGTAGAAGCCATTTCAAACGATTCCAGGTCACTGTTAACACAAAAAACACGTAACAATGGCTCCCTTGAGCCCCCCATGCAAGTTTGACCGTTATAAAACGCTGTTTCTAATACCTTAGGTACCAAACTACATAACTAGACCCAAAAAGTTCCCAAATCAAAGATCGATTTTAGGAACTTTTGGCCACCTTTTCGGCACTTGGAACCACTCTGCGCCGCTACGAATTACTCCTTCTAGGCAGAGATTAAATAGCATGGGCGCCATACTTATTACATATTTGAGTTATCGTAAACCGATTGGCTTGTTTTTAAGTTTTAATGTAAATAGGAATTCGTAAATATTGATATTTTAAAATTGTACTGGGGGTGTCGACATAGGCTTGTCATTATACTTCCTGCATCGGTCACTATTTTGAAAGTGTACTTTCAGACAGACCTTCCACTCTTTCAATACTGGGAAATGTACTATATATCCGACAGACCTTCCATTATTTCTCTTACATATTACGCGCTAGTTACTCTTTTAACAATTCCGGCAGTTATTGGGGAAAAAAATTTTACTTAAGGTTTTATATATTTTTTTTTGTAGAGTCACAAATAAAGTTGTTAAACACTAGAAGATTTTACTGCATCCTTGCACATTGAAAAGCGTCAGAGTTGGCGTTTCCGCTGTGGAAATACAAATCCCAGTCAGTAGTTTGAAGAAAGGAATTAGGCCCAACCAGTTGGTTTTCTCTTAGTTTCACATAACTTTCTAGAAGCTTCGACTCAAAATTCATCAACATCAATATGTTTACTTTCTTATAATTATTTAATTATTAATATTACAGTAAAAAACTGTTAACAAAAGTTATAAATAATTTGATTATATACAAAAAAGTTCCTAACAAAAATTCTTTAACACTCACGGTTAATGAGATATATGTATCAAAATATAAAATTCACTCCCATTTCAACATTGCTGCCGAATAACAAACGTCTAAAACTTCGCAAAATTTACTTTTACACTAACGGCTGACCCCCGACTCATTGCACAGAAAAATTATTACTGCCAATAAAAATTGCATAGTTAAATTATGATTTCACTAAATTGATAAGTGACTAGTGAGATTTTTTCCATTTGAATTGAGTGCATTGTACCTTAGGCCTCCAGTGTCAGTCAGCCTTGAGTACCACTCTACACTCTAGTATCGCTAGGAAAAATACAAACTAAGCCTGTTTGTTGTATTTACATTTTAAGCAACAATCTTTTTGCGTCGCTAATTAAACAAAAAAACACCTGCTTTAAAAATTGACATCGATAATAATTTTGCGCATAAGAAAATTTTTATACAATCCACCAAACATCCTGGATTTCAACCAGACAGAATGTGAAAAATTACTAAAATTAGTTAAACATATAAAAATTATTCAAAAAATACACATGGAACATATTTCATGCCACTAAGATGTAAAAATGTAAATTGAATAAATATGTGACAATATCTATTTGCATAAATCATTTCAACATAATGACATATGCTGCCAATCATTTATGCTGTTACAATAGTTGTAGTTATTTTAGCACAAGCATGATAAGCACAATTTTAGCGTTTCCCGAAAAAAACATGATTTATAGCGAGATTTTTTTTTGTTGGCCAAAATTGCAATCAATTATCTCATTTCCATGAAATACTTTGCAACATACATTATAATATATATGTATTGCAACCTCACCCACGTGTTCATATTGGTGTAGGATCTCAAAAGTCGTTGACATTATTTATCATTGGAATTATTTAACCAATGACGTGCTCGCGTCTCATGGCCATTACAGAAGCTACGTGCTTATTTGCATCCGTCATAGAAAAGGTTAATTTTGTTTGTCCTCTTTTTTAAATTAACACACAAGAATTAGAAAATTTGAATTTATTTAACAAAAAAAAATAGCAGACTTTTAAATTATACCACATGATGAAACACGTTTATAATTAATAACCAAAACACACGAACCAGTTTCTGCCCCAAACACTAAAAAAAAAGTTGCAATTAAAAAGTGCAATTTTCATATTCAAAATTCATAGAGGATGTTTAGAAACTGTTCTGAACCGATATCCCCTGATTTGTATTCAAAAATTTCTAATTAGCGAATATTAAGATAGCGAAACTGGATTTTATCTACGTCATATAATTGACGTAAAGGTTTCACATAAAACAGAGAAGAAACAAGTTGGGTGCTTCCGAAGAAATACGTCATACCCTTAAAAGAAATCACGTCAACGGATTAAGTAAAAACTTGTTTCTTAATGAATTTTTCAAAAATTTCACGAAATTTGCATAGGATTTTAAACTAAAAAATTCACACGCACACATACACAACACACAAATAAAATTTCAAAAAAACACAAAATCAATTAATATGCAACAGCGGAAATGCAAGTATGAAATAATTAATAAAATTGATAAGCACACCAATTTACGAAAAAAAATTTACAAAATTGTAAAAAGTTTATATACAAAAGTCTAAAAATTGTAAGTTTGTCATATTAACAGTGTAAGACACAAACATTCTCTCAAACACAGCTTCGATAACCGAATTTTTTCGCCAAAAATTTCTTTTGTTACACTAAGATCTAAGATTAAAATCAACTATGGTAAAAGTCGCCAGAGTCACAATTATGGTCCACAAAGAAGTTGCAAACATCAAATATGGTAATGAAGGCACATAAAAATTTGGTGCGATCCGAAAGTTCGATGACGCATTCCATTGCCTAAATTCCAAATCTGGATTTTATGATGAAATTTACCTCTTTCACACTAATGACGACTTTCGCAATGCATTGACGCGCATTCATTGATAAAAGAACGTCATCAAAAGATTTGTGAAAGTTTCGTTCATATTGTGAGATTCGGATCTTGTGAGATTGTATTGATTTCAGTGGATTTTTTTATATGTGTGTATGTATCTTCAAATTCAATTTAAATTAGTTGGTTGAACTTTTTGTTTTCATGTGACATAGTTCTAAGTTTGCGCTATCAGTTCGTTATTTTGCTGGTCTCGCCATGATGCAATTTCACGTGCCGCAACTATTAGGTGCGTTTCATTTTCATTGGAGTACGTACGCCAGCGTAGTTGGGCGTACATCGGAGTAGATGCTTCTACACCAGAGTATGGGCTGGGGTAGCTGCAACCACGCCGACGTGCGCCCAACTACTCCGGAGTACGTACTCCAATGAAAATGAAACGCACCTATTGTGGACTGTTGGAATTGCGATCGTAATCTCCTAGTGGTACCTACTGGCAACTATCCTATGAAAGAGAATAGACTAATATGGTCGTGGGAGTCCCTTGCAAGTAAGGTTTGTGTGAAGCTAATAACATCACCCGGAAAAATAATTATTACGGAACAAGGAACATGCCTCGCACTGGAACAAACGACGACGACCACGGCAACGAAAAAGGCAAAACGATTTAAGAGTTTTCTCATGGAACGTTCGAACTCTGTATAGAATTTGGTCTGTACAACATCTACCAGGTGGGAAAAGTTAAGTTCGGACACCACGGTCAAGGTGGGAAGACAGTGATAAAGCTGATGCGGCAAAATTCTTCGACACAAGAAACTCGACGCAAGCTGTTAGTTTAGAACTGAGTCAATACCAATAGCTTGAAGCTCCGCGATTAGAACCGGCTGTCATACTCTATCGGCCTATCTAGAGTAAAGTAGATATCTAGAGCAACCGAAGAAGATTTAACCCATGGATGCGTGCTTTGATTAAGGTTTTCTGTTATACATTAAAAGGTCACCGGTGAACCTCTTTTGTCAAGTGATACTGTTTGTTTTTTAGGGTTAGGTTGGACTTGAAATGGCAGAAAAGTGCCCTTTTTATGGTACGTCATACCCATATCGTACCAAAGCTAAGGTACTATTCAAAATATTTTTCATCTACAATTATCCCGTATGATCTTTCGATTCAATCTGCAGGTAACCAAGAAGTTAACTCAGTGAAAACAATATCGTCTGTCGCCAATATCGCCGGATGCTGTTAATACTGAAACAATAAAAAGTAGTTCAAGGGGTTTTATTTTGGAGATATTTTGCTTGACCAGTAAAGTAAGATCGATAAATAACAATTAAGAGATGATTTGGCGGTAAAATATAATACATGCCTCAAGAAAAGTTGTTGATGATAATGTGAGATAACGAAACTACATATTTGTTTGCGCCTTCTCCGGCTAGGAAAAATGTGAAAGTTAAGAAAATGTGTCACATAATTTTTTCAATAATTAAAAATTAAGATGTTATATTATTTGTCCGACAAACCTTTTTTCTTCTTCTTTCACGGCCAGCCAGAACTAATAACGTAATCTCCTAATCCATATTCAGGATTTTGTAGTAAACAACAAACTAGATTATCCTTGATAACATCCAAGATTGAGGATAAAAGAATAATTTTTCTCCAAGCAGAAGAACTTTGCAATTCTTAAGTGATCCGAGACACTCAAGTGCTTATTCAGCTATTTATAACATGTGGCCCTTTTCATTGCATATTCTCGCCTAAGGTTACTCTTAGGCTGTGCAGATATGGATTAACCTTTATTTCCACATTTTCCCTTGAGATCTGTACAGGCTTTACTGAAGATGAGACGTACTTCATTTCGGAGACGTTGTCCTCAACACTATTTTTGGGGCTCCAGCTCCAATCAAGAATGGATACCTTATTTAAGGTATAGGAGTAACACAGAGTGGTTAGGATGGAATTGAAAGTAGATAATTTGAAAAGGGAGTGGTGATAGAATTGAATCCTCACTGACACTGACAGCAGAGATTGTGTCGGATTTAAATTCGAAGCCATCCGATACCACTTTGTTTGAACGGGAAAAAAAGAAAGTCTCAATCATGCCTCATGTGGACCCGTGTGGATTATCCTATAAGGCCCACACAGGGCATCTAACGCCTTTCCTCATTCGCGCCTCATCATAAGACAATGAGGAAAAATCATTACTATCCGATCCCGAGTTAGACCAGTCAAATGGTACTTTCGCTGAACATTTTATGAAAACAGCAGCTGCGTAAATGTGAAATTGTCATTAATTTGGGGTTTTTGAGAAATGATACCGATTCAATTTAATGACAATTTCACATTAACGCAGCTGTAAAACAATAGGTAGGCCATGCTATTGAAACTAATCTTCAGTGAAAATACCCAAAATGACCAATTTTTTAGATTTTTCAGCTGTTCCTTTTGGTTTATCCTAATGTCCCCTGTATTGAGGCGAACAAAACGAAAAAAAAATTATTGAAATCGGTCGAGCCATTTTCGAGTTTTTGCGGGACTAACGCACGGCATTTATTTTTATATATATACATTTTACATAAAAAATGACTCAAAGCGTATTTGTAGAGAATTTTCTTGCGAATAATTTGATGTGGTAATTTATTGAATTAGGGTTGTTTTTGTTGATTTTGGAGCAATGCAAACGGAGAAGTTATAACAAAAGTTCTGCATATGCTTCCATCTATACAGGGTGTATACCGTTAAGTTTACAAAGCGTCCGGCTGTGGATGGGTTTTGGATAGACGAACATAAAATCGTAGGGCGGGGGGATAAATTGTTCCGGTTTAGCAGCTAGGGCGTTATGTAGTTTTTTTGGTAGAGGTTTACATATCACCCTGTAACCCTATGAGCTATTTTCATGAGTCAGGTATCAGTGTACGCAAAATACTCCCACCTATCTAAAACTGTCTACTTTAAGCTTCAAATTCGATTGAATGCGTATTTTCAGCCAAAAATAAATGATTTTCAACCGTTAAGGGGCTAAAACTACCTCTGCGATTTTAAAGTTGGAAATACAATTTTTTATAAAAGTTTTTATTTCCAGCCGATTTAGGGATAGTTTTACCCCTTTAGGATTTGACTTGATTTGGTATAAATCAACCACCTTTACAAATAAATATTGAAAAAAGTGTATTTCATTGGATTATTTTTAATTATTATTGAAATTATCGCAAAAACCCCTTAAAAGGGGGTATTTTGTGGATTTTTAAGGGTGACGCCCATATTTTACTACTGCGGGACCCTGATTTTCGTAATCAGCGACCCAAAAAACATATAGGGAATGAGTTTCAAAGCGGGGTGTTACGTTTCGACGTTTCGAATGAACTATTAACGTATGTTCAATATAATTTTTTAACCTTTAAGGCGTCTGGGAAGGGGTTTCCACTTGCAAACCGTCTGGCAATGGAGGACGTGACTTCTAATAGTATTCCAGACGAAATATCAAAAAATCAGCGTTTATAAAATGACTTAATTAGGCATCAATTTTCTGCATATTTGCTACCTCCTTCCTGCCAAAGCCACTGCGGCTCAGGATCCTTAGTAGCCAAACGTTGTTACCTGCTGTAGTGTCCTTACTCAGAAAAATTTTCAGCGTTTATACTATGACGTAAGTCTGGCGGTCACGGGCTCTTGGACTATAAAGGTCGTAGCATAAAAATTTTACATTATTGATAGGAAATTGTCCAAGCTTTCAAATTTTGCAAAAAAAAAATATTAGTTAACTAGGTATTTTTAGGAGAAAAAGGTGGATTTATTTGAAATTTTAGTTAAAAAAAACGAAATTTTGAGTTTGATGACTCATTGCTCTAGAGGTTCGTAGGGTGGAACTGTCACTTTGACAATTTAAGAGTGGGAGTATTCCCCTAATAGTAGGGGAGCTGGCACTTGAAAAAATCGTGTCGTCCCAACCTTCTGCCGTTTGGTATATACGCTTTTGAAGTAATTTTAAGCATTTTTTATAATATGACATTTTTGCGGGAAGTGGACCCATTTCGAGTTAAGGGTTTTGGGGGGTAAAAAATGGGTTAAAACTGAAAAAAATTTCTGCCGCTTCGTATGTAGGTTCTTTTAGGGCTAAATAACCGTTAAATACTAGTGGCAGACATTTTTGACCATTTGGACCCTCCCCAAGCCACCCCTAGCTGAAGTTGCCATTTTTCTCCCCACACCCTAGCAAATAGTCAAAAATTTCTGCCACTAGTATCTAACGGCAGAGATTTTTTCAATTTTAACCCCCTTTTTACCCCCCAAAACCCCTAACTCGAAATGGGTCCACTTCCCGCAAAAATGTCATATTATAAAAAATGCTTAAAATTACTTCAAAATCTTATATACCAAACGGCAGAAGGTTGGGACGACACGATTTTTTCAAGTGCCAGCTCCCCTACTATAATACCTTATTCATGAAAAAAGGTTGTAGGGTTACAAAAATACAGGGTGATATGTAAAACTCTAGCAAAAAAATTTCAAAACGCCCGGCTAAACCGTTACTGATTTAGTCGAACAACTATTTTACAGTAAGCTCCATAAGACTAAATTAACTACTAGTGAAAACTACTTCAGGGATCTTTTTATCAATAATATTGAAAAGCTAAGTTTTGCTAAATACAAGATATAGACCAAAAAGACAAGCTTGCCTTAGGCTGTAGAACCGTCGAAGGGGAGAGAAAGTAATATTTGCAATGCATACAGTCAATGCATTAGTCTGTTTTTGTATAGTAAAATTTAATAAAAAAAATTGACATGTTACAATCTTAATCCTCGTGTTTACTGTGCGGTGTCGGTGCAATCATCAACCCTTTGGAAGAAGAAAAGCACAAGAAAAATATTCTTTTTTAAATGCATATGTGAACGAAATAAAATAAATTCTTTAATAATATTAAAAAAATATTTGCGACAATAAATATTTTATCAGTATTGAGTTGGGCTAATTTTGTTCAACCTTCGTTCTAATGTTATTTTAAAATTTATCAAAAATATGTCAATTTCTAGAATGTTTACTTTTTTTCTAGTTATCAGTACCGGGGGAGCACGCTTCTAAATTTAAGATCATGCCATAGCGTTTGTTTTTGCAAAATAGTGACATTTTTTGTAAATTTTAGATTATAGTAAAATTGTGTGTGATCACAAGCTTATTAATAATAGCTATTTACATATAATATTTTAATTTTTTTAGAGATTTCGCATTTTAGTTTATTAAAGGAAAGAGTTATTATCTTAAATTTTCAATTTCCCTTTCGTTTAAGATTAAATAGATTTTTAGTGAACATAAGTTTTATTCCCTAATTATTATCAACCTTTAACATATTTAATTTCATATATTAAATAAATCTAAAGAAATGTTTTCGATTTTATGTAAAATTAGTAAAGAAAATCAATGACTCGTTTTCGACAGGTACAAATAATATTTTTTATTGTTCCTATGTTTATGCACAATTTTTTGGTTTAAAATCAAAGGTATTTTCGTGCATTTCTTCTTAATTTTGTTACTTGAGGACATTCTTTTTTGTACAATAAATTTTCTTTCACTAATTTCTATTAATATTATTTTATCGGCATTATTCACCTAAATATTTTTAATATTCATATGTAATTTGAATAATTCACTGCACTTTTATATAGATTTAGATTAAAACAGCACAACATTACAACAATTTCTACTTTTTTGCTAAATGTTCAATATCAGCTCCAACAGAATCCACCAAATTCAAAATCCGAACCAAAAAACGTCTTTACATCTTGGCAGACGTAAAACTAATAACGCAAATTTGTTCCATCAAATCGTAGTTATCACGAACGTCCCATGTTATGTTTCTAGAGTATAAAATCTGTTCGTCAGTACGTTGTCTGTTGTCTGGCTGATAACCGAGATATCTAGAAAAGTTAGGGCAGGAGGGGTCATTCTTACTAATAAGGAAGGCAGAGAAGAAGCCTCTTCACTTACGATCATCGCGGAGAAAGCAATATCTCATTATCAGCTGCTGGTTGCGGAAATTTTAATGTTTATGGTCTGAATATAGCTAATGATTGTTCCTTCTTCCACAATGATTTTATTCCGATTTATCAGTATTATTGTTGTCCACTTGTAAGTTACAAATTTTTGTTTCATTCTATTAATAAATTTACAACTTTAAATTATTTTTAATCGGGATATTGACCAGACAACTGGCTGAGTCCTTGACGGAAATATTTATATAAACCGGGTTTTTTGTTGTATCGGGGGAAAAATACTCCAAATAACTTCTGTGTATATTATTATCAACAATTTTGGTAATTCTGCGATTAAAATTAAATCGCCCAGACGTAATAATAAACATCACTAAAAATACGTCATCCAATATGTCTCAATCTAGAATAATCTGTTTAAACATATAAATAAAACTCCCGCCCGATTTTTTTTATCAATAATTTTCGGATAACATATGATTTTTGCAATTTTAAATCAGACCAACTTTTTTTATAGCATAACAAAATCAGTTCATCATGGCGTACTATAGCACATGCAACATAGTCTATAGCAGTATTGAGGGTTTATCATCGGGTGTTTCTTAGTCCGAAAAATCTCCGAAAACCATTGTTAACACGAATAACAATTCCGAAACCGAGATACAGGGTATCTTTTTTTTGCGAATATAATGATGGGATTTTGCTAATTTTGAGTGATTTTTTTAAATCTTAATGAATTGTAAGTGATAAGGTCCAATTATTGTCGGGCGGAACACAAAGAACGGGTCAACATTGTATATATAGTATATATATATGTTTTTTTTTAAATTGTAAAATAAAGTAGGTGAATGCACAAAATTGAGATAACATTTTTAATTGATAATTTTTTGTATTACATGGAAAAATTATTGAAATTGCTAAAGTAATGGTAATTTTAAAGAATTTATGCATGATTAAAGTTATAAAACTGAGATTGTAAAATTTGTAATTTTTTGTGTGGAAAACAAGCTTAGGAATTAACAGTTTTCCTACCAACTCGTTATGTCGTACAATGTTTCAATAGCTGCGATCCATTGGGACTGGTAAACTACTCAAAACTGCTGCTAGGTACTCGCAACTACCCTTGCTCCTGTTTTTGGACAGATACATTTAACTGGTAATTGTCAAAAATCGTGTTCCATTGGTGATGTACTCGCAAGTACTTGAGAGTAGAAAATATCGTCCAATGGATCGCAGCTAATGTCTAATAGTAATCTAAATGTAAAGTATAGAAGAGGATAGGATAGGTTTTGGGGAAGACCCGGGGATAAAAGGAGATGGCAATGTACTTCCTCATGAAAATTTTAAAACCACGGTTTTATCAGGGCTTCTTTCTACACAACCTCCGACCTCAATGACTGGAGGCCATGCGGCGACTACAGGCAACTAAATTCTGTCACGATATTTGACAAATACCCTCTGCCTTATATCCAAGATCTTAATATAAATCTCCACGGATGCATTTACTTTTCTAAAATCGACCTCGTGAAAGCGTACCATGCCCATAGCCGAAGAAGATATCTTTAAAACAGCGGTAATAACACCTTTTGGGCTATTTGAGTTCTCCAGAATGCCATTTGGACTTAAAAACGCCGCGCAAACTTTCCAAAGGTTTATTAATGAAGTCCTTAATCGGCTTGACTTCCTATTTGAATACATGGATGACATACTCATGGGCAGTCATTCCGCAGAAGAACACAAGGCACATTTTCGCCTGCAACAATATAGCATCACGGTCAACCAAAAAGAAATGCACACTGGGAGTTGAAGAAATCGATTTCTAAGGGCATAAAATATCAGGCAAGGGAACTACTCCCTCTGATGAACGCGTCGAAGTCACTAAAGAGTTTCCAAGACCATGAACCATTAAAAAACTTCAACGCTTCCTCGGCATGGCAAACTTCTATGGCGGCCATTACACGTTCATGAAAGCGGCAATCAATTCCACCAGTCATGATTAATGGAAATCAAAATATACGGAGGATTACGTCAGTCAACACCTTAGACGTTAGGTTTTCCGTCAGTCGTAGGCAAAACTGTGGAAAAACTGACAGCAAAACCTATCGTGTAATGGGCGCCTATCATCGGTTCGTGCCAAATCTCGCGCACATCGCTTCCCTGCTATATGATCTATTGCGCAATGCAAACCAAAAGGGAAAACTTAAAGCTGATTTCAATTGGTCGAAGAAGCAGGAGAACGCATTCAATGAAATTAAAAATAAACTAGGAACACAAACACTTCTTGCACACCCAAATTCAAATTAAAAACTCAGCCTGTGGACAGATGCAACAAACGTAGCTGTAGGCGCAGTCATACAACATTCAAACGGAGGACAATGGCAACCTCTGGCTTTCTTTTCCAAGAGACTCCAACCCACGGAGAAAAGATATTCGACATTCGATAGAGAACTTCTAGCCGTGTACCTATCGGTAAAACGATTTCGACATATCTTGGAAGGAAGAGAATTTATCGTTTTCACTGATCACAAACCTTTGACTACAGCACTCCGCGGCAAGTCCGAAAAATCGCCACGACAACCCAATCGTCTAAACTACATATCGAAATTTACGAACGATGTGCGGTACGTTAAGGGTCTCCTCAACGTGGTATCGGACACCCTTTCTAGAACTTGCGTTGATTCCGTTGATTCTAATAAACTTTGTTTAAAAAGCCTATACGAAAACCAAAAATCTGACGAAGAACTACAGAACATGCTTTCCGACATGGAGAACGATAAAAAAACGCTCCTTCTTCCTAGAAAAGATATCAGTACCCTTGGAAGGTACTAGCTTGTGGTGCGAAACAACTACGGGGACTAACCGCCCTTACCTACCCGAGCACCTAAGACGTCCGATCTTTAATTCTATACACAATCTCTCCCACCCCAGCATTAGGGCTACAAGAAAACTAATCTGTGAAAAATCCGTTTGGCCGAAAATGATCCAAGATGTGAACCGCTGGCGCTGGTCAAAAACGTGCAAGGCTTGTCAGAAAGCCAAAATCAGCAGGCACACTTCCTCACCTCATGGAAAATTCGCCATACCATCGGGTAGATTCGAACATGTCCATATGGACATCGTAGGTCCGTTTCCTCCGTCTCAAGGTTATACACATGGGCGTAGCAAGTGGAGGGGCCAAGTGGGCCAGGCCCACCTCAGAATCCTTCTGGCCCACCCCAGAATAAAAGTGAATCGCTTATTAAAAAAAAAATTAAAAAGACAAGCTTTTATTAGATAAACTAAGTAAAATTTTTAAATGTGCGTCAATAAGATGAGCTAAAAAGTATAAAATAACTTTTTTTAATCTTGGGGGCGCTTTATCAAATTGTATCCTAATTAATTTTCGTATTTAATAGTTAAATCATAATATTTTTTTAAATTTTGTTATAATATCTGAAACATTTGTTAACTTAGCATAGCATCGAAAATCCTTGATACATAAGCAGTCAACCGAAATGCACGTTTCTTTCGAACACTCGATGGTTTCAGGCAGCATACTAGGCCAGTCAAATTAGATTTTTTCGTGCCACCCGAGCCATCTGAAAAGTAAAATATCCTATCTATAGGCAAAACAAAAATATATATTTTACGACCATCATAGAAAACTAACCCCTATAGATAGGCAATTAATAAAATTTCGTGAGCAAAATAGTTTTTTTCATTTTTCCGGCCATCTTTTCGCATGTTTCCAATGAAGTAGCAATGTGCGCACAAAACACAACTATTAGCACAACTCTTCCAGAACATTTTGAGCGCAAAAACATTTCTGTAGGTGTTGATGGCTATGAGCTAATCGAATTCGACAACAAAGGTATTTTTTCTCGAAAAACCCGTATTTTGCAAAAATTATTTATTATTTTGCAAATTTCCAAAAACGTTTTATTGCACTCCCCAAGGGCTACACTTTCCACGAGTTTCATTACAAAATCGTTTTTTTGGTAAAAGATATGAGCATTTAAAAAAAACGTGTTTTTTAGCGGTTTTTTTTGCAATAACTCCTTTATTTGTTTATGTATTAACATCAAACTGGTGTCATTTTATTAGTATGAAAAATATCTACAAACTTTATTCAAACCTTTTTTTTTGTACAATGTGTAGTTTTTTTTTTAAACGCGAAAATCTGTTTTTGGTCCTCTTTTGACGCCATTTTGGAAACTTTCCCAAAGGCCTAGGAGTGCCAAAAGTAGTTCATCAAATTCTACGGAATTTTTCCTATTTTACCTATATTTTACTTTTCAGATGGCTCGGGTGGCAAAAAATCGAGGTTTTTTCGATAATTTGACTGGCCTATACAAGATAGAATTGAACGTGCGAGTTGAAGAGTAGTAATATTCCAAAAATACCAAAAAAAAGTTAAGATAGCCATTTTGCAATTTTAATGTAGGTCTATCGTTGAGCGGAGAAATATTCCCGTCGATCCTGTCCCTTAAATAATACTTAGGAGTTTGCAATGTGTGGAAGAAAGATAACATTCCAGAAATGTTACTGTTCTTCCACTCAGCCGCTGTGCTCGCGTAGTACTCGCGTCTGCCGCAGCGCTGTATCTCACAGTAGGCCGTTATTAATAATTCATTTGAGACATAATGATAAGAAAAAATTGAGTTTTATCAAAAAAACGGGCTCTTTCGAAAAAATTGACGAAAAAATACAAAAAATCACGATTTTCGATTCTATTTTTTTCACCATTTTTCAAGTTTTTAAATTTTTTCTTGTCCACCATCTTAAGCTGCGTAGAAATACCTAAATTTGAAATAAAAAGGAACTTCATTCGAAGTGATGCACAAAAGTTATTGGCCAATCAATGTTCAAATTTGAGGTCAATTTTTGAGACTTGTATTAGATAATTTGACTTGAAATTTTAACCAGGCATTTTTCACGATATAAAGTATAACTTCTAAAAATTTCATCAAATTTCACATAAAACATCCGAAGTAATAACCAAAAATCCAATATTTGGCAAACATGTGTATTAATATCTAAACATGTGTGTTAATATCTAAACATTGTTATTTTCTCTTTTCTATATTCATTAAAAATGTTATCTTACAACAAGTAAATAAAAAACAGTTATGTATACTTATTTTTGAGAAAAAACTTTTATTGAGTGGAAGAAAGATAATATTCCATGATACATTATAGTAAATATATACAAAACTAATAATGCGAGTAATTTCCTATTTTGAGATAATATGTAGGACCCATAGATCTACAGATTTTCAATTATACGCTTTTTTTTAAACTTCAAGTTTCTTTGATAAACAGTTTTTTTTAATTTCCCGAAAAAGATGTTTTTGGAATATGTATTATACTGTTCTTCTTCTCACACGTTCAATTGTGAGGCAACATGATACAGAAATAGTTGAAAAAAGAAAATATTTGATCAAGCTTATCATCTGTCTGTAGTCAGTCGGTAACGGTGGTTTAAAATCTGGCCCACCCCAGCAAAAATGCATTGCTACGCCCATGTTATACATATCTCTTGACACTAAAAGACAGATTTTCTCGCTGGCCAGAACATCTTTGCCAACACGATAGTAGAAAACTTCCTCCGAGGTTGGATATATAACGCGATATCCCGTGGTGTCCCAAAAACACTGACAACAGACCAGGGCTCCCAATTCGAGTCAACACTCTTCAAGGAACTGTCCAACCTCCTTGGCATGCTTCGAATTCGCACAACGACGTATCATCCTCAGTCCAATGGTTCAATCGAACGATTCCATCGGCAACTGAAAGTGACAATGAGAGCTTCAGAAAACCCCAAGAAAGGGTACGAAAATCTACCGTGGTTACTCTTGGGTTCAGTGGCGTAGATAGGGGGGGGGGATCAAGGGGATCAATCCCCCCCCCCATGAGCCTACAAAATTTATAATAGAATTGAATAAAACTCTTCCTATCTACGTATTTAAGTATACATGAAACTTCTTAAGCACCAGCACCTCTTTTGGCATTATGTAATGTGCAATTTTGTTTTTGCGCAATTATAGTTTAGTTTTTAGTTTTTGTGACGGCTGTGCATTTAACTGTTGTATAATTTCCGCGATTCGAGCAGGCCGACCAATCAAGAGCCACGAAAAGGCTTACTATAATTGTTGACACATCTTGAGCACATCTAAAGTAAATACAATGAGCCAAGAGTGGCACCTCGGTTCCTAAATACTCAAAATTTTAACGTTATAATAAATCAAGAATTTTAATCGTTTTTCCAATTTTTGGTGAAATAACTAGTAGCTATGATCATATTTTATTCAATATTTAATATTTCGAATATTTTTTAATGTAGTAGAGTATCAAAATGTGAGCTTCCTAAAAAATAGGACTAACTTTTGGCTTTGATTGTCAATTTAATTCCTTCTAAATAATTTGAAGTTTATAAAAATTGCCGTGTCAGTAAAAATATTAAAGTTCAAGAAAAGATTCTACGGGCAAAATTATGATAAACTTTAAGTTATAAGTTCGGGGAAGCTTTGACTTCATAGGTTGTTCTAACTCGATACAATTTTATCGAGCACAATACACAGTACACTCAATGTCTCTGGCGAATCAACAATTCGAAGACGTTCCTTGGAGCTAATTTACTCTAGTTTATAATTGACGAATGTCTGTTCAAAAGGGCGTATTTCCGTTTTCAACTTTTTTTTTATTTTAAAATTATTTTGAAAATATGGCATAAAAGTCCATCGAATGAGCCTAAAAACTTAATCAAATGGAGCGTACTTTCCATATAAAAAATTCCAAAAAATTAGGAATCCAATCAAAAAGTAAAGTACGGTAATCCGCCATTTTTTTGGTGGCCATATTGGATATATTGAGTATACTATATTATGATCGGATAACCGGAACCCCCTCAGCAAAAGAAGGTTTACTTCAAAATACGATCTGAATTTTCGTTTCATATAATTGTGACTGTAAGCGAAAGGAAGACCCAATAATAACACTGCTTAACAGTGTGACTGTTACATGGAATATTTTACATCACTCTAAACTAATTTTTGACGCTGATTTCAAATATATTATCAGTTTTTTTATATCAGCTTTAGTTAATGAATTACAAGGAAGTGTGTTTTTTTTAGAAAAAATACTCTCACCGTACTAAAATATTTTATTTAAAAAAAACTATAAACTCCTATCCTATCTAAAAATGTAAAAGTGAAGGTTCTACCCTACCACCTTCCAGAGTAATGAGTCATCAAATTCAAAATTTTGTGTTTTTTAATAAAACTATCAACTTCAACTACCTTTTCCCCCAAAAATACGTAGTTAGTCAATATTTTTTTTCTAAAATTGGAAAGCACGGACAATTTTCTATAAATAATATCCAACAATTTTTGTGTTGCGGCCTTTATTTTTGAAGATATGTATTAGCAAATTTTGATCTTAAAGTTGGCTTTATTTGGTAGTTTGGTACTTTGGTATTAGAGCCCTAACACAATAGAACATTTAATTTTAGCTCAGAGTTATACTAAGAGTGGATAGGTGGACATAAAAATCTTGCTAAAAGGATTTTTGCTTTTGACAGAACCCCAAAAAACTTCACTGCAAGTATTTCCAAAAATTCTATTCAAAAAGGCTTATTTCTTGAAGTGTCTAATCAAAAGGTCGTATTTCTCACAATCCCGATCAAAAAGGCCTATTTCTAAATAAATTAAAAAAAATATAGTTTTAATGTGTATTTTTTTAAATAAAAAATCCATTATTGTAGTCTTAACCTTCACATGAATGTGCATTTAAATATATTTTAGCATTTTATTTATAGAAACCGGATTTTTTTTTCGATTTCTGTAAAGTTTGTTTATGATGGAAATACGCCCTTTTGAACAGAGACTCCTCAATTCTCAAATTTATTCCAGTTTATAATTGCAAAGGTGTGTTAAAATTGTTTTGTTTATTATCTCGGAATGAAGAAATTTTTACTGCTAATAAAACCATTCGGCAAGTCTTGAGACGGTAAAAACCATAGAAATGCAGAATCATCTGCAGAAACACCCCGTTCGGATGCATTAAATTCTGAAAATCCTATCAATCAAAATATACTAAGTCATATCCCCTCCCATCGCAAAAAAGCTACCTACGCCACTGCTTGGGTTTACCATCCGCCATCATAGAAGACTTGCGTGCTACACCTGCGGAATTACTTTTTAGTCAATCCTTACGTTTACCAGGGGAATTAGTATCGAGCAAGCAAGCGAAACCTATGACAACCGCTTTGGCAAAAGAACTCAAAGAATCCATTCAGCAAATTAAGCCATGTATCATAACAACAAGAAAGCAATCCAAAATTTTTGTTCCACAAGAACTCAAGATATGTTCAGTTTCGTTCGTTAGGTTATTAGAAAAAACTCATTGAACCCTCTATATACGGGTCCTCACGTCCTCGGGTATTAACAAGAGAAGATAAATGTTTCACCATTCGAAACAAAGAAGAAAGAAAAGGCATAGACAGGTTAAACCCGGCATTCGTTCTAAATTCTGACACTTTCTCCAATAGAGTCACAAGATTTAGTTCTAAATCCAAGCCAATATTTGAGACGGTTTTCATTCAAATTCAGGTTTGTATCTTACTTAGTTAGTCAATAAGATAATTTAGTTAAATAGCATGAAATAAAACAGACTTAAAATAGTAACGTTGAGAGCAAAGCATGTCACAGTCACCCTTAGATCTCCAAGTATAAGCCGTATTCCATGGACATACAGGAGAGTCTATTCTGGGTTTTCATTACTGGGTAGATTCCAAGGATGGCTCCAAGACAATTACAGGTTTGGTTGATGGAATTTGAAAAGAAAGCTCCAATTTTAATAGAGCGTTCAACTTGGGCACCCTAGATACTATCTATCAATCACAGGTTTAAGGTATATTAGCATGCACCTATGCAAACAATATAACGGCCTATACTACCAGGCAGATCTTTATCCTACTGGATAACCAACCCGTAATCAGAGTGACAAAGACCGGTAGGAACAAGAGCAAATTAATTTGGAACTGCCAACCAGGTACTCTTAATCGGGTTACCTTTTTGTGCGCCCAGGGCCATCAGGCCTACGTGGTAATGAAAAGGTCTTCGACGTACAGGGCTCCGGCCCAATTTTCATCGATTCGGAAGCCGGCCTTGGGGCACTCGCTAATTTGATGCAGACATTCGGACTTGGATGTAATGCGGTGATCACTGGTGCCTGGGTGAACTCCAACCGATTTGTTATTGGGCCTTCTCGATACGCAGCCAATGAATTACTGGGAGTTTCTGACGGCCAATGTCAGGACACTAAATGGCTTGTTCACCGGACTCTACGCTCTAAATAATCATTTATGAATTATCGGATGGGCGGAGGACCAACCTCTGTCTAAATGAGGGTGAGTCTGTCCTTCTGTTACTGTTCCGCGAGTCTCGTTGCTAGTCGTGACCCTGCTTGACGAAAAAAATCTCCAGCTGGTATTGGTAGCCTAGGCGTTGAACCGTTCGACTTCCAATCCAGAGGTCCGTGGTTCGATTCCACTCTATTGTTCGGTGACCGAAGTCAACGCTATGTCGGGGTAGTACTGGATGGCAGCCGGTGGAATAAAACCGTGCATTGTCGTTGCCAAGCCTTCCACTCTTCTCTCTACTGTCTTTCCAACTTGCTGGCCGATATTGTACTCAATGATCGTCGATAGGACAGCACGAAAGGGGCTTACTATCATTTAAAAAAATTCGGAGTGATAAAGCTTTAGGCAGACTACTGGACCTATTTCAGCTGTATAGTCTACAAATCTGACGTATAGGGGCTGCTAAGCCTAAGAGTGCAATAGGTCCAAGTTGCTGCCGTTGTAAGTCTTGCACCCGGTACTAAACTGAGCGAAAGATGACACGGCGTGAAAAAATATGCTTCGACTGATTAACAAGACTAGTTTCAATACCGCGGGTGCTTCTTAGTGGGTAGGAGTCCCGAAGGCTATGAAGTGCCATTCATCGTCAGAGCCTTGCAAACACCAACGAACAAATTTCAGTCGCAGTTCTTGTCTTAATCTTTCATCAACGATTTTATTTATTGATCCATGATTGCGAATCTATTGCGTGTTCGTGTAAGACTGATTGCCCACAATGTTTTCTCAAGTAGTATGTAGCTTCTCAATTACCAAAAACATTTTTTTAGCATAATACCTGTTTTATTAACATTATAATTATGAAACGATATTTGATAAACTTTCCGCGATAACCAAACAAAAACTGACAAATCGAAGCTAAGCGTGAAAAACAAAGCAATCATCAAAGTTATTGTTCGAGTCGTTCGATCAATGTAAACCTGCCCAAGGCAAAAGTGTCAAGAATAAAACCGCCCAGACGTCCTTCGATGGATCTCTCAGATCACACAGTTTCCCATGTGATGCAAGTCATTACCACCTGAGCGAACCAATCTTAATTTATTAGTGAGTTTTTTCTGCCTAGTTTCTGGCAGTCACGTCTTTCTTTATTACGGCTTGGACTAAGGACAAAAATACCAAAAATATCAAGAATGACGATTTTCTGGAATGTTGTACGAAATCGGTGATTTTTATTTTCGACTTTCGAAAAGGACATGAGACATCAACCTTTGTAACATCAACAGGTTTCTGCCATTCCCAGGTAAAAGGAGGTTAAAAAAACAAGGAGAAGAATATTTATAAAAATTAATTTATTTTAAATTTTTGCTGTCAGAGGCGGGGGTTTTACTGGTGCAACTGATGCATCGTGGTTAATTGCATGGGGGGGTGCTGTTTCAATTTTATGTGAAAACTATTAAATTTCTTCTTGATCCAGCTTTTTTTAGTACAATTCAACTCGTATTCTTATAGTGTGAAAATATTAATTTATTTAAACCACATATGCTCCATTAAGCTCCAATGTTTCGTCATTTTTCGGGTAGAGTCATGACGCCATTGGTTAGGAACTTCTGTAGTATCTGCTGATAGTTGAAAACTGAACCACTTTGTGCTCACAGGCTTCTTTTGAAGACAGCTTAAGGGAGTTCTACAGAGATCGCAAAAAGAGATAGTAGGGAATATACGGTGAAAAATATACCGTGGATATGCATCAAAACTTTCAAACCAAACGCATTCCATTTTTGAAGTGAAACTTTTTCAGCCGCGGTAGAGTAATTTTCTGGGTTTTGAGATGGGACCGTCACGAAATATGTAAGGAATTGAGGGGAATTGACATAGTACGCCAATTCAACTTGGGAGTTTTAGTAAGGCAAAACTGGTTCTGTAGGAAAAATTTGAGCCCACTTTTGGGGCTAAAGCCTGAACTATAATAGACATAGGTCGACGTACGTTTTTAACGAACATACACGTACGTATCTCTCACCGTAGACCTTGACGTACAATCGGCTATGATAATCGCAGTCGCAGTAAACATTTTTTGAATTTGAGTCTGAATACAACAAATATGGGTCAATTCAAAAAGTCAGCATTGCCCCCTTTTAAGGCCCGTCCTCACTACGCGGACTTAGAATCCACGCGCTTTTGGTCGTACGGCCAGCCAAAAGCGCGCGTGATCTTTTAATTTTCTGAGTCATGAGTGAGAATTGAGAATGAGTGAGATTCTCATTTGAAACGGCGTACGCGCTTTTGAAAAGCTCCTAGTGTGTGGACGCACAATGTACCTTTTTAAGCACAGCCTTTTGTCCGCGTTGTTTGGCCGCACGGCCTTTACCATGGACAAAGTCGTAAAAAAGTCGTAAAAAAGTCATAAAACTCTATATGAAAAAAAAGGCAAAAGCGCGTACGACCCAAGACCGCGTAGTGTGGTCCCACCATAAGACGGGCGGACACCGAACAGACTACACTAAACGATCGAACAAACTAGGTGTATAGGAAAGAGGGTGAGAAAGAACGATGGGAGGGCAGACAATTTTCATGGACACTTTCAGCGAACTGTGAACGAACATTTTGACAGTTCCTGCGTTGTTGGTGTTGTTAGGACAAGAAAACAAAAGAGAATTTCAAAAGGCAAGAGCAGCAAGCCATGAAGTTTTGGTATTTTGTTTGAAATTTTTGATATTTTTCGTTCGTTTGTCCGTTCGTTGCTGTCCGCCCGTGTAAATGCCCAGCCGACAATTCACCGGGCTTGAAAAGGGAGTTAACGATGAGAGTTAAATTTTGTCTGTTCGCTGTCCGCTCGTCTAAAAGGGCCAATTGCAGTAACATTGCAACATAAAAACTTGTCATGTGTTCAAAAAGTTAACACGAAAAAGTGTAGTATTCATTTTGTCAACAAGGTATAGGCAATGTTGTCGTAACACTCGTGTAATGTCGCAACATATTTGTTTATACTGCAGAACATAACCCTTTGCGTTTTTTTCTTTATAACCCAATCTTTAATGCATTAAATACACTTTTTTGGGAATTTTCAGAAACTAACAAGTTAATTATTACGTTTTTCAATATAAAACTCATAATTTCTCCAGTTTTAACCCGAGTAAAAATAAATGATGGCCTTAGAACGGGCAAATACCGACTGTGATTGAAACATAGTCCTCGGCCATCTGGCGGTTAACAGAAGGCTCGTTGCAGGACATTACGGCCGTACAGGGGGCGATTGACGGTGAAACAACGGCCTTACAGTTCCAATAACGGCCATACGACGGTGGTACGGCGGCCGTATGGTTGCTATTACGGGTATACGACGGTTGTACAGGGGAAGCAACGTGGATATTCGCCCTCCTATAAGAAAATATATTTCACTGCAATTAAATGTTTGATTTTTTTCGGTTGTGTTTCTTGTGCCGTTAAATAATAAAATTTCCCACTAAATATAAATCAACACGCACCACACACTTCACGTACAACAAACCGACGACTGGCGAGCTCGTTTCTCTTGTGCATCGATATCTTTAAGTAGGATAAATCGAAAGAACCATTGTACATAACGAAAATGATGAAGTTCCCATAAAACACATTCAACAATACATTTGGTGCATATTCTTTTTTTGGCTCAAATTTCCCGTCGAATGCCCGTTTCTACAGATCAGTACTTGGCCTTTTAAATCTTTTGGTTAAATTTGGCCGTTGTAAGGCCGCATGTGCTCCCATTAAAAATGGTTAAAAACTCTACGGCCATCATATGCCCCTTAAAAAGCCAAGCGGCCGGTGTTTGCCCTTTATAAGGCCGTTTTTTATTTTTACTCGGGTTTAAACAAAATAAACCGAAATATCATCAAAAAATTCGTTAAAGTAATCATGTGTAGTAGTCTCTCCTAATCCGCTACAAACGCATCCTTCCATCTTATTCTCGGCCTGCCTACGGGTCTTTCTCCTTCGATGATGCCAGTGAAGACCTTCTTTGCTGCTCTGGCAAAGTCTTTTAATTTTTATGAAGGTCACTAAGTCTATGTCGTCATAGATTTGATACAACTTTGGTATAACAATATTTGTTTCTCCATGTCCATGTTTCTCAAAATCTTCCTTTCAAAGGAATTTAGCATGTCCTCTATCCTGGGTGAATTAGTGTCTTATATAGCGTTAACTTCGTCTTTAGAGGGATTGCTCGAAATTTTAGCAATTTATGGTGTGCGAAAAAGCATTTGTTTCCGAGTAGAATTCTCCTTTTGGGTGTTATGGCTTGAGCAAAGATGGTTTTGTTGCCGAATCCTCTTTTGGGAGTTTAGTTAAGGCAAAAGTTGGTTCTGTGGGAAAAATTTGCCTTTGGGGTTTTTAGATTAGGCAAAGTTAGTTTTGTTACCGAGCCCACTTTTGGAGGTTTAGTTAGGACAAGAGCTGGTTCGTTTGAGTTTGAGCAATCGGTTGTTTTGCGGGCAAATCCACTTTTAAGGTTTAGTTAGGGCAAAAAGTGGTTCTGTGGGAAAAAATTGCCTTGGGGGGTTTTAAATTGCGCAAAAGGTGGTTTTGTTGCCAAAGCACTTTTGGGGTTTTAGTAAGGGCAAGAGCTGGTTCTATAGAGAAAAATATCCTTTAGGGGTACATATCACCAGAATTAGTGAAATAATAGATTTCATACACGAAATACTACTGTCATACGCAACAGAAGGTCCAGCTTTAATAAACAAAAATTGCAGTGAAATGCCAATGATATTGAGCGGTGATTTTTTTGTATAACAGCGAATGAATATATATTTTATACGGATAAATGAATATAGTTTAATTCTTCGTTTTCCCTAAGAATTTCCCATTCCTCTGACTTTGACGTTTCACTTCTAACGTGCGTGGCGACCACGCATTCACTTTTTTACAGGTGATCAAAGAAGTACGTATTTGGGCATTGTCGGGATGGAAGACATCAGCTTTCTTATTATTCAATTGTGGTAATTTTTGTTCAATTGCCGGCCGTAATCTCTCTACATAGTTGTCCACAATAGAGTTGAGAGTCAATCGTCAGACTAACTTACAGTATCTATTGTGCTCGAGATCGGTATCACCACGATCTTCGACGCTTCCGATTGCATTTTGTGACCAATTTTTCATCACCGGTAGGGTCCTCGGTAGTCTAGGGAGTAAGGCGCCTGGCTACCATCCCAGAGGTGCCGGGTTCGAATCCCAGGCAGCACCACGGCGCTTCGCCTTTTCCATTTTCGTATAGCCTTCCGCTAGCACTTCTCCGCTCCACCAGCGCATGTCATCATGGCTGATGGGATTCAAGTCGTTTCAGGAGGCATAACACTCCAGCGAGTTGTTTCTCGTTGCCCCGATGCCAGAGTCGCGATAGTAATGTTTGGGAGTAGGTGGTTGTGGCAGTTCCTTCCTTCACTTTTCTTTTTCCTTTCACTACCTTTCGACTAGAGCTTGCTGTTCGACATTGAACTTAATACGAAAAATAGATTGTCGACAGTACAAAGGGCTTTCCCTGAGCTGTAGTCTTCCACATAAAAAAAGAAAAAAAATTAGATGTTTCAGAAATCGGCTTTTCTCGCCTGGCTGCAATTTTTCGAGGGTATATCGGCTTTTTCAGTGATAGGACGACCAAAGCGCGAGTCATCAATCATATCAAAATTACCAGAAGCCAAATTTTCACAAGCCTGCGCAGCGTTCTTCCCTTATTATTATTATTATCTATTTATAATTTAGTTTGGTTATTTTCTTAAAAGCATGCCCACGCCCGCACCTAACACCCATAGCGAACAAATGCGCATGGCACATGGGTATACATACGCTCCGGTCAGAGGCATGCAGCCTCCCACCTAAGCAACGAAAATCTATAAATGCACCAGTCAGAGCTATGCACGTCTCTGTTACAGATATGAATGTATATTTGTAATCAGCCATTCCCAACGCGAGCGTCGCTTTCGCAAGCAGTCCCCCAACTAATTACTAACCACGTCCAATACTGCTTGACCTACGCAATTTCATTATATTATATTACTACACCAATTCAACATTTTTTCCCTAAATTAACACGAGAAAACCACCGCGATTTTAAACAAAAATGGTCACCTAATCAATTAATACTCTAAAAATACAACCACTCACTTCTTTTTAATTTTTTTTATTAAATCACTAAAGCACTAATCACTGATAATCTATCTGCACCAAAAAGTGATAATATACAGTATTTTACCACTTTTAAGTTCAAAAACAAAGTTAAAAAATTGCTTCGTACGGCTTCGGCCATATTAATTCCACAACTGTCAGACGATTTTAGGCCCGGCTTCAGCTATGTTAGTGTTAGTAGGCCCGGCTGCTTCCAGGCCTGTAGTTTCGACGGGCTTGACCTGAGGCAATCATTAAATGCCACTTTAAGAAGCTGACGGCAGGATGAATCAAAAGAAATATATACCAGCGAGCCGTAAAGGAAATGAGGGACAACAAGAGATTTTGGCTCGAATAGGTGAGGACAACCGACTGCCATGTATAGTACATCTACAGAAATGAGCTCAGAAGTATGAATTCCGAGTGAACGAAGGTTAGACCAAAGTTGCTTAGTGGACAGAGCAGGATCAAGTTTACGGGAGTAAAATTCAAGTTTGGCCGATTTGTCTTTGCTATTGATTAAGACCTGATTTACACGACACGCTTTTTGCTCTGCCTTGTCAAGAATTCTGTTGAGTTTACACGAATGACACACTTGTCATTTTTCGGTCATAATTTGCCATTATCGATTACACGGTCATAATTTGTGTCATTATTTCTGTCATAAAAAATGACAAAAATTCGTGTCATAAAAGTTGTCAGAAATAATGACACAAATTATGACCGTGTAAACGATAATGGCAAATTATAACAAGTTATGACAAGTCGTCATAAAAGAATGAACTTGGTCATTCTTTTATGACAGAGTGTCATAATTCAAATGCTGTTGTGTTCTGTTTTTCGCAATAATTTCAATAATAATTAAAAATAATGGAATGAAATACACTTTTTTCAATATTTATTTACGAAGGTGGTTGATTTATACCAAATTAAGCCAAATTTTATGATAACAGATAATCCTAAAGGGTTAAAACCACCCCTTAATCGACTGGAAATGCTTCAAATTCGATTGAATGCGTGTTTTCAGGTATAAATTGTTTACAACCCAAGGAGTTTAAACTACCCCTACCATTTTCAAAATCAACTTTAAACAAAAAAAATTGCAAACCGTTAATTTGTACAATTTTTTTCCTTTTGCGGTTTAATAGATATTATCAGATTAAAATTAATTATTTTCCAGCCTTAAGGAATAAACTACCCCTAGATTGAACGGGCGGACCACGTAATCAGGGACCCAAAAAACATACATATACTTGCTATTATTTGTCATTCGTATAAATTCAACTCTTGCCATTATTTATGGCAACTGGTCATGATTTAATGACAAGTTATGACAAAGCTCCACACATGTCATTATTTGTCATAATTTCCGTCGTATAAACAGCAATGTCATTAATTATCACCAGAGATTATGACCATTGTCATTTTTTGTCATTCGTGTAACCGGGGCATTACGTGCGTGCCCACCGCTATAGGTTTACACGATGAAGTTTTTAACGTGCGTCAAAAATGACACATTGTTGTGTATTAACAGGGTGATGTTTGTATGTGTGTGTGTTTGTGGGTTGGTATGACGAAAAAGGGAGAAAAGAAAATCAAGAAAACGTCTGCTGTGAGTGGTCTACCCGTGATAGCAGTCCCTCTCGGTCCCTCAGCTTCCCTCTCTTCCCTCTTCATCGTGTAGATCAGGTCTAAGTTGGGAAGATTTTTGTACCCATTGCGGTAGGTCAGGAACCTTGTTCTGCGATAGCGTCTGTACAAGAACTCACGCTCAACAATCAGTTTGCGAATTTCGTAAAAAACCAAGGGCAAGTTGGAGAATTACAACGTCTTCTTGTAACTAAGGGGACACATTCATTAAATAGGAATTGGAAGAAGGAATTTAAGAGATCAACCTTAGTATCAACGCAGGTTATATTATAGATGTCAGCCCAAGGTAAAGACGAAGTAATTTCAGGGAGGCGAGCAAAGTTGATATTATTGAAGTCACGGTACGTACAAAAATTAGGCATATGTACCTATCCCAAAAATGTTCTCGAATTGTTCTTCAAAGGATTTAATTTACTGAGGAGTACTGACGCTTGTTGTAAGTTGGAAAAGAGTACTAACAGTTTTTTAAGTTCAAAATGGAAATGCTGGAATATTATTTTGGACTTTGTTGTAGGTAGCATGTCTGTAGCTTAAAAGTTTTAAAGAAAATAAATAAATGTAGAAATACATAAAAACTTAATTCTTTTTAAAAAGATCAATAGATCAAAAGATCAAGTGGAATTATTTTGCCCATAAACTTCGGTTGATTATTATTATCACGCAATATATTTAGCGGCATCACAAAGCAAGGTTATCAGTTATCACTAGTGAACGCTGCACCCTGATTCTGTCTAAGTGCAGTTTTCTAAAAGAATTCACATTAAATACCGTGAAACATATCACAAAACACACTTTCAATCTTATATGGACGTGCGTAGTATCGACGCATCTAGAGGCTAAATAGTTTTCGTTTTCATTTGATCGAGGATTGAGATTTGCATAAACAAATTATATTTTTACCAAATTCCGCTGATATTGCAACTCTTGTTTCGGTCTAATCAATCTTGATCTTTCAATAGTTTTTAATCTATATTATAGACATGCACTTATTTCTTAACTACTAGTTTCGAAGAATACTTCTTATACAAAAAAAATGTGTTGCAGTAAGAAGAAGTTGTTGCAACAGTGCAGTGCTCAACTCTTGAAAAGAGCATCTAGGGAATAATAAGGCTGTTGATGTCGTAACCAGTAATTAAGCAACGATTGGAATTTATTTGATGTCAAAAGGTCGTTTTTTATGTCTGGTGATTACACAACGAGCGGGATTGAGTCAACACAGCTAAACATGATGCAAGATGCACCGGTAGACATTGATTTTGCATAAAAACAGGCGTTAGTTAAAACTTAGTTTATTATTGAATTGGAATAAAAATTCAGTTCTTTAGTTTATAATTGTGAATAATTTCAATTGCGGCCCGTTTTACACGAGTCAACAGCCAAGTCACAAAAGTTAGCTACACTGATTGTTACTTTTTTGAAATTGGATGAATTTGAATTGAATTGAATTTTTGGGTAGGGCAACTTTTTCGATAAATTTTACATCAAAGTTAATTAGCTTGTTGTTATGTATTTAGAAATTTACTTATTTTTTCTTAGTGGAGTGTCGTTAGTCGTAAATATTGAAGAACCTCGAACGAGAACGTCAATGAATAAATTTTCATGTCGTTTTTTACGTTGTACTGCTTAAACACAATATTAAAATATTTACTATTTAGAATTTGTCGATTTTTGGTTATTAACTTCCCAGTTAAGTTCCAGTGGACTGCCTGGAACTAACGGCTAATCCTCTCTTAGCATTCTAGGTGTGACATTAACTAAGGATCTGCGATGTAGTGGTCATATATTTCAAATCGAAAAAACATCCTTGTAGGATTTCTTAAGGTATACAAATTCCTCCTCCAGCCAGGATCCCTGGATGTATTCGACTAGTCCTACAATCGTGGCTGGTCTACGTGCAAAATAGCGCTCTTAAGCTCATCGAAGACAGCGCCATTTACCCATATGTAGAAACAATGAGCCACCTCCTTTTCGCTGCCATATTTTCGCGCAAACTACAGTCACGGAATTCGTTCTGGAATATCATTCGACTGTGGGACAATCTTCTGCAGGCTATATTTTCGAAATTGAATCATATCCAAGGTTCATCGTCTTCTTCTCCAAACTCCTCTTAACCTATTGTACCTTCTACCTATCTTTCGTACGTAAGCTTTCTACTAGACATTGTCCATGACTTTGACACTTAGTCCTACGGTAGGACCTCATCTCGAAACCACGTTTACTAAAGCTGTATACGTATCGCTGAAAAGCTTGGTATCCGCTGATCAGGCTCGAAGCAACACAGCTGAACTACGCAACGAAATGGCCAGAAACAGCTACGGTCAGGTGTTAGAACCCGTGCTCAGAAGTGTAAGTCCTGGGGATGAGATGCCGGGCGTCGACGAGAGTTGGACCCGCCTTAAAAATACTGTCATTAGTACTGCTGATTCCATCTTAGGCAGAAGTCGTAGAGATCGGAACGACTGAGTGCAAGCTGGAAACTGAACTTAAGAATGCTGCGTATCGAGCAATGCAGCAGCCTCAGGCGACATGAGCACGCGAAGAGGCTCAAAAACAACACGGCCTCGGGTGCAGACGGCATCCCTGCGGAGCTGGTTAAATATGGAGGGCCTACATTACACCAAGCGATTCATGAATTAATTGTGCAAGTATGGGAGCAGGAAGCGATGCCAGAAGCCTGGAGAAAAGGCATCCTCTGCCAGGTACATAAAAGAGGAGATATCACAACGTGCAGCAATTATCGTGGTGTAACGTTGTTGAGTACCGCGTATAAGAAATTCTCCGCCATCCTAGAAATATCGTAGGCCAATACCAGTGTGGCTTCAGGCCAGGCAAATCAACAACCGATCAGATTTTCACTTTGAGGCAGGCTATGGAAAAATGTCCTAAGTTTCAAAACTCAATCCAACACCTCTTCATAGACTTTAAAGCTGCCTATGATAGCATAGCCAGAGTAGAACTCTACAAAGCCATGAGAGAATTCGGCATTCCCAATAAGCTGACAAGACTATGTAGGTTGACCATGACCAATGTGACAAGCCGCGTAAAGGTATCCGGAACACTGTCCAGACCAATCAACATCTATAATGGACTCCGACAAGGGGACGGTCTGGCCTGCCTCCTTTTCAACCTGGCGTTGGAGAAAGTGATCCGAGATTCGGGCGTGACATCAAGGGGCACAATCCTCCACAAGTCCACCCAATTACTGGCTTACGCAGACGACATTGACATCATTGGAAGAACATCAACAGCTGTACAAGAAGCTTTCATCCAGATTGAGCGGGCGGCAGGAAATGTAGGACTGCACATCAACGAAAGCAAAACAAAGTACATGGTGGCCTCGTCTGCAAGAACACCTAACATTGGTCCCACAATCAAGGTAGAGGAACACGAGTTTGATGTGGTAAAATCATTTACCTACCTTGGGTCAATAATAGCAGCCGACAATAGCATGGAACCGGAAATACGCGCACGATTGCTAAAAGCCAACGAAGCCTACTATAGCTTGTCAAGGCGCTTCAAATCCAAGCATCTAACCATAACGTCTAAACTTTTACTATATAAGACGATGGTCTTGCCGGTCCTCACATATGCATCCGAAACGTGGGTGCTTAGCAAAAAGCACTCTAACCTCTTGGCGGTGTTCGAGAGGAAAATACTTCGGAGGATTGTTGGCCCCTTATGTGAGGAAGGACGATTCCGGAGACTCTACAATGACGAGATCTACGAGCGCTATCGCGACATAGATGTTGTGAAGAAAATAAAGCTCGGTAGACTCCGGTGGGCAGGACATCTAGCTTGTATGAGTGAAGATGAGCCTGCTCGGAAAGTTCTCTGCGGTAAGACTTATGGGGTGCGACAGCGAGGGAGACCCAACCTCCGCTGGAAGGATGGCGTAGACGCTCAGAGCATAGGGATGCCAAACTGGATGACATCGGCTCAGAATCGGGACTGGTGGAGAGAACAGTTGCGAGAGGCCAGGACCGGATCCCGGTTGTAGAGCCGTTAAAGAAGAAGAAGAAGAGTATACCTATTGCACCATGATCCCTCAGATATTTGCGAAAGCTTGTTCTTGACCCATAACATTTTGGCCTGGGGTAAAATTTTTATAACAAGCCTGATCGATGGTGACTTTTGAATGGTGAGTCCCCTGCGCCATTAAACAGAGTTTTAAGTCGGTTGTGCTGAGAGCTAGCAGGCCGCTTCCACAAAAACACCATTTCTACGAATCCGCAAACAGTGCCTCGGAACAGGATGAACAAAACAACGACGACCTTTGCTTTTCGAACCAGGACACCTCGATCAACGCCTGCAGATGAGCTTAACGCATGCTTGAAAGTATCATATCTATGGAACAGTGTTGAAAAAATCACGCTCACAACGAATATGCGTCTCCATTTGGTACAAGTTGCCTCTGCTCCAATATTTTTAAGACAACTTTTGGACATTGGAAATGTCCATATTCCAATCGACATCAGGACAAAAGAGATTTCGTTTCCGCCAAACTTTTGTCAAATACAGCCCAGGGGCGTTCCCGAATTTAACAACGAACTACAAAAATCCAGATTGACTGTGAACGTGCAATATTAGCGCCCAAGAATGACGATGTCAACGAACTGAATGAACAAATTCAAATGAAACTGTAAAATACAAATCAATTGACACAGTAATGGACGAAGAACAAGCAGTCAATTATTGACATTGAAAGTTGGATCACCTGACGGAAGACGTCCTAATTGCACGTATACCGATGATTTCAAACGATATACGTTTTACATTTCGAAAGGTAGGTTGTTTCCATATTCTGGCTGGAGCAATAAAACTTTACATTCAAAATTATTTTTTACTTTTTAGTGCATTTTAAAATAAAAGCGTATTTTATAGTTTTTTTAATTTTAAACTGTCTTACGATTATACTGTACAAAAGTTCATATCACCTCAACTGCAAAATAAACGGAAGCTAGTATTGGCTTATGGGGTCAGCGATGCACGCCGGGTTCAAGCTAGTAACAAATAAAGCAAGAAGCGCATGTCTGTCGCACATATGGTGATCAACTCAAACAAAATTGCGGCTATTCAAATCCAACGTTAAGGCAGTTCTTTTGAATGGTTGCGAAACCTGGAAACCCAATTCATCACAAGGCGCCTTCAAGTTTTCATCAACAGATGCTTACGTGGTATCCTAATAATCCGCTGGCACCATAGAATTACAAATGAAGAACTGCAGCCCAAGAAAGGATAGATGACGAAATGACGCGGATGCGACGCGAAAACGATAATCTAGCGAAACAGTCCCTTGACTGGAATCGGCAAGCAACCAGTCGAATTGGAAGATCGTGGAGGAGGACCTTATTAGCAGAGACCACAACAACGGGGGTGGTAGCACGTAAGTTGTTTCAATCTACCTCTTCGTACAAAAATTCTGAATTTTTGTATGAAGAGGTCTTACGTGCTACCACCCCTGGGCGAAGTTGAGAGCTGTCGCACAAGACATAGTCCGCTGGAAGGCAACTGTTTCTGTTCGATTACCCACGAGGAATTAAAGAAGCAGAAGTAAGCAAGTTAGTAACATTTTGACCTTGGGTAAAATTTTTTAGCACAAGCCTGATAAATGGAAACATTTGGCATATCATTTTTCTGTACCAATTTTATATCTATGCCAAATTTTCAAAGATTGAATGTACCTGATCTCACGGGAGTGGACTTAACATGGTATTCTACAGGAAAGAGTCACAGACAACTTTATCGATGAAATAATTACCAACGATGAAAAAACTTTTTTAATGGTTTTGCCTGATTCTTATGGTTTTGGGTGTGCTGAGTCCGAAAACAATAGCAAAAAAGTCGCACCCACCATTTTTTCACATTTATTGAAAATACGAAATATGAGAAATTCAACTATCTGGCTCACGATTGGATGATAATATATTATATGTGGGGTTTACTAAGTTCCCATGTTATATGCAGTGGCGTGGCGTGCTTTGAATTGTAGGGGATGCAATCTGGAAAAATTTGTGTGGAAAAACTCCGTTCCGCGGATGCACGTTATATATTCAAATGGAGTATTAAGATTATCTATATTGTAATGAAAGATAAAGTCTTCCATTGATATTCCAGCGAGTGAGCTACTTTTGGAAGGTTTCGCTTTATCAACAAGTCGATGACAGCGGATCGTTTAGTTGAGTGACTAAAGAAATTTGAGAAACCTGTGATTGACTGAAAGAAGATTCGGCACTCACGAATCTTGTCACATGATTTCGATAAAACAATATTTAAACGATGAGCAAAGCAGTATACAAAAAGGGCATTTGGAAATTTCTTTAACTCGGATTTGAAGACAGCTAACTTTACCCGCCATAACTGAAGCTCCGTCATAGCAATTGTAACTTGGAACCACATGCAAAATTCTCCATAACATGAACTATATGTTCATGCAAACGAACTGCTCTTCTATCATCGGAAATATTTTTAAAACTAATGAATGTTCCTTTCGTGTGGCCAAAAGAAGAAATGTATCTCAGAGTGGTTGGCAACATAGATCGACAGGAAATATCCGTGGTTTTATCACAAATAATTGCGACAAACTCAGAATTGTGGGTTTCAGAAGTAACTTTAATTTTTAGTAAGAGTGCAGGAAATAGCCACTATTAAATCATTTTGAATATTGTTTGATAATCCAGAAAATACTGAAGCTGATTTTTAATTTCAGGATTATGTTTGGCCAAAAGTGAAATTAATTCAACATAATTTTCCCGGTTAATAGAATCTTGACCCTCGCCCTGTCCGCGAAAGGCTTGCTCCTAACAAGCCAAGTGGCAAAGAACGTCTGTAAAAATTTTAATAATTTTCCGGTTCTTTTGAACTAACTCATTTTTCTCATAATTGAGGATTTATAATGAGTGTCTACTAGATTTTCAATCCTTTGGCCTTTACCGAATTTAGAAAGAGCCAAAACCGATTTTAAATGCTCGGAGGATTTTTGGCCATGCCTATCAACGGCGTTATGAAAATTATTTAAAGCATTAAACCACAAACGTTCTTTTCAGTTGAAAATAAAATGCAAGGCCAACAAAAAAAATTTTGTTAATCTTGACAACCGGTAAAAGCCAGTAATAATATTTTAATAGAAAAATACCTAATGCAAGTTTTATTTTCACTTAAAATATGTAATATTGGTTTCGGTCTACCATTTTTAATTATGAATTTATTTTCCGTAAATGAACATGAGCCAAAGGATTGCTGCAAAAAATCATCCATTATGCAAAAAGGCTTACCATTAACATCACCCATTATATTTAATAGAGCAAAAACAAACTAAAAAAAACTAACAAATAATATATATAAAAATTTTTCAATATCTCCAATTTTCTTTTCAAACTTACTTTTTAAAACTACTTGCACTATTTTTAACTCGCAAAACAAATCGCACCAACTAAATTGCTGGCAAAACAAATTTATTTTAATTAATTAATAATTAATTACTCCAAAAATACTGCTTTTTACTATTTTCTACAATTAAGTCATTAATTTCAAACCACATTGTACAAATTCATTTCCAATTAGATTGCTCATAGAAATGAATTTCCTCAAATCTTATTAGAAAACTTCTCTCCGCTCTCACCCAACAAAAAATTACTCACAAAGCTTCGTATGGATGCAAAATCTGAATTGCTTCCCTTGGCCCTGGCCACAGGAACAAACTTTCGTTGTGACTCCCCATCTCCGCTTCCCTCTTCATCAACAAGTTCGCACCGAAGTGCGTCCCAACGGACAGTCAAGGGAAGCAATTCAAATCCTGCTTCTCGAAGCTCGTTGGCGTGTTTCTTTGCATATAGAGAATAGTTTTCGTTTGCGAATTCAGAGAGAAGGAAGAGAGAGCTTTCGCTCATGGACATATCTAAAATAGAGAATGAATTTATATCTTAACAGTGGAGGCTAGAAAAAGCAGCAATAATATAAAGGTAATCTCAGAATGATAAAATAAAAAAGAAAAAGTTTTGTAAAAGAAAAGAATAATTATTGACAAAATTTGAATTTTTATTTTTATTTCTTAAGAAATTGTAAGGGATGCAATGCATCCCTTGCTTCCAAAGACGCCACGCCACTGGTTATATGTACATTATGTAAGTGGGACAGCAGATAAAGGGATCAACACTGGTCCACAAAACACTGGCCTGTGTTCAGAATTAGCAATTTAATATCTGAACTCAATAGAAAGGTGCCGGAAGGGTGTGATTCAATGAAAGATAAATGTTCCAATAGTCCAATTATTAATTATTATTAAATTTCTGTACAATGATGGATTTCCTCAAAATAATTTAATATAATTCAATGTAAATCGCAAACTTGTCAATATACTTCAATTTAAATTTTACTATTATTTGACTTAACTCCGCCATAGCCGGTCCCAAGCCCGGTTGAGAAAGGAGGAGGGGAAAAGGAGTCGAAGACCTGAATGTCGATCAACATCACGACTTGGGAGAGGTGCATATGGGCGCCCTGCATAGCAGGGATAACCTCATAGTGCCAATCCCAGCAGATGAGTAGACTCAACGGCCAGTCTAGGGGTCGAATAGGAGGCAGCCCCTCCACTAGAATAAGGGTCTGTGGGCTAACAACCCACAACCACGAAAACCTCTTTGTTATGAGAACTCAAGAGCAAGAAACCGGACGGATTACTCGGCAACGACCTGGCATACGAAAAAAGGCTAACGATTTGATATTATGTACTTGGAACGTAAGATCATTGTATAGGGCAGGAGCACTTAGGACACTCCTGGAAATATTTGATAAATACAAAATGGACATTTTGGCTATACAGGAGATGCGATGGACCGGGCAAGGTATAATGGACAAAAGGAAACACACTGTATACTATAGTTTCCACCCTAGAGAACATATAATGGGAACAGGATTCATAGTTGGAAATAAGTGCAAGCATTTAGTAATAGATTTTAAAGCTATTAACCCAAGGAGCTGCTATCTACGAATAAAAGGAAACCTGTTCAACTATAGCATTATCAATGTACACTCACCCACTGAAGATAAATCAGAGGCAGAGAAAGACGAATTTTACGATAATGTAGAATCAGCCTATCTTAGCTGCCCACGTCATGACATTAAGATAGTCTTAGGTGATTTAAGGAGTATCCACACACATCAGGGACGTGCCCGGGACGTTCGATTTTTGCTCCGGCCGGGACACGGACATGTGTGAACGAGTTCGTATAAAGTGTACGCACCGATATTTTTTTAACCCCTGATGGAACACTAATATGTTTGGATACTCCTTTACTCGTTCACACATGTCCGCGTCCGGGCAGGGGCTCGTTCACACATGACAGAACTCGGCCCTGTGACGTCCCGGGCACGGCCCTGATGTGTGTGGATACTCCTTTAAACGCCAAGATTGGGAAAGAAGGAATATTCCGCCCTACAATTGGTCCATACAGCTTACACGACGAAAGTAACGACAATGGTGTAAGACTTATAAACTTTGCAGCATCCGCAAACATGACCGTAAAAAGCACCTACTTCCAGCATAGCAGAATACATAGGATGACATGGCTCTCACCAGATAATCAAACTTGTAACCAGATCGATCATGTCCTCATTGACGGTAGGCATAGTTCGACCATATTAGATGTCAGAACGCATAGAGGGGCCAACGTTGACTCAGACCACTTCATGGTCAAATGCAGGATCAGAGCAAGACTTTCCAATGTTAAAAAAGAAAGATTAACACGCACACCAAAACTTAACATAGCAAGTCTAGCAGATGAGGTAAAAGTTAGCGAACTTGAAACCAAATTAAACGAAGCATTTAATGCCATTAACAACCATGATCCGCACAATATCGGTAACATCAATGAGACGTGGTCCAGGTGCAAGGAAGCTATAGAGCAATCATCATATGAAGTCCTAGGTGAAGCACGTAGACCTGCCCGTAGTGAGTGGTTCGACGATGAATGCAGGATAGCAACAGAACAGAAAAACAAGGCGTATAAAAGAAAACTAAAAAGACATAACACTCGAAACGCAGAAGAAGATTACAGAGCTAGACGAAGAGAGGAAAAAAGAGTACATAAAAGAAAGAAAAGAGAATTCGAAAAGCGCAAGATGGAAGAGCTAGAATCCCTTCATAGTGAGGGAGAAATAAGACAGTTCTACAAGAAAATAAGAGAGGGTAGAAAAGAATTTAAACCTAAGACATCAGCCTGCAGAGACATGCAGGGAAATATTCTAAGCGAGACAGGACAAGTTCTAAATCGGTGGGTGGAACATTTCAGTGAACTCTTGGATCAACATGAAGAAGGACATAGTGGACACACATTTGATAATAACGAAAGAACCAGGAATGCTGAAACAATACCAGAACCTACCGTACAGGAAGTAGAAGAAGCTATAAGTAAGCTTAAAAATAACAAGTCTCCAGGTGTAGACAATATACCAGCCGAAATATATAAAAAATGTAGTAATATATTAAAAATACACTTGCACAAGATTGTACAACACATTTGGAGGCATAAAGAACTACCTGACGAATGGAACATAGGAATAATCTGTCCTCTGCACAAAAAAGGGGACCAGCTTGAATGTTCAAACTACAGAGGTATTACGTTACTGAACGTAGCATATAAAATATTCTCGTATATCCTGTATACTCGCTTATTGTACCAATATGACAGAGTGATTGGCAATTACCAGTGCGGATTCAGGAAACAAAAGTCCACAACCGACCATATATTCGCATTACGACAGGCAATTGAGAAGACGAAAGAATTCAACATAGAGACCCACCTCTTTTTCATAGACTTTAAAACAGCATATGATCTTGCCCTACGACCAAAAATCTACGAAGCAATGGTGGAGCTGAATTTTCCAGATCAATTAATTCAGCTCACTAAAACCTCATTGAGTCGAGTGATAAACAGAGTAAGAATACAAAGCAACGTATCGGTGCCTTTTGAAACGAACAGAGGCCTGAGACAAGGAGACTCTCTATCCTGCTTACTATTTAACATTTTATTAGAAAAAGCGGTCCGAGAGGCACGCATTGAAACCAGAGGGACAATTCTAAACAAGTCTGTTCAGGTAATGGCATATGCAGATGATATAGTCATCATAGGCAGGACAATGACTGCAGCAAAGGAAGCCTATGTAGCGCTAGAAAAAGCAGCATCGAAATCTGGACTTATCATCAACGAAAATAAAACGAAACATATGCGGATCCCTAATAGAAATAGTAGAGGAAGAACAGGACAAAATATAACAATCGACAGATATAACATAGAATCCGTAAACGAGTTCACATATCTAGGAACGCAAATTAATAAAGACAACAACATTACTGCGGAAATTAAAAGAAGAATACTGCTAGCGAACAAAACATACTACAGTATGTTGAAATATTTTAAGTCTAAAAGAATAAGCAGGCGTATAAAATTCAAGTTATATAAAATCGTAATAAAACCAGTACTGATGTACGGATCGGAAGCATGGACGCTTACTAGGCATGACGAGCAGATCCTCGGAAGTTGCGAAAGAAAAATTCTCCGCAGGATCACAGGCGCAGTAAATGAAGAGGGAGTCTGGAGAAGAAGATACAACCACGAGTTGTACCAAATATACAAAGAACCAGACATTATAAAAAGCATCAAGATATCACGCCTACGCTCAGAGACGGATATATGGGGGGGCAAAGTGTGCACTGCACACGGCCCCGCGGTTAGGCCAGCCCCGCGCTTCTAAGCACATAGTGAAGCAGAGAGCAAAGCAACGATGAAAACGGAGAGCAAAGCGGCGAATGAATGTCGCACTTATAAAAGAGAAAACTCTTCCCTAAAAATTTGGTGTTTACAAGGCCCTCGTAAGTACAGGCCTGGAAGCAGACTTTTTGGTTGTGTCTGTGCGATGCCAAAATCGTCTGACAGTTGTGGAATTAACATGGCCGAAGCCGTACGAAGCAATTTTTTAACTATGGTTTTGGAATAAAAAGTGGTAAAATATTGTATTTTATCACTTTTTAGTGCACACGGATTATCAGTGATAAGTTATTTAGTGATCTGAGTCCATAAATTAAAAAAAAATTAGTGGTTAAGTGTATTTTAAGAGTGTTAATTGATTAGGTGACCATTTTTGTTTACAATCGCGGTGGTTTTTTCGTGTTAATTTAGGGAAAAAGTGTTGAATTTGTGTAGTGATGGAATTAAAAGTGAATTTAAAGTAGTTAAAAATTATTATAGAAGAGTTATTAAAAACATAAGTGCAAGTACTACCACACAACATGAATAACAATAATTTTTTCACTTTTCCTTCACATTTTTCTGCACTTATGTTTTTAATAACTATTCTATAATAATCTTTAATCACTTAAAAAGCACTTTTTATTATATTACTACACACATTCAACATTTTTTCCCTAAATTAACACGAAAAACCACCGCGAATGTAAACAAAAATGGTCACCTAATCAATTAACACTCTTAAAATACACTTAACCACTCACTTCATTTTAATTTTTTTTATTAAATCACTAAAGCACTAATCACTGATAATCCATGTGCACCAAAAAGTGATAATATACAATATTTTACCACTTTTTAGTGCAAAAACAAACTTAAAAAATTGCTTCGTATGGCTTCGGCCATGTTAATTCCACAACTGTCAGAATGTTTTTGGCCTGTTTTCAGCTATGTTAGTATTAGTTGGCCTGGCTGCTTCCAGGCCTGTACTTACGAGGGACTTGGTGTTTACCAAAAATAAACACAAACACACTAAAAGGTACAATGTTCACAGAATAAATAAAAGTAGACATATACATGGTTAATTTCAGAATTTGTATTTGCAACTCCGCAAACATCCAGTAAAGTTTCAATCTTATTTTCGCTCGACTATAAAAGCGATCCTCGCTGCAGTATGCTCCACTATGCGTGTGTTAATAGATATTCAGATATTCACTTATTTAATTTCGCCGCTATGCTCTCCGCTTTCATCGCTACTTTTCTCTCTGCTTCACCATATGTATTTAGCCTTAAAGACTCGTGCCGACGCAGAAACTAAAATACGTTCATGGGCGAGTTCAAATTTAATAATAGGGGAGGTCACGGTATACAGAAACAGAAACAAGGTAATGTAAAAGACTGAATCTCGTCTTTTCCCAGCGGGAAATAAAGCAAGTGCTTCCACTGGAAGGTTTAGTGATGCGCTTCCAGAGTCTACGAATCGGAAGGAGGTTTGGTGCAAGCTGCGAATTCTCTTTATTCTTTGTAGATACATGACAATTCGCTGTGTCAGTTTTCGTCGGTCTTCGCAACGCAAGTGATGAGTATAGTGATTAGTGAAGTTATGTTATATTTAGTGTTATGTTATTGTTTTTTATGTTCTTTATTTAAATATCTGAAATTTCTTAATTTTTGTATTTACCTTAGGAATTTAAGTAAAGTTTTGTATCAGAAATCAAAGCATTGTTTTTCTTATATTTAATGCTCAAAGAAGAGAGAGGAACAATAGTTCACTTTCTGTTTTTAAGTATGAAACTCTCTCTTTAGATCTTTTCCTTCCTCTTCAATTCAAAAAAAGCTTAAAAGCTTCGTATATCCAAAGAGAACAATAATGGCAAGTGCTTCTCGCTGCATCCATTTAACACGCTTCAGAAGCGCGTTTAAGGAAAGAAAGGGGAATCGCATCTTTCTGATGACATCCCCATGTAAAATGGCAATGAAGTGGAATGGAACAGGCAAGCACTCCATGCTTCCAAAGAAGCGCATTAACTGCCGTGTGGAAGCGCTCTTCTTCCCCGCTGGGTTTCTACGATATTCGAAGCTGTCAGTCTCGTTTACATTACTTTGTTTCTGTATACCGTGAGGGGAGGTCGTCATTTTGTTTTCAGTTTGTGTTTGAGTAGTAGAACATGTAACGCGTGCTAATGTAAGTTAACATTTTCCGGTTTATTAGTACGAGCGGTTTGCGCAGATCTCTGTTAACTGCTTATTGTGCGCGTACTACTGACACGGGACCACCATACTGTGACTTTGTGCGACAAATAATCTCTCTTGGTAGGTGAATAATATTTAACTAATAGTTTCGTCTAGATTTAGTTTTTGTTAAAAAACTTATAGAAAATGACGAGCAGAGATAGAGACCAATGAAGAAAATATGTTGGCGGGGCTGAAAAAGAAAGAAAGAGAAAATCTAAGGAAGAATTTATTAGTAGCCTAAAAGGATCTATGACTAAGTATTTGAAAAAGAGTACATACAAAAACCGAAGAAGGACCCCGAAAACGAGAAGAATTTAAATGTTTCAAAAGAAAAATCTGACGATTTACCTGAATGCGACGCTCAAGTTCTCGTAAATTGCACAATGACAAGTGCATTACAATCTCCAGATGTACCACCACATATTGATACCGCAGATCCTGTTGTCCATGACGATATGAAAAACGAAAAAGAAGATTCCAACACAAACCGAGATCTTCCTCAAATGGAAGATCCAGCTCTCTGGCCCGCGATATTGAACTCAGGATACAGAAATTATTTACTGGAGAGGGGTCCAGTTCAAACAACTTTACAGACTTATCCAAAAGATGAATCAAATAGAAGTTTTTCTAATGTTTATTACAAAAGAAAAATGAATAATGGTGAAATCATGGATCGAGAGTGGCTTGTTTACTCAAAAACTACAAATGCAATTTTTTGTTTTCCATGCAAGGTTTTTACTTTGGAAGCTACAGGTCAGCTTGGGAATGAAGGATTAAATGACTGGCAACATGCTAGTTCCCGGTTAAAAAAACATGAAACCTCCAACAGTCATTTTAAAGCAATCGGCCTTTGGCATGAAGCAAGGACACGAATTTTGAAAAAGTCCTCCGTAAATAAACAAAGTCAGGAAATGTATTTAGCAGAGAAACAAAAATGGCGAAATATTCTAGATAGAATCATATCTATAATAAAATACTTAGCAGAACATAATTTGGCACTAAGGGGTTCGTCTGTCCAATTATTTTCGGAAAACAACGGCAATTTTTTAGGCCTTGTTGAACTTTTGGCAAAGTACGATCCTATTCTTAAGGAGCATATCGATACAGCAGTAACAAGTAAACATAGAAAACACCATTATCTAAGTAAAACTATACAGAACGAAATAATTTCTTTAATGGGGAACAGAATTATTCACTCAATAACTGAGAGTTCAAACTTCAAAATATTATTCGGTGATTTTGGATTGTACTCCTGACTCCTCTCATGAAGAACAGCTATCATGCATTTTACGATATGTTTACGTATGAGATAACCTCGCGGTCGAAATACATGAATTTAGAAATACTGGATTTGAGTCTAGCTTAAAATTGGCGAAGAAGATTGCTGCGGAAAATGGAATTGAACCTTTATTTCCAGAAAAAAGATCCATGAAAGTAAAAAGACAATTTGAATATGAAAGCATGGATGAGGGTATATCTGATGAAGAAGATAAATATCGTGTAGATTATTTTCTTTTAATAGTGGATCGTGCAATTGAATCCTTTAACCAAAGATTTGAATTATTTGAAACTCATCGCTCATCATTTGGATTTTTATATAATTTTAAAAATCTTTGTGCAATTTCGAATGAAGATTTATTAAAAAACTGTATGGACCTTCACACAATATTAAAGGATGACAGTAGTTGTGATATAGATGGTGTTGAGCTCTATGAAGAACTGAAATCATTAATTACAATAGTTAAAGATAAATGCAATTCTTTGTTGAATATTCTAGAGTATCTAGTTAGTAATAAACTTAATTTTGTCTATCCCAATACATTCATTGCTATAAGAATTTTACTCACCCTTCCAGTAACTGTTGCTTCCGCAGAGCGTAGTTTTTCTATATTAAAACTAATTAAAAATTACTTACGGTCGACTATATCGCAACAGAGACTAGTTGGGCTATCGTTAATTTCAATTGAAAAAAGCATTTGTAATGGGATAGATTTTTCCCAATTTATAGACGATTTTGCTGCGAAAAAAGCACGCAACATTAAATTATCTTAAAATATGAAGGTTTGTTTTTGTTTTTGGTTTTCTTAACATAGTTTCGTTAATTTTGAATTTTCTGTTATTTTATTTTTATAGTTATTTTTTTATTAAATGGTACATATGTATATTTATAATAAGTAAATAAAAGTTATTTTTCTTAGCCCCGCATTTATTTTTGCACACAGCCCCGCAAACCTTAGGACCGGCTCTGCTACGCTGGATAGGACATGTAATGAGAATGCCGGAAGAAGCACCCCCGAAAATCCTGTTCCTTCAAACGCCAGAGGGAAGAAGGTCACAAGGAAGACCTAGGAAGAGATACAAAGACGACATCGAAATGGACTTACGCGCAATTGGGATTACCAACTGGAAGAGAGAGACACAGGACCGAGAACGCTGGAAGAAAATTCTTGAGGAGGCCAAGGCTCACAGAGGGCTGTAGCGCCAATGATGATGATGATGATTATTTGACTTTTACTTTAAGATTTGTAACTTGAATTCTATATGTATAAATATTGCTCTTTAAAGTTTCTGGTTAGCCTGTAAGTTACTTCCTTTTTAATAATGTAATAATAGAAAATTGCCAGAAATATTGCCTAATGTTGGTAGTTTGATTACGACTTGCTTCACTTTGATGATCTTCAAAATGCCTTTAATGCTGCGAGATATACCTACTTCAAACTATCTCGCTAGATGTCTGCCAAATAGCCTCTGATGTTGCCTGTTGTACTGCGTTTTGACTTCTCGGAAACTGCTGCTGATTCTGCTGCTTTACTGCGTTGCTTTGCCTTTTCTCTTCCTTCTTTCAGCTGCCCAATTGCCGGAAATATTGCCTGTGGTTGCACTGGTATAGTTGCTGAAACTTCAACTATTCAACATGCATAGTAAGTAACAAAGGAGCAATAAAAACTAGCAAAAGGACTACCCTACAGATGAGAAGTCCAAAAATTAAAGGGTTCCTGTAGAAACGGGTCTGCCAGTCGTGAACTGATCCTTTAGTCGCACCTCATTTGTTTTTTTAAGTGAGGAAACAAAATTTTAAAACAAAACCTTTTGTCGGACAAAACCTTTCGTTAGTCCTTGAACTCAGAGTCAACAGAATTGTCGTAGCCCGGCGGGGCAACGGGGCACATTCCAATGGTCTGCTGGGTACGCCTATGGTCATCAGACTCGATCTTATTCGCCCGGTTCCAAGGTACATTATGGCAATTTTCCGGTACCACTCATCTTGTAACCTCCATATTTGTCGAGGGTTGTGGATCGAAAAGATCTGCAGCTTTCTATATGGGATCTCCATATTATCGGAGTCACAATGCAGCGTCTTGATTGTTCGGAAATCTATCATTAAGTGCACGAGGTATTTGGGGATACCCAGTCTGATAAACTCATCATAATTGCTCTAATGACACGATAATATAAAATATATCATTCAAACGAACAAAAATTAGTTAGCATTATTGTGCTACAAAATAAACTATTAGATTTTCAAATTTTTAATTTATTCATACAAATATATTAAGTCGATCGCTTACAAAGGCCTATAAATCAAAGCAGACCACTATAATTACAGACAGAATTCTCAGAAATCTGAATGCTCCATCTAAATTTTTGTAAATTCTAGTTAAGAAATTTACTGTCTCAGCAATATTTTGAATTTACATTTAATAAAAAAAGTCATTTTACGTCCTTTTAAACTCTTATGCAAAAATAGCGCACTTCTTGTTTTATTATACCTTTTTGAAATAAATTTGAAATAAAAGCTTTGAAATAAAAATAATAAAATTCAAATGCCGAGATCAAGAATTGAACCCGCGACTTTTTGGAATATCAAATCAACGTCGTAAGGCAACCACTCAACCATTTGTTCCATTCTGCCTATGTTTGGCTCGTCATGTCTGGCTCACGGCATATAAAGACTTTTCTTTGGTGCTACTTTTTTTTAATATCTCCGTTTTATTCTGTCTGCCTCAATACAGATCTTCCGTTTCCCGGAATGAAAATTGGATTGGACGAAGCGTTCCCATAAAGCATTCCCACAAAATGTTCCCGACCTTGAAGAATTACTCTCAACGCGCGCAAAGATGCTTCACATAAAAAATCAAAATGGCGGCGCCAATATGGCGGTACGATTTTGGCAATTACGATTCGATTTCACTGAAAATTGCTATTTGGGGGTGTTTTAACGTCGGAAATAATAAATTTGTTGTCAAAATTAGAAAATTCAGAATGGCGCTGGAAATATGGTATGCATAACAAATCACTCCACCAGAATTTTGTGAAAAGTATAATCCAAAAATGATAGAATTAAGACTAAAAAGAATATAATAAAAATGGGTAAAAAAACTTTTAAGTTAAATGGTTTTATTTTAAATCTGCTGTACCAAAAACTAGAAAATAATTAGAACACGATCATGGACCTTCTGGAATAGTAGCAGTGCTGTCTTCTCATAAAAACCTGTATAATCTCTGTAAATAAGAACAACTTGTCTAGAAAAATGTGTTTCCAAGTCCACCAAAACAAAATAGTTCAAAGGCACTTCGTGTCATATTTCAGTTACCTAAAGCTGCTCAATTTAATTGAGTAACTATTAGAAGAAGAATCTAGTAGTGGAAAGGAGGTGGAGTAAATCTACCCAAGGTCGATGGACCCGCAGGCTCATAACAAATGTGGAGGGAAGGGTCACGGGAGAGCATGGAGAGATGAGTTACGACCTCGCACAGTTCTTGAGTGGACATGTGTGTTCCAGAGCATACCTCCATCGGTTCGGACAAGATGTCTTCGCTGTCCCCGGCATTCCTAAATGTGATAGAAGACACAGAGCATGTCCTATTGGAATGCCCGATATTAGCCGAGCAAACTGCTGCTCTGCAAGCGACAGCTCAGGCACGACTCAGAGTAGAAAACATCATAGACTACATGGTGACATCGGGTGTTGTAAATAATAAAGTGGAGGAGACGCTAAATATGCTCCATCAGAAGGTAGCGCCTTCTTCTATGCTCAATAAATACAAATACTGTTGCCATATTAAATGTTACAAAGTCTTGTCTACAAAGTAGGCCGCTCGAATAAGAACCTACAAAATATGACATAAAACCCCACGTTTGACATTTATACAAGTGAGAATTTCCAATGTGAACTACACATTCAACTCATTTGTCACTGTAATATCTCACTTTAGGTTATAGAATTGCTTTGCTGACAAAAATGAGAACTCAAAATGGGAAGACCCGGGGTCTGTTCTTTCTATTCTATTAGCTGCTTTTTTATGCTTTTCGTTGTTCAAAACAGAATAAAAGCTGCTACAAAAGCTGCTTTTTCTGTGTTCAAAATTTGAAAAAAGCTGCTCATGTAGCTGCTTTTTGTTGCTCGCAGTTTCGAGTGTAGCAAGAAAGCAGCTATTTTAAAATTTATATGTGTGCGTAACTGTCATTTGGAAATAATTAAAATGACTAGTTCAAATGGTGTTTTGTTTGGGCTAATAATTAATAGTAAATTACGGTATTAATTAAATGTGATGCAAGTGATAAATATTTCTTTATTTATCAAAGGAATGGACATCATGATGATACACTCATACATATGTTTTACTAAAAGCAGCTTTTTAGTGTGCAAGATATCATAGCAGCTTCTTGCTGCTTTGGAGAGTTTGACAGGTTGAAAATAGCTGCTACCAAAGCAGCTATAGCAGAAATCTTGAACAGACCCCCCCGATGAGAATGAGAATGACAAGACTTTTCACGTTTTCACTTTCACATAGTTGCAGAATAACCACTCAGGTCACTATAAAGATTGAAGGCAATCTGGTTTGACTTCGGCTGTGTGCCGATATTTTTTTCACTTCGAACAATAGCCTTTAGTGGGGCGACGCAATCTTGCCTTTGATGGCATAATTTTGGGTTATTTACTTAACCTGTGCGCGATGTCGATCAGCTGTTCCCAGTCTTATTCAGCGATGTCAAATGGGGTTTTTGATGGTAAGTATCTTCTATTTCAGTTTGTAGTTATTTTAGGCTAATGTCACATGAGTCTGAATACAGACTCTGAATTTTTCAGTGTCTAAAAATGCACAGAAAAGAATTGTGCCATGTCACATGAATCAGAAATTCCAAACGGTCTGAAAAAATTCAGACTACTCAGTCTGAAAATGTAGTCTAAAATTTTTAGAATTGGAATAAAAATTCGCTCTTTTAGGCGGCGTTCATACTGAGGCGATATACGATAAGCGACATATCGCTCGCGATATGTCGCGGCGATATATTGCTAGGAGGGTTCACACCAGCAAGCGATATATCGGCGCGACCTGGGCGATTAAAATGTGGTGAGAGCACAATTCTCATTACTTCAGTTACAAATATGAGTTCAAGTGAGAAAGACGTTGTAGTCGCTTATTGGTTCTGACGTAGAAAGAGAAGAAAAAGGAAATACTGGGTCCATCTTACCAACGTGCACCATAGCTCGGCTGTTGCTTCTCGAGAGCTGTCTCAACATGAATCAAATTTCAGGGAGTTTTATCGAATGAATCCCGAAAACTTTCATTTTCTTAAAAGCCTGGTGTCACGAACCCTTGAAAAAAAAGATACACAATTCCGACACGCGACGGCCAGTCCAAAATACTCACGCTGCAAATTTCTCGATCCACACGTTGGACAATTAGCATTGGGGACAACCTTGGTGCTAACGTGTGGAGCCGGCCTAAGGAGAAAAAGAACATTGCCTTACCTTACCTCTGCACTATACTAGTAAGGCTGAGGTAGCCGTACGTTTCAAATTATTTATTTACTTTGGCATTACTTACTACACAGTAGTATTGTAGTAACTATTTTGATATTTTAAGAGCAAGATGATTGAGGTAGTTTATTTTCAGACCTTCTTTTGCCTTTTTTCAGTTATTGATATAGACATCCACGTCCAGTTTGACAGGTGATCAATTTCTTCATAAATGCGTTCATCAAACAAACCTCGTTAAAATACGCGTATAATGTGTAAACTTAGATACACGTATTCATGAATCCCCTAACTTGTAATAAACCAAATACTGCGCCAGCAACGAATCGCTGAAGCGCCCGCAAAGAATTCTGTTCCCACCACATTTTTATCGCGCCGATATATCGCCGAGGCGACCAGCAAGTCACACTTCAAGCGATATGTCGCTTACGATATGTTGCTCTATCGCGCCACTGTGAACCTTTTTTATCGCCTCCCTTTAGATTTCAAGTATTTTTTTGTGCGTGTCTCGTATCGTATATCGCTAGCGACATATCGCTTATCGCATATCGCTCCAGTATGAACGGGGCCTTACATGTTACCTTATCGCGCCATGTCAGATGAGTCTGAATTTTTCAGTTAAACAAAAGGCGTGCGTCTGTAAGGTTTACTAAAAAGTGACGGCGAAAAATTAATTTCGTGCATTGAAAGCAAAGAAATTTTGTGGAAAATAGACCATCCCGTTTATTTAAAACTCAATTCCAATTTCCTCCTCCAGCCGTCGCGTCGGCCAGGGCTATCATCTACAAATCTCTTACATTTGTCCCTATCTTAGGTTCATCGCTATTTCCTCATACACCCCCCAGACACCCCTTAACCTTGCTTATTCCAGACATCTGGCCATGACGTGAACGATATGACGGACTGGTAGTACAAAGGGTGACTTAGACTTCCACATAAAAAAAACACTTTGTACAAAATTTCGCACAACACTGGTCTCCAAGCTACGGTATATGAAATATTCAGACTCATGTGACACCAAAATCTGAGCTGAAAAAATCCTAGTCTGAAAAATTCAGAGTCTGAAAAAAAACACTTATTTGCCTAACGCAGATTTTATTGCGCTTTGTATGGGCCGAAATAAACTTATTTAATAGATCAGCTTATCAGTGATGACAGAATGAAGGTGTAATGTAATAGGGCTATCGAATTGAGCCCATTCTGTAGCATTGTTGTTCTCAAATAACTCTTAAATCTTATGTCAAAAAGAAAAACTTCTTTCGTTAGAACATGATGGTCCTGGTATAGTAAGGTCCATGTTTCCAGGTGGAAAATCCATCATCAACTCAGGCTTGCTTTTATTTAAGAGTATGTGAGTCAAAAGTGCTTATTAACTTTCGCTCACACGCTTCAGTGCAAACACTACAAATATCTTGATTATTTTTGTTTAGTTCAAGCCACTGATGTTTTTTGGCCCAGTTTTTAAAAGATTTTAGCAGTCAGAGCTAGAATAAAAGTATACTATTTTTGCCGTTCCATCGTCCCTTGTGGTGCAATATACTATCCCTCATGTGATTTTTAACTCATGATAACGCTATATATGAATAGTCCAGTCGCTAGAGCAGTGAGACCTAAAAATTTTGGCGTGTTATAACGGACTTTATTGACATCCCCAACAATATCTAGGAGACCGCAAACATGAAAATGCCTGGAAAATTTATTGGAGCCCAAAAACTGAAAAATTCACGTAAAATTTCCTGTTTTTTGACCTTTCTTGATAAATATCTCTTAACGAAGGCTTCTAGGCGAAAAGTTTGTTGGACGTATTTGTTGACGGATTTGCTAAAGCTTAGCGTAAGTTTGATTTTTGAAATTTCAGTTTTTGCATTGCAAACTAGCCGAAAACTGAGACAAACCGTATTCTCACTTTAAAGTTATGCCAAGAAAAGAAAATAGCATTATTTTTCAATGTAATTCTGCAATTAGGTAGTTTAAGTCGGTCGAATAGTTTTTGCATAATGTATTTTGCAATTAAGTGAATTTAAAAAATTAAATTTGTTGCAGCGCCAAAAAAAAACTCCCATGTTGGTCCTGATTTTTTACGTATACAATATCCAATCATAAAATTGCTGTTTTATAATTTTTTTTTTGTTTTTAAATTTTTTGGAAAAAACGCCTTACTTGCAAAATAGCTAACTTCGCGGCGCCAGAAACCGGCGCGTTACAAATTCGCTCGAAAAGGGCTTATCTCAAATAGGTTATAGGGTTACAAAAATACAGGGTTTATGTAAAACTCTGCCAAAAAAAATTCAAAACGCTCTAGCGGTTACGATCCCCCCCTTCCTCCTCATTACGATTTCTTGTTCGTCTATCCAAAACCTATCCACAGCCGGCCGCTTTGTAAACTTAGCGGTACACCCTATATAAGAAACATATTATTCATAACAGATTATTTTATGCTGCAAATATAATTCTTCAATCGTCTTATTTTTCGTATAATGAGTATAGTGAAAATTTATCACAGTGCCACCCAAGAATAATTCAATTAGTAAGTCAAACCAACAGGTGAGATAAATGAATATCACAACGCAAGCTACAAGACAAAAGAACCAGAGCTTCTACTTTGAGAATGAGAATCGATTTTAAGATGGAAGCATTCAATTCCAATAAAGATCACGATTACACCCTGCACCCCAATCTTATGATTGGTCAATTGGATAAATTATGACAATATTGTCATGCTTTAAAATTTCAAAAGGAAGCACCTGGGATGTGCTGTTACAATGGCAACGTAGATTTACCACAACTGAATGATCCACCTGACGCACTTAACGCCTACGTGGATGGGTGCAGCCAGGCGCATCGGGTTCCAACTAGTTTATAATTAAAAAAAACGCAGATTTTAGTGAGACTCACGTTTTTTAATATTAGCTGGATCAACTAATTCATTACTTCCATCGACGGCTCCAGCAGCAGTGGCAGTCGACTCCTATTCATCATCCATTATCCACACTCTCCTCGTTTTTTCTTTTCAACCGTTCTGAAACTGTCGCAACACCTAATGGCAATCGCTCTTCCAGACTCAAGGTATATATAGTATTTTGGTTTACAAACAGAGTTTGGGTTCTGAGAGCCCTATAGCCCGTTCTGAGAGCCCGATAGCTCCAGGAATTCAACGCTAAATTGAACTGAACGAGCATGTATATTTGAACTCTCACAACTCAAAATTTTTTCCGTGTACTTTCGAAGTTCGAGTGGGTATTTTACCCACTCGGAATTTTTCAAGTGGGTAGAACTACCCACTCAACCCACATCAACCGCCGGCCCTGCCGACAACGACAACTTCTACGGAAAAACAACAACAATTTATATGAGAATTGTCGTTGTCGGCCTCATTATGTCCCGGGGGTTAGTTGATATTTTAGGCCTGTTTCCAGGATTTAGTGGGGTGAGAATGAGGAGCGGTCTGAAGGGCTGCATTTTTTAGTGCTATCAGATGGCGCGTTAAAAAACTGCCACTTTGCGTTGCGTGTTTGGCAAAGCTCTTTGTCCATACACTACAAAAGTTATTTAGTCGGATTGCGTGGCAGATACAGTGCTTTTGAAAAACAACAACAAAATGTATATATTTGACTCGGCGTGTGGAGTGGCTGTTTTTTCAACGTTCCACGCCATAAACCAGGAAAACTCAGTAGTATAAAGAGAGTGAATTTATACCAGTATAAAATTTCTGTGTTGTTAAAATGACGGAAAATTTAAATGCTGCAGTAGTTTGTGCGATGAAGTTTGCCCTTCTAATTATAAAGCTATGAAACTTATTGGCTCTGGCAGTAATATTAGCCGTGTTCCTTTTCTACTTTTAAGTACTCCGGAGTAAAAAATTAATGGAACACAAAATTTGTAGATTTGAGTAAAACGTATGAATTCTCTGTGAGAGCAGGAGTAGTTCCAAGTAAATACGAGTAAAAAAGAGCAGAAAAGGAACACCGCTAAGAGCAGAAAAGGAACACGGCTATTATTATAGTGCAGATTGAAGTACAATTTGTTGTCTAAGACAATACTTAGGTCATCAGCGTAGACGAGATGTGAAATATTGACTCGGAGATGAAGTTATTAAAAAGAAGAGGGCCTAGGTGACCACCCTGAGGAACACCGGGAGTTACTTCAATTCCGTTGGACAGAAATCCTTGAAATCTCACAGCTTGTTTTCTTTCGTAAAGATATGATTTTATCCAAGGGTAGGGCCAGAGATTCAAAATTTGAATAGTTTTGCAATTAAAATGTGGTGGTCCACTCGTTCAAAGGCGTTTCTGAATTCCGTATAGACAATTTTATGGCCGCTATCCATAGCACAACGTAGTTCGGAGATTAGAACCTTAAGATTTCAGGTGGTCGAACACACTTTTCTGTACTCATGTTGTTGTTCGTTAAGGTATGCGTCGAAAAGGGGCAATCATGTCGGAGACCGAAATGAACTATCAGCCTGAGTATAATATGTTTTACAGATATTCCTACCTCTACATTTTAGATTACGATTTTTAGAATTATTAATTTTGTCTGCCATTTTCATAAACACCTAAACAACCATCAACACACACTACACTCCAAATGACACGCCACTTTTGTAATTTTTCCATGTGTGTATAGTTCAAAAGAAAAACCGTAAAATTGAGTGTCAAATGGAATGCAGAAAAAATTGGCGTGTGATGTTGACCATACACGATGGCAAAAACTGCGTTCGCCTGTGTTATGGGACATAGCGAATCTCTTTGTTCTTATTTAACTTCTTGATATCAATATAAAAAATTTCACTTTAAAATTTCGAAAAAAAAAATTTAATTTAAAAATATACCACTTTCATTGTTTATTTGTTTTGTTTTATCCATTATATAATAAAATTTAACAACGATTTACTTTTTATACCATTTTATAGTCTATCACAAAAAATTTATAAAGAAAAAAATATAATAAAAAAATTTTGTTTATTTCAATGAAATAAGCTTAATGTGCTAAACAAATAATTAATAATAATAATAATTAATTAATTAATTAAGTTTAATAATAATGATTTAAGTATTGTAACAAAAAAAGACCCACTGGTAAGCCTTGCTCAGAATTACAGACTATGAATTTCCGCGCAATTAAACCACCAAAAAAAAAGAAGTAAAACGAAGATGTTTTGTTTAAAGAAAAAAAAAAAATAAAGTTTTAATTATTTAAAAAAAAACAAAAATAAAGAATAAACTACGAATATTATGGTACATAATAGAAATATTTCGTGTTTTGTTCTTTTTTTTATGTATAGTATATATATATATTTACAACCATAAAAATATTTTAATCTAAAGAAAAGAGACAACCTATCTTACCCCTAGGATAAAAGTAGAGAAAAAATAGATATACAAAAAAATACAATTTTCTTTATTTATAAAAATATTCCCTAATTTATAAGAATCATCGATAAGTAAGGACATAAGGACCAGACAATTGCAGCAAAATAGATTTTGGGGTTTGGAGTTCTTTTTTTTGTGTAAAATAATTATTTGTGGAAAAAAAATTACATATTTTTTCCTAAGCTTGTGTAAAGGCATAATATTTTAAACAGAGCTTGAAAAAACGAGTACATATGGTATTATATTTATTGCGCATGCCTTTCGTCCTTATATTAACTTATTCCTGACGCATAGCTTAAATGTAAAGATCCATGTATAGACGTATGTACGTGTGCATGTGTAATTATTAATAAGGATTGTAGTTTTCTTGTTTGTTGCATCAAGTTTACTTTTAAATAAATTAAAATTACTTTTTTCATAAGCACCAAAGTTGTGTTTTTTTTCATGAATTTGTTTGTTATAAGTGTTTTTTTTTCTTTATAATATTATTGGTGTGTACAAATCGTATTCTCGACTTTAATAAATTATAAAAAAATAATCTCGAATTCTGTCTTCCGTCTTCTGTCGTCTTTTTTATTAACTTTTAGAATGTTATTAATGGATTCAATTATGTAAAATCTTATGATTCCGACAACCAAAAAATAACAGTAGAATTATTTTTTTTTATCTGAAATAAGATTTTACTAAGAGAAATCTTGAAAAAATTTTGACGATAATAATTATCCTTAATCAACACCGAAGTATATTTAAAAAAAAACAAATTTGATTGTAGTAAATAACTAAGTGGTTCGAGAATTTGATGTAGATGGCATACAGCTTAAAAATTAGCTTTGTTTAATAGTTTTCTTCGTCTTGTGTTTAAATTATTTTCAAAAATTATTATTTTTTTTTGTTGTTTTTAAATTTTTCTTACAATTTGAACTTTGTCTTAACTATTTTTTATTTTCTTTTGATTTTTTCTTTGCTAAATCTACAGATGCTGTTGCAAGGTAATTTGATCCTTCCAAATGCAATGTACTTTGGCGATGTGAACTTCTAATTAAACAGAATACAGCTAGCACAAGTAGAACAGCACCAATTACAAAGAACAGGATCATAAGGATAAGGCGAGCTTTTGGAGGAACTGTTGTTGCCAATTTCATGAGATCTGTTATTTCGGTTGGTAATCGCTCAATACCCTCCTCAAACCATAATATTGGGAATATAATATCTGGGAAGGTAGCGACTTGCTTAATGTCAATTACTTGACTTACAGCTAAATTAATTTGGACTCTAGCTCTGGCAGCCATTGATGTTCCCATATCCTTAAAATTAAAAAAAAATGTATTAAATATAAAATTCCAAATTATTTTAAATAAAACAACTTACTGGTTGAACATCAATATAAAGTTGATGCTTCTCCTTTTCTGGTGGGGAAATACCTTCAACAGCAAGTCTGTAGCTCTGATCAGCAAGGTAGAAATGTGGAAAACTCAACAAAATTGGTGAATCTAAAAAAAAATAATATTTGTACCCTTCTAAAACAATTTAATAACTAATAATTACCAAATTGACAAAGGGAAACATTAAAGAAACCATTTGGTGCACATGGCGGACCAGCAGGACAGAAGCACATATTATCTGGATTACTTTCAACATCAGCGAATACATTTTCTGGTGGTGTAAATCTGAATGCCTTAACACCGCTATCTGTCATAATTTCTTTTTCATATTTTAATGGTAACATCCTGCAAAGATCCTTGTCGTATATATGTAAAGTTGTGTCGTGTGTGATGTGTGGTGGGAAAATTGATCCATCTGATCCATTTAGACGATTGCATGCTTCACTTGACCAATGTGGTAAGTGTGATTTTCCATTGTATTTATCGATAATACCAAATTGTCGAATATCTTTTACTCCAGTAAACATAGTTACACGATCCTAGAATTTTAGTTTTTGTGTTAAAAGTTTGATAATTGATATTGATAATTTTGTAATTGACAATGTCTAAAAATAAGTATAACATAACTTTCGAATCAAACAGAACTCGAATATTTTTTTTTAAATAAGCATGTCTATATTGGATTAACAATAGAATTGAAATTTGGTATCTCATAAGTGAAGACGCGAAGAGAAATACGAAGGGTTCAAATGAGAAGAAAAAAGAGTTTACAAGACGGAAAAAGGAAGCCTGGGAGAGAAATCTCGTTTGTGAGCTAGAACATTACAAAGACCGGAAACCGACCCAGGTGCGGGAGTTCTATCGAAGAGTCCGTGATATGACGCGATTCGCATTACGCTGCATATACTGCAAAGGCAAAAAAGGTCACCGATTCTAAAGGCATCTTGGAGCGATGGGAATCGCTAATTCAGGAACTGCCGCCATCAAGCTTAGAAGAAGTGACTAGAGCCATAAACCGGTTCAAAAACAACAAGGCCTCTAGTGCAGGTGGCATACCCGCGGAGCTGGTTAAATATGGAGAGCGTACACTACACCAAGCGATTCATGAATTAATTGTGCAAGTATGGGAGAAGAGATAGATGAAGTAGAGTGGAAAAAAGACATACTATGCCCATGGAAAAAAGACATACTGTGGCCAATACACAACAGCAGGAGATATGACAGCGTGTACCAATCATCGCGGTATAACGTTGCTAAGTACCGCGTATAAGATATTCTCCACTATCCTACAAAACAGGATTGTCCCATACCCTAGAAACATCATAGGCCCAATACCATTGTGGCTTCAGCTCTGGCAAATCAACAACTGATCAGATAAGGCAGGCTATGGAAAAATATCTAGTTTCAAAGCTCAGCCCAACACCTCTTCATACACTTTAAGGCCGCCTATGATATATAGCACTTGCGGCAGGTATGTCAGACAGTCTGCTGAATGTGACTTCATCACTTTGCTGAATAAGCTTTATGGCGCCAGTGTGTGCCTTGGGTGGTTTAATAAGCTTTATGGTGCAGGTCCTGGGTGGCTAAATAAGCTTTATGGTATGGGACTTGGGTGGCTGAATTAGCTTTATGGTGCTAGCAGGTTCCTTTGATGCGATGCGGCGTGAGCTCTTGCGGGGGTGTGGATGGGACTGAAATATTGCGGGGTACAGGAAGGGGGCTGAGGTCTTGCGAGGGCCTAGGCCTTAGGTTAAACGCTTGCATTCATGCAGGGTATGGCCCGAAAATAGTTTGAAGTAATTACTTATTTTTGTCTTGTGGGCCGCATAAGATGTTTAGACGGCCGGCAATATAGGATGGTAGGTAATTTTAGGTAATATTCGAGATGGTAAAATCCTGTTTCTTCAGCCAGCCAAGAAAAAAAATGACGCCGTTAAGATTATTCAGAAAAGTGATCACGTCACATTCAGCGGACTGTCTGGAACACCTGCCGCAATATCTACTGTCAGAGTAGAACTCTAGAAAGCCATGAGAATTCGGCACGCTGCACACAATGCCGAAAAGTTGGCCAAAAGTCCCTAAAATCGATCTTTGATTTGGGGACTTTTTGGGTTTAGTTATGTAGGTTGGTACCTAAGGTATTAGAAACAGCGTTTTATAACGGTCAAACTTGCATGGGGGGCTCCCGGGAGCCATTGTTACGTGAGCGTCTGGCACACGAGAGCCTCGGCGCGGTACATAGTGAAACGGGGTTTTTTGTGTTAACAGTGACCTGGAATCGTTTGAAATGGCTTCTGCTAACGAAAGTAAGTACTTTTAAACGTTATTTCATATTGACAATCAATTTTCTTAATTATTTTAGTAATGTACATTCAAAACAAGTTTATTATAATTTCCCGTTGTAAACGTCAATGTTTAAAATTACATTACTCAATAGTCCCACGACATCCCACTCTCTAACAAGATTTGTCGCATTCTTGAGATCTTTCTCTATAACTTGGAAGCTTCAAAAGTTGCCCCAGTTTGTTCCGATTTGTTTAATTTAAATAAAATTTCATAAAATTCTGGCCATTTTATAAGAACTTTGTCCGCCATATTGGATCCGCCATTTTGTTTTTTAAATTTTGAGTAGCAATTCGTAATCAGCAGACTCGAAATACTCTTCATAACAAATTTCTTAAAAATCTGACCACTTTATAAAAATTTTGTCCGCCATATTGGATCCGCCATTTTTTTGTTTTGAGTGAAGATTCGTAATTAACGACCTCAAAATACTATTTGTACGTAATTTCATACAATTTGAATAACGTCTACATATTTTGGCCACCTTTTCGGGATTTGGAACCACTGTGCGCCGGATAAACCGACATGATTATTTAGAATGACCAAGAACAATGTGACAAGACAGGTAAAAATATCCACAACACTGTCCAGGCCAATAATAGCAACATGCTGCTAAAAGCCAACAAAGGCTACTATAGCTGTCAAGGCTACTTAGTCTGTCAAATCCAAGCATCAAACTGCTATAACCAAACTGCTGCTTTATAAGACGATGGTCTTAGCGGTACTTGCATATGAATCCGAGACTTGGGGACAGCAAAATGTCTCCCTCTTAGCCATGTTCGAGAGAAAAATCTCTAGTACCTGCTTGGATGGTCTGCTGCGGTAAGATCTATGTGGTGCAACAGCGGGGAGACGCAACCTCTGCTGGAAGAATGGCGTAGACCACGACGCCCAGAACTTAGGTATGCCAAATCGGATGACATCAGCTCAGAATCGGGACCGGTGAAGTTGAGTTGCGAGAGGCCAGGAGCGGATCCTGGTTGTAGAGCCGCTAAAGAAAAATGTAGAGTCGGAAGATATGAGAAGTTTCTAAAAAAATTCTAATGTGACAAACTAAAAACAACGCAGGGTTAGAATTTTTACTTAACAGAGCTATCTATTAATCCCTTCTTATTATTATAACAAAATCCCCATTTTAGGGATCGAGAGTAGGGTTGCCAGGCCAAAAATAAAAAGGACGGACACGGCGTTACATTTAGCCGGACATTTTGCCTTCAAAGCCGGACTACCCATTTTAAATAGAAAGAGAGTCAGTTAGGTATTTTCAATCATTTATTAATAATCTTATGTCAAAATAAACTAAATATTCTTCATTAAACAAAATAAACAATAATCTATTCTTCTTGGACGGAAAATTGGTAATTTCATTATACTCTCTAAAAACGAATCAGTAACTATTCGCTAGTTTCCAGTGAAAATTAACTGGTTGAACCATTGGTTAGTCAACCAATAGGAAATAGTCAAATTTCACTGATTGAACTAGTGAAATTTACAAAAAAGGAGAAACAAGCTTTTTTCTAACGCTTTTCTGGATAAACCAGTGAAATTTTTACTAATTAATTTTTAGAGAGAAATTTTCACTGGTTCAATCAGTAAACGCCAAAGTGAGACGCCAATGCACTGTTTTTCCAGTGAAATTATTGTTTACTGGATGAACCAGTGAAATTTTCACCGGTTCATTTTTAGAGAGTAGTCCGGGAGGCAGCGTTGCATTTTGGATGATCATTTCAGGTCGCTTAATTTTTTTTGTAATTGATAGTTTAGATAAGGCTTATAACAGAAACAAGAGTCAGCCACCAGAATCGTGGTGCGGGTAGTGGGGTGAAAATATACATATTGTCACGATCAGCCCCACTACTACTCACGCAGCTGACGCTTAGATCATCAACTTACTACCCGAAAGGAATAATTTCCAAAATGAATCAATTGGCATGAAATGACCAGGTCCCTTGCAACGCTCACTCCGGGACTACTCTTTTATTAGTCCGGGATGCAGCGTTGCAAGTTACCTGGTCTGCTTAAATCTTTGTGTGCAAAACACAGAAAAGCTTTCGTACTGTACGTACTCTTAAATGACCAGAGGGACAATCGCTTTAAATCCGGACAAGCCGCTTTAAATCCGGACACCTGGCAACCCTAATCGAGAGTCTAAGAGCTGTTTTAGACGGTGCGCTTCAGCGCATGTGCCTCACGAACGTTTGGGGATGAAGGGAGGAGTGGGAATGAAGAGGTACCACCCCACTTCTCCCTTTATCCACAAAGTTCGTGAGGCACATGCGCTGGAGCGCACCGTCTAAACCGGCTCTAAAACTAAATGAGATCTGAGGAAAGAACAAAGATATTTGTCCAGAAGACACAGTCGGGCAGGATTTGTCATGATTTGGGGAGCTATAAGATAATCCATCTGGAAATTATAGAAGGGAGCTAGACTGGATTAAAACATAAAGGACTTCTGGAACGAACAAAACCAAAATTCCATCAAACCATGAACGGAGGAGATCGGATATTCCAGCAAGATCATGCCCCATCCACACGGCTAGAATCGTCACGAACTGTTTTGTGGAACAAGATGTTGGGGTTCTAGGCTGGTCCTCGCTGTCAGCGATCCTTAACATAATTGAAAACTTATGGGGATCTTATCTTACTGATATTCATTTTGCCTGAGTAGGAGTCATAAACTTAAAAGAGCTTACGTCAAAGGATACCGCACAAATGCCATATTTATACCTAAACCTATCCTATTGCATTTAGTCAACTTTGAGACATATTTAGATTGTACAGGTACAGGTACATAACCTGCACGCATGCCGCGCCAAACTTTATCCCTCTCAAGCTCCACCTAAAATTAAATCATAAATCTGTCACGGGACACCCTCAATGATTGATGATTTGCAATCAATTGTCATTTTCTGGTTAATAAAATAGAAAAACGCCAACTTCTGTATAGTGAATATAATATGCAAGATCACAGTTCATGTGTAGAATTCTAATTGTTTTTTTTCCCTAAAACAAGACGTCAGACACGATTTTTTCTTGACTAAGCATCATTCGACATGTGCTTCCAATTAAGAAACAGACTTGTATAAATTTCCTACCCAAACATGACGATGCAATATTATTAACCTATTATACATGTCTAAATAAAAATGATTAATTACAGAAAACTGATCCAGCCATATCATAAAGCAATGATGCTCCTTCAGAAGTCAATTAAACGATCAGCAAGTAAGATACAAAAACAACAAAAAAAAGTGGCAGTAGGCCAATGTTAACAAATGAAGTCTACTAACCGGTGATGTGCTATTTTTTCCATACATCAAACCAAATTCTTCATAAGGTAATTTCTGTTCCTTAGGAACAACATCCTTAGCCAATTTCAGTAATGGATCCTCGTATCCCCAAAGTAGCTGGCCAACTGATACCTCAACAAAAGGCTTAATCTTCAGTATATCCATAATACTCGCCATTGCTAATCGCAAGAATCTGCAAATGTTTACGTAAATGAATTAAATTTTTTTTTGGACAAGCCATAAAGACAAGTGGCACTCACCTGGCGGCATGTTTACTCTGTGATGTCGCACTTAACATGGGAATATTTGGCACTATGACGACATCATCCTCGGACCCACTGGACGCATCCTCTTTGAATTTATAGGTCTTCCTTTGATTGAAGCTGAGTGTGCCATTAGGGTTCTCCACAATGTTTACTTTTTCCCATATTTCCCTGAAATTATGATAAAAAAAATTCTTATTTACTAAATGTCCACTAATTTTGTGTGTAAACACGCCAAATTCTACAAAAAAGATACGTTGTCATTTACGTCAACAAATTCTTGTTTGTTTGCCGCAGAGTACACCACAAAAAAAATGTATTCTTTATTTTTTTTTACCAGATTGAGAGAAGTTTCCGCGGTACTTGGAATCTCTGAAACCAGTGTTTATGAACCAAAGGTGGTGGTCGGAATTTTACAATAAATTACACAAGTGTGGAAGATTCAAAATTATTAGTTTCTGGATTAAATTTTTTTATAAGAAAATAAACATTAAGAGACCTTGTGTCAGGTCGAGTTGCAACTTGTTAATGGTGCAGTTAAGATTAAGAGTGGAATTTCTGCCAGCTACGATAACGTTTAAAAATATGTTTATAAATATAATAATTGTCCAATAAGAGAAGCATTGTTTTCGTATCGAATGATTGGACTTATCGTTCAACGCGAATCGAAACCATAAAAGAAGTTTATTCACTTGTCAGAAGCATGCTGTAGAAAATTAATAGCCCGAGAAGTTATGGAAATAGTGATAATAATAAAATTGTTCTTAAGAACGCAATTTGCTTATGTGAAACTCTAAGCTGAGGAGTCACCCATTCCATTGAACTACAAGACATTGTCACGTCTTACATGTCGAAGGATAGGACAGGTTAAGGGAAATCTGGCGGGTGCATGAGGAGACAGAGATGACCTTTGCGTTTGATCTTTTGGATATTTTATGAGATCTGATTGCAAAGAAGTTCCAAAGTCGAGTTAGTTTGATTAAAAACGAATTGTTAGATCGTAGTATGCGCTCAATGTAGGATTACAGAGCGTGTGAGTGCGCCGAACTGACTAGTCTTGATTTGCGCAAAAAATATTGTATTGGTGTCAGGTAAAGATAAAGGACTACCATTTAAGGGGCCTGTGGTCCGAATCCACTCCGTGACATGGTCTTCATCCTTCAATTTCTCCCATGAGCTCTCGTGAACTCTTGATAACTTTCCATCTTTCCAGTCTTCGTTCACGTGGAAGTCGAAGCTTAGGAATCACCCTTTGTACTACCAGTCCATCAAGGCCATCATATAATGGTGCAATGCCTGGTAGTAAGCTCTGCCCGAAAGATAGGAACGGAGAGATGAGTCAGATGGAGCCTGTTTTATGCTGTAAAAGGTGGCGATGAACTTTGCGTTTGAGCTCTTAGAGCCATCAACCCTTTTAAGCCTCTTAGAACACTTGGAGGTGATCTGTTCTACTGGTCTACTGCAGCGGGTAATTTACTTATTGTTACCACACCTAACCAGCATTTCCAGAGCTATTATATCTCTTGGATATATGTATACCTAAATTTTGGAGACAAGTCATGGTCTTTATATCAAAGCTGGAAAACTACCAAGTTCTCGATATAATCTTTTAGATTCAGTCGTTAAGTTGAGAAATTCCTGTAATTCCATCATCTGCCGATCTCCGAAAGATTAAGGTGCCCGACTACCACCCCAGAGGTCCGCGGTTCGAACCTACTTCACCCTCTCGCTTTCCCTCTTAGCCCGGGAATCTTGCTCTGGAATTTGATAGGGTAGCACCTTGATTTTAACGGTTTTAGATAGGTGGTAGTAGTCTGCGTATACTGATACTTTATTCATGAAAATAGGTCATAGTGTTACAAAAATATAGGATGATATGTAAAACTCTACCAAAAAAACTTCAAAACGCCGTTACGATTTCCCTTCGATTTCTGGGGTGGAATCACGTAAGTTGTTTCTATCAACCTCTTCATACAAAAATTCAAGTGTTACAAAAATTTTTGTTTGAAGAGGTTGATTGAAACAACTTACGTGATTCCACCCCTGTTCACGAGAAAATTTTGGCGTGAAAACTTACACATACACAATTCGCCTTCGCCTACTTTTCTTAATCGCGGGTAGCAAGTGTAATTATCGACACGCACACAGATATCTCCGTGTAAAGACAAGAAAGTTAATCGCGATGTTAAAATGCCAGTGTAGACCTAGATTAACTTCCAAAAGCGGTTTCGCTGCTGCTGAAGGAATACTAGTGTAGATACCCACTTTGGCTGGCTTTACTGCAGCTTCCACGAGGCCACGGAAATGCGGAGATCGAAGAGGCCTGAAGTTAAAATCAATGTCTATAGAGTTGCTATTTTCTCCCTCTGGATGTGATTGTAACATTTGCTTGAATCCTTCTAATTGATCCTTCGCTCACACTAAATTAGTTTCACTGCCACAGTACATATTCTTGGAATGGCAACGGGCGTTCAATGAATCTTTTGAGCGCTCAAATAAATGTTTGTGTTGCGTTTGTAAAAATGTTTGGCCCCAGGTTAGACGAGACACACAATAGTCGCAAGATAGCTTTTGGATAGATTCTGCCAAAAGAAAAATGAGTACTGAGGCACCAGAACCCAGAGACTTTATTCTTACTACAGATTTTGAAAAGTATTAAATACTCTTTTAGTAAATTTTTGTTTTGGTATAGGATTGGGCAAAACCTGAAAACTTTGTATACAGAATTTTAAAGAACTAGTCTATATATATAAAAGTGAAAGTATGTCTGTAAATGTTCAATAGACTCCGAAACCGCTCATCCGATTGGCCTGAATTTTTGTATATAGGGGTTTTCGGGTACGGCGGGTGTTCCTACGCGGTCTATTTTGCTCTATCTCGAACACTTCGGGTGGCTGTAGTGTACCGATATCCGTAACATTCGAACTTTTGTATGGGAGGTACTCTTCGAATTACTGCTAAAGAGCTCAGATCTATATTATTTTGGTTTCTTCCGAAAAAAATACGATTCCCAAAGTTTCAGATCGATCGGTCCAAATTTAAAATGGCGGCCAACACAAAATGGTGGATTACATTTGTCTTTGCAAGCCATTCGGTATGGGTATTAAATGAAAGGGTATGACAAGTAGTATCACCTGATTACTACTATTGGTTTATGGGTGCAGCATAGGCGCGCCGGGTCCCACCTAATAATCTATATATATAAAAGTGAAAGTAGGTATGTCTGTCTGTAAATGTTCAATAGACTCCGCAACCGCTCATCCGATTGGCCTGAATTTTTGTATATAGGGGTTTTCGGGTACGGCGGGTGTTCCTACGCTATCTCGAACACTTCGAGTGGCTGTAGTGTACCGATATCCGTAAAATTCGAACTTTTGTATGGGAGGTACTCTTCGAATTACTGCTAAAGAGCTCAGATCTATATTATTTTGGTTTTCTCCGAAAAAAATACGTTTCAGATCGATCGGTCCAAATTTAAAATGGCGGATTACCTTTTTCTTTGCAAGCCATTCGGTATGAGTATCAAATGAAAGGGTATGACAAGTACAATATTATTAGCTCTGTGGCGTCATTCCAAATTCAAAATGGCGGCCAACGCAAAATGGTGGATTACCTTTTTCTTTGCAAGCCATTCGGTATGGGTATTAAATGAAAGGGTATGACAAGTAGAATATTATTAGCTCTGTGTGGAGTCATTCCAAATTCAAAATTCATATTACCTGATTACTACTATTGGTTTATGGGTGCAGCATAGGAGCACCGGGTTCCAGCTAGTAAAATATAAAGCCAAGTCTTTTCCATGCAACATACTCGTATATACAGTCGTTGCCACAATTATTTGCACACTCGAAATTTCACAGGGCAAAATGGAACGAAAGGCTAAAAATTCCTAAAATTTTCATTATTTTAAATTCAGTTTTATTTTACTGATTCTTCATTATTAAATCTAACTTAAGACATACAACAACAAAACAATAAGTACAGCAAAGCACAAAAACAAAGAAAAAGAAAGTGTTCAAAATTATTTGCACATGTATTCTAAGTGCCAAAATTATTTACACGACTTGGTTGAAGTGTTATAAACCTACGGAGTAATCTAATTTTGTTATTTAGCTAACCATAAATGACGATTAATCCATTACCTAATATTTAGTGCTACCTCCCTTCGCAATAATTATCTCCTCGAGCCGCCTACATATCGAATCTATCAGGTTCTGTAACATTTCAGTAGGAATCGTACTCCAAGCAGATGTGGCATCCTGTCAGGCTTCTTCCGGTGTTTTCCCAAATTTTCCGGGATCCTTAATTTCAGGTAGTGCCATACATTTTCTATTACAGTAAGATCGGGGCTTTGCGGTGGACAATTTAAAACATTTTGCTGAAGATCGGATAAATATTTCGTAACAATTTCAGCTTTTTGTATTGTTGCATTATTTTACACCGCACGATAAAACTATTGCCTATTAAGTTATCACCCGCAAATATCGCAACGTCATTTAAAATCTGCAAATAAAATATGGAGCTCTTCTTCTCCGGGCATTTAACAATTGGGCCAAAACCATTGTAAGTAATACATCGCCATATCATAATTTTACCGCTGTGGGAATGCTGTGTTGGAGTAAAGACTGCTCGATTTTTTTTGTTCTTTTGGTGCGAATAATAAAAATGTTTCGCGTAACTTACGTCCAATAAAATTGCGGTTTCATCAGTCCATAGGATCTGCCACCAAAACTCCATCGGCTTATTCTGTATTCTTCAGCAAATTTCAACCGAAGTTGACGGTTTTTGCTACTAATGTAGGACTGCTTCCGAACCACATAAGCCTTGAGATCTTCTTCTTTTAATCTTCTCCGAACAGCTGTTTTACTAATATTTTCCTTCCTACCAACATTTAACAACATTTTTTATCGTTTCGGATGGGTTTTTTCACAAAGCGAGTTATATTTCTGTCTCTCTTGCAGTAGTAGCCGCGATCTGCCCTTCCTTTAATATTAATAACGCTTCCAAATTGATTGTGCTGGGAAACGTGATAATAAATGGTATGCCGGTGATATTTATATTTTTTTCCTAGTTCCACGGCGGAAACACCATTATTATATTCTGCACGTTTTTCTACTGTTAACTCAATTTTTCGTACCATTTCCAAATTTTAAACACACAAATTTTAAAAACACGAGCTCGAATGATTGCAAAACCATTCCTTTCTTATTTAAATAATAACGGTAAAACCAATCAAAAACTTCTTTGAGCGATTTTTAACATTGTGTAAATAATTTTGGCACCTAGAATACATGTGCAAATAATTTTGAACACTTTCTTTTTCTTTGTGTTTGTGCTTTGCTGTACTTATTTTTTTTGGTGTTGTTTGTCGTAAGTTAGCTTTAATAATGAAGAATCAGTAAAATAAAACTGAATTTAAAATAATGAAAATTTTAGGAATTTTTAGCCTTTCGTTCCATTTTTCGAGAAATTTCGAGTGTGCAAATAATTGTGGCAACGACTGTATGTGATGCTATCTGAAACTACCATAATGCTTTAGAATAACGAATATAACTATGAATTCTTTAACTGATTTGCTTCTTAACATATCAAGCATTTGAAAAAACCGAAAGGACATGGCTAATTTCTGTATGGGCGCTTGCATAGTTATCGAATTGAGTGTACACCAATAATTTTTGGTGTTTCATATTCGTGAATATTGGCACATTAAATTGCTATAAATAAAAAACTCAAAGAACTTGTCATTACAACAGACTAGACGTAAACAGCTTCATTATATGTAGTACAAGTAAATTAAGCCGAAAAAAGCGAAATAGCGGAAATGATTGGGTACAGGCTGAAATTTGGCAGAGAGCTTCCTTTTAGGGTTTTTAATAAGGGCTTATAAGGTCTACCGATTCTCTACCCCTTAAACCCCACTTTTTGGAGTTTTAGGGTCAAAATAAAGTTTTTTGCAAATACATATTAAACGATAAGTCTTATTATAAAATAGTGTTTACAAAGTTTGTTGATCATGCAATCATCTACAAAAAAATATATTATACATTTTCCCGTACCAATCGCCATTCACGAGATATCGCTGTTTTAAAGATTTAAAATAATTATATGCACCCATTCGCGACTTAGTATGTTCAATAAATCCGTTATTGGACTACGTGGCTAATATTTTCAGGGGTGATTCCTGGATGTATTTGGAGAAAAAAATTGTTCTAGAGAGGGGGTCTATCTCCACTATCCTCGAAGATACAGGGTGTTTACGAAAAAAAAAATTATTTTTTACAATTTACTTAAACTTGAATTATTCCTACATTGGGGGATAGCCGCCCCCTCTACAACAATTTTTTTTCCAAACACATCCAGGAATCACCCCTGAAAATATTAACCACGTAGTCCAATAACGGATTTATTGAACATACAAGTCGCGAATGGGTGCATATGATTATTTTAAATCTTTAAAACGGCGATATCTCGTGAATGGCGATTGGTACGGGAAAATGTATAATATCTTTTTTTGTAGATAATCGCATAATATACAAACTTTGTAAACACTATTTTATGATAAAATTTACCGTTTAAGAGATATTTGCAAAAAACATATTTAAACTTTGAATAAAAATATCTCCCGGCGACCGATAGCGTGTCAGTCTCGACAGTTTATGTATAATGATGTTTTTAAGGGGTGTACCAATTTTCAGCAACTTCCGAATTATCTTCAGTCAAAAATCTATTTTGACTGAACTATATGGCGGAAGTTGAAAACAGTACTTTGAATTGATCTTGCATAAAACTGACAAGTTCAGAGAAGTTAAAAATTACGTATTAATTCATTTTTCTATCTTTATTATACAATATATTAATTTTGTATGTGTACATGAAATGTATTTTTTGTCCATGTCCTTTCACATTTAAGCGATATTAATCAAAATAAATCTCTATTATTTTTTCGATACGAATTTTCATGAGTCACTGCCATCCCAAGGTATTATGCAACACTATTATAGAAAATAAATCAAAATTAAGTCACAGATCCAAAGCCAGCACAAGTCATAGAAGTCGTCACCAGTGGATCTAGTGGCATCAGCACGTTTCCGATACTTATTCCATTGCAAAATTCATGTCTGCAAAGTTTTCTTTGTAAATTGCAAAAATACTCCGACTCCAGCTGCAATCATAGACGAAGGCGTCCCAAACCGGGACTATCATCAACTCTTGCACTAGAGTCGTGCAACATCAAGAACCGGTACCAAATGCATCGTTTTCTTTAACACATGAAGACTGCAGTGCAACTCTATAATATGGCCTCAGGGAGGAGGAGACTTCAATCTATACAAGTGCTGCGCTTATAGCTTTGCATTCCATCGTGGTCAAACCAATATACGTGAACCACAGCTTAAGTGCATCGCGAGTGCCTAGAGACATGCGCATGAAGCTATGTAGAAATAAATTGAGGACAGGGTGAACTGAAGGTTTCGCCAAGATTTGATTCCCGGATTTTTCCATCCAAGAAGCAGAAAGTCCACAATATAACCAAGGAAAGGTGTGCGAGTGTTGCACTTGCCAGAAAATTGGTGGTTTTGGAGAGTTTTATTATCGTGTCCATATAATCCCAAGGAACTCATTGTAATTATTTAAGATCTTGTGAAAGGTCAACGACTTTACTGATACTAAAAGAAGGTTATTGACTACGAACTATTTTTTATGGAGATTAAGTTCTTGCCATTCACTAAAAGTAAAATCGTCCTATTAATGCTGGCCTTTGGAGTTTTATTATTTTTCAAGTTCAAAATTTGTAAACAATTTTCGACGAGTACAACTTTCTGATCTCTGAAAATAACTATAAAGCACCTTCTCAATAATCTGGACACACTACTAGCCACGAGTTCCTAAATTGAAAAATTATTGTATTAATCTCCGGACGATCCGATCTCGAATCCAGTTTCATGACCTTCACTTAACCTTGAATCAAAGCTCTCTTTGGGGACTTTGGTGTTCTGACGATGAACTCTAGAGCTTAACTTTAACAAGTTCGTTGGAAGCCACAACTTTTTGTTTAAAACCACCAAAGACCAGAGCAATTATCATTAGGTCCGGATTTGAAGAGAGTTTCCTATCTTCTTTCCTCTACCCATGTCTCCACTATAACAAAAAAAACAAACTGGTCACAAACATTGGCACAAAAAAATTTAGTTAAGAATCCAATACAAACTTTCCATTGGCTTTCAAGCACCACAGGAATTTTGAAGGCAGATTAACAACTCCAAAAACGACTCCAAATAATAATTGGAGACTGTCAAACTCAACTTAAGACCACTTTACTAGTTTTAGGACCTCTAAGTAAGTATTCCATTCCACTAAAAAAAATTAAGGAAATTAATAAAAATTATGAAGGCGACCTTTCGAAGTACTCAACACCAAAGTCAAGTTCTCAGCGGCAAATTTTCGCTGAATAACAATTTTTAATAATATTATTGCTGTGAGCGAAAATTGTCGTCAAACTGCTTCTTTGCCATTCTTTTCAGACCAATTAGAATTTGTAATTACAAAATGGTTTTTAAATAAAATGTTGAAAAGTGGCGTATTAAGACAAATAAATAAATCTCAACCGGTTTTTATTTATTAGTAACAAATTTTTATGGAATTTTTTTCTCTGTTTTAAACTCTGGTTTTGGTTTCATATTTGTTCGATGGAGAATTGTTTTTTGTAGAATGCCAAGATTTATTAATGTTACAAATTTCCTATGGCAGTGGTTTCAGGTTTTCGCAGCAAATATCAAAAAAATCCTGTAAAATATTGCCGTTTTTTAGTAACCGAAGCAATTTTTTATACAGACAGCAGCAAGTTGTCTCGAACAGGAATTTAAGTATCTACAGAATTGAAACGGAAATTGACAACTAGTTGAAACACGAATAAGACTCGTGATTCTTTAGTTCGTTCCATAATATGTAGAAGAAGGAATATAGCTATAGAAGTAGTTAAAAGTATCAAACTCGCTCGACTCCGGTGCAGTAAACTTAGATCTTGTGAGTAAAGAATAACCCCCTTGGAAACCTCCACTGTCGTCATCAAACAGTGGTGTAGATGAAGGCGCCTAGAGTTTTTGGACCACAAACTGGATGACATCGGCTCAGAATGGGCTGTTTCACACGAGACGACGGCAAATCAACAAAATCTGCTGTCATCGTCCATTCCCTTTTGAAATTTAAAGAAAAGTCGTACGGGCTTTCACACGGGCCAATTTTTCCAACCAACTGTACGTCAAAACGCTTTATAGTCTAAGCTCCCATGACAAAAAAGGTACCCCATTTAACACCACAAAATTATAAAGTGAGAATGGCTGAAAAACATGTAAAAAATATGTTACGCCCGCCAGACTAGTAAAAATTTGTTAATTGTTATTTTTTATGAATTTTTGAATTTAGCTAAAAAAAATGATTTGTTTTCCGAAACTGATATTCTAATATTCTAAATTAATATTGTAGATCCCGTTTATATACTCAAATACGTTTTACATCAAAAAATTGATGCTGCGCATTTAAAACTCAGTCTGACAAGTTTATTAACGAAAAGTGTCAGCCAGACAAGTTGTAATAGATAGAAGAGAGGTGTTATGTGGGGCATTTTTATAAAAAAAATAATTTATAACAAAAGGTCTGTCAGAAGTTAATTAACAAAAATTGTCAGCCAGACAAATTTTTTCAAAAATGGTTCATTATTTACTACAAATTGTATAAATTTCAAGGAGGTGTTTTGGAAAGAAAAATCATTTTTTAAGCTAAATTCAAAATTTCATAAAAAATAACAATTTACAAATTTTTACTAGTCTGGCGGGCGTAACATGTTTTTTACATGTTTTTCAGCCATTCTCATTTTATAATTTTGAGGTGTTCTATGGGGTAGCTTTTTTTTCATCCCTACACAATTAGCTTATTGTTGCTTTTATTGTAATTCTCTTTTGTGTACTTTCCGAGTGAAACAAAAAGTAATTTCCCTTCCTTTTCTTTTCCCAGCAAAAGGAACAAAAAATAACAACCACACCGCTGTCAAAAAGTCGTATCGAAAATCGTGTGAGAAAGTTGGATGGGAAAACTTTCCCTTACCATCGTCCTCTTTCACCCTCTGCTCCAAAAATGAGGTTCCAGTAAGATTTCTGTTGCTTGGCCGTCGTCCCTTGTGAAGCAGGCCAAAGTAGGATCAACCGGTCCTAAGAGTCACTGACCGCACTGATTGCACTGTAAGCAAGACCTCAATCTCACCCGAATAAAAATAAGTCTCGTCCGTTCATACCCTAAAACTGTATGGCCCAAATGAGGCACGGCACACCAGAGTAAAAATTCTACCGTTTCAAATGCAGCCCGCTACAGGCACGTACTCTGCAAAGAATTTCTCGGAGGCTCGCTTTCTTGGACCATTCTCGATTCGAAAAATGCTGGCGAAGGGTACGAGAAAAAGATTCAAAACGCAAAATGAAAGCTTTCCTGGTTGATTTGTTTCTCCCAAAGCCTTCATGCTGTAGAAAAATATTGAGAGCTGATTTCCCCTGAATGGGACTTCAAATCTCCAAATTACACTAACAACATAACGTCGTTTCACCGATTTGAAGTCCTATCAAGTCAACGATTTGTGTGAAAAGTTTGAGCCTTTGACTTGTTTTGCTCGGAGGAGTGATTTTCGGCGCAGAAGCACGAGAAAGCGATTCGATCTCTTGCTCCGCTTTTATTGCCTTCGAATTCGTTTACGAGTCGTTAACGAGTCCGAGATCGAAGCAAGCTTTTGCTTTTGGCAAATGGTTCACGAATCGTTTCCGAATCGAAATGTTTGCAGGGTATCAATAAAAGACGCACCGAATAGTACAAACGAAGCATGGTTCACTCACACTTTTTAGAAACCAAGGGAGCAAAATTTGAGCTTTGAGACGACGTATAGGACGAAGAAAAAGGCAATTATCTTGGTGACCATAAAAGGTGGCATTAGCATACTCAGCAGACCCTTTCTCGTTCGATTGCGTAGGTTAAGCAGCACTGGATGTAGAGTACTTAGTTGGGGACCACTTGGAAAACCGACACTCGTGTTTGAAATGGTCGATTATGAAATCGTTCATTGAATTCATATTTGTAACAGAAGGGTGCATACCAGCATTTTTAAATTTTTGTACCTGTAGCGAAAGCGTGTCATAATAGTACGGAGCGCATTTGTTCGCTATGCGAGCTAGTTATGGGGCATATATGCTTCTAAAAATGGAAGTACGTCGGTACTCGGTTTGCGCGTGAAAAAGCTTATTTGAGGACCGTATCTAAGTTGTGGAGACAGTTTGACAGTGGCTTAGTTTCTTTAGTTACATTGTGAAACTTCAATCTATTAAATCATGTGGAACCCAAACGCTAGTAACGATTTTTTATCCAGCTTTGTGCTAGCATTTATTTTTTTAATATTCCGTCTCTTGCAACATTCCTAGGTTGTGGGAGTGATACCGCAGCCCCACATGGCCAATCAAACATCCCACCATCAGCCCAAAGTCCGTCCTCATTAAGCCAAAGGGTCTTAATAGTTCTTTAGTCTGTCTAAGAGCTGGGACTGATTCAAAATATGCTAGGTTCAGTCCCTTAACTAAGTCCTCCATTAGGGACTTGGAAGTGGACAATTTTCCTGGCCAGACTCTAAACTTAATTTTTGGTAGCTTTGAATTCCACAGGATTTGTGCAGCAGTAATCGAGAATGGTCGATTCAGACTTAAGTATGCGATCATAATGACAAGCTTTCGATCTGGCAAAAGCTTGTATTGCATTATCCAAGGCGTAATACTAACGCAGAGAACCGTCATTCACCGTATTTGCTTAGTGGGCTAGAGGGCATTAGGAGCTGGGGTGGCATTACAGAAGTTCTGTGCTCTTTTATATCACGGAAATTTGTATGCTTTACTCTCTGTTGCACCAACGTGGATTCCAGACAGAGAGAAATACATACAAATTTCTGTGCGATAAAAGAGCTCCAATTTGCGTTTTAGAATATAAACGGGCTTTTATAGGTTTGAATTTATATCCTATCCCCAATAAAAATCAGATTCACCCGTTCTTAGCCTGAAGCAGGCACACACAACATAAAAACGCCTGCGTGGAACCCGCAACAGGCTCGGTACGCCTGATTTAAAATAGGACTCGCCGCACTTAGCATGATACAGGCACAGTACACCTGAGTAAAAATAAGACTCGCCCGCACCTAGCCTGCAACAGGCACGGAGAGCATGGCATCCGCAACAGGCACGTAAGTAGGTAGGAGCGGCAGTCCCGTCCAAATTGTAGGGTGGCAGACAATTGGCGCTAAGGTGCGCCGTTTTGTAGCCGCACTCGTGAAAACTTTTCCGTGAAAAGGAACAGTATGCTATAGACGGAGAGCCAGTGCCAAAAAAATTGTTTGAATTTACTGAGCCTAGTTTTTTTTATAGGTGATTACAATGGTTGTGTACGCAAACATACCGCGGTCAATCAAGCGAAACTGAGAACCGGTGTCTCTGGAACGCTATCAAAGATGTCGTACCTGCCGAGGTAATAAAATTAATTTACTAAGGCTGAAAATTGTTCTACAACTTGTATATTGTATATAAATAAAAGTTGTGATGGTCAGTCAGCTGAATATGGGGACGGAGCTGGTCAGTCGGCCGCAATGTATCTGCAAAAAATAAAAAATTCAAACAGTTTTTTTGGCGCTGGCTCTTGGGCTACTAGAGATTTAGATCATCCAGTCAAATTTAGGTACCAGACCAAATCTCCGATTTTAAGTTTGGAAACATCCCCCAAATCATTCAAGAAGAGGCTTCCAAATACGTGGTGCCTGATATTGGCCAGAGTTGGGCATTCGCAGAGAAAATGTTCAGTTGTCTCATTGGCCTGTTCGTCTCCGCAACTGCGGCAGTGGGTGTTATGCGGAATTATCAATCTGGCTGCATGTTGTCCAATTGGCCAGTGTCCCCGATTCCAGCAATATCCTCGTGTTGCATCACCAAAAGGTCTCGCGATCTTTGTTTGCTATAACAAGGCCAAGTCTTCCTAGGCTTGTAACATGATGATAAGCTTCTCCATCTGGAGCCAGCTACTGAGAGAAAGTCCATGGAGATGTCTCTCTTTAGAACGCACAGAGGCTCCTGTACATTCTCCACCGGTGTGTCTGCGAGAGTGGTCCCCGGTCTGGCCAATTCATCTGCCTCGTTGCCCTCGATGTTCTTGTGACCCGGTACCCACTGTAGAGTGACCCTGTACCTCCGGCCAGGGAATACAGCTCATTCACGTACGCCTGAGTAAAAATTCTACTTTTCCAAATGCAGCCCGCTGCAGGCACGAATGGAATAGTCCAAACGAAGCATGGTACACTCATACTTTTTCATACTAAAGGGAGCAAACTTGAAGCTTTAAAATTTGTATAGGACGAAGAAAACGGGAAAGTATCTTGGTGACCATAAACGGTGCCATTAAGCATATTCAGTAGACTGGTTCTCGTTGGATTGCGCAGGTCAAACTGCATTGGACGTGGTTAGTACTTAGTTGGGGAACCGCTTGGGAAAACGAAACTCACGTTTGGAATAGTCGATTACGACTTTTTTTTTGTTTTAGATTTTTGCATTTTTCTAATGTATCCACGAATATTGGTATTCAAGAGAGTGATTGAAAGAAAGTGGTTAGGGTGGTTCAGCCTCGATCGCCAATATCATAAGGCCCCTGAACACCATCACAGAGATTGGGGTTCGATTCCTAGCAACGGTATAGTTCTTCATCTTTCATCTCTTACTACTAGTTTTCTTTTTCCATAACAATTCGTTCGTATTTCTTAAGCCATAACATGTGTAACTTTAAGCGACGGAGCCATTTCCGCTACGATTGTTGAGATTAGCATTCTGTCACTCTCTAATTCGACCAGATTTAGGTTTCTATGATAGAATCTTTAGGAATACAACGAGATCATTCTTCTGAGCTCTAGTTTTACACATAAAAATTGCGAATAGACGATTAGAAGATCTGGAATGGAAGTTATTGATACATTCATTGTCTTTACCTTACAAGAACAGGCAAATAAACCCTTTGATCTGAGAGTTATATTAATGGAGTTAAAGTGGAATCAAAACAAAATGTTTTTATAAGTTTTTGTTCTAGAATCTAGAGGAATGAAAAAGAGATTATTTCAGAAAATTGGAAGAAATTATCAAATGTCATATGTGCGAGTATTTGACTTATTAAGTTCTACTAAAATACATTTTTCGAATTATTCTAAATGTTCCTCAAAAATAAAACGAAACGTTGTTTATGAATCAATTTTAAAGGTATTTTATTATTAACAATGCAATCAATTAATAAAAAAACCAATCCATATGTTAAAACGCCAGAAGGTTATGAACAACAAAAAAAATTATTAGTCCAGCATTTTTTTTTAAATTGTTCGAATGCGATATTTTTGCATATTTATCTTTTATTATTAAATAAAAATTTTTTAGCCCAGTTTGATATTCAACCGAAAAAAGAAATGATAAAGCCAATCCCATCCATCATAATGACCTACATACAAATCAAAGCATAGAAATTAGAAAAAAAAATAATGATGAACGTCGAGTCTTCGAAGAATGTGTTGTTGTGTTTTTTGTTGTATCATGTACATTACAATAAGTTAAGCATTGAAGAAATCATCATCGTCATCATCGCAGGCAACTTTAACTTACTTCCCATTAAGTAGGTCAGTTACCTGGTTTCAAGCTGCTCACGTTTGTTACTTTCTTTTTCAACGCTCTCAGCAATTATACAATAAATTTCTTGCATGAACAGCACACGTTGATCCAAGCATGTTCGGGCGTCTTTTGGTTCAATGAAATGATGATGGAAAAATTGTCGAGAATAAGCATAAAAGTCAGCCCAAAAACCCAGAGAGCAATGCATACTACAGCAATACGGCATTCAGGTAAAGTAAAATACTCGCGCGCACATTAACTTGCCATGTATTGTGGCTTTTCAGTTGGGCTAGTGTACCTGGGGTTTATGCAGGTGAAGTGGGTATGTATTAAAATTCATTTAATCATGCGCGTACTACACCAATGCATGTACTCTTGCACCAGCCAACCTGTACCTGTTGTATGGAATCTGGCACGGTTTAGCAGCATAGGTGAAGTTGATTACAGCGAAGACATTACAAAAATAAAAACGCGTTTCTGTGTATTTTAATTAAAGATAGCAGCAATAAAATTTATAAAATTTTTAATATTATAAATTTGCAAAAAAAAACAAAAAATACCAGCAGCGACTTGTTGTTTTTCAGAGATTCTTCTGGTTTTACCCAGAAAATGCAATAAAGAACTTAATTTATGGAATTCTGGTGTTTCACGTGATTTTAGTAAGGTTAGATTACAGTAGTTAAACACGTTGTCAACATAAAACAGTACCGGTTTTAACAGAAAAGAGAGACTCCTTTGCAAAATAACACAACCAGCGATTTTATTATTTAGCAACAAGCAAACATCACATGCAAAAAAAAGCACGAAGATAACAATCAAATAATTGTGAAATTTTTTTACCCACACTCAATTTAATTTATGTAAGCAAATGAATACTCTCGACCTCATTTGTCTTGTTATAATTGACTTGAGCGCCGATTTTAGCACCTCATTTGATCAATCCCCCGAGAGTCGGATTCAATAAACATCTGAGCCCACGTTTACTCTACTTTTCTGCCTACATGAACGTATAAAAATAAAATATAAAAAATGCTAGACATGTCTACTCCAAAAATATCTCAGACAATGGCGCAGCCTAAGCGCCAGGCATCCATTAAATTATCCGCGTCTATGGATGATAAAAGAGATTAGGCGGCATGGCACCCGAAAATTTCTACTTATTTTTTCCACCAAAAAATCCGGAAAGAAAACTCCTACGGATTTGAGATTGTTATGAGAAATGTAAACGAGCTCCAGTGTGATTATATACCCCACGACTTGATCGGCATCTTCGGCTTACATCAATCCAAGATCGGATTTCGGTGCAATTCTACACAGGTCGATGCTTAAGTATATGGGATTGGCTGAACGACAATCGCGGAAGTAAATCTTGGCAGAGTTGAAGTTACAGAATAATAATTAGTTCCATTAGATTCAATGGGTTTTTTGTTGCTCCGGAGACTGATGGGTAAATGCAGGTATTATATTTTGTTTTTTAACAAAAAGAAAAGAGATTGAAAAGAGGCTTTTGTTGTTGTTAGTTACCTCATTCATAGCTTCATCGAGAAAGATCCAACAGAGATAGTTCTCTTTGCTTAAAACGTCCAAATCAAGTATGTTAAGCTTTGTATTGATGTCATTAAAGGTGGGTTTCTAGTTAAAATTTATGAGTGTGTTTAATATGGATGATTTCTTTTAAGATTGATGTCAATTCTTATGACTACAGAGTTTTCTAATTTAGATTTAATTTGCAAACATGTACTCGAAAAAAATTTAATTAATCATTGTTGTGATAATTCAACTATTTATAAACTATTATTCCGGGCGCTGTGTGACTTAAGAATAGAAGTATGTAGAAATGGTGTCAGAGTTTAATGGTATCCGGAATCATTGAACCACAAAAACTGAGAAAATCAATCTTGTGCATCATCACAGCAAAGGGCGATTTCGGAAACGCAGGACTGCAGTCCTTTGCAAGTATTCAGCTACAGACTTCCAATTGCTGAATACTTTCAAATTACTGCAGTCCTGCGCTTTCGAAATCGCACAAAGTCTGATTTGCCACGTCGAGTTCTAGTGGCGTGTGTGAGTCGAACCGCTGGTGGTGTTAGGCCCTTCGCAGGCTTGTCCATAATTTCAAACCGGTTTTAATATGAGTTCAATGGCCTTCCGCACACTTGTCCATAACATCAAAACCAAAACCGGTTTTATAGGCAAGGGGTCGCAGAGAAGACAACTTTTCTTCCATAATTTTCCATCATTTGTTCACCCAAACATTTTCTGGTTTCACCGTCCATTACACTAACACAACCATATTTTCGTTCTCAGTAAAGCTGCTTCGCTGAGCTTGCACACCACACTACTACATAGGCATTACAATCGTTACACGAAAATGATGGAAAAAAGTGAGTTCCGAGTGTATTATTGAACTCATATTAAAACCGGTTTTAAATTATGGACAAGTCTGCGAAGGGCCAATAGTACACTCGGAACTCACTTTTCTTTATCATTTTCGTGTAACGATTGTTATGCCTATGGAGTAGTGTGGGGTGCCAGCACAGCGAAGCAGCTTTGCCGAGAACGAAAACATGCTTGTGTTAGTGTAATGGACGGTGAAACCAGAAAATGTTTGGGTGAACAAATGATGGAAAATTATGGAAGAAAAACTGTCTTCCCTGCGACCCCTTGCCTATAAAACCGGTTTTTGTTTTGATGTTATCGACAAGTGTGCGGAAGGCCTTAGATATCAGTTCCGACCCCCACCAACCCCTCCACCGGACAAAACTCTCCCCCAAAATGGGTAAATTTTTTTTTTGTAATAGCGCTAAAATATATTTACCCCGTTTTCGAGGATGCTGAACACAATGGGGAGAGTGGGGGGGTTAGAATTTCTATTTGTGGTGCGCAACCCCCCAAGAGGGGTTAAACGCGCTTTACACGGTTTCCCCAGTGGCGGACTAAGCACGTCAGAGGCCCGGGGCGGCAAAGCTGAATGAGGCCCTCAGTCTAAGAAGTCGATGTAATTTTAGAAGCCTTTTATTCAGTTGCCATTTGTATGGACAAGTGTGTGTATATGTTTATTTCCCAGTAGGAAAAGCATTTAATTACCCATCGATTCCGAAAGTCGTACTAAAGGCAAGTGTCCACTATAGAGTTTTTTTCGGTAGAATGTAGAGCGTAGAGTGTAGAGCTCTACCTGTAGTAAGTACTCTACAGCGCTTCTCTACCACTCCACCGCCCGTAGAGTTGATCTAGAGAAATTTTGAGGAGAGATCTACCACGAGCTCTACAGACTGAGTACACTGCAGATGCGTTTTTCTCTACTGTAGAGTCGTATGGTAGAGCGCGCAACTGCGGCCATCAACTTTTGCATCTAATTTCATTTCTCAGTTATTCAGAGATGCGTACGTACATATATTGTGTAAAAAATTTAAAGGAAATTAATAGAAATCAAAAAAATAATAAAATGAGTTTTCCCCAAAAGAAGGGAAAAGAAGGAAAGGAAATGTTGAGAGCGAGATTGGATTGTGAAAAGAAAACAAAACGCTGGAATGTACCGAGAATTATGGAATGAGCTCACGGAAGAAGATACATCTTCATACCAAAATTTTCTGCGTATGTCGTATTCGAATTTCGTTGTTATTTAACACACCGATGCAGTGCCGCGGCTGGCATATGTGCTGGGTGTGCAACTGCACAGGGTCGCGCGTGTTTGGGGCACCGCGAGCGAAGCGAGCAAAACATTTTTGGCAATAAAAATCATTTGAATTCTTTATTTGCATTTTTACTTCAATGAATGGGTCATACAAATCAGCATATGTGTCATATCAGACGAACTCGCATCACACTAAATATTACATGGGGCCCATTTTCCATAATTCTGTCGTGGGGACGGGTCTTTATGACAGAAAATTTTTTTGGAGACTCTGGGTCCCCTCGCTTAATTTTTCCACAGGGCCCCCAATTGTCTGGCCGCGGCACTGCGCCTATGTACAACAATTCGAAGCGCAGTCGAAACGCAATTAAGAATGAATACTGTAGAGAGAAAAACTCGATCAAACATGCTTGTTAGAGCGTAGAGCAGATGTAGAGCTCTACCAAACACAAAAAAATTGCGTATACACTTTATAGTGTAGAGTGCAGAGCGCGTGGAGTGGGTGTAGAGAGCATGTGTAGAGCTCTAGACGGTGTATACACTTCTCTATGCATCTCAACGCGAGAGTTTTCTCTAGCTCTACGCAAAAAACTCTATAGTGGACACTAGGCTTAAGTTTACAAAAACTCCTCTTGCATGATGCAACCGAGATGAAAATGGTCAAGAAGTATTGAAGTATATGTAAGCGATGTAGAGGGTAACGATTCAGTAAAGACCCATTTTAATAATTACATGCTGTACTTATTTGTGTCTACGGGAACATTGTACGCGACCTCCGACTCCAAAGTACCACTTAGGTAGGCACTGCCCTTATTTTAAAAGCCTTGTTTAGGATTTGATCAAGGGAACTTGTAGACATTTGGAGGCCCCAGGAACCAGAGGCCCGGGGCGGACCGCCCCCTCCGCCCCCCCTTAGTCCACCACTGGGTTTCCCTGTAAAGAAAAACACCAACCCTCCACCGGCCAACACTCACCATCGAAATGGGTGAATTTTTTTTGTAATATCAGCGCCAGCAACCATCACAACAGTAAAGGAAACTATGGAACGACAAATTATGGTAATATCCATATCAGTGCCGGCGGATCGTGTTGGGCCCGCGTGGGTAGTCAGACAAACACAACCCCCTCCTCCGAAACTGTTATTTGATAACAACCTTCAAAGGAAAGAAGGTAGGTCACATCATTGTGAATCGGAAGATGGGGACAGTGGTCGAAATCGGCAAAAAGATGGACAAAAGTCGAAAAAACTGAAATAATTGTTTGAAAATAAAGTTATAAAGGTTTTTGGGGTCGCTGATCACGAATTTGTTATTATTTCTTAAAAACACAAAATGGCGGCTTCAAAATGGCGACCATGAATATTGAGCACTATTTTTCAATGAAATTGGGATTGTGTTTTCCAGGTCGCCGAATTTGGTATTATATTTTATTTTATTGGATATGGTAACAGTTTAGCCGCTAGGGCGTTTTGAAGTTGTTTTTTTTTAGAGTTTTACATATAACCCTGTAGTTTTGTAACCCTATGACCTATTTTCGGGGGCCAAATGGTAGTAACGGCCTCGGGGACCTTTGGTGGTGCCGGTACACCAAAGAGATAAGTCCTGAGTAACGCCATCTGCGATCTAAGATCTTCCGCTATGCTACCGAATCCTACCTCCACCTCCACGAAGATGTTGTCCTTACATCGGGTGACCCCTGGATGCTCTTGTCTTTACAAGAGTAACAGACGGAGGAGGGTGAAAGGCGAGTGTTTCGCGCCTCAAAACGAAACTAATACCGGACTGGTCCTCCAGGTTGGGGGTTGGGCGGCAGGCTGACAACCTTCCACCGTTAAAACCCACCCGTCACGAATCCTCAAGGCAGGCCTCGGACAGGACGGACTCAAAGGCAACGACCCAGGCAACGGAATATGGAATTCGATTTTGGAACTTGGAACGTCAGAACGCTCAACAGAACAGGCGCTCTGCGTTCGCTTTTATTATTGCTGGAAAAATACGACATAGCAATCACCGCTCTACAGGAAACTAAATGGACTCAGAGTGGCATTACGGATCACAGAACCCACACGATACTCTCCAGCGGTTCATCGAATGGAAGAAGAGAGTTCGGAGTTGCCTTCATCGTGGAAAAGAAAATGAAATCACTGATTCTGGACTTCAAGCCAGTAAGTAACAGAATATGTACGCTTCGCATCAAAACAAGACTACATAACATTAGCCTCATAAACGTCCATGCGCCCACAGAAGACAAGACGGATGAAGAAAAAGAGGAATTCTACCAAGAGCTAACAAACGCCATCAGATTAATACCGTCAAACGATATTAAAATGGTGCTTGGAGACATGAACGCTAAAGTAGGAAAAGAAGAAGAGTTCCTAGGAATCATAGGAAAGCATAGCCTACACAACGTTACCAATGACAATGGTAGTAGATTGATCGATCTTGCTAGCTCGAACTCAATGGTAGTAAGTTCGACAATGTTCCCGCACAAAAATATCCATAAGATGACGTGGCAGTCACCAGACGGAGTAACAAATAATCAAATTGATCACGTCCTAATTGAGAGAAGAGGGGCCACCAGCATACTGAATATAAGAACAATGAGAGGGGCGTGCTGTGGCTCGGACCACTATTTAGTCAAAGTGAAATTTAGATCCCGTATAGCGACAAAAACACAGAGAGGGCAAACACAACCAAAATACGACATAGATAAGCTAAAACTTGAAGAAAGAAGAGATGCCTATCAGAATGCTGTCGTACAAAACCTGAGAGAAATAGAAGAAGAACAGCCCAACATCAACGACAAATGGGAGCAAATTAAAAACAGCGTAAAGGGAGCAGCAGAAGAGGCACTAGGCTGGGTCACCCGACAGACTGGAATTGACTGGTTTGATCAAGATTGTAGAGCCGCAATAGAAGAACGAAACCAGAGCCACCGGGAGTACATTGCAAGGCCCACAAGAGCAAGGATGGAAGTCTTCCAGCAAAAAAGAAGAACCGCAGATAAGCTCTGCAGAAAGAAGAAGAGAGAATACCTAAATAAGAGGATTCTACAGATACAGGAAGACTTCAATGAAGGGAGAATCAGACAAGCGTACAAAGGAACTCGCCAGATCAGCAATAAGTTTCAGCCAAGAACGGACATCTGCAGAGGCATAGATGGGAACCTGTTAGCAGATCCGGATCTTATAAAAGAAAGGTGGAAAGAATATTTTCAAAACTTATTGAATCCGACCCGCACAGTAAACGAGGATCCACAGACGGACGCATTTGTAATTCCTCAAGATAATATCACCATAGAACCACCAACACTGGGTGACGTACATGAAGCCCTAAAAAGGCAAAAAAACAACAAATCGCCAGGCATCGATGGAATAGCAGCTGAGTTGCTAAAGGAAGGAGGACCACAACTCTTAGCAGCCTTACACCAACTGATATGCAGCATCTGGGAGGAAGAAGCTATACCAGATGACTGGAGGAAAGCCATTATATGTCCAATATACAAGAAAGGAGATAAATTAACCTGTAAAAACTACAGAGGCATCTCTCTCCTCAGCACCAGCTATAAAACCTTCACAATCCTTGTGAAACAAAAGCTAGAACCTATAGCGGAAGGCCTTATAGGAGAATATCAAGCTGGTTTTAGGACAAACAGGTCAACATCCGACCAGCTACTGACCTTAAAGCAAATTCTGGAAAAAACCTGGGAAAGGAATGTGGATATATACCAGATATTTGTTGACTTTCGACAGGCATATGACTCAATAAACAGAGAGAGGCTGTACGAGATCTTATCAGAATTAGGAGTCCCCTCAAAGCTTATACGACTGGTCAAAAGCGCAACAAATGGCTCACTGGCGAAAGTAAGGATCCAAAATGCAGTAACAGAAGAGTTCGAAGTGCGACAAGGTCTTAGACAAGGGGATGGACTGGCCCCCATGCTTTTCAACCTGGCCCTAGAATGGGTGATAAGGAAAACGTCAGTCCAGAGAAGTGCATCAATAGCAACCCAGTCTGTACAATTACTTGCGTACGCGGACGACGTGAACATCGTGGGAAGGTCCTTTTTGTCAGCAAAAGAAGTTTATGTCGGACTAAAAGAGGCGGCAAAGGACATAGGCCTGAACATCAACGAAGAGAAAACAAAGGTGATGCAACAATCCAGAGCTGGAAGATTTAGAATGGGAAGAAATATAACTATCGACGAACACAACCTAGGAGTAGTCGATAAAACAGTCTACCTTGGGTCTACAATTACAAAAAGAAACGAAGAAAAAGAAGAGATAACTAGACGAATACTACTGGCTAATAGAGCCTTTTATGCCCAGAAACAAATACTGCACTCAAGATTTGTGCACAGAAAAACGAAACTCTCACTCTACAAAACAGTAATACGACCAGCACTGTGCTATGGCAGCGAGACTTGGACTATGACCCAGGACATAGAGGAACGAGTCAACAGGTTTGAGAGAAAAGTCCTCAGGTGCATAATAGGCCCAACCAGAGAGGATGGAATATGGAGAAGGAGATACAACAGCGAGTTGTATGAAATTTTTGACGACCCAGAACTCTCAATTTTAATAAAAATTAACAGACTAAGATTAGCCGGTCACGTAGTCAGGATGGAGGACAATCGCATCCCAAAACGGCTTATGATATCAGAAATCTCGGGAAATAGGCCAGTAGGTAGACCCAGAAGGAGATGGATAGACTCTGTGACGGCTGACGCAGAGGCAATGCTCAACATCCGGAACTGGAGACATGCTGCAAGGGACCGTCAAACGTGGAGGAATGCCCTAGAGGAGGCCAAGGCTCGATTTGGGCTGTAGCGCCATTGGATGGATGGATGACCTATTTTCATGAATAAGGTATCAGTGAGCGCAGAATACTGTAAAAATCAAGGTTCTACCCTATCAACTTCCATAGTAATGAGTCATCAAAGTCAAAATTTTGGTTTTTTTTAACTAAAATTTGAACCAAAATCACCTTTTTCTCCATAAAATAGCTAGTTAACTAATTTTTTTTTGTAAAATTGGAAAGCTTGGACAATTTCCTATCAATAATGTCTGGACAATTTTTATGCTACGACCTTTACTTTTGAAGTTATTAGCAAGTTTGATGTTAAAATTGACCTTATTTGGTACTTTTTGGCAAAGCTTAGGTGAAAAGGTACTAAAAAAGTACGAAATGGCTCATTTCGTACTTTTTTAGTACCTTTTCTTTTTTAGCATTAAAATTGCTTATAACTCCAATACTTATGTTAATTTGACCTCGAAAGTTGATTACCAAAGATAAAACGGTTCAATTTAAGCTAAGCACTACTTTAATAAGTTAAAAAAAAAACATGGATTACGCAGAATTTTGTACAAAAAGTGGAATTAAACAAAAAGGGGCAACTTCGGGCAATAGTTCTTGGAATATGTTTTTTCCAAAGGGTCAATAAACAATATAAGACAAAAATCAGAGCGGCTTATAGCGGCACTTCTTTTGTAGGTCTATTAATATAAAAAAAAATTTACTTTTTCGATAAAAAGACAGATCAAGAAATCTTCACCGTGTTAAAAATATGTGAACAAATGAGTATTCTTGTTAATATTATTAAATTATACTTACTTTCCTGAGAATAATCCATTTTATAACATTTAAAAATATGCGACACAACACTTCCTATGTATGTTTAAATAATTGGTTGCCGCGGGGATTAATGATGCTATTTCAAGCAACGCATGCAACGGCCACTTTCAGAATGATCTTAAAAGGCAAGAAACGCTATTTGATTGGTTCTATTTGTCTTATACTATCCTAGGTACCCTAATCCATCAAGTTAAAATAAAAAAAGTTCCTAAATAAGACTTTCATTTTTCGACTTTTGGCCAGCTTTTTGGCATTTTCGACCACTGTGCGGTGTACAGAACAATATGTGGTGTCCTGGGACCTCTCCTGTGGATCACAATGTGTAATGTTGTGTTTAAGCCATGCCTCGATGAGATCGAATTATGCGCGAACGTAGCTATCTGAGATATTAAAGCGTGGCCTGAAAGCGCTGGTGTGCCGTTTGCTGAGCACAAAACTTTAACTGTGATGATCAACAACCTGTGAAACCAATTGTCCGTAAGGGTTAAAGTATGGGAACATTCACTTACAGTCCTCCCTAAAGTAGTGATTGATCAGAGGCTTAATTTTAAAACCCACTTGGAGGGCATGGCGGATAAAGCTTCCACTGTTTCTGCAGCATTTCCAAGAATGCTGCCCAAAGTGGGGCCCTAGACCGATCCAGGGACGTTCGCTCAGTCTAACTTTACGCAGTGCCAGTGTGAGCAGCAGCGTTGAACAAGATGGCTAATAGCAGAAACTGGAGGGCATATAGACTAAAGCTGGAAACAGGCACATGCGTGCGTACAGTGCGTGCGGTGTATGCGGCGATTTTTGCTAACAGACACTTGCATGCTTGGGTTCCGTCTAGTCTCTTACAAATAACCAAAAAATCTAAGCCACGAGTGCATGTGTCTGTTGTGTGTGCTTGTGATTGGGTTTTTTGAGGCTATGGCGAATGCGGCAATGCGGAAAAGTTTGAAGTAGAACAACTTTGCGTTGCGTGCGTTCCGTTTACGTAACTATACGTCAGTTTCCATTTGAATTCACGAACTTCTAATATATCAACCACCGCAAGCACCAACGAACGCATGTATCTGTCTCCAGCATAAGCGTTCTTCGTACTAGTGATGAGCAAGACTCGTCTTGCTGTGGTCTTGCATTCTTGCCTGTTTTTCCACATTTAGCAAGACAAGACATGACAAGACAAGACAGCAAGATCAAGATAGCAAGACTTTTTGCTCATCACTAAGTGCCAAAAGTCTTGCAGTGATGAGCAATAAGTCTGCAAGAAGTCTTGCAGTCTTGTTCTTGCAAAATTTCTTGCAGGCTTAGCACATTTAGCAAAACCAAGACAAGACTCTTTGCTCACCATTGCCAGACTTTTGGGACTTAGTGATGAACAAAAAGTCATGCTGTGTCTTTTCTTGATTTGCTTTGGTTGTGCTAAATGTGCAAGACCAGGCAAGACTGCAAGAAAGTTTTGCTCATCACTACTTCGTACATGTTGCGCATTCAGGACCACATCCAACTATGCGGCGTGAAACCAGGAAAATTATTCCCATAGAGATACTAACGAGAGAAGGCATGCGTCTCTATGATCCAGAATATGTTACAGGGAAGACAAATTCAGTACGGTGGCAGATGACGCACTGCGAGTCTCTAACGTAATGGCAAGTGGAACGAGTGTGTTAAGAGTCGGTGGACCCTCAGACTTATTCCAAACTTGGATGGATGGGTTACGAGGGAGTGTGGAGAAGTTTCAAGCACGATGGCTCAGCGCTGTGACTGGTATGACTCGGTATCCAGGAAAAGGCAAAGCACGTCTTCTTTATTGTTCTATATTGATTTGGCATAAAATGGCGGCAATTTTAAAATTTTTCGAAAGCTGCCAATTGTTGCCGTAAAAATCGAAGGTTTTTTTTCGAAATTTCAACCACGTATTTATAGCATCAAAATACATATTTTCTCCAATTTTTATCAAAATCCGACCTTTTTCCCGTTATTTATTTCATTTTTAGTAAAATAAAACAAAATTTCATACATTTTGGTTTTTTGAGGTTAGGATTCATTTTTGAATCAGTTCGAGTCTATTCATTCACGAGTATTTTCCAATTTTTTTTTATTTTTCTACGACCAACAGAACTGGAGAAATTAAGAAAATAGTGTAGAAATGCACTCAAAATGCATCAAAAATGGACATTTATGCAATTTTCTCGTGCAGCACAGGACCGATTTTGCAGAATTTTTTTTTCGCTTTATCTTAACATATGTAAAGAAAAAAAACAAGAAAATCCAACTTCCCAACTACATCATAACGTCGGCTTTTAGTTTAATTTCCCTCTACTAAGTCACCGAAATAATGCAATAACCATCGAGTTTTTATTAAAAATATTACTTAACTAATAATTCACAGAAAAAGTAGTGTAAACTTTCTGTAGATCACTCTTAGTAAAATTAAACATTTTTATTCATATTAGAGACCTTAAAAATATTGCTTCATCCACCACGAATTCAGAGTTTGAAATGGATAGAATAAATTTATTACGTCGACAAGATCGTTGGACAGGAAAAAACTAGTCCAAAGCAAACCTTAACTCTTTTACTTACATCATTCCATAATAATAATTACAACTTTACCCTAAAAAACTCAATCATCTTCAAACGCATCTTTCGTCACAATTTGTCACCATCTCCATCCATCCATCAGCAAAAATTCCAGTTTTATTACGCAAATATCACCATGAAAGAATCATTTGTTCACATCATTTTGCAACGCCATCAATCTAGTTACCACTAGTCCAGCAACAAAAACAAAATCCCATCTTGAAATATAGTAACGTGATTGAAACAATTGGTCACATCACACAGCCAACAAACAGATTTAGCTACGAAAAAAAAACAACAATTTTCACTACAATTTTCACTTTCATTTTCACAGTAAAACTAGTGAGCCACGTCTGCCCCTTTGTGGGACATGGGTCCGATTCTCAACAGTGAACAGATCTGATTATATCGCGCAGAGTTGACTTGAAAGTGTCGCGTGGGAGAGAAGTATGGTGATTTCCTTCCTTAAAATTACGACAGTTTTTCAGTATTTTTTTTTTATTTTGATCTGAGAGAGATTTTCTTTTTTTTATAACAGCACCAAAGAATAACAAAAACGATTTAGTGCCGGGAAAATAATCAAGCTTTTCGGGAAATACCTAATAAAATTAGAGCAATTAGATGAGAATACTTACGTGTAAACGTAGGGTCCCAGCTCATCCAGAATTGGTTTCGAGCCATTGTTCAGGAATTCATCAGCGTTTGTAACGTTATAAACGTAGACCTTGATGAACGGCTCAACTGGAGGCGTTGCCCACCAGCCGAAGGTTTGCCCTCCTGGTCTGAGGGCTACTTGATGGTCTATGACTAATCTGACTACAGCTGAAAATCCACACGCGACTAGAATTCCAAATAATAGAAGGCATAATGCAAATGCTATGGCGAACCCTGGAATGAAAAAGAAAAAACTTGATTAATTAAATGCTTCTTTCTAAATATAACAATAGAGAATGATCTGCGCATAAAATGTGGTATGCAAGCTTCAATGACCTTAAGTGCGAGATTCTACATTTTGATAACATCTTAGAGTACAATGGCAACACTCTTTGAAATTGAGATCTCAATTGATCATAAATTACTAAAGGCAGATTCGGCTTAAAAAGGTGAGAAAGTTTTGGATGATCTGGTGTAATTCGATACAATTTATTTCATTGGACTGAACCTTTTTTTGCTTTATTCAACTAAAAAAATCGATCGACTTTTGCGCATTTTCTCCTCCTTTATGACTAGAAATCTCAGTTAGATAGTCAGGGAACGACTTAGACCGGTTTAATCATTTCATCTCAGAATAGCCGGACTGACAACCTCTTAAATTATCAATATGATGACATTATGCTGCCGTTGTTGCGCAGATCTAAATGTTTGGATTAATATTGATTAAGCAGCATTTTGACAGGCATGCGCCAACAGTTACTATATCAACTTTGATGGTGTTGTTACCCCAGCAGAAAGTATTTTGTGAAAAGTCATTTTGTAACTTGATCATCTCAATTTAAATATATTTTAAAACCTGAACTTTATTGTGTTATATAACTCTAACGCCAAAAAAATATTATATTAGTAATTCACTGCTGTAATAATCATTCACACTGTCCACTTTATGGTTTTTAAAATTATTATTATTATTTATGATCAGAAAGCAACACGATAAGGAATCAATCAAAATATTTCTGACTCAGAAGTGTTTTCCAAAGTGGCAGTTGCTATATAGAAGTATTGTACAGATCCGAGAGTTTTTCCTTTACCCTCGGAACTATACAATACAAATACTCCTGTTCTTTCAACTTTATTAAAAACAATTTTTAGTAGTTTTAACTTATAGGACTTCCTATAGAATTGCCACATATTCCAAATAGCCAAACAACCAGCCCATCCATCCAATGGCGCTACAGCCCAAATCGAGCCTTGGCCTCCTCTAGGGCATTCCTCCACGTTTGACGGTCCCTTGCAGCATGTCTCCAGTTCCGGATGTTGAGCATTGCCTCTGCGTCAGCCGTCACAGAGTCTATCCATCTCCTTCTGGGTCTACCTACTGGCCTATTTCCCGAGATTTCTGATATCATAAGCCGTTTTGGGATGCGATTGTCCTCCATCCTGACTACGTGACCGGCTAATCTTAGTCTGTTAATTTTTATTAAAATTGAGAGTTCTGGGTCGTCAAAAATTTCATACAACTCGCTGTTGTATCTCCTTCTCCATATTCCATCCTCTCTGGTTGGGCCTATTATGCACCTGAGGACTTTTCTCTCAAACCTGTTGACTCGTTCCTCTATGTCCTGGGTCATAGTCCAAGTCTCGCTGCCATAGCACAGTGCTGGTCGTATTACTGTTTTGTAGAGTGAGAGTTTCGTTTTTCTGTGCACAAATCTTGAGTGCAGTATTTGTTTCTGGGCATAAAAGGCTCTATTAGCCAGTAGTATTCGTCTAGTTATCTCTTCTTTTTCTTCGTTTCTTTTTGTAATTGTAGACCCAAGGTAGACTGTTTTATCGACTACTCCTAGGTTGTGTTCGTCGATAGTTATATTTCTTCCCATTCTAAATCTTCCAGCTCTGGATTGTTGCATCACCTTTGTTTTCTCTTCGTTGATGTTCAGGCCTATGTCCTTTGCCGCCTCTTTTAGTCCGACATAAACTTCTTTTGCTGACAAAAAGGACCTTCCCACGATGTTCACGTCGTCCGCGTACGCAAGTAATTGTACAGACTGGGTTGCTATTGATGCACTTCTCTGGACTGACGTTTTCCTTATCACCCATTCTAGGGCCAGGTTGAAAAGCATGGGGGCCAGTCCATCCCCTTGTCTAAGACCTTGTCGCACTTCGAACTCTTCTGTTACTGCATTTTGGATCCTTACTTTCGCCAGTGAGCCATTTGTTGCGCTTTTGACCAATCGTATAAGCTTTGAGGGGACTCCTAATTCTGATAAGATCTCGTACAGCCTCTCTCTGTTTATTGAGTCATATGCCTGTCGAAAGTCAACAAATATCTGGTATATATCCACATTCCTTTCCCAGGTTTTTTCCAGAATTTGCTTTAAGGTCAGTAGCTGGTCGGATGTTGACCTGTTTGTCCTAAAACCAGCTTGATATTCTCCTATAAGGCCTTCCGCTATAGGTTCTAGCTTTTGTTTCACAAGGATTGTGAAGGTTTTATAGCTGGTGCTGAGGAGAGAGATGCCTCTGTAGTTTTTACAGGTTAATTTATCTCCTTTCTTGTATATTGGACATATAATGGCTTTCCTCCAGTCATCTGGTATAGCTTCTTCCTCCCAGATGCTGCATATCAGTTGGTGTAAGGCTGCTAAGAGTTGTGGTCCTCCTTCCTTTAGCAACTCAGCTGCTATTCCATCGATGCCTGGCGATTTGTTGTTTTTTTGCCTTTTTAGGGCTTCATGTACGTCACCCAGTGTTGGTGGTTCTATGGTGATATTATCTTGAGGAATTACAAATGCGTCCGTCTGTGGATCCTCGTTTACTGTGCGGGTCGGATTCAATAAGTTTTGAAAATATTCTTTCCACCTTTCTTTTATAAGATCCGGATCTGCTAACAGGTTCCCATCTATGCCTCTGCAGATGTCCGTTCTTGGCTGAAACTTATTGCTGATCTGGCGAGTTCCTTTGTACGCTTGTCTGATTCTCCCTTCATTGAAGTCTTCCTGTATCTGTAGAATCCTCTTATTTAGGTATTCTCTCTTCTTCTTTCTGCAGAGCTTATCTGCGGTTCTTCTTTTTTGCTGGAAGACTTCCATCCTTGCTCTTGTGGGCCTTGCAATGTACTCCCGGTGGCTCTGGTTTCGTTCTTCTATTGCGGCTCTACAATCTTGATCAAACCAGTCAATTCCAGTCTGTCGGGTGACCCAGCCTAGTGCCTCTTCTGCTGCTCCCTTTACGCTGTTTTTAATTTGCTCCCATTTGTCGTTGATGTTGGCCTGTTCTTCCTCTATTTCTCTCAGGTTTTGTACGACAGCATTCTGATAGGCATCAACCAGCCCAGTGAGTGGATTTTTGCAAGTTTTTCCTCCAGCCATCGCCGGCCAGTGCAGTACTGTAAGATACAAATCCTAAATTCGAGCATTCGTCGATTACAGCTCCCTTTTATACGCAAGATTTCGAAAACCACCCTATCGTGGCTGAATCAAGAGAAAAAGCTTTCAACATGGTACAAAAAAGGGCTTTCGATGATGGCATAGTTTGCACCATGGTACAATAATACAAGGTAGGCTCATGAGGAAAAGCTCTGTTTCCATCTTGAAAAGCTTGTACGCCTTTTACATTAGAGAAGATCTGACTGACGTCATGGGAAAGCTTTTTTCCTTTGTGATAAAAGATCTGAGTGACGTCACGGGACCCTTATGAGCTTACCTTGAAATTCTTGTACCATGGTTGGCACCTCGATCGAGCCTTTGAGCCACAGTAGGAATAAACGCTCTCCTGTCTCCACGCCTCTACTAATTCTCTCTGCCTATAGCTCTCCTTTACGTACACGACACAAACAAGGATTTTTTTCATAAATAGAGCAAATCGACCATGGAAGTATCTACCTTAAGGCCTTCACAGACCTACGCGAAGCCGCGGGAGCATGAACGGGAGCGAATTTTGGCGGGAGTCAGCGGGAGCGATAAATTATGAACCAATAACACCGAGCTTAGCGGGAACGAATTCGTTCCGTAAAATTCGTCTTCAATTGCACCAAACTTGATATTTCTTCTGAAAATTTTTATAACCAGGGTAGGAAAAATCATATAAAAATTCACTTTTACTAAAATTCATTAAGGTTTTCAATATTCATCTTTTCTTCTTGCGGGAACTACGCGAATGACGGGAAAAATGGTGTATGCCGCGAAACGAAAATGAAACGCTGCAATCCCGCGTTCGCTACCTAGAACTGATGCGTCGGTGCAAATGGTTCCAAATCCCGCCATAGTATCAAGTCCGGCAAAAATATCACTCCCGCTCCCGTTCCCGCGGTTTCTCGTTGGTCTGTGAAGGCCTTTAATCAGTATTTCCGAAATCCTACAAAGCGCACGAGTTCAAACGTATGCTTCATTGCCATCTCTTTCAACTCCATCGGGACTCCTCGTGACTTCAACTTTATTCTATTCTTCGAACTAAGCTTACGACTTAGTAGTCCCATAAATAGGCACCGCACCCAATTTTTTTACCAAATGATTTTATATATTTTTATAAGCTTAAATTCAAAATATCGTCATCCCACCCTCTTGCTAAATTTACAGTGAAGGGAAATGCGTTTAATTCTATATCTCAGAAAAAGCGGGAAAAAATCGAAGCGCTACTAAGGAGACCGAATTTGAAGCGCTGTTAATATGCTCCGATTGGAGCTTTAAGGAATTTTACCGGAGGAAGAAAACGGACAAACATAGACCGGTTCTCGTTCGATGCGGTGATCAAGCAGCATATAGGATGTGGTTGGTACTTAGTAGGTGCAAAAGGTGAACAAAAATAAGCTATTCGACACCGCAGTTGTTTCGCACATCCACAGGCGCTATAACATAAATTGAAGGGTTAGGAAGTTTTTTCTACTTTTGTGATAATGCAGCGCTCCATTTCCCGCTGGGTAAGTTTTCTCATCTTCCTTAATACTAAATTCGAGCTTATACATACTGCTTCAGTGGTAGTAAAGAGACTACTTAAGGGCAAGCCAAATGTCTCAATCTAATCTATGATGAAAGTCTTCAATCTATTTTTCCTCAGTTATGGATTTACTTACGTCCTTTTATTGTCATAGGTATTGATGAAATGGTGAACGGGGTTTCAGTAAATTAAAACTGATAAAAAATTATCGAAGATCATGTATGGGTCAGTCACGTTTAAATCATTGCATGATATTATCAATAGAACGAGAGCTGGCATATAGACTATGATGATGTCATCGACGAATTTGCGGAAATGAAAGCAAGAAAGTGCTTACTATTTAAATATGATAGGTTGAATAATCCATATCCATACAAACGAAACATAAGTTTAGAGTGCTGCATGCTTAGGTTTCAGGCTCTAGATTACTGCTTTCTTGACAACAACGCAGGGATATGGCGGTTTTAACTTGGGTTGGCCCCTAGACGATTAGTACCCAGGGATAAGCGGTTTTGAGTATTTTGGTTTCATCTATTCTCGGGGCCCCCTCTGGCCTGGGCCCGGGGCAATTCGTCCCAGTTGCCCCCCCCCCCTTTGTGGCGAGCCCGCGCACGCCTCTCTTGCCAAAAGAAGCTCGTGCTCCCAGAACCATAGTCCCTCGTGTATAAATGGCAATGACAACGAGCTTCCCATTCGGTCTGGTTGTTTGAGTGCAAAAGCTGCGCTTTCAAACAACCAGAGCGAATGGCACATTCGTTTTCTTCTTTTATGGTTTTTATTCTAAGGGCCTGTGTGAATTCTATGACTAAAATTTAGTGTCGATAATACAGTATTTAGTCTTTTGGCGAGTAGACTAAATTTTTCGACAGTTAACTAAATTGTTGTTATGGTTACAATTTAAATATTTGAATAACTGACAGAATTTAGTCATCAAAAGAATTCACACAGCAATTCCCTACATTATCCACAAACAATGCAAAATTTAGTTTAGTCATCAATTTAGTCACTATTCGCACAAGCCCTAAGAGCTGTTTTAGACGGTGCGCTCCAGCGCATGTGCCTCACGAACGTTTGGTGATGAAGGGAGGAGTGGGAATGAAGAGAGGTACCACCCCACTTCTCCCTTTATCCACAAAGTTCGTGAGGCACATGGGCTGGAGCGCACCGTCTAAACCGGCTCTAACAGGCATGCTTCTCCATTGAGTTATTGATTTCAGTGAGTCTGTTCGTCTGTCGTAGTCTCTATATTTTGACCCAGACTACTTCCTTATCTCAATTCTATCTCAAGTGGCATATTAATACCAGAAGTCGGTCCTAGTCCAATTAAGACTGACAGACAGACAGTCTGCTATGTGAATTCCTTAATGTTCCTGAAAATAACAACGTTATTCCTAGCGCGGGATTTGAGCATATGCTTAAAAAATTTTAGCTTTATCTTAAAGGCTCTAAATGATTTCAAAATGCCCTGACTGAAAAAAAATTGTTCTAAATTCATCACTTCAACTTAAAAGGAGGCTCGTAATTCCACTCGCACATCGGTTTTTGCGCCGCATGTGTACTAGGCCATAGATCCATTAAGGGAAAACTCTTTTAGACTACCGACATCCTGTACAAATGGTTTATCAAAGTCTACCTTAACGTATTTTATGTCAGAGCATTAAGGTCATTTATTTAAAGTTCGTATCAATTAGAAGATCAAATGACCAACTTCGTCGCCAGGTTTAAATGTCTTTCTCCTCTCCAGTCGCAATACACCATGGAGAGCCTCTTCCCCGATTTTCACATATACTAGGAGGGGGGCGTCATTTAGCCTCCGTGGCTACAGTAGGAGAGGTATTTGTTACAACTGAAATATACATTTCTTATATTGCATAGTGTCAGAGGTAATAAAAGGGTAATAAAACAAAGCATAATAAAAATGCTTTTGACAGGCGCGTTAGGGGGTAGAGTTTGTGTTTAATGTCTATAAATCGGTGTCACTGACGGCAGCTGTTGTCTTTATTAGATGCTGTAGGTTGATATATAGTTGCACTACAGAAAATTTCAAAGGGAATATTTCTATACGCAAAAAGTGTAAATTTCTGTATTTAAGCAATGTTGTATTTGAGGATAAATGAGCGAGCAAAATTTTCTTTTTTGGAGTTAAGCCGACTTTTGGTTGGAACTTCCGGTCCATTCCCTCAATCTTAGATTTCCTGACCTAGACCTACAATTTGAGATATAGCAGGTTTTTTTCACAGTAGTTTCGCAGATGAAGATAAGTCACCAACAGACGGAAGGACAGAGCCTTGTAAAAGCTTTTACTTAGTTAAGAAGAAAAGCAATGGAGATTTTTAACTATATTAACCGAAATGACGCTCAAGATGACAAACAAAATCAAACTTAAAATCACGAATGGAAAATCAAACATCGTAAAATGATATAAAGATGAATAGATTAAAATGATAGAGAATATCCAAAGCAATCAATAGACGATCCAATCAGAATAGTATTATATTATAAATCACAAGGAAAGACGGGTACAGGGCCAACGAGAAAAAGAAGGTATTGAAGAAGATCGAAGAATATTATGTGTGAGGAATTGTAAAAACCGGGCCAGAGACAAAGAATCCAGACATCATCTACTTGAGGTAGCCAAGAAAAATAATAAGGCTGTAGAGCCAATAAGAAAACCAAACAAAAGCAAAATCGATTTGATGATTGGAATAGTTCGCAGTACCCAACAACAAAACAATGACATTTGGAACAAAAAAGTAGTATGCTTATGGAACGTCAGGACATAACCGAATCACCAGAGATTAAGAAGACTCATAACGGACAATTAAGCGATCTAATAACAACAACTGAAAATGAACAAGATTGTCCCCTTTCACCATTGCTCTTTGTTGCTGCACTTAACGAAATAATGAAGAAGTTCAGTTAAGAAATCAGATCGCAAGTTGTGTAAGGGTTAGAAGATCTTAAGGCTAGTACACACTTGTAGACATGTTGAGCGATTTTGGTCTCCGAGACATGTCTATAGTTGTCTACATAGACATGCCTATAGACCAATTGCCGTCTACGAGTCTGTTGCGAGACCAAAAATCGCAGGTCACGGTCTCCCGATCGGAATGGAAGACCACGTGCAACGGTAGACACATCGCACAACAATTCGCCTGTGTGGACTCCACCATGAGATGCGAGACACGTCCGTCTCTTTGTCCACCTACCGAGCAGTGGCGGACTAAGCCCGTCAGAGGCCCGGGGCGGCAAAGCTGAATGAGGCCCTCAGTCTAAGAAGTTGATGTAATTTCAGAGGCCTTTTATTCAGTTTTCATTTGTATGTAAAAGTGTGTGTATGTTTATTTCCCAGCAGGGAAAGCATCTCATTACCCATCGATTCCGAAAGTAGTTCTAAAGCCAAGTGTCCACTATGGAGTTTTTTTGGTAGAGTGTAGAGTATAAAGCTCTACCTGTAGTGTGTACACTACAGCGCGTCTCTACCACTCTACCACCCCACCGCCCGTAGAATTGCTCTAGAGAAATTTTGAGTAGAGCTCTACCACGTGCTCTACAGACTGTACACTGCAGATGCGTTTTCTCTACTGTAGAGTCGGCCATCAACTTTTGCATGTCATTTAATTTCTCAGTTATTCAGAGATGCGTGCGTACACATATTGTGTAAAAAATTTAAAGGAAATTAATAGAAAACAAAAAAATAATAAAATGAGGTCTTGCCAAAAACAAGATGCTGCCGTTGTATTTTTGCTCGAAGAAGAAAAAAAGAAGGAAAGGAAATGTTCGGTGCGAGATTGGATTGCGAAAAGAAAATAAAACGCTGGAATGTATCGAGAATTATTGAATGAGCTCACGGAAGAAGACACATTTTCTGCGTATTTCGTATTCGAATTTCGTTGTTATTTAACAGGCGGATGTACAACAATTCGAAGCGCAGTCGAAATGTAAATAAGAATGAATACTGTAGAGAGAAAATCTCTATCAAACATGCTTGATAGAGCCTAGAGCAGATGTAGAGCTCCACCCAACACAAACAAATTGCTTATACACTATAGAGTTTTTTAGCAGAGAAAATTTTCCCGTAGAGTGGGTGTAGAGTGCATGTGTACAGCTCTAGAGGGTGTATACACTTCTCTACGCGTCTCTATGGGAGAGTTTTCCCTAGCTCTATGCAAAAAGCTCTATAGTGGACACCAGAGGCCCGATTCCGAAACGGTGAGTTTTTCGCCAGTGAACACCGAAGGAAAAACTCACTGACAACCTCGGTGTTCACTTTTCTTTAAAATGCGATTCCGTAAGTGCCAGTGAGTTTTAAAGTGCGGAATGATTTTCAAAGTGGCTGAATGATGCGCTGAGTTGGTACTGCCTTGACCTTTCCATTTTAAAAATTCTATTTAATAAAATCTTTTAGAACAATAAACTAAAACTATTTTTACATACCAAACAAATCTCTCAAAAAAATTATTTTTAAAAAAAATTAAAAAACTTATTCAAAAATAATCGAACGAAATTACAAAAACAACTTTACTCGTCATAATTCAAACTCACCGTAAATTCACAGCCTTTTTCTCAGTGAAACATTTTTCACGGCGCGGCGGTGTTCACCGCAAATGTCAAAAAAAAACATTCTCACTCTTGCGGACGCGAAAATAAGCAGTGTACACTGAAATCGGTGAACACCGTAAAACTCACCATTGCGGAATCGGGACCCAGGCTTAAGTTTAGAAAAACTCATCTTGCATGTTGCAACCGAGATGAAAATGGTCCAGAAGTATTGAATAATAAGCGATGTACAGGATAACGATTCAATCAAGTCCCATTTTAATAATTACATGCTGTACTTATTTGTGTCTACGGGAACATTGTACGGGACCTCCGACTACAAAGTACCACTTAGGTAGGCAGTGACCATATTTTAAAAGCCTTGTTTAGGATTTGATCAAGGGAACTTGTAGACATTTGGAGGCCCCCAGGAACCAGAGGCCCGGGGCGGACCGCCCCTTCCGCCCCACCCTTAGTCCGCCACTGCTACCGAGTATGTGCTTCGGCCGTTTTTATTTACATGGTTTAAACTTTTTCTTTTAAATGTGGTCAAACGAAAAAGTATCACAACTTATCGAAGACTATCAGGCGTCTGGTTTTCTTTGGGATGTTACGAGTTCCGATTACAAAATCCGAGTAAAAAAATGGCACTTGAATCACTGAAAATCCACAATCTAAAAACATCCTTCAACCGGGAGCGAAAAAAATAGCCTGAAGAGTGGGACCTCTCCCAAAAAGTCCACGTGGTTTGCGTTTGATTCTTTGCTATTCCTGCTACCAGCCAACGAGGCAAAGGGCAGCACAGATTTGGACGATATCGACCCAGAGAGTGGAAACAATTAATGGAGTGACGCATACAAATCGCTGCACATGGCCTACTAGTGTGTACTAGCCTTTAAACAAGTACTTTCAGAGGATTCAAAAGTAAACAACCAAAGGGAAATCTAACAAAATAGGCTAGTGCCAAAGCGGATTTAAATGAGGAAAAAAAAATAAATTAATAGCAGGGAGGGACTGGCAATGAAATGTCGTTAAGGTCATAACTAAAAGAAAAAAAAAATTTTAAACTCGAAAAAAGGGGAAATGGTAAAATGGGGATGCTATTTAGGGGTTGAAAACGATTTTTTGCGATTTGCGGTGAAACATGACCTCCTAGTGGAGAACGTTTAATACAAAAGTTGTAGATAATAAAAAGATCTAAAACTTTTGTATTTAACATATTTTGACATAACCTCAAATTTCGAAGAAAATGGCGGAAAATCGATTTTTCAGTTTTTAATTTTTTTCTCCCGTAAAAATAATTCTATTTACATGAAAATTTGTAAGAGTATACCTTGTGTTGCGTTAAATAAGCATGATTTTTGTTTTGTTTGGAAAACGGATAGTTTCCCAGAAATTAACATTTTTCGAAAAAAATACCCTTATCTTGCACGGACAACTTTATTGATGTTTTTTTCGAATTTTGATATTCAATAAGTGCTCATTTGACCATTGAAATGTCTAGTTTCAAATGGTCTAAACATTTTGAAACTTTATTTTAATTAAACCGCTTAAAATTAAGAAAAACCGAACACCTGATTTTTCGAATCACGTACATATTTCTCGATTTTTTCAATTTTTTTCAAATTTTTTAATTTTTTCTGTTAATGAGGGATTAAATTTTAATGACAGAACTTATGCCCGGTTTCACAGTGTTCACTTAAGCTTTCGCTCAGCCTTAAGCTTTCGCTCAACTTATTTTACTGTTTCACAGTAGTGGTTCAAGTGATGAACTTGGTTCAAAATTTACTTGAACTGAGTGACTAAATTTGGGCACTTAAGCCAAAGCTCAGGATATAAGTGAGAGAAATGTCATTAATTTTAGAGAAGTCACAGTGAACTTGTGTTTATTTATTGATTCTAGTTATAATTTGGATTTTTCAATTGTAAAAAAAGAGAGCATTCTACTACAAACATGCGGTAAAGAGTACGAATAGATGGAGAGATAATTTATTTGCCGCTCTGAATACTTCATTTTCACAGGAACCTGAAGAAAACTTAACAATATAAGAATCACCACTCGTGCACCATCTAAGACAGAAATAGCAACGGCAATTTATGCAATAGGCAATGGTAAAGCTGCTGAAGAAGACGGCATCCCGCCAGAATTGCTGAAAACTTCTGCTAATATAGTCTAAGAGCTGGAGACGAAAAAGTGCTTTGATCTTTGATGTGGGCAAACTCGATTGCAACTCATTCTATTACTAAACGGGATTATAAGTCCCATGGTACAATAATTACAAGGAAAGCTCATAAGGGTCCCATGACGTCACTCAGATCTTTTCTCACAAAGGAAAAAAGCTTTCCTTATGAGCCTACCTGTATTATTGTACCATGATATGTCCGAGCTCTCCGACACCAACGAGTAGTCATCTTCTTATTGAAAAAATGTCATCGATGTGGCGCATGAAAATTTGTAGGATGGAAGACTATAAACTACTTAATATAAGTCTCCGACAGCTAGGTTGGTGCAAAATGGGTGGGTGACAGGGGTCAATTTACCGTCGTCGTACTCGTTCTTATAGTAATAAGCGGCCATATCCTTTTCAAAAATCCTTACAACTAAAGATTAAAAACTAGAAAAATCACAAAATTTATCAACCAAAAGCAAAAATTTCCCCAACTGATTCAACCACAGTGGCCTGCAAAATCCAGTGAACTAAGTTCAGCTGAACTGAGCACAAAAACAAACTGTGAAACAGTTTTGACTTGAGCTAAAGCTCAAAATTACTGCTCAGGTTCAGCTGAGCGAAAGCTCAAATCGACACTGTGAAACCGGGCATTAGTGTCATATAATATTACTTACATTAAATAAATTTAAATACAGAAAGTGTGGAAAAACCATCCTGAAAACTTTAAATAAATAAGAAATAAGAAATAGTCTATTAAAACTAGCTTGAGATTTTCGATGAATGTGAGCGGCTGTTAATTTTTCCATTATTTTGTATTTGTGGTCAAATCTTTGTTTGCTCGACCGTACCAAACTGCTTTGATTTCATACAAATCATTTGGATCATCTTTTTTGGAAATAATACGGTCATATTGTCAATCTATAATTTTTAAATTAATTAAAATAAATAATGTATAAAAAATCTCCCAAAACCATATTGAGTATGATGCTGTAAAAATCTTATTACGAAACTGGAACCATTTACCTAGTCACGGCGTAATTCAATTCAAACGAAATTGTTATTTTATTTCTTATTTATATAAAATTTTCAGGATGGTTTTGCCACTCTTTATGTAATTAAATTTATTTAAGTTCTGTCATTAAAATTTAAACACTCCTTAACAGAAAAAATAAAAAAATTTGAAACAAATTGAAAAAATCGAGAAATATGTACGTGATTCGAAAAATCAGGTGTTCGGTTTTTCTTAATTTTAAGCGGTTTAATGAAAATAAAGTTTCAAAATGTATAGACCATTTGAAACTAGACATTTCAATGGTCAAATGAGCACTTATCGAATATCAAAATTCGAAAAAAACATCAATAAAGTTGTCCGTGCAAGATAAGGGTATTTTTTTCGAAAAATGTTAATTTCTGGGAAACTATCCGTTTTCCAAACAAACAAAAAATCATGCTTATTTAACGCAACACAAGGTATACTGTTACAAATTTTCATGAAAATTGAATTATTTTTACGGGAGAAAAAATTAAAAACTGAAAAATCGATTTTCCGCCATTTTCTTCGAAATTTGAGGTTATGTCAAAATATGTTAAATACAAAAGTTTTAGATCTTTTTATTATCTACAACTTTTCTATTAAACGTTTTCCACTAGGAGGTCATGTTTCACTGCAAATCGCAAAAAATCGTTTTTAACCCTTAAATAGCATCCCCATTTTACCATTTCCCCTTTTTTCGAGTTTAAAATTTTTTTTTTTCGTTTAGTTATGACCTCAACGACATTTCATTGCTGGTCCCTCCCTGCTATTAATTTTTTTTCCAAAAAACTATCGGCACTAGCCTAAAAGGCAAAATGAATACGAATTAACAATAAAAACACTAATCTATTGCATCCATCCAATGGCGCTACAGCCCAAATCGAGCGGTGGCCGCCTCTAGAGCATTTTACCAAGTTTTGGCGGTCCTTTGCAGCAGTTCTGCAGTTCCGAATGTTGAGCATTGTCTCTGAGGCAGCCGTCATACAGTTTATCCATCTCTTCCTGGGAGCGGTCCCCAAACTAAGTACTAGGCACGTCCAATGCTGCTGGACCTAGGCAATCGAGCGAGAACTGGCTTATTGAGTATGCTAATGGCATCGTTTATGGCCACCAAGGTAATCGCCCGTTTTTTCATCCTATACAATTTCTTCAAGCTCCAATTTCGCTCCCTTTAGTCTAGAACAAGTGTAGCGTATCATGCTTCGTTTGGACTATCTTGTGCGTCTTTAATGCCCGGTTTCACAGTGTCGATTTGAGCTTTCGCTCAGCTGAACCTGAGCAGTAATTTTGAGCTTTAGCTCAAGTCAAAACTGTTTCACAGTTTGTTTTTGTGCTCAGTTCAGCTGAACTTAGTTCACTGGATTTTGCAGGCCACTGTGGTTGAATCAGTTGGGGAAATTTTTGCTTTTGGTTGATAAAATGTGTGATTTTTCTAGTTTTTTATCTTTAGTTGTAAGGATTTTTGAAAAGATATGGTCTCTTATTACTATGGGAACGACTACGACTAAAGTAGACATCATCGTACTCCTGAGCTCACCTCAAAATCTCGGATAATTTTCCATTGGAATTCAGATAATTTTCTCTGCATTTGGAATTGTTATATGGAGCACTTATCAATATTATTATTTTGTCAGGTAAAAGCGGGATCGTAATCCAGGAAACTGGTTCACTATGAATCTCAATGTGTTAATATGGTATATGCAGGAGCGGCCCTTTCTGAATCCAGCTCGCTATCTTCTAAGCGTTCGTTAACCCCCCCCCCGTTTGACTATGACACCTTCCGACCAAGCCTCCGGAATGGTACAGCTGTTCCGGGCTATTTCCAGGCGTGGATGTATCGCGTCTGGTATTAAGCTTGAGTCGGTTTTTAGCAATTCTGGCAACATTGGCCATTGCAAGAATTACGGTTGCTATTCCTGTCTGTGATGATGCTGCGCATTGATAAGTTTTCTCCAGATTCCTGTGAAAATGAAGCATTCAAAGCGGCAAGAAATAATCTCTCCATCTTTAGAGTTACACAGCAGCCTTACGCACTCTTTACGGCATGCTTTGTAATAGAATGCTCTCTTCTCTTTAGAATTGAAAAATCAAACTTCAAACTTATAATTAAAATCAATAAATAAACACAAGTTCACTGTGATTTCTCTAAAATTAATGACATTACTCTCTCTTATATCCTGAGCTTTGGCTTAAGTGCCCAAATTTAGTCGCTCAGCTCAAATCAATTTTGAACCAAGTTCAACACTTGAACCACTACTGTGAAACAGTAAAATGAGTTGAGTGAAAGCTCAAGGCTGAGCGAAAGCTTAAGTGAACACTGTGAAACCGGGCATAATTGATACCTGCCTGAAGCGGGCTACATTTGGAAAGTAGAATTTTTAGTCAGGCATACCGTGCTTCATTTGGTTGCCATAAAAGCGTTTTGACGCTGTCCGTGCCTGTTTCAAGCTAAGAACGGGCGAGTCTTATTTTTACTTCGGTTGGAACACGCGAAAATCTTGAAGAAATGCATGACAAAATAAATTATAGTTACACGTATAAAACTGTGGAGATGATTGGAAGAGGAGAATTCAAGACACCCGAGTCCTGCAAGGACTGTAATGCCATTTAAGAAGAAGAAGATCTATAAATATAAATTAAATAATTTTAACACCTGCGTGAAATCAATGGAGTGAAACTTGTCTCACACGAGAGTTAGATATAAATAGTTTTCATCAATAAATCTCTAGGTCTCTAGGAGAATCTTTGAAGAAACCCTCTATATTCCCAAGAGGGGTGGAGAATGATAATAGAAATCATTGAAAATAGTATAAATATAGTCATAAAAAATTACTCAAATATCTGAGTTGAAAATATTCGCTCCTTTTTGCTAAGAAAAATGGATAACATGGATTTAATTACCAATTTACTTTACTAAACACAAAATTACTTATAATTACATTAAATTTTTTAAAACGAATTATTAATCGCTATTTTTAATAACCTGCTAAATTATCATGATAAAAATATTAGCTTTCACAAATTCCAATAAATTAATAATTACATCCCATGGCACGATACCTGCAAAATGACATATGATTTCCATAATTGAAAATATTTAGATAAAATCGCGTCAATTACAAAAATTGACACGTAACACAATCCAATGCTTAGTAATGTATATTTCAATGGCACATACGTACTTAAGCTGCATTTCGATCTGTTTAGCTAACAATTCATATGTAACTAAAGTAATTAACTAACAATTAGCCACTAGCCAATTAGCTTCAAGCCGCGATGTGTCTCACTTTTCAAGAAAACTTCTCCAGCACTAGTCTAAAAATTCTAGAAATGAAACAAATTCTAGACACAACAGCTCCGCGTCATTGGATAATTGGGTCTTTAGTCGACACGCGCAGTAACTGCAAAAAAATCTCGTTTACCTTTGCTAGGTCTAGCATGGATTTCCTTGATATCTAAGCTTCAATAATAACAGTACTGCTGGGCTCGAGTAGCTGCTTTTACCGGACTCATACCGCTGAATCGAAGCTATATCGCTATCAGCTCTTGAAGGTGTCGGTGTTTCCGAAAAAACCTTGAACATCACCCAGCAGCAACAGCAAATTGTGTGCTAAGCTTTGTCCGGGAATAACTTAAACTGGTTCTTCGGATGTTCTGGAACGTAGATAAATCTGGCTTAAGTGGAAGAGTTGCAACATGCGGAACTCTTCTCCACTGTTTTTTTTAGATTTTTTGTATCTAAAAATCGACGACGAAACACTTTTTAACTGTTATCACGTAGCACCCATTAGTGGCGACAAACGTTTTTCCGCGAAGCGATTCAAAGGTGATTTTAAAGGTACGAGATAGAAAATTAAATAGCAATAAACGAGCTATTGACGAACTAACTGACAATTATAGAGCATTGATAGCCTTGCTATTGTATTTGCTATTTAGTCCAGCTCCCAACCGATATCACCTCTACTTTTTTTCGGAGGCGACCGATTTACTTGAAATTTTAATAGTAGATAGGGAATGACTCAAAAAGCAAAGTCTACCAAATGCCAATGTGTGCTTTTTCTTTGGGGGTGGTTTCCACCCCAACTCGCGGGTGGAAATATTTTTGGTCAAAATAACCCCGTTAATCGATAGAGAGGCTAATTTTAAGCAAAAAATGTAGTACAAACTTTTTTTGTAAAATTGATATTTTTTTAGTTATAAGCCTTTGAAAAGTTGTAATTTTCAGTAAAAAACCTCACGTTTTCCGACAATTTTTGGTCAATTAGTTCAAAAATAACCGTTTTATCAAAATTTTTGTTAGGACTAAAAATAAAGCTTATAAAAAAACAAAATGGTTTATGAATGAATGCTCTAGATATAAAACAAAGCGAGTAATGATGGATCGAAGGGGACCTATTTCTAACCAAATACTCAAAACGTTGTATTTAACGTCAAATAACGGAAAATCGATGCATTTTTCGAGGATAGCTCATATTACATTTTTTAAAGTGCTGAAAAAGACCTTTAAAATGAACACTCATAAAAGTCATTTGCATGTAAAATGAATGAGTTATAATAAAGAGAAGGTGTACCGTTCAAATTTTATTTAAAAAAATGATCAAGAAAACTAATACCACTTCCACCCAAATTCAAATTTATTATGTTCCACGTAGGATTCACTTTATTTTAGAGATATCTATGGGATCTATCATCTATATAGTTTGAGCGATTTTCAGGGTGTATTTTTCGAAATGGGTACGGTCAAAATGAAAAGGGGATTTTACGAATTTTACAGATTTCTGCGTTTATTTCAAAAAAACTCAAAAACTATTGAAGATAGGTAAAAAACTGTTGCGTAACAAAATTTAGATTTTTCTTCAACAACAATTTTGGTTTTTTATGTATTTATTTATTTATTTATTTATTTATTTGTTTAGCCAAACAAGGCACACTTAAATTAAAAAACACAGTAGTACAACAGTCCTTATTATTATTTAAAAATAATTATTATTAATAACTATTGACAACTACTGAAACTTACTACTATAATTGTAAAGAGGTGGGAGTTATGTTAGTAGAGATCTGAGTTTTTTCTTATAGGATGCCTTGTTGAGTGAGGGGGAGAAACAGGAGCTGTGAGTATTAAAGACCATACAACATCTGTTGACGGGCTCGTTCCTAGCGTAATCGGTGCGATGACGGTATTCCCGAAGTAATTTAGTATGACGTGTGTGTCGGACTTCATCATTGAATTTGATCTTGTCCGACAGAAACTGCACTTTAAGTTTTCCACTTAGAACGTCAAAGGCAACGCAAGATATGAGCAGTTTTCTCCTGCTAGATAACGGCATGAGATCAAGCACCTTGAGCCTGTCCAAGTAGTGCGGTAGGCTTTCGTAGTCATGCGGGTCGTGCAGATTTCTCAAGGCAAAAAGGAGAAATCTCTTCTGAACTGATTCAATCCTGCTACTGCTTACTTGGAATATAGGATCCCAGATAGGACACGCATATTCCAGGATAGGGCGGACTAGAGAACAGAAGAGTGTTTTCGTGACCCGTACATTACTGAATTCTTTGGCTCTCCTCTTGATGAAACCAAGAAGTTTGTTGGCTCTAGCAGTAATACTATCGTAGTGCAGGTTGAAATTGAGTTTTTGGTCTAGGACCACGCCTAGATCTACGATATGATCCACCTGATTCAACATCATGCCGTTGAGATAATAGTACTGCTTCTGTGGGTTTCTACTACGGGAGAAGGTAATTGCATGACATTTGCTGGTGTTAAGTTGCAGTTTGTTCGTAGTACACCAGTCTTGTAAGGCATTGAGTTTCGTCTGCATGAAGGAAACATCAGTTTGGCCTTTAATGACACTATAGATTTTGAGGTCATCCGCGTAGAAAAGATGTGGAATATTTACTAATTTTTCTGAAAGATCGGAGATAAAAATATTAAAGAGGAGGGGACCAAGATGACTACCCTGAGGAACGCCAGAGGTTACTTCGATCTCATTAGATAGAAATCCTTGGAATCTGATAATCTGTGTTCTTTCGTTCAGATATGATTTTAACCATTTTAACCATTGCTGTAGCTTAAAAACTGACGGAGATATAGAGGATTGAAGTTTGCTTTATAGTGTAAGTACCACCTTTGCTTAGCCTTTTGACCCTTCACGTTTTGAAAATTAACGGTTTTAACATAATACAGTTAACACAGTTTTATAGCCAGTGAAATTACCTACAAAATGGTTTTCGAATGGACACTGTAGCTTGAAAATTGACCTGGCTACAGTAAAAAAACCGAACGATTTTTTTTTAATTTTCGGAGCAAATGATTTTCGGAGCGCTTGTGAGCACATTACGGTATTTCACGTATACATACATACTACATTTGGTATACAGGTTTAATATACATTTTACAACAGTACCCCCAAAAAAGAAGATATTCTAGAAGCTGGAAGGTATTGCGCAATACTTTTGTACGCAGTGGCTAAAGATGTGCAATTAAATAAAATGAAAAAAATTGACGGTTTGCAATCTTCCTCAGAGCATAGGTGAATTGAGTGTTCGGAGGTTGGTACCCCGCCAGTATATATATATATACATCCACGCACACGTACACATACACACACAATAAAAAATTTACTAAAATACTTTCTGAACTTATAACTAAATTTGTGTGTCTCAAAAAGGGTGGTAAGTAGAGCCTAAATGCAAAATTTCATCAAAATCGGTGGCCGCCGAATAAAAAGTAGAGAACATTTTTACGGTTGGGGACTGGACTATATATAAATGAGGATTATGCTGAGTTTTTTTTTTGGTTAAAATTATTGTTTTTTAAATTTTACAAATCAATACTCTCTGACTACTGACAAACTTATGGAACGTAAATTACATGTATTTTGACTATAAATTCAGCCTTCTTCACTATAATTCTTTTAAACTAAATTTTCCCCCCACAAATTCGACATGTCCCAATATCTTATCTTGTGGCTGCTAAAGCTACTCACTTTTCCACATGTCCCAATTGTTGGAAACCCGTTGTTGGCACGGAACGGCGCTTAAGGGTTTCATAACCAATTTGTGCAAAATTCAAAGAATGGCCATCACTGGAGCCATCCGAACTTCCCCAACTGCAGCACTGGAGACTCTCCTCAATCTGGTACCACTCCACCTTTAGTCCGGGGAAATTAGCAAAAAAAACGAACGAAAGGAGACAAAATTCCAAAATGGCTGAAAATTGGACGACAGGTTCCTTGGGACTTTTTAAGAATACAATTTCGGAATCACAAAAAAAAACATGGCCGCCGGAGAAATCTCTTTTTGTCAAAAGAATCACTCAAAAACTGGTTTTTTCGAAAAGGAGAGAAGCTAGAAAACTTTTTAATAGGGCTAAGGTCTTGGGTAACTGGGGCCTCTACAATAAAGCCCTTTTGGATTACAACAAAGATTTGAGAAGATCCAAACGAAGGCCATGAAAAGCCTTCAGCGAAGAGATAGACAAGCTTCCAGCCTCCATGTGGTAGGTTACACAAAGCCTCTAAAACCGGTCCTTTACGGAAAAGCCCAGGGTTGCTATGGAGTTATTGGATGAGCCCTCATTTCCTGTGCTCTGAAGTAACTGACCTAACACGGGATCGCAGGTAGTTTTTGTCCAAAGGTGCTACAATAGGAACAAAGGTCTGGCAAATAGGATTTTCACTGCAGGTAAGATCGAATATGCCATTGGCATCTTCAAGTCTTTCAAGGTTGATGCGAAAGGACCAGATTCCTTGATGCTGGATAGAGGCTAGGGTGGTCTTTATGCCTAAATCGAGGAGAAGATCGTATAAGGAAGCAAAATCCTATCGACCCACCAACCTCTATTCCTTTCTCCTGAAACGATAGGTAAGATTTTAGTGAGGCATATTAGAGAGGGTCTTACGCGAACCCACTCCACTGGTTGCAATTTGCCTGCCTATCGGCCAGGCAGAGAGATGGAGGTTTCAGGCCAAGGAAATCTTTCTCTGTGCTTTTGCAGATATCGAGGGTGTGTTTTACAACGGTACCTTTGACGCGATCGATGAACACGCAGTAACGTAACGATCTTAACGATTATGGCACCTTTTCAGACCTTTTGCACGTTGCTCGATCATATGTGCATAGCTGGTGTCATCATTGTCCAATACAATTCCTGCAACCCTCAACTTCGACAAACCTTTTATGACCACTAGTCGAATGGCAACATGGCAGGCCCCTCTTTAGACGAAGCACGGCCTTTTTCCCGATAATGAGGTAAGACTGGGCGTGTATGCCCCAAGGAGGAAAATGTCCACGGCTCTGGTGCACTTGCTGTGAGACTACAGCGAGAAGGAGATTGAGTCTCTTCCTCCGCGACTTCCCTGCTCCCAGGGAGATTTGAAATATGAATCCCAAATTAATTTTAGGCTATATCAAAAGCCTTAACCTGGAAGGTTTTTAAGGACAGGGTTTGCAAAATAGACCAATTAAAAAAGGGTCGTAGTGCCTGTTGTTAAGACGCAATCTTAAAGAAAGCATGAACCCGTTTATCTTCTCTATTTCTCAATCCCTTAAAGCAAATCCGGGCAATAGTTGACTTTTATTTATATCTCTCTCATGCGAACTCAAAGCTTTTGCATATACCTTTCTGACTATTGTAGCTCCCAAGAGCTGCTGTTGCCCAACGCTGCCATAAAGTGAAGTCCCAATGTAAGGTACTGTTGATTAACTGGGCTAATTTGTGCGCGATTTATTGAAAAAATTTCTACAAATGAGTTCCCTTTATTACCACTTTATTACCCCTCTATTACCCTTTTATTACCTCTGGTTATAATCATATTTTGTAAGGAATTTTATTACACTTTCTTAGAATAATCCAACAACTAATGAAAGATACCAACAATTAAAAATGAAAATAGTTTAAAAAATACTAATGAATTATTAAACCCGTTTTCATCAGCCAATCTGAATGTGATATTTAACTGAAAGTGTGCCGTGAAAATTTTTTAATTACTAGAAACTCCCTCGACACAAGAACCAAACTTGTTTTAATTATAAAAAAATATTGACACATCATCAAACAACACGAATTGTGATAAACTTTATTATTATGTTTATTTCTAACAAATATCGTAGGGCGCGCGCGTGCAAGAATTGCTTAATTTAATATTAAAGGTCATTTTGAAATTATATTCAGGTTTAGGTTTTTTGTTGTAATAATCATAAATAACAAACGGAAAATAATAAATAAATTTGATCCAAATCAAGGCTAGATGTAAAATTCTTCCTTAAACTTTGCCCAATTTTATTTAAGCAATGACCCATATTTACTTTTATTGCTCTCTGAAATGCAAAAAAATGTCAATTTATCACAGAACATGTTTTCTTCATTATTGTTTACAACGAAAATATCGATTAAGCACATGTTTTCCCACGCATAATATTTCCCGAATTTCATTATTTGTTTTAGCCTCTAAGAAAACGCATAGGCCTTCATCATTCATCATGATTTCTCTAAAATTTATTATTGCACATAACCTAAAAAAAATTTGAACTTGAAGGGCCGACATTATTCAAAAAATTTTATTATTCTTAAATATCCAAAAAAAACTCGGTCAATACTAAATCTGAAATTTTTTCCCAGATATGCAGAATCTTGAAGCGCCCTTTAATGGCATCCATTCTGCGGCCATACCTAGAAAAACTTGACCTCAATATTCAACATCATCTAACAATAAGTATAATCCATCGTGAGCACTTCAATAAATCTTAACAAGCAAAAAAAAATATGTGTGTTAGAAAATCTTCAATTTCCCTGAGAACAATATCGGGTATCGAACTTTGGAATTGAGGTGAGCTAAAGCTTTTCAGGTAATATGTGCCCAGAGGAAATCTCCTCCTTTTCGGGCCGGTTAAGTATCAATCAAAACACATAAAACCAGTTATAAAAGCCCGCAAAAAAAGTCATCTAAACACTATGGGAGCCGGTAGTTATCAACTCCAAACTGAGAGTTACCTAACGTACTATTAACACCTGGAGGTAAGCACATGTTCAGTCTTGGATCGTAATCGTTGAGAGGAGAAAAAAGCAACATTCGAAAATACATTTAAAGACGACGAAAAAAAAAATAAATTTTTTTGTTCGTTATGTCATCATTGTGTTGTCGGTGTGCTTGCTGCCTGCATGCTACTATTGACGTGCGTAAGGTAATTTTCAGGTGGACACCAGTCGCCATCGCAATCATCTGAGATGGATTTCAATTTCCTTTGAAATTTACTGTAGATTTCCTAAGCGTCCGACAATTTTCTTACAGTTTAGCGATGGACACTGGTTGGTAATAAATGAGATTTTGGCCAAAGATAACATGAAAAAGATTTATCGACTTCATACAGAAGAGAGCTTTGGTCGGGTTTCATCGTTCACGATTTTTACGAAATTAATAGATCTCCATTAAAACCGAATTCATTGCGTTTCGTCTTGGCGAGACTATTAGCAGGTCAACTGCCTTTCAGGTCCACTAATTACGTACGAACCGTCTCGAGAGGTGCACTTAGCTTAAAATATCTCTCTAAAGACAAGAAGTTACCAGTTATGGTTTAAGCGACATGTTTTTTTATATAGATTTACATAAGGTGCACTGTCATAGCTAGAAAATATATTATCTTGTTTTGGACATTAAAAAAAATCGCTAGCACGGTGATAACTAACTACCATTGCTCGTCCGTCCACATAATGACTGCACTTTTATTACTGGATTTAATCTGAGTTGCGTGCGCACTTCCTATACATAACACTAACAATATAACTACCGACAATAAATCTTCTCTTTACGTTACACAAAACATCTCCTTCGAGGCTCGTTATTCTTTCTTCTAAATAATAAGTTCAAGAACGTTTTACAACCTTGAAAATGTTCAAGTCGAGTTTCCATTTTATTTTTATCCAATGGAAAAATTTCGTTACTTTTGCGATGACACCCATAAGAAAAGCACGAAATATTTCCCAACGAAGAGACGTGGATAACATATTTTTTTTCTGTTTACCTGAGTCACGCTTTAATCGAGTAAGAGTAATACTATATTATTGATTATATATAGGTACCGATTAGAATAACGAATGCCGTCACATGGTGTTAACCTTAAATCGTTGGCGGGATTCAAGTTTACATTATTTGAACCCGGTCAAGGTGCATTCGAGTTAACTAGTTGTGAGCAGAATATGTAATGGCTAGAATCTTACAATTTGCAGGTAGAGTTGAGAAGTGCTTAAGATTATCGTAGCTTTTCGCTTTGTGGAGCATGTTTAGCATAAAATTAACTTGTGTAACTAAATTACAACTAGATTTACGTTAAATAACCTTCTGTTGAAGAATTTGATAAGAATATGAAAAGAGTTTTATAAATGAACACTTGAAATTCTTGAAACAGTTTTTTTTAATAAGACTCGTAAGAGTTAAGCCGTGTCCACACATAACAAACATTTGACAAACATTTGATAAACATTTGACAAACATTTGACACACATTTGACAAACGTTTGACAAACATTTGAATAGTGTTTGTTATGTGTGGACGCGAGTATTGGAGTCTTTGGATTTTAAAACTTTTTGGTTTTAATCCAAATGAAATGGAAAACATCGGATGTTTGTTGAAAATTGTTCAGTACTTTCATGCACTTTTATGCAGAGAGACATTCATTACGAGTGAGCAGTGGGATAAAACCACCATAATTATATTTCAATAGTATTCTACCCCTCGGAATTTCTGGGATAACACAATAGCGACTATAAAAATAAAATAAAGCATACTGATTCATTAAAATTAATTGCAAATGACTTATGAGTGTCCGGGGAGGAGATCAATAGGAGGTTGTGACAAAGAGGCACATCGAAAATCTTCCGGAATGGCTGCGAAAGACATTAAAGCGGATTCAAAGAAAGAAGATGAAGATGACACTAGTGTTGGATAAGACACCATTACAAAATGAGTTTGTAAAAGGGACCTCTTTTTTCTTCTGAGCCAATACAATGTCATACTTCAAATGAGGCGAGGTGCCACAATGACAAAAATAAGAAAATTAAAGAAAAAAGAAAATAAATACCAATGAAGAGATTTTTTCACGAGTTTGATTCTAATATGTATTTAACTGCCTCAGGGTAAGAATAAGAGAGTAATAAACCTATGCCTCCACGATATATATTTATATTTTACAATCACACCTCGCCTCATTTCAAATTAGATATTTTACTGCGCCAAAAGAAATAAGAGAGAAGAAACCTGCCACTAAGTATTTAGAGTCCATTTCAAATTTAATTTTACTGCTCAAAAGAAGTAAGAAAGAAGAAATCCATGTCTCACGTATTTACAATCACACCTTGCCTCATTTATCTCGATACACGCTCATATACCGGTAGGACATTATTTTTGAACCGCGACATTTCGAAAAAGTGAGGCCTCAGTACAATTTACAATCATGTAAGGGACAAATGTACTGCCTCCTGTAAGTCCGGCTCAACTCTAGATGATATTGACAAAAATCTAAACGAAGGGGCTATTCTATAACAGTGGCTTCTGAAGTAGAGATCAGGAAGAAAATCCTGTCGAAATTGTGGCAAATGAAGAATCTATTTTTCCTACGGAGCAGTCACAGGAAATAACAAACATTTCGGAAAACATTTTTCTCGAAAAACTTCTCCAAATGTTTGACGAATGTTTGTCAAACATTTGTCAAACGTTGTCAAACATTTGTCAACTCCGCAGACAAATGTTTTTTTGCAAATATTTGTTATGTGTGGACCGGCCTTTAAGGGAGATTTTGGGTTGACACGCGACAATCATATCAGCACAAAGGTCTAGGGTCAGCTACACACAGCAGCATGGCCTTTAAATTTCTCTCACCTCTCTATTTCTTCTCTTTTCCCTTTTTGCAGCAATTTCTGACTATCCTGTAAGCCATCGGCCCGTGCTGTAATATACAAATCCTCCTTTCGACCTTTCTTCTAGCACAACTTTTTTATTTGGGCCGGGGTTTCGAAAACCACCTTAATGTTGATCGATAAAGTGCAAAAAGGCTTATTGGTGCGAACACCGTTTGTTCCTCGATCGACCCTTTAAGCCATAGCACGAGTAGAGCATCCCTAACTAAGCTTTATCACTACTAGTATAGCCATTGTTTCACCGAAATAAACGCTCTCCTGCCTCCATGACAATCTTATACTCACAACACTAGTTTAGCACACTTGGCTCATTCCCTCTGCCTACATCCCCTTTTCAGGCCGATAAGACTCTCCTCTTTTTTTGCTGAAAACCCTGGAGCGGATAATCGAACTAGAGTTAAGGAAAGTCCTCGACCAAGCACCATTGTACAAAGCCCAACATGCCTACTGCAAAGTCAAGAGTTCAAACGCAAGGTTCACCGCCATCTCCTCCAACACCCACCCGACTCCCCCTAATCTGTCCTATCGTTCTCTCTATCGTTCGAGCTAAGCTTACTACTAGACATTGCACCATGACGTGTACGACATGACATGACGGACTGGTAGTACAAATGGTGACACCTGAGCTTAGACATAAAAACATTAGCGACCTTCCTATGCATATAAGGCGCTTTCAATGATATACCGCCGAATACAGCTAACCTAAAATCCGTGACGGAGTTAGAGGTAGAGGCAAGGCTCGGCCGATGGATAGCTATCATGGATAGATTCATGCCCATCTTGGAAGCTGTAAAATTTCCAAAAGGCTAAGGGCACACCACAGGGAGGACTTAATATAGGTTCTGGTAATGGACAACAATTCACAGGAAACTACAGGAAAAAGACTCTAAAGTGGTCGCATACGCTCTAGTAAATACCTAAACATATAGTAATGATCGAGATTACGGAAAGAGCTCTGAACAGCGTTAGCAGATAGGTCTGTGTGCTAACCGTGGAAAGACAGAACTTTTGCTGTTCACTACAAGAACAAAGAAACCAACTTTCATTTTGGATGGAGTAGAGTTAGATCTAGCCTCAACTTGACCCTAAACTAAACTGGAGACTCAAAAATGAAGAAAGAGTCTAGAGGGCCTATATAGTTCTCTACTCATGCAACTTAAGCCACGAATGGTGCTATGGATGTATACAGCCATCGTACGTCCCATCCTTACATATGGTTCAATAGTTTGGTGACCAGCATTAAGGAAGGAGTACAACTGTACCAATGTAGGCAGGGTCAAGAGAATAACACGATTAATAAAATGTAAACATCAGCCTACTGTGGATTCCAGCCCATACGAATAAACAAAGTAAACGAGAGAGCTGACGAAATAGCAAGGCACGGTTCGAACATAGATGCCTATTCAGCGGAAGCGGTAGACCTCCCTATCAATATAGGTTAAAAGACATATTTACCTACATTTTCTATCGTTGGCCAATGCAAGATGGAAAAGAATAGCAATATTCAGCACGACCCAAAGAACATACAACAAAAACAAAACTCCGTCAACACCCTCCTGACTCCTGGTAACCCCAAACCTTTTATATCCCCAGTTCTAAGTGTACTATGGCACTACTCACACGGGGATACTCAAATCTCGGATACTCGGCGGCTGAGATACAGAGACTTGGAGACTCGAGATTGTCATCAGACGGCGGCACTCAATTGAGTATCACTGTGTGAGTAGTGCCTTAAAGTGTTTAAACCGTTGTAGTCGACTTTTAAGCGCTTAATAGCGTTTAATGAAAGTAAACACTTAAAGTGTTTTACTGGTAAACGTTTGTAGCTTGTTTTAGGTAGAAAAAAGCATTATACGCCCATTTATGCCTGCGAATATGTGAATAGTAACTGCAGTGTCGACAACATTTTCGTTGTCGTTTTTTCAAGCAGTCCCCCACTATGTACCAACCCCGTCCAATGCTGCTTGACCTCCGCGATCGAACGAGAACCTGTCTATTGAGTATGCTAAATGGCACAATTTGAAGATGCCAACATTACTGCCTGTTTATTTTCCCATAAGTCTTTATCATAACTAAGTGTTTACAATCCCCAATGTTTATTGGATGAATAAGTATTTTACTTTGAAACACTTCTATCGTTTTATAATTCGGTTAAAATTAATATTTGTAATTACACAATGCTCAATTTCTATTAAACAACTAGAGCGTTCTACTCCTAGTCTTATGTCGTTCACATAAAATAAATTTGCTTTTCTTCCTCATTAAATATCTAGTAAGACATAGGGCGGACATAGTTTCCCTCAAACAGACTATCTTGTGGGACAACTTTCAGCTCCGTGCAGGATACGCTAGATGCTACGGTCTCACCAGCCAGATTCTTCTAGAAGCTTATTTAGGTCTTCCAACGGGTTTCTTGTAGTTTTCAATCAAGGTCAGGTTTGGATTGGTTTTCATTATTGCTGAACCGGCCCATAGTACCAAAACAGGTCAAAAAAAAGCCCACATTTTCGGTTCCGTGCTCGTTTATGCGCGGTTTTTTTGGACCTTTCTTGGTACTTTGGGCCGGTTCGGTTCCTGCGCATAAACGCGGCCGATGTTCGCTGAAATTTCATTGTCTAACCTTTCTTAAAATGCATAGGTTAGAGATAAAGAAAAGTTGGGACTGTTAAATATCGCTCATTGTAACGGTCGACATGTCCTACCGATGGTTCTATTCAAGTATTGTAGTTGTGTCACATCAGGTCTTATCCAAACACGTAATTTTTCACCTGTCTGTAAAAAATTGTCATTCCCCACATGCGGGAATAACATTTACTTTTTTTTTAGCGAAGTCTACTTCCGATTAGAAGTTCCATATTCTTGTTTAAGTCTCCCGAACGAAACTTTTGATTTGAGATATTGCACATATCCTTGACTACAGTAGTTTCGAAGATGAAACTGGGTTACAGACGTACAGACGGACAGAATCATTGGAAGTGCTGCAAGCAACATAAATTATAGATTTCACGATTAATTGTGGTAGATAGCACCTACATCATTTTGCAAAAGAGCTTGAGCCTCAATTCTCATAATGATTTGGTGAGTAATGAAATTTGGCCTAAATGTAAAGCGCGCTTATAAATGCCTACAAAAATAATTGGAATTCTGGAATTCTGTCAAAATCAAGAAGATACTGGCAGTAATGACCACAAAACCGATTCAAAATAAAGTCAATTATAAAAAAATGTAAAGCGCTAATCTGATTTTTAGTTTGCGGTTTGTAAAATCGTGGTAATGTTGAAAATGTTTAAAATTGATTTTTTTAATTAAAAATTAGATAAGACATGGACAAGCGAAATGATTTCCTTTCGCTTATCAAAAATATGATCACAATCCATCAACAACGATATCATTGATGTATTCATATTCTTTAAAAAATATCTGCGATTTTAAAAAATGCGAGTGCTAGTCGAAAAGATAGTAGAGAGAAGCATGAAAGACTGCGTTTTTAGGCGACCGACCGACTATGCTATGCTTAAAGGCCCTTCGCAGACTTGTCCACAATTTCAAACCGGTTTTAATATGAGTTCAATAGTACACTCGGAACTCATTTTTCTCCATCATTTTCGTGTAACGATGGTAATGCCTATGTAGTAGTGTGGGGTGCAAGCACAGCGAAGCAGCTTTACTGAGAACGAAAATATGCTTGTATTAGTGTAATGGACGGTGAAACCATAAAATGTTTGGGTGAACAAATGATGGAAAATGATGGAAGAGAAATAGTCTTCCCTGCGACCCCTTGCCTATAAAACCGGTTTTGGTTTTGATGTTATGGACAAGTGTGCGGAAGGCCAAACGCGATGATGGCATAAAAAGTGAAGGGAGTTGCTGTAAATAGCGAAGACAATAACAAGGAATGTTATCTAAGTAAGAGAGGTGGAAAGGCAGCAATGTGCCGCGGAGTGGAATCAAACCACGGACCTCGGGGATGAAAGTCGGACGTCTGGGCTACCGATGTTTGGCGATCTTTATTGTAGTAACCTGTTTCTTCAGGTGGTATCATGTCAAGGTGCTGCCAAATCGCGCTTGATTTGATCTGTAGCTGGTGCCGGACTTGGTATCAATCCCAACAAAACTATACTAAATATATCAGGAAACAGACACTCCCGGACCCATATTTAGAGGGGTGACACTAGGTGCCAAACTAAACTGGAATCAGCACATGGACAATCGGATTAGCAGAACACGCAGATCTGTCTGGACCAACGGTAGAACTTGTGTCGATCTACGTAAGGTCTACAGCCAAAAATATCATTTACTGGAAATATAGTATACTACTATCAAACATTCCGTAGTAACATACTGGGTCTTTAGTGCAGGCAACAAAGGAAAAATAGAGAAAAAAATACATGTAGAAACGAATTTTGGCACACTTGTAGGGGAAGGTGTCCTTAACAACATGCTAGAAATATTGATTGGTGGGGGTGGAGCTAAGGCCCATGATACACGAGTCAATGAACCAATCAATTCGAACTGTCACCTGGCAGTTAGTAGGCCGAATCGGAATCGGTTTCTATTTTTCTGCCAATTGCATAGAAAATGTTTATGTGTGTGTGACTGTATCAATCACATTTTGAAACGTAAACGAAAAAAAATAAATTTCATCAGGTGGCGCTATTCAAGTAACTGTTTTGAGGTATTTAAATAAAAATTGAAAGAAATCGCAATACACTACTACATATCGTATCGTATCGTTGATAAATAAAACACGAATGTCTACTTTTGAAATATTACCTACACATATAAAACTGTGTTGTTACACAAAAAATTGCATGAAACGAATTGCAACGTGTATCACCTATGCTCAATAAACTGACAGTTTTGACGTAGGGATTGAGTGAATGAATTGACTAGTGTACCATCAGGCTAACGGGGTAGGAGCTGTAAGGCTATGTTCAGGCGGCGACTATTCGATTCGATTTTTTCACCCAGCCCAGTCGTCATCATGGATCCACGGATTTTGTGTAGCAAAGTTCAAGGCTACGTTCAGACGGTGATTTTTTCCCCGTATTCCGTATACGGGATTTTATCGAATAGAACAGTGGCAATGACAATTACATTAGCATGTTCCCACTATGCCCATACGAGAAAATTCCGTATTCGTGAAATTTGTTTTCCCGCATACCGTACGAGCTTGCCACTAAGATTCGATAAATCTCGAATGTATTTTATCGAATACGTGAGCCTTTAGTTTTATATTGCGTCGTTCACATGAATGAAATTTTCCCGAATCTCGAACTTTTTTGTTCTAGGCTTCTCCTCCTTCTTGTTCTATTCTTTCTTGTTCTTTTTTGTTCATTGAAGAAAGGCCTAATTTGTGGACATTTATAAAAATAAAGTTGCTACAAAAAATCCGTGGATCCATGATGACGACTGGTCTACCGTGGGTAAAACTAGATTTACGTGAAAAAATCGAATCGAACAGTCCCGTGTGAAGAGCCGTCCCGTTTTCGATAAAACTGTATACGTGAAAAACTCGAATCGAATAGTCGCCGTCTGAACGTAGCCTAAAGATCCATTTTTTCAGTTTTTTACAAGCTTTATATTAACTTCGTTCTCTGTGTGGGACAAATTTTGCGATCGATTTTTCGGCTACTTCCCGATATCCGGTGATGCTCAAATTTGGCAAACTATATTGGTTCTGGAGGCAATACAATATAGTATATTCAATTTTATGGTACATCCAATATGGCGGCCACAATTGGCGGATTATCGTTTTCTTTACAACCCCCCCCAACATGGGTATCAAATGAAAGAATATGACGAGTATAATATAGCAAGCTATTCGACGTCATTTTAAATCCAATATGGCGGCTACCTCAAAATGGCGGATTACCTTTTTCTTTATAACCCCCCGACATTGGTATTAAATGAAAGAGAATGACGAGTAGAATACAGTAAGCTGTGTGACGTTATCTTAAATCCAATATGGCGGCCACCACAAAAAGGCGGATTAACGTTTTCTTTCCAATCCCCCGAAATTGGTATCAAATGAAGGAGTATGACGAGTACAATACAGTAAGGTGTGTGACGTCATTTTAAATCCAATAACTAACCAACTAAAGTTTTTAAATATACGTTAATAAGATGAACTAAAAAGTATAAAATAATTTTTTTTAATCCACCTGTATGTAACTACAAGTAAAAGCTTGGGGCTCTCAGTTAACAAATGTTTCATTATAACAAAAATGAAAAAAATATTATTAAATACGGAAATTAAATATGAGAGAATTTGATAAAGCGCCCCCAAACTTTTACTTTACTGAGTTGAGGATGCTATCATCTCCTGTAGCCCAACCCCATTTGATGGGTTGGCTTGATCTCGAGACACTTGTTGGCTTATTGTCTAGACACTTGTTGGCTTGATTATCGGAAACTGCGGCCTGGATTACCACTTATTGAGGAGGAGCCCACCTGTAGGCTTTGCCTTGAGGAGGAGAGCACCTCACGTTCTCTGTGAGTGACTCGCAATAGTTCGAACAGTCAATCTTAAGCGACAAGTCACTACACACACAACTAAACCTGTTCAAGCGGTCTGGGGTCTGGCCTACAAATATGAGGTATAGGGGTGTAGTACTATAGGCCACGTGAAAGACCCGCGGTACTTTTGGACTCAATACCTCACCAAAGAAGAATAAGAAGTGACAAATCTTCAAACACACTGTTTAGTCTGCCAAGCAGTCTGGCGTTCAAACGCGGTACTTTTCGACCTGATACCATAGAAGAAAAGAAAGGTTGGGTTGGACGAAGGTCTACCGAGCATGTTCACCTACGCTATCTTCCGGCTGAAAATATTCAAATATTCTTAGAATTACCTCGAATATTTAAAATGACTCTCGAGTGAGTGTCCAACCATGCTACAATTTATACTGTTAAACAATGTGCGATTCAAGTCCTATTGAACAATGGTTTCAACAATAATCGTCATTTCCATATTAAGATCATGATTCCATATTGAGATCATGCATAAATGAACTAAGTTTTTATCGATATTTCCTAACATATTTTTGTGATATAACATGTCCATAAGCAATGTCCTGCTGATATTCGGCCTACATACGTTGTTATTTATTTCTGTACAATCCTGCAAAGTTCAACTGAGGAGTATTGTTGCAGCACTACGATTTTGAAATTGTTATAAAGCAATAACCATTTGCTATTGTAGTAAACATTAACCAGCGCACACTTGCAACGTAGATACTCACATGCCTCAGATCATGTATAGAAAGTCAAAAGGTCAATACCTTTGGACTTTAATAAAAGCTAATTAAATAAGCAAAAAGCACTTCGCCATCAGGCAAAACTGCAGCATTTTCATAACGAATATCGAATGACTAAACGCGAAGCACACACCCTGATTCCAGTAGGAAAAAGCTGCAAATTGTGGTAATTTCCATACATTCACTAGCTCCACTACCGCGCGGAATCTTGACACTAATTGTTGTGCTAATTGTATTATCTTCGGTAGAATTTACATGCGCTAAAAGACCTAAACCAATTCCGGCCAGCACAGTTTTGCCGCCAAGTGCATTTGCATATCCATTCATGCATTCATTCAAACGTTACCAACAAGCAATTTATTGACCTCCACCAAATTATCAAATCTCGCGGGACTGCAATACTCTCTGCACAGAAGAGAAGGATTGGGAAATCCGTCTTTAGGTGGTGGTCGAACATTTTGCACTTCCAGCCAGCAGCGATCAAAATACATGCCGCAGCCTTGAACTAAAATTGATGATGACGATTACATGATTTTTTTGGTAGGTTCCGAATTGAGACTAAGTGAAAGTGGCCTAAGTCAGAAAAGAAATTGTTATAAGTGCTCCAGTGACTATAGCTGAAACCGTTGAGCTGGATGTAAAACTGTTCCTCCGTGGACAACGGCTATGATGCTTAAGCCGTTGTATAGTATACGTTGACGCACGTTGTGTTATGTTGGGACTTAGGCAATCCGCGCACGAAACCAGTCTATGAACGCAATCTTATATTTCAAACAAGTTTCCAGAAAGTGGACGACCACGATTAATGTGCATTTTTATGATATCTTTCTGTGATGGTGCATATATCGAGAAAAATACAGACGAGATCTAATAAATGTTGAATGTTTAAAAATTGTAGCAAATAATTATAATCCAGGGGGGAGGGGAGGGAGCGAGAGATGAAAAAATATTCAAGGTTTATCTTGGTTGGTAAAAACACTTGTAAATTCAAGTGGAGTAATCTATTACCACTTTGAAGCAATTTCTGGACTTTTTTTTATTATGTTTTTGAAGTATGAACACCTTTTTATGAAACTTTAAATGTTGAAAGACCTTAGGGCAGTTTTTATTTCGATTTTTTAAGGTTTGCATCAAAATTTTGAGTACAGGTGGAAAGGGTTTAGTTGAAATTATTATTAGGAGAAACTTATTCAGAAAATTAAGCATATGGTAAATAGATCTAGGGTATACCTACTACGTAAAAAGGCATTAGCCTCTACTTAAAACGTTATTTGAGGAAAAAATCTCAATCCAAGAGAATTTTCGTTGACAATTTAGTTCCAATTTCTTAAAAGAACTCTCTGACACAATTAGAAAGTTCACTGGCTTTATCTTACTCGATTCCCTTTCAGAACTACAAGGTCTTGAAGACAGGAATGCGAATACATTCACAATTCTTTTAAATCCAAAGGCATCGCCGGAGTAGAAAGTTCAATGAAAAATATATAAGAATACTTTCACCGAGAGAGACTGATTTCAGAGAGACGTGGTGACAGAAAAAAATGCAAAACAGAATTTATTAAAAACATCATTTCGAGTCTTTAATCTATTTTGCAAAAAAACTTTGAAAATTTGCGGCAAGTCGTGATTATTTGGAAAATATGTTGAAAGAGTTGGATGGTGCTAAACTAATCATGTACTTAATCGCTACTAGACTTGTTCTAAAATACTTGTAGAAGTAAACAAATACAAAACTGCACTCTTTTCACATTTATTAAAAAACGTAGTATCTGAGTATTCGTAATGTTGAAAAATATGTATTTGCGACTACTCTATGGCCATTCATACACGAAGGACCATGCTTCTGTATCCAAAAGCTTTGCTGCGATCGAAGCTGCTTTTTTTGTGTTGGCACGCGACGTTTGTCTGTATATATGTGAACTGCCAAATTTGTTGACTATGGTCGGATGTATTGTTTCTTTCAATGAAGTGGTTAAATAACAATTTTTAATACAATACTACACCTGGATGCTCACTGCAAATTCAAGAGTTTAGCAGGTGTTTAGAAATAAAACACTCTAGTGTTTTATTTCTAAACGATAAAGCGTTTTCATGGTGGGAAGTGTTTCCTTTTAAAACAGCAGAAGCAGTTAATGCACAAAATCTAAACGCTAAAGAGTTTTATTCTTAAACACGTAAAGCGTTTAACAGAAATTAAACGCTTATGGTGTTTACCAAAAAATTCTAACCTCAGCACAAGTGTTTAAAAGTAAAACACTTATTCGCCAATTCAACACTTTGGAAGGTAAACACTTAGTTATGATAAAACACTTATGGGGAACTAAACGCTCTAGCGTTTGACTTTTAAACGGTAAAGTGTTTAGGGGTTGGGAAGTGTCTCTGGGGTACGATACTGGGTGATCGATTTAGAGGTACTTTTTTCAGAAATAAAAAAAACATTTAATTTTATCGAGTAATTTTTATTATCATACAAAAGAATTAGAATTTTAAGAAACAAGGAAGTTATTGCAATTTGCATCTAAGCTTTATGAAAATTCCAAAAAAAATCACTCAATTAACAATACTTATGTTCTGGGAACATAGAATATTTAAGAAAATTAATAAAAGAACAACTTTTGGTAACAAAAAACTTTTAATTTAAGAATACCGAACCGGTTGAAAGATAGACAAGTACTAAAAGTTAAATTAATTATAACTTACATCTAGGTGCAAATATGCTTATAAATAAATCGCTTAATTAGCGCAATTGATTTGCGCGTGCGGTGTTCATTTGCACCGGCAGGTTTCCATAAATCTGGAAATTCCGTCTGGCGGATATCCGCCGCATGCAGGTGTCAAATTTTAAATGGCAATATATGAAAAATGATAAAAAATAAAAAATTTAAATTATTGTTCTTGAACATGCTCCCCGCAAGAGGTTGTTTGAGCAAAGATTTAACGTCTTGGAGTAGGTTGTGGATGCATGACTCTGGAAATTGTGGGAAGTTGGAATTCAGGAGTACCTACTTGGTGGGTTCTCCTCTGTCGTGTCTTCCAAAAGTATACCAGCCCTACGATCAGGCCTATTCCAATTAAAAGGTAAGTTATTGAGTAATGGTGGATATCATGGGCGTTGATTTGCTCAAATTGACTTTGAGCCTCCCTTTGTTTTTGATATTTTATGGCTTGCTCTAATTCTGACATATCGCTGAAAGTGAGTGGAGTCTCTACAGAGGATTTCTTCAATCTTGGAGCATTGTTAAACATTGGCATATTGATTGGTGCTGTAAATTTGTAGGAAGATCTTACACTACCTCCAAAAACATGGTATGATGTGATCACCATTGAGTCCTGCTTAAGTACACAGCCGGGTTGGAGCTCTAATATTCCCGAGCCATTGAGTGTATGCGGATGTACTACACTGCCACATATCACATCGAAGTTGTAGTTTTCCTTGAGGCAATAAATCCAATGATTTGGTGACTGCATCGAAATCCATAGATTTACTGGATCCATTGTATCAATCTTGCAATATTCAGAAAGTGTTTGTTGACGTGTTAGTATACTCATTTCACATCGGCCCACTATAGAGTTGTGGTTATATAAAGGAAATGTTTGTTGGCATAATCTTCGGTTATCCTCCACTTGGAAGCATGACTCCACCTGCGATTTAGATAATGGGGCATAGTAATCCCTATGCAAGCTAGTCACAAGATACTCAGCTACTGCATGGATATATATGTATTTGTCACTGTCTAAGATTGGAGTGGGGATTAACTTGAATAACTGGAGGAGTTCGATATTGGGAAGAGGTATAGAAATGTCAAATAATACATAACGCTCCGTGACCTTTGATCTTATTTTCATTAATTTGTAAGTCTGTAAGACACCCTTTTGATCTGTGCCTCCAGGGATCGTTACTGTTTCAGGTATGTTCTCCCGAATAAGTGTTAACTGGGATCTTAGTTGTTCCGGTGTGAGTAGAAGAGGACTCACTTTCCCGTGCTGCGTATCCGTGATCAGTTGAAGAAGTGCCTCTTGAGTGTTTTGGTAGGCCAGTAACATTAAAGTTGCATGAAACATCGCCGACGTAAACGCTTCATACTTGTCACGTTTGGCCAGTTCTTGATTTGTGTTGTTGATACTATCTTCGATATCTGCTAGATGATGCTTGAATGCTAAAAACTGACTTAAGACTGCTTTATTATTTTTCTTAATGATGTTACTCGTTGAGTCTGCAATAGATGTCTGATTGCGGATAAGCTGAAGGAGATGATTCTCATTCGTTTTCATGAGGTTGATTTGCTCCTCGTAATTTTTGGCAAATTCGTCATCCAAAATCCCAAATAATCCATGGGCAACAGTTCCGACAATGTTAAGTGGCGCTCGCCGATTTCTTATTTTGTTGTTCACAACACCGCCCTTAATAAGTTCATTTTTGTGTTCTAACTCTGTTAAGGAATGTTTCAGTTGCTCGAGTAATACTGAACAGAAGTTGTCGTTACTGAATTGTAAATTACAGAAGCCTTCTATCTGTTGAATACTAGCCTTTATTCCCGTATATTCTTTCCAATAGCTCTCCAAGTCATAATAGACGATTATTTTCCATGCGTTATTTACTAAGCTGATATATCCTAAATCTTCGAAATACAATCCTGCTCGTGCTGTTAGTGGATAAGTGGCCAGTGACGCGTTTAAGGAGAACGACGGACTTATTGCTAGTAAAACTAATAGTACTGAATGTAACAAATGCCCAACTGAATAATGACGACGTGACTTATTCGGTTTCTTCACTTGTTGGCCGCTTGTGTCCTTGCTCGCCTCTACCATGACGGACTTTTCATGTCCTGTCGAAGATGTTAATTGATCCTCGTCTAGCGAAACTGGTAGCGGTGCCAATTTAGTTATTGGTCTTTTAAAGTTGCCTTTTCCGGTTGTTACTGTCGCAACTCGGACTAAGTTGTCTGGTCCAGGATGGGTTTCGACCACCCGTGCTAGTGGCCAGTGTGTTGGAGGAGTTTGTTCATCTGTTAGTAGGACAATATCCCCTACTTTGATACTCTCCTGGGTTTTCAACCATTTGGGACGCTGCTGCAGTCGTGACAAGTATTCGTGTCTCCACTTTTTCCAAAAGGCTTGATGCATTTTTTCCATCAGCTGCCACCGTCTCAGACGGTTCATAGGAGTTTCGCAAAAGTTTTGCGTTGGCACCGATATCAGTGGCATCCCTATTAGGAAATGTCCTGGTGTTAAAACATCGAGGTCTTCAGGATCTGCTGAGAGAGGACATAAAGGCCTTGAATTTAAACAAGCCTCAATTTGTGTGAGGAGGGTATACATTTCTTCAAAATTCAGTATGGAAGTTCCTATCACTCGTTTTAAATGATATTTAATTGAGCGTACTCCAGCCTCCCACAATCCTCCAAAGTGTGGTGCGGCTGGCGGTATAAAATGCCATTGAGTCTCTTGCTTTAAAAGTTCCTTTTGAAGTATTTCGAAGAACTCAGTTTTTTGTTCCTTGCTATGGAACTTCAATATTTTATTTGCGAGCACGAAGTTGGTGCCGTTGTCGCTGTAAATGTGAGCAGCTCTGCCTCTTCTGGCGGCAAACCGTTTGTAGCCTGCGACGAATGCCTCGGCGGTAAGATCACTTACCAATTCTATATGAATGGCTTTGGTCGCCAAACAGATGAATACTGCAATATACCCTTTAAATGTTATTTTGCCTCTACCCTTCATTAATTTTAATGTGATAGGGCCCGCGTAGTCGATTCCGCAATGGGTAAAGGGTTTGGAAACTGCGACCCGTGGTTTGGGCAAATCTCCCATCAGCTGAGTTAAGGGTCTGGCTACTAGCTTACGGCATGTTATGCATTTGTGTAAATGTTTCTTTACAGCGTTAGTTCCATTGAGGATCCAATATTGTTGACGAATGTGTGACAAGGTTAGTGTTGGTCCACCGTGTAGGGTGTGTAAATGTGCCTCTGAGATAATTAACGCAGATAGTGGACTCTGGTGTGATATAATGATGGGGAATTTCGCTTCATCAGCGAGCGATGAATTCCTCAACCTTCCCCCTACCCTAAGGATGCCTTTCTTGTCTAAGAATGGATTTAATGAGAGGATCTTGCTTTTCTGCGATACTCTTCCAGTCAACTTTATGTCAGTTATTTCGCAAGAGAACTCTTGTTCTTGAACCAGTTTGATTATGAGATTCCTGGCCTCTCTTAGCTCTTGTATGTTTATGTAGTTTGTCCTTAAAGGTACCTTCCGCTGCAAGAGCTTACGGAAGCGTAGACAATACGCGACTATTCTTAACAACTTCTGCAGATTGTTTGTTTTTGATAATATTTGTTCTAATGTATCATTTCTTTCCAACGTAAATACTTTTATATGATTATTTAATTCTTGTTCCGTTGGTTCACTGTGTGTGACATACTCGATTTCCTTCTGGCTGAGCCAGTCGGGACCATTCCACCACAACGTGAAGTTCGTTAATTTCGATGGATCTAATCCACGAGAGGCGCAATCCGCAGGATTCTGCTTTGATTTTACGTAGTGCCATTGACTTCCTGGTATTAAATTGTTAATCTCGCGTGTTCTATTATTTACGAAAGTGCTGTATTTTTTGTTGTTACCTTGTATCCATGCCAGTGCAACCTTTGAGTCAGACCACGCATGTATATTCAACCCTTCAATGTCAAGGGATTCCACTGTGCGAGTTAGTAATTTTGCCAAGAGGACGGCTGCGCAAAGCTCTAAGCGTGGCAGGCTCACCTCTTTGTTTAGAGGGGCCACCTTTGTTTTTGCAGTAAGCAACTGGACCTTTACCGACCCTTGGAAGTCGATTATTCGAGTATAAACGACGGCTGCATATGCCTTTGTCGAAGCATCGCAGAAACCTTGGAGTTCTAGGATCGCGCTTGTTCGAGCTATATGAACCCACCTGGGAATTTCAATATTTTCCAGATCAGGGAATTGGCTTCTTAATTTTTTCCATTCTCCTTGGATTGGATCTGGTAACTCTTCATCCCATAATAAATTCGCCTTCCATAATGATTGGAACATTAATTTTGCTTGAATGATGCATGGAGCTAACCAACCTAGTGGATCGAATAATTGTGACCATTCTGAAAGTACCACTCTTTTGGTTGGGATTGTAGTCTGTTGACCTATATTGACTTTGAATGTGAAGGTATCTCTGTGTGGACACCAATATATACCTAAGGTTTTTACCTTAGTGTCATCTGACAAGCTTAGGAGACTTTGTTCCTTTTCCGACTCTTGAATGCCTTCCAAGATTTGCATGTTGTTGCTGGCCCATTTTCTTAATTTGAATCCTCCCCTTCTTAGCAACTCATCCAATTGAATTCTTAAGTCCGTGGCCGATTCGATGGTATCTGCACCTGACAACAAGTCATCAACATAGAAGTCTCGTTTGAGCACTGTTGCCGCTCTGACGTAATTTTGTTCCTCGTCGTTGGCCAATTGATGTAAGGTTCGTATAGCTAAGAATGGGGCAGGCTTGGTGCCGTATGTTACTGTGGAAAGGTTAAATTGTTGAAGACTGGACTGAGGCGTTTCCCTCCAGAGGATTCTCTGGTAATCCTGGTGACTTTCGACAATTCTAATCTGTCTATACATCTTTTCTATATCAGATGATATGACAAACTTGTGCTTTCTCCACCTAATGAGTATAGACATGAGGTCTTGTTGTAATTGTGGCCCCTTTAATAAGGCATCATTGAGACTTACTCCTGAGCTAGTAGGACACGACGCATCAAAGACCACTCTTAATTTTGTTGTAGTGCTGTCTAATTTTAAAACAGCGTGGTGAGGAAGATAGCACGCATTTTGAGCGTTAAATGCTGGTCTCATATGATCAAGATTTTGGTATTCATCGATGAATGCTTGGTATAGTTCTTTGAATTTATCATCTCGATTGAATTTTCGCTCCATCTGTAGTAATCTAGACATGGCTCTCCCCTTAGAGTATCCCAACTGGTTTATTTTCTCATTGAAAGGCAAGTGAACCGTGTACCTTCCTTCGTGATCTCTAGCAACCGTTTGTGAATAGATCTGTTCAGCTAGGTGTTCTTCACTTGAAGTTTCGTTCTTGGTTGTTAGCTCCTCAAGTTCCCAGAATCTTTTTAGTGAATCGTCGATATCTACCTGGGATACGTGACATTTAATTTCTGCACTTGGAACGCGGATCTTCCCTGATAACATCCACCCCAGTTCTGTTTTTTGGGCAATGGGATAACCTCTGCTTCCCTTAATAATCCCTTCTTGGATGATGTCATTATATACCTCGACACCAAAAATAATATCAATAGGTCCCGGACTAAGCGCGTTAGGGTCTGCAAGTGGAAGCTGGTTAAGTGAATCTATTTCTGTATTATCTATTCGAGTATCAGGAATAGGTTTTGATAATGATTTGAGAACGAATGCTGAAACCGATAACCTGAATGATGAGGGATATATGGAGCTTATTTGAAATGATACCTTGCTTTTCGCAAGACCTGCTTTAATGTCTGCAACACCTGTTATTACAGCAAAGACCTTAGACTTTTTCAATCTTAGTCTTTGTACAGCATCTTCTCTTATGAAACTAGATTGGGACCCTTGATCGACCAAGGCTCTCAAATTTTCTTCTCTTCCCTCTGCATTTATTACCTTGACTACTACCGTTGCTAATAGTCCGCTAACGTCACTAGAACCTGAATTGTACGCCTGAATGTTTGTTTTTGGGATTGAATCAGAATTCTCTACTGAATGATTATTTGAAGTGCTGGGCTTTGGATAATTGATCATGCCCTTTGGTTTATTTATCTCGCTCCTGTTTTGGCTGTATGATGATTTGGTTTTGTTCATCTCTTCATTCTTCGACTTTCCCCATTGAACTTGCTTGTTGTGACTTTCCACATGTAGTAAGGTGTTGTGCGTTGCACTGTTGCATTTTTTGCATGCTTTCTTGCTATTGCATTCAGACATGCTATGATTCGGTCGTAAACACAATTTACACAGATTGCAATTATTTAAAAGCTCTTGTTTTTGAGAATGACTTGACTGTATAAACTTGACACATTCATATAGTTTATGGTTTCCCCTACAGGCTTCGCAACGGTTGTATCCTTTTATGTGATAATTTTTGAGATTTGACTTACCGTGTAATTTGAATTTTATTCCTCCTTGTCTGTTATTTGATGGCGCTGGAGTTTCCTTATTTGGTCTAATATTTTCGAGGGCCTGAAATCTTAGCTCTAAGAAGCCCAAAAATTCGGAAACTTTTGGTATATCTCTAGGAGACTTTAGAGAAAGTTCGTATAGTTTCTGAGTATCCTTGTCCAATTTTTTAGACAATATATGTACAAGAATTGCATCCCAACTTTCAACTTCCATACCTAAGTTTTTTAATGCAAACAAACATTCATTGGTTGTATCATGCAACTTCTTGATAGAATTTGCGGAATCGTTCGCATCCACTTGTGTTAGCAATGTATTTAATTGTGCTCGCACTAATAGGCGCTTATTTTCATACCTGTTAATTAGTAACTCCCATGCTGTATTGTAATTTTCATTTGTTATTGGCAGGTGCCCCAACAACTGTGCTGCTTCATCACTTAAATTTGCCTTTAAATACTGCATTTTTTGGACCGTACTTAGATTTTCGTTGGTATGGACTAGCTGTGCAAAGAGATCATGGAATTGTCTCCACATATTATAATCTCCATTAAATTTCGGGATTGATATTGGCGGAAGCTTAATCTTGGCTCCGATCGGCTTGTCTCTATTAGTACTTTGACTTTCCCTGTGCTGATTCTCCTGTTGTGTTCTGGCAGACAACTCTTGTAATTGAATTACTGTATTTTGGTATATGTCCTCTGCTTCTTCATATTTTTGATTTTCAAAATATTCATGCCTTAATTCCTGTGGGCTGGCAAATTTAATTAACTCGTCGTGATTGTGCTCAATCTGTTTCCAATAGTTTTGTAGTGTTTGTATCTTTTGTTGATAATATATTGTAGATTTTGAACCATCTACTTCGTTCTCTAAAACTTCTACTATTCTCAATAGAGCTGCTATTTTACTTATTTGTACCCTTAAAGTGTTTTGTAGTTCTCTGTTGACAATAACTTCTTCATTGCCTTTTAGATTAAAAGTTACTTTTTTTTCCCGAGGCTGTCGCGAATCATCTTGATCCTGTTTAGTATGACTGCTACTGGTACCGGGCTGCTGTTCCGCTGCGTCCGCTGTGTCCATGTGATCCTCACTTAAAAAATCGGTTTCTTGGCTTAACATCTGATGATATTTTTCCGAAATCAAGTCTCTAGCAGATATGTATGCTGCGTGTACCTGTTCAGCAAATCTATTCACAAAGTACTTGTGATTGGGATCTTGATTTTTGTACTCTTGGAGTTCAACGTCTTTCAAATGGAAGTCTGTCCATAGTTCCTCTAATTTGTGTAATTTTTTTTCACAATAATCCTTAGTTTTCCTTTTTTCGGAATCCTTATTGTAATTGATTTCCACTCTTTGTATTGACTCACCTAGCTCTTGTTGTTTTACTAAATCTTGGGCAATGTTACTCATTATTTTTGAGAACCGTAGGTTTGATTAGTGAGTTAAAGTTTCAGGGAGAACGGGTAATGTTTAAAGGATTGTTTGTTATTTTAACTTGTACCGAATTTATTAGGTTTTAACTCGGTAAATGGTTTTAAACTTGGTAAACGAACGACTATTCGGAACTTGCGCGGTATAAATGAACACTTTACAGAGAAATTTATTATAGGGCTTTTATTAATGGAATAATAATAATAATCGATACTTTATTGTGTTTGTTTATGTGATAATTAAAAATGTAAAAAATATTAAAAAATAAGAAATATATGATATATTAGAAATGTTTGTAATATATATTGAAAAAATTTAAAATTGGAAAACAATATATTTGTAAATTTATATTTTATTGTAATGATTATTTTTTTTTTTGGTATTTGCTAACTAATTTGCTTTTGTTTTTTATATATCTTTTGCAAATACTTTAATTTTTATATTTTGAGTACTTATCTTATATTCGGTATGATTGTTTTGTTGAACTGATGATGATGATGATGATTGTTGATGTCCTGTGTAGACTTCTGTTGCTGGCTTCTTTGGACTTCTATTAATGCCTGTGTGGACTCCTGTTGCTGAATTCTGAAGACCTTTATTGTTGTCCTGTGTGGACCTCTGCTGTTGGATTCTGCGCACTTGTATTATTTTTGTCCTGTGTGGACCTTTATTGCTGGATTCTGCGGACTTGTATTATTGTTGTCCTGTATGGACCTCTGTTGCTGGATTCTGTGGACTTGTATTATTTTTGTCCTGTATGGACCTCTGTTGCTGGATTCTGTGGACTTGTATTATTTTTGTCCTGTGTTGACTTGTGTAACTGTTCACTTGTTGATTTGGTGGCGCCTTAATTTAATAATTGCCCACTGATCAGTTAATTAGTTCACATTAATGCTAACTGTTTAGACCATCACCATTTGCAAATGTAAACAAACGCACTTTTAAAAACTTTTATCTTTTTTAAAATGTACAAAATTCTAATTTTGTCGTTTAATTTTGCACTTTAACGACCACAATTTAACAAAAAGAAATTGTTTCAGAATTTCTCGAATTTAAGTGGAAAACTGTAAAGCACTTTTTTGCTGGCTTCAACTTCACTAATAAAAGAAGAAAAAAAAAAAACTCGAAGGACCACTTATGTTCGAACCGGTTGAAAGATAGACAAGTACTAAAAGTTAAATTAATTATAACTTACATCTAGGTGCAAATATGCTTATAAATAAATCGCTTAATTAGCGCAATTGATTTGCGCGTGCGGTGTTCATTTGCACCGGCAGGTTTCCATAAATCTGGAAATTCCGTCTGGCGGATATCCGCCGCATGCAGGTGTCAAATTTTAAATGGCAATATATGAAAAATGATAAAAAATAAAAAATTTAAATTATTGTTCTTGAACACTTACACAATAATGGTTGAAAATAAGTGTCTATAAAATTTAATTTTTTTTTGTATTTATCACATGAAATGAATAGGTTTCAAAATGATACAGTCCAAATTATAGCTCAAAATATGCATTTGTTTATTAACAATTGGCCAAAATACAAAAAAGTAAATATCTCGAGTTCACGTTAACAAAAATAAACTTTATTTTTTTTTAAATTAAAGGTGCCATAATTCTCTACGAGATCTGATAAAATTTTTTAAATTGTTTTTTCAAAATGGCCAAAAGAATGCAATTGTTGTTATTTGAGTAATAAACAAATGAAAAAAAAGTGAACAAAATTACATTCAAAATTGTTCTTTTTAATTGCATTCGAAAGATGGCGTCGAGATCTACATTTTGAAAAAAAACTTTTTCATTTTGGACTTGATGGCATAAAATGGCGGGAATTTCAAAGTTTAGATAACAAATGCAATTTTTGTCAATGCTTTCAATATTTTGCCACCAACTTTTTAGGGTCTTTTTATAACACCAAAAAGTATATTTTCTGAAAGTTTCCTGCAAATTGGTCTAGTTGACGGTCTTGGGCACTAAATTGAAAAAAATACTGTTTTTTTTCTCGTTCTTTCAGTTTTGTAGGTTATGTACGTACTTCAGAGATTTAAACCAACTAGACTTATTGGCGATTTTATTACGAAGAGACTGGCTTTTAGTTTGCCACGATCCGACTGATAGAACCGGAGTTATTCACATTTTAAGCGTTTAAAAATATCTACAATGTTAATCAAATGGGTGACGTCAAAATAAAACGTTTTAAGCGTTTTGAAATAAAACACTTTCAAAAGCTGAGATTTGCAGTGATAAGACGAGAAAAAATATGAGGGACCCATACTTCACGCAATTATGCTAACTCCCGCCAAGGGTACTATTTAGCATATTTAGTAAAGCGCATCTCGTTCTATCACGGAAGTCAAGCAATATTGGAAGTGGTTTGTACTTAGTCGGGGGACCGCTTGGAAAAACGGCACTGGGTTCGATTTTTTTTTGTTTTTTTTCACTTTTTGCAATGATTTTGCAATGTATTATGTTTTAATATAATATTGATTAATAGTTCTATCAACATAATTTGTATTATTTATAACCAAAAACACGCTACAAACGTTTACTAATTAAACACTTAAATGTTTACTCATTAAACGCCGCTAAGTGTTTAAATTTCGTCTACAACGATTTAAACGCTTTAAGTGTTTAGCAACTAAACACTTGAGTTTACAGTGTACTCTCAACCATTACTTTCGCGACTCTGGCATCGGGGCAACGAGAAAGAACTGCTGGAGTGCTATGCCTCCTGAAACGAGTTGAATCCCATCAACTAACCGATGACATGCGAAAGTCGCGGGGAAGGGCAAGCGGAAGGCTATGACAGGAGGAATCAGGAATTTAAAGAGCGAGGAAAAAAGGCGAAGGAACGTAGTGCTGGCGGGACTCGAACCCAGGACCTCTGGGATGGTAGCCAGGCGCCTTACTCCCTAGACTACCAAGATCCGATGTTAGGAGATTTAAGTTAACCCTTAATTGCAAGTTTATGAACATCAACTTAGTTTACTCCGCATAAAATCAAGATTTGGGGTAACTTGATAACTTTACACCGCATTCGCCATGTGTAAAATCTCGAAATCCGAGATACTCCGAATGCTTTATCTGAGGGCTTTTTTGTTAAATATGCCGCGTTTTAAAAGGTGGGGAGATGGTTTCGTACGTGGATCTTGAAGCTTTTTTTTGCCTACCAAGAAGCCTAACAATATTGGAGTGAACTTTACACTGAGATTGAGCTTTACATTGAAATGTAGGCAGAAGCGAAAGACTCATATGCAAAAACGTGGGCAATAGCTGCGATACAAAATCGCAGTGATTTTAAAAAATATTAGAAAAAAATTGCCAAACATAAAAATTCCCATTTTTACGGTATGTAATGTTTAAGAATTTTAAACATACCACCGATTGTGGGTAAAGGTAATCCTTGACTCTCGGTTTAAGGAATTCCTCGATTATGTTTACGGCCCTAAAAGCGTGGATACACAATACGAGCTACTGCTTCTGGGTACTCGCATGACAGTCGCTTGACTCGCCTCGCCCGGTTACACAAGTACGAGTTGCAGGCCTGACAGTGGATGCACTTGCGTACGCGCATGTCAGTAGCTTTCAAAGATTTCAGTAGTTGTACCTAGAACTCCACAAACTGTATATTTTGTTCGGAAGTCCATCTATCTGCCACACAAAAACTAAAAACGAAAATGCCATGCAGAATGGCGTAGTCCCTTGTTTACGTGCTACTGTCATTTCCCATTACCGTGCCGTGTAAAAACAAAAAATGTTGCAGTAACTCGCATGCGAGGTACTGACCTACACGCACATGACAGTAACTCCTATGATGCGGTCACATGGTGCGAGTAGCTGCATTGCAGTAACTGACTAGGCCAACTCGCACTGTGTAACCGCGGCATAAGTGTATCTGGGCGAAGACAATATCTACTAAAGACGGTGGGAGCTTTGTTAACATTTAAAAAAAAACTGCTCACTTAATGAAGTCATAAAAAATAGGGATATGTAGAGGAACCACGGACGGCAAACGAAAAATTAAAAATTAATTATTTGGTGACAAAGTGGTACCTCTGGGATGGGAAAAGAAACAGAAGGAACAAAATTCAAGGGGTTGGAAGGCGACCTAAACAAGACAGCAGGTGTACTGTGGTTAAGCAATACGAAAGGAGGCCTAAAATCAAAGACAAGTTTAATAACAAAGCCGAAGCAAACAACAATGCTATATAGAATGTAAATTATAGAAATATATTATTTATAGATGATAATACCATTATTAAGGAAAATTAATGCCTGCTTTTGTTGCATCAATTCTATTCACATGCTACTTTCAGAAATGAAAAAAAAATCCCATGTCATTACATATCTTTTTTAATTTTTTTATATTTAAATATGAGAAACGCGAAAGACGATCGTGTTCATTTTTCAACTCTGTACGCAGATGCTTTATTCAATAATCGCCAAGATTTGTGGTTATGTTACAAAATCACTCATATATGTACAATCGTGCTAAATTTATTACTATGCATTTCCAAACACTTTTCGTGCAATATATCAGAAAACTGGAGTTGCTGGATTGAATAAATAATTTTATTAATTTTATTAAGTATTCACTGAGAATACTGCAATAAGTCTTTATCACAATCTACGAAACAATAACTGAATAATGAAAAACTCGGTTTAAGTTGCATCTCTACTCTAAGTTTAAATATAGTTGGCATAAAAATTAATTTATAAATAATGAAGGAGACCAGACAATAAAGAGGCGAGTTCATGACCTGTGGTTCTTTCGATTGTGGTTAATGCAGTAAAATTGTAATTGAATATAAGAAAAAAAATATTCATTAACTCACTTTATTGTAGTTAAATACTTAAGTGAATTTCTTCTTAATTTCATGCAACCAGCTACAAAATTCCAGAATATTTCTCTAGAGATAATCATGAAAACTTCAATGGACTAAAAAAAAATAATCCCGGAAATTTTTTTTGGGTTTTAAAAGATAAAATTTAAGAATAAGATCGAAATTTATTGCGGAAATGAGGTTTTTGTAATGACAAAAAAAATTTAAAGCAAGAAAATTACTTAATTATATTTTTCTGTGAAAACATCCAGAATAACATATGTAAAAAAAAATTCTGCGAACAAACAAGACTCATCACACTAAAACCACTTCTGAAGCAGCACATTAGAAAAATTGCTCATCGTGGAATCGCCTAATTTAGGAAATTTTTCTCTAATTTGAGAACCGCAATTAGTTAATTACGTTTTGACTATACAAAAAATAAATAATTTTAAAATTTAAGTAGATACAAACCGAGGTTAAAGTTTTGTCAGTCTCAAACTCGGATAAATAAATAGGGTTAAGGGCAGGGTATGCATTGAATTTTATTCCTTGTTGATTTTACAATCCCAGGGCCAATACAGATCACCTGAAAAAAAAACTGGTCATTAGGATGTCCAATCGACGCTCGAATACCAAATAGCAGCTATGGAATTTGCACCGGTTTTTGGTATGCGTTTATTGAGGTCTCTCGTGTCTTATTGTTTTTAGGACCGTAGTACAAGTCAAGCTTCAGCCTGAACCAAATATGACGTGCCGCACCGTAACCGTAAGTACCGTAACGAAGGAAGATATGCAAATTCATTAAGTCAATTTAGGTCGGTGCCTTATGAACAGTCATGTTCGTACGTTAGAGTACGTACGGTTACGGTACGGCACGTCATATTTGGTTCAGCCTTGTGGCGGAGATAGTAGTTCTGATCGTGTAGGAGTTTACTGTGTGGCTTCGCGTAAAACTTGTAAATAAGTTTGTACGCAGTCGCCACGTACTCCCCCCGCTTGTGAAGTTGACGGAATGTTACCGATTTGGACGGACGCTTTGGTTTAGCTTCGCTGTATTGGTCACAACTAAAAGGCTGGCTTTACCGTGAATATCGACTTGTACCCCGTGTATGACTAGGTTCAACCCAGGTTCAACCTAGGTTCAACCCAATCATAAACGGGGGCGAGTTCAAACTGGGTCCACTCATCTCAACTCTGCTTTCTTACCTGGGTCGAGTTGACATTTCGCCTCATATATGCGGTGGAGTTGTAATTGAGTTGAAGTGACATTTGTTTTGTTTGTCACGAAAGGTTTTTGAACACGGTCGACTCGTATGAAAACGTAGGCGCCATCCTCCAGGGCTGCTGGCATCTAGATATCCCTTTGAATGGTTGCCAGTGAGCCCAACAATTAGTCTGCGACAACGTTTTGTTTACCAGACACATGTCTGATGTCTGAGCTAAACTGAGAAATTAGGCCCAAATCTTTGGTATATCTAGAGCAGGGATGGCCAACTTTTGTATACATAAGATCTACTTGTTGTCATACCCGTAGTCTAAGTAGCGGAAGAGGGGTGAAATACATACATATGTGGCGGCAGCAGCGTCAGCAGAGCTTAAAAAGTAAGAATCCAAACGGCTCACTTCTCTTCGACGCTTCAGATAACGAGTACCTTTATTAAGTTGTGGATGGAGTTGGAACACCTTTAGATTTTTCTCTCGAAAGCTCGCTAGCACTAAAAGGTATTGCAGCATGTATGACAGAGAACTTCTGGCGATGCATCAGGGATTGAAACAATTCAGCCATCTTTATTTTTAACGAAGCGTGCGTGCTAGTTGCGGTGCAGGCTAGTGCGGGCCTGCTGTATGCTACTTGCGGGCGAATTTTATTTTTACTCGGGAATAAAACTCGCCCGCTCCTAGCCTGCAGCAGGCATGCACTAGCCTGGACAGCCCCCGCAACTAGCCCGCTCGAAGTCTCATATATGACTTTAAAAAAAAGAAAAGGACGAAGAAAACGGGCAATTATCTTATTGACCCTAAAGAGTGCCAATAGCATACTCAGTAGAAGGTTATCGTTCGATTGCGAAGGTCAAGCAGCATTGGCCGTGGCTAGTGCTTAGCTGGGGGCCTGCTTGGTAAAAAAAACACTCGCGTTTGGAATGGTCTATGCCGATGCGCATGCATTTATAAATGTTAATGCCTGTAGCGGGAGCGTGCCTACCTCTGGCAGGCGAATTTTCAGATTTTCGGGCCTGTGGCGGGAGCGTGCATGCCTCTGGCTGGCAAACTTTTACTTTTTCGTGCATGACTGTGGCGGGAGCGTGCATGCCTGAAGCGGGAGCGTGCATACCTGTGGCGGGAGCGTACATACTTTTGTGGCATGCCTATTGATTCGATATGCGTGCTAGCTGCGAGCGCGTGCGTGTTTGTAAGAAAATTAACCAACCAAATTATTTTTACTCGGGCCATCATGTTGTTCACGTCAACGATACAAGGGAATAGGATTGGTTACGGCTTCGGGAATTCTGGAGTAATATCGATCGGGGAGCCTTACGTTTGGAATCTGCGATGTTGTCTAGTTGCTCTATTTAAAAACAAATTTTAAACCGTAGTGTGCGAAAAGGAGGACTGCAGTGAGTGGAAGTGAGCCGATCAAGATAGTATTATATTGCGGGAAAAATGTTGCCGTGCAGGAGGAAAGATCTTAATTGCCGTGGAAAAGTCGCGATGTAGTTATAGCGTTTTTTTTTGCAAGGACCGCTTTGAATCCGGAGGCGCAAAATTTTAAGAAATACCAGGCTATGTTCACGCCGTCCACTGAGACAGAGGGAAGGTCGGTGCAAGTGTTATTAGAAATGAGTATAGTATTGTGTACTTCATTTTGAATGCGTTGAAATCGTCACGGTTCATGCGGCTCCAATTGAGAATAAGTTCGATGTTCCTATTTATAAAGATGGATATGAGCTAACAATCTAAAAGACAAGGTCTGGTAGATGCTTGACTTATATTGGGGTAGGGTTAAGATTCGACGTCATCCAACGGCCAATAGCCATTGCAACTAGGTTGATACCAATAGCTTGGAGTTTTAATCCAGTGAATTTGTGAATAAAAGGGCCCCTAGTCGGAAAGTTTTGGGGTAGTTTTGATTTCTTCGGTTTTTTATGTATTTTGGGGTGCTGAATCCGAATCTGAGGTTTGCTGACAAAATTTCGTGACGGAACATTGAGGAAAATGCAAAAATATGAAAAAATTCGGACTTTTTCGCGGGTTTTCGCTTAAAACTCGGAAACTATCAACTTTTCGTCCATAACATTCATATACTAAATGAAAGAGCACAAAATTTCCTACAAATATCACTACCCAAGTATCTCTATCCGACTCACCGTTTTGGTTCTAGCGCTAGTTGAAAATTTCCATATTTTTCTAAGTCAGCAAAAAGCCGATTTTCCAATTGACAACGTTATTAAACAGGGTGTATCCGTTAAGTTTACAAAGCGGCCGGCTGGTGATAGATTTTGGCTGGACGAACAAAAAATCTTTTGGGAGGCGGGTGGAAATCATAACGGTTTAGCAGCTAGGGCGTTTTGAAGTTTTTTCTTTAGAGTTTTACATATCACCCTGTATTTTTGTAACCCTATGACCTATTTTCATGAGTAAAATATCAGTGTACGCAGAATGCTCCCACCTATCTAAAACTGTAAAAGTCAAGGTTCCACACTATCAACTTCCAGAGTATATAAATGTTATGGACGAAAAGTTGATAGTTTCCGAGTTATAAGCGAAAACCCGCGAAAAACTCCGAATTTTTTCATATTTTTGCATTTTCCTCTATGTTCCGTCACGAAATTTTGTCAGCAAACCTCAGATTCGGATTCAGCACCCCAAAATACATAAAAAACCGAAGAAATCAAAACTACCCCAAAACTTTCCTGATTAAAATACTATTTTACTGGACTATTTAGGCAACAGAGCAAGGTGCCATACTATCTATGCTGGGAGATATCGAGAGTTAGAGCAATCAAACAGGAGTCATCAAATCTAGACATACTATGATTAAACTATTCTGCAAAACACGATTAGACACGTTCGTCTTTGTTTTGGTTGGGTCTAAAGCGGTAATTTTTGACATTTAGAATTTGCTTGTGTTGTTGTTGCTCTTAGGCGGTATTAGGATGGAATTTAAACTCAAATGTTAAGTTTCTAAGATACTGAATAGAATCTGTCGAAGTAGCATTGGGCGCACAGGTTTTACTACAGATGAGGCGCATTTCTGTCGAAAAATAAAATCACAAAAAAAATAATTGTTTCTAATGTAAGACTCAAAACTTTTCCGATGCTAAAAACACTCAAAGAACCAAAATTAAGAAGCAAATTATCTACAAACAAAAACTACTCCGAATCTTGCTGATAATAATTTAATTCACAAAACATTTTTCTTCCAACACATTCAACTATCAACTCCATGTCAATGATCTCATTTTACTTCTCCATAAAAATCTCTTTTAATACTTACGAAATTTGACGTCGTTTTTTTATCTGAATTTTTTTCTTATTCAAAGGTGAGAAAAATTAATTATTTATGAGAGTTGTTACGTAAGAAGGTGTGCACTGCACCAGGTGAGATTAGTTGCTGCCACCACCGAAACCGAGAGACTGAGGTAACTCAGGAAAAGTGCAAGAGTGCATTTCCCATCATAAAAATGCCCGATTGTACTGTCATAATAACAAGGAGATTTTTTTTAACAATTGTAGCAAGATTGCGCCGCGGTGGTGTAATTAATTGTGTGCTTTTCAAACATTAATTTTTTTTTGCATTTTGTGCGCGAATTTTTTTTTCTAGCGAATTTCTTGAGCCGCGAAAAATGGCAGCTCAAGACTAGAGGAGATTGGAAGGAATATGGGAAAATGCTTTTGAGAATGTTTGGATTTTATGATTCATTGAAGATTTTTGAATTTTTGAAGGTGATTTTTGGCATTTGTTGTGACGCACACACGAGACTTAGGTATTAGAGGTGATTTAACTAACATTGAATGAATATGTGCACACTGGAGCGAGCTGCTGAAAGTGGTTACGGATAATTTAGGTGATTGTGGAATTTGACGGTCATAATTTTTAAAATATTGGTTGTTTGCTTTATGTATAAACAGTGTCACTTTGACATCGAGTTGTAGAGCATAGATCATCCAGAATTTATTTATCACTCTTCATTACGGAAATGTTTTTTATGCACGTGCTTGGTCAATCATTTTTAGTAATACTTGGAAAGATTTAGTAACTTTGAAACACTCAACCAGTACTAATTGTATGCTTTAATCTTTTACACGAGCCGTAAATTGTTTGCCTCCTCCATAATTTCAATTATTAACACGCTATCATATTGCTATTACAAAGGAATTAGCAAAGACATTTAAGCTTTGACTAAACAGACAACTATTCCACAAAAACAGCACATGTCTAAGACTTGAAAGTATTATTCAAAAAATAACTTCGGACAAATAATAACTTTTGGATAAATGACATACCCAAATCACAATTAGAAAAGATTTGTATAATTGTACAATTTTGTAAGATATATTTATTTTAAGTTGAAATAGCACGGCGCACAGTGGTAGCTCATTTTTTGGACAAACGATAATTCCCAAGCCTAGAATTAATGTAACTTAAAAACATTTTTTTTAAACTATTCATTATAAAATTGCCTTTAATTCTGTCCGGCCGGAATTTTGAAATTTCAAAATTAAAGATGGCTGATCCAATACGGCGGACATAAATTTTGTATGTAAATTAAAATTTTATCAAAAGATTCTTTAAAATTATTGAAATTAATAATTAATAATTAATTTTTGGTTTCCTAAAAAAAAACCCTAAATAACAATTTTTTATAATTTTAAGGAATCTATTGATAAAATTTTAATTTACATACAAAATTTATGTCCGCCATATTGGATTAGCCATCTTTAATTTTGAAATTTCAAAATTCCGCCTCGAAAGAATTAAAGGCAATTTTATAATGAATAGTTTAAAAAAAAATGTTTTTAAGTTACATTAATTCTAGGCTTGGGAATTATCGTTTGTCCAAAAAATGAGCTATTTGCCCCACTGTGCGGCGGTCATCGAACATCACACACACTCGCCAAGTACATACATAAATAAAATATTGAATATCACCAAATCCAGAGTGTTAAAGCCAATCGTGAAGACCGTTCAATTTTATAGCATCTTGAAATGATACTCCAAAGGAACATGTTTCTTTATCAATTTTAGCACCGATGTGCACGAGATACATATAACCCCAAAGTTAGCTGAAGAAATTATAAGCAAACAAGAAAATACAAATTTCGATTCGAGTTCGTTATCCTTTGCTTGCACCTCAATAGTATACCTGACCGCCCCTGATTTCTTGTAGTTTATTGAACTTTACGTTGCAGCAAAAGAAAAATATTTCAAGTTAATCTCTTGCAACGCCTTTAAATAAAAAAAGTTTAATAGTAAAAAAGTATAATGAAAACAACCAAAAATCTGGAAAAAATGATTTTGAATACTATACAAAAATTTAGAGTTACCTATAAAAAATATTGTAATATTTCTTCTCGAGTGTTCTCGGATTCGTCAAGGATTAATTGGAACAATTTGTTTCTTTTTAACAACTTTAATTTTAAAACAAAATTTCTTGCACACATGTGTTCCTCTGTTTCCCGAAATTCATCGTTGCAGGCGACCCGAGATAACGATTTTCATTGGAATCGGAATACAATTGGCAAATCCGTCAGCCATATTGGCGCGGTCATTTTAAATTTATACGGTAGAAACATAATACGCCAATACCAGTGTGGCTTCAGCCCAGGTAAATCACCAACCGATCCGATTTACCTTGAGGCAGGCTATGGGAAATTGTGTTTCAAAGTTCCAAAACTCAATCCAACACCTGTTCATAGACTTTAAGACCGTCTATGATAGCATAGCCAGACTAGAGCTCTAAAAAGCCATGAGAAAAATCGACATCCCTAATAAGCCGATACGACTATGTAGGTTAGCCATGACCAATGTGACAAGCCAAGTGACGATATCCGGAGCACTATCTACACCAATTTACATCTATAATGGACTCCGACAAGTAGACGTCTGGCCGGCCTCCTTTTTAATCTGGCGTTAGAGGAAGTAATCCAAGATTCGGGGGTGACGTTAAGAGGCACAATCCTCCACGCGGTCACTCAATTACTGGCAGACGATATTGACATCTGTGGTAGAACATCAAGAGCTGTACAAGAAGCTTTCATTCAGATTGAGCAGGAGGCGGCATGAGAGCTGGGACTGCACATCAATGAAAGTAAAACAAAGTTCATGGTACAGCCACAATACTCATAGGATTTTTATGGACCAATTAAGCTGGAGAGGGTTAAAACAAGGAGGGTCGAAGTGGTATCGGGGAGTCTCGCGGAGGACACCCGTGCCCTGCTTTCGCAAACTTCTTTTCGACAGACCAAAGGCAGAGGGCGATCAGGAACCCGGAAAGCCAAGAAGCAGAACCAGATAGCCGCCGCTCTGTCCAAAGTTTCTGGACGCACCGGAAAATTGGCATCACCAGCTCCCAAATCATCTAGGGGAAACAGGGACCCCAAAAGAAAAAAGGGGAGCCGCAATGACCCTCCTACTGAGACAACAAGCAGACCCAGACAGCCGCTCGTTTGCCGTAATTTTGTGAACCCACCATGGGAGCCCGAAAGAGACAATCCACTGAACCTATTTAACCGGTCTGGTCTGCAAAATATGAGTTATACTCTCACTGGTTCATCCAGTAAAAAATAATTTCACTGGAAAACCAGTGCATTCGCGTCTGTTTACTGATTGAACGAGTAAGAAGCTCTCTCTAAAAATGAGTTAGTAAAAATTTCACTGGTTCAACCAATGAACTATAATTTCACTGGTTCAACTAGTGAAAAAATATATATTCTAGGCAATTATCCTCATGACTGTAAAGGGTTTAATTTAGCATACTCAATAAGCTGGCTCTCGTTTGATCTCGTTTTTTCTCGTTTTTACGCGTACTGTTTTCCCATTGGTTGACTAAGCAATGGTTCAACCAGTGAATTTACTGGAAACCAGTGAATAGTTACTGATTCGTTTTTACAGAGTAGCGGTGTAGCACAATAGGACAAACGATTGGCCGCGGTAGTTTTGGATACCTCAAAAAACAAAGCTTTTTCAATAAATGAAAAACAGATAACTGATGACCACCATTACATCGAATGATAGAATCGGTAGCTTACTAGGATGTCAGTTTGCATTAATGTTTGCATCAGTCTTGAACTATTCTGAAAGTCTTAGAAGATGCAAATGAACTGTCTTTTAAAAGCCAACCTTGCTGGCAGAAGATACGAATTGTAAAAATACATTGGAAGGTTTTTTTTGCTGGTTCACTATGGTAAATGAATTTAAATTCTGATTGTTATGATATTATTAATGGCAATGAGCATTGTTATTTTCTCTTCCATGCACTAAATTAATGATTTTGGCTTGACTAGCTAAAAGTTGGGGGTTCTTTTTGGGTATGGAGACAGGTTCATCATTTTACATACGTGTCACGTTTACGTTTTGAATAACTACAACCAAATTTGGACTCATATGTTTTGTTACAGATTCCAATAACCAAAGTTTAACTGATGAAAATTCTTATTTAAAAGCTGATAAATGAAATTTTAAATCACTAAAAATTGTACTTATCTCCAGTTTTTTTCATCCTAAATTTTTTTAACTTAATTAAAACTCTAAAAAATGTAATTCCCTCCAAATAAAAAGTCTTTTCAAAAAATGTCTGCACTCACTCGTCTCCACAGTGATTTATTATATCTAAATAAAGTTTTAATGTTGTCATACTTACACCACTTTCTCAGAAAGGCACTCGACAGTTTGGCGCAAAGCTTATTCCTCTGTCCATGCATCTTATGAGTTAAGCAAGGTAAATTCCAGGTGTACGAGTGAGTATATCAGTGACGTAACAGCACTGACTTGTTGATATCCTCAATTAAAATTGGTATCAAGATAAAATTTTTGGCTTGTATTCCACTTTCACTTTTTCTTTTATTTTTTTTTTTTATTTTTTTACCCCCTCTTTAATTATTATTATTATTTTTATTATTATTTCACTTGAACTCTTTTTTGCTTATTAAGAAATCACAGAAAAATTTTGTTACACATCCAAGTTACAAAATATTGCGTGCTGGCCAAACTCTCATAGTAGTAGTAGTCTTCGGTGTCGTCGTCAGATGGCTGTAATTGTGTCGTTCGCCGTTATAACGTTGTCGTCAGAGTATGTTTTGCATCCGATTATAATCCACACATCAAAATTCCAACGATTCCTCAAGGTAAGAGAAATTCCGTGCCCTGTGGTTTTTTACAAGAAGAAATTATAACAAATTTATTTTTATTTTTTTTTTCGAATTTTGTTTTGGTTTTTTTTTATTTTTTTCCATCGAAAGCGGGAGGCCGTTTTACTGTGGCGGTACGAATGTAAATTCAAGAAGACACTTTCAAGACAATCGGATCGTTGCAATTCATCGTTTCGGTGAAGCTTGTGTCAATTTTCATCACGATCGAAGTTGAATGTCGTGTCGTGTCTCAAGATCGGTTGAAAGGTGTCATGTTGTACGAAATAATATGGACCCGGTTTTAAGGGTTAAGTAAACACTAAAAATACCATATTGTTTGTCTTATAGCTGAAAGTAACTGGTTAATAACTACAACTACCAAGAAACAAAACGAACCATGCAACAAGATCATCCAACTGCATTTGGTGCTGGACTTGGCTACTTTTAATCTGTAAATTATTATTAAAGTGGAGTAAGGTCGACCGAAATTGTTTTTAACATATTTTCGCGAAATTTTTGTAGATCGCTTGACTTTTAATGTATTCCTCAACCTCAATAGGTGGAAATTGTGCAAAGGTTGACCGGAAGACCAGAACTTTTTTTGTTTGGCTTCAGTGTCGCGTCCTTTGTCGTTATGGGTTTTATTTGAATGTTTCTTCACTATTTTGTTGCTAGTTTGTTTGGTGTTTTTTTCATTTTTTTGCTGTTGTTGTTATATTTCTGAGGAAATATTATCTTGTAAAAAAATAGTGACAAGACACTTTGATTAATTATATTTTTTATTTTTATTCATAACTGTGCACACGCGCGGCTGCAAGATACGGAAATACTTCTCAATCGTGCATTCAAGACGGTATAGCTCGTGCTGAAGATCACTTCCTACACAATCATATTGAATGTAATTTATTTTTTTTATTATTGATATTATTTTGACTTTGATAGAATGGCACAAGACAACGGAAGCAAGTTATCTTTGATTTTATGATAAATAATAATTTTAATTCATAAAAAACGTGATCTTATCTTTTCGGTGGGGTGAGATGTGTAGATCGATCTTTGAAATATCTTTGGAAATATGATCGATCACCAAAAATATTTAAAAAATCTTCCTTTTATCATTGATGACCTCATATGAATAAAATGATTTGTTTAAAATTTCCCGGAAAATACAAGATCATAAATTCAACACTAGTAGTGGCTATGTTTATACTACAAAGTGCTTTAATATCTCCCCATAATACCAAAAACACATCCTTATCTTTCTTTTTCCATGACATTTAAACAAGTTTATTAGGCGGAAAGATATAGGATACATAAATAAATTGTCCAAACCTTTAAATGCCATAAAATAAGCAGTTTTGGTTTTTAAATTCCGGAATCGATTTTATTTTATAGACGTAGAAATATGTAATTCGAAACTTTCAACAAGTTTGAGATGAAAGAAACTTGAAGCCGTGCAATTATAAATCCAGTTAAAACGGCGTTCGAATAGAAAACAAGTTTGAAACTAAAAATTTATTAAATAGTTATAATTGTTAGATAACTTCTTGATCAATTATAGACTATATTTAATGAACTGCGGTGATTCTTTTAATTATAATAGTTGACTGCTTCAAGGAAATACAAGTTGAATTTTGTTTTGTTTGATTGTTATCAAATTCGTGATTGTTATCAAATTCAAGATTTTAGTTGGTGACATCTTTATGAGGCAGAAAAGTGATTGAATAAGAGCAGATGAAATAATTTTGATATTTTAGCCGATTGCATCCACATTTAGAATCATATACATACTTGCAATATTCTTTCTGATCATTAACAAAATATGATTCACATGATTTTGTTTCAATGAAAATTCAAACTCGCTATAGTAAAAAATTTGGCGGGGTTTACATCTGCAAGAAATCATTCATAGACGCGTTTACATCTCGAAACAAAATTACCTACATTTATTCCTAGAACAAGAGCTCAAAAATATTCGTGAATAAATTCAATGAATATAATTCAAAGTAGTTTACATTATAAATAAAAATCTATGTAAAAATTGCAGAAGCGTTTACATATAGCCAAAATGTTCTTGTGAAATTTGGAAGGAATAAAATTCAATGTGAATTTATAGATACTGCTGTACAGTCAGTTTACACCATTATACGAAAATATTCAACTTACGAATGTGTACATAATGTACATAGTCAGATGTCTCATTTATCATATTCAACCAAAAACATTATACAGAAAAAATATAATTTATGAGACCATCCGAAAAAAAATTCCGAGGAGAACGACATTTTTAATAAAAAACCAAAATGTGTCTGGATGAAAAATTGGATATTATAAGAAGGAATACGTTTGGAGTATTGCACCAATCGTCCATAAAAAAATACCCATTTCCGAAAGGCAATTTCTGTGCAAGATCGGCACCTTAAGATACTTTTCAGGAATCACAGCAGGTTCGCCCAAACCTTAAGAGTACCATTACCAAATAAATACTGGAAGTTTGTATCAATCACTTTGGCGCTGAAATTGGGGCTAGTCAGGGTCAAAGGGCCAAACTTATTATTAAAGAGATATATTCGAGAAACTGTCTTATTATTTTTTCACAATTTGAACCCATTAAGTTTCTAACTTAAAATTTTGAAATTTAGTACCATGAAAATTTTAGAAGAAAGTTAGGTAAAGACTGCGTTTATGTGCAGGGACCGAACCGGTCCCGAGTACCAAAAGAGGTCCAAAAAAAACCGAAAAAGCGGGCTTTTTTTGGACCTTTTTTGGTACTTTGGACCGGATCGGCCCCTGCACATAAACGCGGTCATACTTTCCAGAATATTGAAGGATGGAGGATAAAAGTGTTATTAGGCCCCCATCCACGGTCACACAAGTGTGAGGCATACGGCTAACATCGAAATTTATTTCATAATATATGTAAAGTACACATTTTTGAAGTTGACCGCCGTATGAAGCAAATATTCGTATGGTTTAATATTTCCTTCATACCTTCTTCAATGCATGTGTAAATTTTTGTGAATGTCATATAAAGCATGTAAAACACGATTATTATTGATTTATTGACTTACGAGAAATATTTGTTTCATTAAAAATCATTTCATTTTTCCCGTTGATAGCTTAGAAATGTTAAAATTTCTATGTGTGTGTTAAAGCAGTTCTTTAATTCGAAAGAAGTTTGTCATACATGTGTGACCGTGGATGGCGGCCTATCCTTGATATCCTTTTTCATTGATATTTTAAGGTATTTTTTTTAAATCTGGTCTTTTCTTAAAATGAGTTCTAGTTCACTGTACTCAGGGTCGCCACATAACCTTACGGGGCCCGGGGCTAAAATATGCTTGGGGCCCCTTTAAGGAGATTGAAACTCGGGGCCCCTTTATGGAAATTGAAATTCCAAAAAACCTTTTACTAAAAAATTTTTTTAGTACTTTTTAAAATCTATGGTAAGAATAAGTTCATTCATAACTTCAGAATGAACGATCGGTTCCCAAATAGACCTAAAGTTGCATAGTGCAGCCTAGAACGGAATAGGTCTTAGGCTACTGCCTGCTTGACCTTTAGAACGAAGGGATGTAGTAGTTTAAACTTTTTGGCTTTCACTCTATTTTCGGGGCCCCTTCTGACCGGGGGCCGGGGCAATTCATCCCAGTTATCGCCCGACTGTACTAGCCTGCAAAGGGACATATTTAAGAATTTTTAAAGGAGATCCAAAACCAATTTTAGCAAAATTTTCAAAGTGTTATAAATCATTTTTCTTTCCTCTGACCTTACGACTATGTAAAATTTCAACAAAATCGTTGAAATGTGGTGATATTGATTTCATATCTGATTAGTCACGGAACAAAATAAAAAACAAAAAACGTTAAACGGTAGTACGAGTTTGTTTTTAAGTGAATTTATTCAAAAGTAGAAATCAATTCTACTTGCGAATTTTTTCCAATTTCTACAATACAAAAATACAATTCTGTAAACACCAAAGCAACTGCTGATGTTTCATGAATTTATTCACTCTCATTCTCTTCGGTGAACTTCTATGAACTTTTCGGATAGTGAATATATAGCAATGGGGTTTACATTGCAACTAGTTTTGCTGAATTAATTTCACTGAATTTTTCAAGAAATGTAGTGAACTTCCCACATGTATCACCGGAATTTATTCGATAAAAATTGCGCGAATAAAATTTATCTCTTGCTTCAAAATAGTTTACATTAGCTTTCTGAATTTCTTCCTCGATAGAAAGTGAACTTTTGTGAATAAAATTCCTATCGAAAAATTCGCGAATAAATTGCAGATGTAAACCCCGCCTTATAGATAATCTATTCCTGTTCGTTCAAGATATAATGACCGGTTTAAATAATCTTGACATTAATAAAGGTCGCGGTCCAGATAATCTACATGCAATTTTCTTGCAGTGATGCTCAGGTCTTGTTTACCCTCCATCATATCTTTAACAAATCATTATCGTTAAGAAAGTTTCCTAAAATATGAAAAAAATCCTACCTCACACCAATTCATGAAGATGGTGATAAGCAATCGGTGAATAATTACCAAAGCATTGCCATTTTATCATCAATCCGTAAACTTTTCATAAAACTTGCCTGCGATAAAGATTGCCCCTTCAATCGATCCTTGCCTTAACCAATAACAACATTTCAGAGAAGTATGGTATGAAATGTAATGCGGGATGGAGAACGGTCATCAAATTGATGCTGCTTATACCGATTTCAGCATATCTTTTGACCGAGCAGACCGCGATACTTCAGCCGCAAAGCTGAATTTTGAATTTCCCGACCTCCCCTGGAATGGATAAAAACATATCACAGGTTTATCAGATTTCAAGGATTTCTGTCAAACGAAACTGAACTAACTTTCGGTGTCCCTCAAGGTCTAGGCACTCATGTATTCATTATTTTCATTTACGTCCGAGTAAAAATAAAAGATGGCCTTACAACGGGCGAACACCGGCCGTTTGGCTTTTTAGGGGACATATGATGGCCGTTGAGTTTTAAACCATTTTTAACTGAAGCACGTATGACCCAAGACGGCCAAAGTTGACCAAAATATTGAAATGGCCGAGTACTGAGCTGTACACACGGGCATATAAAGGCCAAGTGCATAACATTTTCATTAGGTACAATTGGCCTTTGGATTATCATACTTAAAGACTACCGATGCAGAAGAGAAACAAGCTCGCCAATCGTCGGTTTGTTGTACGTGAACTGTGTAACACTTTCCCCCAAAATGATTTCTTTGTTGAGTAGTTAAATTGCGTCAATATGTATACACGTACAGGGTTGCCGGGTGTCCGCCTTGAATATAAAGAGAATCAGGAGTTTACGAATTTCTTAATTTGTATGCGTCGGATTTATTATAGGAGAACTCAATTGCATTAGTAGTCCAGTCCCCAACCGATATCACCTCTACTTTTTTTCGGAGGCGACCGATTTACTTGAAATTTTAACAGTAGATAGGGAATGACTCACAAATCAAAGTCTACCATATGCCGATGTGCGCTTTTTCTTTGGCGTGGTTCCCACCCCAACTCGGGGGTGGAAATATTTTTGGTCAAAATAGCCCCGTAATTAGGGAATCCAATCCCGCATCAAAATCTCAATCCCGCAAGCCCGCGGGATCGAGGTCATCAATCCCGCGGATCCGCGGGATTTGCGGGACTACAAAAAAATCATAGATTTTGTTCAAGTAATTATGTTAATGAATTTATGAAGTATTATATGAAACAAGAGTGTGTTGTATGTCAAACAAACTATACTTTAGTCAGTCAAACAAAATATTCAGGCTAATTCTGAACTATGCTGGAATTGATTCCGCTGGAATTTTATTACATAGTAGCATAAATTGTAATTTCGAAATTACTCTCCGTTATCGGGGCCGTATTTGGTTTCTCGAGTCTATTCATAAAATAAAAAGCTTGTGGATTTTCTCTAAGGCCGTATTCACCGACCTGGATAATAAATATCGTGGATATTTCGTATTCACCGACCGCCATTTTCGGAGCTTGGATAAAGTTAATACCAGTTCGACCTGGTAATAAGTTTATCCGCCGATATCTAACCTCTGAAGTTTCGAAATTTCAAAATTGAACAAAGCTGTGAGTGAAAATTAAAAAAATGAAATAAAGTATCAAGCCGTTTTCTTTGAAAGTGGTGTAAGTCTATTTTTGACAAAAAGTTAGTTAACAACATAACATTCAATACTATCTGCTATGTACTTTTTATCTATAAACAGTTCCCAAAAAATTCCTTCAAAATTTTCATCATTTTGTCAATATATATTTAGCTAGTTAATGAAATTACAAATATAATTACTTTGAAAGTGGTGTAAGGCCACTTTCCGCAAAGACATAAATTTCTGGACATTCACAACTTTCAAAATATGCCGATTTTGAAACTATCGAGACGTCAATAAGAAAAAAATTACTGTTTATTCCTGCAGATTATTATACCATCACACCGAAAACGTAAAAAATTTATTTTACATGAAATGAAACGATATGATTTTGTTTCGACGAAACTACTAGTTTAGTAGTTAGTTCTAAAAAAACGGAAAAAATAGTTATGGTGAAGAGGTAACTTGGCTAAAGATATGTTGGATAAGGTTTTTAAAAAACAAACCATATACAATACTGTATAAAACTTCATTTGATGAAAATGGGGAGTTTAAAACATTAGATTTATCTCCCACGCTTGGAAGACCACGAAAATTTTAAAATATAATACTACCACCTTTATATTCCATCCATCGCATCCCAAAAATTCAAAATTTAATAAAAATTTCATAAAAAAAATTGCTTTGATTCAATTGAAATCCCATATTTAATATTTCATCAATGTATGATTTTCATATTTTGTTTACTTTGAAAGTGGTGTAAGTGCATTTGAGATCATCAAAAGTATAAATTTCTTTTAATTAATACTTTAAAAACGATCTCATTGTAAAATTAACTGAATTTAATATTTAAAAAACATAAAATGAGTGTATTAACATATACCAATATTTTTCAATCAATTCAAACGCAAACCTGTAAATATCTCCATATCATATAAAGTGAACTTACACCACTTTCAAAGAAAACGGCTCAAATATTAAATCAATATGAATGAATTTGTAATTCTGTAAAAATTTTAAAGTAGTATATTTGCTTTCCGTGAATAGCAAAAAATATCCGTAGAATTGTACGGGATAAGAAATAACCGAGAATATATCCAGGTCGATGAATTCGGGACTTAATAAACGTCAAACGACTTGATCCACACATATAGACACGATAAGGTTGTCGATATCGTCTTGCCAAATGCCAATTTTTATTTATCGACAGAAATCGATATCGACTCGAAACCAAATATGGCCCCAACAGAGTTTATGCTACCGATGTAAGAAAATTCCAGCCTAATCAATTCCAGTGTAGTTCAGAATTGGCCGGAATGCTTTGTTTGACTGACTCAGTAGTTTGTTTGACAAACAATACAATTAACCGCAAAGGTAACCCCCGTACCCTCAATTCACGTGGAGAATCCCCTGTCGTAGCGTAGTGTAACTTGACATTGATCACGGTCATATACACGCACAGCACATAAATTGTTAATAGGTACTTTGCAATATTGTTATTATTCCTCTTAGTCCCGGGTCTTTTAACAGGTCATTCTACTGCTCAAATCCCGCAGATCCCGCGGATCCCGCATGTCTAGTCCCGCATTTCTGATCCCGCAAAAATGGTGCGGGATTGGATTCCCTACCCGTAATGGATAGAGAGGCTAATTTTAAGCAAAAAATTTAGTACAAATTTTTTTGTAAAATTGATTTTTTTTTGGTTATAAGCGTTTGAAAAGTTTTTCATTAAAAAACCCCACGTTTTCGAAAAGTTTTTGGTCAATAAGTCCAAAAATAAGCGTTTTCTCAAAATTTTTGTTATGACTAAAAGTAAAGCTTATAAAAAAACGAAGAAAATGGCTTTTGAATGAATGCTCTCGGTATAAAACAAAGCGAGTAATGATTGATCGAAGGGGACCTATTTCAAACCAAATACTCAATATGTTGTATCTAACGTCGAATAACGGAAAATCGATGCATTTTTCGAGGAGAACTTATATTACATTTTTTAAAGTGCTTGAAAACACCTTTAAAATGAATACTGATAAAAGTCATTTGCATGTAAAATGAATGAGTTATGACAAAGAGAAGGTGTACCGTTCAAAATTTTTTTTAAAATATGTTCAATAAAAATAATACCACTTCCACCAAAATTCAAATTTATCATGTTCCACGTAGGATTCACTTTATTTTAGAGAATCTATCGGATATAATATAGTTTGAGCGATTTCCAGGGTGTATTTTTCGAAATGGGTACGATCAAAATGAAAAGGGGATTTTACGAATTTTACAGATTTCTGCGTTTATTTCAAAAAAATCAAAAACTATTGAAGATACGTAAAAAACTGTTGCGTAACAAACTTTAGATTTTTCTTCAACAACAATTTTGACCCTTCACGTTTTGAAAATTAAGGGTTCTAATATAATACAATTAACACAGGTCTATAGCCAGTGAAATTACCTACAAAAAGGGGTTTTGTATGGACACTGTAGCTTGAAAATTGACCCCGCTACAGTAAAAAAACCGAACCACTTTTTTTTAATTTCCGGAGCAAATGATTTTCGGAGCTCTGAAAATGACCTAAGAAAGATCACAGAACTAACCTTTTCTTTGGTGAAAATTAATCTACCCAGGAATGGTATAATGTAAGTTTTACACGACATAATTGAATGAAAAAACATCTCCAATATAACTGAAGTCTTTAAGGCTGTTCTATCCAACTTAAAAATTTTACACTTCAAGTGATCGTAAATATACTTTCTACGATTAATTTCACCGATAATTAAAACGCAATCACACCTGAAAATCATAGATTTATACTTAAGACATCCGAAAAGTGAGGAAAAAACGGTAAAAAAAAACATTTTAATCAGATTAACGATAATTCCCCAAGAGTTCATAAACTTGATGAACGAATATCCGCTCGTATGTAATCCAAGAAAGTAGCTAAACTTTCACACTCACTTGTTTTAGTACACAAAAAAAATATTTCATTTACAATCGCAAAAAAAATGTTTACAATGCGAATGATTTCGAAACAAAATTATCCAAACTTTTACTGAATCGATCTTGAATAAAGTAGAAAAATGCGATCTTGCTCCTCTTTATTACAATTTTTTTTTTTGGTTTTGCCGAAATTTTAATTTTTTTTTCTTCAGTAGTTTAAAGTTATTTGTTTTTTTGTTTTTACAGGAATTTTAATTTTTTTTCGTCAATAGTTTAAAGTCGTTTTTTTTTGAGAATTGTTGAACTTTCTGAATAAATTTCCGAGCTAATCTCTCAATGGACAGACTTGCACTTTTCAGAAAGACGATTGCAAATACATAAATAAAAGTTACAATATTTTCGCATTTAATCAAATTACTGAGGCATGATATAATACACGAGAACAGATAATCAATTAGCCATTTCTGAGGTAACCGAGCCGCGCATGCTCATTACGTAAAATGTTTCTTAGTTTTCACCTCTCGACTACTTTACATTAATTGAACCATTATTGAAGATGATTTGCATGCAACCCAAACTCGGTTGGTTATTAAGCCCGAAAGTGGGTCGGGTCCACTAATAGAGTTACCAGTTGTAAATTAACGTTCTGGCAAAGAATAATGATATATTTAGTACCAAGGTGTATTATTAGTATATGTGCTTCTGGTTCTCAAATTTGATCCACCGATAAGGAAAAGCAGGAAGTGAAGGTATAGAAAATATTGGGTATATAGAGGATCTTCATTGGGGATTAAATGCAATGCGGAATGTGAAAGCGTATTCTAAGTTAGAGACTGATGAGAAAATATGGTTTTGTGTTTTGATATATATGCGGATGTACAAATAACTGGTGAGCGATTCATTTACAGGTACTTTTTTCAGTAGGGATTTTATGACAGATCACGCAGAGTTTTGTCAAACTGTTGGTATGGTATTTTTATTCAATATTGTTTGACATTTCATCATGGAAAGACTTAGCTCGGGGAAATGTGTACAAGCCATTCAGTTGTATTATGAAAATCAGCGTTATACGAAGAAAGTGTACGTGCGCTTAGAGCAACTCATGTCCAACATAATCGGCCTACCCCAGTTGGGAAAAGAAGAACCCATTCCAGAAGAATTGATTCGGAATGTATTCCGAAAGAACCAATTGCTTCCTTTTCTGCTTCTAGAGAATGCAGAAGGGAATCGAATGTATTCCCGGTTTGGTAAGCGTAAAAAAATTTCCCATCGATTCTAAGGAATCAATTCCGAACCGAGTCTAGGGAATGCAAAGAGGAATGAATTGGTTCCGTCCTATGCCATCCCAATTCAAAAAGAATCAGTTCTCTACATTTCTTGGAATCTAAAGTGGAATCACTTCCAATGTACTGGAATCAATTCTGAATCCATTCTGAATGCATTCTGTTCCCAACTGGGACCGAACGCAAAATTCGCTATACCATCGAAAAATTTGAGACCCAATTTTCATTATTAGGCGACCAAATAGACAACATCCAGCACGTAGTGAAGACAATATAGGGGTAGTAGCGTAGCGATGACACCGTGATGAAACGATTCAACACAGTTCTCAACAGCTTGGCATATTTTACTTAAGGATTTTTGTTTAAAAGCATAAAAAATTTAATTCGTACAGGAATTAAAGCCGGTTTACATTTCGAATCGTTGAGCTTAATTTACATATTCGTCGTTTTTCTGCCGCGCCGCGCTTTTTTAAGATTTCAGCCAATCAGAAGCAATTTCGGTCACGTCATATTGTTTTTGATTGGTTGAAATTTTAAAAATGAGCGTCGCGGCAGAAAAACGTCGGATATGTAAAATAAGCTTTACCGTTTCACTGTTTGGACTCTTGAAAAGGTTAAAGAAGATCCACTGTTTTCGACCAAAATTTTGTTCAGCTATTATGCCCATTTCCGGCTTAATGGCTTCATCAATAAACAAAATTGCCCTATTTGGGTTGACGCGCAATCCGAAGAGGTTCAAGAGTTGCCATTATATCCATACAAAACAACGGTTTGGTGTATTTTATGAGCTGGTGGAGCCATCAGGTCATATCTCTTCGAAAACGAGGCAAGAAGGAACGTAACTGTGAATGACCCATGAACTCGTCGACATTTGGCTCCAACAAGACAGCGTTACTTGCCAGACAGCCCGTGAAACCGTGGCTTTATTGCGGGAACAATTCGGTGAGCAGTTAATTTCACCCTTTGGACCGGTTACCCCTAGATCATGAGATATCACACCTCTAGACTTTCTTCTTTGGGGCTATGATTGAGGAATTGGAAGCCAACATTACTCGCGCCATTGGCCAAACACCAATCGAAATGCTTGAAGACTGCACTGAAAATTGGAACTTTAGAATGGACCATGTTAGCCTTAGTTGAGCATGCCCAAAGACATATACGATACGATATCTTCCAATGACATAAGGATTGTGACAAGAAACCTGAATACCTAAATTGAAATAGATTGCGGCAATTGAACCGGGAAATCTCTATAAAGCCTCAAACAACGACAGTTGTACAATAAGCAAAATCAAGTTAAGCCAGAAAAAAATTCGACATGGACTTTCTCAAGAACATCCTATATTGGAAACACATCAGACAACCGTAGCAGAAAGAACTGATGAACATGCTGTTATAATCGAGAGAAATTGGCTAAAATAAAGGACGATACAGATAGATGTAACGAACGAAACTGTAAGATATAAACGAATGCATTCGGGGCCGGCGCTTGGGTTTTTTTGCTCCCGGTGCAGTTTGCCATATTGCGCCCCTCATTTTTTGATCGCAGTGAAGGGCAATGGAAAAATTGCTCCCCTCACAAATTGCGCCCGGTGGAAGTGCACTATTTGCACCTATGAAAGCGCCACGCCAGCTAAAGTCCAGTGACCTTCTTGTCGCATTGGAGCAAAGCGGAGAATATTTCGGCAAGCCGTGATTTCTTGAATGAATGTATCTATAGCACGTTTCAATTCCTCTTCTGTCATGATCCTGTCAAATCAATCTCGGTTCAGCTTCGTTTCCATTTGATTTCGAATAATCGCAAGACCTACCCGATAAGTAGCTTCCTGGAGAGTGAACTTCCATCATGATTTTACTAGTTTCCTCCAGCTTTTCTGCCATCCTCCTCGTTGATTCATGAACTTTGAGACTTTCCGATATGCTCTCTATACTTTAAGATAATTTCCTCGGCCAAGGCACTCTATTTATGTTTTTTCTGGCTTTGTAGTTCTCCCAGGAAAATGAGTAGTCGCCCCTCATTACCCGATTTAAGGGCCTTCTAATATCCGTCTTCTGCTTTTCAAGTTCACTGCATTACCAGAATGTATGATTGTGGCCCTCTACTGACGTAAGAGGCAGGGCCGGTGCTCGGTGCAGTATACCATATTGCACCCCCTCAGCTCCTCATTTTGTGGTCGCCGTGAAGGAAAATGGACAAAGGCACAAACGCTTAAATATTTATTTTAGGTTTCCTTATTAGATATCCAACGTAAATGCTCCGATAAAACAATATCATGTAAATACTTGCGCCCGCGGGATCCACGTGAGTTCGGGGATAGACGTATTTTATCGAAAAACTGGAAAATTGTGGCAATAAAAATGAATTCCTTTGATAGATGAAAATTAAGTCACGGGAATACATTACCAATTTTTTTTCAAAGTCTCAAACTTTGTTTTTAATTTTAATTTCTGAAATTGCGCCCCTGTCCAATTGCGCCCGGTGCAAGTGCACCATTTGCACCTATGAAAGCGCCCCCTGAATGCATTAGGAAATGGAATTGGATTGGCCACATCTTGCAACGCGAAATGGAGAATCTAGCCAAGCAGGCCCTTGACTGGAATCCGCAAGGATCCCCTCGAGTCGGAAGACGTAGAACCGAAGAAGTGGAAGAGAACCATATTAGCAGAGGCCGCAACAACTGGGAGATCCTGGTCAGAGATGAGAGCAGTCGCGCAAAACAGAGTCCGCTAGAGGCTAACTGTTTCCGCCCTATGTCCTACGAGGGATTAAAGGAGCCGGATGATGAGTAGGAGGAATAATGCGAAGCAGTTATAGAGATCACATTGGCGAGTCTGGTCTGATTGCTCAAGAAACATCCAAGGATTTTGAAAAAGTTTAGTATCATGCTCAGTTTTCTAAACTCAAAGCTATTGGTATTGACACATTTCTAGAGAACTACTCCCTAAAAATGAACCAGTGAAAATTTTACTGGTTCAACCAGTAAACACTAATTTTAGTGGAAAACAGTTAATTTGAGTCTGTTTACTGATTGAACCAGTGCAAAGTTCTTTCTAAAAGTGAATTAGTAAAAATTTTCCTGGTTCAACCAGTGAATTGTAGTTTCACTGGGCTATGTGACTCATATTCTAGGAAATTACATTCATGACTGTAAAGGGTTATATTTCCACTATGTCTTGTGGTATTCCACAGGAGTCAACTCTATCCGTCGTTCTTTTCTATAATAAATGACAACTCGAACCCATGTCATCGCTTTAATTGTGATTACGTTTGTCTCCTATGGTTTCGATAATGTAAGCACACGCTAGACCATGTCTTCATAACCGTCAACCGATGTCCAACTATATCAAAACTGAAATCGAGCCCATTCCTGATAGGGGTAGCAAGAATCGTATTAAATTCACCGACTGTAAAACGAAGTACGGTCTCATCTCTAACAAAACCTGCATCCTTCCTTCTCTTTTAGTGGAAGTTGTGAATCTAATGGCTAGCCTATCTCTTGACTTGGCATAACTTTTAGCATGGATCTACAATGATATTCCACATATTCCAAGACATATAATTTTCTCCTTCATCAAACAGCCTAGGCTACAATCTACAAGTTTTAAGCGTGGCTGAACACCGTGCACAACCGCGACATCAAACGTATCGATACTGGCACGTTTTGCGCCTCGAACGAGTAATTGAGTCACTATAGACATATAGGAGCATTGTCAAAATTTCATCGTTATTACCATAGTGACTTTATTACACTGGATTATACAACTATCTGCCTGCACGCAATTTTTTTTCTGCAATACAAGACCTGCGGGCTCATTTCACACCCACACCCTGCAGTCTTCCTTGACCGTCAAGAAGTTCGTTTTAAATAGAACAACTCAAATGTGTAAGTATCTTCCGGAGGCAGTTTTTCCGAACTTGTACAAAATCCAAAATCTTCTTGCCGACCCTGGTAGCCTAGCCGTTAAAGCGACAGACTACCATCCGAGAGGTCCGGGGTTCGAATCCACCCCGCGGCCTTTCTGCCACTTAAAGATAACGTTTCTTCTTTCTTGTCTTACCAAGAAATTTATATCATTCCAGCCAAGCTTAAAATAGGAAGGCGCTATAGCCTAATCTTTTTTGATGTATGTATATGTATGGAGAATCGAGAAAATGTCCGCATTTAAAAGAAAGCTATATTTGGGTGTGTTTCAAGTTCCATCAATTATTGCAATTACTCAACATCAACATCACATACGTCCCATATTTCATCTTTTTTTGTCGGATTCGAAAAATTGTCCATCAATGAATAGGGTTAATTTCCATGACTGATTTCTGATTACTGATTGTAGTGAAACTTGGAACACACCCTTTGTCTCTCTTAAGCACAGTAATAACTTCATAACACAAATAATTAAATCCTGAATGTAATCCTATGTATAAACAGGGATTGTTTAATGCCAAGGTTGATTTAGAATAAATAGGTCAAAAATGGGTGACTGTTTTCGTTAAAGCCTCCGAAAATTAAGTGACTAAAATATAATCAGGGTGAAAGTGTGTCAAAGGTTGGACCTAAACATCTTGTTAAAAATACTAAGATAAAATGATAATGAAAAATATCACATACATGTATAATTTCCAAATCATTTTTCATTCGCCACGACTAGCTCAACTACTTGCTCTCTTTACAATCTATGGTCTGTTCATATATTGCACCCAAAAAAACTCTTTAAAACGACTGCTGCGTTTGGTTAACTTGTTCGACATATGTGAGACATATTTAGCCCACCAATAGTCAAGCAAATCACATTTTTTAACTATAAAAAAATATATTTTTTATTTGGTGATTATTGCACAAGTTCAAATTTGGTTCCAACATGTCAGTCGCCTGTCAAACGACTTCCATGGTATTTATTTAGTAGAGTAACGAATTGCTTTTAATTGGTAAATTTGCTTAATACCTAAGGCGGTGAGGCAGATACTTTTTTAATAATAAGGGAAGGGCTGCAATCGAGACGAATTTGGACACGGACTGAACTAGATATTGAACTTGAATAAATTATAGAGTCGAGTTTCTTGGGTTGTTATTCAGTGATTCGCTTCAAACAATTCCTTTAGATTTTCTTCTTTTCTCTATGAAAAACTAAAGCTTAGAGGTAAGTATTTTTGCACTTTTAATGGTTCTATTATACGGTATACCGAACAGAGAGCGGTGAACCTAGTAGCCAGTGTGGCACAAGATGAGTTCACTCAAGTATTCACAGCGTGCCAGAAGAAACAAGTGTTCTCTAAGCAATGGAAGCGCCAAAAGCGTGTGCTCATCCCGAAGCCAGGTGAGCCTCCATGGGACACGTCGGCCTAAGTTTCAACTTTGGGTTGCACTTGGCGAGCACAGCGGAAAATCTTCCGCCATCAGCGCAGGACTCGCGAGAATGCTGCCTAATATAAGCAGCCCCAGGCCAAGGTGACGCCTCCTCCTCATCACAAGAGTGGTTAGTTCGGTCCTATTGTAAGCATCGCCAGTTTGGGCAGCTAGTCCGGGGAAATTAGCAAAAAAACGCACGAAAGGAGACAAAATTCCGAAATGGCTGAAAATTGGTCCACAGCTTCCTTGGGACTTTTTAAGAAAACAATTTCGGAATCACAAAAAAAACATGGCGGCCGGAGATATCACTTTTTGGCAAAAAAATCACTCAAAAACTGGTTTTTTCGACAATTTTTTTATCAGTCAATGCGAACCGTTATTGCCTACAAAAAAGCCCTTTTGTTATTTTTTCGAAAACCTTGACCTTTCCAATAATTCAAGGTATATTTTGGCCGAAAAGCGGTTTTTGGAAACTTTGACCTTGAATAACTTCGAAAGGGTTAGGTTTTTGAAAAAATGACAGGGGGCTTTTTTATGGGCAATAACGGTTCACATTGACTGATAAAAATTTATTTTCGAGGAAGCTGTGGACCAATTTTCAGCCATTTTGGAATTTTGTTTCCTTAAAATGCTAATTTCCCCGGACTTGGCGACATTGGACAGAACGGACAATAAGAGGAAAGTAAACTCTGCGTATGGGTTAAGTGCCCTTCGGGCATGCTGTGCATATCGTACTACGTCCGACGAAGCAGCATGCGTGATAGCAGGAATGATCCCGATTAATATTCTTGCATTGCGAGTGCAACAAGTTGACTCGCAATATGCAAGAGGGGAGTCCAAGGAAGTGCGACAGACTCTGGCGCACAGCGTGTTCTTCACAAGGGGGTGTGGAACGAGTCTACTAAGGAATGGTGGACCCATAAGGCCAAATCAAAATTAAAAGTAACGCAGACGTGAAGTAGACTTACTTCCACTGAAGTAGATGTAACTTCGACTTCACTTCCATTTTGGTCATTCTCATACATTCATATGCAATGGTACCTACCTAACTTCACTTTACTTTCCATTTAGGTTTGGTCTATAGACTTATACCAAATGTGGAGAAATGGGTTATAAAGGACCATGGCGAAGTGAGTTACTACCTCACGCAGTTCCTGAGGGGTCATAGAGGTTATAGGGCATACCTTCGCAGGGTTCAGGTTGGACGATTCACTGTTCTGCCCGGACGATAAAGGGGACGCAGAGAACCTAGACGGCTCTCTTGTTCCGGCTCTGGTGAGCACTTTTTGAGGTAAGAAGTAAGAGCACTTTTTGAGGTGAGAAGTAATGTCTTTACGGCTCGTACCGGTCTGGACTTGAACGTCATGCAAAAAACGATGGGTGAGTTTAGTAGGCATGGAAGCCTTAGGGCTAGTACACACCTGTAGACATGTTGAGCGATTTTGATCTCTGTGATATGTCTAGAGTTGTGTACATAGACATGTGTAGAGACCAATTGCAGTCTACAATTCTGTTGCGAGACCAAAAATCGCAGGTCTACGATCTCCCGATCGGAATGGGAGACCACGTGCAACGGTAGACACATCGCGCAACATTTCGCCAGTGTGGACCTCACGATGAAACGCGAGACACGTCCCTCTCTTTCCCCACCTACCGAGTTTGTTCTTCGGCAGTTTTTATTTACATTGTTTAAACTTTTTTTTGAAATGTGGTCAAACAACGTCCTCCATTATGGACCGACGGAGACTAAATTCAAATCATACCGTGGACACTAGACGAGAGAAAGTACGGTCACCATAGACGGGCTATAGACCATATGGTCCATAGACCGTCTGTAGTCGGTCTATATACAAATCGCTCAACATGGTCTACTGGTGTGTAGTGTGTACTAGCCTTTAGATAGGCGGTCGCACACATTCCCTGTTGCTAGACCGATGTAACCACCGGGACACAATGAGGCCGACAACGACAATTATCATATAAATTGTTGTTGTTTTCCCGTAGAAGTTGTCGTTGTCGGCCTCATTGTGATCTGGGGGTTAGATTCCCACCACTCCCTCGTATAAAAAAAGATCCGGCGCTGGTCAAGGGTGCCACGATTTTTTATTGTTCAGTCAGAGGTGATGAAAAAGGTTGAAAACACTGGACTAGGGTATTACAAAAAAAGCAATAAATAATATTAAGACACATTTTCTAAGTATATGGGAGGATGATAAACCACATTTTGTTAGCACATCTTTATGACTCCGAATCATGACTTTTTCATCTTTCTTTTGCTTTTCGAAGTCTTTCAACCAACCATAATTCAAATGGCTGATAATTATTGAGGATTGTGAAAATTTATATTCAAATATTCAAACTAAATAAAGTGGATTGACAACAACTTTTCTTCGTCATTACTTATATTATTGCTATTTGCTAATTACACTTTCACAAATATTTTTCATCGTCGCGCCAAATTGTACTCATAATTAACGTTGACAACAACACATAATTTTGATGCACTCTACGCATGCGGTCAACGTTCATTTTTTTTATTTTGGTTTTTGTTTTTATTTGTTACTTCAATAGCTCCACCTTAGTTTTAATCTTTATCTTTATCCCAGCAAAAAAATTTCTCTCTCATTCTCTCAGTTAATCCAGGTGTAAAGCGAAGACAGACAATTTCAAGTTGGTTGGCGGCCTCGACACAGCAATTTGTTCTAGTGACACACTTCAGAGGATGGTGGTAATGATGGTATTCACCTGGGTCTTACCTGGTCACTGGCCGATGTACAAACATCTAATCAAATAGTGTCAGAGACCTGAGTAAATGTTTTCGATACAGACAGCCGAACTTTTTGTAACCAATGTTGTTTGGGAGCTTCCCCAGTGTGATTAATTTTTCATTAAGAGTTTCGAAAATGAATTTTTTTTTGGGATCCCAACAAAAGCGCGTTTCTACAGATTTTTTTTGTGTTTTATGTGGATTTTGGGCAGAACTTAGGTAAACCTAGTGAACCTAATACTACGGGGCAACGGTTGACGACTGCAAATATATATACATACATATGTATACAATATGGTTTTTCCCTGTTGTTTTTGCTTGACTATGTTGGAAAGTATAAACCGCCCGATTCCCGCTTCGTTGCGGCGGACTTGTTGACTTAGATGTCTTATTTGGTCTGCTTTAATGCTAGTTTACCTGGAAAGCGTGCAGCCTGCTTGGTCGAGTTTATTAAGAGCTCGATAAAAGTATCTGATTCCACCACTATTTCTCCAAGCCTCAGCTCAAGCTGTGATCGTGCCGCCAAATAAAGAAGCAAAAATCTTTGTTTACGTAACTTTTTCTTGTTACTGCCGAGGTAAAGTCTTGAATTTTACAACTTTTTTTTTAAATCAGAGAAAAAAAATAAAACTTTTTTTTGAGGGCCAGAGTTAAAGTAAAAATTTTTAGAAAATTTTTCCGCAAAACAACACAAGAAACGAACAAAAAAAAATAAAAAGAAAAATCTTCACACTTGAATGCAGCGTGTCAAGATGGCGGCGGCGGAGGAGTAATAGCGCACAAATATTTTATGAAATTCCAAAGGTAAAAATATTTTTGTCCCAGTTTCGTCGAGAGCGCGTTTTTCTTTCTCATAAATCTTTATGCTTTTAAGACTTGGTGTGGTACCTTTCAACTTCTTGATCATGCCCAAGTGTTATGCACTGCTGTACTCACGCTACTACAATCAAGCAAAATCACTTCCTTTTGTATACCGCGTGCAATTAGCAGCTCCATGATTAAACGCTTTTGTTTGGCGGATTTTATTTCAAAAAAATGGATTACAGAAAAAAAAAATTGAAGAAAGTTTGGGAAAATTTTATTATTTATTTTTATAGAATTTCATGAATTGTTTTTACATTTCTTTCAAAATATTTACACTTTTTCCATTAGTGTAGATAAAATCCAAGATCAAGATAATTTTGATTACCGATCTTCGTGTGAAGATCATAAGCTCATCGCTCCGTAAACGATGGGGAAGTATGCAGATCATGTGGATTGTCTGTCAATTATAGTGTAAATGCTACCAATGTTTACTTACATTGAAAAGGCGTGGCTGGTAAATTAATAAACAAATAATAATCATGGCCAAGTTCAAATGAAATCATGATCATGCACTAAAAGAATGAGGAAGTTGGTTCTATACGGTCATTTTAAATGGAAACATAATTCGGGCATAGAAGCCAGATATAAATGGCGTTTTTTTTTATTATTATTTACAAAAGTTTGTTGTGGACATTGTGAGAAGTGCTGCCGCGATTTAAAATCATTGCTTGTCGAAGGTCTCATTTTAGTAGTAACTAGTCATAATGTTCAATCGGTACAAGATGCCGAAAGTAGTTCCTTGATTACAAAAAATCTGTTTGTACAATTAAAGTCGTTTATAATTTAGATTTTATGGCTATTACAAGATAAGAGTTTTAAAAACAACAAACTCCCATGTGTACAGACTAGTGCTGCACACGAGACGAGACGATACGAGATTTGGCCCAGTCTCGTCTCGGTCTCGAAAAAATGGGTATTTGCAGGTCTCGTCTCGAAAAGTCTCGTCTCGTCTCGAAATTGCTCAGTCTTCTATATTTCGAGAAATATCAATATGTGCCATATTAACGAAATTGTATACAAATATTCCTTATATTTCCATGCTAGTTACTTCCCAGACGTAGACACGTAAATCTGCTTTTTGCAGTGTCACCAGGGGGGTAGAGGGGATCAATGAATGGAAGTTAATTTCTAATTGGTGTAGAGTTACATTTACGTAGAGTCCGTTCGAAAGATAAGAGGTATTTTACAGTCATTTCATTTCATTTCAACGCATTTCATTTTAAATGCCTTGAAATGAAATGAAATGACAGTAAATACCTCTTCTGTTTTGGAATGGACTTCTGTAATAAGTGGAAAAAAACCCAGACTATAGTGCTGCGTAGAATCGAAGCACCGACCTCTAGAATGGTATTTCGACACTTTAAACCCGAGCCTTCTGAGGCCCATTAGTCACGCTACACAAGACGGACGATACCTGAAATTATTGTTCAGGTATATGATAAATCAATTCCAGAAGACTGTAATAGAAATGTGTTGTGACATGGACATACAAAAGAAGATATCACAACGTGAAGCAATAATCGTGGTATAACTTTATTGAGTCGCGCGTATCCTAAAAACATCTAATCGTATTTTCACCCTGAACCACAGGATGGAAAATAGAGTTTTAAAATTTACCAAAACTCTAATAAGGCCGCCTGTGACAGCGAAGCATTAGTAGAATTCTACAAACCCAAAATTCGGTGTCCCAAATAAACTGACCAATTTGTGTGTGGTGATCATGAACAAGTCAGTTTCCGAATTCATACAATATCCTAAAGCTCAAACGTAAGGTTCATCGCCATCTTCTTCATCACTCCCACGCCATACCCTAACCTATCCTATTCTTTTCTATCCTTCTAAGCTTTTTTCCTAGTCAAATTTTGTCATTTATTATAATAGCTAAGAAATATAACTATGCCCTGTACCACACGACTTAGGCCTGCTGAATCTGCGCCACTAATTTCAAAATTAAACAGTTGATATCATTACAAAGCATATTCAGCTCAATTAAATGCAATTCAGCGCTATTCAGCGAATTGAGTTTACGCTTATAGACATTTTTTGTTGGTTTTAATGTACACATGTATATTTAGCACGATTTCGGAAATTTGACGCGATTCAGCTAATGAATTTCATCTTAAAGAAAGAAATTTTTCTTATATTTTTTAGCAATGTTTTTTGCGAAGTTTAATTTTTTTTGCAAATGTGCTTCTAATATTTAAAAAATAATTAATAAATCAAAATAAATACGTTTTTTTTTCAAAGTTTTTCAGTGGTTTTATTCTATTCTATTCCCTGCACCACGACTCAGCCTTTTTGAATCTTGGTTACGAATTTTAAAATTAAACAGTTACAAGAATCTTCAGCTAAATTAGGTGAAATTCAGCGAGATTTAGCTAATTAAGTTTATACTTATAGACATTTTTTTTTGTTTTAATGTACATACTTATATTCAGCACGAATTATCATCATTCGAAGCAATTCAGCTCAATTCAGCTAAAGAAGTTCAACTTAAACAAGGCATTTTTCTTATTTTTTTTTGAGCAACTAAAGAAATAAAAATTGCTTTTTGTTTTTTATGTTTAATTTATTTAGTTTAATTTAATTTCTAATATTCAAAAATCTTGTATTGAATCATGAGATACCATAAATTTGATCATATCTAAGCTCATGGATCACTAATTTTACTACCAGCCGCCCATCGTGGCATTGGTCGTAGGCTTAGTGCAAAAGTCTGAGAATCCTGTAGCGTCCTGGAACTAACAGTGGACCTTGGATTTGAACTTTTGCATTTTGTGCTCAAAAGTAGGTGATATGTGTTAAAAGCGGTACAATATATTCAAAGTTGCCGACAAATAAATTGATTTTTGCTTGCGTTATACCTTTCTGAAGATGATAGAAAACAAAGTGGATTTTAGGCAACCTATATGTGCTATTTACAGAGAAATTTCTTCAGGTAAAAGAACTACCAGAAGTGATTCGCTAAGTTCCGATTAAGTGATATAACGAAGTAGCTATACTCTCCAATTAAGACTGGGAGCATCAAGGAGAATTTTTAATATCTTAAATCATCAACCAGTATAAAATATAAGAGTTTTCTAGTTTAGCAATGCTTTCGAATACTTCGAAAATCAATTTCTCACATAGATATCTCGCTAATACTTCTATTTCAATTCAAAACTCAAACTCATTATTTACCAATTTATCTGACCACCAATCTTGAATTTGATCCAGAATCATCTAGATTTACGTGTATGATACATCCAGAATAATCCTCGTTCATGTTTACCGCTCTAAAAATATCTTATACCATCGTTCATGGTCTTTTACGAAAGCCTTGTTACGTAAATTATTGCTAGGTAAGCTTCCCAGACAATTTGATCGATAAATATTTTAATGGGGCTCATCGGAAACTCACTATACAAAAGCAATGAATCCGAAAGGTTGATTCCCTACTATCTACGCCCAAAGCGGGGATTTATCTGAAGAAAGACATACGTTCTTGTAGCTGAATGAACTAAAGATGGAATGGAAGGGAACACATTTGATCGGGATAATTCTACACTTCTCAATCTCTTGACCATCCGAAAAAATTGTTGGAACTTGACTGAAATATGTTGCCCGATTCATCATATTCATTAGACATTACACCTTCTGAGTTAGACTTATCTAGGTATAACCGAAATTTCTTTACCAGCAAGATCTTTCGAAAAATTGGTTTTTCATCGAAAAGCCTGAAAAGTTCTGAAAGCGTGAACTCTTCTGAGTACATGATAGATGACTAAAGGCCAACGGACAATATACTAGTGATTTGCTAACATATATTGGCTTTGGTACTTTTAGAGTAACTTCTTCAGAAATGAAGATAAGGACAAACTAAGAATTAAAAGAATTATATTACATATATCGCTCATCGCAGAACTTCGAAATTTTGAATTAGGTTCCGTGGGGGTCACCCATGATAAATAATTCGGATGTTGCCGGTCCATTTTTGGGTCCAATTTTTTTTACCCCCTTATTTTATTGGGACCTCTACGGCTTTCGTGGCCCGCTTTTTGATGATGAATTTTGATGAAGCACCACAAAATAAGACGAAAATATATTATAAAATTTTACGATATCACGTTTAGTTTTCGAGAGATTGACACTTGAAGTTGACTTTTTGAGGTATTTCCAAAGGGTTTCTAGTTATATCACAGCTAGGATTTCCGTGCCACCCATATTTTAATTATGAATTTCGATAAATCACCCCAAAATAAGACGAAAATGTAAAATAATTTTTTTCGATATCTCGCTTCGTTTTTGAGAAATCGATACTTGAAGTTTTAAGTATTTTCCTAAATTATATCGGTGGCACACGGAGATCCTAGCTGTGATACAACTAGAAACCCTTGGGAAATACCTCGAAAAGTCAACTTCAAGTGTCAATCTCTCGAAAACTAAGCGTGATATCGAAAAAGGTTGTTTAGGTTGTTCAAGAATTCGAAAATCTAAAAATCTTCACATCCTAGCTCCAAATGGAGGAACATTGAACAAAGTGTTTCATGAAGCTCTCTCTTTAAGCAATCGGTTCAGGTGCATGGTTTTTTTTGGAAAGATGGGAAGAACAAGCGGAAATGTGGGATTTATATACAATGGGTAAGAAGGTAAAAAACCCTTCACCCCTGAAATTTTAGGAAAGTCTAGGATTCTGCAATACAAGACCCGTGCAGTAGCTAGCATCTGGATAAACAAATAAAATCAGGGTCAGTGACATTGCAGATGAGAACCAAGTGGCAATCAAATATGTCTTATCTGATAAAATCGACCATATCCAGTCTGAGTAACACTCCTTCAGCACGTTACTCCAAGCGTATACTATCCATCGACGTCAAAAGCCAATTTTTAAATCTTAAATTAGTATAATGCTTTTTTTTGTTTTTTTCAGGATGGCCAGTTTCACACGTGCCGACAAGCGACTAACAAAAACCTGCTGAATACGTCGTGTGTTGAGAAGAGGGTGAGCGAGGTCGATGAAAAATTTGCCATCCCATCGTCCTCTTCCACCTTCTTCTCTACTGGAAACTGGCCGATGTAATAATATTTTTTTTGATCATTGAATGTTTAATTTAGTCCATACCAATGCCTACCTCCAAAAAAGCTTATAGCATTAATAACACTATGAATCTGACACATTTCCTTAAGATTATACTATGTTCCCAATAGTTATGGTAAAAGCCTGTTTTTAAATACTCTATTTACTTTTGGTGGGTGGTTACCTTTTCAGGGATATTTCATATGTGTTTATTTTACCTAAAAGACCCATAAGTTTCTCACAGACAACGCCGTGCAGGTCTTAATAGTATTAAAATAAGCAGATTAAGATGGCTAGAACATCTTCTAGGAATGGCACAAGAAATATTTTTACCGAGCATTGAAAATCTGAAGAGAACAGAGGTGCAGGACGATCAAAAAGCCGATGGATGGATGGTGTAAAAGATGACAGTAAGAATTAAAATTTAGAGAGAAATTAAAAATAGAGATGATTGAGAAAGAAACTCCTTAAAGGGAATCAAACTCGACTTCTTACATAATAGGGCCTTTTCATAAACGCATGATTGCAGTCATTTGCAAGAATTCAGCTACAGACTCTTAATTGCTGAAAATTTGCAAATGACTGCAGTCATGCGTTTATGAAAAGGCCCTTATAATGTATGTTTCATCGATATTGTCAGTCAATGAAAACTTTCTATAATCTATTAACGATTTTGTTTCGTCGAAGAATACTAAAATATATTTAGAAATTTAAGATTCTGACTTTGACAGCAAAATTTTTCTATATTTCCATCATGACTCGGTACAAAACTATTTCTTTTTTAAGTTCTTATATGAACACAACCTGTCAATATCCGGAAATTATCGATAATTACTGTTTTGTTAAATGGTCAATTAAAATTCAATAACTTGGGTTCAAAGTCAAGTATTTTTTCTCAAATACCAGAAACGGCTTTCAGTGTTAAATTGTAACGTGCTTCAAAATTAAACCGTAGTGTGATAAGAAGAAATAAATAATCTTTTATAGAAAAAATAATAATAATAAACCAATTTCAACTACGTCATTCCTATATAAATTTAAAACCTGAAAGACAAGACACTTAAATCGAAGCACGGATCATCTGTTTTGCTATTCACGTCCGCAATGAAAATTTTATTTCCGCGAAAAAAAAATTTCACTTTAATTCCACACTGGAGGTGGAGGGTTCAATTATAAAGAGAACACCGTTTTGCACAAAAGAAAATTTTCTTTTTTGTTTTCCTTCTTTTAATGTTTTAAAATAAAGAGCAACAAGAAGAAAACAAGAAAATCACAAAAAAATATTCGCGAAAATTTTCAAGCAACAAAAAAAAATTGGTTCGTACCACCACAGTATTTTTTTCCTCTATTTTTCATGATATTTTTACCATCACACTTTCGATTAGAAATTTTCACACAAATATGAATTTTTAAATAACAATTATACTTGTTATTAATATTTTTATTATTAAAATAGTTCATACCAATTGATTTTTTTTTCGTTGATGTTTTCCGTTTTATGTTTATGTGTTTTTTTGATTGTTGTTTCGTTTCAGTTACGCTATCCTAAGTCCATATATAATTTGTTCACTATTATCCAGATTATAACAAAACCGGAAATTTTCACTTTTACAACAAAATCGCCTTTAAGGAATTTTTCCTCAACGTCGTCGTGTTGTTTTATTTCCTTTTTATCATGAACCCGTAATCAAACTCCCAAGCACCCGATCGGTATTCGAGGAATTAAATTGGATATAACAGCAGCAACAACAAAATAAAAACAAAACAATTCTCTCTTATCTTTAATCGATATTCAATACTTTTATTCTACACTTTTTGTTTCCTTTTTCTTATTATTTCTTTTCCAAAACTTTAAACGTTAAAAAACACGAATAAAAATATAATAAACAAACGTTAAATTTGAAACTCTTTTTGATAATAACAAAAATTTAACCCGAATAATATATAAGATTACGCATGCGCCAACGGACACTGTTGATCGAGTAGTAAAAAGCCAAAAAAAATGTTATACGAGAAAAAAAATGTTAAGACGCAAACTCTCTCGACAGACTTGGCGTAACTGACATTAGACCGCCGCGCAAGTATCGTGGTTACTGGTTACCGTTTTATCAATCTGATGGGGAGGTGAGAAAATTCCAACCCGCTTGCTCGTTGCTAACTATAGTGTGCCTACCGCGCTGTGTGCTTTTGCTTACAGTTGTTGCCATTCGCCAACTTAAGACAAGATCGTTTTGCTTGGGATTTTCTTTTAAAGTTCCAATAAAAGTTAAACCCAAGACGTTCGAACTTGAGCAAAATTCCACCGATCAAAAAAACAGAGAGAGAGAGAGCTCGATCACCTCGACTGAGCTTACAGAATGAATTAAGGTCAGTTGAATAGAAAAGCTCACATTTATAAATTTCTTCAAGTGTTTTGATTGCTTCAGATTGATACATTTGCATTATCGATGATAACGAGAACTTGAAGCAGAAGTCGCGATCTTGATTGGTTTTTGAATATTTCTAAAGCTTGACTTGTTGATTGCTCTAGCTTTAACCGACTTCATTATATAGTAATAATTTGATTCTCGCTATTAGTTTTAATTTGATTCCCGCTTATATCAGGAACAAAATTATAAAAGCGGTGATCTTGCCATTGGCTGCGCTGTTTTTCTCGATCTTATGGAAATATTGCTGTCAATCAGAACCTAGTTACTGCAGGTATTTTTTATGTCTAAATATTAATAATAATAGATTTTCCAGTCATAATTACTGCTCTTCTATCACGTGTTAGCTATGAACTAGTTATTCTAAATGACTGGTATTGATGGGCCTAGTAAATGATATTGTAGACTACTGCAACTCGACTACCTCAGATCGATTTAACGAACACAATTTTTAATTATAGACAATAATGATAAGTAACGATGCGAATATAGTGCTAAATATGACGGTATGGAAGAGAATTAAAGAGTATTTTGATCAGTTTAACTGAACACAAAGTTAATAATAGCTTCGGAATAACGAATGATACCCATAATAGTAGTGTATTTCTTTTATGTGAAAGACTAGAGCTCAGGGAAATGACAATGACAATTTTCCAGGAACTCATAAAGAGTAAATTGAAATTGCACTTGCATACCTAAAGGTCAACTGTGAGGCAATGTGCATGTGCATGAGTACCACATCCCAGCTTTGAAAATAAGGCCGTGCGAGCTTCATCAGATAATTTATTTTACCAGACTTGTTTGCTATTATTTTGCCGACGAGATCTCGAGCGACCGACGAGATTTCGAGCGAATAATCTCTGCTCGACGAGAATATGTTTGTCAAGACCGAACTTTATTCTCGTCTTGTTTCTCGAGTCGAGACCAACACGAGACTTTCGAGTTTGTCGAGATCTCGTGATGCTCTACTCCCATCTCTTATCGCCTGTAAGCACAATAAGCAAGGAAGCCATTTCCTGTTCGATAAGTTATGGCAGCGTTCGGGCGCGGCCGTAATGGATGGGTGGACAGGTGGATCAATACCAAGTGTTGGTTTTGACAGTATATAGCGTGCTGTTCGACGTTGCATTCGAGGGGCTTATCTCCAAGCTTTAATCTTTCCCATTAGAAAAAGTAATGAGTTATCTCAGTTTTCTGAGGGATGTGATTGGATTACCCTGCCAAGGTACATCTTCACCTATGTTATCAGGGCCCCTCCTTCAAACAAACCTTGCCTGTCTCAGCGAACAACAGCACGGAAGCAACAAGGTACATCAACAATACAACGCTGGCGCACTTACCTACTAATTTCGGTGGTATTGCACTTATAGCCTTATGACACTGGCTTTTTCGTAGGCTGAAAATGCTGCCTTGGCTAGGCTGAAAATGACGAAATCTGTTATACTGTGTGACAGAGATAGCATGTGAGAATAAGAACAATTGTCTGATTATTATAACAGAGAGTTGTGAGTGAACACAGAAGGAATCCCCCAATTCGCAACCCCCTCACGTTCTAATAAGAAAAATATGTCTTCCCCGCCTTGAAATTACTATTGGGACATTCAAAAATCACCGTAAACACCTCAAAAATTTTCTTTGGAGCGATTTTACTCCTGAGCCCCAATTCTAAACATTTACCCCTTCACTTAAATTATATTTATAATCACTTAAATTTATTGTTATTCACTCACTGTTATAAAAAGTCGAGAGATGCAGCAAACTGTTATAAAAAGCATAGAAAAAAGAACATGAATCTCATTCTTTTCCTATGCTTTTTATAACAGTTTTCTAGACTTTTTATAACACTTAAAATCCAGCCAAGAGAAGTTTTAATATACTCCTTTCACTCTTACATATGGGAAAATCTCCTCTGAATTTTTTCTTTCAGTTTTCAGCCTAGCCAAGGCAGCATTTTCAGCCTACGAAAAAGCCAGTGTCATAAGGCTATTACGAGGCAAAGGCCGGACTTATAATGCTAGACTTATCTTCAAGATGTCGACTGCGAGAGTTTCACCTCACATAAGATACCCAGCCTTGTTTGCGCTCTGGCACACAAGACTCTAGGTGCAACAAAACATCAATATTCGCATCAAATTCAAAATAATCATCGAAAGTAATGCAACAAGGGGCGAAACGCAATCTACCTATTAAACTATTGATACCTGCATACGTGTATTCCGAACTCTGATGAGATGGAGAGGCTGCTCATCATAGTTACTCTGGCGAAGAATATTGAGACGAAATAGTAACAAACATGCGAAAACAGATGTGACCTAAAACAGTACACAGTGTGCAGATCGCACGAGGCACAGGACAGGCGCGGATCTAGAATTTTGTTTTGGGGGGGTCACGGAATTAAAAGTGCCGAAAACAAATTTCTACTCCTAAGGGCCTATTTAGACGGTTCGCTCCTAGGAGCGTTCCTCACGAACTTTGTTGATGAAGGAGGTAGTGGGGATGATGAGAGGTACCACCCCACCTCCCCGTGCATCCACAAAGTTCGTAAAGAACGTTCCTGGGAGCGAAGCGTCTAAACAGGCCCTAAAAAACAAACACAAAATTAACAAAACGAACAAAACTAACCGAATTTTCTCGTGGATTAAAAACAAACGTAGTCCGCTCAAATTAGTCAAAAAATCGCTGTTTTTAGGAAATTTTTCCCACAGTCGAGACCGGTGCCAAGTGAAGGATTCACAACCCGCAGTTCGAAAAAAGGGTTGTTTTTGAGAAATATGTGAATTATAAAGTTTTTTCGCTTTTTCTTTATTTTGTGAAGAACCTATGCATTTCGGTGAAAATATCAAGAGAGCAAAGTTGGAGAGCATAAAATTACCTACAAATTTTACTTTTACAAATTTTTCCAACTCCGCATAGTTTCGCCGCTGGTGGCCGTTTTGCGCCTTTTTTAGATTTTCAGCCAAAATTATGCATTTGTATGAAAATTTAAAGAGATTAAAGTAGTAGTTGTAGTTTTTCAACGGCCTTTCTTTGGACGCTTTGATTTATCAACAGAGTCTGAAAAAAGGCGCGAAACGAGCTCTACCGGCGAAACAATGCGGAATTCGCAAAAAGAGTGCAGGCAAAATTTGCACGAAATTTTATGCCCTATAACTTTACTCTTTTGATATTTTGACCAAAATGCATAGTTTCTCTTAAAAATAGAGAAAAGGCAAAAAAATTCTAAAATTCAAATATTTCTCAAAAATAACCCTTTTTTCGAACAGCGGGTTGTGAAAATCATGCTTAGACAACCCATACCCTTGACTTGGCACCGCTCTCATAGCTGTGCGAAAAATTTCTTTAATTGTCCTTAATTTGAGCGGAGTAGGCCCTAATGTGTTTTTGATGAAGGCGCGCTCTTTCTTGTCAGTGCAGCTAACTTCAGAGTTTACAAATCAAAATATATAGAAAGAGTATAGATCAATCTGTTGTTGACCTTGAAGGTCATTTTTTTAAGGTCGTTTCCTTAATTTGCAAAAAGTTGGGTCGGTTTTGGGCGTTTGGTTATTTTTTGTTTTTGTTTTTTAGAAGGATCAATTTTGTTTTTTAAACAGCGAGCGCTTTTGGGGGGCGGGGTCATGACCCCCGGGACCTCCCCCCTTAAATCCGCGCCTGGCACAGGAGTTCTACAGAGAAACCCGCAATGAAGCAATTCACGTCACGTCAATATAATATTATATATCAATATAATCAATGCCGATTCTGCATATTAAGCTGACCAAAAAAGCTACAAAAAGAAATCAAATAAGCAAGCGCAAATGAAACCAAAATTCCCCCTACAAAAAAAGCTTTCAATCCTAGCGAAGACGCGAACCTTATCCATAAAAGCTGATGTTGCGAGATTCCAAAAGTGTATATATCTGAAAGGGAACGGGAAAGGAAAATATGAGATGGCGCAGAACCGACATTGCCTATCTACTCATGTTTCACACACTACAAGGCAAAAGGGATGGTCCGATCGCCAATATTAAGGCATTTGGGAACGTATGAAAAATCACTTTTGTGAAGTGATAATTTGAGAGAATTGGAAGCTCAAGATCCATGGTCTACCGGGTGAAAATATAAAACTGAAAAAGGACTGGAAAGAGACTGAAAAATGAATTTTAGACGGAATTCTGTCCGAAATAAAGCGGAAATTATTATTTACACTAAAAACGGATTTCAGTCACCCTTCATGAGTATAAAAAAAAGACTGAAAAAATGCCGAAACAAGGCGGAAATTTTTATCATTTTGAGATTTGGAATATTCTTAGAAGAGACTTGGCGTTTCTAGGACTTAGAAAAATGTTGGCAATTTTTTAAAAATTGTTACTCCATTCATCCAAATGTCTAAATGTTTCCGTCTAAACTCCGCCTGATGTCCGTTCACACTCTTCAGACGAAATTACCTATCATTTTCAATGCATTTTCAGTTCCGTCTCCTGTTCACTACCTCAGTCTAGTTTCTGTTCGTTTTCCGACTGCTCTCCAACATTGAAAAAATTAGTAATTTTTCAGTCTGTTTTCAGTTTTATATTTTCACCCGGGTATCTCCATCGACTAGGACATAAACCAGTTCCAAAACAATATTAAAAATCAGCCTTCGTTACAGACGATAACCCGACGAAGCTAGTCAAGTATGGAAGGACTGCACAAACCAAGCCATTCATAAAGTGATTGGGCCAATACGGGAGCAGGAGCCGATGCCATGCCCAAAGACTAGAAAAGTGTCCCCCAAAGTTCTATAAAATATGACAGCGAGGCTTGGTTAAGCCTATATTTTATGACCACGGTGGACATTAGTTCCGAACTAAATCGTGGGGTGGACTTGTAGTGTGAAGCTACGATCGGATCCCTGTTGTATATTTAGCTAACCAACCAATCAGAGCTTAGCAGAAACCCATTTTCCATCACTCGCAATGTTTGGTAGCACTAGTTCTAAAGATGTTCGCAGAATCACTGGAGCTATTCGATCACCGAAGCCAATCAGCTTTGGGTGCAGTTAGTACTTAAATGTTTCGGGATCTAGGCCACTAATAAATATACTCTTGTTATGAATTGATTGATAGTCCGGGAAAATTAGCATTTTAAAGAGACAAAATTCCCAAATGGCTAAAAATTGGACCACAGCTTTTTTGATTGATATATATCGATTACAGTGTCTTGCGTGAAATTATCAATTCCATTCTACATGGCCATTTCTACATTTAAGTCAACGACGAAGTGCTTGCGAAATCGTTTGATTACTTTCTACGCGCCTTCATATAGAGACTCGAATGGTCCGAAGACATAGCCGGAATCCTCCAAAGATCGAGACACATAAACATCCTTTCGGCTTGCTTGTCGAGGATTCGTTACGTTTAGTTCTGCATATGTGAACGAAGACGAATGAGAAATTCTGAGTGCTCGATTTGATTTTCATCCGACGTTAGGGAAATGGAATTAGGCAGTGTCAGATTCTGGTCATAGACGAGTTTTGCCGTTCAACATTGCAAGTCTGTTTAAATTGCCGTAAGTATTCCTAGTAAGACGAAGAGCAGGTCTTCACTCCAATGAGTACTGTTGTCCGTTACCATTAAGGCAGCTTTAAATCGTCAATGGAAACTTTCGACCATCCCATTTGGTTATGGATCTTAGGTGTCCTAATTCGGTGACTACTGATTAATTTGGCAACGTTATTCAAGAGTTTGGTCAGAAGTGATTTCTAGGGATTCGCTGAGTTGTAGGATGTATTCGGTGCCAAAGCGCTTTGCCACTATAGAAACGTTAATTTCCAGGATTGGGTAGACTTCTGGCAATCTCGCAAATCGAGGGGATCGTTCGTTCTTTGTATGAAGTGCGCGTACAAAGTAATCAAACGATTAAGGGATCACTTAGGAATATCGCTTAAGAATGCTTAGGAGGACGATAGGACCCAACTAACTTCCTCCCGTTTTTGAAGCCAGTCATTTTAAAGCTCTCTAAATGATCATGAATAGAAAAACGCGGCAAATCGTTTTTCTGCGCACAAATTTCCAATAGTAAAGTGGTCTTACGCGACTGAGACTTGAAAGAAAAGAAGAACTTTTGTGCGCATGAATGAAAATTGTGTTAAAGCAGGAGCATAAGTGCGGCCATTACTTCTGTACACATGAGTTCAAAATTTCACGTTTTTGACTAGACGAATTAATGACATTAATCTAGAATTTTCCATATCTTTCGGATTCTCTTGTGGTTCTCATAGGTTTTGATAAGATAATATTGGTTAACAGAAAATGTACCATCATTTCTAATTTCTTCAACGGATTTCTTCTTCATTTCGACACTTTTGAAGGTAACATACCTTTTGTATCACTTCATCAATTCCAATGCTTTTTGTTTTATCTGCAGGAACTAGTACTGCCTAAAGCAATATGAAATTATGTGTGACCTTAACGACATCTAAAAGCAGTCACAACGCAATCACAAGTCACAACTCAAGACTAAACTTAAAGGCCTATACTAAATGAAAAGAAAGGTAGAAGCGAAGTAGAAATGAAGTAGACGTAACTTCTGTCAAGATTAAAATAGAAGCCAAAATAAGAAGTTCATAAGAAGAAAGCGCGAGTCGTCAAAGCTTGGGACTTATGACTGGTCACAATTTATGAATAGGGGGTTTAATATAACAATCATAATGTCACAGTGGTGCAGCTTTTGAAGAGTCACTTAAAAGGATTCGATGGCATACATTTGGACTAACGCCGAAATTGATTATTGATCATGCGTAGAGGCGTTGATATACGTAGAGACTACTGCATGTTCATTCCATGGTGACGGGTGGGACATTTTAACACATTTTTTGATATACATTCAGTTATTTTAAAGTGCAAACAAAGCAAATAATACATACTGTATTTATGATAGCATTCTTAGATATATTTTTTAAGATATGATAAAAGAAAACAACATAAAAATATATTCTAACATTGTTAAATTCGTAGAATTACATATGTGACGGGTGGGACAGGCAAAACCCTTCTTTCTTTAGATACTTGCACTTGACGTTGAAATTCAGATCAAATAGTTCATATGAAGCCCTAATTTTATTGTAGTATGCTATTTGAGTTATGTCGCTAATTGTTTTCTAAAAAGAGGTATAGTACAGTACAGCTGGGCTGGAAAATCGGGGTATGCGCCCAAAAATTCTTGGAAGGATGATTTTTCATAAATCGTTAATGGAGCATAAAAGAAGCTTAATTCTAAATTTGAGGGAAATTTCGAGTGGACGTTTTTTGGAAAACTCAAAAAAAAATTGAAAAGCGTTTTTCTCTGAATCTACGCATTTTAGAGAAAAGTTGTTTGAACAAAAAATGTAGAGGACATTGTTACCTACAATTTGTTTCATAGAGGTCAGGCTGTACAACTTCAAATACAGAAGCTAGGTGGCGCCAAAGTTTCCAAAAAAGTGTTTTTTCGGTTTTTGTCCCAGAATAAATGGTTTTTTTACAAAAGTGTAAATCAGTAAATTGTTCCTCTTAAAAATGTCTACAACATTTATTTAAACTTTTTTTCCCTCCGACTTACCGTTCCAAATCTCTTTCGCTTTATAGCTCAGCTGCTGGTTTTAAATCAACGGCACTTTCGCTAGAAGTATTTAAGTGAATATTTGAGCTTGCATTCTTCACCTAAACGCACTTTTTTTTGAATTGAATGGAACAATCAATATTCAAGTGGGAAAATATAGAAAGTAATAATTTTATTTTTTACTACAAGCATATTTCCGAATACTATGTTCCTTTAACAATACTTAAAGCCTAAAATTTATGTGATTTCCGTCACTTTTTTTTCATTAGCTTGGTGTCGTTTTACATGGAATGACCCTGCAGTAGTTCACGAGTAGATATACTTAGTTTATAAAAACGTCCAAAATCCGTCGGAATATTCCACCACAAGGTGCGATTACTTGATTGCCTAAAGCACTGTGGTAAATGGAGAAGCTTTTTCTACTTACTAAATTTGATGGATGCAGTACTCAAAAAAATAATACCTATCAATGAAATCTGATCGTCACACCATTGGTATTTTTCAGCAAGGCGACATTTCCGTGGCGGGAGCATGCATTCTATGGACGGGCGAGTTTTATTCCCGGGTAATAGTAAAATTCGCACGCACCTAGCAGGCACCTGGCACGCACTAGCCTGCACGGCACCCGCAACTAGCACGCACGCTTGATTAAAAATAAGACTCGCCAGTGTCAATTGACAGTGTGCGTGAGTGCCTGCTGCATGCTATGTACGGGCTAGTCTTATATTTACTCAGCAAGCTAGTGCGTGCCTGCTGCATGCTAAGTGCGGACGAGTTTCATTTTTACTCGGGAATGGCTTAATGAGATCCGTCGTATACACAAAATAATTTATATCTTCATAATTTACCACTACCACTGCCAAAAAGTGAATCATTAAAATCTGTCATAACTATAACCATAATGCTAAAGATAAGTGGGTTCTAATTTCATTATACAAGGTTAATTGTGGGGATGTATTTTCATCTCTTCATAACCACTGAAAATCTTGCTGTAATAACAGACTTTATTCTATTCTTCATGATCATGATTCAAATTGAAAGCTTCACCAATTCCTAATTCTATCTAGAGGCAAATGAAAAACTTCTCTTCATCTTGACCTGTCAATCGTGCCTAAAGCTACTATTGTAAATAGCCTTCATAAAGAAAGAAAGAGTTACCACAGAATTGTAAAGTTCACAAGCTGAAGACAAGTCTAAGAAATTATAATATCTGATAATAGTTGCAATTTACTATTCAATTTCCAACTTGGCAACATTTATTTCGCTCTATCCAAAACAGAAAATTCACGTAATTAAAAATATCTAAACAATAATTCATTTTCAATTATTCAATCGCTTTGCAAAGTGTGTTCTTGACACTAATTTCCTCTGCCCTCAAAACCAAGTAAATAAAATAAAGAAACAAACATTCAAAACGATCCATTAACACTTTACGGCGAATTCAAATTTGTGGTAGACCAACTTCAGTTCAAACTTTAACCAAAAAAATAAAAAAAATAAATGTGTCTCTTCAGTAATTATGAACTCCAATGATTTGACGAGGCTCACCAATGCCGAAAAGTGACAAAAATTTCTCAACTGAAGACGTCGACGACAATAAAGCAAATTTCGCCACGAGTTTCTTTTTGTTTCTATCACCTGTGTGCCCCATGGACTGGAGGTTAAACTACTGAAACTTTGCTGCAATTAGTATAAAAAGTCTTTCTGTCTCTTTTCTCTATCGCTGCTGAAGGAAGGAGTCTGTGGCAACAACGGGGCTTGTAATGCAATCAACATGTCATCGCGCTATCGGTAAACGGACGGTCATGCGTTTCTATTGTTAAGAGACGTTGCTCGTTACAATAACCATGGATGATTGCCCAATTTGGGAGCCACTGTGTTCGTCGTCTGTCCTAAACACCTTCATTCAGTGTCCGTCCGGTCATTTTTGGACAGAGACTTAAGTAGAACAGGCATGCGCAGATCTATTATGATGAATCTAGCTGAAGAAGTTGTAACGATTATGGGAATTGATTTCGTTGAGAGATACTCGTTGACTGTAAACACTTTCGGTATGGTTGAAACAAAAGAATTTTTGCATTCCGTGTGACGACGGCTCGGTGTCCCAAGGGCGCGGCATTGTATTCTCTGACGTTCACGGGTAATTTGTGTCTACCTTTGACTCGCGAAAGTACTTGTCGGCGGGGATTGCACACTGCTTGCCATAAACAACAGAAGAAAAGTGTTGCTTTGCTAATTATAAGGCCGCAGTCTTCCAGTTATTGACTTGTTATTGTTGTTTTTTTTCTTTCTTCATATTATTTATCAAGTTTTTATCTATAAAAAAAACCTGCAATCGACTCAACTTATACCTGTGAAGCTTCAAGTTCAATCATGTAAATAATATGCAGATTCGACCAGTCTGCCGTTTCTTTTAAACCAGTCTACTCGAAATACTTACATAAGCTTTTTCCTTTTTCTCAAAAAAATCAATAATAACAAAAAAAATGTTGAACGTTTCTTAAGAATACAGCCATTGACGTCACCGGTTTTGGATCACGTATGTTAATTTTTTCCGCAAACAGATCGAATTATCACCATTGGCTCGCGCAAGCTCAACTCCATCGAACACACGAATTTGTACAAATCAGGATGGGTTGAAGGTCCTTCACCTGCACACCCTGGATGCAATTAGTTTTTTTGTTGATATCACAAGGAACGTGCCGTGCTGGCTTAATAGCGGGTGTTGGCCCCTTTGTTGTCTTAACTCACCTTAAGAGACTACTGCAGTTGGAATCACAGCTGTTTGCGAACCTTAAAAGACCTTAAAGACTTTCTATTGTTTCTTGAATTCGTTGGCGGTTATAAGCACTGCCACAATGCAGTTCAGTCACTTTAATATGTGTTGTTATGGAGGTTGGACGGAAGGAGAATGCCTTGAGTCTTCAACTGTGTCTTTGTTGACGTTGAAAATGACTTTGGCATCCGACACCGTCATTCTGGTAAACCACTGGCGCCGACGTTGATGGAATACGAAACACATTTTATACGTCATGAATCATTGCTTAACTTTCGAGATCATAACATTTACTCTTTTTTTTCATAGAACTGATTCAGAAGAAAAAAATTATAAATGTTTGCATTTTTGTTGAATTCTAGGGAATTTAGATGAAGCTTGATGCGATTATGGTGCAAATTCCTGAGCGCGAATGTTTTAAAATTCAAGTCTATGTTCGACGTGACGGTTTTTACGAAGAAGAACGGAAACCGAGACCCAAGTATTGTGAAATGGTTATAAATTTAAATTATTAAGTATAGTTTTAAATATGACGGTAGTAGTAAATTATAGATACATGTGCTTCACAATCCGAGCAGTTTGAGCAGCACAGTCCTCGTTCCATTGGCTAAGTAATTTTAATCATGAACGTGCTAGCAAACAATGTTTTGGGTTTGCAGATTTTCAACTTCATGCTCAAGTGGACTTGTAACGTGTTCATCTCAGATAATGGTAATACTACAATGAATTTCTTAACTTCTCCTAAGATCTACATCGACGAGTCTTGAATCATAAAAATTGTATGATGCCTGTGTTTAACAGAACTACCACAGAAGTTGATTGAGTAAAAGTACTTCAACAATAAAAAAGTAAACTTATACCGGGTGGTCTAGAGGGGTTAACATAGTCGGAATACCATCCCAGAGGCTCGAGTTCGATACCTTGCAGACGCTACTTCTTTCTTCAAGTTACGTGTCTACTAGCAAGTCGAATTCCGAAAGTCAGTTTCAGAAGTCAATTGCGCAATATTTTTCTTATTAAAACACTTACCATAAGTGAATTTCCAGAAATATTTCGGCTTGCAGAATTAACTTGCAGAAGTTGAGATTATTATGTGAAAAACCTTTTTGTTTTCTTTCAGAAATAGCTTGCAGCACTCGAGTAGGAAGTTTTCAGAGAGCTTTCCAGTAGTTGACTTATTGTTTTACAACCATGTAAAAAAAGTGAGGAATGTATGAGGGTAAGACCTCATTGTTGTATCCAATCTATGATTATTTGTTTTCCATTTCCAGATAGAAGAACTTTAAAACCGTCTTAAGACATTCTAAAGAAATGTTGTAGCTGTACTCAAACCTCCATTCGCAATTCTTTTAATACCATATCCTGGAAAGTTAAATCAGTGCAGTTTTGAATTCAATTTTTTATACAAACATTTCTTTTCCTTTCAAGTTTACATGGATCACTCTTCATTTTTACTAAATGCTAAAACGACACCCTTTTCTGCTCTTAAATCAAGTGTGAAAAAACATTTGGAAATACTTGCAGCAAGTTGTTCAAATAAACTTCCGCAAGTTTTTGCAGGCTCACATGTGCTTTTACTTAAAAATTTTCACTTATCTTGTTCTGGTGACTTAACATCTGGAAATAGAAAATGTTAGCAGAACTATTCTGGTTAGCTTAAAACGTATTTCTATATGATTCAAGGCTTTAGTTATTACTCCTGTATTGATGAAGTAGTGGAATAGTGCTCTCTACACTGTGTTGCATTATAGGTATGTATGTTCTTTAGGGGCGATATTTTGTACGCTTAACAGCTTAGAGAAATATCATTTCGCCATCGGTTTAATACATTGCCGACTTCACTTCTGTTTTTCTCCTAACAATTACTTAATAACACTTAAAATCCTTTCTTTCGTGATTTTAAGTCGAGCTCATATTTTTTTTATTTAAATTCCTCACAGTTTGTGTTTCCTGCACACTTTAAATGCTCCCTTTTCATTCCCTTACTTATCATCATGCCATGTATAAACGGTGACACCTTAGCTTAGACTTTCACATTAAAAAAAATAACTACTTGTGCTTCTTTGCAAAAATTTATTTCTAGCTTCATTTTAAATCTGAATAGCATCGTTACATTATGTATGACCCATTACAGACGCGGATGCATGCATCCAGACCCAAAAGCTTTTTGAAAGTTTATTGAAAATTCAGGTAGAAACAGCTTTGTATGCGACGTGCTCAGCTTTTGTATGCTGTAAAAGTGAAACTCCAATCTACGCTCCGCTCGCTTGAGCTTGGTGAGCTTTTCAGAGCTTTTCAGATTTTATTTGTGAAAGCTGTGCCTTAGCCGATTTTGCATTTGTTGTTGCCTCGTAATAGTCCAAGACCCCGTGAACGGCCCAGTAGGAAAAAATACAAGTGCTTTGCTGTGGAGCAAATATAAAGCAGTAACAGCTTCCTTCTGCTTCCTACAACAGCGGTAGTAAAGCAGAATCTCAGCAGATCACTTTAAAAGCTCTTTTACGAACCATAGTAAAAGTGCTGAGCTCTGTGGACATGCAATGTTTAAATAACATGAAGCTTCTTACGAACCGTAAGCGCTTTACTGCTTCCAAAAAGCTTTAAAAGGCTTTTCGAAGCGATTTTTTCCTACTGGGGCCAGACTTACGTCAAAGTATAAACGGTGAAAATTTTTCTGCGTAAAGACACTACAGCAGGAAACAACTTTTGGCTCCTAAGAACCTTGAGCCGCAGTGGCTTTGCGCCTTTATACATATTTATATTGTAGCAATTTTCCATCAAAGGGCACACACATAAAGCATTAATTTCTTATTCGTGTGAGTTCGAGCTTTCAGTCACTCAGTCAAGCGGATGTAAAAAATTCTCTCGGTATAAAACTCTTCAATATTTAAACCATCTCAAACCTTCTTTGTTCGAAAAAGCTTTAGGTGCATCCGTCGTGTTTTGTCTTATTTGGAATATTCCTAGCACTTATGTTGCTGTTTTTTTGATTATCTATTCAAGTCGTCAGGTTTTCTTCTATTTCGTCAAAAAAGTGAAATTTATTATCGTCGTATCTTAAGTTTTTGATACCCCATTTCGGTCGTTTTTGCTCCATGCGCTCAAGTACAATCTTTACATAAGTACTATTTTAACAACGTAGTGATCACTACAGCAGTTCGCACCTCTGAAAGAGTGATCACCTAAGACAGTCTTCTTATACAGATCTGGGCATGATCGGTTTGTTCTTTCGCTTCTCTACGTCGACCAACAAAAGCTACGTATGAAACAGAATTTTGTTTTTTTATTCCTAAATACTGGTACTGGGCGCATTCTAGACGCATTGATAAAAAATACGGATTTATACGTGTCGACCGAATCAAGGCAAAGCTGTTATAGCATAGAAAGTGGTTTACCTGACCATTTCTTAAAATAGAAATAATTACAGGCCAAAAGGTATCAGGAAAATAATTACTGAAAATAGTTATTGTGGACAGGTGTATAAGAAATGTTTACACCTCAATTATAAGTACATACATAAATGTGTGAGTAATCGTTCGTTATTCAATAACAAAAATTAAAATATAAAAAAACTATTTACGACATACAAAATAAAATAAACATTTTAAACAAGAAAAAAAATAAAAATTATTGACGTCAGATTGAAAAAGCGTCAGAATAGAAAAGAATTATAATGACTTTTTTATAGAGAAATATTCTCGATGATATTATCAAGTTTACGAGCATATCTAGCACCCACCAGTAGACCCCGATTATTAAATGCATTCTAATTTAGAGGAAGAAGGTAATTTAAATGTGCAAAAACACTCAATAAGGAACGTGACTTCAATAAAACCTGGTGCAAATATTTCAGTTAGATAATCGAGAATCTCGTTAAAAAGTAAAATTCTAAGGAAGAGAATTACATAAAATTGGTAACTGATTTCCATATAATAGTGTTAGTCACAATCTTTTAAGAATTTTTATTATGAATAATATGATTTGTCCTTTTTTTGAATAGCCAATTTGTATAGTATAGTATAACATAAATTTTTGGGGTTGTCTCATTATGCAAAATTGGTCACGCATCGACTTTTTTCTTCATTGGAAAAAACAGATTGAATTTTTTATTTTGCTATTCAGACTATGAAGGTGCTTAGTAGTTTTAGAAAAGGTTTCTCGAAAACTGTAGTAATAGACTGTGGTTTAAGAGATTAATATTTCCATGTCAACAGCTTTTGGCCATCTTTAATATGATTAATTAGTTTAACATGATTTGGTCATATCTTATTGAAAGAAACTAAAAACAAATTCTAACTCAGTTTCATGACTAGAAAATCATTTTGATCTTTTATATATTTTAAAGATACCCCCAATCAACGCCCCTGCTTGTTCAGCGACATTTTTTCATGTTTCCGGCGACACAAGCCCAGCTCGGATCACTCCCATTACCCACAGTCTTCCTCTTCCTGTACACTATGGTCCAAAATATTGTTTATAAATATAATAGTTCGGCTGTGGAACAATTTTCCACCAACAGGATTTCCGAAGTAGTTCAAAATCTGCTTAGGCATACCCCAGACCAGAGTAACCTACCCTCTTCTATACTTCTAACTAAGCTAACTAACTACACCATGATCTGGACTGACCTTACAAACCGATAGTACAAAGGGTGATTTTTTAACGGTAGTATATCATCTGAAAAATTGTCCTCCAGAACAAAGTATAGGTACATCAAATTTTCAGATTAGAAGAAAGCGCAGATGATTTTATCTTCACTGTTAAAAATTTCTGTGGTAATTTTACAAAAAAAAAATTCTGTGGTAATTTTACAAAAATACTGGAAGTTTTATTCACAAGCAGTTTTGTAAATTTGCAATATATATTATTAGGAATATTCCAATTCTACTTTACGTATTTTTACCAACTGTGTAGTAAATATACATTATTTGTGGGATGTAAAAATACAATCAGTATTGAAGCTTTCACTTTATAGTTTTGTAAATTTCCAAAAATTTTGTGTATGCCGTCCCCATTACATAAAAATAGCTTTTTGCTCACCATGCAAGGCCCGATTCGCAATGAAAGCTGCAAGCTTCAAGCTGTAAGCGTCAAGCTGCAAGCTTCAAACTACAAGCTACAGCTGAGTTTTGCTTTATTTGAGCACTGCAGCTTGAAGCTGTGAATGTGAATCATTGTCAGAGACCGCGGAAGTGGGGTTGCAAGGGTTGCGCCCGCAACCCCTGATAATTTCGAGGGGTGGCGTCGCAACCCCTGTGTTTTTGAAATTAAAAAACCAAAAATTATTTTATTTGTAAGAAAAGTATACGCTTTTAAATTCGATAGTTTTTTTTTGTGGAAGACTAGAGCTCAGAGAAAGCCCTTTGTACTGTCGGCAATCTATTTTTTTCGTATATAATGCAATGTCGAACAGCAAGCTCTAGTCGATAGATAGAGAAGGGAAAGAGAGAAGTGAAGAAAGGAACTGCCACAACCACTTACTCACAACCATTTCTATCGCGACTCTGGCATCGGGGCAACGAGAAACAACTCGCTGGAGTGTTATGCCTCCTGAAACGAGTTGAATCCCATCAACCAACCGATGACATGCGCTGGTGGAGCGGGGCAGTGCTGGCGGAAGGCTATGACAGGAGGAATGAGTAATGTAAAGAGGGGAGAAGAAAAAAGGTGGGAAAGGCGAAGGACCGTGGTGCTGCGGGGATTCGAACCCGGGACCTCTGGGATGGTTGCCAGGCGCCTTACTCTCTAGACTACCGAGGCCTACCGAGATTGTAAAAAACATTCAAATTTAACAGAGAAATTTCATTTTACATTTATTCTTATACCGAATTTGAAATTTTGCTATTAAATTACAAATAAATAATTGTTCATAACCATTTTATCAAAGATTATGTGCGATCGCACCATCGTCGAATCTTTTCAAGTGTTTGCAGATCGGGGGGAGATTCGTCAAACGTCTAGAATGGCAGCTATTAAAATAAAAGTTAACAAATGAATATATTTCTATGAATCAGTTTCGATGTAATATCACACTTCGAACAAACACTTGAAAAATATATGGTTTCGACGACGTTTCTTCTTCATGATGGTCTCAGTCGTGTGTGTAATTGTGTGCCTTTGTTTGTGTATCATAAAAAAACAGAATTTTCAATTATCTTCAACATAAATCAGCTTTATCGCAAATCGATAAAAGGTAATTTTTTTCTCATGAGCAAGCAAAAGGAAGAAAGTCTGGAATAAAAATATTTTCTTTTTTCAAAGATTGAAACCTCACATTTAATTGTAAAATATGTAAGTTTCACTCATATCATAAAAAATTTTATAATTTCCTCAAAAAAAGGTTGTTCTGACTGAGTGGTCACTATTTGACACGTTTACTTAATGGAAAACAGATGTGATTTTTCCAAAGATCATAAAAACGACTCTTGTCTTGTGACTAACTAACTCTTATGGTGAATCCACACTACACGGACTTTAGCTCATACGCGTTTTTGCCTTTTTTATCTTATAGAGTTTTTAATGGCAAAGGCAGTACGGCCAACTGCGCGGACAAAGGGCCGTGCTTAAAAAGGTACATTGTACTTCCACACAATACGGGATTTTTAAATGGAAATTGATTTTTTCTTAATGTAGATTAATCATTATTCGTTAAATAAATATTTTCCTTCGGATTAGTTCTTATTTTAGGATCCAAAACTCACGATTCAGAAAATTTAATGGCCTTTCCGCCAAAAGCGCGTGGGATCTAAGTCCGCGTAGTGAGGACGGGCCTTTACGGCATGAAAATTCTTGAAAAGAGCTCGTTGTCTTTCTCATATACGAGGGTCGTCTCAAAAGTAAGTTCCACTATCTTTTTTAAATCCGCGTGGTTGGCGAGAAAAGTGTGGGAGTCTCAGGGAATTTGCGTCTGGATGTAGTGGCAGCACTGTAAAATTTCTAAGCGCGTGCGTCGATCGATCCGCCAGTCAGGCTTCAGCCACTATGGAGACTCCAGTCGCTCAAAACACCAAATAAAGCAAAAGTTGTGGAATCCGCGGGAAAAAGGCAAACGTTCTTTAGGGATTCCAAAGGGGTGTTGTTGATCAATTACCTGCCCCGTGGGACCACGATCGCCGCTGCACGCTATTGTGAGGTGTTGCAACAACTCAGGAAGGCGATCCAAAACAAAAGGAGAGGAAGTTGACAAAAAAACTGTTTCGCAACCCCAGTTAAAATAAGGTTCCGCGGTCTCTGACCATTGTACAAACCCTTTTATTCTAATTTTGGAAGCTTGAAGCTTGAAGCTTGCAGCTTGAAGCTTTAATCATTCATCGGCCCTAAGCATCAAAAATTATCAAAAATTTCTAGGCTGTTACAAAAACTGCAAAGACGGTGACCAAAGTCAAAGGTCTGACCTTAACTTAAGAACAATCGGATATATATGCTTAGTATTCCATTGTTACCTGTGAATTATATCTATTAGAGGGAAAATTTAAACCTTACATTCTAATGAACAATTTGTAATTTTACTGAAAATATAAGTTCTAAAATTACGCCTCTTATTGTAAAATTACAGTACAAAGTTCAGTACATTACATTGATAAATAATACTAAGAAATATGGTAATTTTCCTACATAAACGATTTAGAAAAATACACAACATTGTGTAAAATATAGGTCACATTCATGTAATCAACATTTACGTAATGCAGTATTGGAGATTCTCAATTTCTTTATGTGAGATTACAAAATTTATAGTAAAATTACAATAATTGTGTAGTAAATTAGTATTTAATATCGCGATTTGTAATTTTACTGTACATTTGCACAGTGAATTTACATATTTTTTTTACAGTGTTATATCTGAGTGGGAGGGGGGGGTGGACAAAGAAGCGGATTTATAAGGCCTCGGAATCCCCGGCCCCACCAAACTTGTTGTCTCCTTTTTGAACAAGTTCTATCGTCGGCAGATCAAACGCAGCAGATTAGACATTTTCAGTCGGTTAAGAAACAAGTAGTCTGCAACAGTTTTGTTTACCGAACGCGTATCGCATGTTCGTTATAATTTGGGAAATCAGATTAAATCTGGGGCCCTCTTCTCTATTATAATATTGTTAAATCCGTTCCGGAAACGATACACCTTTCAAGTAAAAATTTGACAATATTGTTACATTCAAGTAAAATTAATGCCAATATTGAAATAGAGAATACGGTTTCGCCAGTTTCGTTAAAAAATATGACAGACCCCAGATTAAGCTGTCTGATTTGACTAGGGATTCGGTCTTCGTATGAAGGGCGAGGGCGAGTGCAAGTGACCCGAGGTCCGTGTAGATCACAAAGTTGTGTCCTTCGTCGGAGTACGAAAAATGTAGCTACATCGATCGTGAAAACTTTGCGATGAATACTTTTATTCACCAGGTGACAGTTTTTTGGAACCAATAACGACTAGTTACCACCGATGACTGTTAGAGTAATCAAATAAAAATAATGAGGACGTCCATTGACGGACTATCACCCTCAAAAGAATGGCTGAGTTAGTAGCTTTTGCCACCGGTTTTACTCGTAGGCCAACAAAAGTCTTTATCTTTTGCGGAACGGGTTCATTTGAGGTGTTTATAGTGCTCTTTGATCAGTTGGTGACGAATCGGTGATAAAAGGGCACCACCCCTAAAAACATCTGCATCTATTTAACAAAGTTGGGATTTTTAGGTTATAATTTTTTAGAAGAAAATTCCTTTTAACCACAATTAACGAGTCTACTAACAATACCCCTCTATGGTATTTAAGAAATGCGTCTCATTTTTGGCTTAATTTCGAGGCAAACTCTCTGCCGTGTCATATTTCTTCGTAGTCTATCCAAACTTTTGGAAACTAGCTCATGATCACTCCACACCGAAAACAGATGACACCTGACAGCAATTACCTCTATACCCACAAAAATCGTGGATGCTCCAACTTTATGTAACATATTGAATACAACCAACAAAAAGCAGTATGGCTTTAGGAGGATCCACTGGCGATTATCTTCGCCTAACAGATAACCTTAACCAAAGTATACGTCGCTTGTAAGTCTAACCTCGCCGCCATAGACATCTCCGACTATTTTTTAAAATAGGATGGCTAAACGCTGGGTAAACTCCAAACTATTGGTATCGACACAATTCTAAACAACTGGATTGAGAATTTAATAGTCCGGGGAAATTAGCAAAAAAAAGCACGAAAGGAGACAAAATTCCAAAATGGTTGAAAATTGGACCACAGCTTTTTGTGATTCCGAAATTTGTGTTCTTAAAAAGTCCCAAGGAAGCTGTGGTCCAATTTTCGCCATTTTGGAAATTTGTCTCCTTAAAATGCTAATTTCCCCGGACTATAATTCCTGGTCGTTCAAACAAAATAGCATTGAATGGCATTGAAACTAAACCCCACACTGTCCTTGCCGGTATCTCTAGGATTCAATTTTATAACCTATACTGTATTTATACGCTTTATATCAGCTTCACCTGTATGTATATATGTGTGTTGTGTATGTATGTAGTATCGCAGCGGGGAAGAAGAGCGCTTCCACACGGCAGTTAATGCGCTTCTTTGGAAGCATGGAGTGCTTGCCTGTTCCATTCCACTTCATTGCAATTTTACATGGGGATGTCATCAGAAAGATGCGCTTCCCCTTTTAGTAGGGGAGCTGGCACTTGAAAAAATCGTGTCGTCCCAACCTTCTGCCGTTTGGTATATAAGCTTTTGAAGTAATTTTAAGCATTTTTTATAATATGACATTTTTGCGGGAAGTGGACCCATTTCGAGTTAGGGGTTTTGGGGGGTAAAAAGGGGGTTAAAATTGAAAAAAAATTCTGCCGCTTCGTATGTAGGTTCTTTTAGGGCTAAATAACCGTTAAATACTAGTGGCAGACATTTTTGACCAATTTCAATTTTAACCCCCTTTTTACCCCCCAAAAACCCTAACTCGAAATGGGTCCACTTCCCGCAAAAATGTCATATTATAAAAAATGCTTAAAATTACTTCAAAAGCTTATATACCAAACGGCAGAAGGTTGGGGCGACACGATTTTTTCAAGTGCCAGCTCCCCTACTATTTCTTTCCTTAAACGCGCTTCTGAAGCTTGTTAAAGGCCATTCATACACGAGGGAGCATGGTTCTGGAGCAAAAGCTTTTTTCAGGCAAGGGAGGCGTGCGGAGATGCAATAAGTGGAGAGTTTCGTGCTCCGGTGGAGACTTTTGTGCTCCTGCCTTTGGCCTGCGAACACGGAAAGCATGCACTCACACCAATAAGAAATCAATGCTTTGGCGATGAAAAAAAACTTTCAAACAGTAAAATTTTGTCAAAATTTGTACATAATAAGAAAAAACTTTTAATTATTGAGAATTCAAAGTGAGTGATTGAATATTTTTAAATAAATTATTTCATAACAGCGAAAAATCTCCATTTTATTTTTAATAAAAAATTTGACATCTCACTAATACGAACAAATATCACGTAGCAACAGAAAAGCTGCTTCCATCGCTTTTGCTCCGTGTATTTTCAGAAAACTTGCAGCAAAGCTTTTGGTTGCAGAACCATGCTCCCTCGTGTATGAATGGCCAAATGGATGCAGCGGGAAGCACTTGCGATTATGGTTCTGTTTGGATATGCGAAGCTTTTAATTATTTTGAATGTAAAGTTTTTATTGCTCCAGCCAGTATAGAGGAACAACCTACCTTTCGAAATATTAAAAAAGCATTGTGCCCTAACGAAAAGTTCCAGTGTTAATTAAATAAGAATATAGGTAAAGAGTCCCACGCTTTTTAACACATTGAAAGGTAAGCTGTGTCCATATACTGACTGGAGCATTAAAAACTTTACATTCAAAATTATTTTTAGGCCTGAAACACATTCAGAGCAGCAAGCACCAAGCCGCAAGTACTAAGTCGCAAGTACAAAGCATCTGATACCGAAGAAGCCACATTAAGAGCTCCAAGCCTCGAGTATCATACAGTATTGGCAACTTAACATATTTATAAATTGTCATTACTAACAAGAAATTAATGTGGATTTTGAAGACGAATGTGAAATATTGCTTTTGGTCTGCAATGCAATTTATGGTTGATTGAATTCGTAATAAATAATAGAAGACTTTGGACAAGGGAAACTTAATGAACCCGAACAGCGCAGAACACGTGATTTTTTTGACAGAGTTTTCTCTATTATTTTTTCTTCCATTTTTAATAATCTATATATATAAAACACAAAAATTGTTTCTTTGTCCGTTATAGACTTTGAAACCATCCAACCGATTGCCACAAAAATTTAACCACATATTACTTACATCCAGGGGGTGGTTATAGAATTAAATTCAAAATGGCCGCGCCAATATGGCCGACAAATTTGCCAATTGTCTTCCGATTCCAATGAAAATCGGTATCTGGGGTTTCTTGAGGTAGAAAATAACGAATGTTTAATCAAAACTTATAAATTCAAAATGGCCGCGCCAATATGGCCGACGAATTTGTCAATTGTGTTCCGATTCCAAAAAAAACCCTATTTGGGGTTTTTAAAGGTAACAAATAACGAATTTATGATCAGAACTTATAAATTCAAAATGGCCGCGCCAATATGGCTGACGAATTTGCCAATTGTATTCCGATTCCAATGAAAATCGGTATCTGGGGTTTTTTGAGGTAGCAAATAACGAATGTTTAATCAAAACTTATAAATTCAAAATGGCCGCGCCAATATGGTGGACGAATTTTTGCAATTGTATTCCGATTCCAATGAAAGTGGATATCTAGGGTTTTTACGGTTGCAAATATAGAATTTATGATCAAAACTTATAAATTCAAAATGGCCGCACCAATATGGCCAATGAGTTTGCCAATTGTATTCCGATTCCAATGAAAATCGGTATCTGGGGGATTTTAAGGTAACAAATAAAGAATTTATAATCAAAACTTATAAATTTTAAATTTCGGGGCCAAATAAGTGTCATTTCCCGGTCAGCTGTATGTAGGTTGTTCAAGGGTTAGGAAATCGAAAAATTTTCACATCCTAGCTCCAAATGGAAGAACATGTAGGAAATTTCTTAAATTTGCCCTAACCAGTATAGAAACAGTAAAAACAGAAATAGGTTTTCAAATTAATATGAAGAACATCTCTATATAATTCAATAAAAAAACGCTGTACAGGACAGTTATCCACGTTCTACCGGTCAGACGCCTGCAAAGATGATTTTCGGGAAACAGATTACGCTGCCAAGTGATTTAAATTTGGGAATCGCCCAACAGGATGAAGACCCACTACGACCTAAGGGCGACCTAAGGAAGGCGATCGAGTCTAGCTATATAATCCTCCACGAATGAAAGGTAAATTGTCAAAATTACAAAGGAAATGGAACGGCCCCTCCACAGTAATCAAAAGGTTCGATCGGTAAGAACGGGACCTGTAGGAAACTGTGTTCGGGACGAATATTAAGTAAGAAGGGGGCAGTGTAACGGCTAACCGAAAAGAGAAAGTTAAAATTCCAATTCACCCAGAAGTTTCATGTTCAGAGGCACCTACTTGAATGCATACATAACGCAGTGTCACATCTCAATTTAGTACGGTTGTTCTAACTGAACCGCCAAGAAGAGAAAGGAGGAGCACATGTGTGCAAGAAGTTTTGTTTTGAAATTAAAGTTGTTAAAAAGAAACAAATTGTTCCAATTAATCCCTGACGAATTCGAGAACGCTCGAGAGGAAATATTACAATATTTTTTATAGGTAACTCTAAATTTCTGTATGGTATCCAAAATTATTTTTTCCAGATTTTTTGTTGTTTTCATTATACTTTTTTCCTACCGCGGACTGTGCACACATAAACTTTTTTTATTTGGAGGCGTTGCAACGCACGCGGGTTTTTTACTAGTAATACATAAATATAAAAATTATTTGCTATAAAGGAAACACAACTTGTCGATACTTTGAGAGCTATGAAAATAACATTTTTCTGTTGGCATAACTACGGCATCAAGTAGCAAAATTTAAAATTTTCCAAACTTGGGTACCAAGTATCATTTGGTACTGGTGATGCTTGCTACCGCGAATGTGAAAGCTGTCAAAGTTTACGTTGTTTTAAACTTATATTTGATGCTTGGTACTTGCGGATTGGTGCTTGCTACCCCGAATGTGTTTCAGGCCTTACTTTTTAGTTCATTTTAAAATTAAATTTTCTAAAGCTGTACTGCTTGTCGTCTAGTATTTGGTATATTTACTCAAGATATTCCATAAGCCTTTATATGATTATTGGCTCATGAATTTGGAGAGAATAGATGTAATTGCTATTGGGCGGTAATTAAAGGGATTATTAGATTCACCTTTTTCGGAATATGCTGAACATAAGCCAGTTTCCAACGGACTAGATAAACTCCGGGAAAATATGTAAGGCCGTAAAGCTTGCGCAGATATTTAGCCAGAGGGGAGGTACATTTTTTTAAGTACCATAGGAAGAATATTATCAGGGCCAGTGGATTTATTGACGTCAAGGAAGAATTTAAGGTGAACGAATATACAAGAAAGTCGACTTTGTATATGCGCTCTGTATCTCCCCCTAGTAAATGAAAGAAGCAGTTGGGGATGAAGTGAATTTTTTCCTGATGATGATTACCAAGGGCGAGAAGCTTTTAGTGCGAACAGTGGAGTTAATGGTTTTGCCTCTTAATCTATCATCGAATAATGCTTTGATTTTCCTGATGGTGGCTTTACAGGAGTTTCTCAACTTGATGTACTCACATCGAAATTATTATTCATTACGATGTCTGTACTCTATATAGTGTACGCGAAAATGGAAGAATAGGGTATAGATTCAGTAGAACGGGCTGGTCTTGAGCTGCTTAAACTACATTTCGGTACAGATAGTAGGTCGCTAATTTCAGTAGAGCACTCGAAGATATGGATGGAGGAGTACCTGCCGGGCGAATGGAAGGAAAACATAATTTTCCCCATCCATATGAAAGGTGATAAACTACGCTGTGAGAACTATGGAAGGATTTTACTACTTTAGGATATAAAATATTCACAGCCTCTATAAAGAATAGGCTTGAACCTATCTCCGAAAGTTTTCTGATCGAATACTAAGTTGGCTTCTGGAGAGGAAGGTCAACCACCGAGCAATTTTTCATACTATCCTAGAAAAATGCTGGTACAGATACAATTAACCCACCTCGACAAAAATGGCCCAGTAAGAGTTCGGATTCAACGAAATAACACGCTGGAACTGGATTGGCCACTCTTCTTGACGCGAAAACGATAATCTAGCCAATCAGGCCCTTGATTGGAATCCGCAAGGAGCCCGTCGAGTCGGAAGACCTAGAGCAACGTGGAGGAGAACCCTATTAGCTGACAAGGGCGGCGGAGCATACTCAAAAAAAACGTAAAAAGTTAATCGGTAAATTTTTTTACCAGCTGTCTATTGAGTTTTACGATTTTAAATTCTTTGGTTATGGAGTTATGTCCAAATAGCATTTTTGGGGAGAGGGGGGCCTGTGAGGCTATCCCACTGCCTAATGTGAACGCCGTGCGGATTGCCCTATAAGGCCCATACAGGACATCTAAAGCCTTGCCTCATTCGCCAATGCGGCCCACAACTGAGTACTAATCATGTCCAATGCTGCTTGACCTCTGTAATCGTACCAGAACTGATCTATTGAGTATGCCAAATGACATCCTTCACGATCACTGGCATAATTGCCTGAAATAGCAATGCAAGAACAAAAACTAAAGTTTTGTATGAGTTAAACTAAAGCTTAAGGGTATTTCTGTAAAGGTCCTCACTCACACACAGGCCGCCGGCAGGCCATGACCTGAAGGTTTCTCCTCGCCTTGAGGCCAAGAATCACCACACACTCACCGGCCGCCGGAAAAATGACAAAAATCTTTATGCGTGTGGGCATTTATCGTCATTCTGGTCCTGAAAAACTGAACTTCTGTTCAGTCTGAAGTTTTCGTTGAGGCCGGGAACATTTTTACACTTGAATTAACAACCTGCTACGCTAAACTGTCCTCTTCGCCAGTGTGTCTGTGTGATCATTAGGTGACCTACAGTCCACGGCCTGTCAGGCGGTTGCCCCAAGTCCTCATCCCTCAGTCAGACTGAGTAGTGTGAGGCCTTCATCGGGCAATGCCTGCCGATCTGGACTGTAAGGTCACGGCCTGCCCGCGGCCTGTAAGTGAATGAGGCCTTAAAGTTTTTAAAAACCTTTTAAATTACGTAAGGCAAATGTTGGGATTGCCTCATTTCATTTGTAACGAGGTTTGCCTCATAAGGCTCTTATGAGAAACTGATAAGGCATACCTCACTTCAATATCGCTGAGGGAAAGCCTTTTTTCGGCATGCCTCTGGGGAATCCCCTTTTTAAATGCTACACTGATAAAAAAATTGTCTTGATTCCAGCAATTCGATAGTCTTCGTTTCGTTGTCTTGAGTAGAAACATTTTTCAGTCTTAACATGAGAATGCTGTCTCAGAGGAAGACACTGGAAATTCTTGAGCCAAGCAAAAGTATTTCTTCGCTCAATACTTATATTTTTCGACCAAGATATTTCTTTCTCGAACTAAGATTATTTAATTTTTTACTCAAGAAACTAAATTCTTAATTCATCGGACTTTTTTCGTTTACCGGACTTTCTCGCTCTAAAAATGTATCACAAACTATTAAGACCGATTTTAGAACTTGAATTTTTTTCAATTATAATATCATCGGTTTCGTAAATTTTTTAACTTCAAGTCAACTTTGGTCTTCATCCAAGACAATAAAACCAAGACTATGAGTATTGCTCATCCCGAGACAATTTTGTTTTCGTTATATCCAAAACATGAGTTGCTTGGTTCAAGAAAAAGTGCTTTAAGCCAAGAATTTTTTTTTATCAGTGTAGTCGGGTGGAGTTTTAGAACTTAGGCTTGACATTTATAAGCTCTTAATAGCTCCAATATAATATATTTCGTTTTCCTATGAAAAGCCTGTTTTATGCGGCCCTTGGACCACGACCGCCCCCCAAGGTTCTGGGTTATTAGGTGTTCATAAAATATTTTGGGTGTGGATTTCCCCACCCAAAGCGAAAGTCCTTCCATCCCCACGCCCTCCGCCGCCCCTGTTAGCAGAGGCCGCAACAGCCTTCACTCCACCGCCACACAAAAATAGAGCCCTCACCTCATTCTCACAGGTTACAGTCCACCTTTTCGCGCATACGACAGGAGTCTAAAGACTCGTTCATGAATATACCAAAAACTCGACTGTGGAACAACCTTCCCCAATCTGTATTTCCGCTTCAATCAACACCCATGAGTTCAAAGGAAAGGTTCATGGCTTCTTTCCCCTCCATACCGCTCTAGACTCGCCTTACCCTATTATATCCTTTATACACATTTCGAATTAGATTTAACAGTCACCTAAAAATCGAACTTCTCCGCGACGTATTCGGATCCAGCATTTCCTGATTTAAGTCTGAGGCCATTAATGTCCTCCAATGCAATTTTGGAGGTTTTATATCTTAGTTATTTTCTTTGGAGATAATTTATTATAATCTAAATATATTTTCTGTCAAGTAACCTGCTGACAAAGTGGAAAAGATTAGGCATTCTTTTAATCACGATAAACTAGATTTGTTTTGTTCTTCCGAAGTAGTTTTAGTTAAGAGTTATTTAAATTACAATATGCAAAAATTTTATAATTAATTGGACATATCGCGCAGAGTGGATTTTTTTTCATATTGATAAAAATAAAAACAAAAATTATAAAATCAACAAAAAAAAATTAAAGAAAAAACTCGAACCCGTTTTTTGTGAAACGGTGTGTGAGTGTGGCGTCAATAGTGAATCCGAGCAACAATAAAAGATCACAGAAAAATATTTGAAATATTTGGATCAAGATCGAAATCGTGTTTAAATTATTATTACGAACTCATTGCGTAGCATGGAACAGACTCCGAATTTTTCGGAAAGACTCTCCTAATCATCTCGATTAGTCCGAATATAAACAAATTATGATGAAACTACACAATATTATTAATTCTCTTTTCATTTATATAGCATAAACCGGAATTTTCGTTTGAATGACATAGTGGCATCCGTTTGATTAAAATTAAGTGTTTTTTTTGTTTTGGGGATTTTTTTGTTGGACATTTCGGAAACGAAAATTCAAGACCATCATAGCTGAAAAATATAAAAATTTTGCGATTTAAAATTGAATAAACATGGATGGAATTTCCTCGAAAACGTGATCAGTATTGTATTACTGTATCCGTTAATGTCAGCAGCGTGCGCGCTATTCCATCAGGTAAAAGGTGAGATGAACGTGTGTCGGACAAACAACGTTCATTTTTTTTACCCTTCCTCTTTAATAATTAGCACAAAAGACCAAGGACAGCTTGAAGAGACTTTTCAACATTCGCGGATTATTCAAAGTAGGGGGCACACAAGAAACTGTTTTAAAAATATGAAAAAATATTGGTTCAAGTTTAAAGTAAAAAAAAAAACATCACAAAAAAAGAAAAGATTAAAATGAATGCAGTTTTAAAAATGGTGCTTTCAATGAATTCGAATGGAGTAATTACTAGTGTAGTATATACTTGCCCTTCTGCAAGGTCGAGGCGTTCTTGATATAGTTCATCAACAGTTTGTTCCTGACAAAAATAATGAGTCTAGAACCGGTAACTTTTGATGAAAACCCACTCACAACTGGTGCAATGCCCTTCCGGAAAATTCGCGGAAGTACTCAACTGATGTTGAATGCACGGTAGTGCTGCCGTTAATACGCTAAAAGAAAGTTGAGGTCGCTACTTGATTATCAAGAGTTGAAAGTTGAATGCGAAACTCGAACTCAAGTTTCTTGCTTACTTCGAGATGGCATTGAAGTCTTTTGTTTTGCTTTTGTATCGCAGCGGTAGCCATTTATCATCTAAAATTGCTGAGTATATGACTTTTATGTCCATTTCCAGAGAAAATAGACACGCATAGGCTTATCTATCATTGACCCCATTCCTTTAACAGCTTGATTATCTATAATCATTCGAAATATTTATCTAATTTATCATTGGATCTATTCTTGTGCAACAAAGTTCATGCCCCATTTACACGCATGATTTAACGAAATTAAAGTTTGAAATGTTGCTATATGTTTTTTGGCTGTATAAAACCCACAAAACCTTTTTCTGGAATGTCTCCTATCAATAGAACTGAAGATTTTGTGATGATCGTTAACATTTATGATTAAGTTATGACAACATTATTATTACTACAATATTAGCAAGTCAACACTGTGATCAACGATAATGCAAATAAATTCTTTTATAAGTCCTTGAATATTAAACAAAAATATTGTTTTATGACCTATTCTACCAATTTATTGTCTTCTGTAGATCTTTTCGTTTTAAAGGCGGATCAAAAAGTGATCTTGAAAAAATCACTTGACCCAAGAGACCGAGTCTTATCTTTAATGGTTGATTATTTTGAACAGCAGCAATAACATTTAATTTATTGTTGTTTATCCAAATTTCAGGAAAGGCCTTCTCTTTTTTGTTTTGTTGCAGCTGTTTGACAAGAAAATTAATAATTTAGAATATACAAATTGAAACATGTATAAAAAAATTGAGTATGAATTTTTCTAGTGTTTTCTCTTGTACAACTTGAAACCGGAAATTCTTGACAATAACGAGTTTTGTAGTATTAAATCAAATCAGGGTGTGTAAGTTTTTGAATGTGTGTGTTTATACAGAGTTCAAAATGCTCTTGGGGAAATACCAAAAAAACAATAAAAATTTAGTAGGATTTTACAAATAAAATCTTTTATCTTGAAAAATGTCGCGAATTCTTATCATACCAAATATGATGAAAATAATACCGAACAGTAGGCAGAAAGAAAAGAGAAGCTTTCTTTTGAATAGAATGCTCATTAATTTGCATTTTTCTAATAAATCTTCTAAAACCCAAACGGAACTACTACCAAAGCTGAATAACATTAAAGATGATTGACAAACTTTATAAGGTCACTAGTCATGCTTTAGTCACACTTTCATCCGACGAAAATTTAAATTTTTAAAAATATTTCGAAATAAAACAATCATTTGGTGCAATAAAAGACTGAATTCAATTGGCGCTTCTAAGTCATCGTAATGACCATTCTAGTGAACATAGAGAACAAGCTCAAAAAAGTTCGTCTATATGGGGAACCATGTGCGACTTGATGGGGGAACTTCGGAAACATTGTACCCATCCCTCCAAACACTGCTCAAGAACGGTTTAATGCTAGCTGAGCACAAAACGGAAGTAGTACTAATCAGCAAGCGGAAAAAAGTGGAACCATGGCGGTAAAAGTATGTGAGCAGGTCATTCGCACTTAGATATTTGGAAGTGATGATTGACTGACGGTTCAACTTCTGTTATAGCAGGAATGACACCCCCCCCCCCTTCACGACAAATGCACCCGGCATTAATGTATGCACCCTCCCGCTACATGAAAATCTAAGCGCGGGTATACACACCACGGTTACAGATATAAATTTATTCGAAATCTACCATTCCAAAAGCCAGTATCGTTTTACCAAGCGGTCCCCCAACTTAGTACTAACCACGTCCAATGCTGCGTGACCTTCGAGCGCGAACCGGTCTATTGAGTATGCTAATGCCCCCCATTATGATCACCAAGATATATGCCATTTTCTTCGTCTTATACGATTTCTGCAGTGTAGTAAATGAAATTAAAGGCCCGTCCTCACTACGCGGACTTAGAATCCACGCGCTTTTGGTCGTACGGCCAGCCAAAAGCGCGCGTGATCTTTTAATTTTCTGAGTCATGAGTGAGAAAAAATCAATTCTCATTTGAAACGGCGTACGCACTTTTGAAAAGCTCATAGTGTGGACACACAATGTACCTTTTTAACCACAGCCTTTTGTCCGCGTTGTTTGGCCGCACGGCCTTTACCATGGACAAAGTCGTAAAAAAGTCGTAAAAAAGTCATAAAACTCTATATGAAAAAAAAGGCAAAAGCGCGTACGACCCAAGACCGCGTAGTGTGGCCACACCATTAAGGCCCGTCCTCACTACGCGGACTTAGAATCCACGCGCTTTTGGTCGTACGGCCAGCCAAAAGCGCGCGTGATCTTTTAATTTTCTGAGTCATGAGTGAGAAAAAATCAATTCTCATTTGAAACGGCGTACGCGCTTTTGAAAAGCTCATAGTGTGTGGACGCACAATGTACCTTTTTAACCACAGCCTTTTGTCCGCGTTGTTTGGCCGCACGGCCTTTACCATGGACAAAGTCGTAAAAAAGTCGTAAAAAAGCCATAAAACTCCATATGAAAAAAAAAGGCAAAAGCGCGTACGACCCAAGACCGCGTAGTGTGGCCACACCATTAGGGACTTTACCATTCATAGCCTACCAAGCCAAATGTGAATATCATCGTGTTGAGGGCTGCATGGCAGTCGGTAGCTTTTGAGCACCGTCGCATATGATCTCCTCAGGTCATCGGACTTATTCAATTGTAGATATAAATGCCCTATCCTGACATGAAGCCTCTGTCAGGATGGCCCTCTCCTTTCCTTCCATACCCGTGGGTCTTTTATAGACCAATTGAAAAAAAAAATTAATTAATTAGTTGTGAATCTGATGCTATCAGTGTCGACTAGAAAGTGGAGGGACTCCTTGTAAATACCTCGTTCGGCCTGAAAGGTTCTGTTTTACAAATCTTCTTAGTCAGCTGATTGTAATTTTGAAAAACTGATTTCCAAGGTTGTCGGCATCACCGTATAGCGAAAATAATCTAGAGTTGCCAGAAGAAAACGACCAAGAAGAGGAGGGTAAAAAGAAATTGGGTGGTCCCTCGTGGGGCACGCTCCAACTCAACCTTCCCAATCTACTCCCCAACGAAGCAAAGACGGAATGGCGATCAAGAACCAGTGTCGTACCCAGCAGCCTGTAGCTTCACTGCTCAAGGTTTCAGAGCCCACAAATCAGTTTTCACATCCTCCAAGGAGAACAATCCTACGACCAGTACTTCTGGCGTCCTTCCTAAACAACAGTGGTCTTCAAGACCTTGTCATATCCATAAACACATCCTCGGATTCTTTAGCCTCCAACCCATAGTGTGAAATTTTTATTAAGGCTGATTTAAGCGTTCATAATGACTAAATGATTAATGCCCGGTTTCACAGTGTCGATTTGAGCTTTCGCTCAGCTGAACCTGAGCAGTAATTTTGAGCTTTAGCTCAAGTCAAAACTGTTTCACAGTTTGTTTTTGTGTTCAGTTCAGCTGAACTTAGTTCACTGGATTTTGCAGGCCACTGTGGTTGAATCAGTTGGGGAAATTTTTGCTTTTGGTTGATAAATTGTGTGATTTTTCTAGTATTTTATCTTTAGTTGTAAGGATTTTTGAAAAGATATGGCTCCTTATTACTATAAGAACGAGTACGACGAAAGTAGACATCCTTATCGTACTCCTGAGGTCACCTCAAAGTTTCGGATAATTTTCCATTGTGGGGAACTCTGCATTTGGAATTGTTATATGGAGCGTTTATCAATATTATTATTTAGTCAGGTAAAAGGGGGATCGTAATCCAGGAAACGGGTCCACTATGATTCTAAAGGTGTTCATATCGTATATGCAGGAGCGGCCCTTTCTGAATCCAGCTCGCTATCTTCTAAGCGTTCGGTACCAATTTTGAATCAAGTTCAACAGTTGAACCACTACTGTGAAACAGTAAAATGAGTTGAGCAAAAGCTCAAGGCTGAGTGAAAGCTTAAGTGAGTTACTGTGAAACCAGGCATAAAAAACTCAAAGCACCAATACCTCTGATAAGGACAATGCCGGCAAAATAGCTCACTACGTTCATGTTTTTTTGCTAGCTAACGGTCTCTGCCATTCTAAAAACACTCTTGTCTTATCTTTGGCTAAATCAACATGGAAAATGCTTCTCCAGAGCTTATCCAATCCTTTTTGAAAGTAGCTTGCGTATACCCAACAAAATGACAATAATAACTCCTTCAAATGCCACCTAACGAAAGCTACTTCTATTCTATCCAAAGCCACAGAGACAATCAACAAATTTCTTAAAGGCAAGTCCACATTGAGCGCTCGGCGTTGCGTTTAGCGAGCGTTGGTAGTGTACACACCAAGCTTTTAGCTCGGCGTTTAACGAGCGTTAGCAGTATCAAAATCTTCGCCTTCTATTTTTTTATTTTTCAGTAAATATGTTTCTTCTGCATGAAAGCGCGCGTTAGAATGTACAACAAGATAGCGCCGCATGTATCTCAAAGCGCCCGGCAAACGCCAGTGAAACGCGCGTTCTTACGAAAATCTCGAAGCTCGCGCTTCACGGGCGCTTGGTCAAAAGCGCGCGTTTGCATGTGTACATCTAATAGGAACTCTTTGATTCATTCAAAAGCGCGCGCTTCGAAACGCCCAATGTGTACTAGGCCTAACTCAATTAGAATACCTAAACTTGGCCTTAAAACCTGTAATACATATAAGCTAAAACAAGAGAGGTGTACTGACAGCCTACTAATAAGTTTTACGAAAACGGCCATGCAAAGCAAGCACCAATTCGGTGAGCCTAGACTATTTGCTCAGGATATTTTCAACCTTTTTGAAAAACTACGCTACTCGGCTCTAGTTGCTAAATTTTAAGCTATTGATACTAACTGAGTTCTAAAGAACTAAATAGAGAGTTTTATGGGACAAACCTATGATCATCAACTCAATCAAACGATACTTGAAAGCCATTCTTGATTGGGCACGCAATTATATTATGTCAAATTCAACGAGTCTTATTTAAATCGTTTCCAAGAAAGCTTCCTTAGTCTTCTTTCAAAGAAAACGTGCACAGCATTTTCAAAATTTAGTGAACGGTGTGGAACTAATAACGCACATTCTAGACATTGACCAGGTATAAAAGATGATTTGAAAATATATTTCAAATCGTCAAATAAGCAACTCAATGAGGTAGTAGATGTCATAAGAAGAGATGCCAAATTCTCTTTCTTTCAATAACAGGGATAAGCTCTAATTTACCACTTTTACAATCGACTCAGGACGTACAACTCCTTTATTCGGCCTGGAGACTTAAAAATCTCATAAATGCGAACTACCCTCAAAATCATTACAGATAGGGCTATTTGATCCACCATAGAATTGAGTCCGAAATAAAGAAGCACCATTGGCGAGACTTAGTTACTACAAGCACGGCGGCTGTTCTAGCGTATGTTCTCTCCGCAACATCAGACTAACCCTCAGCTCTATTTTTAAATTTTGCAAACTGACGGTTACTCACTTAAAAAGGTCTTTTGGAGGGTACTATAGCAAAAAGATGTCCGAAGAAAAAATGTATATCTCCTCCTTTGCGGTGCTTTGTTGTTGTTGAACTTCAAGAGCTAAGGCGGCCAAAATTATATGGACCATGCTGTCATGATAATCAGTGAAACAGGATGTACCGTGACAAAACGTATATGCAGCACACCCTTTATTTGTGGGTTTGTGGTCCGTAGAAATAGCATCGGGTAAAGCAGAGCGTTTAAATTAGGCCGCCTGGCTACTGTATTTCGAGCAGGGATGTATATAAGAAACTGGCATACACCTTCAAGCATTTAAGAATAACTTACATTTTTCGACAGCCAATTAGCAATCCGAGCTTTAAATTCCCATAGTCCACATTTGTTTGGGATTGCCAAACGGGTCACCTTTATTTTGAGTCCCAGGTTATCAATGAAAATACAATCGAAGAGCTGAGTTGGTTGTTGAGAGCGACCTTGCTCGAACAGGTAAGTGTGAGTGACAAATCTCTTAGGTTCTGCTGAGCTGGTTCAAGCGGTCTACATTACTGAGACCCGATACCCCATTAAAAGAAAGTAGAAAGAAGAATCCATAGCCTACACGCATCCATTCGGTGCATAGCGCTTTCATAAAATTCGTTCATCACTAGAACTTGAAAACTTGGAACAAAGTTCTCTTCTCCTTGTTCATTATTCTACAGTTCTAACGCAAAGTTCGTTGCCATCCCCGACATCATCAAAGCCCCGAGACTAGTTTTTATTCTATTGTATCCATTGTCATTCCAGCTAAGCTTCTACTAGGCATTGTAGATATATACCACCGAGTGGGTGGAACCATGGAAACCTGTTATGTAGTAGCGAACATATGACGAATTACGTATATTAATTTATATAAAAATTTATTTATATATCATTTTTAGGTCATACCGAAAGATTTTTCTAACACAATACAAAATCTTACGCAAGAAAAATTTCAATCAAATCAAAATTTCATAAACGAAACAAAATTGTTCCCAAAAAATTCAATGTCGCGAGCCAAAACTGAAACTACAGAATCCGTCTTTTGTTTATGCCAGTTGTGAGACTGATGACCTTTCAAAACACTTCAGCCTAGAGTTATGCAAGATGAAAAACTCAAAATATATTTTTACTTTAAACACAAAAATTACATACATTTAGGCAAAAAAGTTCAAAATTTCAATTTAAAAATTATTTTGTAGATTTTAAGGGTTTTTTTTCACACAATTCCAGAAGTTTTAAAAAGTTATGTGCGACTTGTCTTTATAAAAGTATTCCCCCGCAGCCTATAGAAATTTTCAGACATTTTTCGACAATAAAAACGCCGAAATTTAACGATAACATTTTCTGCGAAAAGATATCACCAAGCAATAAAATTCGTGAATGGATTACCGCATTACAAAGTTACAAATTAAAATAAGGGCAATAAACCGCTTAATCTTCGCAAATCAAAGAAGTTGTTTGGGCTGAGTTTCAAGTTTGGATAAAAATAAATTTTCAAAAACGAGTAACTGTAACCCACATTGGGCCGGGGTAGGTCAATGGCTTTCGCGAGCAACAACACACCGTCGTCATCGTTAAAAACCAATCGATCAGAAAATATAATCAAGAATATTTGTTTTTGCTGTGGCTGCAATCTTTTGACGTACATTTGCAAATATTATTTGGACGCAAAAGAGCCGAAATTACCGGTTTCTAACCAGCACGTCAGAACTGCTCCCAAAAAGAGGGTCAACAGCCCACCCTACACGGGACCAAGATCGCTCCATTCGTTGCCTAATGGCAAACATTAAGATGAAAAATTTACGCAAAATTAAGCTTAGTGATTTTAAGGCTTGATTAAAATTTACGACTTTTAAATTGTACGGCAGGAAAGTGTACATCATCGAATATGGTTCGCAAAATCCCGGGCCGCGTTGGTCTAATTAAATTTCGCAATCTTGCCCAATAACGGCCGTCTCAGATCGGATTAGAAACCAAAAAATTTTGCACAACTTTCTTCCTGGAAGCAATTGCCATAAGTCATGGTTTTCTTCGCATATGGTCACACCCTCGGACGCTCTCAAATCCGCTGCGGCGGCGTTTCGTTTTGTAGCTTGCTTATCCGCTCGGGTTGCAGTTCAATCGAAATCGAGCGCAATGGCGGCTAATTGGCACCAACAATAATTATGTAAACGCACTCCGCCAATTTGGAAAACGGACCGTGAATAACAATCGCTGACGAAAGTCACTTTTCGACCATTTCGATTGCGATTCCATTGCAATACCGCGCGCGTATGACGGCGCACTCTACACCACTCTCATCAACGCTAGCCGACTGCGCAGTCGCGGTGGTCTTACACGAAGCACATTCGTCAATTGGAGCGCGCTGCAAGAGAGAGAAGGGGGTAGCAACGAAAATGTTCGAAAGTGTCAACCCATTTCGCGCAGATTTGTGTGCAACGAAAAGTGAAGAGTGAAAACAGATTTTCAAGGTATTTTCTTGCTACAAATTTGGCGAGGTTGCATTTTTTATTGTTTTCTCGATTTGTTTCTGGATTTAATGTCTTTTAACGTTTCTAGACAATTACACGAATTATGGCGGCACAAGTGAATAATAATAAAACTCGCCTACTTTTACAGCCGACGACCATCGTAATCACCTTCAACTTTGGCATCAACGTTTTACAACTTATGTATTTCTGGGTGCTCTCTTAAGTTGGTTCATATGTATTCTAGTAAAAGTAACGACAAATCCTAAGTAGTAATCAAAACTGGTCCGGCAGGTAATAACTGGGTAATTATGCTCTAAATCTTGCCGTTTTATCGCTTTCCTCAATAAACTGACTCATATAAGTATGTATGTACATATGTAGGGAAAAGTACTAATAGTAAAACCAGTTGGTGATAAGTTGTTGCGGTTGTAAAGGTTATGGAAACTTTTAACTAGCGTAAAGACATAGAATATGGCGCCCCTGAATTGTGAACAACTTAACATATGTATGCAAAAAAAATTGTTTTAAATGTAAAAGTCATTGCAAACAATTTTTTGTTTATAATTAATCTGGATATCCGTCAAAATGTCCAAGTGTCCACAAAAAAAAAATAGTGAGTGTTTCACAGAATGACGGACGAGAGGTCAAGAATGAGTTATTGCAAGAACATTATTTTTTTGTTCTTTGTGGAATGACGTAGGGTCTTATGACGCAGCAACTGAAAAGTGTTTAAACTTCAGATATTTTAAGGTCAGTTAGAATTTTCCGTTGACACACAGAAACCTAAAAATTGGCTGGTAATGCGCAAAAAAAACACAAATTGATAACCAAACATTTTATTTAAAAAAATCAAAATCAGCTTCTGACCTTGACCGTCCTTTCTCGTGCAACTCGTGGGATGAATATTAATACATTTAAAAAAAATCTAATGAGGATGGAGCACCTGTCAAGGCCACAAAAGCTTCTGGGGATTCCATAGCCCCCAAACAAGACCTACAAGGTTTGTGGGATATCTCTTGAACCCATGCAGCAAGGTGACCCCAGTGAAGGGGGATTTTCGGGATTGGTCTTCAATGAGGACAGCCTGAGCCCGCAAACCGCGGTGAAGTACGCGGAGATCACTCCTCCATTGGAATAGATCGGGCACCTTCTGCTCCATCGGAGAGGCGACCCGAAAATGCAACCACTTTAAGAAGACGGGGTGACGCAACCCGGAAACTTTTTAAGTGATAATCCCTTGAAGGCTAATCCCTTGAAGAGGCTGCTAAGCTCCTGAAACCCCAGATTGAGAGAGTAACTGCAATTACGTTTTTCCATATATGTCGTCAATTTGTAGGCAAAACCTGGGACCTCAAACCGAGGTTAATGATTTGGTTATATACGACGGTCATAAGGCCCATCAAGACCAAGCAAAAGGCTGCTGTGATTAAGCTGGCCAACAGTAAACCTGTCGTGGTATGACGGGAGCTAAAAGCCAGGAGACCTTGTCCGATATCATTCCTGCCACTGTTTAGGCGATTATTCGAAGTAGGTCAGAATGGTAACATTACAGGCCCCTTTTTAGAGGAAATACAGCCTTTTGTATACGGGCGGTTCTAAAACCAATAATGGAGTAGGACTGGGCGTATATGTATGGCCCAAGGAGAAAAATATCCATGGCTCTGGACAATGTCTCCACTGTTTTTCAAGCTGAGGTACTCGCCATCCAGGTGTGTGGCCAGACTTGTATTAAAGGAGCTCCAAGTAGCATTAACATCATCATTTTCTCGAACATTCAAGCTGCTCTGTTGGCCATTAAATCCCACAGGTGGTCATCAAAGACTGTCCTGGATTTTCACCAATCTCTGAAATCCCTCAGCAGGAACAACAATGTTACGCTGACGTGGTTTCCGGCCACAAAGGTCATATTGGTGATGAAATTGCCGATAGCCTGGCTAAAGTAGGACAAACTCACACTGTAGCAACGGCCTCGGGGACCCCAAGGTCAAGGTTCTACCCTAACAAGTTCCAGAGCAATGGGTCATCAAAATCAAATTTTCGCTTTTTTAACTAAAATTTCAACCAAAACCACCTTTTTCTCCTAAAAATACGTAGTTAACTATTATTTTTTTTTGCAAAATTGAAAAGCTCGGACAATTTTCATTGAATAATGTCCGACATTTTTTATCCTACGGCTTTTACTTTTGAAGTTATTAGCAAGTTTGGTGTTAAAATTGGCCTTATTTGGAGCTTATTTGGTACTTTTTGCAAGGCTTAGGCGAAAAATTACGAAAAAGAGGCAATTGAGGAGCCGGATCAAAGAACCGCACTTTCGCTCGTTCGACTCCAAAAAAACGTAAAATTAGTTCGAAAAAAAATTTTCTTCAAATAAAAAAATGAAAAATACTTATTTGCTTAGAAAAAAAAGGCGCATCTTTTTGTTTCATACAATTTTTTTGTGGCATCATTAGTTTTTAAATAAACAACAAAAAACCGATTTTTTTTGAAACTTTTTTTGTATCAATTCTTTTACTTCTACTCGTCATAACTCTCTTAATAATTATTCAATTGATCTGAAACTTTTTGTATAAACTAATTACACGTAGCTTTGAATGTGAGACAAATTCCGATTAAAAAATGACATGTCGTTTGTTTGTTATTAATTTTTTATTTCGCTGCCACGTGCGTCGCGCATCAGATTTTTCAACTTCAAAAAGTATCGACGGAATTTTTGATTTCAATTTGCTATAAGCGGCAAAGTTGTTTATTAAGGTCTTATAAAGTTTTCTGAAAAATTTCGATGAATTTCATCATCATGGTGCATAGTTATAATCAAACAAAGTCAGACGCGTTGAGCTTCTTTTGACACGTCTAGCGCGCGTCACTCTTTTTAGTTCGTTCATTCTGGCGGAAAATGATTCATCCTTTTACAAAAGTGCACTAATTTTCTTAACAACCATGAACTCTAAGACTGAAGCATGACAAAATAATGGAATAGATATGTGCTCGATCCTTCATTTACAGGAGAGGGTTAATAACCGTGAAAATGTAAAGAAATTGAAGAAACAATAAGAAAAGAAAACATTATTTACGGAACAATAATAAACGGAAGTCTGTATGTACAGTTTGTCTAAGCAATCTTAAAATTAAGTGAACAATATAACCATTAATAAATTAATAAAGTAATTAATAACATCAAACTATGAGAAATAGTTGAGCGTCAAAGCATCCATAAATGAACGAAAAAGTGGACGCGCGCTCTAAGTGTAAGAAGACGCTCGGCGCAGTTGAAACCACGCTCAGCGCATCTGACTATTTGATTATAACTATGTATCATGATAATGAAACTCTTTGAAATTTTTCAGAAAACTTTATAAGACCTTAATAAACAACTCTGTCGCTTATAGCAAATTAAAATCAAAAATTCCGTCGATACTTTTTGAAGTTGAAAAATCTGATGCGCGACGCACGTGGCAGCGAAATAAAAAATTAATAACAAACAAACGACATGTCATTTTTTAATCGGAATTTGTCTCACATTCAAAGCTACGTGTAATTAGTTTATACAAAAAGTTTCAGATCAATTGAATAATTATTAAGAGAGTTATGACGAGTAGAAGTAAAAAAATTGATACAAAAAAAGTTTCAAAAAAAATCGGTTTTTTGTTGTTTATTTAAAAACTAATGATGCCACAAAAAAATTGTATGAAACAAAAAGATGCGCCTTTTTTTTCTAAACAAATAAGTATTTTTCATTTTTTTATTTGAAGAAAATTTTTTTTCGAACTAATTTTACGTTTTTTTGGAGTCGAACGAGCGAAAGTGCGGTTCTTTGATCCGGCTCCTCAATTATTGCATTAAATTGCTAATAACTCGAAAAATGAAGCCCGTAGGATAAAAATTGTCCGGACATTATTCAATAAAAATTGTCCAAGCTTTCCAATTTTGCAAAAAAAATAATAGTTAGCTACGTATTTTTAGGAGAAAAAGGTGGTTTTGGTTGAAATTTTAGTTAAAAAAGCGAAATTTTGATTTTGATGATTCATTGATCTGGAACTTGATAGGGTAGAACCTTGACTTTTACAGTTTTAGATAGGTGGGAGTATTATGCGTACACCGATACCTTATTCATGAAAATAGCTCATAGGGTTACAAAAACACAGGGTGATATGTAAACCTCTACCAAAAAACTTCAAAACGCCCTAGCTGCTAAACCGTTACTACTTACCGCCCCCCTTCCGTACGATTTTTTGTTCGTCTATCCAAAACCTATCCACAGCCGGCCGCTTTGTAAACTAAGCGGTATACACCCTGTATATTGGGAAAAAACTACTTTTGAATCTAGGTTTTTCGACATTTAAAGCACCATAACTGGTGCAATATTATTATATATTATTATATTATTAAAAAATGATAATAACAAAAATTATAGATAATCGTGTGTTCTATAAGTCTTACGCAGGATTTTTCATGTAGAATAAACCATTAACGAAATATAGTGCAAAGAAAGTGATATATGAAGTTTGAAGCACTATTTCTCCGTAGATATTGACTTTACACAAAAAATTTCTGAACAAGAAAGTTAAATCACTTATTTATCTACAAAAAAGATAATATACATTTTTGTCGTAAAATGCCTACTTTTTGAGATATAGAATCAAACGCGTTTTTCTTTACTGAAAGTTTAACAAGAGGGTGGGGATGACGCCATTTTGAATTTAAGCTTATAAAAATATATAAAATCATTTGGTAAAAAAAATCGAGGTATTTTTTGCAAAGAAAAAGTACCTATTTATTGGACTACAAAGAGATAAGTCCTGAGTAACGCCATCTGCGATCTAAGATCTTCCGCTATGCTACCGAACCCTACCTCCACTTCCACGAGGATTTTGTCTTTACATCGGCTGACCCCTGGATAGTCTTGTCTAATCAAGTGTTTCGCGCCTCAATGGAATATGGAATTCGATTTTGGAACATGGAACGTCAGAACGCTGAACTGAACAGGACAGGCGCTCCTGTGGCGCTGAGTTTGCAAATGTTTCAGATGCAAGAAAATATCATGGTTTAGCTAATAAATACGAAAATTAATTGGATACAATCTGATAAAGCGCCCCCAAGGTTTTACTTGTAGTTACATACAGGTGGATTAAAAAAAATTATTTTATACTTTTTAGTTCACCTTATTAACGCCTATTTAAAAACTTTTTTATTATTTAACTAGTTGGGACCCGGCGCGCCTATGCTGCTCCCATAAGCCAATTGTAGTAATCAGGTGATGTGAATTTTAATATACAGCAGAGGAGTTTGAAAAAGGCAATTTTTTGGTATTTTTGATTCAAAATAACAAAATGTGAAACTATTAGTGATCTGACATTTTGATCGAGACAATAAAAACCATCCATTGACATGGCATTTTTCGAGATATGAATTTTCATACACAGATGAAGTGTCTCAATGAACCGCTTATTTTCTCTATTTTGGATAGCTGGGACCCGGTGCGGCTCGCTGCACCCAAAACATTTAAACATTTAAAATCAATCCAAACCTTCAAAATTCAACTCTTCTTAACCATTAACGAAAAAACAACTATTCCTATAAAAGTTGGAGTCATTAGATTCAAAATACATTTATTTGAACTATGACCAAAATTGCTTGTGTATTCTGTTAAAATGTTAAAACCATTAACGTTAAAATGTTTAAAATTAATGCAAATAGCAGCTTCGAGGGCCATTTTCTATAGCTTTTTTTAATTTAAATCTAGAAGTCTTCAATAACAAAATTTTTCGAGAACAATAAAACAAAATCGAAAAATGAAACAAATATTTTATAGTTGGAAAAAGCAATGCCAAAAAACTAACTTTTATTTTCTCTTATATTGCGAAATTGTGTCCATCAAAACATGTGAAATTAATGCAAATATTGAAAATCAAACAATTCGCAATATCTAAGGAAAAAACCAATACTTATTTCTCTAAAATTTGGAGACATTAGATTCAATAAGCTTTCATATTAAGTGTGACCAAAATTACCTATGTATGTATTCTTTTTCAAAACTTGCTGGTAAACTATGTTTTTGGTTTTGTTTTCCAGCGCGTAAATAAACAAACATGATGCCTTTCCGACTCGCTGCACCCAACCTTAAGACATTTAAAATTAATCCATATCTTCAAAATTCAACTCTTCAACAAATATTTATAACCATTAACGAAAAACAAATTATTCCTATAAAAGTTCGAGAGTTTGGTTATTGGTTTGTTTGGCTAATTCTGCAAAGTATGTCTTCAGTCATGCCGTTCTTGTATTCTTTCCACAAAACCGATGGTTCTGTTGGGTATCATGTCGTCAATATAATTGCGAACAGTTGACGAATGTTATTTGGCGTGGATGCAAATGCCGCATCAGTAAGTGTCAGATCCCAATGATTGCCGTCTTCCAGCAATTGCAACTCGCGACATGCATCTTGAAATGTATTGAATATTTGACCATTGACTGTTCGTAAAAATTCGAAAGACGTTGGTCCTGGAACATTCAACAACAACAAACGCAAAAAGAAACATTCACGTTGTTTTGGATGTATTGTGTAAAGACGTCCCAATGTCTTTGCTTTCAATACGCGTGCGATAGTTGAATGTGATTCGCCCTGTCTACGTGGCTTCCATTTTTACCTGATTTGTCCCTGCAAACAATTTCTCGGAGGCTCGCTTTATCCGACCATTCTCGATTCGAAAAATGCTTGCGGAGGGTACGAGAAAAAGATTCAAAACGCAAAATGAAAGCTTTCCTGGTTGATTTGTTTCTCCCAAAGCCTTCATGCTGTAGAAAAATATTGAGAGCCGATTTCCCCTGAATGGGACTTCAAATCTCCAAATTACACTAACAACATAACGTCATTTCACCGATTTGAAGTCCTATTGAGAGGAAATTTTGAGAGCCTTTGGTTTCTCTTCAATGATTTGTTTGGAAAGTTTGAGTTTTTGACTTGTTTTGCTCGGCGGGGTGATTTTCGGCGCAGAAGCGAATTGCTTTCGATACGAGCATGCGATTCGTTATCAGCACGAGAAAGCGATTCGATCTCTTGCGCCGCTTTTATTGCCTTCGAATTCGTTTACGAGTCGTTAACGAGTCCGAGATCGAAGCAAGCTTTCGCTTTTGGCAAATCGTTCTCGAATCGTTTCCGAATCGAAATGTTTGCAGGGGTTCCATGTATAATAGCGAGGGACGTCGGTTATAACAATGTTGTTGCGAATTGTCCGAAAGTATCAGGTTTTTGGCACAGTGTGAAAAATTCAGTAAGTGTAGTTTTTGGTGGCTTTAAAGCTCGTTGGAGAGCATTTTTTTCAGTGAAATATACACGTTGACCGTTTTCAAGATGTACCGCAATCTGAGGCATAATGCAAAAACTCGACATTTATATATTTTCTTATTAACACTTTATTTAATCGCACCAATTAAAAGCTTTAACGCATTTTTCGGTGGAAGTATATAAAGAACAATGGATGCTAATATTTTACAGGTTTCCCAATGTTTACAAATACCTACTACAAATGTTGAAGGTAATCCAGATGAGAATGATGGAGAATATGATCTTGCACCTTAAAGATGTTAATAAGATAATGTTCAAGTGTAATTTTCAATCTATTACATATATACAGGGGCGGCGCTTTCATAGGTGCGAATGGTGCACTTGCACCGGGCGCAATTGGACGGGGGCGCTATTTCAGATATTCAGATTTTAAAAAAAAATTTAAAACTTTGAAAAAAATATGTTTAAAAATGTTTTTCTTACATCCTTTTCATATATTAAAGGATTTCATTTTTATTAACACGACTTAATTTTCCAGTTTATTTTCCCAATAAAATATTCTATATTTCAACTCATGTAACAACACAACACAAATTCCATGCAAAAAAAAACCTGGAAATTTTACTTCCTCTCGTACTACTTCCTCTCGAGACTTTTGCTTCGTGATTTTCATATAATTTCTGTCCAGAGAATCAGCAGTAGTAAAAATTCAGGAGAAATATCCACCAAGTGAGAGAAAAATCCCTCATTCTACTGATGTTCTCAAATTTGAACGTGAGATGTAAATACAGAACTAACCAGTGGAATGAAGGAGACGAAACACATAATAATTTCATTTTTACTACGCTGGAGCACTTTTTGAAATGTTTGTAAAATGCACCATATCAACTCACACAAAGGAAAAAATTGTTCCGATGGCTCTGTATTGTGTATTGCTGTTTACTGTGATTGATATAAACTTCGGGGCGCTGGTGGTGCACTTTTAAATTTTGTTCCAAGATTTGTTCAAAGAGGTAAATAAACGAAATGAGAACAAAATATCTTGCGATTTTCTAAATATCTTGCGACTGTCGAACAAATTAATATGTAGATTTTTTTTTATGTTATACGAGTTATTGATGGTGCAAATTTAAGTTTTGTGCCTGTTTCTCTGGAAGAATTTATAAAGAGAAAATTGAGTGAAATATTTTTATTAGATTTAAAATGTTGAGTTATAAAAGTAATATTTTAGATTTAATAACAATTATTAAATTACTAATTTCAGGTAATACATTTGTAAATTATATTATTTATATTTATATTTTATTGGAATTAATTTGTTTATTGTTTTTATGTTACGAAATTTAAAATATTTTACTGTGCCGCGAATTATGAAAATGGTATGGCAAATATAAATAGAACATACAATTTTCCATTAATTAACTCTTCAACTCAGACTTAATTGATGCATCGTTTGATAATAGGTGTGAACTTCGAAAAAAACGTATGTTTCTAAAGGCAACTTCTTGTTTTGATACTATTCAAAATTTATATGCTTATTTCTCCAGTTCGGTTAAAAGATTATTATTTTGAAAAAGAAGACACTAACAAGCTTAGTAAGACTAGTAGAGAAAGTAGCATAGACGCGTTAAAATGATTAGTTCGTCAATTAGATGGTGTCTACGAGGCGTTGGTAGAACTCGTTCAGGTAGGGAACCCGTATCGAAACATGCAGCAGAATTACGAAATAAAATTACTGAGTTAAATTTAATTTGTTCCATAGTAATCTAGTGTGATATTTTAGAAAAATGAATATACTTACAAAGCCCAAATGTCGGCTGCAGTTGATATTTTAAATTCCACAAAAGGTTTTTGAAGTGAATACTTCTATAAGCACGTTGGGCACTTTTTGGCCCGGGGAAAAACTAAAAACTCGCGTCACGCTAACGAACCATCATCACGCTACCGTACCATGTGAGAAAAAATTTGCCTTTGGGGGTTTTAGTTTGTATTAAGTGTTATAAATTATTATACTATATTACTATGTATTATATATTCTTATGTTTGATTATATATTATTTTTTTTTATTTGGAAGACTAGAGCATATTATGGATTTTTTAATGGTTTTATTTAGCTTGACCTCGTATATTTGTTTGTTTGTTTGTTTCTTTGGTTCAATTCTTCCGACAGCTTTTTTAACTACTTCTACTAAACCGATTTGTATGAAACTTTGCACACACATTGAGTTCCCATGACAATGCAATCTGACAACTTTGTAAAAAAATCAAGATGGCGGTTCCAATATGGCGGACGAATTTTGCAATTGTGTTCCGATTATATTGAAAATCGGTATCAAGATGTTCTTATCAGCGCAAATGACGATTCTGTGCTCAAAATTTGAAAATTCAAAATGGCGGTGCCAATATGGCGGATGAATTTTGCAAATGTGTTCTGAATCCATTGAAACTCAGTATCGGGGGGTTTTTAAGGTCACAAATGGCGAATATGTGGTCAAAATTTTAAAATTCAAAATGTCGGCGCCAATATGGCAGTACGATTTTGGCAATTACGATTCGATTTCACCGAAAATCGCTATTTGGAGGTGTTTAAGGTCGGAAATAATGAATTTCTTGTCAATGATAGAAAATTAAGAATGCGCTGGCAATATGTATGGTATGCATAACAAATCACTTCACCAGAATTTTGTAAAAAGTAAAATGCATAAATACCTGTATAACGACTGTATAATTAAATAAGAACGACTTGTCTAGTAAAATGTGTTTCCAAGTCCACAAAAAAAATATTTCAAATGCATTCACATTCATAGACAAAATTGTTTGACCATTATCCTCCTGTAATATTAAGATTGAATAGGAAATACAGAATGGCCATAGAAGTTTTCACTTCCATCGTATGGTCCTACGCACACCAGTTTTTTTTTGATAGATTTACGATCAGAGCAAAATATCAGGAAGTTATTGAAAAAGTCAAGCAAATTGCTACCAAGTTAGAAGTGCCTTGTGTATTTTCCGCTTCTTCGTCCTTGCGATCCAGACGAAAAAAGTTTTTTTCATATGATCAGCTGATGGGGCGCAATATAGCATAATGCACCGGGCGCAAAAAAACCACGCGCCGCCCCTGCATATATAAAAATCAATTGCCGTGCGTTAGTCTCACAAAAAGTCGAAAATGGCTCGCCTCAATTAAGGGGTGGTTAAAAAAAATAAGAAAAACCCAAAGGAACTACTGAAAAATCTAAAAAATTTGTCATTTTGGGAGTTTTCACTGCAAATTAGGTTTAATAGCTTCATGGCCTACCCATATATTGTATGACAGCTACGTAAATGTGAAATTGTCATTAAATTGGGGGTTTTGAGAAATTACCGATTTAATTTAATGACAATTTCACATTTACGCAGCTGTCAAACAATATATAGGTAGGCCATGAAGCTATTGACACTAATGTGAGGTGAAAAATCCCAAAATTACCAATTTTTTTGGTTTTGCAGCTGTTCCTTTTGGTTTTTTGATATGGTTTCTTTACTAAAACCACCCGTGTATTAAGGCGAACAAAACAAAAAAAAAATTATTGAAATCGGTCGAGCCATTTTCGAGTTTTTGCGGGACTAACGCACGGCATTCATTTTTATATATATACATAGATAGTGTAGATATTTTGTAGTTTATCTAATAAAAGCTTGTTTTTAAAAAAATTGTTTATATTTTTTTTTGAGGCTAATAAAATAAAGATTTGAATCAGATGAGGCGCGAGCGAATAAAGGAAATTGCAGGTTCTTGGTTGAAGGAGGAATTCGCATCTTTTAATAATTGGGATGCTTCTTTTATGATTTGGAATATGTTGTCATTCCCTCCCAAATCCTCCCTTAATGTTACCTTAAAAGGGATGAACCGTTAGATCCACAATCGTTCCATTAAAAAGAAGTGAGTAAAAGGATAGGACTAAAATAAGCTTTTTTGTCTTTTATTAGCCAGGATTCATATATTTCTGGGTCTATACTACTGTCGGCTGCTACTATTAACCCAAAGAATGATTACACTATTTCAAATTTGTGCTTGTCTACCTCGGTTTTGGAACGATGTTAAATCGTTTTGAGCCCGGGTTTTCGTGTAACCCTATCAATCTGCAGGGAAGCGTCTTGTACAGCCAGTCCTTGGTATCTACAAATAGTGTCTATGCCATCTGTTTACATCTCTGAGTCAGTTGCTACAAATTTTTATTTTTACTTCAAAGTAAGTATTTCTGTACAAAAGTAATTGGAAACGATGCCGTTAGCAAATTTACAGAAACCCTGTTAAATTCCCTGCTTGTTTGACTAAAATATGTCAGATTAAAACCATTATTTACATTAATTTTATAAAACTTGAAATATTTTAAACCAATTTGGCACAAATTAAATTGATTGTTTTTCTTGCAAATAAAATAATGACATTAAATCTGCGCGGTCAATTAAAATTCAAGCTTCGTTCGCATTTATGAATCAACTTTATTTGAATTTGTTTAAACTTTCATTTTATTAAAATATATTTTGCTAAGAAAAAGCACAGAGTAAAATGTATAAAATATTCTCTTATGAATGTTAATATAGGGGGAAAAAACTTATTAATAGTCATAATTATGTAAATGAAAAAAGTGTTTTTAATGCGCCTGGAATTCAGTAAAACGATTTCACGTGGTTCGGCGAAATGACTGAAACGGCCGACTCAAAAGCCGGTTTTCGCCAATTAAGAGCGAAAAAAGTGGACACAGAAAAAAGTGCATCTACGTGGAATGTGGTCAAAATTCGACATTGAAGAAAAAACTTCTATTTTACAAAAAATGTTTTAAGAATTAATTTGTAATTTATGGAAATGCACATGCGAAATTACAAAGGTTTTCCAGATATTGGGGCTTAATAAGGACATTTTGTTGATATGGATATTTTAGAAATGCTTCACTTCTTAAGATTCCTGTTGTCATATAAGTTTCTAACAAAAAACCATCGAAATTAATGTTTGGTTTATGAGAATTATTAATTTCAAGATGAAATGAAAATAATAATAATAAAATAATGAGCAAAATTATTGTTAAATGACTCTCTCATCGTGGTCAAGCTGGTGGTAGCTACTAAAGTCAGAAAATACAAAGAAAAATACTATACTTACTGTAGTATAGCTATACGACTACTATTTCACAATTTGCGTAACTGAGCTTTTTCGTTTGGACTTTAGCTTGAAGTTTGGGTTTGTGTCTTGGATTGAAGTTTGGATTTTGGTGTGACTTGAGTGAGCTTTCACACTGAGGTCTTCAGTGAACTTTCGCGTCGGTGGTCTTGGATGGGGTGTGGTCTTGAATTTGATATTTATCATCAAAAGCACACTGCAAATCTCAGATTTTCAAAGTGTTTTATTTCAAAACGCTTAATACCCTCGACACAGGACAGCGCTTTACGACGAAAAATCCTTGTTACGACGAAAGCCCAAAAAGCGGGTGACACACTATAAATTGCTTCGTTACCTAGATTTTTAACTGTGAAAACTGCGCAAGTGTCGTGAAAAAGCTCAAAAAAAAGATATTATGAATAAAAATAAAAATGAATCTATTTCTTTCGTGATAAAAAAATTTCCTCAATTATAGCCTTAGAACCGCTTCCCATTTTAAAACAACGAAATGATGTGAAATAAATTTGACATAAGCACAACAAAATGGGGTTTTTTAAATAATCTACCAACCGATAGGTGCCTCTTTCTCAGAGCTTTTTGAGTTATCGTTGCTAATAAAGCAAAAATTGCTTGGTTACGTTTCTTCGTTACAAAGCAAATATGCGTGTTAACAACGATTTCTCGTCGTAACAACGCCCGTGTATCGAGGGTATAAAACGTTTTATTTTGATTTCACCCATTTGATTAACATTGTAGACATTTTTTAAACACTTTTAAGTGTTTTAAAAGTGTCGACAATGCTAATCATATGGGTGACGTCAAAATAAAACGTTTTAAGCGTGTTGATATAAAACACTTTTAAAAGCTTAGATTTGCAGTGCAATAATAGGCTTTCCGAATGGCTACTAGGGCCTTGCAATTAACGAAAAATCTACCTCTTTAAATCTATTGCCAACAAAACTAATATACAAACTCCATCAAGAATTGGAACCAACACCAAATCCCTCACCGGATTCCACATAAATGAAATATAATTCTTATAATCAATTTCGAGAATACAACCTATATAAGAACCCCAGCACGAAATCTCACCCAAGACCTCAGTCCGAAAGTTTACTCAAGTCGCACACCAAAATCCAAGCTTCAAGCTAAGACATAAGCTCAAGCTGCAATCCAAGATACAAACCCAAACTTCAAGCTGAAACACAAATCAAATGAGGTATCCCAGTTGTGTTATAGCTATACTATTACTACTAATTGCTCCTTTAATCCCTCATGGGACATAGGGCGGAAACAGTTGCCCTCCAGCGGACTCTGTTTTGCGCGACAGCTCTCAGCTCTGACCAGGATCTCCCGGTTGTTGCTGCCTCTGATAATAGGGTTCTCCTCCACGTTGTTCTAGGTCTTCCGACTCGACGGGATCCTTGCGGATTCCAGTCAAGGGCCTGTTTGGCTAGATTATCGTCTTCGCGTCGCAAGGTGTGGCCAATCCAATTCCATTTCCTTCGCCTGATTTGGTCGTCTATCCTTTCTTGGCCGGCACGGCGCCATAGTTCTTCTTTTGAAATTCTATCTTGCCAGCGGATTTTTAGGATACGACGTAGGCATCTGTTGATGAAAACTTGTAGGCGCCCTGTGATGAATTGGGTGACTTTCCATGTTTCGCAAAAGAACTGCCTTAACGTTGGAGTTGAACAGCCGCAATTTGGTGTTAATTGAGATCTCTGTTGATCTTCATATGTGAAACAGGCATGCATATGCGCTTCTTGCTTTATTTATTCTGGAACTGACATCTTCTGTACCGCCGTTTTCGGTAATAATACTACCGAGGTAACAGAATTTGTCTACCAGTTCCACGTCACGGTTATTTAGCGCTGTCCGTTCAAGGGTGTTTGCATTTATCCGCATTTCTTTTGTTTTAGTCGGATTTAACCTTAAGCCTGCCGAGCTACTTTCTGTTGCCAATTTGTTTAACATGTTTTTGAGGTCCTGGTGTCTGTGGGCCAGCAAACAGATATCATCCGCGTAGTCGAGATCCTTAAGGCGGTCTAGCAATCCCCATTGTATGCCACCTGTTCTTCTATCTAGAGCGCTGACAAGAATGTCGTTTATTACTATAAGAAATAGTAATGGTGAAAGTAGACATCCTTGTCGTACTCCTGAGCTCACCTCAAAGCTGTCGGATAATTTTCCATTATGGAGAACTCAGCATTTGGAATTGTTGTATAGAGCTTTTATCAATTCTATTATTTTGTCCGGCAGTCCACGTTTCCGTAGAGCTCGCCATATAAAGCTCCTATTGACCGAGTCGAACGTTTTCTCATAGTCTACGAAAGCAAGGTAAAGGGGGGATCGGAATTCAGTAGACTGCTCCACTATGATTCTCAAGGTGTTAATATGGTCTATGCAGGAGCGGCCCTTTCTGAATCCAGCCTGCTGTCTTCTAAGCGTTCGATCTACTGCCTCTCTTATCCTAGATAGTAATATATGGGACAAGATTTTTCCCACCGTAGATAATAAACAGATGCCTCTCCAGTTGTCACATATTGTTAAGTCCCCCTTTTTTGGTATTTAGCTATACTATTACTAACTATATTCACCTTTTGTCGAAAATAGAGAAAATTCAATAATTCAAGAGAAGAAATTGCACTGTTCTTGTGACGGTGAAATTTAAATAAAAGACAAGATATGTTTCATAGACTTCAGATGTCATTCAATATCTAAAATCTAATCAAATATGTCTAATGCACAAAGTTGAGTCCTAAGCTTGGTTTTTACATATAAGAAAGGTTTTCCTAGCATTAGCGAAGTGTATACTTTAATGATTTAAGTGCCATCTATTAGAGTTTGAATGAACTGTAATTTGTAACGAATTTATGCAGTAAGTTAACGGCTCGCCATCTATTACTTAGGTTAGAGTGTAACTGTAATTGATGACTTTAAGCTCCGAAATTTCGAGAGAGTTTAGAACATGCGAGAAAAAGTAAAATTTAAGAATTGTGTTTGTAGTCATTATTAAGAATTCAATGACTACAAACACAATTCTTAAAGTTTTGTGTGAGCATTTAAAACGTGTATTCCTTAAATCCTACGAATCCCATAAGCCATAAAAACGAATTCGATCAGGCACCAGGGCACGAGCTACGTGAAGGCAGTGTTCGGGGCTCCAGCACAGGCAAATGAATTGTATTCAAGGCGAGACCGAATGTATGACTTCTAGATTGTAGTCGGTGATGTTGCCTGAAGGAGTAACTGCACTTGCTCTTAAGAAATCCCAGGCACTGAGATGCTCATTCGGCCTTTTGGAATAGGTGGTCCTTTCAACGCAGGTCTTTGGCTAATGACACGCTTAAGATGATAAAGGATAGCTCAGCCGTTAGTTCTACACCGTCCATGTATGGAGAGATGTTGTAGATTTTATTGGAATTAAAACAGTATGAGTACCTACAGTACTTCATTTTGAAGGCATTGAGTTCGTCACGAGTACAATATCCCTCTTGATGAAGTCATCTGTTCCAAGTTGGTTGAAAGGGACAAGACCAATAACGTGAGCATTAGCTAACAAAGCAGCGTGCCAAACTCAAGCCTTGGAATCAAATCCGACTCACCAAATCGGTGCATACTTTGCTTGAGGCAGATACACTAAAACGTCCCCGGTGGACCTTTTTGGTCTGAAGCCATTCAGTTTGTCACGTCCTGGGCCCTCTCCTGTGGATCGCAATGTATAATGAGGTGTTGAGCCTCCTAAAGGCAATGAGATCGAATTGTGTGCGAACGAAGCGATATGGAAGATAAAAGCGTAGGGGAACAGATCATCCCATCACAGCCCATTCTAAGGTACCTGGGAGTGATGACCAACCGAAGGCTAAATTTTAAAGCACAAGGCATGGCGGATAAAGCGTCCACTATTTGTGCAGCACTCGCAAAACTTCTGAAAGTTAGGGCCCTAGACCGAGTCGCCGACTGCTGACTGGGAGGGTGGTTAGCTCAGCCCTACTATACGCAGTGCCAGCACTGTTAGCATCAGAAAATGGAGGACCACATACATACTAGACGCCCTCGGCGCGTGCTACGAATACACGACAAGGTGGGCGTGATTGTGGGGATGATCCCCATAGACATACTGACGAGAGAAGGCATACGTCTCTATGACCCAGAATGTGTTAGGGGACCCTAAAACGGTACGGCGGCAGATTGCACGCTGTGAGACCGTAATGGATTGGCAAATGAAGTGGGACGAGTTCGCTAAAGGTCAGTGGACCCACAGACTTATCCCAAACGTGAAGAGATGGGTTACAATGGAACGTAGGAAAGGGAGTGACAACCTCACGCCGTTCCTGAGTGGACATCGCGGATATCTCCATCGTTTCGGGCCCCACGGCTCACCGGCTATGTTCGGCAAGCCCAGGGATCCAGGAGGACGCAGAGCACGTCTTCTTTAATTGCTCGAGATTCGCCGATCTCAAAGCGGAACTAGAAAAAATGGCCGAAGCGCCACTAATGCCGGAAAATATCCTAGGACTCATGATGAGGTCGGAGGATATGTGGAATAATGTGGAAGCGGTAGCCTTGGTACCAAGCATGAAGACGGAAACATACTATTAAAACGCGGCCCAACGCAACGTGTCGACACCCGACGTGGGCCGTCACCGTGCACATTATCAACACGCGATGCCACGACACACTAGCATAATTTGTGAAAACAAAGCTGACAGCAATGGAAGCTTACGGTCGTAATACGGATTTAAAAAGTAACGAGCCAGATGAAGATTTTGAAGAAGATTTGAAGAAATTCTCGAATGACTGACGTGTGGCGTCGGGTGTTGCCTAGAAACACACTGCGTGGACCGCGTCGGATGGAGTGATGACCAGCACCATCGACAAGACGTCAATCTGGATCTATAGGATCGGGTGGCGTCAGCGAGCGTCGCGTCGCATCGGGTGTTTTTAGTCTGATTCTGGTCTGAACAAATATATGGAAAATGTACGGTTTGATTTGACTTAACACGCGTCGCGTCGCGTTTTAATAGTGTTTCCGCCTTGAGGGTGGCGATAGCCAGGTGGTTTTTAGCCTCCAGAGTAGAGCATCACGAGATCTCGACAAATCGAGTCTCGTCTTGGTCTCGACTCGAGAATCGAGACGAGAGTAAAGTTCGGTCTCGACAAAAAACATTCTCGTCGAGACGAGAGTAAAGTTCGGTCTCGACAAACATATTCTCGTCGAGACCTCGAAATCTCGTCGGCAAATTAATAGCAAACAAGTCTGGTAAAAAAAGTATCTGATAAAGCGCGCACGCTATTTTCAAAGCTGGAATATGGTGCTCATTCACGTATAAACACGTTATTGCCTCTTGTTTTCTTGGAGGACAGAGATAGCGGAATATTTGGAAGCACCCATTGTGCACGGAAATGTGGACATTCTAAAATGGTGGCAGGTTCATCAAGATTCGTATCCTCTCTTATCAAAAATGGCGAGAGGTTTGCTCGCTATCATGGCGACATCTATTCCGGTAGAGCAGCTCTTTTCAGTCGCCGGCCGGTCTAATAATGACCGAAAAGAGGTGCTCTTTGAAAGACCTTTTGTGCATTAATTATTGGTCAAAAAGTGTTGTTCGAAAAAATATCTGCGAGATTAATTTTTAACGTATATTGTTCTATACTCTTTAGCATATATTTAGCTTATATTCGTACTTATATAAAATTATGAATTAAAAAATATTTTTAAACTATTAAATACTTTTTCTGTTCATTTTGATAATAATATATTAATTTTCAACAACTAAAGTAAACGACTAAATAATTTCAATTAATTATCTCTCCAATTTCCTTTAGAATTTTGATCGAGACTCTCGACTGGGACGAGACGAGACCAGATTAGGATGGGCGAGATCCGCCGAGAGTCGAGACGAGATTCGAAATGGTCGAGACTTACCGAGGTCGAGACGAGAGTCTTAAAAATCTCGTCTCGTCTCGGTCTCGTGATGCTCTACTCCAGAGAAAGCCTTTTGTTAATAATCGTCTCCATGGACAGAATAGAATTAATTGCTATTGGGCGGTAGTTAGGGGGAAAGAACATAAGAAAGTTTGTATAAACGTTGGAGAAGTAGGATAGAGCAAATAATTTCAGTTTTAGTTGAAGGTAAGGAGCATTTCTTTCAGACGATAGGGGCTTAATTGTCGGTTCCAGTGGGTTTGTTGTCTTTGAGCTTCTTGAAGCACCTATATACCTCGCGGGTCCTGAAAAAAACTCGGCTCATTAACTGAGGAAACACTTTGGTGCAGTAGGTGGCATAGCAGTGTAGGGAAGAGACGCGACAGAGGTTGTCCTTGGATTTGCTGTCTGTTAACAACTACAAATTGTAGATTAAGGAAGGAATAGTGAAATTCTTCTTGATAAATATTACCAAGGACTAGAACGCAAGCGGTTGTATTAAATAGTTTACTTCTCAACCTATTATCATATTATGATTTAACTGTCTTGATGGTGGCTTTGTAGGAATTCCATAGTTTGATATACTCTCACTTATGGAACTTTTGTGCGCTGTGAAGGTGTCATTGCGTTTATGCAATATTAAAACACGTTTTTCCTAGGCTTCGCATACTTGGTTGAATTTGGAATGAACAAATTCATTCCCGCCTGTGCGAGTAAACCCCCGTCAGTTGGCCTTCTCATAGTGTCAGACGGTTGTCTTAACTGGTTTGGTTAGGGTTGAAATGGGAAGCTAGCGCTAACTACGGCGTGGTCCGAATCACCAAGAGACGAATCGATTTCTAAAGAGGATCGCAATCAACGCGATAGTAAGAAAAGGGTGAAAGAGATAAGCTACCTAACTTAAGGATACTGCTTCTTAGCCTGCATAACAAATTACTTAAGTCTATATTTTACTACTATTTTGGGAAATAAAATATTTTGATTTCGAAAATTTTTTTAGATTTTGTATATATTATGAATTATTTTCTACTTTTTGCAGCTCGAGTCTTCACACAATGTACATTTTCACAAAAACATTACCTCTCAAGTAATAAAGTAAAGAAAGTAAGAAAACTCCTTCATAAAAACGAACATTTCTATTTGAAAATAACCACTTAAATTACTTAACAACCAACGGCCAATGATTGACCACAAATTTCATCATAATGTTCATAAAGAATTACCCGTAGATACGTTTAAGGTAACAAGTTTCCTCTTGAAAAATACTTTTTGTTTATTATCAAATTTACTTTTAATGACTGTGCATAAATTTAGTGATCGGCAAAACCACAAAACTACAGGTTAACTAGAAAAAACAAACTCTTCAATGTTTTTCTTTTTCATATTAAAAAAACACGCACGCAAGAATTTTTAATGCAATTTTTCTAACTCAAGGTTCACTTTTAATCTCAACACACTGCAAAAACAACACATATATATTTGTTACCCCGTAGTTTCTGCACAATCAGAATTGTTTAAGGTATTTTTCTATTTTGTTATGCAGCTAGTTCCGTGTTTGCGAGAAGCTATAAACTTATGGAATTACCTTTTCAAGCATTCGCAAAAAAAAATTCTATCCAAGTACAAAAATTATTATTGGAGAAAAATTTCAATAATCATTCAAGGTTACAAAAGGTAAAACTTCTAAGAAACAATTAACACACCAAAAAAAATTTATTTCAATTACTAAAACTTGTTTGTGTTGCAGGTAAAAGTTGCTACTTTCAGATAAATTTTTTTTTTTAACTATTATGATTTCCTTTTTCATAACCAGTTTGAACGTCAATCTAACACTTAAAACTTACGAAAAAACACTTATAAATAATTTAATTTTTAATATATGCAATTAGGAACGATATAAATATTTGTGTTACACAATAATAAAAAAAAATGTACTCACAAATTTTCATTTTCTTCTCCTTCAAATTCATTGTCAAGAAACTTTTTCTTTTGCTCCTGCTGAAAGACACCTGAGTTTCTCGTGATGTGACTTCTGTAGACGGTGATGCTGATGCTATCATAATAAAATTAATGCCGATAATTTTTTTTAATTAATAATGGATCACGACAAAAAAACTTTCTCTAAACCATAAGATTTTAAAATGACATTTGACAAATTTTAAGACGTCATCCGGACTCGAGTAACTACGATTTAAATAACAATTTCAGTATTCACACCCAGCAAGGATTTCACAGGCTTGACGATATCATTAACGGTTAGGATAAATGGTAGTAATTAGATAAAAATTGAAGCATTTGTAATAAAAATAAAATTATTAAAAAGTATTGGCTCTAGTATGATCTCTAGATAGAAAGCGAAAGCGATGAATTCCTTCGAAGGAAACTTAAAGGTCTATGAAGGGCACTACTACAGAGGTCATAAGAACAACACTCCGAGAAGTTCAAGGATGGTGCACCATGGAGGGTCTGTCAATCAACCCAAATACGGCTGTCCTGGTACCTTTCTCCAAACGCTACAAAGTGGACCTAGTTCCTATTTGCATCCGGTGTACCACAGTTGAGTAGTGCTGCACACGAGACGAGACTTGTGTCGAAATCGTCTCGTCTCGATTTTCGAGACGAGATCGAGACGAGACCCCCAGATTAAAAATCGATACAAGACCGAGACTACCATTTGAGATCTCGCGAGACCTCTCGAGGTCTCGAAATCAAATCGTTATTTTGAAATCGTATCGACACCAACTATTTCAGTATCTTCATGCTGCGCTCTTTGGCGAGCACAACATTCGGCACCAATACATGACTTGAGCAGGCTGCGGAGACAAGGCAAAGAGTACGCATTCCATAAGCATTTAAATGCAGAGTCCATTCCAAAACAGAAGAGGTATTTTACTGTCATTTCATTTCATTTAAAATGAAATGCGTCGAAATGAAATGAAATGACTGTAAAATACCTCTTCTCTTTTGGAACGGACTCTACGTAAATCTAACTCTACACAAATTAGAAATTAACTTCCGATTCATTGATTCCCTCTACCCCGCCCTGGTGCCACTGTAAAAGGCAGATTTACGTGTCTACGTCTGGGAAGTGACTAGCATGGAAATATAAGGAATATTTGTATACAATTTCATTAATATGGCACATATTGATATTTCTCGAAATACAGAAACCTGAGCAATTTGCATTATTAACAGTGAAATTCGAGTCTTTTCGAGACGAGACGAGACTTTTCGAGACGAGACGAGATCGAGACGAGACCTGCAAATACCCATTTTTTCGAGACCGAGACGAGATTGGGCCAAATCTCGTCTGGTCTCGTGTGCAGAACTACAGTTGAGTACTCAGACTCAGTGAAATATTTGGGAATAAAGTTAGACAAGAGACTGAACTGGAACGCTCAACTCGACTACGCCATCAGTAAATCCACTAGGGCCATATGTGCCTGCAAACGGCTTTTGGGTAAAACATGGGGTTTTACACCACAAATGATGTACTGGATGTACAATACGATCGTTAAACCAGTGGCCATTTATGCCACTATAGTCTGGTGGCCTAAGACTAAACAGGTTACGGCGATCCTCAAGTGCAGCAAACTGCAACGGCTTGCTTCCCTCTCCATTACCGGAGCTATGCGGACCTGTCCCACAGCTGCGATGAATCATTGGATTGACCCCATTGCATATCTTCATATGGAAATCCGCGGCCATAAGTGCCTTGAGACTTCAGATCTCATCCAACTGGCCCTATACAGTCAAAGGACACATGGATATCCTTGACAATATCCCAAACATTTCCATTTGCCGCGTATCCGACCATATGGTTGGTGAACTGCGGTTCCAAAGGAAATTCAGGGCGATTATCCCGGATCGTTGTGAGTGGAAAGAACTTATTCTTCCTGGGGATCCAAAACACCGTCACTGGTTCACCGACGGGTCAAAGATGGAACATGGTACAGATGCTGGTGTCGCAGGACCCAACGCCAAGGTCTCGATTGCAATGGGTAAGTGGCCCTCTGTTTTCCAGACTGAAATACATCCCATTTCGACCTGCGCTAGGCTCAACCTTGAGAAAGGTTTGAAACGCGCCAACATTAAAATCTTTTCTGACAGCCATCAAGGCACTCTTAACGTGGAAGTTTTCTTCCAAAACAGTTGCAGGGTGTTTTGACTTACTCCAGAGCCTGACCAGAAGAAATAAGGTCTGGCTCTGCTGGGTCCCCGGACACTGGGGTATCGAGACAGACAGCCTCGCGAGGGAGTGGTCTGAGACGTCGTTCCAGGGCCCAGAACCCTCTTGTGGCATCTCATGGACCACCTGGATTAAGGGACTATATCTAGCCTATTGGGAATCAATCCCAGGTCTTAGACAGGCTAAAGATCTAATAAGACCCTTTGCCTTTAGGTGCACTATCACTTTAATCAGAGCGGACCTAAGGCTGTTGGTGGGTTATCTGACTGGCCATGTAGGATTGCGGTATCACCTCCACAACCTAGGACTGGCTCAAGAGACAGAATGCCGACTCTGCTTGGAAGGCGACGAGACTTCCACACATATTCTTTGTGAATGCCCTGGTCTGATCTTGGCTTAGAAGAAGAACGTTTATCACAAAGTTTATGAGTCCCGCTCAAGCCCGGTCTCCTTCAATTGCAGACCTTCTTGCCTTCGTCCGGAAGGCTGATAGTCTCTTCTGTTAGTGGGGTACGTACACCATAGGCCTATCTTGGCCTCAGTGTTCACCATATGGGTTGCCCCTTCATTCCTAAATAATAATAATAAAATGAAGGGCACTATAACAGATAGATGTTCGCAAACACCGGCGGTCAAAACGCCCCCCAAAAACGGGGTATAGTAGACATCACCTTCATCAGTGACTCGATGGCCAGAGACCTCCAATGGCGGGTGAGTGAGTTGTTTACCATCACGCCATAACCTTCCGCACGGGAAGAAGAAGATAAAGGGAGCAACGAAAACACCCTATAAGCACCGGATGGGCCCAGCTGTTAAAACAAAAAATGTAGGCAATGAAATTGCGCACAAAAACCTATAATCAGTTTTGCAATAAAACGTGTAATTAAAAAGATATTGGCAGAAAACTACTTTTGAATTTACGTTTTTTGATCCTTAAAGCGCTATAATTCGTGAAATATTAGCCCTACGCAAAAAATGATAATAACAAAAATTATAGATAATCGCGTGTTCTATAAGTCTTATGCAGGATTTTTTCATGTAGAGTTAACCATTACCGAAATATAGTGTAAGGAAAGTGATATGTAAAGTTTGAAGCACCATAGCTCAGTACATATTGACTTTACAAAAATAATTTCTAAACAAAAAAGTTAAATCACTTATTTATCTATAAAAAAGATTACATATATACATTTTTGTCGTAAAATGCATAGTTTCTGAGATATAAAATAAAACGCGTTTCCCTTTACTGTAAGTTAAGCAAGAGGGTGGGGAGGACGCCATTTTTAATTTAAGCTTATAAAAATATATAAAATCATTTGGTAAAAAAATCGCAAACGGTCTTCTCAAATGCCACTGATTGATCTTGATGCATCTAAGCTGCGCATTCAAAACTCAGTCTGACAAGTTTATTAACAAAAATTGTCAGCCAAACAAGTTGTAATATATAGAAGAGATCTTCAACTTTATTTTAAAAGAAAAATCAAGGAGGTGTTATGTAGTGCATTTTTATAAAAAAAATAATTTATAACAAAAGGTCTGTCAGAAGTTAATTAACAAAAATTGTCAGCCAGACAAATTTTTCCAAAAATCGGTCATTATTTACTACAAATTGTATAAATTTCAAGTAGGTGTATTGGAAAAAAAAATCATTTTTTAGCTAAATTCAAAAATTTATAAAAAATAACAATTAATACATTTTTACTAGTTTGGCGGCCGTAACATGTTTTTCACATGTTTCTCAGCCATTTTCACTTTATAATTTTGAGGTGTTCTATGGGGTATTTTTTTTTGGCTTGGGAGCCTACACTATTTACTGTTTACCAATAATAATATCAGATTTTATCACGTAGGGATACATACATATGTTGTCGATTTTACACACTTCGGAGCATCCATTACAAAGGCAGGCCAACAAGACGCATCATGTGCAGACAACTTCTGTTTTGAAAGACTAGAGCTAAAAGGTAAACCCCTTCGTAATATCAGTGGTCTAGGTTCTAGGGTGCAATGTCGAACAGCAAGCTCTGCCAACTGAGCGCGATGTTACTCCGTCGGCTCCCATCGAATTCGCAATAGACCAGGAGATGGCTTCCACGCTTATTATGTTTACAGACGAAGCCAGAAGAGAGGGCAGGAAATTCTGTTAAGGAGGAAAACAAGATGGGGAGAAAATTGGAAACACGAAAGACCATGCTGCCGTGAGTATTCGAACCATGGACCTTTAGGATGGAAGTCGGACACCTAAACCCCCCAATACCGAGGCTCCACAGATATCGCACAATGCGACTGGTAACCAGCATCGAAGTGGAGAGCAATGCGAACGCAAAGAACCATCGTGTAACTTAGGCCTCAGATTATGCGCCGTATTTTCCAGTCGCATGCAACCACCAACATGGCGACAAATGCTTCTTACTATTCACATCCTAATTTCAAAGAACTGGCTTTATACCTGTTCACCACTCAGTGCACCATTATCATTTCAAATGCAATAACAAATCGTACTTCTTTAATGGACAATAAGCCACAAAGCATTATTTCCAGCATGAATCAACTTCCACAAAACATAATCCAGATCGTGCATAAACTCCAGCTTCGACACACATACGTGCGCCAACCAGTTTTTTTTATAAATTTTTCTCATATATCCAGATTGCTCAATAGAATCGTGTTTTTATCCACCTTTCAACTGAATGATATATATCCTAGGATTTGAGCCGCCAAGCTCCCGCTGCAATTGAAATTGACCGCAGTCTTACTTCGGATTTTATATCGCCTATTAAAAGTTACGCGAGTTGCTCAAGATCGGCCCGCGGCTCGCGTTCTATTGAAATATCTCGACTTTGACTATCAGGCGCTTGCGCAAAGGTCATAAGATGCCGTGAGAGATCAGTGTGAGGCTTCTTAAATATTTATTTTTTTTTGGTCTAATGAGGATTAACAGCGGATTTCAGACACCATCAAGCAACGTGAGCATCTTGAGCCTTTAAAAGTTACGAAATTTCTTAATATTTTTGAAGATTTCTTAACTAAAGTCTAGAGAGGCTGCGCTCAGGTTTTTGATACCTTTTTAATTGAGTGGTTAATGTTGGGTGAATTGCAACGTGTTGAGCAAGACACTTTTAATATGAATGCTGAAAGTATTATGTTTTGATTGATTATCTTGTTTATTACAGGACAGAATTGCCCCGGTGCGATGCGCGGTGATGTGATCCAAGAGCTGAATTTTCAAATGGTTCATGTAGTATTAAGAGCAATGTCAAACTTGAATGGCGTTCATCATTGATGCGTCTCTTGAAAAATATTTCACTTGAAACGCAGCATTGTAGGTTAACAGGAAACGTATTGTTGTTGGTGGTCTCTTGACAGACAGTTGAATTTATGAATTGGGATAGCAAAGTGGCTTGTCGGAGATTCTTCTGATTTTACTTGTGGATACTTCAGAATTAAATACTGACTATCGACGTGGAAAGTTTTTTTTATTAACAAAATTAGCAATTAAAAGAAATTGCGATTAATTATTTGTTTTTAGAAGACTTCTAATACGTTTCTTATAACACTATCCTAAAGCACTGCGCAATACTTCACTGAAAACTAGCGTCGGTTTTTTGTTATGCGGATGTGAACACTGGTGTCGGTAGTATATAACAAACCGGAATAAATTGCCAAGACCTTTATAAGCACATAAAATTGGAGCATGTAAGACACACTGTGCGTCATTGAACTGATAGACTTGGTCTGGAAATATCAAATTTTTCAGCAAAAAGATTGATCATTGTCCAATTTAAAAGAGTACTGCCAAATCACTTCATAAGAATGAAACGTCTATGCCGAACTTAAATTCAACAAAACTCTTTATCAAGGTAACATTAAATGACAATGTTTAGCTAAAATAGTAATGCTTACTGCCTGTAATACGTCCAGCGGTTCAAAATTAAGCAACAGTTTTAATGCTGTTTATGGTACAGTAAGGTAGAAATGTAGAATGTAACCGTTATGAAACCCTATTACGTAGCACAAAGGCGTATTTGTTGTCCCAATGCATAGCGAATAGTTCAGAGTAAACTAAACCGGTATTGAGCCACCTATTCCACAATATTAAGCATACGAGCTTTTGGTTTGTGGCTTGGGTGAAGATGGCCTATGTCCCGGCTTCACCGGCCTGAGTTCAATAATATTCAATTCAATCCACATTCAATCCACGGCTTCACCTGCTAAAGTCGAGTTCAGTGCTTGAAATTGTTGTTGCTTTTTCGCCAGAAGTCAGAAATACAAAAGCTCGCTGGAATGGCATTCCCTATTCCAGTTGATTACTCTCTTTTGAGCGTCAAGCTTGATTTCATGTTCTGTTGGGCGAAATTAGGCTTTATTTTTCCTGACCTCAAAATGTAAAAATTTATGGGAACTCAGGCGAAAATTGAAGCTCAGTAGACTAATTTGCTCGTACTTGCGCATTTCGGCCGGTGAAGCTGGGATATTAGATTCAAGGAATACGTCACGCCTGTGTGAAATTAGTTGCACTTCGCAGTAGTGCGTTAGTGTATCTTGGGTGAGGACAAAATATACCAGACAGAACCAGATAGTCTAGATAGATCAATCAGACCATATAGACCGATTGCGCAATATTGTGAAATATATTGCTCAGTACCGGTTTAGTTATACTACTATAGTTAGATTCTCGGCACGTGTTCTCTCTCTTGCACAGAGGAAATCTCTTAACCCTTTTGTAATGGCGACGAGAATGCAATGTCGAACAGCAACCATTAGTTAGAAAGGAATGTGAACGGCGACACGCTGTTTTACTTCAACGGCTCCCATCCAATGCTACCGATATATACTTGGCTAACTTGACTCGACCCGGAGATGGCTTTCTTGCTTATTCTTACAGCGGTTGACAAAAGAATGGTCAAGTAATTGCTGTACAAGGTCCGTCATTTGAACTGTTACCAATTCACGCTGATACTTAACAGCTGATAGCAGCCTGTTCATATTTTGACAAGCAGAAGCCTATCTCGTTGTTTACAAGCCTAGACAGACATATAGTTCTACGTCGGAATTTTAAAAAAATATTGTAACTCTTTGAGTGGCGGACCCGATGAGAAAAAGGAATGTTAGCTGGGTGCAAGAAGCTGACAGACTAAAGATCATACCGATGAATCGAAGCCAAAGCTTTCCGATGGTATTTGGATGGCTTAATCGTGAGGCTACCAATGCCGATAAGATCTAGTCACCTTGATCTAACATTTTATTCTGATATTTGGGAGCATCACTTTATTGTGCACGAAAGTTTTCGATGAATTGAGTACTCTCAATCTGGTCAATCTTATATAGGTACCGGACCATCAGCGCTTCGAAGCCAATGGAAATGGGGCGTCATTGGCCAGAGGGTGTTCTGGTTCGGAACCTTGTAACAGGGTGCCCACCAGTTTGGTGAAAGAGGCCCTGGACTATCGGACTCTGATGAAACACACTGTTCATTGAAGGTCTGGTGAAGTCCAAGATATTCTATCGGCGGGATTCTACCAAGGCGGCCAAAGAGTTACCGGACGCAGCAGAAACGATTTTAGGACAATAGTTGGCTTGATCACCACTTATAGAGGATCGATAGAGTGGACAACCACACTTGCAGGCTCTCCCTCGAGCCAACCGAGCCTGTTTCAGCCGCGGATCTCTTTGCACTCGGTACCTCAGTAAAACGAAGAGAAAAAAAATATATGAAAGACTAGAGCTCAGACGTAGAAACTAGATAACTTTCCTTCTTTCTTGTCTTCCCTCTTAACAAAAAATTCCCAACCCTTTCTACTGCCATCACCACTAAGCCACGTTCGATTACCGAAGTTAGTGCTCTGTCACAGTAATATTGGATATGGGAGCTGGTGTAATAAAACCGCGTGTTGGCGCTGTCAGCTCTTTCGTTCTTTCTTCTCTCTACTATCTTTCCGACTAGATCTTGCTGTCTGATATTACACACTCAATAAATAGAACCGTCGGCAGTACAAAGCGGCATAAAACAAAATTTTTAAGGGGTATAACCTAATTTATCGTGGTTACATGAGGCGATCGAAATCTCGACTTGAAAGCGGTTTGAAATGTGATCTGTGTTTTCGGTTCTTCTCGATTGAGTTGAAAATAAATCCAAATAGGATTGAATCTGACAGATAACAAATGCAAAGTTGGAATAATGGAATACATTGAAGAAAATTATTTAATTTTGAAATGTTTTTCTGCTAATTTCAATAATTTAATGTTAATTTTGGAAATACATAATCACCATGTGAAAATAAGATGAAGGAGACTTTTGAGAAATTTTTCCAAAAAGTTGGAAATTAATAGTTTAAAACTTTTTAAAAGCATGGAAGCCATACTTAGTTACTATTGCCATACAAAACATTCCTAAGAGGAAGCCCAAGAGATTTTGGATGTTAAATAGAAGCAAGCATGTTGTTTCTTCATTTGTCCATATATTTCGTTTAGTCATGATAAATAGCACTTTTCACAATACAAAATACTTTTGTAAACAGAAAATAAACGCTTCAAACAAAACAAAAACCAAGTAACCTAAAAACGTCAAAATTAAATTCGATCTAATTTCAATTTGTGTTTACATGCACATTCTTGATTTAATTTCAATTCGATCAAGGAATTTTTTTTGTATCGGATCTAGTCAAATAGGATCTGTGTTTACATAAGATCGAAATGTATTTCAAATATGTTTCAAATCAATTTCGAGCGTCATGTAACCAGGGTAATTGTGTGCCTATTAATCATACATTGTGGAAAGAGAAAGTTGGTTTCCGATTAAACCGATTGCCGTCTTATCTGATCATATCTCCAACTTTTATCCCACTAGATAACCTTTTTACATCTGTGGATAGAACTAATACGCCGAACAGCTTAAACAACATTGCAAATCCAAGTTTGATAGGTGTTAGGTTTTTAGAAATAAAATAGTCTAGTCATTTTTTTCTAAACGATAAAGTGGTAAAAAATGTTTTCTTTTAAACAGAAGAAGTGATTAATGCATAACATCTAAACTCTAAAGTGTATCATTCTTCAATACTTTAAGTTTCTAACAGAAAAAAACCAAATAATTTTAACCTAAGTAGGTACAAATCGATAGAATGAAACACTTGTTCACCCTTTAAACACTTGGGATAGTAAACACTTAGTTATGATAAACACTTATGACGAAATAAACACTTTAAACGTTACGTGACTCATATTTCAGGCAATTATGTTGGTGAGTGCAAATGGTGCCATTTAGCATATTCAATAGACCGGTTTTTGTTAGCACTTCCATAAAACGCCACTAACCGTTTAAAAATCGACTAGAAGGGTTTACATATTTAAAATGAAATAGAGGCTAACCAGACAAAATAGTGGCATAATGTAAGCCTATCTAAACCCCTAACATTTAATTGTGAGGTAGTGAAGTATGAATGATTGAACACCGTAGATAAGCTATCATATGCAGTTGATATAGTGATGCTATCCTATTTTTTCGATCATATGGAACAGTTTAAATGAAAAAGCGTCAAAAGGACTTGAAAATAACACCGCAAGGATAAAGAAACTAAGAATTAATAACATACGTTCAGGGTTCAACAGACGTTGTATGTGAGAATTATCCGGCTTAGGAATCACCCTTTGTACTATCAATCTGTCATGTCGATCAAGTCATGGTGCAATGTCTAGCAGCCCGATTTGAAGAATAGAAGAGAAAAGGATAAGTTATGGGGGCGTGGGGTTGCTTAAGTAGATGTCGAGTACCACACTGTATCAGTGGCACAACCATGCATCGGGGCGAACGGGAAACCGTCTTATTTCAGTGCTATACCTGCTTAAACAAAACAGTTCCTATCATCGACCAAACGGCTACAGAACCAACTCGATCAAGCTGAGAGTCTTGCCACTTAGTATATTTCACTACCACGCACTGTTTTAAGATTTACAGTTTTTTATTGCACGATTCTATTGTAGAGTTTTTTTTCTATTGTTTCGGGTTAACTTATTTTGTAGATATGTTATTGGCTGGTAGTTGCGAACTTGGAGGACCGGCGGCACTACACGCCCGCACTTAACGCTGCCCCAATCCACACTCAGAGAATTACAAGACTGTTTCACATCCCTGTTGTTGGAACAACGCATATTGAGGCAAGAATTGCACACAATCCACACAATTACAAAATTTACCAGACTGTGATGCATCTAGAAGTTTTAATGTTAGCACTTAAAACGAAAGTACTGTGGGTTTATGGCGGGCGCTAATTGCCTCGAATCGCTGACTGATCGCCATACTTGTTATTCTGAGTAATCCATGGATCAGAAATTGCTTTCTTGTTGCCGCCACAGTACACTCGTTCAATGCATCCCAGTTGGGAAAAGAGGAACCCATTCCAGAAGAATTGATTCAGAATGCATTCCGAAGGAACCAATTGATTCCTTTTCTGATTCTGAGAATGCAGAGGGGAATCGAATATATTCCCAGTTCGTTGCTAAGGGTAAAAAAATTTCCAATCAATTCTAAGGAATCAATTCCGACCCGATTCAAGGGAATGCAGAGAGGAATGAATTGGTTCCGTTCTATGGCCCTTCGCAGACTTGTCCATAATTTCAAACCGGTTTTAATATGAGTTCAATAATACACTCGGAACTCACTTTTCTCCATATTTTCGTGTAACGATTGTAATGCCTATGTAGTAGTGTGGGGTGCAAGCACAGCGAAGCAGCTTTACTGAGAACGAAAATATGCTTGTGTTAGTGTAATGGACGGTGAAACCAGAAAACGTTTGGGTGAACAAATGATGGAAAATGATGGAAGAAAAATTGTCTTCCCTGCGACCCCTTGCCTATAAAACCGGTTTTGGTTTTGATGGTATGGACAAGTGTGCGGAAGGCCTATGACATCCCAATGCGAAAAGAATCGGTTCTCTACATGTTTTTGAATCTGAAGTGGAACCACTTCAAATGTACTGGAATCAATTCTGCATGCATTCTGTTCCCAACTGGTAAAATGTCTCATCAATACTATCTATTATACGCATCACAGCACATATCTACAAGTAACAAGAGAAAACTGCAGTCTTCCGTAAATCGTTTCCTGAGGAATATAAAGAGGATATTTTGGAAACGCACCATCACAAACATTTAGGGTCTCTCACTGAACATAAGGAACTAAAAGAAGCAATTATTAAGATAACATATAAATGCTTGGAGACCGACTTTAAGAAAATATTATAAAAATATAACCAAACAAACCTTAGCCCCTATTCTACGTTGTGATCGGTCATATCTAAGGACAAGCTTTTATTAGACGGTGATTACACTGTTCGTTCCTACGTACGTTCCAACTGTCTAAAGTTAAAATGTATGAAATTCTCTAATCGCCAATACCGTCGCGTGTCACGTCGCGTAAAGTTCTCAACATTTCAACTTTGGTTGCGCGACGCTTGCAATGCTAAACTTGCGTAAATTATTTTTTAATTTTATTAAAGCCACTTTTTTTCGATTTGATTAATTTTACTCTTTATTTTAATACAAAAAACACACCCCACTTGATATTTAATTTTCTAAATGGCAGATAACTTGATATTCAGTGCGACTTAATGGTAACTGGGAAACCAACAACTGGAGCGTCAGCGTCTACGACAAGCGGCAGCGACAGCATTGTAATCCAGCCTTTAAGCGGAAAATGGAATATAAGGAAAGTGAACTGAACGAATTTGAGCTTACTTATGTCATTTTAACTCATGTACTGTGTTTCCATGAGCATGAGTAGAGTTTTCGTTGAGTTTACAAAAAACTTTTCTCCACAAGTTAAATCGATGACTGTTCTACGTGGAAATGAGAGATAAATATAATTTTACGTTGTGTCTCAGTTGGAGTATGTCACATATACTCTACAAACGTATACTCAAACAAACACATATGCAAAACTCAGCTTAAACAGTCTTCTTGAGTTTAACGAAACTTTAGGTAATCCCCGTTTCCATGAGCGCTAACTTCGAGTTAACCCAGGGTAAACTCTGCAGTAATGGCCCTAAATGAAAACGTAAAGTGACCTATAAAATAGATTCCGAAAATGGAGATTTAAGCGGAAGAAATATAAACAGAGAAGTGCTCAGGAAAATAAAAGCAAAGCAACAAAGCAAGTAAAACGTATATTGAGAATTGAACTTTACGAGTGCTTGCCTTTTGTGCCCTTCTTACGGCACCGTACGTAACATTCAAGAATTAAACGAACATTCGTTTAGTTTATTGCAATCGTACCTACTTTAGGTTATATTCAGTTACTTTTTTTTACGTCATTATTTGGTTCAGGCTCAAACCTTGACTTTCGTAATCGAGCGAGAACCGGTCTATTGAGTATGCGAATGGCACCCTTTAGGGTCACTAAGAGAATTGCTTGTTTTCTTCGCCCTATTAGTCCAGTTCCCAACCGAAATCACCTCTACTTGTTTTCGGCAGCGACCGATTTACTTGAAATTTTAACAGTAGATCGGGAATGGCTCAAAAATCAAAGTCTACCATATGCCAATGTGCGCTTTTTCTTTGGGGGTGGTTCCCACGCCAACTCAGGGTGGAAATATGTTTGGTCAAAATAGCCCCGTTAATCCATAGAGAGGCTAATTTTAAGCAAAAAATGTGGTACAAACTTTTTTTGTAAAATTGATATTTTTTTAGTTAAGCGTTTGAAAAGTTGCAATTTTCATTAAAAAACCCCAAGTTTTCGAACAGTTTTTGGCCAATAAGTCCAAAAATAAGCTTTTTATCAAAATTTTTTTAGGACTAAAAATAAAGCTTATAAAAAACGAAGAAAAGGGGTTTTGAATGAATGCTCTAGGTATAAAACAAAGCGAGTAGTGACTGATCGAAGGGGACATATTTCAAACCAAATACTCAAAACGTTGTATTTAACGTCGAATAACGAAAAATCGATGCATTTTTCAAGGATAACTTATATTACCTACATTTTTTAAAGTGCTTGAAAAGACCTTTAAAATGAACACTGATAAAAGTCATTTGCATGTAAAATGAATGAGTTATGACAAAGAGAAGGTGTACCGTTCAAATTTTCTTTAAAAAAATGATCAATAAAACTAATACCACTTCCACCCAAATTCAAATTTATTATGTTCCACGAAGGATTCACTTTATTTTAGAGATATCTATCGGATCTATATAGTTTTATATAGTTTGAGCGATTTTCAGGGTGTATTTTTCGAAATGGGTACGATCAAAATGAAAAGGGGATTTTACGAATTTTACAGATTTCTGCGTTTATTTCAAAAAAACTCAAAAACTATTGAAGATGCGTAAAAACCTGCTGAGGAACAAAATTTAGATTTTTCTTTTTGGTTTTTTATGTATGCTGTAGCTTAAAAACTGACGGAGATATAGAGGATTGAAGTTTGCTTTATAGTGTTAGTACCACCTTGGCTTAGCCCTTTGACCCTTCACGTTTTAATATAATACAATTAACACAGTTTTATAGCCAGTGAAATTACCTACAAAATGGTTTTCGAATGGACACTGTAGCTTGAAAATTGAACCCGCTACAGTAAAAAAACCGAACGAGTTTTTTTTTAAGCAAATGATTTTCGGAGCTCTTGTGAGCACATTACGGTATTTCACGTATACATACATGGTACATTTGGTATACAGGTTAGAAGCTGGAAGGTATTGCGCAATACTTTTGTACGCAGCTGCTAAAGATGTGCAATTAAATAAAATGAAAAAAATTGACGATTTGCAATCTTTTTTGGAGCATAGGTGAATCGAGTGTTCGGGGTTGGTACCCCGCCAGTATATATACATCCACGCACACATCCACACACACTCTAAAAAATTTACTAAAATACTTTCTGAACTTATAACTAAATTTGTGTGTCTCAAAAAGGGTAGACTTTGAAACGGGTGGTAAGTAGAGCCTAAATCCAAAATTTCATCAAAATTGGTGGCCGCCGAAAAAAAGTAGAGGTAATACCCCATTTTTACGGTTGGGGACTGGGCTATATACAATTTCTTAAAGCTCAAATTTCGATCCCCTTAGCTGAGGTGCTTGCCTTTGATAGTTTGTGCCAATTCTTGCGACTATCACAAAATTACAAAAAATCTTGGTGAATTTGTAATCGTGTAATGAGTTGGGTGACAAAATATTGATGCAGTGGGTTCACATATACTCTGAACGCCCGAGCCCCACTCATCGACGGTCTATGTCTGTTGAGTCTATGAGAACGTGATGAAAAATATAGCTAGGAACATGCTCCTTATAATTTTATGACTCTCCTCTTAATACTGTCACAATTTTAATAATCATTGTGACTGCTTGCGTATTGTCTAAGGCCGAAAATACATTCGGCGCTGCACACTTCACGCCGCACGCCTAATGAAGCTGAAGCCGATGGAAAGAAGCCACTGCAGTTACATTCGAAGCTGCAAAAACCAACGGCAACTTGACGGAATTGTTGTTGACATTTAAATTTAAAGAGATGATGAAGCCTTTTATTTCAAAAAAAAATTAAATTGTTAAGATATTGTATACCGTGCAAATTAATCAAAATGATTACTTTCGATTAAAACATCTTTGACCTTTTTTTAATTTTATTCAGTGCATTATGGCGGCCGTTTTTACAATTCCTTTCTCTAAAGTTGACAGCACTTACGCCGCATACTGCAAATTTTGAAAATTGCGCGAAGTTGGCTTCATACTTCATTGCAGCGTGAGGTAAGAAGCGGTCAATGTGGCAGCATTAATGATTTCTCGTTGATTTGAAGCTGTGAAGCGTGCGGCGTGAAGTATGCAGCGCCGAATGTATTTTGGGCGTAAATTGTAATTGCAAATTTAAAATACGAAATTGTCTCAAGACTCACCACACACTTGGGCTTGCTTTGTGACTTGTGACTTGTGACTACGGGTATTATTAATAAGAAATCCTCAAGGCAGTAGAAGACGAGGTCCGCTTTGTAGAATGGGGTATCGACGGGATGAACTTAAAATGACAATGCAAAACCATTCCACCTGGAAACCTCAGGCAAGAGGAATATACAAGATCATCATCAAGATACTTTTAAAAAAGACATCCGTGGTATCGTAAAAATCAGTTAGTGATAGGTACTAACTAATGATTAAAAGCAAAGTAAAAATTTACAATCCTCTTCAAAATACCATTAATATCAATACTGATAATTTTTGGGTAAATAATCTAGAAGCTATTTCGAAGAAACTCCTCAGCCAACTCCTCAGTTTACTTCACCGTTTCTAAAATAAATAATAAATATGACATATAAACATAGGAAACTTCCTAAGCAACGATTTTTATTCAAAAATTATTATTCTACCACGATTACGGCGTCATAATAATAATATTCTTCATAACCTTGATAAAAACACAGAGGTTATTGCCGTTTTGATCGATACAAACCATACCTTTGTTCAGAATATGCTCAACATGATCAAGTTTTTCCCAATCATTCGGAAAGACATCGTAACTGCAAACAAGATCAACTTGCGCAAAAGGTGTAGAGCAGCTCGCGGCAAAGAATATTATTTTGAAAATAGTCGATTTATTTATGTATATTGGATCTAATGAAATAAACTATTTCTGCATCTACCGTAATATTGTTGTAAAAATTTTCAAATATTGCACAACCGGTTTTGGTTTACTTTTCTAAATTCATAATATTGATTAGTCTGTTTTTTTTGTATGTATTACAAAATGAATGTGGTTTGACAAGAAACAATTACTTTATTTTTAATGGAATACATTTTCGGTGAATTTTTTAACACTAAACCATTTTACTTAATACAATTTCGTCAGCAAACGTATTTAAAATATCAAAATTACTTGTATTTTAATTACATAATGCGCGTTACTTAATAAAATCTAATCAATAAAACAAGTTATTCCTCTTGTGAGTACACAATGTAGAGAAAAAATAGGTACTGTGCTTCCTAGTAGTTAAAATAACAACGAGAAATCAGCACACGAAAAGGGGGTCGTCAAATCATAAATTTTAAGTGATTGTTCGTACATCCATCATAACAATAGATCTGTGTTGATCTCTTACATAACAATCATATAGTCTTTACTTGATTGACACAGCGATTAAGCTATTTAGGTTATTAGTTACATACATTTACCATATTTCATTTTGAACCTCAAAACATCAAAGCATAAAATAAACAAAAAAAAATAAATAAATAAAAATAAAAAATAAAAGCACTGAAATTCCCAATGAATAAAAGTTGCGAAAATATTATTACCATTTTCTTTTGCTGTTCGTGATTTTTTTTATTTTTTTTTTAATTTAAAAAAATGAGATATTTTAATAATTTATAAGTACATAAAATAACACAACAGCAAAAAAAAATTGAATTAAATAAAAATAAAATTGAAGATTTTTCAAAAAATTTCGCAATTTTCGAAATTTATGTAAGCAATTAAATCAAGGTAAAAATCATTTCACACTCAAAATCACTGATCATGAACATATTATTATTTAACTCAAGCTTAATTGTTGGTTAATTTAATCCAATTCACAGATTATATTAAGGAGAAAACTCAATTTGAATATTCATAATAATAATATAAAAAAAAAATTTTTTTTAGCTTGCAAACGTATAAGGTGAAAACTGAAATGCATCATAATAAAAATCTTCGAAGTATTGACGATCTACCACAAAACGATCGCGGTGTGACAATTTCTACATAAATCTAGGAAATGTTTTTTCTTCTTCTTTCAACAAAACGAAATTCCCAGTTTTATGTATATATATATATGTTCAGATGGTTCAGAGAAAGCTTTAATGTAAAAGCATAATATCCGAAGAAAATAAACGAAAAAAAAAATATTTAAAATAGAGTCCACAGCAGCAGCAACATAAAAAAAATACACGATATGTCTCTTGTGTCCCAGGTAAGATATTTCCTGTAAAAACGATGCTAGATTGGCGCTCCTTTCTCTTGTTGGTTGGAAACACTAATCACTATAATTTTCAATCAATAATACAAAACCGTTACTAGAGCTAGCACAGCTCTGAAAGGTCGTTGATTTTAGGCTAAGATCTTAGTAGCCTAAAGCTTTCACAATTGTTTTATAAACCAGATGCAGTTTATAAAATTAAAATACAAAAAAAAATTATTCCACATAAAAATTATTACACAAAACAACACCACTAAAAAAAATTTAACAAAAAAAGCAGTTTTTCCCGATTTTACTTGTCTTAAGGCAGTTGCACATGCGCACGCCAAAAGTACGCCAAGAAATATCCAAACCAGGCTTAAAATCGTCGTGTGAAGGTAAAAAAAAACTATCAAAAATTTTGCTGCACTTACAAAAAAACTAAAAATTAAATATAAATTTTGTTTTTTTTTTCTTCTCTTTTTTTAATAAAACTTTTGTAAATATATCGACCCGAAAGACCGGATTTTATTAACTTAAACAAGAAACCTTTTTTCTTACACTCTCTGATAAGAAATCGCGGCGACCTATATATATTTTAGCAGTTGAACGAACGTGTATCAATTGAAAAAAACGTTAAATTTCCACAAAAATATTAATTCCAATAAAAACTGTGGACTAACAAACACGAGACGAATAACACACAAAAAAAAATCCGGTCACCGTTGACCACCAGAAAAATGTCTTTTGCCCCAAAAGAAGAGAGGAGATTATATACGCTCAACGTACTTAATCGAGCGGCCAAAGCGAACTGTGGCTTTTAGCTTTACAGTGAATTTCTTTGAGGGGGCCACCTGGAGCACCACCATTCAAACTCGTGAGTCTGACCCACCATAAGATCCGCCGCAGCACACGGTGAATGGTTCACCTGCAATCGTTGTTGGTTCCAATGTTCAAGTTCCGCTTTAAAATATCGCTTAAGCACACGGAAACCCCTGAGAAGCTCGCTTAGCTTTGACAGCTTGACTTGTAATCTAAATACTATTTTTCTTTTTTCCAAATCAGCCGCAACAACACTCCACGACACAAGACGCGTCTTATCCAGTTTATCAAGTACCTTCAGTCACTGAAGTGATCAATCCCCCCACACAGCAGAATTCTCTCAGACTTAAACCAATGATTTGCATACAGTACAGGTGATCATTCGGCGCTGGTGTCACCTAGATCAAAGATTTGCTGACGAGTAATCCCAACATCCAATGACGCAGATAAGTCTCTTGTTAATTGATTTTAATTGTGTGTAATGCGGCAGCGCTTAGTGCTAGACAAACTTCTCTTAAGACCTGAAGATTTGAAAAAAAAAATAAAAATTATAGAAAATTGTTTTCACCTGTGTCGACCGCTTCTTAATCAGTCACTATTATTGGTCATTTTGGTATTTAATTGCCCTTAGTTAATGTGTCATTAAAAAAAAACTTGCAAACCTTCTAGAATTGATATCGAAGACAAGCCACGGAGAAAGGTCAGACTTTTGCAGCGAGATTTGCGTGTTGCATAAAGGTCGCTTCGGGAATTTAAAAAAAAGTCTTGAGTGTGGGTGTTACATAAGTGCGCTAAAGTGTTCAATAGAAATTGGTCTGACAGGTTTCGAATAATTTTTCCGCTGTGGAGTGGTGAGCACATAGGCGTGCATCAAGTTAAAGTATGGACTTTAACCTAATTATTTGAACAGCGCCCGACTTACTTAGTCGAGGAATGTTGCTGTTAGCGCACGAGATAGTGAGAAGCCATTATTGATTGCGAGCTTCTATTGTAGCTACTTATTACAAACGAGGTTACCTCCTTAGTATATAAGCCTAGCTTTTTTCGATTAAGCTAACGAAACCTGCAGATGCTGGAACTTTTCTGAACTTACCCCTATCTATAAAAGTCAGTCTCTAACAAGAAGTCAACGCAGGGCTGTACCCAGCGGTAGGCCCCTTCCACGAAACTCTGAGACACAATATTGTAAATTTTGAATTTTTAGAATTTCGAACGTCAAAGAGATGGGAAAATTTTGAATTTCCAATTTCGAAATTCGAATTGACAATTCACAGAATTTTTCAAAATCCATAATTTGCATTTTCCAATATTTCCCGTTTCCCTAATTTTTAAATTTTCCAATATTAAAAATTTTCAAATTCGGAATTCCCCAAAATCTATACTTTTCACATTTTAATCGCCAAAACCCGCGAACCCCAACTCAATTTTTGATATTATTGTTTACGAACGAATCGAATCGGAATGAAACGCGCACAAGGCCAACAAAGTATTGTTGGTTTTTTCAAAAAATCAAGAACGAATGAATTGAAAGGTGAGTACTCTGCATTTTGTCTTTACTGACAGTCTGTTGTGAGGGGACGTAGGAGAAGAGGGTTTATATGGTCGGTAATTGAACGGTTAAAGGGGTGGTTGTTTGGGGTTCCCGTTAGGTGGACTACAAGATAAATAAGTTTACATTCAGAAATCTATATACCCTCTAGCCCCGGGTTTATGGGGCCTTGTGCCCATTGAGACTTTTAATCTACATGTTGAGAACTATCAACCTGCAAAATCTCAAGAAAATTAACCGAAAACCATTTTCCATTGGAAAAATGCGGGGTCCTTTCTAGGAAATCTTGGATCAGCTCAAAAACACCTGTGTGCTTACTTGCAGTAGTTTAGAAGAGCGTCAGTCTCTTGGTTTGTGACAAACTTTTCAGTTTCATGCATGTAGCGGGAGCGTGCATGCCATGCCTGTAGCGGGAGCGTGCATACCCGTGCGGCATTCGCATTTGTTCGCTATGCGTCCTAGGTGCGGCGCGGGCATGCTTTTAAGAAAATTAACCAACTAAATTATTTTTACTCAGGTTTGAATAGACTAGGATTATCAATATTTTCGCTAAAGTGGCAAAGTATAGGTGCGAGAGTACGAGATTTAGATGACGAAGTTGTTAAAAAAAATGAATGTATTACTTTTATGAGAAACTTGGATGAAAAATGAAGAATATGATGAGGACTCCGCTAATGTTTTACCTCCTCATACAGATATACAAAAACGCCATCGCTTACCCAGTAGGGACTGGAACTACTTCTAGAAGTCATTCTGCAGAAGCAGTCAAGTACTTCCACCCAGTACAAAAACGACATTACATTAACACGGCGATGGCGTAGACGCGGAAGTACTTCTCTTCTCACTTCCACAGAATGTGTTGTACAAGTACTTCCCTTTTCCCTTGTGTTGTAGAAGTACTTACACCACATTCATTTAGAAGTACTTCCATCCAGTACAAAAATACATTACATTAACATGGCGATGGCCTAGGCGGGAATGACTTCCTTTTTTCCTTCCCTAGAATGTGATCTGGAATTACTTATACGACATTGAACTCATATATAAAGCGATTATATTATAAATTTTTGCAATGTAAATGCAGTTTGGGGGATGGAGGGGGATGGCAGGTGGAGGTGGTAAAATAATGCGATTTATAATTTTTTTTTAAATTTTAATGAACCAAGAAAGACATCAGTAAAAAAAAATCCACATTTTAATAGATAATATATACTAATTAGAAATTAAGAACTATAATTAAAATAAAATTAGTTGTAGCTTATATCTGCTGCTGTTGCTGCTGGCTTTTGTTGGCCCAGCACTTTTTTTTAAAAAAAATTACTTTTGAGACTTTAAAGCCTTTTCGGATTTCCTTGTTGTAATCACAGGCATTTTCTACTTCTGCTGCTTCTCCAAAAAATATAGGTTTACAAATTGTATTAGAAATAATTTTTGTTTTTTACCTTTAAATAATTAAATATTATCATTGATCAAAGCAAAATCCATAAATCTTTTTTTGTTGTGTGTCCCTGCATAGTTGTAGGTTGTTATTATGTCGCCCCTATTAATTCTCCATGGCCTTTTGAAAGCCCTTTCCCTCTGATAATTTTTCGAACTGCTCGAATCTAGAATATTTCAAGAATTAATTTTTTTTTCATGCAACACAATCATGCAATAGAGTTAACCCTTCTAATTCAGAAGATACACTTCTTAGCTGGACCAAGAAAAATTTACCAACTCAGCACAAGTAGCACTGAGATAGGCTCAACTAAAGCATGCAACATATAAATTGATTATGCAATCCCGAAAAGGTCACACCTCGCACATTTTTATATGCGAGATGCGACCCCTCAGAGATTGCACATTCAATTAAAACAGAAAGAAATGCCATACACAAAGAAGCGTGCAAGAAAAGTCAGTCACGTGAGATTGAAAAGACTCCTTTTAAGGACGTCTTTACTAATGCTCACGCTAAAAACATCAATATTTCTATTCACATTAATGAACATGCGATTGTGGGGTGCTACACGGAGACTCAAGACGTACGAAAAACCCGGTTTTATAGGAAAGAAACGAAGGAGAGGAGAGAAAGAAGGACGCACATGACGAAACTTTAACGAAAGAATTTTCAGCCAAAAATTTCCGGGGTGAAAACTAACTCATACGCACATTTCTTTCTCTTCTCCCTTCTCAGATGTAAACAATGACCGCGGTAAACACACACAATCAAAGCTTTCATGCAGGATAAAGAATTATTCCAAGCCGAAGGCAGCCTCGTGTAGCATTAAATAACGAGACTCAAATCTGATTTCGGCCGACTTCTCGAGTCTCCGTGTAGCACCACCCATTAACAGGCTCGAATCTGCCGTATTTCGTGTTAGAGGAGTTGGTGTGTAAGAGAAGTGGCCCTCTCAAATTGTATCCACTCTCTCTAAACGACGCACGGCGACTTAAGCTGGTGACATATTCAAGCGTACATGCGTTGCATTCGTTGACAGATAATATAGAAGTGTGTGTATTCAAATGCGAGCTGACGAAATATTCCGTGAATGTTCCGCATGCCACGCAAAAGTCGGGCTACTTTCAACTTTTTCTGCATTGCCGCATTCGACATAGGACACACAACCATACACAACAAACACATGCAACTCGTTACTTAGATTTTTGGGCTGTCTGTGAAAGCCGGGACGGATCGCAACCATGCAATTATGTGTCAGTGGAAAATCTCCGCATATCATGGAGCTGCTGATTGCAATGCATGTACGCTTGTATATGTCACCAGCTTTAAGCTGGAAGTACATAATTGCATTGCGTTGCATGAATGCGTTAACAGATCAAGTTTACCATGAATATTTCAATGATGGCTGACATTTTAATGCGGCACTCCATTTAATGCCACGCAATGCAACGCAAGAGTTGTTTAACTTTTAACTTTTACGCATACAACGCATTCAATACCCTGTCAAATCGGTAACTGTCAAAATATATCGGCTGTTTTGTTTACTCATTAAATATATTAAAAATGGATTTTTATGAGGGATTGTTAGAAGAGATAAAAAACGAGAATATCTCTATAACAAAAAAATGAAATTATATCGAAATAACACATTCTTCGCAACTTCTGATTCTTGCTTCCTTTTAATCTCTTCAATTGTTTAGCGCATTCATAAACATTGAACACACTGTACATTATTATTAATAATTTTTGTAAGTCGTCCATTTTAAATTCAATAGTTTTTTAATAAATTTTAATCAAAACAAACAATTCATATGTCAAAACGCATTTAAGTGCCGACAGGCAACGCATTAATGTGTCAAATCCATAATGTAACGCATCGCATTGAATTCATTTAACAAGTATTGCAATGCACTGCAACGCAATTATGTATTTCCAGCTTTAGGCCTGGCGCGCACGGGCGACTTTTGTCTCCGTGACTGTTTCGTCGCTTTTATCAAGTCCGTGTATATGTATGGAGATGCGCGCATGTTACGACGTGACAACTGGCGCATCTCCATACAAAATTCGAAAGTGACGAAACAGTCCGGAGACAAAAGTCGCCCGTGCGCCCCAGCCCTTAGAAAACCTGAGTCGACCTTTCCATTAAGCTACTGACAGAAACAGGCGCAAAGGCGGTGCGGACATTGGCTTCGCGGTATGTGGCGACTTTTCACTGACATGATGTTGCGGTGTCGGCTGCGCGCTCCGACTTTGAACACAACAACGAAATCAAAGTGACAAGTGGACGTGATAGGAAAAAAATTGAGAAACCTGAATGATTTACATAAAATTTTTCTATCCTACAGGACTTGTCTTTGTTTTAGGTGCTAATTTAATTACCATAATTTGGAAAAATAAAGATTTTCATTAAATATAAAATCCAACAAATTTGCTATCCCACCCAACACCAACACACGACTCCAAACATATGCCCACCACCATCAAAACACGACTCAAAACACAAACATCTCTTGACACTACGCGGTGGCAACGCGCAAAGAGTAGAAAGTAAAGCAACTTGCGCGGTGTGTGCGTAGCGCAAATCAGCATTTCGTTAGTGCGCATTTGAATACACTACTTCTATTCTCTCTGTCATTGCCCGCACGGCGTTTGCGCCTGTTTCTGTCAGCAGCTTTAAGGAGCTGATGAACAAATACAACATCGGCCACCTCACGACGCACAGTGGTCTGAGAATGAAATTTACGCGGAAAACTGGTTTTTTTAACATATCAATTCATTCATTTATGGCAGTAATTTGTCATAGGGACTCCAAAAGTGAGATTTTAGTGCGAGTGGGACAGTTATCTTCGACAGTTTTCTTATTTTCATATTTTAGTGAAGAACGTTTCTTCTTTATTCGGCTTATTTCTTTTAGATAAATAAATCAGTGTAAACAATAACTTCTGAGAACACAGATGAGTATTTCGTGCGATCATAAATTTATACATATACATACATATACATATGCACATACAAAATTGAAAATATTCATATTTATATGAAAACTCAAATATTATTTCGAAGAGTCACAAAGAGACAAAAATTTAATGACGGCTTCTGAAAGATCATATAAAGTGTGTTTCTTTACGAATCCCGGGATCTCTGGTATTCCGAGTTTTTTTTGAAGGGTGGGGATAGAAATGTCAAAAGTTAAGAAACGCTTTCTGGGATAATTTGAGAAATCCAAGAAGAAGAACTATTTATTTATTTGCACTATTGTCTGATAACAAAAAACTTCAATTTATTGTTTACAACAACAATTTACTGTTGTTTCGATAAGACAAAACTTCAATTTATTTATTATTTGCACTATTGCCTCGATAACACGTATATCTTTTATTAAATCAATTGATGTTGAAAATTGAGAACAGTCACTGAATAAAAATTAATACTCGGTTAAAATTTACAATCGATATATTTTATGTTTAATATAAAACACGACGTTCTACCTGAGGTATAATTTCATAATAATGACAATTTACAATTTTTCTAAAATCTATGTTTTTCATTGCTTACTTATTAAAACATTATCAGAAACGTTTTCCAAAGTATATTCTGTATGTACAGCGTTTTCTTCCTGTAATTTTTTATATCCTCCCGGCGGGCTTAACTTCCTTAATTTACTTCTAGGGGGTACAGCAATTGTATTGGTCTTTTCAGCTTGGTCCCATTGGAAAGCCGTATTTGACAAGAGCGAATTTTGCCATCACGTCCAACGAATGTATCTTCTATCATGGCCAGTTTCCAAAACGAACGTGGCAAGGCTGCGTCATGTAGAAGGACTACATCTCCCGTTCTGACATCTGTTGAACTGGTTCTTTTATTGTAGTGTAACGACCTGAGTTGCTGCAGATATTCATAATGCCACCGTTTCTTAAATGCACTAATTGTCCGTAACCGCTCTTTCCAAACGGAACGCAATTGTTTTGCGTTGACCTCCAAAGAATTCTCAGTTATAGCTAGAGCTGCTGGCGCACCTCCTTGAATAAAATGAGCTGGTGTAAGCGGCTCCAAGTCGTTCGGATCCTCTCCAACATAAGTTAAAGGGCGGCTATTTACAATGGACTCCACTTCTGTCATCAACGTTTGTAATTGATCCATAGTTAGAGTTGATCGTCTTATCACGGCTCTCAATGGTTCCTTGATGGTTCTCACTAGCCGCTCCCAAAATCCGCCCCACCAAGGAGCACGTTCTACTATGAATTTCCAGGAAACCCCGCGAGGACTTAGGAATCCATGTAGTTCCTCTGAGGTTAAAAATTTCTCCAGATTAGCGAGTTCTAAAGAAGATCGCTTGAATGTTTTAGCGTTATCTGAATATATCACCGATGGAACACCTCGCCTAGCGATGAACCGCCGCAGTCCTAGCAGACAACTAGAGGTGGTCAAATCTGGCGTAATCTCCAAGTGGACGGCTCTCACTGCTGCACATGTAAACAGCATTATGTACGTTTTGTTACCTTTATTATCTGGTTCGCCCTTAGTATATAAGGGTCCGGCAAAATCAATTCCCGTTACATCAAAGGGTCTAGAAAGTCTAAGCCGATCTCGTGGAAGCGGTGCGAACGGCATAGTTGCGGCTTTACCCTTTTGTCTTTTGCAAAAGTTGCATTCTTTGAAAAATTTTCTTACCAATTGGCGTCCCTGAGGTATCCAGTATTTCTGTCTTAATCTGGTAAGCGTTAGAGAAATTCCGCCATGTAAAGTTCTTGCATGCATGTCTCTCACAATCAGAATTGTAATATATGATTTCTTGGGCAGGATGATGGGATTCGGCTCGTTAATTTCGTTAGTTGCAAACTGTAATCTTCCGCCAACACGTAAGTAGCCGTCCACTAAAATAGGACCAAGCTCATATAAGTATGAATTGGAAGGAACACTTCTCTGATTGTGTAACGCCTCAATTTCCGTTTGATAAAATGTTCGTTGGGCGAATAAGACCCAATACGACGTTGCTTTGTCTATTTCCAAGGCTGATAATGAATCTCGCTCCGGCTCCCACTTCTTCATTAGTCGGTAACCAAAACGCATGACGTAGGCGGTAACTCTCAACAGCCGAGTCCAATCGCTATAATGTTCGGCATGCAGTATGGGCTCGCTGCCCTTACGTGAATAGATGGGGGTCAACTGTTCCAACGGCGCTGTATCTGGTAACGTTGCAAGTAGAGTCAAAGTATTCTCTCGTGGATTTCCAACTTCAGCAGAAGGCCATTGGTCATCCTCCCTCGATAACCATTCAGGTCCAGCTAGCCATAGAGTAGACTTTGCTAAAGCTTTCGCGTGGATTCCCCTAGTCACAAGGTCTGCAGGGTTTTGAGTTCCTGGACAATGATTCCAAAACTCCTTCTTCGTCAGCGTTTGTATCTCTTGAACACGATGAGCGACGTATTGTTTCCACCTTCTCTCATTGCCTAGGATCCAATAAAGCGCTATTTTAGAGTCGGTCCATAGGTAAATTCGATTTGACATTATCTTGAGATTCTTTAGTAGATAATTCCCCAATCGAGCAGCGATAAGAGCTGCCGTAAGCTCCAATTTTGGTAAAGTGAGCTCCTGTTGATTTCCGTTTTTCAAGGTGGCTATTCGATGCTTAGCACATAGAAAGTTCACTGTGACGTCACCATTCTCTTTCAGAGTCCTTATGTAGGCTACCGTTCCATATGCATATAAACTGGCATCCGAAAATAGATGTAGCTGGAATTGTGTTCTTACTGTTTTTGGTGTAACTGAACGGGGAATAACTATTTCGTCTAAGTCAGTTATTTCTGTGATGCAAGTAATCCATGTAGCGTAAAGATCATCTGGTAATCTTTCATCCCAGTCCAGCTTTCTCTTCCATGCGGCTTGAAATAGGAGCTTCAAACGCACCATCCAAGGACCCAAAATGCCTAAAGGGTCGTAAATTTTCGCTATCGTTTGTAAAACCTTCCTTTTGGTGATTATCGTGGTAGTCTTAATAGTAGCCATAATAGTATCCAGATCCACTGATAATTCGTCCGTGAGCAAATACCACCGTAAACCCAATACTTTATGTTGCTCCGGCGGTCGTTCCTGTCCCGTAAGTTGGCGATGAATATACGGATCGTTAGACTTCCACTTACGCAAGTTCATAGATGCTCGTTTGAGTATGTAGTCTGCATCCAGACACAACTTCTCGGCCTCCTGCTTGGTATCAGTAGTAAGCACAAGGTCGTCCATGTAAAAGCTCGTTCTTAACGCTTCAGTCGATTCAGCAAAATGTTCACTGGCCTCCTTTAGTGCTTTTCGTATGGTTGCTCCCAGTAAATAAGGGCTGCAGCTTATAGTACAGTCAATATGCAACGAAAATAGGCTTGCGCTCCGAAAAATGACAAACCGACATTTGACCTTGAAAGTCGTTAGGGGGGCGTGTCAGAAGCCTACTGAAAAATTATGAAAGTCGCGGTGCATGCAGATTTTGAGAAATTCAAAAATTTAATAAAAAAATTTTGAAACGCGTTTTTCTCAGAAAGTATAGGTTTTAGCGAAAAGTTTTTTAAACAAAAAATGTAGAGGTCATTGCGAACTACATTTTTTGTCATTGGAGTGACGTCATCCGACTTGAAATACAAAAAGTAGATGGCGCTAAAGGATCAAAAAAGTGTTTCTTTGCCATTTTCACTAGGAAAAATTAATTTTTTTACAATAATGTAAATGAGAAAGTTGTTTGTCACAAAATTATCTACAACTTTTGTTTAAACAAAATTTTTATAAAACTTACCGTTTTCGAGCTGTAGGCGAAAAAGTGCAACGGAGCATAGTTAACGGTTCTTTTGTTACTTTCGCCGGGCGAGTCGGCATAGTTTCGACAAAGGACCGGTTTCTAACATCTAATTCTCTAAGAAGCGTGCGTTTTCATACATAAATTCAACAAAGTTCAATTTTTTGCTCAAAAAAAGTTTACATTTTTTGATAGTAAAATAAAAAAAACAAAAAAAAATGATTAGTGTTCTTTTATTTGAATAAAAAAAAAAAAAATACTACTTTCATGTGAACCGTGCAAGAGCACGGCACGCAATGTACAATTTCTACACTTCGACAAGTTCCAGCTCGAAAACGGTAAGTTTTATAAAAATTTTGTTTAAACAAAAGTTGTAGATAATTTTGTGACAAACAACTTTCTCATTTACATTATTTTTCCTAGTGAAAATGGCAAAGAAACACTTTTTTGATCCTTTAGCGCCATCTACTTTTTGTATTTCAAGTCGGATGACGTCACTCCAATGGCAAAAAATGTAGTTCGCAATGACCTCTACATTTTTTGTTTAAAAAACTTTTCGCTAAAACCTATACTTTCTGAGAAAAACGCGTTTCAAAATTTTTTTATTAAATTTTTGAATTTCTCAAAATCTGCATGCACCGCGACTTTCATAATTTTTCAGTAGGCTTCTGACACGCCCCCCTAACGACTTTCAAGGTCAAATGTCGGTTTGTCATTTTTCGGAGCGCAAATTGCATATTGACTGTACTATTACCCCGAATGTGACTCTTGTCATGCGATAAATTTGTATTGGGGGAAGGGTTTCTGTTGAATTTATTCTGTTAGCGAACCAAACAAATCTATGACTATCTCTATCTTTGGGATGAAGAAGAACTTGAAGAAAAGCCTTCTCAATATCAGCCACTATTCCTATCTTCCCGCAGCGAAAATTTAGCAGAATTGCTAAAACTTCAAGCAGCAAATTAGGTCCTACCTCTAAGTGTTCGTTAAGAGACAAGCAATTCGAAGCATGCGCCGATGCGTCAAAGACAATGCGCAATTTAGTTGTCTCCTTGTCCTCTCTGTATACACCTCGATGCGGCATGTAGAATATGTGGTTTGGAGTGTCAGAAGTCTCAGGAGCCCTTTCTGCGAAACCTTCTGTAAAGAATTCATTTAGGGCAGCATCGTATTCATTAAGTTTGCCGGTGGCACCCAATTTTCGAATCAGTGATTTCACTCTTTGCATGGCTCCGGCTCGGTTATCGTCCAGTACACTATTTTCATCCTTCCAAAGAAGTGATGCTTCATACCTATCACCTTTTCGTTTTATGTACGAATCTGCGTTTAACCTACCAGCTTCGCTAACGTGATTGGATATGCCCAATGTCTCCAATCGCCAAAAATTCGTTACTTGGTCGCCACATACACAAATACTAAGGGGAGCTACATAATTTAAATGTGGACCATCCGGTGACCTTGGCGAAGGACCTTGCAACGTCCATCCGAGAATTGTGTTTATAGCTGTCGTCTGTGAGTCGTTTGGTTTCTCCAGTTACCAACTGCCAATAGTAGTCCGCTCCTACAAGCACGCCAATACCTTCTTCCGGCTGTACTCCTAGTACCCGTGCATCTGCTAGAGCTAGATTTCTGAAATATGTATCATTAGAATTTGGAACTGTAAGTACATCAGCACAAATCTCGGGCACTTCGAGCGCCTCTATAACTATGGTGTGGTCATCATGCTGGCTGCGAAGAACGAGACGAACTTTATTGCAGATCTTCCGAGGGGGTCTACCTTCGCTCCCAAATGGCAGCAAACAGACATTATGCGTACCAACTATCGGTAAATTTAATTTACGCACAATGCTAGATTTGACGAATGACAGCTGACTACCTCCATCCATCACTATTCTAATAAATAATGTCTCCTTACTCAGATTCCTCGAAATGAATGCACTGGCCGTTTGTAAGTAAACGTCGTCAATGCGTTGGTCTGCTTTTGAAGTGAATAGGTTCACGGTTTGTTGAGCTGAAGTTGACCTTGGTTTGATAAACGAATCAATTTGACGGTTAGTAATATTATACCCCACGTTACTGTCCCGAGCTGTATCTCCAACTTTCACATAATGGGGATCGCACATACATGTTGCATGTCGTCCTTTACATGTGTAGCATTTAATGAACTTGTTCCTACACTGTTTAGCGTTATGTCCGCGCTTACAACATCGATAACATCTGCCGTCAGTTTTAAGAAGCCGTTTTTTCTCATGTAGAGGTTTTGCACTGTTGCAATCCTTCGTCTCGTGATTAGTAGCCTGGCAAAAAAAGCAACGATTTCCATTTGTCCCTGCCGTAAACAATCCTACAGCCGTTTTGAACGATTTGGTGTTCGGAACTGATTGACCACGATTAGGATAAGTCTTTGCTTCATTTGCCTTCTCAAGGGATTCGACCTCGCGCTTCAAGAATTTTAATAGACAATTCACCTGACTATCTTTGTTTATTGGCGTTACAGATGAATAGGTAGATGAATTGTCCACATCGACAATTGGATCCCTCTTTGCTTCTGTTTGTTTTGACGGGGGTTGGTTCCTGACTTCGTCGTAGTAGCGGTGAAAATCTACTCTTAGATCATTCGGTAAACAGCGTAATAAAACGCCCTTCAACATGACGAATTAGTGCGATGATGAGATACCTATAGCTGCTAAAGAACGAGTAGAAACTTGAACAATGTTATACAATCGGCGAAGGCCCGATGCGTCAGACTTTGAAACTATAGGCTGGGATGACAAGAAGCGTTGCATAGTATGGTCTATAATCTTATCGGTATTTCCATACTCTTCCTTTAAAAAAGAAATTGCCGCATCATAGCAGGACTCGGACGGTGTGAAGCCAGCTATAGTTTCTAGCGCCTTGCCAGTTAGCACCGACTCCAAGTAATTAAATTTGTCGGCAGCTTGTAGCGACGGATTTTCATGAACTAATGTTCGATATTGCTCCCAAAACGGGACCCATTCTTGAAAATTTCCAGAAAATTTCTTCGGGTTCAACCTGTGCAGCTCCACTACTGGTTTGGCTGCTCTTAATGTTGGCTCTGTCCTCAGGGATGTATTAGCCGTTGGTGCAATCAACGAATGCTTCTCACAGATGGACCGTATCTTTGCTAATCTTTGTTTGACGCGAGCTGTAGCACTTACAGCTTTGTCGTCATACTCCGCAACACTATCCGCTTCCTTCTCGAAATCCTGTTCTATAAGTGGCCTGATCTCACGATTAGCCTTTTGCAGGCTTTCATATGCGGCCGTTAATCTATCTAAATTTACCAATAACTCCTCTTCTAGACCTTCTAGCCGCTCGATAGCTAAATCGCTCGTTATTGCGACCTCAAGCCCTTCATTTATGGCCTTTACAATCTTTGTGACTTGCCCGCGGTAGGTAGCACGGCTTGCTCTCTCCATGACCGTTTTCGATTTCGCGATACGTTAATTAAAATTAAGCCCGATAATAATATTACTTCGTTATTTTTATACCGACTAGTCCGAGGTCCCGGGTTTCGGCACCATGAATAAAAATTAATACTCGGTTAAAATTTACAATCGATATATATTATGTTTAATATAAAACACGACGTTCTACCTGAGGTATAATTTCATAATAATGACAATTTACAATTTTTCTAAAATCTATGTTTTTCATTGCTTACTTATTAAAACATTATCAGAAACGTTTTCCAAAGTATATTCTGTATGTACAGCGTTTTCTTCCTGTAATTTTTTATAGTCACCTTAGCTGGGAACTGTCACCTTTTGACATTTCTCATTTCATCCAAGCCGCCAGAAGTCCAGACTTCTGGCTCTTTGGGATGGAGGGAAATGATGGGCCCGAGAAAGTAAAGAAACACGAATTGGGATCCCAGGGATCCCGGGATTTCGTAAAGAAACAGGCTGATAATTTACCATTATTTCGAAAAATTCCATGTACATTTGTGCGCAACTGCGTGAATCACAGTGAAAAGAAAATAGCCATGCAGTCAACGCTGTAGAAACTAGTGTATCACATTTTAAAGGTTTAGAAATCAGTGTTATCAATAACTTCTGAGAACCCAGATTATAAATATATCATATATGCACACCACATACAAAAATTAAAATAGCTTGTGAAAGCGCTACTGATTCACTGCCCAACATGACTATTGCATAGAATATTTTACATCAATCTAAGCTAATTTTTGACGCTGATTTCAAATATATTATCAGTTTTTTTATATCAGGTTTAGTTTAAGAATTTTAAGGAGGAGTGTTTTTTTTAGAAAAAATACTCTCACTGTACTAAAATATTTTACTATAAACTCTGCACTGCACGCAGAATACTCCCTATAAAAGTGACGGTTCTACAATACCAACTTCCAGAGTAATGAAACATCAAAGTCGAAATTTTGTTTTTTTAAACAAAATTATCAACTTCAACTACCTTTTTCCCCAAAAATTAGTCAATTTTTTTTCCCCAAAATTGGAAAGCATGGACAATTTCCTATAAATAATGTAAAGACAATTTTTGTGTTTCCGCCTTTATTTTTGAAGATATGAGCAAATTTTGATGTTAAAGTTGGCTTTATTTGGTACTTTTCGTCATAAGCTTATGTGAAAAATGTACCAAATAAAGCCAATAAAACTCGAGCTGATGCAATAGAACTGAGGGTAGATTCGAAATCAGTGACCTCAAATTAGTAAACAACCATTAAAATATTTTATGCAACAAAAAAAAGTTTGATTTTGTTGCGCTGTGTTATAGATGAAAGTGACAAAATCGAAATTGATCCAGAATAAAATTCTTTAGCCACCATATTAGATCCGCCGTTTTGTTTTTCCAAATGTTTGACATGAAAATTGTAAACAGCGACTCCAAAAACTTAGAAATATTCAATTTTATGTGAATTCAATTCAATTTAGCCTTTTAGCCGCCATATTGGATCCGCCATTTTGTTTTTTTAAATATTTGACTTCAAATTTGTAATCATCAACCCCAAATACCTATACTTTTCAATTTCTGTGCAAATCCAACAAAGTTTGATGTTTTTTCCACGTAAATATCATTCTCAGACCACTGTGCGACGCCTGCAAAGAGAGCTTAAGTTGAGTAACTTAAGTCGGGATTCATATGGAGGAAGAACTAATGGGGTATCCCAAGGAAGATGATTCAGTGCGAATTGAAGGAACCTCCTTTGAACCGACTCAATTCTTCCAGCGTGCGAAGAGTAGTGAGGAGACCAAATAGTAGGGGAGCTAACACTTGAAAAAATCGTGTCGTCCCAACCTTCTGCCGTTTGGTATATAAGCTTTTGAAGTAATTTTAAGCATTTTTTATAATATGACATTTTTGCGGGAATTGGACCCATTTCGAGTTAGGGGTTTTGGGGGGTAAAAAGGGGGTTAAAATGAAAAAAATGTCTGCCGCTGCGTATTTAGGTTCTACTAGAGCTAAATAACCGTTAAATACTAGTGGCAGACATTTTTGACCATTTGGACCCTCCCCAAGCCACCCCTAGCTGAAGTTGCCATTTTTCTCCCCACACCCTAGCAAATAGTCAAAAATTTCTGCCACTAGTATTTAACGGTTATTTAGCTCTAGTAGAACCTACATACGCAGCGGCAGAAATTTTTTTCAATTTTAACCCCCTTTTTACCCCCCAAAACCCCTAACTCGAAATGGGTCCACTTCCCGCAAAAATGTCATATTATAAAAAATGCTTAAAATTACTTCAAAAGCTTATATACCAAACGGCAGAAGGTTGGGACGACACGATTTTTTCAAGTGCCAGCTCCCCTACTAAAACCTGGGACCCATACTCGAGTAATGGTCTGACAAGAGAGATATAAAGGTGTTTAGTATTCAAGGGGTTATTGAATTCTTTAGACCACCTTTTCATAAAACCCAGGACTAAACTACCTTTGGAAGCAATATAGTTAATGTGAGCGCAAAAATCAAGCTTACTATCAAATCTTATCCCGAGATCTTTAACAAAATGAACACGAGGGACACTCGTTAGAAAAGGTGTAGTTAAAAATTAAGGGACTACGACTTCTCCCAAAAGTCATGGTTTCGCATTTACTAATATTAAGGACCAGGTTGTTGTTCGCACACCTAGAGTAAAAGGTGTCAAGGTCAGCTTGCAAAAGTTTGCAATCCTCGATACTCTTTATGTGACGGTACAATTTGATGTCATCAGCATAAATCAAGATTCTACAGTGTCTTAACAAGGGAACAATGTCATTAATTGATAGAATAAAGAGCAGGGGACCAAGATGATTTCCTTGAGGAACACCGGATGACGCTTCAGTGGTTACTGATTTGGATCCACGAAAAAGAACTTGGTAGGTCCTGTCAGCTAAGTAAGACTGGAACCATGCTAGAAGGGCTCGTGGAAAGCCTAACATCCTTAATTTAAGAAGTATAATGGAGTGGGAGAGCTTGTCAAATGCCTTACTAAAATCAGTGTAAACACAATCAGTCTGGCAACCGGAAACGAAGCCCTCGACAGTATGAGAAGTGAACTCAAGAAGATTGGTGGTAGTGAAACGAGCTGCAAGAAAGCCATGTTGGTTTGTTGATACCAACCTCCTGCAGATAGGCGCGATTGCAGAATAGATAATCGATTCAAAGAGTTTCGGAATGACAGACAACTTTGCAACTGGTCTATAATTCGATATTTCGGTCTTGCTACCACTCTTGTTAATAGGGATTATGAACGAATTCTTCCAAAGAGTAGGGAAGAACCCTTCATCAAGGGACTTTTGAAAGAGGGTATTCAGAGGAGACTGGAGAACCTCTGCACAGGACTTAATGACAGCAGGAGGAATACCATCGGGCCGGGAGTGAAGTTAAATGGAAGTTCGTTAATATGTTTCACGATATCAGCACTGGTAATTGAGAGAGATAAAATATTAGCCTCACGGTTAGTAAATATGTGACGAAAATTATTGTCATTAGGTTGAAAATCAGAAGGCGAGGAAGATTGAAGAAAGAATGAGGCAAACATGTTGCAAATCGCAGGCGACTCATTACTAGGCAAGTTCGTGTGCTGCATGGTGTTAGGGTAGTTATCAACCTTTTTCTTAGAGTTGCCGAATTTAAAGAAATTTCTAGGGTCAGTGAACACTTTATCGCTCATACCGCTAAGATATTCACGATACCGAGCAGAAGAGAGGAAGAAATCGGTTGTAGCAATTTATAAATAAATTGACACTCGGAGTATCCTTTCTCTTTAAATAGGTTTTCCAGAGTCTGTTCTTCTGATTTTTCAAATGCTTGAGCTCATTATTGAACCAAGGTAGAGATGAACTGGGTAATTTTTGAGGCTCATAAGGTACACAAGAAACCAGGGCTTTAATTCGGGCTTCGAGGTGTTTCATGGGAGACCCCCACGGACCTTCGTGCAAAATTTTGAAGTTCTGCGATGACTGGTGCGCCCGCTATAGCGCACACATACATACGTACGTACATACATACATACATACAGAAACTTTCTTTTATTAATATAGATTTACGAATTTACTAAATTCGTTTTGTTGAGATTGTTCGAAACTTTTGTACGCGAAACTTTTTATTTTATATCGTACAAGCAAATGTTGTAAAATCCGTAGACTCTTTGAACTCCAATGTTTATGTTAACTTCTAGAGGAGAATCAAAGATTACCTTTACCCACAATCTGTGGTATTTTTAAACTGCTGAAACACCCGAGTAAAAATAATTTAGTTGATTAATTTTTTTAAAAGCATAAACGCGCCCGTAACTACCACGGATAGCGAACAAAAGCACCTGCTATACGCTCCCGCTACAGGCACGAAAATCTAAAAATGCGTCCGCTATAGAGGTATGCACGTCCTTGTTACAGATATGAATGTGACAATTCCAACCGCGAGTTTGGTTTTACCAAGCGGTCCCCCAAGAGAGTACTAACCATGTCCAATGCTGCTTGACTTACACAATCGATCGAGAACTGGTCTACTGAGTTCGTTTGTAGTGGGCTTTTGGAAAAGTAGAATTTTTACTCAGGAGTTTTTCGGGCGAAGAGCTTTATTTCTACTGGGGCATCAAATACTAGGGGTATTCATGTCACATTTCACTTATTTTCATAATCTTCGTATCGTAGCTTGTAGTTCGTAGTTCATTTACATACATTTGGAAGCTCCTTCGCAACTAAGCAGCTGAAAAGCCTCTCAATTTTATTTCGTAGTTTCGTAGTATCGTAGTTTGTTTTTTGACAGTTGTGTTGTATGAGTTGCGATCCGGTGGTAATACAATTCAAATTTAAATCAAAACTACGAAACTCCAAAACTTTGAACAACTGAAACATGACAGGAATACCCCTACTTTAGAACATGAGAATTTTTAAGTTTGGTAATAAATTCTTTTCTAATATTTTTGAAAATCAATTGTATCGCGACTTTTGCCCATGTTCAAACTCACTTGAGATCTAAATTATTGTTGGGCCCCCTAAACTTTTTTAGTTGTTGCGCCAATGCTTTTTCTTTATGTTTTGGTTTGCAAACTCTAAAGTTAGCTGCACTCACAAGAAAGGGCGCGTCTTCATCAAAAACACATTTGGGACGTTTTCGTAGGGCACGTTTATTTTTAATCCACCAAAAAATTCGGTCAGTTTTGCTCGTTTTGTTAATTTGGTTTTTTAGGAGTAGAAATTTTTTTCCGCCACTTTTAATTCCGTGACCCCCTCCCCCAAAACAAAATTCAAGATCCGCGCCTGCGTATCCGTGCATCAGACATCAGACTTTTAACCGTGTAAACCTGGCTTCAATCGAAGTCGAAATGACTTAGATCAGATAATATCAAAAAATATTTTTTAAATTCACTTCAATATAGGAAGAAACTTTTTCGATGAGCCATTATCAAAATTGTGTCTTATTTACGTAGACAATTTGCTTGGAGTTGTTGATCAACACAATGCTAAAAACACCTGACTTTTTGTAAGATTGAACCTATTACTGCTATTACAATGATTGCCGCGCCGCGCATGTTCTTGCTATGAAATTATTTTATAAAAAAAAATGATGAAACATGTGATTTAGAAGTCCAGGTAAGTTATCTTGTTAGTTCATCTGGATTGCCTTGAAGCATATAATAATATTACTTAAAAAATTAAATCAAATTAAAATAATCGTGTTCATCAATGTTTAACCGGTTAAGAGTCAAACCCATGCCGCAATAAACAAAAGTTCATTCAGGTAAAGAATACGAAAAGACAACGGATCATGCGCACTAACAACAGGTTCCACGTCGCGATAAACAATACGATTTCGATTTCATTTTTATTGTTGCGGTTGTCTGCGCCACCATCATCGTCATCGATGGTTCTCTTCTTTTTTTTTTATTTCTTAATAATTTTAGGTTTTCAATAAAAGAAAAACTTTCCCCGCGTAAATCTGAAAATGAATGCGATCAATTCGAGTAGATCGTTTCTGCGCGATCGTTCCTTGTATTCGCTGCCACAGTCGACCTGGAGACGATGCATTTTTGTCATCGGGGATCGTTCGTTACGGTCTTATGGCAGGTTAAATTGGTCGAACGTCCACAATCAGCAGCACAATAAAACGCTAACGAATCGGAAAAATATTGCAAAACATCATTGGAACATAAAAAGAATAGAGATTGCAAATGGCAACCAAACCGCAACGTCCAGTTACTAATCATGGTTTTAGCACCGGTGGAATCGGGTTGATGGGGCGCAGATTTGACAGAGGCCGATGGGTGCTCGCCGAGGAATTATGTAACGCGATCGCGGGCTTCGGCCAATCAGCGCGATGCATGCATGCAGTTGTGGCGCTATTAGATAAATTGTGCGCCTGTAACTATATGTTTAGGAAGTGATGCTGCATTAGAAAGTAGTCAGATAGGAGATTTTTTTATTGCGGCTAGAAATTCTTGTTTGTAATAGACTAATTTATCTTCATATTAATCTAGCCGTTTCAACACCATTCGTAACTGCTTGATCTCTTCTTCTTTTTGATTACGGCTCGGCTGTGCCAAAGAAGATTAATTGAGTAAGACCAAGGAAAATTAATTATTGATGTTGCAAATGTATGAAACACAATAATCTCTCCTGGTATCTTGAGACATGATCTTACTTCCCTAGGCTTCAGAAGATGAGCTGTGCCATAAAAGAGGAAAAATATTAGTTTTTAAATTAAATGAATGAAACGTAATATTGATTAATACCGTGTGGGTTTTAGCTTTCATCGAATTTTATGTATTTTTGTGTCATTAGCAAAATTTTACAACTTGCAATGCGTTTTAATAGAAGGAATTCATAAATATAACTAGTATGTTATCAACATCTTATATAAAAGTATAATTTTCATCAAAACCTGAATTGCAATTATAATATTTAGTTTTAAGTCATGTAAGAATTGGATATGCCGACTTTAATGACTATTTAATAGAGTCTACTCTTAAAAATACATGAGACCAAGTCTTTGAGTGCGAAGATAGTGAGTTTCCTGTAATGAGATTTTGGTAGTGGAGGAATGGCACACATCTGCTCGGTAAACTTATTCATCCGTGGACATTTCAAAATAAAAGGGAAACTTTCCTGGTATCGTTAAAATAGTACTAGTATATAACCCATCATTATAGACGTTGATGTATGCATCTACACGAACAAACTTTTCTGCGGAAGAGAGGCGTGGAGAGACTCGTATGTCTATGGAACAAGACGAAGGAGTACTGACGATAGAAATCAATCCATGCTATGTTTTCATAAAATCAAAAACCTGCTTTATACGACCGTAGCGAACGTTTAATTATGCTGGATGAATGTGTTTACTATCAAGTAGTGAAAGAACTCCCATAAAATACTACAACATCAGAACGTTATTTTAATATGAAAAACTAAGCCGAAAATAGATTGAAATCCAAAAAGGTAAAACCACCTGCGCTCTGAACGTCAATCGGGCAGCAATCTAGAGCAAGGGTGGCCAGCCTTTTTATAACATGGGCCAGAATAAATGTTACGTTTCTTCCGCGGGCCGTAGTAGTCAATTGGCACCTTCTTGTGACCTGTAAATTTTTGAGTTGAACCGGACTTCACAAGGCAGTGAATTTGCCCCTAACACGATGGTAAAGGAGAATGCAAATTTTTATACCCACCTCCAATAGCTATGTGTAATACGTCGTTGGATAGGTCTTTTTGAGCTGAATATACGGAGCCTAGTTCGAAATCTTTGTCCATTCTGAGTAATACGGTCAGAACTGTACAAAGATAGAGTTCTTTCATATCACCCTGTATTTTTGTAAGCGTATAACCTATTTCCATGAATAAGGTATCAATCTCCACCTATCTATGATATTAAAAACGATGGTTCTATCTTACCAACTTTTGGAGTTATGAGTGCATTTTTTTCTCTTTCGTTTCTGATGCACCAAATAATTACCTTGGTAGTGAGTTTTAAGGGGAATTGGACCACTGCTATATCGTGTCTAAGCAATCCGCACGCATTCCGCGTGGTACTATACTACTCTCTCGCTCTCCGAGCAACGGTTTTACAAATATTCCAATTTCAGATCGTAAATCTACGACGGGACCAGGCGCGTACGCAGCGGGGGGTTACTACGGGTTAAACCCCCCCCATGATTTCAATAATAATAGGAAAAATTATAATTAATAAATATATCAACTTATTAAACAATTTAAAAAATATTCCGAATAACGATGTATAATATACGGTGGATTCTTTTCAAACGGGATTGCAAAAAAATAAATATCTCTCAAACTTTGGGAATATGTTCGTGAACTCGATGTGATATACCAAAAATTTTTTTAGCGCAATTGGGTGCGTCGTTTCGGAGTTACAACTGTTATTGAAAAAAACGCGATTTTTCAAAAATCACGTACTTCTCATTTATTTATAGCTCTCGACAAACTCTGAGTTTCGGGATGGCCATATAGATTTTTGTAGGAAATTTTCCGTCTTTTCAGATGAAATTACGCAAAAAACAATTGGACGCATTTTTGGCCAATTTTTTGGCCTTTTCTGGCAAAAATTTGAAAAAAAAAGAATTTTTAAATTTTTTTTCATGTCACCAATCGATTTTCTGACTCAAAAACTACGCGCCACCAAGTTTTCGGAGTAGTTCCCTTCTTTTCGGTAAAAAAATTGTAAAAATGCCCTAAATCAAAGTCTAAAGTCTTGCGCACACCACTTGGATTTTTGGAGAAAAACAAGACATTTTGTGATATTGGAAAAATGGTCAAAAATTATTATTTATGTTTCTTCACAATTTTCAATAAAAAAATTGCGATAAAAATATACCTATAGGTAATTATTTTTATAGTGAAATAACATAAAATATAATATAAGTACATAGTCCTATTACATGAGAAAATTTTTTTTTACGCAATATGTGTACAAAATATGTTTTTTGAAACCCCCCCCGCATGGTTTCATCTTGCGTACGCTACTGGACGGAACACCCTATATTTAGTTTTCTACCACGTTCGTTCGTTGCCAGAGATGGAGACATCTGGGTTATTAGATGTACATGTGCGTGTGTACTTTTCCTTCCATCCCCATGCGCTCCGCTCTGCTTTAATGCATATAAGCTTCTTTCTTTAATTTGCTGGGTTTTGGCGTTACAATGGCCTTTCGCCTAATTTGAACTACGACATTGTACATTGTACTGCCTCAAAATAAAAAAGAGGCACCCCTTACCAATTCATTTTATAATCGTGTTCTGCGCAACACTAAATTTTTAGTCTGTATTTAAAGTGAAAGGTGCTTTAATGGGGTAAATCGCACTATCCATCATTCGGTCCTCAACTCAAACTGGTTTGTGTATAATGTAGGTATAACCCTCTAAATATTCATTTTTCTATCTCTTTTTCGTGCAACGAAACGCGAATGAGACGGGGAGCTACTCATAGTTTTCTCAAACCCCGAGAACGACGTTATAATTGTGTTAGTGTGATAGAAAAGTATGACACATTTTCTGAGGCAAAATGAGGAAAAAACAGACTTCCCTGCGACCTCTTGTCTATAAAACCGGTTTGTGTGATAAAAGAAGTGATGCATAGTGTAACTTACCCCTATGTATGTAATATTCAATAATTTAAATGAGAACATCTCGCGGGCCGGATAGAAACTTTTCGCGGGCCGGAGATGGCCCGCAGGCCGGAGATTGCCCACCGTTGATCTAGAGCAGTGGTTCTTAACCTTTTTATACTCGCGGCCCACCAAATATTTCAAAATTTCTTTGTGACTCCCACTTTTTTAATAATAATTTATATTTATTAAATTACCTATATAATAAATTGATTTTTTTATTATTATTTTATTTTTTTATATAATAAATATAAAACATGACTTTATTAATTCATTATTTATTTAAACAACATTCAAACTTCACAATTAATAAAAACTCATTAATTTTTAGCAAAAAATAAAAGAAGACATTTAAAAATTCGGAGATAACAGAAATATTCAAAAATAATTTTACAGCGATTTCTGCTGCTGAATATCCTCAAACCTCAACTAATTTGTTCAACCGCGGTTTAATTGTTTGAAATGCTATCCGCATGCTAGCATCTAATCGCAATCGATTACGTTTTTTTGTTTTCATATCCACCATAGTTGAGAAGCCTTTTTCTCACAAATATGTACTAGCGAAAGGCAGCAAATTTTGTATTGCTGCTGAAAACAGGGTGGGTTTTTCTCCATTAATTTGTATCCAAAATTGGGACACATATTTAGTTTTGAAACCAGACTTCAAATTACAATCATTTACTAATTCCAATAATGTATATTCATCAGCTATACACTATTTGCTCGCTTGGATTTTCTCTCTCTTGAACTCCTGCTAGAAAATCAAATTAAGCATAACCATTATCAAAAAAAAACTCCAAAAGTGTGGTTATGTTGTTCTTTCCTTTCCGTCCGGTCGTCTTTTTCAAAATTTCCCAAAAGCCCTCGCTTTCGTTCGTCTTCATTCCTCTCCGTTCTTCCTGATGTGGACACTTCCATACGAAGTGTACTGCATTAAACTCGCAGACTGAAAGCCTAGTACTAAGTTCGGCGCTAAACTAAATTTTAGCGCGTCTCCAAACTTGTACCCTTTTTTAGCAAGATAAAATTTGACAATGTAGAATTGTAGAGAAAGTTCATATTAACGTTTTTTTGGCTTAAATTTCAAAGTCTTCTTCGAAATAAAACTACTCAAAATCCACTGGAAATATAAAATTATTAAAACGTGTTTCAAAATATTCTAAACACACAGAATTATTTATGCTTTTTACTATTTTTTCATGCACAAACTTTTATTTTAGTTTTATTTCCGCACTTGAAACTTCTACAACCGTAAATTAGCTTATTTTTCTGTTTGTTTTATATTACTGGTTTTTTTCATCAAAATTTAGCGTGAATAAGGTGCCTGCACGATAAAAATGCAGCAAAAAATGTGGAGACTAACCTTGCTGCCATCTGTTTTAAAGAAATAGAAACGAGGATTTAGCGAGCATTTTAGCGGCGAACTTATTACTGCATGCGCTAAAGATGCGGAAATTTTCGCGCTAAATTTTGTATGGAAATTTCATTTAGCGGGGAACTTAGTACTAGGCTAAAGAACGAAAAGAACGAAAGAAAGAGAACGAAGCTATGTTATTCAGCCCTTAAGCGGCCCGTACACTTTCAGTTTAACCGCGCAGTTTATCACGTGTGACGTCATGTCTGAGCGATAAATTGTGTGAACTGTGCGTTTTGAACTATTTTCATTCAGTCTTCAGACCTGAGCTTCTGGAACCTCTTTTGCTACGATAACTGCGCTTACAACGAACTGACGAACCCACAAACTTTCAGTTCAGTTTAATGTACATGTTTTTACACAGCTCAACTGCCCAGTTAAAACTGAGAGTGTGTGGCCCGCTTTAGAATTTAGAATTTATTTCTTCTGCACTAACAAAGGTATACGTACATAAATTTTCTTTTTATTATATTCTGAAGGAAATTTTCCATATTTTGGCGGCCCCCGCAAATCTTCTTACGGACCCCCAGGGGGCCGCGGCCCACCTGTTAAGAATCACTGATCTAGAGTATGAAACTCAAGCATCCAGCACTTTAAAATAAAAAGAATGAACTTTTTCTTACTACCGATTTTAAAAAGTATTAAGTATTTTTTTTAGTAATAGATTTTCAATTCCAATCTGCTAATGGGCCCCTATCATATTTGAACCCCCGGGCCCCGCAAGGCTATGTGGCCTGGCTCGAAGGGAGCAATCGGTAATAAGATAAGTTATGAGGAATCTGGAAGGTTCTCAAGCAGTAGGCGATGAACTTTACTTTTGAACCCTATTATATTGTATGGTCTTCCAGGACGGGGCTTAATACCGTCAAACGATATTAAAATGGTTCTTGGAGATATGAGGACATCCATAAATTATGTGAGGCGTTTTTGGCGATTTTTCAACCCCCCTCTCCCCTTGATGAGATGTCGTGAGATTTGGCTCGACCCGCCCCCTTAATCCCACGTGAGATTTTTAAAATTTTAAAAAATTCCTAGGATTTACACTATTATGCGTATTTGTAGTGTAAATACGTTAATCTGTGCTTGATTGCGTTTAAAAAAACATAAATTGTGTTGAAGAACAGTAGATACCACAAAATCATCCCAGCACCAGCTCGGCGTGAACCCAATATAAACTACAATGCCTGTGGATTACGATTTAACAGGTGATTCTGCCTATCGTTTGGAAATCAATCTCATGATGTCTTACAGGGATAATGGTTTCTTGACAAGAGAACAGAAAAAAATCATTTCTAGTTTGGGCTCAACTCGTGTATTTGTAGAGCAAGCATATGGAATTTAAAAAAATAGAATTTTACATTATATTGGCATACGAAGGTTGACTTTGGCAAAACTTTCAATTATGGCATGCATAGTCATTCACAATATTATTGTAAAGATGGAGATATACAAACTTGGGAGCATTCTTCTATAGATTTAACCTTAGTGTAAAAATCCTGTGACTGAATGAACCAGGCCTTATAAAGGCAAAGTCTGAAGTCACAGACAGCTTCTCAAATTGGCGTTTGAGCCACCTGTACACCAGGATATAGATTCAAGAAGTGCGGATCTGTTAGACTTCCATTCTTCACGGCTCTCAATATTCACAACACAAGGTTAACAAAATCTATCTTGGCCTCTAGTATGTCGGAGCAGTTTCGTCGATTGAAAATTCGAATCCTGTAAGATGCTTAGATGACTAATGTCCCCTGGGGTAAATGTCTGCTTTTTGTAGGTATAGTGAAAATGCACTGCATATAGCATGTGTTTTGACTGATGTGAAAAGAGCCGATTCCTAATATAATCTCTATTATTGCAGTAGGATTACATTATGATACATTATGCACTTGAGATACTTAGGAGGGCATTGGGTTCCAGGTTTTTCAATTGTATAAAAATGGTCGTATAAGTCAATGCATACGTTACATTCCCAGTTTTTCCCAGGCCATTGAATAAAATAATAAGAAGTTTTCATCACGCCATACTCTCTTCATTTCCAGATATTTAAAATATTTTCATTACTTTTTTTGGATTTTCGAGTTGGATGGTATTTGAAACAATGAACAACAGTGGCTAACTTTTTACACCCAATTGCTATTGAGTCGAAATATAGTAATAGTATACTTTTTATGTAATGGATTAATGAATCCTTCTCTATGTGCCAATATGTATTGATAAAACCTTTCACCATGTTCATCTGAGACTGCACCAAGATTTCGTGAATGATATCTAAGTGCGGTTCCAAAAAGACGATTTTAAACATTTTCTCATTTACAGACTTAAACTGTCTCATTTACAGACACTTAAAACTGAAGAAAACAACATGACATTAAGAAATATTGCACAAAAAAATTGCAGAAAAATCTAAAATACCCATTATGAGGGCTAAAACCCTCTAAAAAGTGGGCTTCCCGGGGTAGAAAATCGGTAGACTTTATAACCCCTTATTAAGAACCCTAAAAGTAAGCTCTCTGCCAATTTTCAGCCTGTACCTAATTATTTCCGCTATTTCGCTTTCTTCGGCTGAATTTGCCTGTACTATTAATTTAACCCAGTTTTCTCGCAATTTTACACTGTTTCTTGCGGGAAAAAATTACGTGATATTTGCCGAGACCCCTCCCTCCCCCCTTGAGATTTGGTGAGATTCGGCTCGACCCCCTCCCCCCCCCTAAACGGCTCTCGTAATTTATGGATGACCCCTATGAACGCCAAAATAGAAAAAGAAGAGGAGTTCCTAGTAGTCATTGTAAAGCATAGCCTACACAACGTTATACCAATGACAATGGTAGTTGATTGGTCCATCTCGCTAACTCGAAATTATATGGTACTAAGAATGACAAAAATTACTAATAGTCCAGTCAATGAAGGCAAAATATGGCGAAATCTCATAATTCTATGAAACAGCACCGATTTGCAATTTGGATTTAGGTTCTACTTACCCTCTGCTTCAAAGTTGGCTTTGTTGGTTGCTTTTTATTTTTAAGGGCTGAAAACTACCCCTATTCGAAAAAATTTTTAGAATTGTAGATTCGAGCGTGTAATTGATTGAAAATATTTTTAAATAAGTTGAATGAACGTCAATTGATATTAACGGAGATAATTTATGATTTATTAAACAGTTTCGATCCCTAAAAGCCACCCCCTAGAATAGTTATCATTAAAAAATAACGTTGAAAAATGTTATTCAGCAATTTGAAATGATTTATTCATATAGTGACATTAAATTAAGATTTCTTTACAGTTTTAATTTTTTTTCATTTAGTCATAAGTTTTAACGCTTATAAAAACCATCGCTTGCAAAAAAAATTTTTGATTTTGATTACAAATTTTTTTTTAATACAAAAATGCTTTTAATCAAAAATCCTCTTCACTTTCGTCTTCCTTTTCCTCTTTGCCGTCATTCCTTTCCACGTCTAGTCCATTCGAAACGCGCCTTAAGGCTGGTACAGACTATGCCAGTATTTTAGTCGAGTGGTGAGTAATTTACTTACCACTAAAATTCTTAAAACGTATTAGTAGCTAAAAAGTGTCCGAACACAGTGCATTAGTAAGTAAAGTGTCAAAATAAACAGACGACAAGAGAACAAAGTAAATTAATAAATTTGCATGACATTTTCGTATCAGCTCACGAAACGACTAAGCAAAATTTGTTCACACTTGCCTAGTGGCTATCAAGTAATTAATGAGTCATGGCATCCTGCCGCTACTCGACCGAAAAATTAGAACAGGAATGGATTGACTCGACTAAATGATTTTAGTTAACTACTCAACTAAATTTGTTTGTCGATACTGGTTTACTTACTCACTCAACTAAAATACTGGCATAGTCTGTACCAGCCTTTAGGAGGCTATCACACTGAGGCAACAAGCAATAAGCAACTAGCAACACTGGTGATAAGCAATACGCAACATTATTTTGACGTTATCTCACATTGAAGCAACAGTATTGTTAGAAATCTTTAGGAATCATGACATCCGACGACTCCGATGATACGATATTTTTAATGTGGTGGCATTTAAGAAAAAAAAGAAGAAAGAAAAGGAAATATTGGGTGCACCCTGCATTTACCAAATTAATAAATCATGGTGCAAATATTTGCGCTAGTGAACTCAGCGCCCATCCAACCCAGTTTCAAAACTGTTATCGAATGAGCCCAAAAACTTTTCAAACTCTTTTAAATTTAGTTGAGCAATTGATCATCAAACAAGACACTAATTGCAGATAGTGTATCAGTCCTACAGAAAGATTATTAATAACACTGAGGTAAGTAATTCATTGTGATTAGGAAATTATATTTATTGATATTTTTAAAGTTAAGGAGTTACAATTTTGAATTTATTTTAAATTCCTAAGTAGTGGTGTCATCAGCTGTAAAATTCTTTGTAAAGGTCTTTGATTTATTTCTGTATGTGGTTCTTGTGGTCGCATTTCTTGATCTGATTGGGAATTAGAAGGATATGCCTGGTATGAGAAGGTGCTTAAAGGACGACTTGGTGAGGTACCAGTAACAAAAGAACAGTGTGGCGTACCATCACATAAAATAGAATCAATGGTGTCTAATGTCCGTCTTTTAAATTGGCGTAGTTGGTAATCATTCATCTTCTCCAAATCAGGAAGTAAGCTTCTTAAAAACTGTAATTTTGGGTCGCTGTTTTCTGACACGGTAGTTTTGGCCTTTTTCCAATTGGCAAATTCAATGAAACATTTATCAGTTTCATTTGTTTCAATTGAAGTTCGTTTTTCGAATTTTTTTGGGGATTTCAGTAGTTTTCTTATTTTCTATTCTATTCTTGTTGAGGGGCGCCTTGGCGGGCACTGCGACCTATTTATTTGGTCTATTGTGCCATCCCCGTCTTTAAAAACCATCTAGGTTAAGGCTTCCAATATAGCCTAAAACTGATTTAGGGTTCATATCCCAAATCTCCCTGGGAGTAGGGAAGTCGCGATGGAGGAGGCTCAATCTCTTCCTCGCTGTAGCCTCGCAGTCGCACAGCAGGTGCTCCGCAGTTTCGGGAGCTGCCCCGCAGAACCGACAGCTACAGTCGGCTGCCAGTCCTATTTTGTTTAGATGGTAGTTAAGCGAACAGTGGCCCGTCATGAGTTCTGTTATTATTTTAAGCTCCCATCTTCTGAAATTTAAAAGTTTGCCCGCTTTAGCTTTATCGATTTGGATGAATCTTTTAGCTTGACGAGCACCCTGGGTCCTTGTCCAACTATGAAGAAACAGCTGGTCGACCCAATTTTTGATGGCCGTTCTTACGTGGCAGCTTGCTAAGCTGCAGAAAGGTTCCGGACCAATAGGTGATGAGTTTGCCCCTACTCTAGCCAGGCTATCGGCAATTTCATTACCAATGTGACCTTCGTGGCCCGGAATCCACATCAGCGTGACACTGTTGTTCCTGCTGAGGGATTTCAGAGATAGGAGACAATCCAGGACAGTCTTTGATGACACCCTGTAAGATCTAATGGCCAACAGGGCAGCTTGGCTGTACGAGAAAATAACAATGTTAGAGCTATTTGGAGCTCTATTAATACAAGTCTGAGCACACACCTGGATGGCGAGTACCTCAGCCTGAAAAACAGTGGGGGTAGTGCCCAGAGCCATGGATATTTTACTTTTTAGTTTTCTTATTTTCTAAAGATCCTAATTCTTGGACATTTTCAATTTTGTCTACTGATGGTGGTTCATCTGATTGAGATTGAGTAGAATCATCATGACGATGCACCACCGGTTCAGAAGTCTCATTACTGTTGTCATTTAGGAGCTCTGCCGTTTCTTCTCCGTATGGTAAATTGCCACTTTGAGGTTTTGCCTTCGTGAAGGGCAAAACAAATTGCATAGCTTCTTTAAAATAATATGCTTTTTTAGTTGCCCCACTTCCAGAAAGTGGTGCTTTCATGCTACGAGAAAAAGCTGTGCGCAAATTTTTCCACTTTTCTTTACATTGGACAGCTGAAACAACAAATAAAACAGTTATTATACACCAAATTAAACATGTCTGTTTTCACTTTTTTTGCCAAAAATTATTTAACTAAACCATTCAAATTACTGTATCTTCGAAACTATTAGTCGTACAAAAAAATTATATAGGTCGATTTTGAAGATCTTGAGTCACTCTATGTAGTCGTATATTTAAAATTTGCGTTTGATATTAATAAATTGTTATTATTTGTCTATAAAATTTCATTAGCATTTTTCATCATCAACTCCCCAACTTAAAGTTTTGGAAAAAATATCATCGTGTTCCTACTTCAATTCTAAAGAAACAGTGAAAATTTGAAAATGGAACTCAAACGGGGTCATATTTAAAAAATTCTTTAAAAGAGTGTGCGGCACGACGGCTTAACATGTCGCGTACACGCAGAATAGGTTAACAGGGACGGTGGGTACAACGGAAAATGAATAACACAAGGTCTTTTTCCATGCGACGACGTTGCGAAAAGGTCCATTCTGCACTTACATCAAAGTCATCTTTGTGATAACAGAGATTTATGATTTTTTTTTTGTTTTTGTATTGAGCACTCGTTCCGTGGGAAAAGTAAAATATTTTTCTCAAAGAACCCAATCTTTTTTCTAAAAAGTAATTAAAACACGCTGAAATAAGTGGACGGCGTGTTTCAAACAGTCTGATATTTCGAAGAAATTAAGAAATTATGTTTTCCCGTTATCTTTATAATTGCGAAAGGGTGGATCGTTACTTGGTCATTATTCCCGTGCACGCCTTGAATCGCATCCTGTGGAACAAACGCGTAATTTTCGGAAAAATCGCAAATGACTAAACATTCTTCAGGTCGCAATTCATTTTTTTTTCTGATTCAAAAAATTGCAACATAAGAATGAGTCAATAAATGAGATAGTTAAACTTTTATTAATAATCACCATATTTTCTTAAAAAATGTCTGTAATTTTTTGTATGAGGTTATCACAACCAGGGCACCCATGGCATTGCTGAAGAAAACAATCCACAGTTGGCGGATTCGTAATTATGTGTCAAAGGCTCTAGAAAATTAGGTCAACAGTGAGAAAAATGTAACACTTTGATAGACAGAGAATTTTTTAAATATGACCCCGTTTGAGTTCCATTTTCAAATTTTCACTGTTTCTTTAAAATTGAAGTAGGAACACGATGATATTTTTTCCAAAACTTAAGGTTGGGAGTTGATGATGAAAAATGCTAATGAAATTTTATAGACAAATAATAACAATTTATTAATATCAAACGCAAATTTTAAATATACCACTACATAGAGTGACTCAAGATCTTCAAAATCGACCTATATAATTTTTTTGTACGACTAATGGTTTCGAAGATACAGTAATTTGAATGGTCGGCCTCGCGAGGTTTTTTGAAATTTCTTGCAATTTACAACCGTGTATATCTTCTGAAAAAAAATCGCAATTTTTTTTCCCGAAATATGGGTCCCATTATTTCATGTGTAGAATGCGTCTGCAAAATTTAAAAAAATCGGGATGATCAATTAATATTTAGTGTTCGGTTTGACATGGAATGAGCGATATATGCCTGCACCAACAGAAGAAAAGTGGATGTCGATTTCAAAGCGATTCTATGAATTATGGGACCTTCCCAACTGCATCGGATCCGTTGATGGAAAACACTGTCGAATAAACAAATTTTATAGAACTGGTTCCCAGCACTATACCTATAAAAGTTTTTTTTCAATAGTGTTAATGGCATGTGCAGATGCCGATGGACTTTTTATAACTATTGATGTAGGAGAAGCAGGCAGAAACAGTGATGGTGCGGTTTTTCGAAGTTCCGCTTTAGGGAAATTATTGGATAAAAAAAAACTCCATATTCCAAAACCAACAGTGATGCCCAATGACAACGCTGATTTCCCTTTTCACTTTGTCGGAGATGAGGCTTTTCCACTGAAAAAAAATCTTATGCGACCATATCCTCGGAGAATTCTTGATAACGATAAACGCATATTTAACTACAGGTTATCAAGAGGTCGAAAAAGTGCAGAATGTTCATTTGGTATGCTAGTATCGAAATTTCGATTATTCCAAGGGCCGATTTTATGTCAAGAAGAAACAGCAATTCCTGTTATTAAAGCAGCTTGCGTTCTTCACAATTCTCTATTCCCCAGGTCACAAAAGAAGATATGGGCAGTATACCTCCTGTACCATTTAACATTCAATCTAATAATAAATCGGCTTATGAATTAAGAGATTACTTAAAAACATATTTTGTAAAACCTGAAAATTCATTACCTTGGCAAGATCATTATACTATTTAAATGAATGTAAAAAATTAAGATAATCCGTAATAAACTTACCTGGAAGTTTTACTTCGGCCTCAATTGCTTTCCATGCCTTTTCAATTACTTCCCTTCTGCTGTGATCAGTCCTAGTGAAATCATAAATACAGGGATATTTTTCCACTGTTTCTATAAACTTTGAATTAAAAACTGGATCGTCCGACATATTTTTCAAAAGGTAAACAAAAAGTATAAAAAAATCTCCTACTACTCGCAAATATTAAAACGCTGCAATATCTATCGCTTTTCAACATGCACTGAGTATCGCCAGAAATAATGTTGCCGCAACCAGCAACTGTTTTCGTTCGACCGATGTCAAGTTGCTCTAATGTGAGATATCTAATTTAATTTAATGTAAAGTAGGCGCTGCCGATAATATTGCTTGTTGCCTATTGCCAGTTGCTTATTGCTTGTTGCCTCAGTGTGAGAGCCGCCTTAGGGTGTTCCAACATAACACCGTTAAGTAAATCGAACCTTACAAGGATTTTGGGTCGCTGAAAACGAAAATCGGGGTCCAACGGTCCTAAAATATGGGCATCACCCTTAAAATCGCAAAAAAACGCCCCCTTTTAAGGGTTTTTCGCGATAATTTCAATAATAATGAAAAATAATCCGATAAAATGCAGTTTTTTTTGCAGTGAAATTTTATTTTTGATGAAATTTTATATTTTCAGAAAAGCAAAACCTACGATTGTGTACTCTACAAAATTTTGCGTATCATTAATAGTTTTTGAGTTATTTTGAAGGAAAAGCAATATTTTGCAAAATTACAAAAATGCTCTCTTCACTTCAAGCACAAATTTTTTCAAAACTAAGCCCTGTAAAACGGTCAAACTTCTAGAGCATATTAAAAGTACATTAATAAAGTGAATTGTGAAGTGGTACCGATTATTTTCAAGGGGGGTGGTAATTAGGGGGTGATTTTCACATTTTTTTGTCGCCGAAAAAATAGGGACCAACTTTATTTTCGTCATAACTCGCTTAGTTTTAATGCTAGGGACTTTTATAAAAAAAAACAAAAATTAAGTTTTTTTCAAGCACTTTAAAAAAGGTTTCATGAGTTTTCCCGAAAAATGCATTGTTTTTTGTTTATTTCAAGTTGAAACTTTCAATTTTGGCGTTTGACAAATAAGAACCAACCTTCAACAAGCTATTACTATTTTTGAATTTGGCTCTACGCAGTGTAGATAAATTCTTCACTCTCGAATCAAAAAAATTGGATTGGCTCTTCTACGAGCCTAAATATCTATGACTCGACCGATGAATTGAAAATTCAGCTCGAAAAATTTTTTGGTTCAGCTCAGAACCGAATCAAATTTCTCATTCACTCGTGAGCGAACTGAATTATGTAACATTCGCTATTTTTGATTTATGAGCGAAAAAGAGCCGAAAGGATTTATTCTTTTTTCGCTCGTCGTTGAGGTAGCATCTTTCGTTGGGTAATATTATGTTATGAAATTTTACAAATTTTTTTAAAAATTCGTTTGTTTAAAGTTTATTTTAGAAAATCGTTTTTTCGTGTGGGTTTATTTAATTTATCACATTTTTTATTGTGGCTGCAATTTGGCTCGCGGACGGTTCTTTTGAGCTCTTACTCACGAGCCAATCAAATTTTTGACTCTTGAAAAAATTAACTCGTGAGCGAGCCAAAGTGTTACAGCTCACGAGCAAAAAGGAATCTAAGAGCTAAAAATTCAGCTCGCGAGAAGATTCAACTCTTTAGAGAGCAAATTTTGTTTGGCTCTCTCTTCCCTGGTCTCAAGACACCATAAACCCACCATTTTTTTTGTTTGTTAAGCTACATTTTTAATATGAATAATTTTTTCGCTAAAATACTTACTTGAGTTATTCACGAAAAACCGCCTGAAAACGTGGTTTTTTTGGTTGAAAAATTAACATTTTCACTCGTGAATTTTTCGAGTTATTCACTTTTCACTTATTCATTTTTCAACCAAGGAAACTTTCAGGAAAAACTTTATAGAACAAATGTTGCTTAGAATTAGCCAATCTATCTATTCCCGGACTCATTTTCAATAAAAAAATTTTCACCCCCGAGAAGAGGTGGCATCCCCGCACAAAGCCAACTTTGAAGTAGAGGGTAAGTAGAACCTAAATCCAAATTTTTGTGCAAATCGGTGCTGTTTCACAGAATTATGAGGGAAAATTGTCATTGACTGGACTATAAGTTTCCAAACATAAGTTGTTTATAACCATATTGTCAAATCGAACGGATTTATTGACGTCAATCTCCCCTTGATACACGTGGGGCTTTAAAATAACGGAAAGGCGCCTAGCAGCATTTCTAGATACTAATAAACTTGTTGTATTGAGCTCCTTTGCAACCTATGAGTTCAATAATACTAAGGTAATGGAGAAAGTAGCAATTACAGTTATTACTCTACGACATCTGAATTTAAAATTCACCGATTACTTCAGCCATAAAGTAGCAATACCTTTAGTTAAAAAAAATAATTAAAAAGTATTTCATGGAAAAAAATCATCTATATTCAGAAAACTTGTTTACATTTTTGCCGAAATTAACAAAACAAGAATTAAACAAAAGATGGAGCAGCACGCAAGTATTGAATAAAAATCCAGTCACATTTGAAATCTTCTCTTAAAATCATCCTAAAATCTAGAGTAAATCGTTGCTACTTATTTACACTTAAACTTAACATTTAATACTAGCACTAAACGATTCGATAACATAAAAAAACGAGAATCGGTGGACTGCACTGAAATCAGTGATTAAGTCCGATGAGGGCAAAATCTTAAATAAAATCCTTGACTTAAAAAAGGATCCAGCTAAGTAGGAAATCACGGTGCATCCGCCACGATCTCGTTTGTATTCTTAATTGCTGATCTGTTCAGTGCCTCCAGCTCGCGTTCCTTTGGCCCCATACGTCTAGCACCATTAGCGCGACGCTGAATGCAGTAACTGCCTACTAGTAACGAAATCGATGTTAAACAACCGATAAGTGTGCCGTACTTAAGCGCTAGTTGAATAGCGTTTGCACTAAACGAACTGTGATAGATGAGCGTTCGTAAGTTGTCTGTCAGCTCTCCGGATGTGACCTCGATCCATAAAACAGGCAAGATAATGCCGTCTTTTAGTCTGCTACCTCCTGTAACCAAAGTTCCCTTCTGCAGCTGGATATTAATTTGAATTCTGGATGCTCCATCTATGGGGAAAGCAAGTCTTGGATGAACATCTGCATAAGTCTGATGCTTCTCTGCAACTGGATTGATTCCTTCGAATATATCGTACACACTAGGATCAGCCGTAAAGAAATGTGGAAAGGATACGAAAATTGGTGCTTCGTAGCAAAGCGTGCCATTGAAGAGACCACTTGGTGGGCATGCTCCAGATTCTATGTGACAGAAGCATTGATTTTCGGGATTGATACTTGGATGTGCGAAAACATTTAGGGGAGTCTTGTATCTCCATGCTGGGACCCCATCGAAGAGATTCACTTCAGAATCAAAGGCTAATGGCAGCTTTCGGCAAAATGCCTGAATGAATACTTCGAGTTTCTTCTTCTTGTCCATTAGATGTGGAGGGAATTGTGAGCCGTCTGTACCGTCGACACGATTGCATTCCTCAGTTGACCAGAAATTTAGCTTGCTTTGGCCATTGAATTCACTAATAACTGCTAGTTTGCGGATGTCATCTTCTCCAGTGAATATTTGGAAGACGTTTTGTCCGGTTCCATTGCGCTACAAAAAAAAGGAGAGACTTAGTAATTGTGTTTAATAAAATTAATATTCTAAAGATGTAATTTTTAAGAGTTACTAGATTTAATTAAAGCTATTCTGGGAGTATTCTGCGTGCACAGGTACCTTATCCGTGAAAATAATAAGTTACAAAAATACAGGGTGATATGTGAAACTCTACCACAAAATATTCAGTGGGCCCTACCGGCTACGATTTCCCAGACCCCCGCCCAAACAATTTTTTTTGTCTCACCAAGACCTATAGGCAAATCTTAAGCCGGAATTACACTATTGTGTTGTGGTGTGTCGTGGCGCTCTGTGTCGTGATCTAATTTATATATTTTATATAGGGCTGATTACATTATTATGGTGTGTTGTGGTGTGACGCATCACGATCTGGCGTTTCTGATTGGACACAGAGCGCCACAACACACCCCAACACAATAGTGTAATTCGGGCTTGAGCGAGATTTTGCTTTCCTCGCAGCCGTACACCCTCATGTGGTGTGTTGTGTCGCGCCATAACCCCATCCATCGCTCTGGCGCAATCAAAAACGCCAGATCGGGAACACAACAGAACGCGCCACACCATAATAATGTAATCAGCCTCATATAAAATATATGAATTAGATCACGACACAGAGCGCCACGACACACCACAACACAGTAGTGTAATTCGGGCTTTAGCATACCTATAAACTCTGGTATTAAGGCTTGACAGTAGCACAAAGCATAAAAAGAGTTAACGAGGAGCGAATGCGAACACCGATCACTACCTAATTGCTGTGAAGATGTTGGCCGGAAAAACTAGAAACAAGAATTGCAAGGACAAGACAAAAGTGTAAAAAGTACATTATCACACCGCAGGAATAAGACAAAGTCATCAAGGAAGAGAAAGTAAGAGCAAAAATAGAATCAGTGCAAATAAACAAAACTACACTAATAAAGATGCAAGGAATTGTAAAAAGAAGTAAATATGATAAAGAAAGTGCAAGCCTCCCTGCGCAAACTCTTTTCCCTGTCATACTTTTCTGGAGTTTATCTAGACTCATGGACGTGTATGAAAAGAGGTGTCTCCACCAACCCCTCCAACTGCGGCCCAAAAGCAATTTTTTTATTTTCTCCAAAATCATGGAATCAATCAACAAAAATTTTGTAGAGGTATTTTGAATTTAACCAAATTCTGGATGTTAAACAGTACGGCTTTATGCTAAAAATATTTACTGACGACCTTCTTGTGTGTCCAACAGAAAACCTCGTCCAAACTGACCATCACTTAAGGCCCGTCCTCACTACGCGGACTTAGAATCCACGCGCTTTTGGTCGTACGGCCAGCCAAAAGCGCGCGTGATCTTTTAATTTTCTGAGTCATGAGTGAGAAAAAATCAATTCTCATTTGAAACGGCGTACGCGCTTTTGAAAAGCTCATAGTGTGTGGACGCACAATGTACCTTTTTAACCACAGCCTTTTGTCCGCGTTGTTTGGCCGCACGGCCTTTACCATAGACAAAGTCGTAAAAAAGTCGTAAAAAAGTCATAAAACTCTATATGAAAAAAAAGGCAAAAGCGCGTACGACCCAAGACCGCGTAGTGTGGCCACACCATTACGTGAGTCTGGTCTAGTGTTAACAAAATTCTCATTTGGGTAGAGAATAGTATCTTGCTTTGCTGACGAAACTCCGCGCTATTGGTATCTACTCTGTTCTAAAGAACTGGATTGAGAGTTCCCTTCTTTTTGGCAGTTCTGTTTAAATAATATTATGAACTCGGACGAATCTGGGCCCTACACCATATCGTTACACCGACCTTTCTTCTATTCCATTGCACAATGTGAATTAAGCGAAGATTTAAGAAAGAATGATCACCTATTCGAAATCGGTAGAAATGCATACCAATGCCTGAGATTTCTTAAGAGAAGCAAGTCTCCTGATATTCTTGCACTGAGTCTTACCTGATCTTGGTTTAGATCGATTTCAGGTGACAGCTGTAGCTTGGTGGTTGGTGCACAAGTTTCCCTCCCATAAAGGACTAGTCATTTATATTAGGAATGACGTAGTGTTCCAGAAGATGTACAATAGTACATCGTCTGATTTTAATCATTTTTGGATTAAAATAATTCTCCGTATCCACGTCATATTCTTCTATTTTCTGTACAGAAGTCCCAATATTAGTAACTTCAGCCTTCGATACTATTTCCAAAAGGATCTCCCAAGGTTTTTTTATTTTATTTTAGACTATCAAAAAACCCGCGTGCATTGCAACGCCTTTAAATAAAAAAAGTTTATGTGTGCATTGCGGAAGGAAAAAAGTGAAAGAAACAACAAAATTTTGATTTTGGAAACCTTTTTATGGTTAATTTCTATTGACAGCTTTTTTGACAGCTGTCATTAGTCAAAACCGGTTTTTGACATGATATTCGTATCAAGCGGTATCGGAAACCTAAGGATACCAAGTTTCACCTTGAACCGATGGAAATCAAGTGCTCAACGCTTGGTTGAACCTAAAAAACGAAAACCCATGTTAAGTCCCATTTAAAATTCAACCTGCGTGGGGACGGTTTATAATTTTATTTTTCGACTTTTTTCCGTCATAATTAGTTTTTCAGCCTCTACTTTTGATTTAGGGGGAGCACTCAAAAAAATCGGGACTTTTCCAAAATAAGGACCACCCTAATGTATTCAAGTAGATGCCTCTGAACATGAAACTTCTCGGTGAATTGGAATTTTAACTTTCTCTTTTCTGTTAGCCGTTACACTGCCCCCTTCTTACTTAGTGTTCGTCCACCACACCCTCCGTCCCGTGCTTACCGATCGAACTTTTTGGATGCGATAGATGGCATCGTTTACCCTCTTGATGGCAGTGGAGGGCCCTTCCCTTTTCTTTGTAATTGTGGCGATTGACCTTTTATTCGCCAAGGATTTTATAGGTGCACTCTATCGGGGGGCAAACTTCACGGCAATAGGCGAAATGACCAAGATACACTATGTTCAATGTTCTTCCATTTGGAGCTAGGATGTGAAGATTTTCAGATTACCCAACTCTTGAACAATCTACATACAGCTGACAGGAAAATAACACTTATTTGGTAAAATTCGTCCGCCATATTGGCCCCGAAATTTTAAATTTATAAGTTTTGATCATACATTCGTTATTTGCTGCCTTAAAACCCCCAGACACATTTTCATTAAGAGTAAAAATAAATGATGGCCTTAGAACGGGCAAATACCGACTGTGATTGAAACATAGTCCGCGGCCATCTGGCGGTTAACAGAAGGCTCGTTGCATGACAGTACGGCCGTACAGGGGACAAGTGACGGTGATACAACGGCCTTACAGTTCCAATAACGGCCATACGACGGTGGTACGGCGGCCGTATGGTTGCTATTACGGGTATACGACGGTGGTACAGTGGCAGCAACGTGGATATCCGCCCTCCTATAAGAAAATATATTTCACTGCAATTAAATGTTTGATTTTTTTTTCGGTTGTGTTTTTTTTCAAGCCTTTAAATACCATAATTCCCCACTAAAATATGCGCATCGATATCTTTAAGTAGGATAATCGAAAGAACCATTGAACGAAAATGATGAAGTTACCATAAAACACATGGGTCATTCCATGGTGACGGGTGGGACATTTTAACACATTTTTTGATATACATTCAGTTATTTTAAAGTGCAAACAAAGCAAATAATACATACTGTATTTATGATAGCATTCTTAGATATATTTTTTAAGATATGATAAAAGAAAACAACATAAAAATATATTCTAACATTGTTAAATTCGTAGAATTACATATGTGACGGGTGGGACAGGCAAAACCCTTCTTTCTTTAGATACTTGCACTTGACGTTGAAATTCAGATCAAATAGTTCATATGAAGCCCTAATTTTATTGTAGTATGCTATTTGAGTTATGTCGCTAATTGTTTTCTAAAAAGAGGTAAGTGAAAAAACAATACGAACTTTTTTTATGAAGCTTAAAATGGTGTGACGGGTGGGACAGGGATCCGTGACGGGTGGGACGAGTAAAAAACTATACACACAAAACACATTAATTTAGGCATATTTTATTAACTATTTAGTTATTTTTTGGGCTTGGTGTAGGGCATTCGTGTTCTACATCTCTTTCGCTTTATAGCTCAGCTGCTGGTTTAAAATCAACGGCACTTTCGCTAGAAGTATTTAAGTGAATATTTGAGCTTGCTTTCTTCACCTAAACGCACTTTTTTTTGAATTTAATGGAAAAATCAATATTCAACTGGGAAAATATAAAAAGTAATAATTTTATTTTTTACTACAAGCATATTTCCGAATACTACGGGGCTTTAACAATACTTAAAGCCTAAAATTTATGTGATTTCCGTTACTTTTTTTTCATTAGCTTGGTGTCGTTTTCCATGGAATGACCCACATTCAACAATACATTTGGTGCAGATTCTTTTTTTGGCTCAAATTTCCCGTCGAATGCCGTTTCTACAGCTCAGTACTTGGCCTTTTAAATCTTTTGGTCAAATTTGGCCGTCGTAAGGCCGTATGTGCTCCCATTAAAAATAGTTAAAAACTCTACGTCCATCATATGCCCTGTTCGCCCTTTGTAAGGCCGGTTTTTATTTTTACTCGGGTCATCGGCCATATTGGTGCGGCCATGTTGAATTTATAAGCTTTGATCATACATTCGTTATTTGCAACCTTAAAAACCCCTAGATATACACCTTCATTGGAATCGGACACAATTGGCAAGTTCGTCGGCCATATTAGAGCGGCCTTTTGAATTTAAAAGTTTTAATCATAAATTCTTTATTTGCAACCTTAAAAATCCCTAGATATCCACTTTCATTGCAATCTGAATTCAATTGGAAAATTTCGTCCGCCATATTGGCGCGGCCATTTTTAATTTATAAGTTCTGATCATAAATTCGTTATTTGCTACCTTAAAAAACCCCAGACACCGATTTTCATTGGAATCGGAACATAATTGACAAATTCGTCGGCCATATTAGCGCGGCCATTTTGAATTTATAAATTTTGACCACAAATTCGTGATTAGCCACCTTAAAACCCCCTAGATACCCACTTTCATTAAAATCGGAACACAATTTGCGAATTCATATTTTGGTGGCCATTTTGAATTTCGGTCATTTTTCAGCGACGAAACTATGCGGAACTCGAAAAAATTGTAAAAGCAACATTTGTAGGTAATTGTATGCCCTACGACTGTGCTCTTTCGATATTTTGACCAAAATGCATAGTTTCTCTTCAAAATAGAGAAAAAGGCGAAAAACTCTAAATTCACATATTTCTCAAAAAATGTGAAAATCATGTTTAGACAACCCAAATCCTTCACTTGACACCGCTCTCATAGCTGTGAGAAAAATTTCTTTAATTTTTCCTAATTTGAGTGAACTAAAAGTTGATTTTTAAAATTGTAGGGGTCGTTTTAATCCCTTAACGCTTCGAAATAATTTATTTGAAAGGTAAAGTTGGAAAAACAATTTTTTACAAATTTTATTTTCAATCGATTCATGGGTGGTTTTAACCCTTTAGGATTATCCCTTATCATAAAGTTTGGCTTTACTTGGTACTAACAAAAGCCCGCGCGGGTGCCTTGCAACGCCTTTTAATAAAATAAAACTTATATGTGCACAGTAGGGTGGAGCGAAAAAATGTTTTTTTGAATTTCGATTAGTACTGGTGTGGAAATGTTGCTACATGATGTAAGCATAAAAAGTGTAAAATTATATGAAAATTAAGTTATATCTTGCAGTGCCCCAACGACCTTGAAAATTTGAGAAAAAGTTAAAAATGTGAATTCGTTGGGGCACCCGCAAGATAATACATACATTCATACATATATAGGATTAGCCGTTTCCGAGATTAGCCCAGACAAACAGACAGACAGACATACAGATAGACAAAAATTTTAAAAAGACTTGATTTCGTTTTAATATCATGCAAATAACCATATAAGCTTAGAAAATGACAATTATTTTGAAATCACAGATAGACACTCCAATTATATTTAATGAGTGATTGTCACGAAATGGTGGTTTCCGATGGCTATAGGTTTTTCTTCTGCTACGATTGCGGAATGCAATTTTTCGGGCCCTTATCACTTTTATATAGTAATCATACAATTCCCCCATCCTGAATTTCCCTCTTACATGGTCGTGAAATAAAATGGCAGCCCTAAAGCCACCAAAAGTGTCGCCTCCTTAACCTGTCCTTTTCCCAGTTTTACGTCACGGACCTGTCATTGGTGCTCGCGGGGTATGTCAAATTGTTCCAGAGGTCATTCACCACCGATCACAGCAATTTTGAATTCCCTCCAAAGTGCACCAGGTTGAAAATTCCTGGCTGACATTTTGTCCGTTGTTTTTTAATAATTATTATAGAATTTTAAAATCTGGAGTTTAGAAAACAGGTATTAGTTGTGAAGGAGGTGCCACATAATGGAAATAAAAACTCACACGTTATAGAATCATGGTGTTTGTCGGTCGAAGGTGCGAGCAGCGATCATTGTATTCAATAAATATCAACACTCAGAAAAAATACCGAAAAAACCAAAAACAGTCGACTCCATAACGCGTCTGTTTGTTAAGAAATCCAATTGAACCCTTCTCGGACTTCATTCACTGAGTTTCTTCGCTTTTGAGTAGTGAGCAAATTTTCGGAAAAAATGTTTACTTCTAATGGTGAACTAAGAAACCTGTTTTTCTATCCAATGTCGCCTACGTAATCGTCGCCTACGTAACAGCTATCATTCGATTTACATGTACTCAGAGCTGGACTGGCCTACCAAGCTACCGGGAGTGTTCCGGTAGGCCGTGCCGAATTTTAAATCAAAAATGTTTCCTCTAAATAATTTTTTTTTGAAAAAATTAAAATTTTCCCACAAAAAAATAAAAAAAATTCAAATTTTAAGCGTATCACAATTCCTTTAAAGAACATAAATCTCGCGGTCTCCTACGAAATTGCTAATTAGTTTGTTGAAGACTGTTATTTAATAAGGATTGTGTGGAATTTAAAAAAATCTAAAAAATTCAAAATGTCAACGAAACGACGAAGAGGTTGGGAGAAACAAAAAATTAAAAAACAAGAACTTTTAAATGCGTAGTATAAAAATTGTCCGGATATTATTCATAGGGAATATTCCAAATTTTCTAAAATTGGAAAAAAAGGTATAGGTTAACCACGTAATTCTTGGAGAAAAAAGTAGTGAAAGTTGAAATTGTAGTTAAAAAAACCAAAATTTTGACTTTGACGACTCATAACTCTGGAAGTTGGTAGGGTTCGTAGTACCAAAACTGGTGCTTAAGTAATCCTGAGAGAAGCTAGTTCAAATAACGATAAAGGACTCGTCAGACTAGACCGAAAAGACCAATTTATTTTTCAGTAAATGTAGGACGTGGAAAACAATTCCCCGTCCAAGAAGTGGTGATCTACGGTTTGAAAAAAATAGTGATGTTGGAAAATGGTAACGTAATTTTTTCACGGGTTTAAAAGAATGCTCGGATTTTGTTAACAAGGGATGTTTTATGGGGAAGCCATCGGAAGCAGAATCCAGAAAAGTTAATTTCATTTACAACCGGTTTCATTCCATCGAGTTTATTAGATGGTGCTTGTGGCTCTTGGCCGAAGTCTTTTCAAAAAAGGGCTTGACCGAATGTTATGAAATTTTTTTCAAAGCACGTTTTCGTTAATGTGCTTTGACCGGCATCTCAACGAAGCCGATATCATTTTTGGTTTGCGTGATATCGTGCGGGTACAAAAATCACGTACGTCGTTGAAACAAAAAAACGGCTCAACCGAATTTTATGAAAATCATTTTAGATCATGCTTTAATTAATACGCTTCGATCGGCTTCGAAGACGATATCTTTTTTGGTTCGCCCTATATCGTGCAGGAAAAAATTACTACGGACGTACACCTACACATACACACATAGCTCTTCTCATAATTATGCTTAAAGAAAAACTTTTGAAAGCAAAAAAGAACTTTACTTGATTGTTAAAACAAAATGTATTGAAATGGGCCGGAATTTTTGAATTTTCCGGTCCTAAATTCATTCTCAGTCCAGCCCTGCATGTACTGGTGATTTTATTGTTATTAAGCTTCAATTCGATTTTTTTTGTTCTGGTCATTTTGTATTTGGATTAAAGTTTTTTTATTAACCTTGCAACACGTGGGTTTTCATTTCTTCGACTTTCAGGAGCACGTTCAAAAACCTTACTATGGTAAACCGCGAGGTAAGCTGTGGTTATGCTGCATCACTTCACTTAACCACGAAGGTTTATGTTTAACCATGGAGGTTTTTGAACGCACCGTGGTTAACTACATGTTAAAGAAGAAGAAAAAAAATAAAAACAAAATTTTCCATAAAATAGTCCCCGATAATTGTGTCAAATAATTTCATTAATTATTTATTTGCAATAATCCCACAAATCCCACTTTGATTTGTTCATGTGTTTACATTAAAACAACTGTCAGAGAGTTGTTTTTATTCTTCTTCTTCTTAACTATCGCTAACCTTGCTCCCGAGCAGGGTTAAAATTTAACTACACCATGGTTAACCACGAGAGTTTTGGAACGCCAAAAAGCTATGCTCGTGGTTATGTTGTAGTTAACCACGGAGTTTTTGAACGACAAAAGTTTACCATAGTTAACCATAGTTAACCATAGTAAGGTTTTTGAACGCGCTCCAGATCGTATAATGTTCTCTATTCAATTTGATTTCAAGAGTGAAACCGACAATAAAATGAAGAAAAAATACGGATTTTCCTGTCGCCTCCGAAGCTCTGTAATTTTGAAATTTTCAAATAAACATATTACTGGCGACTCCCGGTCTAGGTTTTGGTAACCATATATTTATAGATGCTTGAATGATATTTAAAACCTTATTGAAATTATCGCGAAAAACCCTTAAAAAAGGGTGTTTGTTTTCATTTTTAAGCGTGACGCCCATATTTTAGGACTGCGGGACAATCAGCGGCCCAAAAACATATCGATACCCTCATTCTAATACCACGTAAAAGCATTTTTAGGGAAATTTTGATTTTGAATGATTATTATGTATCTTGCAATTCTCTACACAGCAGTTGCAACACCATGAAAGAATAAGTCACAACAAATCAAAATTTTATACTATAAATATAAAATATAATAACCGTAAGTATTTCAGAAGACGTAAAAAGCAGTTTTTTGCTTCTCCTAAAAATTTTGAATTTTTCTCGTACGCGGTATTAGAATGAGGGTATCCATATAGGGAAAGAGTTTCAAAACGGTTTCGACACCCAAACGCGCGTTTTGAAAGGACTACTCATGAGTAAAATTTCCCCCAAAACTGTAACCTTTGACCCGGTATTGCGCCTTTTTTCCACCACCTCAGCGGTACAGCAGTTTTTTTCCGTTATTACAATAGTACAATACTATCATTTCTGAAAATTTGAGCTGCATTAAAATGAGTAAAAATTTTCACCTTTACCCCATTTTCAAAAATTTAAGGGTGCTCACCCCACCGCTACCGTTTAGCCATTCCGGTCATTCCTTCCTTCGGATGACCTAGACTAACATTTTTGCATATTTCTAGCTGCATTAAAATGGGGATGTTGCCGAGGCCACTAGCTCTTAGTCTATAACTCTGGAAGAAGAAACTTCAAAAGCCGCAAACCATCACAGTGGAAACTTTAAAGTTTCTTAATTTTTATTATTTATTATTATTCATACTTTATCAAGTACACGCCTCTTAATCTTCCAAGAACCAATCTAATATGAATTAAGAAAATGTCACTCTTGAGTATCTAAATTTTTAACAACTACAAAACTATTAGAAAATCCAGATTAGAGTTGAACTTGAACTACTCGTTTGAACATGCGCAGTTCGAAGTGACACTTTGGACTCAACCTTAGCAGCGACTATCGAGTAACCATATTGAGCGAGTTGCGAATGTGACGTCACAATTTGTTTATACAAACACTTACAATGAGGGCAAGATAAAAATAAATAATAGATAATAATTAATTAATTAGATTACAATTGGTCGAAAATAAATTTTTGAAGAAAAACTTGTTTATTGTTTTGATTTTTTCAACTTCCGGTAAAGATTATAGGAAAGATGATCATCGCTGGAAAGAGAATGATTCTTAACCGTAATTGGATAAATTTCATTGTATGAGTTTTGTTGTCTTATACAAAGGCAATGTTGTTGTAAGAATATTGGTTCCAAAATTGTTTAAACACTGTTGATTGTTAATTTGTTTACTACAGCTTTTTAGTATAATTATTAATTATAAATATTTAAACTAATCTAAACTAAAAAGTAAAAGCTGCACAGGGTGGAGAAAAAAAAGGTCTAATTTTCGATAATGATCCTGCAACGTAGTAGTAGAAAATACCGAGTAGAAGTAGAGTGATCTTACCTTGAAAAGTGTTCTTCCAAGCCTGATAAGCAATACAATATCAACATTCCATGGTAATAGTTGAGCGGAAAAATTCTGTCGTTTTTGACCACATATAGTACACTTCCGTGGTTTCTTGGCCCTTAGCAAAAGTTCTGAGCTACCTACACCGGTTTGAACAGACTAGAACTTGACTAGACTAGAAAATAGAATACGATTTATGGAAGGCAGTTCGTATGTCACTCAGTTTATTTAAACCTTTAGAACTGTCAAGGTGACTGAAGAAAAATTACACTATTGTATGCGGTATAAGTATGAAAGAAGTGACGCGGTGAAGGTAGAAAAAAACTTGTGTGAAGCATTTGGACAGGTCGCAATAAAAGCTCGAACATGCTAAAAATGGCTTACGAAATTTCTTTTAGGTTACTTTTTGAAAGATGAACCCAGATCAAAAATGCCAACCGATGTTAAAGACGAAATGTTGCACAGTATGATCAGAAGACTTCCCACATTAACTTCCTCAGATCCGGCCTTCAAGCTTGGAATTCGTCAGACAACTGCTTTGGATCATAGCGGTGTGAAAAGTGTCTGTTTGGGTGCCAAATGAATTTATGAGTAGAATTTCTATATTAGTTTTTTAAAGCTTGCCATTTTGGTGACTGAAAAACTTAATTAGAAGAAGAGCCCATGTTTACAGTGGAGAAACTTCACCGTCTACGTCCAAAGCTGAAGCTCAAAGGAAAGTTATGCCGTGATGCTGTGGTGGGTGGCCGAATTGATAGTGGTATTGGTTGTGTACTAAGGAGTATCTGAACGAAAATGAAATAGTTGACGCTGATAGTTAGTGTTAGCAACTTGATGATTTGAATGCAGAAATTCAGAGTAAACATCCATTAAGATTTGCAATGGTAGATCAAATGGAAAACGATTAAGAAATACGAAAATGAATGACGGCTAGAGGTGTTAATATCCATGACAGCGCTAGACCGAATGTGGCAACCCCCATATTTTCCTGATACCGAAACTGTTACAGCAAGGTCTAGTCGGGAAGATAGTAGAAGAAGAGAAGGGTGAAAGAACAGTCAACGCTAACACGCGGTCTCATTCTACCGACTCCCATCCAATACTATCGCGATAGAACGGTGCCTTCGGGGACTGGAACAGGAGATGGCTTCCTAGCTTATTATGCTTACAGGCGATGGAAAGAATAAGGGCAAGAAATATTTTGTAAAGAAGGAAGAAAAGAACTAAGAAAATTATATAGGGTGGGCGAAATGAAAAGACAAAGGAGCATGCTGCGGAGTGGATTCAAAACACAGACCTCTGGTGATAATCGAAGCCTCTTAAAACCTAGGCTACCAAGGCCGGCTTGTAAAGTCCCTGTGTGAAAAGAAACAACATTAGAATGCAGCGGGGAAATTCTGGCAGCTTCAATAGAAGGCCTGCAAAATTAGTTACTGAATCAATTACAAGTTAAAGCGAGACGAAGTTGGACGTGTCGTGTACGAGGATGTCTCCAGTATTGTCCAGACACCAAAAAATTGGCCTTTGCCTAGGCCTGGCCGCAGGCGATGGTCTAGAGAATTTTGTTTTGGGAGTGGAATTATTCAAGAAAATTGACGAAAAAATATAAAAATTCACGATTTTCTACTCGATTTTTTTCACTTTTTTCAAGCTTAATTTTTTTTTCTTTCACCATCATAAAGTTCATAAAAGAGCCTACACTTAAAATAAAAACGAACCTCATAAGTTGCGATGCACAAAAGTTATTGGCCAATCAATTTTCAAATTTGAGGTTAATTTTTGAGACTTGTATTTAAAATTTCGACTTAAAATTTTAACCAGTAATTGCTCACATTATAAAGTATAATTTCTGAAAATTTCATCAAATTTTACTTAAAACATCCAAAGTTATAACCAAAAAACCAAAATTTAGAAGTTTCTTCAGTTTTCAATTTTTTATGAGGTTATGTGTGCAGATTAAAATTTCATTTTGTAACCGCTGAGCGGTAATATCATAATGAACAGCCTCAATTTTTTTCGTTTTCTTTGGACTTACACATACCGAGAAATTCTCATCTATATTTAGAAAGCACGACCAAAATGGTATATTTTCCACAAAATGGCCCATCCCTGCAAACAATTTCTCGGCTTTTCTCGGAGGGTCGCTTTCTCGAACCATTCTCGATTCGAAAACTGCTTGCGAAAGGTACGAGAAAAGCTTCAAAACCCACCATAAAAGCTTTCCTAGTACATTGGTTTCGATATCTTGCTCCGCTTTTATTGCCTTCGAATTCGTTTACGAGTCGTTTACGAGCCCGAGTTCGAAGCAAGCTCTCGCTTTTGCGTGTCGTTCTCGAATCGTTTCCGAATGTAAATGTTTGCAGGGATAACTTACGTAGCGGCGGTTGCCAGTGGTAGAAAATGTCCATTTCGTATAGTATTCGATGTAACTAACTTATTAAAGAACAAAATTTTGAGACTGGAAACAATTTCTTTTTCACTCAAATTTGATCCTTGTCCGAGTCCACTATTATAAAATATCAAATAAGCTTTTTTCTTGGTTAAGCTTGGGCGAAAACATCAATTATATCTTCATAATCAATTTTTTGCACCAATTTTGCTCGGATAGACAATAATGCAAGTTGAAATTGTCTTGACCCATACTTGCACGCAAATAGCTTTTCACTGTTTTTAGAGTAGAAAAGGACCTTTCTCCAGAACAGCAAAACTAAGTTAAATCGATTTTTAAAATTTCAATGGTTCTTTAAATTTTGTAGCCTTTAAAATTTTGCCGCTCTAGGCCCGGGCCTCACGGGCCTAAACGTAAATCCATAACTGAGAAGACGCGCTATTTCTTGTGCAGCAGAGTTTGCAAATCAAAACATATAGAAAAAGTATAGATCAATCTGACCTTGAAGGTCTCTTTTTTAAGGTCGTTTTTTTAATTTGCAAAGAAGTTGGGTCGGTATTGGCCGTTTTGTTATTTTTTGCTTTCGTTTTTTAGTTGGGTCAATTTTGTTTTTTAAACAGCGACCGCTTTTGCGGGGGGTCATGACCCCCGTGACCCCCCCCCCCCCTTTGAATCCGCGCCTGCCTGGCCGTTGCCTACATTTAAGTAGAAAAACAAAGAAAGTGGATGAAGGAATATTTATTGCTGCGCGGAAAGCAAACATGAACATTATGAGTGTTTTAGAACCACCGGACTTCAGAAATTATCTACGAATGAATTCGAGATCATTTGACATTATTTATTAAATTTTGTAACATCGTATATTCAAAAGCAAGGTTCTATCCTACAAGACAGTATTAGTGCAAAAGGTTGGTCGTAACATTAAGATTTCTTGCAACAGGAAACTCGTGTCAAGATTTAAAACTCAGTTCTGAACCATCCCTGAAACATGTTGGGCTATTTATAAATGTCTGGCACATTTTATAAAGGCGAGTGAAAGCAGGAGCAGAAAGGTGAAAGCAGCTACGCTGCGTACTCGCACTTCACTTTTCTACAGACGGACAGCCACGCAGCGACTGAAATCAGTAACTAAATGCGATTACACCTTCTTAAATGCGTTTCTAATAAGGCTTCTAAATGATTCAGTCAGTCAGAAACCATTTTTGCTGTATATATTTGACTAAATTCTATATTATATTTATATTTGACTAAATTCAGTAACGACTAAATTCAGCCAAGTGTAATAAGCGAATTACATTTTACACTGGTTGGTGCTTAAGAAATTCGAGATATCTTGGTGGATATTATCGACCATGCAATTTTCACTATTCCATATTATTTCCTATTCTCAATTAATGTTATCTTCTATGCTCTTATTATACGTTTTTTTCTAACAGTCCGAGAGACGTTAGAAATTCTTACTGTCTCTCTCTTTTTTTTTCTTGTGTGAGGTACTGGGTCCATCGGTACTGCGGCCATTCATTTGGCCTATTGTACTACACCCCTATATCTCATATTTTTAGGCCAGACCGCTTGAACAAGCTCAGCAGTCTGCCTATTTGCTTGTCGCTTAGACTTGAATAATCGAGCAGGGACTCGTCAAATAAAGAAACCCTGCTCCTCGCTATTGCAGGGCATTCACAGAGGACGTGGAGAGCAGACTCATCCTCCTCCAGGCAAAACCTGCAGGTGGGGTCCTCCGCTTTTCCTATCCTCCAATTGTGGTAATTTAGGGCGCAGTGTCCGGCAATCAAGCCAACAAGTGTCCTGACATCATTTCTACTGCGCCCTAATAATTCCTTGGCCGTGTTAGGAGACGGCCCAGGAAGGAACCGCTTAGAGTTGGCCAGTCCAGGCGCGGAACTCCAGCGCTCAGTATGTTTCATCAAAGTCCGATCGGCTAGGGCCCTTCGCAGCAAGCTGGTAGGTGCTCCAATAGCCGGCTCTGGACCGATGAATGCAATGTCAGAGCCCTGCTTAGCTAGGGCATCCGCTTTTTCATTGCCTTTGAAGCCCCAATGTCCCGGGACCCAGACAAGGGTCACTTGATTGAGAACGCCCAGCTCACCAAGAGCACTTTGGCAGTCCCAAACTAATTTACACTTGGTCCTACGGGACCTTATCGCCCAAATTGCCGATAAAGATCCGTTTATTTTGGTAGGCCCTTCTTAAGTTCTCATGAGTGCATGCCAGTATAGCGTACACCTCTGCTTGGAAGACAGTTGTTAGGGTGCCTAAGCTTATCGCTCTACTGAATCTGGGGCTTTCGATCCAGATTCCGGCGCCCACGCCTGTGTCTGTTTTGAAGCCATCCGTGTACCATACTAGTCCACCCGGCGATACCTTAGGAAAGGTCCAGGTTAGCCTGTCTTGTATGTGCACAGAGAGTTGCTTAAATTTTGAGATTTTGAGAGGCATGCAATCGGAGAGCATCCTCGCTTCCGAAATCCCTTCTATAATGTTGATAATTATAGAATGTCCTCGCTCGAGACCAGCGCACAGTGGGGTCAGCTAAAAAATTATCGTTCAAAAATCGGTGGAGCCGTCAATTCTCATCGAATCAACTTCGCTTTTTTTTTAAATGTTCGTTGTGCAATTCTCTATCGATCTGTCGAGCCGGATTTTTCATATATTTTCATACCGTATTCCTGTTTTCCCCTATTTAGGGGTTGATTCACCCTCCCTGAGGTGTAGTTTCTAGAAAACGGTTATTTAAGTGCCTGGAGATAAATTTAATAAACCTTTCTAAACTAGATTAGGCTCAAATATACCGTTTCTCTGCATTTTTACTAATGCAGAATATATTTTTGTCAAGAAAACTCAATTTCCACTGCAAATTGTAAAAAATTGAAAATATATATGAAAAATCCGGCTCGGCAGATCGATAGAGAATTGCACAACGAACATTTAAAAAAAAAGCGAAGTTGATTCGATGAAAATTGACGGCTCCACCGATTTTTGAAAGGTAATTTTTTTTCTGACCCCACTGTGCAGCGCCCAGATTGCCATTCGCTTTCAGCCGCAGCGCCGTGTTTATCGCAGATTTCTCTACCTCAAGGTGGAGTGGTACCAGATTGGGGAGAGTCTCCAGTGCTGCCGTCGTCGGGGAAGTGCGGATGGCTCCAGTGATAGAAAAGCAGGCCATTCTTTGAATTTTGCACCAATTGGTTATGAAACCCTTAAGCGACGTTCTGTCCCACCAAACTAAATCTCCATAAGTTATCATGGGCCTAACGATGGTGGTGTATATCCAGTACATGGTTTTCGGCTGCAAGCCCCATGCGGAGCCACAAGCTCGTGGGGATCTGCGACGCCTTGATATGGCTCCTTCAGTTTCGTCCGTTACTACGATGACGACATCGTCTGCGTAGCCTTGGGCGAAAAAGTTGCGGCCGTTGAGTAGTTCCAGAAGTTCATCTACAACAAGGCATCACAGAAGTGGGGATAAAACTCCACCCTGCGGACAGCCTTTTGCTATAGTACCCTCCAGAGACCCCTCAACATGTGAAAGCATGAGTTTGCGAGTTCTCACCATAGAGTCGATCCAGTGACAGAAAGTACTACTTAGACTTCGTCTACTTAGAGCCCTAGCTATAGTATCAAAGGATGTGTTGTCGAGAGCTTTTTTTTATGTGGAAGACTAGAGCTCAGGGAAAGCCCTTTGTACTGTCGACAATCTATTTTCTTCGTATAGAGTGCAATGTCGAACAGCAAGCTCTAGTCGATAGATGGTGAAGAGGAAGAGAGAAGTAGGAAGGAACTGCCACAACCGCCTAACCCCCAACCATTTCTATCGCGACTCTGGCATCGGTAGAAGTTGTGACACGTAAAGATGACTGAAAAAATCGAAGTCAAGGGGCTCGAGTCTTACAAGAACTTTATCACCATCATTGGTAACATAACGCTAATTATTCAGTGTTATCCGCCGAGTTTGAGATTTTGTCTCAAAACTAAAACATTATGTATATGAATGAAAATTTTTAACACGACAGTGAAACGAAGAACGCGACTAGGAATACTCGTGATACTATATCTAATGACTTACATATTATATAAAATGTTAGAAAAGAAACTTACATTTACTAACATTCCAAACTTTTCAAATGGCAACGGCTTTGGACTGATCTTCTTCGAAATTGATATCACCTCATCATCATAACCCCACAGTAACGAATCAGCTGGCAAAGTATTGAAAGGTTTCGGATTCAGTGCTGCAAGTCCAATTGAAGCTACTTTCTTGCTAAAATAATTTTCGATCTTGTTAATGGTAGCGACTGCTGATAAGAAGGGAACATTCGGCACTACAACCCTGTCATACTGTTTTCCTTTCGACATTTCTGGAGAGAATTTGTATGATCTTCGCTCCTAAAATGAAATAATGAATAATATTAAATATCGTAAATTTTAAACAAATAAAAGACTAAAGAACATACCTTGTAAGTTACTGTGTAGTTATTATTGAAAACAACATCAACTTTAGTAGCATTTTCAATGTAGGTGTATGGACCCAAGTCTTCCAACTTTATTTTGTCATCGATTCCTTTCAGATACCTATCGATGTTGGTGTAGTTGAATATATGAACTTTTAGATGAGTATTTAGTGGAGGTGTCCTCCACCATTCGGTGGCCACTGAAGTATTTGATAAAACTAATTTCTATTGGAAAATTTTTTGTTTTAAAAATAAATCATTATCAATTTCCAAAATTAATTTTATTCAACTTACATAAATATATGTATCATTGTATATATTTGTAAACCACATTATGAAGAATCCCGACACGCTTATCATAAATAGTATAATCAGTACTCCCCACACTGTAAATAAATCAAAAAAAAATATTGTCTTTAACTAAAAATATTTTTGGACAATTTGTCATAATAAGTTTATCAAAAAAAAAGTGATCAATTTTTGTTTATGTTTGTTATAAGTTTTTGTTTGTCTTTTGTTGATAACTGGTTGAGGAGAGTATCTTAACAATTTCTATCAAGAAGATTGTAATTGATATTAAACTTGGTGCAACTTATTCCAAAATATTTTTGAATAGGTGAAAATTTGTAGAAATATTCTGCATTGTTTCTTCTGTGGTAGGTTTTGTGTGCTCAAGCCTCATAAAAGGCTTCGAAGAAATAAACTGAACAGCATAAAGAATATATAGTCCAGTCGTCAGAGCAAAATTTGAATTAAAACCTCTAACAAAAGGTTAACTCACGAATTTTTTTTTAAAAAAATAAATTTTAGTGAGTAGAATATGTTACAAAAAAGTCTCGGAGAATTGGTTGTACGCTACCCCCAAAAACCACCACCTAAAAACAAAACATTCCGTTTTTGGCTAATATCTCTTAAACGGTAAGTCTTATCATAAAATAGTGTTCACAAAGTTTGTAGATTATGCGATTATCTACAAAAAAGGATATAATATATTTTCTCGTACGAATTGCCATTCATGAGATATCGTCGTTTTAAAGATTTCAAATACACATATCCCCTCATTTACAACTTGTATAGGTCATCAGACATTCAATAAATCCTCTATTGGACTACGTGGCTAATATTTTCAGGGGTGATTCCTGGATATATTTGGAGAAAAAAATTGTCCTAGAAAGGGGGCTATCATCCCCAACTATCCACTAAGTTACAGGGTGTTAATAAAAAAAAAATTTTTTCTTTAAATTTACTTAAACTTAAGTAACTTTTAGACTAATTATCGTAGAGCAACAAAAATGTTGATTCAAAGTATGAACAAAATGCGAAAAGAGATATTACCCAAGGGTGATTTTTAGGGGTAGCGTACAGCCAATTTTCCGAAACTTTTTTTCAACATATGCTACTCACTACAAACTATTTTTAAAGAAAAATTAGAGAGTTAAGATTTTGTTAGAAGATATGTAGGTAAAAAGTGCGAGCAAAATCCCAATATTCTTCGTTTCCGCATTTTGTTCATGCTTTGAATCAACATTTTTTCTAAACCGAGTCACTCAAGTTTCTGTTATTTATATCAAATAAAAGAATACACATTTACCTAAACGATGAACCTAATTACGTTGCTCTACGATAATTAGTCTAAAAGTTACTTAAGTTTAAGTAAATTTAAATAAAAAAAATTTTTTTATTAACACCCTGTAACTTAGTGGATAGATGGGGATAGCCCCCCTTCTAGGACAATTTTTTTCTCCAAATATATCCAGGAATCACCCCTGAAAATATTAGCCACGTAGTCCAATAGAGGATTTATTGAATGTCTGATGACCTATACAAGTTGTAAATGAGGGGATATGTGTATTTGAAATCTTTAAAACGACGATATCTCATGAATGGCAATTCGTACGAGAAAGTATATTATATCCTTTTTTGTAGATAATCGCATAATCTACAAACTTTGTGAACACTATTTTATGATAAGACTTACCGTTTAAGAGATATTAGCCAAAAACGGAATGTTTTGTTTTTAGGGGGTGGTTTTTGGGGGTAGCGTACAACCAATTCTCCGAGACTTTTTTGTAACATATTCTACTCACTAAAATTTATTTTTTTAAAAAAAAATTAGTGAGTTAACATTTTGTTAGAGGTCAAAACCCTAACAACTGAACTAATAGGAACTTCAGATAAAATAACTCATAATCAGAAAATCAATCTATGGGAATTTTAAATGCAAAATCATTGACCATATAAACACCTAACCTAGTTCAGTAGTGAATCGGCGGCAGGCAGGGGTAATTCGCCTTTCTATTTTTTCCGACCTAGATGACATTCTTTCTTTTTTGACGTGAATACGTCTGTAAGTTTACTGCCATGACAAAAAACCGATGATAACGAAATTATGGCATACAGTTTTGAGTTGCAGCTCAAAAACTATTGTTTATATCGAAAAAAAATACCATGACGTAGATGAAGAATCAAAGACCGGTTCTACACGTTCAATATTCTGTTCAAGTTTGCGATGTTCAACACTTCCTTCTCTTTCGCTCGTATGCATAATTAGAAGAGTCATTTTCTTGAACATAGAATAAGTTGAACAGAAATTTCTTTCAACTTTGGATCTTGCCTTCAACTTTTTTATGAGTGTGAGTATATGCGTAGGAGTATAGGTATAAACGCTTAGGTGTGACAGCCAAACAATATCTTCGTCTTCACATCAATCACATTTGATATAAATTTGACATAAATGCATAGCACAGGGCATTTTCATAAACGCAGAACTGCGGTCATTCTGCAATATTCAGCTACAGACTTCTAATTGCTGAATACTACAGAATAACCGCGCATTTCTGTGTTTATGAAAATTCCCACACTTTATATAACTTTGAAATTAGTGTAGACACAACTTAGCTTCAACTCTAGTGTCTACACCAGCTATTCAATTCAAGACCAAGTTTCTAGCTAAAAAAAGTATTGAACATCGCAAAATTGAACAGAAAATTGAACGTGTAGAATTTTATTGTTTACTTTTAAAATGAAAGTGAAAATCGCCGAAATATGACCGAAATTCAAAATGGCCACCCAAATATGGTTGAATTTGCCAATTGTGCCAATTTGCCAAATTCAAAATGGCCGGGCCAATATGGCGGACGAATTTTGTCAATTGTGTTCCGATTCCAATGAAAGTGCGTGGAGGTCTCTCATGATGGCGCTCGAAGTCCGATTTTCGAAATTCAAAATGGCCGCGCAAATATGGCCGAAATCTGTATCTAGTGGTTTTTAATGTAGCAAATAACAAATTTATGATCAAAACTTTTAGATTCAATATGGCGGGGCCAATAAGGCTGACGAATATTGTCATTTGTGTTCCGACTTCAATGAAAGTGGGTATCTAGGGGTTTTTAAGGTCGCAAATAACGAATTTATGATCAAATATTATAAATTCAAAATGGCAGCACCAATATTGCCGACAAGTTTGCCAATTGTATTCCGATTCCAATGAAAATCGGTATATCGTCGTTGTCAAACCAATATCTGCTATGTGCACTTTTTGGTGATTTCGACCTTTTGACCATTATGACTAGTTTCTAAGCAAATTTTCGTATAAAAACACTTCTATATGACTCTAAGCATTATATGGTGAACTGTAGTCGCTAAAAAAAATATGTTATGTGCAGAAGATGTTGCAGTATGTTACAGGAGAACGTTTTTTTTCAGTATCTCAAAGTTATACTTTTTGCACATAGAAGATATTGGTTTGACAACGACGATATGGGGGTTTTTAAGGTAGCAAATAACGAATCTATGATCACAACTTTTGCGGGGCCAATATGGCGGACGAATTTTGCCAAATTAGTGTCATTTTCCGGTCATTGACCGGGTCAGCTGTAAGTAGGTTGTTCAAGAGTTGGAAAATCTGAAAATCTTCACATCCTAGCCCCAAATGGAAGAACATTGAACATAGTGTATCCCGAAGCTCTCTAAGGCAAGGCGCGCACTGCGGTGATGAAAAATTGGCGTGGCGGTGGGGTGGATAGTGAAATATTTTAGTCACACGGAATCAAGGGAGGCAGCGCGCATCGAGATGGAGTGGTGTTTTGCAAGTGGACTGGAACCCATTTGGTTGCCACTAGTGTCCGACAAGTTTAATTTTGAAGTAGCATGCCATTTCACGGCCAACTTGGGTTTTAATTTTTTTTTGGGGAAAACACGTATACGAGGGCATAGGTCGCAATTTTTCTAGTAATTTACAAAATGTGGCCTTGTTCATTCTACAAACAAGTTTAAACTTATTTTCATCCAGGTGTAAATCACCTTTATAAACATTATAAATGCCGTATTTTGCATTTTCTTGCCACAGTGGGTGGACCCAATAACCTTTTTCCTTTATTGTTTTTTTTATTGTTAAGGTTAATTATTTGCGCACATGCAACAGCATCTTCATCGTCCGACGACCACATTTTGATTGAAAATATCATGTATTAAATCGATGTAGCGAAGTGGTGCCTGCCACTTCGGTGCGCATTAAACCACTTCGATGCCATTTCTCTGGCACACCTCTTGCAACTTAATCACCAGGCCAAAGCCACTTCACCGCCACCCCACTTCAGTGCGCGCCTTGGCTAAGCAATCGGTTCAGAATTGATCAACAAGGTTAATTTGTTTTTTATTGTTTATTTCCTACCTTTTTGATACCAATAAAAAAATAAAACGATCTCTTGCAGAACATTGTAGACGTATTCACGTCAGTTGTCCGTATCCGTGATACAGTCACCCGCTTTTTGTCTTAAGGGAAGCCATCTGCTATCGAGTGTTGGCGTTGGCAGTTTTCTCACTCTTCTAGTTAGTATCTTTCCGACTAAATATTTACCTACTAACTTCGCACCAGGTGCAGGAATAGTATCATGGAAGGAAGTCGGCCAAACCATCAACATGGAAAAAGTAAGTTTGAATAAGTTAGCAGGTATTGATAACATAACGCTAATTATGCTCCAGAAGACGTATGACATTACTAATCCATGAGTGATACCCATCTATAAGAACTGCCTACACCACAGCTACGAGCTGAGGATCAAAAGTGATCTTCATTCCAGAGGATGAATAGTATAACACCAAAACGGAATCCTATCGCTGGTGCTAAAGGCTTATGGCGATGGATAAGACTCACTACCTCTAAACAGCCGTGTGATACCAGTACTTATGGACGGGTTTGACGTGTGGTGTAGTGTTGGGGTGAGGCGAGGTGCTATTGTAATACCAAAATAACAAAACCAAGCAAATTAAAAAAAAAGAAAGAAAATATATACCCATGAAGGGCATTTTTACAAATTTAATTCTAATATACATTAAACTGCCTTAGAGTAAGAAAGAAATCTATGTCTCCAAAATATACAGCCGCGGACAACTAATTAGAAACAGTTTCATAAAAATTGCATTTATACATATACATGTATTTATGTTTTTATGTAGCAATTCTGTTAGGAATTCATTATGATATTGTCATTGATTTCCTTCAATAGTCCCACCATTATATATTTAAAAAAAATTAAGAGGAGGTATTCTGGGGAATTCTTTAATTTGATTCCTACATAAAAACATAAAAACTGTATAAATGAAATTTTTATGAAACTGTTTCTAATTAGTTGTCCATGGCTGTATATTTATATTTTGCAATCCCACCTCACCTAATTTCAAGTTGGAAATATTGCTACCGCAAAAGAAGTAAGAAATGTCTCTCCAGTACAAAATTTCACTCCCTCGAAAAATGTAAGAATTGTCTCTCCAGTACAAAATTTCACTCCCTCGAAAAATGTAAGTATTTTCTCTTCAGTACAAAACTTCACTCCCTCGAAAAATGTAGGAATTGTCTCTCCAGTAAAGAATTTCACTCCCTCGAAAAATGTAGGAATTGTCTCTCCAGTACAGAATTTCACTCCCTCAAAAAATGTAAGAATTGTCTCTCCAGTACAAAATTTCACTCCCTCGAAAAATGTAGGAATTGTCTCTCCAGTACAGAATTTCACTCCCTCGAAAAATGTAAGAATTGTCTCTCCAGTACAAAATTCCACTCACTCCCTCAAAAAATGTAAGAAATGTCTCTCCATCGAGTTCGTGTTTACAATCTCACATCGCCGAAGTTCAAATTGTATATTTTTTTACTGCCGCAAAAGAAGGAAAAAATGTCTCTCCACTACGTAATTTACAATCACACCTCGCCTTATTTATCTCGATACACACTCATATACCAGTAGGACATTGTTTTTGAACCAGGACATTTAAAAATATTGAGGCCTCAGTACAATTCACATCGTGTAAGGGGCAAATTCACTGCCTCGTGTAAGTCCGGCTCTAGTGTTGCTGGTGGCACTTGCAAAAGAATATAAAAAATCCAGACTGAGCCAAGGCCAAATAATGGAATGTCTCGGATTAACAAGGGCTTTGTGTAGAGCTCCCAATGTAACAAAGTAGGTGATTTTAGATCTGTAGAGAAAACGTATGGACTAAGGTTTATAACGCCCGGCCCTGCTCTAGCCAAAAGGAGATCTCCAGACTAGAATTCGAGGCACTAATAAGCTTCCTAAACTGCACAAAATTTTTGAAGTGAAAACTTCTATAGGCACTTTGGGCACTTTCTGGCCCGGCGAAAAACTAAAAACTCGCGTCACGCTACCATACCATCACGCTACCGTACCATGTGAGAAAAAATTGCCTTTGGGGGTTTTAGTTTGTATTAATTGTTATGTATTATTATACTATATTACTATGTATTATATCTGTGGTGCTAAGGCAGAACCCGATATGTCAAAATAGATAATTGTCGATATTGGGTCAAGTAATATTGGATTGTGCCATCGCAGTATTGTAAGCATATGGACATATTGGACTCTTTAGTTTTGATCTAAATTATTTTATAGAAACATTCTACAATTTTGGCTTTGGGGAACACTTTCATTCATAAACTTTTGCCTGTTGGCAATATAAACGAAAAATTTTTCTTTTGACATATCGGGTTCTGCCTTAGCACCACAGATATATTCTTACGTTTGATTATGTATAATGGATTATTATGTATTTTTTAAGGGTTTTATTTAGCTTGACCTCGTATATTTGTTTGTTTGTTTGTTTCTTTGGTTCAAATCTTGCGACAGCTTTTTTAACTAGGTACTTCTACTAAACCGATTTGTATGAAACTTTGCACACGCATTAAGTTCCCCATGACAATGCAATCTGACAACTTTTTTGAGGTTTTTATGAGCGCGTATGACGAATCTGTGGTTAAAATTAGAAAATTCAAAATGGCGGCGCCAATATGACGGATTATTTTGGCAAATGTGTTCTGAATCCATTGAAAATCGGTCTCGGGGGGTTTTTAAGGATACAAATGACGATTCTATGGTAAAAAATTTGAAAATTCAAAATGGCGGCGCCAATATGGCGGATGAATTTTGCAAATGTGTTCTGAATCCATTGAAAATCAGTGTCGGGGGGGTTTTAAGGTCACAAATGGCGAATCTGTGATCAAAATTTGAAAAATCAAAATGGCGGTACGATTTTGGCGATTACGATTCGATTTCACCGAAAATCGCTATTTGGAGGTGTTTAAGTTCGGAAATAATGAATTTCTTGTCAATATTAGAAAATTCAAAATGCGCTGGCAATATGGTATGCATAACAAATTACTTCACCAGAATTTTGTAAAAAGTAAAATGCATAAAAACCTGTATAATTAAATAAGAACGACTTGTCTAGTAAAATGTTTCAAACGCGCGATAGAAAATTCATAGAAAAAATTTATTGAGCATTATCCTCCTGTAATATTAAGATCGAATTGGAAATACAGAATGGCCATAGAAGTTTTCACTTCCATCGTTTGGTCCTACGCACTCCATTTTTTTATGTGGCAGTTCTAAGCTTAGGAATCACCCTTTGTACTACCGGTTCGTCATGTCAGTCATGAAGCAATGTCTAGTAGTAAGCTTAGTTCCAAGGATAGAATAGGTTTGGGCTTATAAGAGCGGGTGTTGAAGGGGTAGCAATGAACTCTGGGTTTGAACTCTTGGATATTGTAGGAGCTCGGAAATACAAGCGGCGCGGCGTAAGGTTGTTCCACAGTCAGGTAGTTCTATTTTCTATTAATGAACGAATTAGGATAAGTTTGAGGGCTTTTTTTGCACTTTATCTAACCAAGCCAAGGTGGGTTTCGCAGCCCCGCCCCAAAATAAGGGAGTTGCATTCGATTTGTTTATTACAGAACCAGCCAATAGCTGGAGGAGGAACTTGCACCTCTCAAGACAGTCTGCAATGTGCTTGTCTTTTGGAAGGGACAGAGAGTAGGCCATTTGTGAAGATTAGAAAAAGAGCGGTTGAAAAAATTGACCGACCGCTGGGGGGGACGCCGGCAGAGATGGTGTGGAGCTAAGATTTTCTGTCAGACAGGCTAAAAGGTCCCCGGTGGGGGATACTTTAAACTTCCACCACAGTCAGTTAAATAACCACTAAATCTGAGGTACACACTTCGTAACATCGGCGCACGAGAGCGCACTGGTCGAGCTGAAAGCAGCCCTAAAGGTACCTACCAACCAACACATGATTCGATATCAGAGTTTGGTATAGGCGCTGGTATTTTCTCCCCCTAGCTAAACAACCAAAAATACTACAGTCTGCCTTATTCTGCCTATGTCTTCCAGGCAAAAGTGCTGGCGATCTTCAAAGCCGTCTAGCAATATTGACGATGATGAGGCCTGTAGCCCAAGCTATCTTATTGTTGGATAACCAAGCGGCCATCAAGGTACTAGGTGTGGTCTCTATAATATCCAAGCTGGTAAAAATCTGTCAAAATATTCTCTGTTCCTTGGCTCGGAGGTACAGGATTACTCTGCAGTGGGTATCCGGTCACAGGAACATCAAGGAAACGAGAAACAACAAAATAAGTGAATTGGACGGACTTGAAGCAAATCTTGTTGGCACACAAGTAAAGAAAAATTGAAGACGCTGGCTCCTACGCTGAAAGTCGTGCTTTCTGTCACATCAAGTGAAGCTCATAAAGGTTTTATCATTTTACATGACAGAAAATACGACTTTCAGCATACACTGCAAATCTCAGATTATTGAAGTGTGTTATTTAAACTCGCTTTAAGTGCTTATTGTGACGTCACCCATTTGATTTACATTGTAGCCATTCTTTACACGCTTTAAAGTGTGTAAAATGTTACTACAATGTTAATTAAATGGGTGACGTCACAATAATACGCTTTAAGCGTGTTAAAATAACACACTTCCAAAAGCTGAGAGGTGGAGGTGTGTTTAACATCATGTGCCAAGCCAATACTAGAAAGACTTGGTCTGGCTGCAGCAAGCAGAGATCACGCGACCTCCTAATGAGCCCTCGGAATTGTATCGATTCAGATTCTGAATTCCTGTCGTGGCTGTGGTGAGGAGCAGGCCAGAGAAACGACCGAACGTTTTCTTCGCAGTTGTCCGGCTCTGCCTAGGGTCAGACATTGTGGAGCTTAAATTAGAAGGGTGATTGTGTGATAACTGAATATCACAGACTGGATCTGAAGTCAAAGGATCAACCTGGTGATCAATACAGAATTGAAAAAAACAACCTTCAGTTATCAATTTCCGTAATTTTGCAAAAGAATTCATATGTGATCATGTGACACGATAATGATTGAGGTGCAAAATACGGAAATGTGAATGACCACATTATTGAAGAAAACTAAACAAAAAGCAATCGTGCAGAAAACAGAAACATTTCAATAATAAAACTTTGCAAAAATTCTCTAAGACCGCGATAAGCTCAAAAAGAAATGTATTATTAGAATTAGCTAGACTAGCATTCACTAGCATGTCCTCAATAGATTCTCCTTCATGCATCAATACTTGTCTATCGCAGCTGCAACTAGAGCTGTGGGCTGTCAATAATTATTATCGCGAAGAGTAATTTGTAATGGATTTCCTTTCCATAGAATTAATTGCCAACGGTTGAAAAATTGAGCCAATTGAATCGTCTCTAGAGATGTTTACGTCGCAATGCGAATTATCAACATCATTGCTGACCTTTCCAATCTGACCCTTCATGCCGATAAGGAAAGTTTTCCCCTAGTCATTGATACATTATGTTAAGCTCTAATAGCGTCTATTCTTCCGTAACTTTTAAGTATAGTCTACACATCATGTTTTTTCGTCATGTTGAGAATTTTTCCATTTCTTCATAGATGTCACTTCCGTAAAGTCGGCACTTTTTTTTCAAAATCCGCCCTAATTTTTATTGTTGTTTCTCATTTTTGATTGCGGGCGGCGATCTGATGATGGCTTTTGGGTTCAGTTTTAAAATAAAAAAGTTGATAAAGATTGACAGCGGATATTGATGGGTTTTCACCATTTTTATTTCCATAAAATGATTTCGATTTTAAGAAGAAAAGTAGACAGAGAAGGTCGCGTAGGTGAAACTTAATTTTATCTATTTTTTTGTACACAATTTGTTCTTTACGAAAGTGGATTTATTACTTAACAAAATTGACAAAAAAAACATGAAGGTAAGATGCAATTACATAATCTCAACATCAGTTGATTGTGGAAGTGATTTTTTCTTTGTTGTTTATTATATAACAATGGGAAATATACGTTATCTATGATATGATTTCGATTATCACTTTTGAACTAATTCACAGATTACATACATATGTTATCAATTAAATTTAATACGGAAATGATTTTAAATACATAAACAAATAAGTAATTCCAGTGCGCGTCATCTAGGCTCTAGATAAATCATCAATAAACTGGTTTTTTTATCGTAGGTACTCCCGACGAGGAATTGGATAAGAAACGTTAACAGATTTGAACCATTTTCAATTTTATCACTACTCAAAAATATGTCGAAAGAGTAAAGATAACGCGGAATTATAAAATATAAATTGCTTTTTTCTGACGATTAAACCCAAAAGATGTTTTCCAGACGGAGGTTACGAAGGACGAAGTTACGAATGAATTTCATATCAAAATTGCAAGTTAAAATTTTTGAATATATTTGCAGGACATTTTTGTTATCATATTACCTTACCCCATTTACCCCAATTTTATACCAATTCCGAAAGGCGCGAGTTTCATAAGTAATTTAAGTAAAATTCGAAGAATAGCCTGCTTTTCCATCACCGGGGCCATCCGCACTTCTCGGCCGGCAATTCTGGAGACTCTCCTCCCCAATTGGGTGCCTACCATTCTACCTTGAGGTAGAGAAATCCGCTATAAACGCGGCTCTGCTGCTAAAGGCGAATTGCTACTTGGGTGCTGGCCTTGGGCGAGGAAATTCTATAATGATCAATATTATAGAAAAAAATCCAGAAGGCGGGATACTATCAGACTGCATGTCCTTTGAGATCTCAAAATTTGAGTAACATACCGTGAGTAACCTTCCGTCCATATACAATATACATTCCCAAAGTACCGCAGATTGGACTAGTATCGTGACTGAAACTGGCTGGACGTCCGGGCCTGGACTAGCCAGCTCCAAGCGGTTCCTTCCGTGCCATCTTCTAATGCGGCCAAGTTATTGTTGGGGCGCACTAGAAACGATGTCTGGACCCTTACGATTACTGGACACCGCGCCCTAAATTACCATTTATGGAAGTAACCTCATGCCTCCACGGTAACATTTCTCCCGCATCACAAGACTTTCCCGCTCCACTCACCCTCACAGTTTACAGCCCTCATCTTCGCGCACTTTTCGATTTAGAAATTCGTTTATAACAAGAACAACTCGACAACCCTCCACAGTCAGTTTTCCCGAACTCATACAACACCCAAAAGTTCATAAGCAAGGTTCATCGCCATCTGCTCCAACATCCCTGACTCCCCCTAACCTATCCTAAACTTCTCTTTCTCCTTCGAGCCAAGCACCTCACCCAAAAATAGTAAAACATCTTTCGAGCTATTCGCGAAAAAAGACCCACAAACAATCGACAATGTACTGTAAAATAAGGTTAATAAGATGGGCTACTGCCAAACCAGCTGCGGCAGCCATCTGAATGAAATTGCTTTCCATAAATAACACTAGTTTACAAAAAAAAAATCATTACCCAAAAATAATTGATATCTACTGAATTCGTTTTCTGTCTCCCCTGTTATCACGGAATTATATGAAGCATATTTTTATCACGTCAAGTTTTTTAAATATACCCTCACCGCTCGGTTCACTCCCACAGTTTACAGCCCTCATCTTCGCGCACACTCCGCTTTAGAAATTCGTTTATAACAAGAACAACTCGACTGTGGAACAATCTTCCACAGTCAGCATTCCCGAACTCATACAACACCCAAGAGTTCAAACGCAAGGTCCACCGCCATCTCCTCCAACCCCCTCCGGACTCCCCCTAATCTATCCTATCTTTCTCTCTATCCTTCGAGCTAAGCTTACTACTAGACATTGCACCATGATGTGTACGACATGACGTGACGGACTGGCAGTACAAAGGTTGACACCTGAGCTTAGACTATCACAGAAAAAAAACACCAATATTTGAAGCAATTTTGTTCGTGGTGTCTAGTTTGCATTCGTTTGTCATTCGTTCAAGCCGTGTCTAAATAGCTGCTGAAGGTTTATCTTGTTTCAAAATGTCTTTAAAAGAGTACTTCCAATATTTCCAAATTTCGGTAAAGAGCCTTGGCAAAAAATGGGTTCCTGGCGTAGTGTGTGAAAATTGAAGAAGTATACTAACTAATTGGGTTTCAGGAACAAAATTATATTTGCAATTTGGCATCCCAATGTTATGGAGAGAACCGAAAGATCACACTACGGAGTGTTATTTCTGCCTCACAAAAACATTAGGTTTTAACAAGAAAAATAAGAAGCATATACAATACCCTGATGTTACGTCAGTCACAAAACCTGTGTTACATTCAGATAGAGTTCCTTTCCCGTCTTTGCTCAGTAGTTCAAGCAGGATAAATGAACAAGCGCAGATAGAGATCGAAATGGAAGAACTCCATATGGAAAAAGATACTTGGTATTCTTTTAAAGCCGTTGTTCAGGGGCCGTATTTGGTTTCTCGAGTCGATGAATCGAGTCGACAAAAAAAGCTTCTCGATTTTCTCTAAGTTTCATATTTGGCATTACGATCAAATTGACAAGTAAGCACTCCCGTACAAAACCATCAAATTGTGTGATATTACTTCAAGTGCAGCAAACCACGCATATTTAATTAAAATAGAAACTGTCAAAAGGTTATCGTATGCATAAATTGAGAGAACGCCTTTAATATTTCCTCATACACGACTATCGAAAGAGTTGCAATAAGGATAGACATTGTTGCCAGAATTAGGACATGGAGAGCTAGAATGCCAGATCATGACTTTATTTAGTTTTTGTAAACGACCTCCATACAAAAACTACCGAGGCAAATGCTGCTTGACTTTGGTGAACAAAGATAAACTGGCTTGCTACTATACTCTATAAGCATACGATCTGTGAATAAAACTAGACTTGAAAGCAGAAAAGGAAAGATCTCGTAATTGGAATGAAGTTGAACCACTGACATATAGATAGACTGCTAAATAAGCAAATTCCCATACAAAAAAGTGGCACCAAAAACTATCGTTGTCTCGATTCCCCGTTAAAATCCTATGAACTTTAATCGGTTTTAAAATAAAAAACAGTTCAGTGCATGTCAGCGATATAAACATAATTAGAAAAAACTAGACAGCTATAGAGTTTTTTCTTCTTTCTCTACTTTCGTTATTATTAAAAGTTCGTTAAACAGGGGGAAAGAACCCTCACCTATTTAAAAAAATACATTTATTTAACGAAAATACTGCTACTAAATAAAAAATAATGATGGAAAATAGTTTCTATCAATTATAACATACATCTTATTACTTATTTTCCTCTAAATTCAAAAAAAAATTGTTGTTTACATAGAAAAGGTCTTCTTCTTCTGGAGAAAAATGGTGCCATTGAAAGTTGTCAATTAGCAGTCCATATCTATATGTCAGTGAGTTGAACCCACGATCTTTGGAATGTTTTCTAGGACCCTTTACAGAGACCATTGGCGTCCTCTTAAGTACATTAAGTTGAAAAGTTCTCTTAGTCCACCATGAGAAAAGTTAAATCGTTATTCGGTGATATGTTGAGAGAGAGATTGTTCAATTCTACCGCAAGCATTAAAAATTGCTGGTCTCTGGTAAATTTGATCAAGAAGAATTTTATTTTTATCCGCAACCACTTTTTTAGCAGACATAAATCCATGTTCGATTTAATAGCTACTTCGATCTCTTCGAATTTTTCTTTACCCAACATTGCTTTACCACCCCGCAGTTGAACAAGCCGCTCAATAAATGGGTGGAATTTTCTTCAGAGCTCTCGAAGTAAACGGGCGTCACAAAAAGCTGGACAATAAAAAATCCATTGGATCTGACAATATAGGAATATACCTCCGATGGTTCTTAAAAAAATATGCCTCCCAATTTGCTAAACCCTGCTTATTATTAGCGGTGTTCCTTTTCTGCTATTTTTTACTCGTATTTACTTGGAAATACTCCTGCTCTCACAGAGAATTCATAGGTTTTACTCAAATCGACAAATTTTGCGTTCCTTTAATTTTTTACTGCGGAGTACTTTAAAGTAGAAAAGGAACACAGCTATTATTGTCAGCAAAGATCAGTGCTGGATTTAACTATGACGGGGCCCCAAGCAACCTCAGGTTGGGCCCTCATTCTAAAATTAACCCCCCCCCCCAAATATTTTAAAATAATAAATAACCAGTTAATTTTGCAAATTCAATATATTATTCAATTTACTTAAAATTTACTAACTAAATTACAACTTTTTCCTACTTTTCTCAGTCGCAAATTGATGAATGACATCATCAAAGTCAAGTTTTTGAACTCAGTGAAAAAAGGTTTGCCAGCAATGGAACGAATTGGTACCATTAAAATTTCCTGATGAGCAGTCCATTCTATATGTCAGTGTTTGGATCTGATACAGCCTTTACTCAGCCAGATTAGAGGATTAGAATCCGGAGAAGAGTTCCAAAAGATTTTCAAATGCTAAAATAGAGAGTTCGCCACCTTCTGGATGACTATGTCGTTCATTACATATAAGGAAATTTCCTATGGGTAGAGTGGTTGTACACTAATGTGTACCCTGATACCTGATGTCGATCTATATCAGGTTCAGGTGAAATTTGGGTTTCACTTAGTCCAAGAAGAGGAAGGAATATTGAAGGGAATGGCAAGCAACAGGGAAAAATTATCGTATGAAGTCCACGAATATTAGAAATATGAAAACAAAAATTTTTGTAACGGAGCCGCACTTGTGAAAGTTCAATCGTCTTGGAGTCAGCTGTCGGCACTAGTGTTGTTGTCGTAAGCTTTTATTGATTTGATAAAAACCCTTCGATAATAGCCGTGTTCCTTTTCTACTTTTAAGTACCTACTCGGGAGTAAAAAATTAAAAGAACGCAAAATTTGTCGATTTGAATAAAACCTATGAATTCTCTGTGAGAGCAGGAATAGTTCCAAGTAAATACGAGTAAAAAAGAGCAGAAAAGGAACACGGCTAATGTTTACATTTTTTATGTGAAAGACTAGCGCGCACAGAAGTAATGACCCTTTGTACTGTCGACGCTTCTATCATTAAAAATGAAAACTGCACACAAAATAAAAATTGCGCACACATGGATAAGAAATGCGCTTTCTGCCAAGATGTTTCCTTTAAGGGTAAGGCTTGATATTGGAGCTACAATGTCGAGTGATGTTCCTATTATGTTAAGCTGTTTACTTTAAAGGTGGTGTATTTATATACCCTGACTACCATCCCAGAGGTCTGTGGTTCAAATCCACTATTATCTATTTCTTCGACCTAGATAACTTCCCTTCATTCTTGTCTTCCCTCTTTACAGAAAATTCCCTGCCCTAACTCCTGCCTAAGCGTAATAAGAGAAGAAGCAAGCTCCTGTTCGGTCACCGAAGTTGGCTTGTCGGGGTAGTATTGAATAGGGAACTGGTAAAATAAAACCGCATGTTGGCATTGACAGTTCTTACACTCTTCTCTCTACTGTTTCTGACGAGAACTTGGTAGAGTAAAAACCAAAAAAGAAGAAAACGAGAAACTCTCGTTTCCCATGCGCAGTAGAATCCCCCCGCATGTCATTCCCGTCCCGTAGCCCAGTAGCAACAAATTTCGAAGGGGAAATTTAAAAATACATATAGTCCATGGAAATGGTACTTTAACATTGCAAAAATGAGAGTTTCTCGTTTTCTTCTTTTTTGGTTTTTACTCTACCAAGTTCTCGTCAGAAACAGTAGAGAGAAGAGTGTAAGAACTGTCAATGCCAACATGCGGTTTTATTTTACCAGTTCCCTATTCAATACTACCCCGACAAGCCAACTTCGGTGACCGAACAGGAGCTTGCTTCTTCTCTTATTACGCTTAGGCAGGAGTTAGGGCAGGGAATTTTCTGTAAAGAGGGAAGACAAGAATGAAGGGAAGTTATCTAGGTCGAAGAAATAGATAATAGTGGATTTGAACCACAGACCTCTGGGATGGTAGTCAGGGTATATAAATACACCACCTTTAAAGTAAACAGCTTAACATAATAGGAACATCACTCGACATTGTAGCTCCAATATCAAGCCTTACCCTTAAAGGAAACATCTTGGCAGAAAAATCTACGTATGAAAGGTGGTATTCTCGTTGGCGAGTGACGTCACTAGGAGGGACGCGGTAGAATGAAACTGTCGATACCGACGAACGTATCAAGGAAAATGTCACTTCAAACGACACCATGCGACAATTAGAACACGACATTTATCGATCTAGTCGCCAGGATTCTCATAGATTGACAATGAGAAATACTAATTTAAGGTAGAAGTGACATCCGTCATGTCACTCGACAATAAGAATAAAGCTGGAAGTATCCTTAATAATTGTTGCAGTAGTTAGGGCGTATCATGGTTAAACTCGCAGAGGCTTCTTAACATGATTGAACCTCATGTCAATGAGTTGCGGTCTTCTGATAATTCGGAATTATCTTCGCAACTTTACAAAATAATTGATAAAAACACCCAAAATGTTTGCTCTAACTTACAATACGTAATTTAAAAATCTCTGAAAGGTGAAAGTTGTGCACAGCTGATTATAATTGTTATCGACATGGAAGTTTTTCTTTTTGATGAAAAAATTAAATCTGAACATTCGCGTGATAAATAAAAACTTTTTACAGAACTCACAACAACGCAAAATACGTTCTCCATTCATTCTCACAGTCAACACAACATCGCCAAGTGCATTCTACACAAAAATTTATCAATCTGGAGCTACTTTTACATGAAAATTTATTATTTGCGAGACTGTTCACAATAAATCCACAAACAAAGCCGATTGCTTATCGAGTTGAAGGGCCCTAAAGGTCAGATTTGGTAAAGTGGCCTAAATTAAATAATTAAGTTGCCGCCACTAAGCCGAGTTAAGACATTTTCAATTTATCTCGAGCTGATAAATTACTCACTTATAAGTGTCCCCACTTCCCTGGCGGTGCAATCGGCTTGGTGCGCCGAATTTCGACTGTTAAATCCAAGGAGTCTGTAGATGGGATCTTTGAAGCTGGACACTTTTTTCATCGCCACAGGAGGAGACGTATGCTGAGGTCCTGGACCGTGGCCCTGTGTGCCAGCGATCGAGGTGCTGGCATGGTAAAGGGTCTCCTGCGCTTGCGCATAGGGATGCTTTTGTTGATCGTTCGAATTGAACCGCGTTTCTGTCATCTTAACCGATTTTTTTTATTGAGATTTAACGAAAAAATGTAATAAAATTAAAGAACAAATAATTTCTCTAAAAACAACTTGTACTAGTAAAAAACACTTCCGCGCACTTTCTTCACATTCTTTTTTTCAATCTTCAGCTATGGCTTTGTCTTCTGTTTTGTTATTCTCGTTGAAACGAAAGTCAACTTCACCACACTCTTGTTAAGGATCAGAACTGGTCGAATTCGAACTTGACGGATTAAGAGTCAGTGGCAACTGACGTGAAATCGCGCTAATTACGCGAGACCAAGTTTGGAGCGACTCCTTATCAGCTTGACTTCTATACCGAGATCATCGTGTTATCAGCGGAGTGTTTGGCCTATAATCAGCGCTGAATATTTCATCTCGTATGCCGTTAAGTTCTCATTCAAGATTTTGTTAAGATTTTGCTTCTTTTTTTTTTAAAAAAAATTGTGTAAAGGAAAAGGAATAAGATTTTTCTTGTTTACTTTTTCTGACGTACATGAATTTTGGTTTTTTTGAAAATAATTATAAAAATGGCGCAAGTCATTCTTTATTAACTGTTATTTTTTAAATTAGTCGTGCTCGTGCAATTTTTTTCTTTTAATCATTTTTAAAATTAACCAATCTTAAAAAATATTACTTTTTAATTTAAATTCGTTTTTCCTGTGTGGTCTATAACATTTCGGCAGATGAATCAATGCTTGTGTGGTATCTTTATCACAAAATCTCTTCGTTTTTATTATATGGACGTATACTGGTATATCATAATTATCTCTTTAGATGTGTTATATATTTACACGACCACTCATAATACAAAGGAAGATTCTTACAATGAGCAGAGGAACTGGAAAACCTTCCAAATTTCAAACAATACTGGACAAGCATTAGAAAATAAATCGGAAGTGCCATTGGCTGGATCAGTACTTGTATTTCAATAGAATTGTAAGTGCTGCTCTTGACAAGGCCTTTCACATGACATAAAACAAACTTGATTATAGCAATCACCGAAACCCACAGGTCTAGGTGATTTGTTATCAATCCCTGGCCAGACCGATTTTGACCTATGGTTGCCTGTATGGCTCAACATATCTCCCTTTTATATGGGAAAGCTGCGGATTATCGAAAGATAATACTTAAGGGCGTGCTTAAGGTTGTATCGAACACCCGAATCTGGTTTCACGATGTTTCACGCCAACAATGTTCTTAACGATAAGGCATTTGTTAATAGGATCGACAATTTCATAATCAAGTTAATTCGAGGACGTATTGCTAGAGCGACGGAGAGTGACAATCCTCTTATTCGGGGAGCGTTGCGTTCTGCAGAGGTATTTGCCTACCTGCATACAAAAAGATTTGTCCAAGATGGACCGGGGGTGCCCCTCTTTTACCACCTATATATCGTACCGAGACTGATAAACGATATTTAATTAATAACGAGGATGTGGAACTTCAGGATCTCCAGAGGTTCAGAATCTCGAGGAGAGGCAGACGAGACGAGACTCTATACTGGTGACTAGAGGATACATAGACCGCATTTATGTGCAGGGACCGAACCAGTACCGAACCGGTCCAAAGTACCAAAAAAGGTGCAAAAAAGCCCGAATTTTCGGTCCCGTGCTCGTTTATGCGGGTTTTTTTTACCTTTTTTGGTACTTTGGACCGGTTCTGCCACAGAGATTGCTTATTCGCCCTAAAAACTTCAGATGTAGACTAGTTTATCTTGTAGGTTAATGTTAATGAATAGCTTAGAGCTTAGATACGTATAGTTTAGATTTTACTCTAGTAATAGTCTCAGATTCAGGTAAGTGGTACTTACCCCAACTTGACCTCGTGGAAGCTCGTCGCGTGGACGGACCTCACTCGAGGCAGTGCCTCCTCTGTACTCCCCCAAAATAGTTATATAATTAGTTTATAAGTAAGTTGTGCAAGCTTTCACGAACTCGAGGAATTACGTCTGTGAAAGCCCGTCCCCTGGACCGTCCCAGCGGGAAATGGAGGGCTCCAATAGCGCTGTTTGAGCACTCCTTAAAAAGCTTACAGCGCTCCCGTTACGCTCCAGTTCCATATACTTTTTAACATTGCATGTCATTGCAAGGGAGCATACGTTTTTATGCTCCTTCAAAAGCGTTCTAGGAGCATTATAAAAAAGCTTTTTAATAAAGAATTTTCATGGACGCCTGTGGATATGTGATCCGGGTATCAAAAAGCTTTTATTTTGTTTATCTTTTGTAATTGCCTTTTACTTTCCAAGCGCGAGTGTGATTTTACCAAAGCAGGCCCCCAACTAAATTCTAACCACTTTTAAAGCTGCTTGTCTTTCGTATCGAACGAGGGCCGGTCCATTGAGTATGCCAATGCCACCCTTTATTGGTCATCAAGATAATCGCTCATTTTCTTCGTTCTATAAAATTTATGAAAGCTCCGCTAATGCTCGCTCGGGAGCATATTTAACAGCGCTCAAAGTAAGCTCCTCTGAACAGCGCTCCCAATTTTTCCCACTGGGGTGGTACAAATACTACAAAGTATGCTCTTACGGAGAGCTTTTATGGTGTGACGTCACTCCTAGCCGTTTTATGAAATTTCATTAGGAAATAAATGGTTTTTAATTTTTAACATAAAAACTACTGCACCAATTCGTGGTCATTTTTTCCTACACGATCTCGCGCGAACCAAAAAAGATATCGGCTTCGTTGGTGTGCGATCGAAGCGTAGGTATTAACCGAAATATGATCTGAAAAGATTTTCATAAAATTCGTTCGAGTCGTTTTTTTTGTTTAAGGGGTAATATCACCTTGTGAACAATAAATTTCACGAGATTTTCTGAGACGTATTCCGAACGATAGGAAAGAGATTGAGTTATGAGGTTTTGTGCGTATGAAAGTACTAGTCTTTAATTACAAACAGCATGGAAGAAAAAAATCTCGGAAGTTTGACATGGGTGTACCGCTATAGGTCACAATTTTTAATCTACAACAAAAAACCAAAAAGGTTCTTCTAGCCCAAAATCTAGCGAACGTCGTAGGATTTTTTCGAAAAATTTTAACTTTTTTTTTTGTTTTTTTCGAAAAAATCGGCCAAAAATTGCTTATAAAATCTATAAAAATCAAGATATCAAAAAAATATTTTAAGAAATGTTTTGGTTTTTTGTTCCAGATTAAAAATTGTGACCTGTAGCGGTACGGTCAAACGTTCCTCGCGTACGCCAGCGTTTTGTATCGTAAAATTAAAATAAAATATGCTCTTAGACTAGTACTTTCATATGCACCAAATCTCATATCTCTATCTCTTTCCTATCGTTCGTGGTACGTCTCAGAAAATCACATGAAATTTATTGTTCACAAGGTGATATTACCCCTTAAACGACGTAAGTGATTTTTGTTCCTGCACGATATCGCGTGAACCAAAAATGATATTGACTTGGACGGGTATTACCGAAGTTATAATCTAAAACGATTTTCATAAAAATCGGTCGAGCCGTTTTTTAGTTTGAACGAAGTTCGTGATTTTCGTACCTCCCCAATATCGCGCGAACCAAATATGATACCGACTTCGTTGAGGTTCCAATAGACGCGTATTACCGAAAACATGCAATTTCATAACATTCAATCAAGGTTTATTTTTGTTTAAATGAAAAGACTTCGACTAAGGATCAGCAGCACCTTAAATTGATTAGTTTTTCTAATATCTAATAAACTCGTTGCAGTAAAACTCGTTCCAAATGAAGTTACTTTTTCTGGATTCGGGAGATCGATAGCTTCCCAACAAGACATCACTTATCAAAATCCGAGCACTATTTAGAAATCGTGCAAAAATTACGTTACCCAAACGCCACAAACACGACGAATTTTTCACACCATAGATCAGCACTTTTTAGACAGTTAATTGTTTTCCGTGTCTTACAGTTTCTGGAAATTGAAGCTCATTCCGGAATTTCCAGTAGTTACCAAAAAATTTGGCCTTTTCGGTAAAGTCTGACAAGCCCTTTACATTGAGTAGTTTTGCTAATATCTCCTGAGGCCGTTCAAATTTCCAAATTAAGTCATTTGCTTCTCAGTTTATTAGCGGCGCTTCAACACGCTCAGGAAGAATTTACCAATGCGTCCTAGTGTAACGAATTAACTAACGAACTTTGCTAACGTTCAGGAAAAACAAATTCTCTAGAAAAATCATGTGGATTTACCACTATTATCGTTATTTGAACTAGCTTCCCTCAGGTTTACTTTGGCACCAGTTCTGGTACTAGTAAATTTCCCACTAGTACTAGAACTATTACTATTTTAGAAGTAATCAGTTTATTAATATTATTAATTATCTTACAAAATTTTTGCTATTGGGTATAGGAGTTATGTTACTTTGAAAAACCAGGTGTAAAATATCCATTCATAATATTCAACATTTATCCTACTGGGAAGTTGATCGTGTGGACCGAAAGGGTCAAACCCACAACCTAACTAGTTTATCTTAGAGAAAATCATGAGCTATACAATAATCCTTTGCAAACAACTTCAGGCAGTCGACTGTGACTTGATAAAAGGATTTAGTTACATCCTATTAGACATAACGTCGACGACGAGTTCAAAACTGTTTTTGAAGGAGCTTCTTACAATACGAAATGGAGGTTTCCTACAAATGCCTCTGAAAGCAAAACGACAAGTGATTCTCATGAATGGTTCAGACTTCGATATTTAAAGCTACTACAAAATCGACTGTTTTAGCCCATTTGTGGATCATGTAATAAACCATCGACTACTCGTTTTCCAATCATGTCACCAACAAATGCAGCAATTTATTGTCAAAACAGAGTTTAAAATCTGGTATAGCGTACACACCGGCCCAACGAATGCCAAGGAACGGCATTCGGCGTTGGCTACCGCACGTTCGTAGGATGTTTCCACACTTCGGATTGCAAGAGAACACCAACGAACCTTCGTTGGCCTTAACTAAGCGGTCCAGTCAGAACCAACGAATGGGAATGAATCCAGTATTGGGACAAGCCTTTAGGTCAAACCTAAATGAAAAGTAGCAGAAGTGAAGTAGACTTACTTCCACTGAAGTAGATGTAACTTCCATTTTGGTCACTCCTATACATTCATATGTAATGGCAGGCGCGGATTCAAGAGGGCGGGGTCACGGGGGTCATGACCACCCCCGCCCCCCCCAAGGCGCTCGCTGCTTAAAAAACAAAATTGACCCAACTAAAAAAACGAAAACAAAAAATAACCAAACGACCAAAACCGTCCCAACTTTTTTGCAAATTAAAAAAACGACCTTAAAAAATGACCTTCAAGGTCAACAGCAGCGGCAGCACTTTTAATTTTACTAGCAATCGCTGCTGCTTTTGTTGTCATGTGACTAGGGTTGCCAGGTATTCGAATTTAGCCTCACATATCCGTCTTTTTACGGTCGTGGCGGCCAAATATATGCATGTCCGGCCTGTCCGGCTTATGCGCGGATTTTAAGCGATTGTTTCTCTGGTCATGTAAGGATACGTACAGTACGCAGCGTAGCTGTTGAAAAACTGTAAAAACTAGTTACTTGTTTGTATTTATGTACATATGTTAGAATTTAGCTATTTTGAGTTAGCATCGTTTTTTAAAAATGTCATAGAAAAAGATTTTGTTTTTATCAATATAATTTTGCACTGAGATATCCCTACATATGAAGATATGAAAAACTTTTAGCTGCGGATTTTTTGGTGATTTTCCACAGTAGCGTAGGTAGATGATAGCTGAAAGCTTTTCTTTGTTTTGCACACTAAGATTTAAGCAGACCGTAACTTGCAACGCTGCATGCCGGACTGATAAAAAGTAGTCTCGGAGTGCGGCAAGTGGCCTGGTCATTTTGTGCCAATTGATTCATTTTGGAAATTATTCTTTTCGGGTCGTAACTTGATGATCTGCACTTTTTCTCCCCAGCACCCCCACCACGATTCTGGTAGCTGACTCTTGCTTCTGTTATATATAAGCCTTATGTAAACTATCAATTACAAAAAAATCAAGCGACCTAAAATGAGCATCCAAAAGGCAACTCTGCCTCCCGGACTATAATGAAATGACCAGTTTTCCGTCCAAGGAGAATAGATGATTGTTTATTTTATTTCATGAAGAATATTTAGTTTATTTTGACATAAGATTTATTAATAAACGATTGAAAATACCTAACCGACTCTATTTCTATTTAAAATGAGTAGTCCGGCTTTTAGGGCAAAATGTCCGGCTATACGCTGTGTCCGGCCTTTTATTTTTGGACCTTGTAACTCTACATGTGACCACCATTAGCCAATAGGAACTGTCTGCTGCACCTGCTGCTGCTGGTTCTGAATGGGCCTATACTCTTTCTATGTTTTGATTTGCATACTCTGAAGTTAGCTGCATGCACAAGAAAGGGTGCGTCTTCATCAAAAACACATTAGGGCACGTTTTCGTAGGGCACGTTTGTTTTTAATCCACCAGAAAATTCGGTTAGTTGTGTTCGTTTTGTTAATTTTGTTTTTTTAGGGAGTAGAAAATTTTTTCCTCCACTTTTAATTCCGTGACCCCAGCCCCCCCCCCAAAACAAAATTCTAGATCCGCGCCTGTGCAATGGTACCTAACTTCACTTCGCATTTAGGTTTGGCCATTTCTCTCCTCATATTCGAAGAGTTTTATTCGTGTAATTGCTGGATGTTCCACAGAAGGTCTCTGGACCGGTAAATGGGGTCAAGACACTTTGATCTTCCTGCCCATTTCAATCAAATCCTCCATGCCACGGTATCAAGTTCACGGCAACTCTGTTAATGTAAGCAAGAGGGTTTAAAAAATCGACTACGTATTTTTTGGAGAAAAGGTGGTTTTAGTTGAAATTCAGTGAAAAAAAACCAAAGTTTTGACTTTGACGACTCATTGCTCTGGAAGTTGATAGGGTAGAATCTTAATTTTGACAGTTTTAGATAGGTGGGAGTATTCTGCGTACACTGATACTTTATTCATGAAAATAAGTCATAGGGTTACAAAAATACAGGGTGATATGTAAAACTCTAAAAAAAACTTCAAAACGCCCTATCTCGAAAACGGGCAAAGATAGCCCCCCCTTTTCGTGTTTTTTGTCGATCATTTTTTGTCTACTATCTAACATTAACCGCTTGGAAAGCCAGGAAGGGACACCCTGTATATGACGTGCCTCTGTCATTCCCCAGCCCACATTTTTGGAATATCACAACGTCGGGGAAATTTTCATTAGGGAAACTTAAATATCGTTTACGTTTACTCATGCATGTTTTGAAGATTTTTTCCTTCACCTCTTAAGCTACGGTTTCCAAGAAATAGCGCCAACGTAAATACGCGACGGAATTGCGCCGGCGTATTTGCGTTATCATTGACGTAACGCAAGTTCGTTGCGTGTGGCTTCCAAAAAAATATATTTCAGTTAGGAACAGTCAATTGTCTAGGGGAGTAATCAGAAGGAGTTGGGAAAAGGATTTTTCTTGTTACAAGAGGAGGTTGCAGATGAAGAAGATATTTTGTTGTTGAGCTTGATAAGAAGAAATCCTGTAGATGTAATGTTTAAGAAAAATAGGGAAGAAGAGGCATTGAAATATTACTTATGCAAAATCTAATATGGGAAAACTTATAAATGAATCATGAATTTCCATTTCCTGATCCAGCGACTATCCCAAGCACACGGATTACATTGCATTATGTTTTAATTGGAGATGAATCATTTGGCTTAAGGGAGACTATGATGAAAACATATCCTCCAAGTCAGTCGATATTACAAAAGCTAGATACAATTATCGACAATCACGGGCTAGAAAGCTCACTATTTCAGTTTCTTTCATACCCCGATTTCTGTAGCACCCGAAATAGTCGACAAATTAATTGTAGCAGCCTGCATCCTACACCAATTTTAAAATTCCATTTCCCGGTGAAAAAATATTTAATAAAACACAATTATCTTTCTTCTTCTTCTTCTTTAACGGCTCTACAACCGGGATCCGGTCCTGGCCTCTCGCAACTGTTCTCTCCACCGGTCCCGATTCTGAGCCGATGTCATCCAGTTTGGCATCCCTATGCTCTGAGCGTCCTGGTCTACGCCATCCTTCCAGCGGAGGTTGGGTCTCCCTCGCTGTCGCACCCCATAAGTCTTACCGCAGAGAACTTTCCGAGCAGGCTCATCTTCACTCATACGAGCTAGATGTCCTGCCCACCGGAGCCTACCGAGCTTTATTTTCTTCACAACATCTATGTCGCGATAGCGCTCGTAGATCTCGTCATTGTAGAGTCTCCGGAATCGTCCTTCCTCACATACGGGGCCAACAATCCTCCGAAGTATTTTCCTCTCGAACACCGCCAAGAGGTTAGAGTGCTTTTTGCTAAGCACCCACGTTTCGGATGCATATGTGAGGACCGGCAAGACCATCGTCTTATATAGTAAAAGTTTAGACGTTATGGTTAGATGCTTGGATTTGAAGAGCCTTGACAGGCTATAGTAGGCCTTGTTGGCTTTTAGCAGTCGTGCGCGTATTTCAGGTTCCATGCTATTGTCGGCTGCTACTATTGACCCAAGGTAGGTAAATGATTTTACCACATCAAACTCGTGTTCCTCTACCTTGATTGTGGGACCAATGTTAGGTGTTCTTGCAGACGAGGCCACCATGTACTTTGTTTTGCTTTCGTTGATGTGCAGTCCCAGATTTCCTGCCGCGCGCTCAATCTGGATGAAAGCTTCTTGTACAGCTGTTGATGTTCTTCCAATGATGTCAATGTCGTCTGCATAAGCCAGTAATTGGGTGGACTTGTGAAGGATTGTGCCCCTTGATGTCACGCCCGAATCTCGGATCACTTTCTCCAACGCCAGGTTGAAAAGGAGGCAGGCCAGACCGTCCCCTTGTCGGAGTCCATTATAGATGTTGATTGGTCTGGACAGTGTTCCGGATACCTTTACTTGGCTTGTCACATTGGTCATGGTCAACCTACATAGTCTTGTCAGCTTATTGGGAATGCCGAATTCTATCATGGCTTTGTAGAGTTCTACTCTGGCTATGCTATCATAGGCGGCTTTAAAGTCTATGAAGAGGTGTTGGATTGAGTTTTGAAACTCTAGACATTTTTCCATAGCCTGCCTCAAAGTGAAAATCTGATCGGTTGTTGATTTGCCTGGGCTGAAGCCACACTGGTATTGGCCTACGATATTTCTAGCGTATGGGGCCATCCTGTTTTGTAGGATGGCGGAGAATATCTTATACGCGGTACTCAACAACGTTATACCACGATAATTGCTGCACGTTGTGATATCTCCTTTTTTATGTACCGGGCAGAGGATGCCTTTTCTCCAGTCTTCTGGCATCGCTTCCTGCTCCCATACTTGCACAATTAATTCATGAATCGCTTGGTGTAATGTAGGCCCTCCATATTTAACCAGCTCCGCAGGGATGCCGTCTGCACCCGAGGCCTTGTTGTTTTTGAGCCGGGTGATGGCACTGCTAACTTCTGCTAAGCTTGGTGGTGACAGCGTAGCATTATCGTCAGATATTGGTGGAGCCTCCAAATCCTCAGTTAGCTCGCCATTTAGCAATTCATGAAAGTGCTCTTCCCATCGCTCCAAGATGCCTTGAGGATCGGTGATCAGATTCCCTTCTTTGTCCTTGCAGTATGTGCAACGAGGTGTGAATTGCGTCATACCGCGTACTCTTCGGTAGAACTCCCGCGCCTGGTGCGGCCGTCGCTCTCTGTACTGTTCTAGTTCACAAACGAGATTTTTCTCCCAGGCTTCCTTTTTTCGTTTGTGAATTCTCTTTTCTTCTTTTCTGAGCTCTTTATATTTCTCTTCGCGTGCTCGTGTTCTCTGAGACTGCTGCATTGCTCGATACGCAGCATTCTTACGTTCAGTTGCCAGCTTGCATTCATTATCGAACCAGTCGTTCCGATCTCTACGACTTCTGCCTAAGATGGAATCAGCAGTACTAATGACAGTATTTTTAAGGCGGGTCCAGCTCTCGTCGACGCCCGGCATCTCATCCCCAGGACTTGCTCTTCTGAGCGCGAGTTCTAACGCCTGACCGTAGCTGTTTCTGGCCATTTCGTTGCGTAGTGCAGCTGTGTTGATTCGAGCCTGATCAGCGGATACAAAGCTTTTCAGCGTTGTAATGCGCTCTCGGAGCACCATACCAACAAGATAGTGATCTGAGTCGAAGTTGGCACCTCGGTACGTTCGTACCGTCATCAGACCCGAAAGGTGGCGGCGGTCTATCAACACATGGTCTATTTGATTGCGAGTCGCCCCATCAGGAGATATCCAGGTGGCTTTATGGATATCTTTACGCGCAAATCTGGTACTTGCAACGACCAAGTTCTTACTTGCTGCCATCTCTATAACTCGCTGCCCATTGTCATTAGTGTTCTCATGCAAGCTGTGGGTGCCGACATATTGCCTGTATACGGGCTCCCGGCCTACTTTAGCGTTCAGGTCTCCCAATATGATTTTTACATCATATCTGGGGCAGGCATTAAGTTCCCGTTCAACTACTTCGAAGAATTCTTCTTTTTCATCGTCCGGGGACTCTTCTGTAGGTGCGTGAACGTTTATGAGGCTGATGTTCTTAAATTTGCCTCGCACACGAAGGGTACATAGCCTTTCGTTTATTGCTTTAAAGCCGATAATGGTAGGCTTCATCCTTTTGCTGACCATAAAACCTACCCCGAGCACATGGTGTTTCGTATGACAGCTGTAATATACGTCATAATCAGGTTTTTGCAAAACACCATTCCCTGTCCATCGCATCTCCTGAATGGCGGTAATGTCAGCTTTATATGTTGACAGGGTATCGGCCAGATGTTGTACAGCTCGAGTTCTGTACAGAGTTCGTACGTTCCATGAGAAAATTCTTAAATCATTTTGCCTTTTTCGTTGCCGTGGTCGTCGTCGTTTTTTCCAGTATCCGAGGCATGTTGCTCGTTCCGTAATGTTTGTTTTTTACGGGTGAGGTTATTAGCCTCACGCCAACCTTACTTGGAAGGGACTAGCCCGATCATGTTAGCCTATCCTCTCTCATAGGATAGTTACCAGTGGCCACCGCTAGGAGGTTATGATCGCACTTCCATCAGTCCGGAATAGTTACGGCACGTGCATGTTATGCTACATGTTATTCCCCCTATTCCGCTGATGACTGACCACCACTGACAATTATCTTTACCCAAAATAAATCTGAATGGACTAAAGGAACCCCAGCACAAACAAACATGCTGCCAAAAGAAACCGTGAACTACTTTACATTATAAATATATTCAAAAAATTAGATTTACCTTTTTTATTCATTTGTTTCTCAATATCCTGCCAAATATTCCTTTTATTGACAAGTTTTTATAACACTTATATTTAAAATTATAAAGAGGAGGATTCAACTTAATTAAATCTATTAATTCATCGTCCTTCTAGTAAAATATACTCGATTTGCCATGTTTATCACTGAAGAAAACAAAAACGTCTAATTTGCGTCGATGGATTATGCCGACGCAATTACGTCGGAATCAAAATTTTTTAATTCCAGCGGAATTGCGTCCGCAAATGCGAGCGCAAGTCTGCCGCGAAATATTTTGGAAACCATGTACACATATTCCCTGTGTCTGATTACAACGTAAGTATGCCAGCGTAATTCCGTCGCGTTTTTACGTCAGCGCACTGCCTTGGAAACCGTAGCTTTAAGGCTGGAGTACAATGATTCCGCTCCGTACCGTTTCGTATAAATGTCAAAAGTCGGATTGTAGAATTTTCATTGGAAGTGTTCGTGGAAACGGAAGGGTGACTACAATGGACGGTTCGGAATGGTGCGGAATGGAAAAGATGGGCAAATTCCATCTTTTTACGAAAAGGTCGGAAGACATAACCTCATTTCGTGGTCGGTAATTTAAAACATAAATGGGAACGACGAAAAATTAATTGAATTAGTAAAAGAATATCCGGAAATTTTTGATAAAAAAAATTAATTCTATTTGAACACAACATTTTATTATTTGTGCACTCATTTCTTTTCAACTTGATAGTTGTCAAAAACAGAATGAAAAGGTTATATTGTAGCCAGTTATCCAACTCCACGGGACGGTACGCTTACGGTGCGGTTCGGAACGGAATCATTGTACTCCAGCCTTTAGGTTACTGTTTTCGTTAAGCTTTTCACGCATTTTTGCGGTATTTAAGACCAATCAGATCAGGAGCGCGTTCAAAAACCTTACTATGGTAAACCATGAGATAAGCTTTGGTTATGCTGCATCACTTCACTTAACCACGAAAGTTTATGTTTACCCATGGAGGTTTTTGAACGCACCGTGGTTAACTTCAGGTTAAAGAAGAAGAAAAAAAATAAAAACTAAATTTTCCATAAAATAGTCCCCGCTAATTGCTTCAATTATTTCATTCATTATTTATTTGCAATAATCCCACAAGTCCCACTTTAATTTGTTCATGTGTTTAACATTAAAACAACTGTCAGAGAGTTGTTTTTATGCTCCTTCTTCTTAACTATCGCTAACCATGCTCCCGAGTAGGGTTAAAATTTAACTACACCATGGTTAACCAGGGGAGTTTTTGGACGCCAAAAAGTTATGCTCGTGGTTATGTTGTAGTTAACCACGGAGTTTTTGAACGTCAAAAGTTTACCCTAGTTAACCATGGTTAACCAGAGTCAGGTTTTTGTACGCACTCCAGATCAGATGCTCGAACTTGCTCAGGATGAGTGAAAGGCTGTTGGGCTAGATCAGTGGAAATAAGATTTTGCTAACGTTTTGGTCGGTATGACTGATATCTGTTGTGAAATCTTAGGAATTTTGCAGGATCAGCAATTAACCCCCCTACAACTGCCACGTTCTTTGTGATAAGTGATATGAAGCAGATCTAGCTCAATAAAATATTTCAGTTTCAAAGTATACTTCGAGGTGAAATAGCCTGTAGTGAAAATATAAAAGATAAAATGCATTTACGCCCAAACAGAGATATGTACATTCACACACAGGCATACATAGAAAGAACCCGCCTTACTACTGCTTATGAGGTAACAGCTTTGTCGTCTGCTTCTGTGCCCGATATTATAAAAGGCGTGTTTCTTTTTCCTGGTGTAGCTACACCAGTGTACTCTAGAGTAGATGAAAAATGAAACGCATTTTTTTATTTCAGTGTAGTTTATAACCTCAGATTAATAATCAATTGCATATAAATGGGAGTTTCCATATTTTTTTTAACACCATTTCCTTGGATATATTTAATTTATTTAAACTTCTTCTATTCGTTTAGAACAATTTCGGTTTTATCAATCACTTCAAAAAACACGCTTAAATGATTGATATAACCGAAAAGGTGAATAGCAAAACCTTAAAATTTTGAAAGCGCCATCTTTTGGAGAAAAAAGTCGAACTACTCTAATCATCTACTCCAATATAAGAGCTGGGGTAGTTGGAACTACTCCAAAGTACACCGGTGTAGCTACACCAGGAAAAAGAAACACGCCTAAAGATAGCTGCGCCGTGTGTCTTTCGCTTTAGATTTTCACCGACACAGGTTTCTTTGGTGTATACCTCCGTTTGAAATAGTGAAAGAATTTTTCTATAGCTGCTGCCTGCATCTAGGTCCGAACACATCAGCTCCGGCTTCTCCTGATGCATCTTAGGATCTAAAGATCACAGTTGCGATCATATTTGGAAGTTATATTCCTGCTTTTGAAGATCCTCAATTAGGACCTTTAATAGGTAACCGCAGTTGTAAAAAATCGACAGAGGGTTTGATATTCTAGTGAAGAGCTGTCATATCTGAGGACTTGCCATCATGTTGCACATATGTATCTCCCTATTTCGACATATTAATAAATAACTACTAACCCAATAATGAATTGCTATTTTCAGATCTGTTTCAATAACGAAAAAATCCCATGTCCAAGATTCAATACAGCATTATTTCATAACCTTCTCCTCTATCACTTTAACAATTGGAGGGCCTTACCTAAAAAGCAATAATTTCCCAATTCATCTCAAGCATAAAAGCGGAGAAATAATCGATTAATTTCAAAGTTGGTCAAAGTTACGATTTTCATACCTGTGACGAAGTTAACAGGTATATTGAACCTATCTTTGTAACAAGAATCTAAGAAGGTGAATTTTTCATGATGAATTGAGCCCAATCAGGCTTGAAAAGAACTCCGACCTTGAACAGTCTCTAAAATAGCAACACTTTCTCTGTAATTCAACACCATGACAGGGAATTTTTTTTTCTATTATTGATAGATTATTATCAACCATACAATTATTTTTCTGGTGAGTTTTTTTTTGTTTTGTTGTAAATAATCAAGGTTTTGTGTGTTAAATGATTTTTTAATTATTGCAGTTTTATATGAAAAGAGAACAGCACAAAATTAATGAAAGGATTGAATTTATGAATAAAGGATTTCTGTGACCTCTGTCTGGCTTTTGAATAAATTATGTCCAATTAGCGCCGTTTTATATAATTATGGTCTACTGAAGTCTAACCTGATTACAACCGTTCCTGGATTTATTTCATGGCTCAATTAAAACAAAATACATTTACTTCAGACAGATATAAAATGAGGCGATGTCTTAGAAGTTTATCATCACTTCTCGAATTGCATCCGATTTGTTTATTTTTTTTGTGACCTTAACAGAATTTTTAACAGCTATAATTAAAACCTTTCTGAACTTAGTAATATATCGAGACAAAAATCGCTTGTAATTAATATTATTTAAATTATATTCCCGTGGTATTCAAAACGTCTGCGGATGTTACCATTATCGTCCTCATTATCAAAATTTTTATATAAAAAAACCATTTATAGGGTCAAGATGTCAGCGTTCTGAATTTTCGTTAGCAACGCCAGTTTCCTTAGTATAATACATATATTCTTTTAATCTTTCATATTTTGCAATGTATATTTTGTTTAAATTAAAGATTAGACAGAAATATAATTACGCATAAGAAAAAATACTTTATCAACAAATTAACTAGTTTGATATTTAGATTTTTTTAATTACGCATAAAATTTTCATAGAATAAAAAATTTTGAGGCAAACGATTTCAATTTAAATAAAATTACTTTTTTCTATTTAATTCGTATTAAATTCAAGATACTGTAATCATATTATTTCCAAGTGCTACAAATATAATCAATATGTCTGGCAAATATTCACCTGTAGCAAAATTCTTGGGGCAAATGATAGCAGCGAATTCCCTAAGTTGATGATAGCAAAAGAACTCAATTAAGAACAACTGCAATGATGATAATGTAACTGAGAATTTCGAGCAGAGCATATTAAAATTCTTTCTAGCCATTTTTGTTTTGGTAATAATTATTATCAAAACATTTCTAAATTTCTCATTTTTATATTGGTATTTATTCTTCTATATTTAGAACACATTTGTTTGTTAAGATAATAAACCAACGATTCTTTCAAAACAATCTCTCCATTGCGGTAACAGCACCTCCAAACTCTTGCGGTAACAGCACCAATACCATAATTAAAAGTACCCGTTTCGAACATAAAAGATTAAAAGAATTCTTCTAAGAACATGAATGCTAAGAAGTAGAGTAGCTAATGTGATAAAAGGGCAATGGGGGGCAATGAAAAGTAATAAACGACAAAAAACTAAACGAATACTATCTACATGTATAAATATATGGAGGATGCTACTCGAGAGCCTAATAGTACCCGTATTCTAAAAGCAGTCACAACGCAATCACAAGTGTTCGATGAGTCTCAACTTTAGGCAATTTTGCACAATTTAGGCAATCCACAAACCAGTGCTTAGAATACCAAAACAGCTGATAGTCACAAGAATCAAACTATCAAGGCCGTAAACATCACCGAGGGGATACCTGTAACCGAGAGTCAAGGATTACCTTTACCCACAATCGGTGGTATGATAAATTGCCTGTAAAGCCGGCTCTACACGATGCGTTAAACGTTTGATTTGAATGTTGTCTTCCAACGTTGGAGTGATACCCATCACAGCCAGAAGGTGTCCAAATAGGAACCTCGGACGCTTGACATTGGACACTCGTAGTTGGAGCATCTGCCACACGATGCGTGCTACCATCAAGCGCCCAACGATGGAAGGTGTTCATAGCATCGTGTAGAGCCGGCTTAAGACATGAGAATTTATAGGTTTGGCAATTCTTTGCAAATATTTTCGAAAATAATGGGATTTTATGTCGCAACTTCTCCCCAAGTTTTTGCTTATGGATATATCTCGCTCCTACTTCTATTTGAATGTAATACGCTGGCTGCACCTGCCGAACTGCGCAAGTTCGAGCAAATTAGTCTACTGAGCTTCACTTTTTGCCGAATTCCCATACATTTTCACATTTTGAAGTCAGGAAAAATAAAGTCTGATTTCGCCCAACCGAACATGAAATCCAGCTTGAAAGTAAAAGCTCGCTCAAAAGAGAGTAATCAACTGGAATAGTGTAATGCCATGAAGTGAGAAATGCAAAAGCTCCCGCATTTCTCACTTCTAGCTAAAAATCAACAACAATTTCAAGCACTGAACTTGGCTTTAGCCGGTGAAGCCACTTATGCGGATTGAATTGAACTTGATTAAACTGAGGCCGGTGAAGCCGCGGTGTAAAGCTCATTGGGGGGTGCTACACACGAGACTAATTCGGACGAGTGAAACCGCTTTTATGGGAGAGAAACGAAGTGAAGAAAGGGGAAAATAGGATATTTCCCCTTTCTTCACTTCGTTTCTCTCCCATAAAATCGGTTTCACCCGTCCGTCTTAGTCTCGCGTGTAGCACCACCCATTCACAGTGAAAAGCTCACTCAAATATTGTTAAAGCTTTTTGACATGGAAAATAAGAGCTTTCATAGCCATCTCCTCTCATCTTAAACCACGACATTGTTGTTGTAATTTAACAAAAACGCTCCCAGATTACTCATTGGAAATATCTCCGGTTTCGAGATTATACACATGACGAACGCGGTGTAAAGCTGGTGACATATCCAAGCGTAAATGCGTTGCATTCGTTGACAGATAATATAGAAGTGTGTGTGTATCGAAATGCGACTTGACGGAATATTCCGTGAATGTTCCGCATGCTACGCAAATGTCGATCTACTTTCAACTTTTTTGCATTGCCGCATTCGACATAGCACACTCAAGCATACACAACAAAGACATGCGACTCGTACTTAGATTTTTGGGCTATCTGTGAAAGCCGGGACGGAACGCAACCATGCAATTATGTGTCAGCGGAAAATCGCGCCATATCATGGAGCCGCTGAATGCAATGCATGTACGCTTGTATATATCATCAGCTTAAGGTTACCAAGTTACCCTCAATCTTGGATTTTATGCCGGGTGACCTAGGTCGATGTTTATGTAAAAACTTACAATTTAGGGTTACCTTTCTTGGTATATACGACCATCAATGACAAGCACTAGTCTCAAAGGTTTGTGTCTTACGACTGGTCACAATTTAGAATAGGGGGTAAGACACTCGGGTAAAAACTGCACATTTATTTTTTTTCTCTCTTCTCAGATGTATAAACAATGGCCACATTCGAAGTTATTCAAGGTCAAAGTTTTCAAAAATCACTTTTCGGCCAAAAAAAATCCTTGAATAATTCGGAAAGATCAGGTTTACGAAAAAATTACAGGAGGGCTTTTTTGTAGGCAATAACGTCTCGTATTGACTGCTCACAAAATTTTCTCGAAAAAACCAGTTTTTGAGTGATTTTTTTGCCAAAAAGTGATATCTCCGGCGGCCATTTTTTTTTTGTAATTCCGAAATTGTTTTCTTAAAAGGTCGAAGCTGTGGACAAATTTTCAGCCATTTTGGAATTTTGTCTCCTTTTGCGCGTTTGTTTTGCTAATTTCCCCGGACTATAGGTAAGTAAGAAAATTTTATAAGAGGATTAATGAAATTAGGAAAGGATATCAAGTAGAGACGACATGCTGTAGAAATAAAATGGAGGATAGTGGAAAAAAATTAAACAATGTACGTTGGAAGGTACAGGCGGCAACCTCCCAAGCACCTTGAACGCAGCCCCGGATTTCCGCCTAGGCCTACAAGGCCCCGGCCTAGGGGCCCAGCCAGCCTAGGGGCCCCACCCACCCAGCTACCCCGACCACCTCTGACGGCAGGCGGAAATATGACTATAGAAAAAATAGCACAAAAAATACAATAATTAGCGACTTGTTGCCCAATCTTGCAACACCCAACACTGCACCGGACCAGGGGTCTGTTCAAGATTTCTGCTATAGCCGAGTTCGAACCTTTTCTGGACTTAAGGCCCATTCAGATCCAGCAGCAGCAGACGCAGCAAGCTTAGTTTTTCGAGCAATCGCTGCTGCTTTTGTTGTCATGTGACCACCATTAGCCAATAGGAACTGTTTGCTGCCGCTGCTGTTGCTGGATCTGAATAGGCCTTTACACATAAAACGCCACGGTAACAAAGGCAGTGGCACAACATCATATCTTTCGTCAAAAATATGCGATGAAATGATCAATATCATGGCAGAAAAGGTCATAAACACGATCGTGACTGAGATAAAACATGCCAAATATTTCTCCATCTCTGTTGACTCTATTCCTGATATCTCCCACATAGATCAACTTTCGGATGTCGAACAATTTTTGAGATTCATTCCAAATTGTGGCCATAATGCCGGGTTTTCACTAGTAGAATTAGTGGTAGAGTATACTGGTCGAGTACTAACTATCCTGTGAATTCACCTAATGAAAACCCGGTTATAGTAGAGTAGAGCGGGATAGCACCGTGGTAAAGTTACTCTACCGCTTAAAAGTAGGCCAGTTACTCTACCACTAATTCTACTAGTGAAAACCCGGCATAAAGCAGAATACCTGGCTAAAATCGTCCTAGAGACATTGAAAAACCATGACTTGGATATCGCCAATTGCCGGGGAAGTCTTATGACAACGCCAGCAATATGTCGGGTGTGTACTCCGGCGAGAATAAAACAAGTGAATCCTCTGGAAGCTTGCGTTCCGGTCATTTTCAGCGCTAAAGAGGGTAAAGAATTACTTAAGATCTACTATAGAAGAGAACCGGAGCGCGTTCAAAAACCTTACTATGGTTAACCATGGTTAACTATGGTAAACTTTTGTCGTTCAAAAACTCCGTGGTTAACTACAACATAGGTGGTTAGCGATAGTTAAGAAGAAGAAGAATAAAAACAACTCTCTGACAGTTGTTTTAATGTTAAAAACATGAACAAATTAAAGTGGGATTATTGCAAATAAATAATAAATGAAATAATTGAAGCAATTAGCGGGGACTATTTTATGGAAAATTTTGTTTTTATTTTTTTTCTTCTTCTTTAACCCGTAGTTAACCACGGTGCGTTCAAAAACCTCCATGGCTAAACATAAACTTTCGTGGTTAAGTGAAGTGATGCAGCATAACCACAGCTTACCTCGTGGTTTACCATAGTAAGGTTTTTGAACGCGCTCCAGGCTGAATTCACTCTCTATAATGTACATAGAGTCAGAAATAATGCAGTCTATTGACTATGATAGCGTCATCCGTTCTTTTGCATAGAAGAAAGTTCGCCGTATGATTCTATAAAGTTTATATCATTTTTGATTTTCATTTATAATAATTAGAGTCTGTTAAAATATTATTATATTTTCTGTACCTGCACTAGTGCATTTTATTTGATAAATTTCCAAAATGGCTTCAAGATGAGGGGCCCAAATGTCAAGTGCCTAGGGGCCCCGGGTCTTTAAGACCAGGCCTGTTTGAAAGAGGACACAATTGGCGCTAAAAGGGTATCGCTTTTAACCGGAATCATGAAAAACCTTTTGTAAAGAAGGACTGTAAAAAAGTTCTTGGTGGCTTCCCGATAGATGGCGTCAATTGCAAATAAACTGCGGACCACTGATCGCACCGACACCACTAAATGATCGTTTGAAACGCGACATTTCGAATGTTAGTTTAAAATTGGTCCAGTGGCTGGAATATTGTTTTTAATTTGAAAATGAAGAGAAATATGAAGAGTGACTCATGAACTTAGACTTTCACATAAAAAATACTTCTATGACCATCACCTCAACTTGAAAAACTGTGGCCGAATTATCTAAAACCTTAGAAATGTAGCATTATGAAATCAAGTGGTAAAGTGTTAGGAAAATTTATAGGAAACGTAAAAAATTTCAAAACATACAGGATTCGAAACGTTGGATATGCTACTAAGATCTGTATTCCTGTACCTGTATTCCGGCTGGCAGCAAACATCTCTGGTCATTGGTAACGTCAACCATCAAGAAGAATTTTACTGCATCCACTACTTCTTCCTTTATCTACAAGGGGAAGGTGATAACAGACAGCAAACCCAAGGCCGGCTTACTATCCAAACCTTGTCTCTATGATCAAGGACCAACTCAATCAACAGAGATATTGAGCTCACCTTCCAATGAGGCCTTGACAATCGAGTCTAATTAATGCATCCAAAACGAAGTACTATCGTATTTCCAATGAAACCTGAACCATATCCCCATCTATGTCAGTGGATGGTGTGGAACTACTGGCAGACCCAACTTTTTACACGAATCCTACATTCGGCCTCACCTCGAATACAACTCCTTCATTTGTGGCGGGGTTTCGAAAAACACCATATCGTGGTTAGATAAAGTGCACAACAGTTCCCTCAAACTTACCGGTGACAAGACCATTTGCTCCACCATCGACACTCTGAGTCACCGCAGGGATGTATACCTGACAAAATTTTATAGCTTCTATCATAGCGATAGCTCCAACGAAATAAACACTCTCCTGCCTACACGCCAATCCAGCTCTTCTTGTCGTACACGATACTAACAAGGAATTCATTCATAAATAGCACAACTACTGTGGAACAATCTTTTCCAGTCAGTATTTCCGAACTCTTACAACATCTATGAGTTCAATCTCAGAGTTCATCGCTATCTCCTTCAATATGCTTCCTGACTGCTCATAACCTGTTCTATCCTTCGAACTCAACTTACAACTAAACATTAGAAAGGGCGGTTCCTGAGCTTAGATCTGCCACATAAAAAAACATAGCACTCAAAGAACTCTTGGAAGATCGTTTTCTTCCATTTATACGAAATATTTATTATTGTGTAAAATTGTACACGCTGATAAACATATTTTATTGTTCTTAATAATTTTAATATACAAATTGATATGAAATATCACAAGACGAATTTGTTCCAATTTTCAATATCTGAAATAGTATAAACAATCGAAATTTATATCTGTGACCTCTTTAATTTATATGGTCCAGTTTAAAAATAACATAGAAGATAAAGAATGAAATCTTTTTCGCTAAAAATTAAAAACCAAATAACTAACACATGGATTGCATACTAACCCTTTCCCATAATTTTTGCTTATAAATGAATTTAAATATAAATACCTAATTTGTTTAAATTAAAGAACGTTTAAAAAATTGTATTTGTTTAATCATTTCGAAATAACTGACAATAAAAACATTTGTAATTTCCGCTAAACTGCCATACCATTTTAGTCATAAAAAAATCAGCTGATTCCGAAATTTTATGACATATATCAATTGTCAACAAATGTCAAAATTGAAATTTTCTCCGCCATTTCTAATGTTTACGGCCTCAAAATGCTACAGAGTAGGGAGATTTTATGTAAATTTTAAAAGTATTTCTGAATAAAATTACAAAAATAATCGTGAGTGAAGTGTTAAGAAATGGGTTTAGACTTTGATGCCATCGAATACTGTAAAAAACTGAAGATTCAACAATCAAACCCGCCATTTACCTGTCCTGTTGAAAAATGTGGGAAGTCGTATAAATCTGTCTGCGGACTACAATATCATTTAGTTAATTACGATCACGACAATCCACAACCAATTACACCTTTAATAACACCAAACCGAAAGAGGGGACGATCAAGAATTGTGTCTGCTCCCCAAACTCCAGCTGAATCTAAAAACACCCCGAAGGAGGCAGTCACCTATAGCGAAGCAGACAGTCTTGTCCAATTTGATATTGATGGGAAAAGTATTAAAGTTTCAGCAGTTGATGATTTACCAATTATTTCTGATGAAGAATATCAAAGGTTGCTTGATCGAGGAGATTTTGGACCAACTCCTGACATTCCCCCGGAGCCGCACCTAAAACTTCCGGAAGCGTCCTACAAGGAGATTGAAAATTATAATATTTGTGATGCGCCTTCTAGACCTAATGCTTACATAAGGTTTATTGAGAAATCTGCGGAGGAATTAGATGGCGAAGTTGAGTATGACGTGGATGAGGAGGATACAACATGGCTGGCTACTATAAATGAACAGAGGGAGGAGCAGGGCTTAAACCACGTCAGTATCGATACTCTTGAGCTACTCATGGATAGATTGGAAAAGGAATCATATTTCCAGGTTTGATTTGAAATATATTTTGGTATTCCATTACTAATTATTTCTGAAATGAAACTAGGCCGCTGCAAATGGACAAAATGGCGTTGAAGTGGACGATGATGCGGTTTGCTGCATTTGCATGGATGGAGAGTGTCAGAATACGAACGTTATTCTATTCTGCGACATGTGCAATTTAGCTGTTCATCAAGACTGTTATGGAGTATGACGCAAATTTGCTGCTAATAAATTCCATTTACTAAAATGCATTTTTAGGTACCATACATCCCCGAGGGACAGTGGTTATGTCGTCGATGTTTACAGTCACCTAGTACACCAGTACACTGCGTACTTTGTCCAAATACAGGTGGTGCCTTTAAACAAACAGACAGAGGGCTTTGGGCGCATGTAGTATGTGCTTTATGGATTCCAGAAGTTCGCTTTGCAAATACTGTTTTCTTAGAGCCAATTGGTAACCATTAGCATTTCCACTGTGAAATTTACTAAAAACGCCTATCTATTTTCTAGATTCCATTGAAATGATACCGCCAGCCCGTTGGCGGCTTACATGTTACGTTTGTAAAGAAAAGGGAATAGGTGCTTGCATTCAATGCCAGAGAAACAATTGCTATGCGGCGTTTCATGTCACTTGCGCACAACAGGCTGGACTTTATATGCGAATGGACACTGTTAAGGAGAGTAACAGCGAAACAATGCCAGTAACAGTACAAAAATTTGCATTTTGCCATGCACATACACCGCCAGATGCAAAAAATGATTCGGAAAATAGTTCTGCTTATGAAGATACACGCCATAAAATGAAGGAGGCACGAAAACTTTTAGCTAAAAAACGTTCAAGTGTTCCAGTTATATTAATACCAACAATTCCGCCAGAAAGAGTTCAGGAAATTTCTAGTTTAGTTACAATACAAAAGAAGGCAATATTTATACAGAGGCTAATTGCTTACTGGACATTAAAGCGGCAATATAGGAATGGAGTGCCATTATTGAGGAGATTGCAGAGCCAGGGACAGAATCATAGTGGTTTCACCCGAAATGGTATTGAAGGTTTGCTTTCTTTCTGTTTGATGCTAACACATTTTTTCTCATGGATATTAAGGTTTTGTACATGCAATTTTTATTTACTAATATTTAGAAGATATATTTTTTTCATTTTATTTTAATTAAAACTTTCGCTACCACGGGCAATTAAAGTCAAACAAGCAATGCGCTAATTCTTTAATTGCTTAATACAAACTCAATTATTACCTGTAAAGAAAAGTATTTCAGAGAAAATTTCGAACGCTTTAGATCACATGATGTGAAATGTACAATTATGGTTTAGAAATCGGTTTAGCAAAAATGGTCACTGGCTAAACCCTTGGTATCGGAAGAGTTGATTAGCTTTGGTATAGATTTTATGGTTGTATTTACCCATTAACTCTTTTAAATAACATTGTGTCAAAATGAATACTTGTTAAATGGTTGTTATATCAATTAAGAGAATATGGTGGAACTAGCAGAAGTTATCACTCCAATTCTGTGGTGTTTTCTTCATTAACCTTGCTAATATCTTCAAAAGTAAATGCCGTAGCATAAAAATTGCTTGGACACTATTCATAGGAAATTGTCCAAGCTTTCCAATTTTGGAAAAAAATATAGGTTAACTACGTATTTTTTGGAGAAAAAGGTAGTTGAAGTTGACATTTTTGTTAAAAAAAACAACATTTTGACTTTGATGACTCATAACCTTTAAAGTTGAACCTTTACTTTTACAGTTTTAGATATGTGGGAGTATTCTGCGTACACTGATATCGTATTCATGAAAATAGGTCATAGGGTTACAAAAATACAGGCTGATATGCTAAACTCTAAAAAAACTTCCCATCTCCCTAGCGGTTAAACCGTTATCACCGATGACTTTAAGCAGGAGGCTACAGTATGTGTGTACCTATATTTATTTCGTTATTCATTTCTTCACGTTCTTCGTTCGTTCATTCTAATGCACCATTCGTTTTGGTTAATCCTTAGAGGACCAAATATTCTTATGATTTTCGTTTTGTTTGGTCAATGTCCAAGCCTAAGACCCGTAGCATAGAACTGTACGGATTAATGTGTTATATATTCTCACTTTGCATTGTTTTGAGATTTCTTGGCTCTTTAGAATCGGATTATCATGAAATAGGTTTTATTTGCGGCTACGATGCTTCTATGAATGTCTTCCGTTCTCTTATTTCCTGCGGTAAGCATTGTCCCTAAATGTACATATAAAGTTGTCTACAATTTTCAATTTATTATCAAGGCTGATACTTCGTCCTAGTCGTTGTTCTCTTTGTGATACAATCATATAAAGCGGGCTCGGCTGTGCTTCGTTGGCTCCCTAATTCCACATATCTTGGCCCGTTAGTGGATCCACAAACTTAGGGCAGAGTGGCGGCGGTCTGGGTCTGGTTGCTGTCCCGGTAGGTGGGTAATTGCGACTCCATCCTCTTCTGGGGTCCCTGCTACCCTGGATGATGGGAATGTTCCCCCTAGATTATATGGGACCTGGTGCTGCTAATTTTCAGGCGGGTCCGAAACTTTGTTCAGAACGGCGACTGTCTAGGTCTACTTCTTGGCTTCGCGGGCTCCCCGCCGCCGTCCGGCCTTTGGTCTGCAGGGAAGGAGTTTACAAAAGCAGGGCTCGGGTGTGCTCCGTGGGACTCCCCAATTCCTGCCCTCCCTGCTTTGGCCCTCTCCAGCTTAATTGGTCTACAAAAGTCCCATGAGTATGGTAGGAAGGGGAAGGTCCATCCTGACAGAGCCTCCATATCAGAATAAGGCCTGGGTGCGCCCGGTGCTCAGAGGAGATCGGTAAATGATAGTGCAAATCCTATCCACTGCCTTACAGCTCTCGGCAATCTTTAATCTTTTGACTTTACATCTTGGCTTGGTCGGCCCGGTCATATTAGCCCATCCCTTTCAGGACAGCTGCCAGTGGCCACCAGGTTATGATCGCACTCCCATCATTCCGAGATAGTTACGGCATGCGCGTATTTAAATACACTACATGTTGCTCCCCTATCTCGCGTTATTACTCTGTTATTTACTCTGAGATTGACCTTTGCTCAGCTCTCTACAATTCTTGAAAAGGTTTCCCTTACGTTTTGGCTTTGCGTCCAATTAGAACTATGTCATCTGCGAAGGCTGGTATCTGAATGTTTCTTGTGAAGATGCAATTTGCTCCATTTAAGTCGGCCTTTCTCATTAATGCCTCCAAATCAAGTATTGGTGAAATCGCATCTCCTTGTCGCAGACCTGATTCTTGAGGGAAGTCGATTGAATTACCACCTCGTATTCGCATTTGTGTCCTACACTCTTCTGTCATGATTTTACATAGTTCTATTAACTTTGTTCTTCCATAGCTGTCTTTTATAAAGCAGGTCATAAGCATTTCTGTAGTCTGCAAAAAGAAGATGAATATCAATGCTTCTTCCCAGCATTTTTCAAAAAATTGGGTTATTATGAAAGTCTGGTCCGTTGTCGATCTGTTCGTTATAAGCCCTGCTTGGTCTTCCATATATGGTTCCAATCTTCCATATATGGTTTCAGTCTCCTTAACAAAAACTGTGAAACTACTTTGTAAACTGTATTCAACAACGCGATTGGTTTGTAGTTTTTGAAGTTCATCAATTCACCTTTTTTGTGAACTGGGACTTCGAAGACATTTGGCATCTTTCTGCCTCTCCACAGTTTGCAACTTAGACTAACATGGCATAACTTCTATCCGCTATTTTTTTAAATTTATGAGAGTATGCCATCTGCACCTATAGCCTTATGATTTTTGAGTTTCACTATGGCATTTGCAACTTCTTATATTGTAGGTTCTAGCGCATTGTTTTCTGGGTCATCTGTACTTGGGTTGCCTGCTTCTTCCTGTGTTGGGATTATGTTCTCTTTGAAGAACTCTCTGATTTATTTCTCCCTCACCTCGAATATGTCATCAACATAGCTAGTAGTATAGTACCATTCTCTCTTTTTACCATGGTGCAGTTGGGTTTGTATCCTTTCTTTGTCATGTTTACTTTGTAGAAACTCCTCTTTATTACTTTGTTTAATTGCACTTATTCTATTTCTTCCTTAATAACTTTTTCATGTTCCTTCGGGCTGCTATGTATTTTTCGTAATTTCGTCTGGCTTACCTGGTTTTTTATTCCAATGCTTCTCTTACATTGATCATTAAACCAATGCCTCTTTCTTTCGTTATTTTATGATATAAGTTGTTGTTTGCTTCTGTAATTGTTTCTTTTATCGAGTTCCAGATCAGGATCAGACCAGTTTCCATACACTGTTATTTCCTCTAACATTTTTGTTAATAATCCTCTGAGTCCAAATATTACAAATAATTTCCTGAAGATAAACTCTAGAACTAAAAGGCAGCTTGCAATGCAAGGACTCGTTAAAATACAGTTACAATCCCCTATAATTTTAACTTAAGGTAGTTCTTTTATGTTAAGAGTAATTTGATCACTTAAATCTTGCTTTTAATCGCATTCCATCCACGTTATTCTCTTACTGCTTCTCAATCGTATTAACTAATTTAAAAACTTATTTCCATCCATTAAAACCTGCCAACATCAACTAATCTCGACTTACAATTTTAGGTTCTCCAAACACATCTGAATTATATCAACAACTAAAATATTGGCAATGCCTACGGCAAGATCTTGAAAGAGCACGTCTACTTTGTGAGCTTGTACGAAAGCGGGAGAAACTTAAAGTTGCTTATATAAAAACGTGTGAACAAGTTATAATGCTCCAACTGAATCCACTTGAAACTGCAATGACAAAGCTCCTAGAGATGCTTGAAGCAAAAGATACAACCGAGATATTTTTAGAGCCTGTAGACACTGAAGAAGTCCCAGATTACATGGATATTGTTAAACAACCCATGGATTTAGGAACGATAAGACAAAAACTTAAATCAGGCCAGTATCGAACTCTCGATCAAATGGAATCCGATTTCGATTTAATGATCAAAAATTGCTTAGCATATAATAATAAGGATACAATTTTCTATCGCGCTGGTATTAGAATGCGCGATCAGGGAAATCAGTTATTTAAGATCACTAGAAAAGAATTAGAAAAGGAAGGAATCGTAGAAATTCCAAAGTCAGATGATTGCATTGCACAAGAAGTTGATCAAGAACTAAAAGATTTGCTTCAACGAACTCCCGATGACGCTCTCTTACAGAAAATGTTAATTTTAGCCGATAAAGCGCAAGTTTTAAAGAATCCAACTCAGCGGTCAAGAAGAGTCAAGCAGATAAGGCTAGAAATTAGTAAAATGAGGAAAGCTATAACAAAATCAAAGAACGCGGTAAGTAATTTTATAAATTTTATTTCTGTTGCCGTAGACTGTTATGTTTTAAAAATTTTGTAGAAAATAATTTCCGACAGCTCTCAATCAGACGGAGAAAGCAAAGTAGAACCGCCTGCACAAACTCCTCCCTGCAGTCCCATAAAAAGTGCCTGTAGCAGTGCATCACCATCTGGAGTGAACAGAAGGTAATTGCCGAAATATGTTTATTAATATTTTTTATTATTGAAAAATTCTGGTTTAATAGGACAGCCGTTCTGTTTACAAGAAAAGCACAAGCCGCTTTAAAAAAGCCAGAAATCTTATTGAAAGAAGAATCTTCATGTGACACTGCAACATTAGAAAAAATAAAATCACCTAAACGGAATCCAAAAAACAAGCGACTTTCGGGCCGTCGCAGCATTGAGAATGATCCTCAATCTGAGAACCCTCTCAGCCCTGCCACGAGCCCTAAAAAATCCCCAAACAAGGAACAGTATGAATTAATTCCTGATAGCTTTCGTTTCTATCGAGCAAATACGAACAAAGAGATTTCAGAAACCGATGAAAGCGAATTAAGCGATATTTCAGACAGTCCTTGCAGCAGTTGTACCGGAGGATTTGGTGTCAGTGGATCTGGCTCTGAATTTTATACAAGTTCTGAAGAAGGTGCTAGCGGTAGTGAATCAGAAATGGTGTCTAACAGCGAGGAGCAAGACAATCAAAAGAAGAAAATTCAACCCGCACAAAACATTCCAACGCCACCGCCAGTCGAAGAGAAACCAGAAAAGCCACCACTTGAGCCTCTTCAACTAGTTTGGGCCAAATGTCGAGGTTATCCATGGTATCCAGCCCTTATTATTGATCCGAAAACTCCAAAGGGATTTGTTTACAATGGGGTTCCATTGCCAGCCCCACCTCAAGATGTGCTCAATTTACTTAAAAATTATACTGAAGAAGTATTTCTTGTTTTATTTTTTGATGCTAAACGCACATGGCAATGGCTACCATCAATAAAGCTAGAAATATTGGGCATTGACAAGGAGTTGGATCAGGCTAAATTGGTTGAATCTCGAAAGCCAACTGAACGAAAAGCTGTAAAGAAAGCGTATCAAGATGCTCTGCATTATCAGAGTCAAGTTTCTGATTTAGAAGGACAAGGTCCAGGCGCTATTATGTAAGTTTAAGTTTTTAATTTACTTTTGTTTAAAATTTATTTTTAAATTATATATTATTCGATAAGGCAGTTTTTTTGTTAATGTAAGCTTTGAAAGAAAATATACATGTCATCTTAAGATGTAAAAGCGAATATTGTTTTTTATCTATTAGACTTGGAAAGTCAGTTTATTAAATCAAACGTCTGTTTTTTTCATTATCAATGTGGGTTTTCGGGGGCCATTTTGAACATTGGAAAATGTTTAAATAGACTTTTTTCTACTTGTAGTACAAGTTTTGAAGAAAATTTTAAGCTCTCGAACGTTGCTCTAAAAAATTCACGGACCAAGAGAAGCGTTTTTATAAGACCTCTTTTTTTTACAAAGAGTGTAATTTCAAGGTAAATGTTCAATATAACAAATATCTAAATTTACTCCCAAAGGTATTCGGAAAAAATGTTTTATCTCTAAGCATTAGGAGATATATTTTTAAATCAAAAGGGACAACGCTTAAATTTCGCAAAAAATTCTTGTATTGCAACAAAGAGGTTTGGTCAGGTGTTATCTTAAGCGATAAATCAAAATTTAACATGTTTGGAACTGATTGCTTCAATAAAGTATGGAGACAAAAAAATGCTGACTTGCTTAGATAAAATGTTTTTTCCGAATATTTTAGAGAGTGACTGTAAGCTACGTTAAACAAAAGTTATTAACAAATTAAAAAAACCTGATTTTTAACGGTTTTTCTAATTTTCTCTGTTTTGTTCCCTAACCTATAACTCAATATTCATCAATGGAAAGATATTTGGAATTCCTACAACTTTGTAATTTGATTTTTTTCGATCCGAGCTCAAGTTTTTATCTTATTCGCCAAAAAGCGTTTTTTACTCTTTCGAGAATTTTTTAGGTTATGTTCGCCATTTCAAATTCAAAAACGCTATCTTTTTTAGATTTTTTTTCCTTATCATCATATTTTTTTGTTTCCTGTTGGCAATTATTAGATACATTTGTATAGATTTATTGGACTACATGGCTATTTCAATCTTTTTTGAAATACGTTTAGTCAAAATCAATCCCTATGCCTTCAGCCTAGGAGCTTATGAAAGAGCATTTGCTTCTACTATCTCGATTCTCGGCCGTGTTGAATTCAATTCAGATTTAAACCGGTCTGACTGCAAGTTGTGTCTAAGTTAGAATGGACTACAGTAAAATTAACTTCGAGCCGAAAGCGGTTTCTTAACCAAGCTATAGAAGTATATGTGGAATAAATTTTATTGTATTATATCCCGAAACCTGTTCTTAATAGTAGTAAATGCCAAGCCATGGCTTTTTGTAGGAGACGTGGTCCTGTTATTTATAACTATACTCTTTTTAATGAGGGTATCGCTCGTGTTAATTTTGTTAAAGATCTCGGGGTTAGATTTGATTGTAAGCTGGACTTTTCCCCTCACATCAACTATATTTCTTCCAAGGGCAGTCTAGTCCTGGGTTTTATAAAAAGGTGGTCCAAAGAATTTAACAACACATTGATCACTAAACACCTATACATTTCTCTTGACAGGCCATTATTTGAATATGCGTCCCAGGTTTGGTCTCCTTACTACTCTTTGCACGTTGGTAGAATTGAATCGGTTCAACGGAAGTTCACCCCGATTCGCGCTGAGTCATCTTCCTTGGGATGACCCATTAGTATTCCATCATACGAATACCGGCTTAAGTTACTTAACTTAAGCATTCTCTAGAAGCGTTGTGAGGTGGCCGATGTTGTATTCGTTCATCAGCTCCTTAATGGAAGAATTGACTCAGGTTTTCTAAGTCGTCGTGTGTCGTTTAGAGAGATAGCAGGTAAATTCTGAGAGGGCCACCTCTCTTACACATCAACTCCTCAAACACCAATTACGGCAGATTTGAAGCCGTAAATCGTATGTTCATTAATGTGAATAAAAAGATTAATGTTTTTAGCATGAGCAGTAGTAAAGATGACCTTAAAAGGAATCTTTCTAATCTCACGTGACTGGTTATGTGTCTCGCTCTTTGTTGCACGCTTCTTTGTGTGTTATTTTTTATTTTTATCGTTATATGTTTTGTTTTTAGTTGAGCCTCATCTCAGCACTTGCTTGTGCTGAGTTGATAAAATTTTCTTGGACCAGCTGAGAAGTGCGCCTTCTGCGTTAGAAGGGTTTATTCTATTTTTTTTTTATTATTATAACGTAATATAATAAATTGTTTAATAAAATAAATTGATTTAACTAAAAGTCCTGCTTTGAAAAGCTTAAATAGCCTGGACATCGCTTCCCTCTTACTCGAAGCTTCGAGACTTCTTAGAACGCTCGAAGCTTTTCCACCCCACAATATCTCAAGAACCGATCAAAGTGTTCCTTATGCAAAGGAAGCGACCATACCTAGCGAAACTGTCTCACATTTTTTTTATGTGGAAGACTAGAGCTCAGGGAAAGCCCTTTGTACTGTCGACAATCTATTTTCTTCATATAGAGTGCAATGTCACATTCAAAAGAATAAACACAGAAGGACGAGGTAAATTCGTCTTACCAAATCCTTATGCCTGAACTGCTTGACCTATAGCCATATGACATGGAACTGTCCAAGTAAAAATAAGTGCAACGTGTGAAGACAACGACACAACACCCATCTTCACCTGCAGCATCCCCGACAAAGAATAAGTCCAAACCTTTGAAAACCCAAACAGACACAGCAGTTCGTCTGCGATATCCAGCTTAACATCCGAAAAAATAAAAAAGTTTTATTGGTCATAGTCTTGGTAAAGGCGTCGCCGTCAAAGGGTGCATTGTTCAAATGTACGGACTTAGGAATACTCTCACCGCCAATGCCAACTCAACTGTTAACTTCAGTATCCAGTCACATTCCTTAAACACCTCACGGCTGCAGATCCAAGCGATCATCCTAAACACTCTGCCTGGCCGCCCAGGTAACATTGGCATAGTCTTTGGTGCCGAGATATACGTCAGCTTAGTACAAAAAGGTTTAGTAAATAGTATATCCGGCTGCACAAAAAACATCGTTTTGTTAGATACTTTTTGGAGAATGCAAATCCGATCAATCCAATTGTACTTTAAATCCTAAATCTATGCCTACCACTATTGTAAGTGTATGCTCCCAAGTTGAGGGCAACCGTGACTTATTGCGATGGTTTTGAGATATTCCCATCGGCTGAAGCTGCATTGTGTAAGAAATTATACGGGGAAACCACGAATGCCTTGTAGAATATTTGGAGGAAGGCCACATGGGTAAGGTCGCAAAGTCGCAAATTTTTAAACCCAACGATAGCATGTTTTATTTGCCCCCCAATGCGGTACAGAAAACCGATATAATCTAACAACGAAGACCAGGAGAGTGTTCGATGCTAGCGCAAGGTCGTCGAATGGATACTTGTTGAATGACCGTCTACTCGCTGGACCTGCATTGCAGCGTAGTATTTCCTTCCTTCTTTTTGAATGGTGACAACAAAAGTTCATTTTTGCAGTTGATATTGCTCGGTTATACCGGCAAATCCAAGTGAACCATTTGGCTTGGCAATTCCACCAACTCTCCCGAAGAATATCGCCTGCGAACTGTCACTTTTGGTGTATCGAGCGCACCATTCCTTGCTACCCGGTCGCTCCATCAAGGATGAAGGACATGACTTTCCTCTCGGAGCAAAGATTCTATTGCGGGATTTCTATGTTAATGACGTCTTTTGAAAAAGAACCACCTTGCCAGAAGTATTGGGGGCATGTTCTGCAGATTAATTTTCTGGGGGGGGCTGGCTAACCTCTTTTAATGCTCTTCACACGGAGTTACTTGGGGGAGTCTGGAAAACAATATTTTATTTACTGCGAGCAGTTAATTCTAATAATATATGTACATAAAAGTGTACTAATATAGTATCTAACAAAAAAACTTATTAGGTGTGCTGATTAAAGACTTCTGACTACAAAGACGTGTTGCGGTCGATCCGTTCGTTGATGTTATTGAACTGATTTTTTCTTAGATGGCAAGCAATAACTTGTAGCTGCTACCAGATTCTGTTATTTGCCGATTGACATTATCTTCCAGAGTTGCGTTCGGCTGTTGCTGTTGGTTGAATGGTGCGGTGTGCGGACTTCCATTATCCTTGCCAGCCCGGTTGCGATCTCCAACACCAGGTTTTTCATCACAAAATTCATTGTAAGACAATATTGCCTCTATTAAAATCCCATAAAAATTACGATTTACAACATACACCAAAATACGGTCTCTACAGTTTCTTTGTAGCATTTAAAAAAACGAATCAATTCAATATCGGAAGTATATTTATTTACAATATCTTATAGTTACCTATGATAAAGGTTTCTTATACTTACATACTTTCAAAATGACTATTAAGAAAAATTAAGTGTTCATGTCTGATGTACTTCTAATGAAATAAAAATAATTTTCAAGTAAAGCCTTTTGAATAGGCTCAGTCCTTAATTACCGTAATCTTACATTTTATCTTCTTATGTGTTCAAAGTATTTTCTCAAAGTTTGCCTCTACTTCTAATTTCCTATAGTAACCATAACAATATTCTACTTATGTCGTAATAATCTTAAATAAATTCTTGCAATCTTAACATGTTTATGTACAAATATTCGGAAATTCATAATATAATTATTACCAAAAAATTTTGAGAAAGTCAGTTTCTTTCAAAATAAATTAAACAATGTTTTATTTATTCAATTTAATTTAAAAAATAAATACTAACCGTGTTATGCCTTCAATTCTAACTACACCTAGTCGTTATCTTATTGATTCCTTAATTGTATTTACAAAATGATCTTAAAACTAATAAATCAGGAGTTAAAATCCTGAATGGCCAGTTGGTCACTTCATATAGTATGTAGAAGGCGCCCTTCCTGATGTGTACGTACTCATTGGAATCCCCTGTGGGCCTGGAATTGGATTTGATATCGAAGTTGCAGTTCCATAAAGATGATCACCACCAGATGGTTCGTAATCCACGTCGTAGTAAATACCCGATTGATTCTAATAATAATTTTTGGAATTAATTCAAAATAGTTTATAATCGATATAGACTTACCGCTATGCTACCGTTGCTGCGACTCTTTGGACGTGGTACTTGGAAATTTCTTCCCAAAAGATCAGTTCTATCCTCCTCTTCGCTGGAGCTTGAATTCTCTAAAGTTCTCATACCATTTGAACGAGCGCTTATTCCTAGTCTACTGAATTGTGCAATTATTTTTATTTGCAGTTATGTTACATATTTTTTTAAACTTACCGTGGCAGAGGTACTGGAGGCATTTGACTTTGCGCATGTATAGGAAGTGTACCAGCCAAAGACATTCCTCCTAAAAGAACACATTTTTATTAATGTGTTCGTTTAAAAATAATTCTTACCTATCGTTCCCATATTCATTGCTTGTAAGTTAGGGTATCCAAACATTGCTGATGAGGGTCTAGTTGGCGCGACAGGTTCAGCCTAAAAGTTTTATTGTTAGATTATTTAACATGAGTTATAAGTAATTACGTTCAAGCTTACCGCATAATGATTAGCTTGTGCCATAACATCTGCAATTTGGGCCCATCTCATTCTGTCTTCTAAAGTTACTTGATATGGAGATTGGCCCATTCCTGCACCCTTCACTGGGCCCGTTGTCATATAGCCAAAAACTGGTGATCCAATTGCGTTTTTCTGCTCTCTATGCCATCGTCTTGACCACATAATTAAGCAAATCAATGTTAGGACAATAATAATTACAGCTGCTACTGAAGCTCCAATTGCTACACCCAAAACTTCTCCATCGATTTCACACTGAGATCCATAGTAGCTACCATCACATGTGCATACTTGAGCTCCATCATCGTCATAGCTGCATGATCCTCGATTATTGCAATGCGATTCTGGACAAGAAAGACATTCTCTGCCTGCTCTTTGCGGTTGATCAGACCATGGATCTCGGAATCCTCTTTCACACTCGCATCGAAAACTTCCCCATGTATTGGAACAGATGGCATTTATGTGACAATCGTTTAATTCCTTCGATTGGCATTCATCGAGATCTTGAAGATTTGATATAGATCCCGGTGGAGATTCCACATATAAAACAGAATTCCCTATGTTGTTATTACGTCGGTGGATAACGCCAAGAAGATGTTTCTGTACGTCGTTCCTTAAGTTTGGTCGGATTGTTTCAACATTTTCTTCGAGCTAAAAGTTTATAAAAGTATGGAGAATAATGAAAATAAAATTGTAACTTTCTACTATCTTTAAAACAACAGAAAAAAAACTCATAAAAGGTCAAAACTAAACTTTCACTAAACGTAAGTTAAAAAATAATTAATGATCATAAGTTATAAATGCTTCTCCAGCAGTCTTTCATCAGCATTAAAATCCATAACATACCTTTAATGTTAGATTAACAAAAACACCAGCATTTCCTTGACTAGCATCACCATGGTAAATGTTGTTTACTTTAGCTTCCATAAATTCATCAGAAAATGGTGTCATCGACATTGCAGAATCAATCTGTAAAAACATAAAATCGCAGCAGTTATAAATCGCTCTTTTCATTGATTGAAAAAATACAACTTACAGCTCGGACAGATTCATAGCTCAATTGGCCAAAGGGTTCGCTATTTCTATCTAGTAAAAGCTTATCCCACACGATACGTCGCTCGTAAATTTTATCAACTCTTAAACTCATAAAGAATGAAACGACTCTACGGCATGGTTCACGATGTTTCCGACGAGAGTAGCCTGAAATGAAAAGTCATAAAATTCACCTGTACTCATCCTAATTACCGGTCCTCACCTGGGCGACAGTGGCAACTTGATACTCCATTCTCAGTCTTGCATCTTTCATTCTGTGCCTGATCGCAAGTAGAATCATCACCAACAATGCAGGTGTCAATCCTTACCGGTGGCTGAGTTGTCCGGGGCCTGTAATGTGGACGTTGCGTTGGAATCTGTGTGGGTTGGTTATGTGGTTTATGGGCCTTTGTTGGACGTGGGATCTCTTCGGATTCTGGTACTGCATATCCAGTTCCAATCACAGAAGGTGTAGACAATTGACTAGAATGAATGGTTTGTGATGTTGTGCTGGAGGCTACGGGAGCGTCTGTTGGTTCACCAAACAGGTTTATATAAGTTCGTTTCCCATCAATGGACACAAAGCCTTCGTCACCTGATGGCGATATAATTATATCTCCATTATCTGATCCACCGTACGATCCGTAGGGTTTGATGCTGATGGTCTGCTGGGATCCACTGACTGATCCAGGACCTTGGATGGCGGAGAGAGTTACGTCAAAAATTTCACCATATCCAGGAGGAAGATGTCGGGTTGGTTGGACTTGGGGTCGCTGAGTCCTTTGCGGTGGTCGGGGATGACCTCCTGGCTTAAATTCAGGATCATCTAACACGATTCCTGGTCGAGGGTGATAAGGAAGGGTTGTTGTAGAGGTAGATTCAGTTATATCATCAGTTTTTAAGCTGGTGGAAGGGTCTATTGTTTCAGTTGTTGATGGTAACAATACATCTGTTTCACTACTACTAGTACTTGATGAAGATTCGATCGAGGATGTTGTAGAGGATAAGTCTAACGTTGGTGTCATTTCTACACTTGATGTTGTAGAAGGATCAGTATCATCAATTGAAGATTCTATAGAAGACGATGGTGCTTCTTCTGAAGAAAGTATTGCCGTTGGGGTTATAACTTGAGCAGTATTCACAACTGATGTAGATTGTATAATTGTTGTCATGTCATCCTGATCACTTGTAAATGAAATGGGTATTACGGGCTTCTTTTCTGATGACTTAATCTTCGTATCTTTCTTTTTCATATGTTCTTCCTTTTTCTGAGGTATTTCCTCTACAGCACTTGCACTTGCTGAATCATCATTATGTTGGGTAATGGATGGCATAAATGCTTGTTCAGCTTCTTCATGCGGGAATTCGTTTTCATATGTCATATCAGTCGGCATTGCATCAATAGTTTCATTATTTTCCGTTTCAATAGTGGTAAACTGCACCTCATCCTCTGGGTGATATTCTTGCAAGGTTGGAATCGGTTTATAAGGTGGAATTGGACGTCGATTGCCACTAATAGGAGGTCGCGGTCTTTGCCTATGCCATGGTGGTCGATTTTGACTAATAAATCCTGGTCTATAGTTCCCTTGCATAGACGGTACAATTTGCTCAGGAATCGGAACACCAGTTATAAAGGGTCTTAAAGGTGTCTCAGGCCGATCAAATATGTAAGGTGGTGGTCTCATTGATGAACCTGGCGGCTTCTGGTGCTCATAATCAATTGGCAAAGGTTGTGCTTCATTTATTCTCGGTGGTCCCCTATTATTAATTCTACTTGCAACTGGTCTTCTATGGTTTTGTGTATTTGCGTGTACATTTACATTGCCATTTAGTAATTTTACAATTCCTGTGATAATATCCTGTATATCTGGATTCGGATTCTGTCTTGGATTATTAAAGTTACTTGAAGTTGCAGTCACGGACATCTGCGTAGCACTGGTCGGAATGATCGGGGACCCCGATGTTAGTGATCGAGGGCCCCCTTTCGATAAAAAAGGATTTCCAGTTAAATCTTTGCCCATTCTTTCACTACTTTTTGTTATTTCAGCATTTTCTGTTATATCATTAATGGTTGATGTTGGCTTTATAAAATTATAATATCGACCATTTGCTTCAACGTCATTTGTTTCGAGTTCCTTAATTTTACTTAAATCTAGACTAGGTTTTGCTGGGACATCATTAAGAATTGGAAATGCTGATCTTTCTATTCTAAGATGTTCTAGAACTTCATTTGATATGTTCTCTTCATTTTTCTTAGGTAATATGCTTGTTTTTAACTCATCTTCCTTTTGTGCAGTGGTTTGTGAAATACCTTCTAGTTGTTCTATAATGCCTTGGGATTTTGGTGAAAATTGTGATATAGAAACTGGTTCAAAACCACCTAAAAAAATAAAAACAAAAATTAATTATAGCAATTGTTGTAGCTTTTACTTATATTATGTATAATCTTAAATATAATCTTCTTTCAGAGTATAATTACGACAAAGAGTTAAATGAAACAGTAACTTTATTCCCATTGTAGGCAAAAAGCTGATACACACATCAAAATTAAGAAAGTATAAAAATATAGCGCAATAAGTAAGTAGCAAAAGAAGATAGATGCTACATGACGAATATAAATTAGTATTGTCAACAGCAATAAGAATATTGAAACCAAAAAATTACTTTTGATACTTGTAGGTTATCAGTTACCACTTTTTAAAAATATTTTTTATTCACTTTAGTTTAGTAATGAATTTTTAGGTTTTTATAAGAACTAAAGAGAAGGCAGTCCCGTTATTTCAAGAAAAATGCTTGCTTTTAAATTGCTAGTTCTGTAAAGATGGCCATCGAATAAAGCAACATACATTTCGATTACACGAACTTGTGAAAAGGCCACATAAGGAAATATAAGCAAGGAACTTGTTATTAAACTCTTGTGTTGGTTTAGTTTCTGTTTTTCGATGCCTATTGCTAGGAAACATACAGAATGCGCTACCAGTTTACCAGTTCAAAATTATTTAAGTTTTGTGTTGTTTACAAAATAATATTTGTTAAATGAGAATACGTCAACTTTATATTAATAAATTGATTATGTGAAAAGTATCAATAGACCGGCACTTTCTAAAGTCACGGTTTCGTGCCGTATTACATTAGAAGGTGCCCTTGATCCGTACTTTTTTGATGATGATTATGGTAATAAGGTCGTGATTGCCGGTGAAATAATATCCAAATGTTAAAAAATTTCATGCCTCCTACTTTCAAAATTCGCTTGGAATGTGATAGAAGCAAGTGTTTCAAAATACTAAAAACAGATCAGTAAGTGACACTTATTTTCAAATGGTGAATAGCAAAAATACTAAGACAGCTGGAGTCTTGGAGTTTTTGAATTTTTTAAGTAGCTTTAAAAGATGTTAAAAAAGTTCACAAAAAAGGACCTTAACGACCTACTTTTTGAATTACAGTGCAATAAGTGGGAGAAATTGTTGAAATAGCAATTGTGGCAAATAGCAAAAAAAACCAAGCCAGTTGCAGTCTTGGAGTGTTCCAAGATATTTTCAGGTAACTTTTGAGGACGTTAAAAAAGTTCAGAAAAAGGACCTTAACGATCTACTTGTTGAATTCCAGTGAAATACAGTGATTTGCAAAAGTCTGCGTGTTTTTTTTCCATGTTTTGAAAAAGGGAAAAACAACAATTGTTTATATTTTATAAATAATTTATATTCAGTTCACTATTCAATTAAAACATAAAAGAATCCATTCACTAAAAATTAAAAGTAATAGGAACAATTTATTATTAAAACTAAAGAAAATTTCATTGCAAAAATCTGCGTACAGTTAAAGTTCAATGAAGTTAAAAATAGTTTTAGTATTTCGTAGGCCATCCTTTTGAATCTAATACTGCCTGTAGTCTTCGAGGCATAGATTGAACCAATTTTTTAGTAAAATTAGGATTAATATTCTTCCATTCGTGGACTAAGAGCTGCTTTAATTGTGCTTTGCTGTTTATCTCGTGTTGTCTTAATTTCCGTTCAAGTTCTGCCCACAAATTTTCTATAGGGTTTATATCTGGGGATTGCGGTGGGGTCTGTAGAAAGTGAGGAACGTTGTAAGCAAGCCATTGTCGTACTATGTAAGCTGTGTGCTTAGGGTCATTGTCGTGTTGAAAGTAGAATCTATTAGTTAACCCTAGCTTTTCTGCGCATATTTTTCCATTATATTTTCTATTATTGTTAAATTTCCAGGACCAGCGGCAGACATACAGCCCCATACCATGACCCCACAACCCCTATACTTCACAGTTGCACTTAGATTTTTAGGTAACCGTTCTTCACCTGGCTTTCTCCAAACGCGTTTTCGTCCATCGGATCCAAAGATATTGTATTTACTTTCATCCGAAAATAATAAACTTGACCAAAAACTAAAATCTTTATTTATGTAATCTTTAGCAAACTGCAATCGCTTTTTATACGCTTCACCTGTATGTATGTGTGTATGTATGTATGTATGTTCTATGTAAACAAATCTTGCAACTTGATTTTGACCCACTTCTATATACCCGATCAACTTCAAATTTTGCACATATGCATAATTCGCGTGACAATGCAATCTGACCATTTTGTAAGAAAATCAAGATGGCGGTCGATTTTTGCTATTGTGTTCCCCGACCCCCCGACATGGGTATCAAATGAAACGGCATGACAGGTACAATACAATTAGCTGTATGGCGTCATTCCAAATTCAAAATGGCGGCAAACAAAATGGCGGACTACCTTTTCTTTACAACCCACTCGATATGGGTATCAAATGAAAGGGTGTGACAATTAGAATACTATTATCTATGTGGCGTCATTCCAAATTCAAAATGGCAGCCACCACAAAATGGCGGTTTACCTTTTTCTTTACAACCCACTCGGTATGGGTATCAAATGAAAGTGTATGACGAGTATAGTATAGTAAGCTTTGTGATGTCGTTTTAAATCTAATATGGCGGTCACTACAAAATGGCGGAACACATACATATAATAGACTAAAAAATAGAAAATAAAAAATATAGTTTAAAAAAACTAAAAAATACGCTTTTATTTTAAAATGAACTAAAAAGTAAAAAGTAATTTTGAATGTAAAGTTTTTATTGCTCCAGCCAGTATAAGAAAACAACCTACCTTTCGAAATCTAAAAAAGCATGGGGCGCTAGCTAAAAGTTCCGGTGTTAATAAAATAAGAATATAGAGAGCCCCACGCTTTTTTACATTTCGAAAGGTAGGTTGTTTTCTTATACTGGCTGGAGCAATAAAAACTTTACATTCACAATTATTTTTTACTTTTTAGTTCATTTTAAAATAAAAGCGTATTTTTTAGTTTTTTTAAACTATTTTTTTTTTAAATTCACTTTAGAGATGTAAGGCTTTTTTCTTGCTACACAACTTTTAAATTGGGCCTGATGAAGCGCTCTGGAGACTGTTGACTGTTAACGCTCTGACGGACTGTTGTACAGACGTATGAAAATAAGTATTTAATCTTTTAGCTAATTTGCTAAGGCTAACCGTAGGTTCCTTATTCACTTCACGAAGTATAAACTTCTTTTCACTAGCTCCAATTTTCCTGGGACGTCCCCTTCTTGGTTTGATGTGTAAAATGTTTTCCTTTTTGTATTTTTCTACCACCCGTTGTATAGTAGAACGGCTTCTGTTCAATGAACTGGCAATTTCTTCATATGATTTACCTTCATTATGCCAATTTATTATAATTCGTTTTTCAGAAATAGACAATTCCTTATTTTTTACTGTCTCCATTATTTTATGCACTATTTACCAGATTCAACTACTTTTGAGCACAACCAAAATTCAAGCTAAACCATAGAAATATAAACTAAACACGGAATGGCTGTAAGCCAGATTAAGCGTACCACAATTCCTGATGTGTTTGAGTTCACTCGGTAGTAGTGGTCAGGCAGTGCAGGCCAAAATATGCAGAAATAATAAGAGGGACGTTTTAAAAGCGGCGCGATTAAAATTCCTGGCATAAAATCGATGCCCCGGATATTGACTAGGCACGCCACCATTCACTCAAGAAGCTACCCTTGACAGTTCGGCAATTTGTGTCCCACTTGTGCACACGATTGCTGTCCCTTTAAACAAGCTAACTTTAATGTGGTCGCTCACGTACAGGGTTTTTACACTACACAGCCGTTCCATGTTTATATTTCTATGAGTTAAACTGAACAGATTTGATTTTAATGGTAGCACATTTATTTCAAAAGGATTACATTTAATGTTTTAGTATGTTTGTTCAAACAGGCAAACGTTGACTTGCACTGCACGCAGACTTTTGCAATAGTATTTATGTTACTTCGAAGAATAATTTGGTTCTATCTCTTTTTATTTTTCTAAGAATATGGGGTTCTTTATCTAATTGTATAGTCAACTGGATGAAGTTTTCTTATATCTTAAAAGTAGGATTTTCTCTGGTTCCTGTTGGAATATACACAGACTTTTTATGAATTTTTTATAGACTTTTGCAAAGCTTTTTTTCATATTTTTTTACAAATATTACTGTTTTTTCCCATCGTATACTATTGTTTTTATTAATGAAATTAATTTATTCTAAATCATTAAAATACATACTAAATTCAAAACGCCCTATCTCGAAAACGGGCAGAGATTTTTTGTCTACTATCTACCATTAAGCCCGGGACACAACGAACGCGGCGCGGCGCGGTGCGACGATTATTGTATGAAAAATAATATTAATCGCGCCGCGTTAATATTATTTTTCATACAAAAATCGCCGCGCCGCGTTCGGTGTGACCCGGGCTTTAATCGTTTGACAAGCTGTGACGGAGCACCTTGCTTTTCTTCTTCCTAGAAATAATTTTGCTGTTCTTTTCTCGTGTCTTAATTTCCTTCTCCTCGTCGGTCGCTGGCTCTGCCTGTGCGTTTGTAACCTACAGTTTTCTTCGTGACATACTTATGTCAGTATCGTCTTAAGTTCCGTCCATTTTTCGTCGACTGTATCTGTATTATTTATGTTTGGACATATCCTTTCGGCTAGGGTCGCCTGATATCTCTCCAATACAGTCTGTTCTTGGAGGCGATCAACATCAATTTTTTTTTGTTTTTTCTTTTTATTTGAGTGGACAGCCGACATCTGAATCTAGCTTTTACTAGGAAGTGGTACGATTCACTTTTCGCGCCTCTACAAGATGTTACTTGAAGGATACTGGATGCTGCTTTTCTGTCTATGAGGTCTATTTGATCGCAGTATTTTTCACTAGGAGATTGCCTGCCCTGTGTGTTTGTAAATGCCCTTTCTTTGGAAATATGTTGAACTAACTATCATATTTTTGCTCATTGCAAAACCGATAAAACGTTGTCGGTTATTGTTTGATATTTCGTGGAAACTTTCCTTTCCAATAGTCGGTCTGTGCCAGTTCTCTCTTCCATCTGTTGATAAAACTTGTAGGCGCCTTGTGATGAATAGGGTGACTTTTCATGTTTTGCAACCATAAAAAGAACTGCCTTAACGTTGGAGTTAAACAGCCCCAATTAGGTTTTAGTTGACACCTCATTTGATCTCCATATGCGACACATGCATGAATATGCGCCTCTTGCTTTATTTATTCTAGATGTAACGTCTTTTTCTATCCCAGCATTTCGGATTTAGCCTGTCGAACTACTTTCTGTTGCTAAATTATTTAACATATTTTTGGGGTCCTGATGTCTGTTGACCAGCAAGCAGATATCATTTGCGTAGTCGAGATTCTTAACCTGGGGCCGTATTTGGTTTCTCGAGTCGATATCGATATCGCATTTGGCAACACGATATCGACAACGTTATCGTCTCTTTACGTGTCGATCAAGACGTTTGACGTTTATTAAATAACTAAATTTATGCATTCAATAAACTTTTAACGATTTCTATTTTAATTAAATATACGTGGTTTGCTGCACTTGGAGTAATATCAGACAATTTGATAGTTTTGTATGGCAGCGTTTATCTGTCGATTTGGTCGTTATGCCAAATATGAAACTAAGAGAAAATCGAGAAGCTTTTCTTGTCGAGTCGATCCATCGAGTCGAGAAACCAAATACGACCCCTGGTCTAGAAATCTCCTTTGTATGCCAACTGTTCTACTATCTAAGCACTGACAAGTATGTCGGAAAAAATTTCGAACTACGCCATTTTGAAAGAGATGTCGTTCTCCTACGTCACGTTCCTGTATTGATGGATGATTCAAGTGTCCTCAAAAGGAAACACAGTGAGCAACCTCGGAGTCTTAAAAAACAATAATAGTAAGATGTAAAAGCATTTCCGTTGATGATGCGTTATTTTATTCTTATCGGTTATTTTTCATTTTTCATTTCCTTTTATTTTAGTTAGTAATCAATTTAGGTTGTAAACTTTTATATTTGTTTGTTTTATGTATAAATTTAAGATTTTAATCTTGTGTACAATAATGTTTTTTAAATAAATGTAAATGTAAATGCATGAGGGCTGCTTACTAACTCGTAACTGTCAAATGGACGAGACGGTAAACTTTTGAAAAAATGGTTCAGTGTTAAACAATTTAGCATATTTATTATTAAATAAATTTAAATATAAGATAAAATTGTTGTGGACAACTTTACATATCAGAGTCTTTTTTAAATTTCTATTAAGTTTTTCTATTATAAGCAACTTTTTAGGACTCAAAATGTGGCACACTCCAAAATATATGCGAAAGCACAACATATTGAAACAGTATGGGCCCATATAGACTAAGACATCGATGCATGTAAGAACTAATTTATAGAATTTAGACCCGGTCTAATTCTGGTCGGACACATCTTTTGTCATTTGTAGCTCTAGCTGGGTGCGCAGCTAATCGTCGCCGAGATTGAAAAATGCACAAATCCAATTACTTTTACTCAGTCATTTCATGTACTAGTTTTAAAATCTAATCGATTCTTTCTTTTACAATTTAGTAATCCAGCAAAACAGAGCAAAAAAATATTATTTCCAAATTACTTTTTTACTCGAACCATTGAAATCACATTTCTTTCGGCATAAATAACTTAATCAACCATGGACAAATCCCAAAAATTCTTCTTTCGCCCAAAAAATCCACCTGTTGTTCGCCCACAATGAATTGGCCAGAAGCAAGAAGAGAAGAAAATTCACAACTTTCTTTTCGATGATAATACCTACAAGAAAAAAAGCGTCTCGGGATTCCTTAAGAAAAAGGCGACAAATACCCCGAAAAAAAATACTGGAAAGCAATTAATCAAATGTGGACCACAACAATCTCGATTTTCAGCCATTCTTCATTGAATATACTTGACCAGAAGAGCTGCAAGTGACCCACTGAATTTCGATTACCTTCAGGCAAGTTCGTTGCTGACCCATTTTTAAACTGGTTCCAATCTGGGGAAGAGTCAAAAAAATTCTTAACTTGATGAACTGAACATCTTCTGCGGCACGTTGAAGCCGCTTACAAATATCATCACGAAAAAAATGCTGCGATGATAACTTCAAGAATTTCGAGTACGTCTCATGTAATAAAGTCATAAAGGTATATAAAGTGGAGCTATGTGAGAGAATTTAGGTTGTTCAAGTAGAAGAAAAAAATAGCACTTTTCGGCGATGTAATAATAGCTCTTATGTTTCTTTTTTCGCATAGCAGATAATTGCAGATTTAAGATGCTTACGGTCTTAAGTACTAACTGCGCTGCTTAACCTTTTGTAATGGGTGCAATTTTTTTTTGTGGTGCTATTTATCCATGAAAATGATTATGATGATTTTCATTATGGCTCTTTTTTCTGTACTTCAATCAACGGTATAACGGAAGTCGGCCAAAATTTTTTACAATTACGACCTACTCTGTTCAAGTAATTGCATGACAATTTGCATTTATGTCTGTGATAATATATTCTAGTGTGCCGTGGTCTTTTAGGGCTTTCTTAATCAAATTAACATAAATTGCTAGTTCCAGTCCTGTGGAGCCTACTCTAGCCTAGCTCTTGTAAAATATGTCCATTGTCTAATATGGTGTCTCATGAAGTGATTACTGGCACGGCAAGAACGATTTTAATTTGAGTCAAAAGTTTGTATGAAAATTTCAGTTAAATGCGTAATCATAAGTATATTTTCGGATATTGTTGTAAACAGATCTCTTCTGGACACGCACTCAGTTTTACAAATGCTTTATACTGTGATTGGTGCAGTCAAAATCAGCTGAAGTAATTGACAAAGTTGTCGGTATTTCACGGTCCGTGTTATCTCTAGTGCTGTCGAAAGAAAAAATGGTAGGGTAAGCAGAGACGAAAGGAAATCGGAAAGCCCAACAGCAGTCAGCACCCAAACTCAAATCTGGGTATCCTACAAAAATGGCGTCATCAGTTCCCATATTCTACAGGAGGAACACACTTTTAGAGTGCAAAACTAGTGCGCATCGACCACTGAGGCGGTCAGAAGACTTTCCAAGGAAGTAGAGCCCTCAAAAGTGTAACAATGGGGAGTCGCAGGAACCCTTCTATTGGGATTAGTTTGCTGGTACGACCATGAAAATGGTGCCGGATAACTTCGCTGAAGAGGAGTTATCGTCTTAGTTTGCAACTCTATTTTGAGTAAGGTAGGTCGAGTCTTTATAGGCTTGAATTGTTCACCTCAATTCTTGGGAATAAAAGCTGATGGTAGTCTCATAAAGCTTATTTGCGCTAACAAATTCACCGGCCAAGTGTGGAAACTACGCCAAACTGCAGGTTTTTGGTAGGCACTTGAAGGAATGACTTTAAAACAGCCAGCTTCTGGGTTCATAACGATGTGTATAACAACATTTTTGTACAAAAGTCATGGGTAAGTACATTCGGGTGGCAAGCTACAGTATTACCCGTAGTGCTGTAGGTGACAATCATCTAGTCTGAGTCCGTTTATAACAAAAATGCTAACTTCTTCTGCCCTATAGATACAATTTTTAAAGACCCATGAAGGATAAGAATGCAGGAAAGAGGCGGCAACAATGTATTCGAAACTCGGCAAAACTCCACAAAATACCCATGAAAGCCACGTCGGGAATTCTTCGGTCTGTAAAAAGAACTGATGGCTCTTTCGCACAAACAAGTGGAAAGCTTGATTGCATTATTTCAGACATACTTCTAAAGTACAAACATCTACTCTAAAAACAACGCGGTTTCTGCTGGCTAACTAATAGCCGCTCTTTGTGTTGCAACAAAAGCTGCCTGGAGAGAAGTAAAGGTTGTGTTGATGCTTAAAGTAACATTGATACCTAAGCAAGACCATTCTGATTACATCTGAACTAAATTCTTCAGTGCTGTAGGTTTCTCGTCTTTTGCCATGAAAACAAGAATATATTTATCTTATGTGCTAACCACTCTACTCTTTTCCCCGAGTAAAAATGAAACTTGCCCCAGCTAGCATGCAGCTGGCATGCACTAGCCTGCACGTCGCCCGCAGCTAGCATGCACGCTTGAGTAAAAATAAGACTCCCCTGCAGCTGGCACGCACGAACAGTGTTAATCACGAGTAAAAATGAAACTCGCGCGCACCTAGCATGCAGCTGGCACGCACTAGCCCGAACGGCGCCCGTAACTAGCATGCACGCCTGAGTAAAAATTAGACTCGCCCGCAGCTAGCATGCAGCTGGCACGCACGAACAGTGCCAAGGGGTCTTTTTCTAAGCTCCAATTTAAAACGAAAGCAAAGTTGCTTTTATTTTTATTCGAGAATAAATGCGGAAAAATAATATTAAAACGCGACCCAACGCAACGTGTCGACACCCGACGTGGACCGTGCACATTACCAACACGCGATGCCACGATGCACTAGCATAATTTCTGAAGACAAAGCTGACAGCAATGGAAGCGTACGGTCACGTTAGGGGTTTAAGAAGTAACGAGTCAGGTGAAGATTTTGAAGAAGATATTATGCAATTCTCGAATGACTGACGCGTGGCGTCGGGTGTTGCCAAGAAACACACTGCGTGGGCCGCGTCGATTGGAGTGTTGACCACCACCATCGACAACACGTCAATCTGGATCTATAGGATTGGGTGGCGTCAGGGAGCGTCGCGTAGCATCGGGTGTTTTTAGGGTGATTCTGATCTGAATAATTATATGGAAAATGAACAATTTGATTTGACTCAACACGCGTCGCATTACATCGGATCGCGTCGCGTTTTAAAAGTGTGTTTCCGCCTTAAAACTCGCGTGCACGCTCCCGCCACAGGCATGCACGAAATAGCCTGTATGGCTTTAAGGACGAAGAAAAGGGGCAATTATTTATTATTAGTAAAACGGTTCTCGTCCGATTGTGTAGGTCAAGCAGCATTGGACGTGGTAAGTGCTTAGCTGGGAGACTGCTTGGTAAAACAACAGTCGCGTTTGGAATAGTCTCTAGACTCTATGCGGATGCATTTATAAATGTTCATGCCTGAATTTTTAGATTTTCGTGCCAGTGGTGGCAGCGTGCATACCTGTGGCGAGAGCGTAGATACCTGTGGCGGAAGCGTGCATACTTTTGTGGCATGCCTATTTGAAATTAAGAAAAGAAAATTAACCAACTAAATTATTTTTACTCGGGTCAGCACGCGTACCAAGCAGAGGCAAAGTAGGTACTCTGAGACGATTTTTCTTTGATCTGTGGCTCAATCCAAACTATGCAATCCTAAATAAAGGAAGTTCGCTGGCGGCCTTGCTCGTTATTGAAGGAGCCTTTGACAACACATCCTTCGATACTATATAGCTAGGTATATTAAATATACGAGATCTATTCAACGCTTCGACTTCAGAATTCGCAAACTAACGATTACACATTTAAAACGGTCTCGGGAGGACATTTTAGCAAAAGGGTATCCGCAGGGAGGGGTCATATCCTCTCTCCTGTGGTGCCTAATCATAGATGGACAGCTTCTCAATGGCCAAAAGTTTTTAGCTCGACCTTTCGTAAGTTATGTTGTCATCGTGCTAACCGACGAAATAGGTACTAAGTCAAGACATGCAACATGCATGTTATTTAGTCTTCAGCCTCTGCGCTAATGTAGGACTAAAAGTCTAACGTCATCGTTCGTTGAGTTAGTACCTTTCTGGACAGTGGGGGTGACATTGAAGAATCGTGAAGAAGACGAGGTCAACAGACATGCTTATGAATCGGACTTGGATTTGTTTCTGTTATTGCTTCCTCCTTGTAAGTGAGAGAAGAGGTTATAGACAAACCGAAATTGTTCTTGATGGAAGTTACAAGAACCAAATTTTCGCTTCCACCGGTAGAATTAAACATCTTACTTCTCAACCTTTCATCAAATGATGACAACTTTCCTGTTGGTGGAGTTGCAAGAATTTGTTAGTTTAGTGTACTCACGAATTGACTCATTCTGGGGAACGTCTGTAAGCTTTAAGCCGAAATTACACTGTGTCGTGATCTAATTCATATATTTTATATGGGGCTGATTACATTATTATGGTGTGTTGTGGTGTAGCGCGTCCCGATCTGGCGTTTCTGATTGGATACAGAGCGCCACAACACACCACAACACAATAGTGTAATTCGGCCTTTATAAGCGGCTTTTTTTGCTTTGCTTTAATTGCGTTTTCACATTCTCCATTAAACCGAGGCTTTATCGACTTGGTAAACTAACGCATTTCCGCCCTTATGTATAACTTTGGTGACACGTTGAACGACAGAGTTGGGGTTTTTTAACGGGAAACAGATCCCCAATGAAGTTGCATTGATTTGAAGGCTAAAACGATCGGTATGAAATACTTATTTATTATGGTCGATCGATTTGTTCAAAAAAGTAATAAAAAAGAGAAAAATCTAGTTGGATTCGCTTGCAGAAAGAAAATTTCCACAACACATTTTGCGCATTCACTTTTATTCCAAAGGGAATCCCATTCAGAATCTGATTATCGTGCCATAATATTATCTTCTCCTGCAATGAAGCATCGAGCTGGAAAAATAGAAATTTGAAATTCATGACATTTTAAAAGAAAACCTGTGGATGATGCACGAACAGCACAAGGAGAACAAATAACATACACCATACTTTCCCACATAAAGTTGTCCCCCTTAAACGTTAAACAACAAGAAAAAAATCCGCGCACTCAACCAAGCCAAGAAGAAGACTTTGTGTATTTATTATTTACGTAAAAGAGAATTTCGTTATTTGCTTTTTAACGGGATTCACTCGTGTGCATAAACCAGTAACTGTTAAGGAAACTCCTCAACCATTGAGCAAAATCTCATGCATAATCGACCCACCATCAAAGAAATGCCTGAGACTCCCGCTGAGTTTTCTTTTTTGCCAAATCCCTGAGACATTGATGTTGCGCTATAAGCCGCAGACGCATGCGCGTAAAGACGATAAAAACAAACCAACATCGACGTCAAGTACATTGAAGACTACACAGGTTGATGTTGAAGGTAGCTAGCTACGATACCGGCTCGTAACAATTCGCGGATCCGTGGTCCAGTGAATGTTGATTAGTGGGCGCGGAAGCCCTGATTATGATTATGTTCCGCGTCCGAATGCACTCGGCGCTAATTTGCGGACTTAATTCGTTTAGGTGGTCGTTATATAAAGGTATATTGCATAAAAAACCGCTTGTTAACAGCAAATGAAGGGAGATAATTTTTGGTATTTTTTTTGCTCGGAAGAACCTAGAGGCGGACCCAATGGAACGACTGCTCTAGTTTGTGCGTAGAATTTAAATTAGTGGGTTGGAGGCCCACTTTCTGAGGGAATTAGGCGGTTTTGGAAGAATTTTAATTTTCTGCTCAGGTAAGTAAAAGCGTGGTTAGAATTCTGTGATCCGCATACTGGATAGAGAAAGAGAAAGAATTTGTTCATTTCTTTGTCGGCGGTTTTTGTATTTTGTAGATGTCCGAAGTGATTTTCTACTTTAAATTCATGCTCTGGCATTTTTTACGTACAATAAATTCTGCTGTTATGCAGAGAGCATAGAAATTATTAAGATGATTAACTATAAATTAATGAAATATAAAAAACATTTAACAGTTTTCACTATATTTGACGAAAGATTTATGAATTTATTAGCAGAATAAATTCCAAGCTACCTTTCGGCAGTTCTATTCGAAATACGTGCTGCTTACACATCGAAATACATACTGCAGAAATGTTTTATTTTGTGTGTTGAGTCATTAAATTTATTGTTCCTAGATAATTTATTTATGTTACTGGTATCAATTAAATATAAATATATTCTGCACGCAACACAAAATAGAATCCAACGCATGTACGTACTTATATATTGTACCAGGTCACTGAGCTTCTTTGCCATTTTCTTTTCTGTTAGAAATACTATGCCCGAAGTGATAACTGAATAGTGACTTCATAACTTGTACAAACTCTGTTTAAATACATTTGGCTAGAAGAAAATTCTTTGAGTTGTTAAGTAAAGCACAAAATACTTTACATTAGTACTTACATACAATACAAATTCATTAATATTTACATATCTTGTTGCCTTTACTTTACAAGATGATTCATCGAGAACAATACAAATTAACCTTCCCCGGTGAGAGTTGGAGATGTACAAGATTTAGCGACACCGGATTTAATGTCATTCTCACTTGACCGTTGGTTTCATTTGCTTCCAACCTTGAATAATGAAATTATGGAAGGATGCTTTAACAGAGTTAGAAGCAGACCGCGACATACCAGTCAACCAAGGAAAAATAATAATATAATTCTCTAGGAAAAGCAAAATCCTCGCCTTTAACCTCCCCGGGTTGGATGGAGTTACCCTCACTATATCCTTCAGGGTAAAATTTGACCAAAACTGAACTGGCAATAGGTGGAGTCTCAAGCTAAAGATGATCTTGCGGATGTACACTATAGGCGCGTTTCTTTTTCCTGGTGTACCTACACCAGTGTACTCTGGAGTAGATGGAAAATGAAACGCAGTTTTTTTATTTCAGTGTAGTTCATAACCTCAAAATAATAATCAATTACATAAAAATGGGAGTTTCCATATTTTTTTAGCTTACAATTTCACAAATTTCATTGGAAATATTTAATTTTTTTAAACTTCTTCTTTTCGCTTAGAATAATTTCAGTTTTTTCAAAGGTTTCATTAAATAACAACTTCAAAAAACTCGCTTAAGGGTTTATATAATCGAAAAGGTGAATAACATAACCATAAAACTTTGAAGGCGCCATCTTTTGGAAAAAAAATCGTAACTACTCTAATCATCTGCTCCAATATATGAGCTGGGGTAATTGGAACTACTCCAAAGTACACCAGTGTAGTTACTCCAGGAAAAAGAAACACGGCTTATAGTGATGGACGATTTTCAAAATATAAAATCGATTTTTCGTTTTATGAAATCGATTTTCAGATAAAATTGCCTTATTATATAAAAATCGAGTCAATATTTAAAGAAAAATTTAATTAATTTGACAAAAATTTTATTAGAAGTACCAAAACAAAAAAAACATATTTCATTAATATGTACATCAAAATTAATAATTCACTTTTAATGCACTATTATAAAAAATAAATAGGTTAAAAAATCTGAAAAATAAGCTTTTATTTTAAAATGAACTAAAAACAAAAAATAATTTTGAATGTAAAGTCTTTATTGCTTCAGCCAGTATATGGGAACAGCCTACCTTTAGAAATGAAGCTCAGAATAAAATTAATGAGGTTATTGGTAAAAATTATAAATATAACTTACTTAAATGTAAAAAAGCGTGGGGCGTTAACTAAAAGTTCCAGTATTAATAAAATAAACTATTTATTTTTATTTTCTACTTTTTAGTCTATTATATGTCTATTGTGTGGCGGCCGCCCTATTAGATTCAAAATGCCGTCACACAGGTTACTGTATTCTACTCGTAGTACCGTTTCATTTGATACCCAAAGCGAGGGGGTTGTAAAGAAAAAGGTAATCCGCCATTTTGTGTTGGCCGCCATTTTGATTTTGGAATGGAGCCACACAGCTAATTATATTCTACTTGTCATACCCTTCCATTTGATAGCCATGTCTCGGGGTCGGGGAACACAATTGCAAAATTATCCCGCCATCTTGGAACCGCCATCTTGATCTTTTTATAAAAAAAGTCAGATTGCATTGTCACGCGAGCTATGCATATGTGCAAAATTTGAAGTTGATAAGTATATTTTCTAATTTTTAGTCTATTATATGTCTTGCGCTATTTTGTGTGGCCGCCATTTTGAATTTGGAATGACGCCACACAGCTAATTGTATTTTATTTGTCATACCCATTCACTTGATACCCATCTCGGACTCGGGGGGTCGTGGGAACCCAATTTCAAAAATCGGCCGCCATCTTGGAACCGTCATCTTGATTTTTTTACAAAATGGTTAGATTGCATTGTCATCCAAACTAAACGTGCATGCAAAATTTCAGCCCAATCGGAAACCGGGAAGTGGGTCAAATTTAACTTGCAAGATTTTTTCTACATAGTTACAAGTGAAGCTAATATAAAGCGTATAAAAAATAAAGGCATCTAAATCACAGTCACAGTGTTGCGAAAAATCTGCTGAAAACGTTAGTTTGGGGAGAAAAGGGTGATAAAGGACGGTGGGATGGGCAGATTTTGAAACTGACCTAAACAGTTTATGTGTCTGTACCGAAATAGTTCAGTCCGCTATAGTCCACCCCAAAATCAATGCCAAAATGATTGAAAATAGACCGGTCACGTCTTCGTTTATGCGGTTTTTTTGTCTTTTGTTTTTGGTATTTTGGACCGGTTCGGTCTTGCACATAAACACGGTTTGTAATACCATACCATTGTGGGTTCTGCTGCGATTGATGTTTACGATTCTCGAAAAAAGAATCGATTATCTAAAATCGTATCGAATGGGAAAGAATCGGAAAATCACGTTTTTTTAAATGCTCATATCTTTTACCAAAAAAACGATATTGCAATGAAACTCGTGGAAAGTGTTGCCCTTGGGGAGTGCAATAAAAACGTTTTTGAAAATTTGCAAAATAATAAATAGTTTTTGCAAAATACGGTTTTTTTCGAAAAAAAGATATTTGTTTCGAATTCGATTAGCTCATAGCCATCAACATCTTTAGAAACGTTTTTGGGGTCAAAATGTTCTGGAAGAGTTGTGCTAATAGTTGTATTTTGTGCGCACATTGCTAGTACCTACTCTACACGCGAAAAGATGGCCGGAAAAACGAAAAACAATTTTGCCCGCAAAATTATATATTTCCTCTTTTCCTTCGACCCGCCCGCAACCCCTTTAGGAGTCGGTTTCTGGAAAACTCATTCCTATTCCTCATTTTAATTTGATATAAAGAACAAAAAGTTGAGTGACTCCGTTTAGAAGATTAGGTTTAAAATATGGGCAAAATGCTGAAAAACGAAGATAATTGGGATTTTGCTCACACTTTAAACCTACGTATCTTCTAAAAAGGAAGTCACTCAACTTTTTGTTCTTTATATCAAATTAAAGAATACACATTTACCTAAAAGATGAGCCTAATTTTGTTGCTTTACGATAATTGGTCTAGGAATAATTGAAGTTTAAGTAAATTTTAAAAAAATAAATTTTTTTTCTCGTAAACACCCTGTATTTTAGTGGATAGTTTGGATAGCCCACCTCTCTAGGACAATTTTTTTCTCCAAATGCTTCCAGGAATCACCCCTAAAAATATTAGCCACGTAGCCCAACAAAGGGTTTATTGAACGTCTGATGACCTATACAAGTCGCAAATGAGTATTTTAAATCTTTAAAACGGCTATATCTCATGAATGGCAATTCTTACGGGAAAATGTATATCTTTTTTGTAGATAATCGCATAATCTACAAACTTTGTAAATACTATTTTATGATAACACTTACCGTTTAAGAGGTATTAGTCAAAAACGAAATTTTGTTTAGGGAGTGTTTTTTTCGGGGGTTCACCCACCCTGGCAAGTGATAACTTTTCATGAGGTTAAAGTACACTATTCAATGAACAAATTAAAAGAAAAATATCAGTGTCAGGATTTTTTTTAAACTTTTAGGAGAAAATGTACTTCCCCGCCTGGCCTATTAATACCCCGTTTATCATTAGGTTGAAAATTTGAGTCGAGGTTGAGTTGAAATTTCGACCACAAGTTCACTTTGGGATGAAATAGAGTTGAACTGACATCCAAACATAACCTCAAATTTTTGTGTGAAATTCTCATTTTTAGATACGCCAGCCACTTTTTGTTAATTCTTTTTCTATATTTTTCAATATTTCTGATTTCCTATAGAGTTTTCCATCAAAATGAACTTCACGGATGCTAAACAAACAAAACAAATGTCACTTCAACCCAATTACAACTCAACCCGCGTATATGAGGCGAAATTTCAACTCGACCCGGTAGGAGAGCTAAGTTGAGTTGAGTGGACCCAGTTTCAACTCGACCCCGTTTATGAGTGGGCTGAACCTGGGTTGAACCTAGTCATAAACGGGATATATATGAGAATTGTCGTTGTCGACCTCATTGTGTCCCGGGAGTTAGGTTATACTTACCCCCGATTCTAAATTATGACCAATCATAAGTCATAAGCTTTTGAGACTCTTGCTTGTGATTGAAAGCTTGAGACACTATTCGTGATACTATCAGCTGTTTTGGTATTCTAAGCACCCAGTCACAAGAAAATGTAAAAAAAATTCACCTCTAATGGGCGGTGCTACACAGGAGACTAAGACGCACTGGTGAAACCGGTTTTATGGGAGAGAAACGTAGAAAAGAAAAGGGAAAGTAGGCCATTTTCCCCTTTCTTTTTTACGTTTCTCTCCCATAAAACCGGTTTCACCAGTGCGTCTTAGTCTCCTGGGTAGCACCCCCCAATAATGGTAAGGAGATAGAGCAAAGTCTGGGCGACCAAGTAGCAAACATACGCCAGAAAATATTGATGCAGTAAGGGAGAGTGTATGTGAACGTCCGAGCACCTCACATCGAAGCTGGCTGTGTGTCGTTTCTGTGCGAAATTTCGAAAAATATGCTACAAACGTGCTCTTTATACCCTTGTGACCTGCTATGTATACAGTCATAATTTTAAGAGTCGTTAAGACTGTTTGCGGATTGTCAAAATTGCGAGACCAAAATTAGAATACCAAATTGTCTCAACTTGATACTCACCGCACACTTGATATTGCGTTATGACTTATGACTGGTTTTAGAAAACGGGTGTTAATCTAAGCTTACCAATAGATATTGCACCATCATATGAAGGGGTGTGTTTCAAGTTCCATCAATTATTGCAATCCCTCCATCTTGTCAACATCACATTTGTCCCATATTCCATCATTTTTGTCGGATTCGAACAATTGTCCAATGATTACGGTTAATTTCCATCACAGATTTCTGATTACTGATTGTGGTCAAACTTGAAACACACCCTTTTTTATGACGCACTAGCAGAACAGAGGCCGACCCCTGTGTTTAGACGTTGACATAAATAAAATGTCCGACTGGATATCGCTTACAAAAATTACTTAAAAAGACTACAGTTTTGCAAGGATTACTATGGTCGATTTGATTTCACAAACAAAGCTTCAGTATTTTATTGCAATTAACAAATTTTGGTTTTATAATTGGAAACTTCTGTTGAGACATCGAGAGAGAAACGTTTTTGGACCAACATTTTTTTAAGATTAATGTTCGACTGCTCCACCATTAAAGGATGCTTAAACAGACAATATTAAGCATCAAACATAAAAAATATTTAACGCAGGTTTTAGGTGTAAACTGGATAAGATCTCCATAATAAATCGGTTGGATAATTCTAAATTCCTCAATGTGTGAAATTTCATAATCTTCTGCACCAGTAAATCCTGTTTACAGCCATAAAATGTTTGTGCCTTCAGTTTTTGCATTTGCTATTCAGATTTTCCCATTGTTAACGTTTCAAAAATAAATTTTGTAACATTTGCCAGTCTCCTTTCTACAAGCACTAAATCTTCATTAAACCAACAACCTGTAGTTGAATGTGTCTCCACACTGACATGCACACAGCATCGTATCGTACCTGAGCAGAGTGATTGTCCAATTATTTTTTCAAGGTAGCCAGCCTAATGGAAAATAATACTCGAAGGCAAAAACATGCCGACGACTTCAGTGCTGCTGTTTCAATAATTTCTTCGAGTGTTATGAAGTTATAAAAATATAAAAAAAAACTGCAAGATTGTCCATAACCAGGCACAAAGTGGCAGTTAAGACGGATTCGATGGATTCATAGCAACTCGGGCACAGGTAAATAATAACTGACAGAGCATTGTTGTTTTTGTTTGTTTGGCAGTTTCCAGTTTTTGGTAAAAAAAATGCTATGAAAGATCTGGTAACAGTCAATTTGAGACGTAATTAGTCACAAGACGCTGGCCACTAATCGTCAATGGTTCAAAAGACATTTCACTTTCTAGCATGAATTTTGTTCGCCAAATTAGACACTCGCCGTAGTGGAATATGATGAATGGTATATGACGAAATTGTGGAAAGGCTGCGCTTTTATTTAAAATGGTTAATCAACGCTGAACACTTTCGCTGGTTTTCTCTTTGATAAAGTGGACGTAAATAGATACTATTGTGGGCTGTTTTATTTTATTTGCTTTTTGTTTTATTTTTTTGGTAATGTAGGAATGTGTGGGGATTTCTTTGTGCACTAAGAGAGCTCCTTTGCGGTAACTTTCGGGGAGTCGAACGAGAGAGAAACACTCAGCCACTTCCTATGCAAATGCCGGGCTGTAGCTAAAGGCAGCTACTGTCTGGAAGACTCAAAATAGATCTCCAGACTAGGGATCGGGGCGCTGATGAGTTTCCTAACCTTCACAGGATGGCTTTAACCATCCATCACAGTCAGTTAAACAATCACGATTTGTTGAATCAGAACGGCACACCAAAGCTCTAATTAGACCTCGGCCAACCCTACACCTACCCGAGTAAAAATAAATGATGGCCTTAGAACGGGCAAATGCCGACTGTGATTGAAACATAGTCCTCGGCCATCTGGCGGTTAACAGAAGGCTCGTTGCAGGACAGTACGGCCGTACAGGGGGCGATTGACGGTGAAACAACGGCCTTACAGTTCCAATAACGGCCATACAACGGTAGTATGGCGGCCGTATGGTTGCTATTACGGGTATACGACGGTGGTACAGTGGCAGCAACGTGGATTTTCGCCCTCCTATAAGAAAATATATTTCACTGCAATTAAATGTTTGATTTTTTTTCGGTTGTGTTTTTTTTCAAGCCGTTAAATAACAAAATTTCACACACTTCACGTACAACAAACCGACGACTGGAGAGCTCGTTTCTCTTGTGCATCGATATCTTTAAGTAGGATAAATCGAAAGAACCATTGTACATAACGAAAATGGTGAAGTTCCCATAAAACACATTCAACAATACATTTGGTGCAATTCTTTTTTTGGCTCAAATTTCCCGTCGAATGCCCGTTTGTACAGCTCAGTACTTGGCCTTTTAAATCTTTTGGTCAAATTTGGCCGTCGTAAGGCCGTATGTGCTCCCATTAAAAATGGTTAAAAACTCCACGGCCATCATATGCCCCTAAAAAAGCCAAGCGGCCGATGTTTGCCCTTTATAAGGCCGTTTTTTATTTTTACTCGGGTAACCCAACATAAGAGAGGAGAGCCCCTGTGTACTTGTGCACAGTCAGCGATAGTAAAAAGAAAAAAATAGCAAACAGGCCACGGCGATTCTCAAGTGCAGCAGATTGCAACGACTTCCTTGCCCAAGGGCGGATTTAGAGGAGGGTCGATCGCTACCTCTCTCCTAAAAAAACAAGTTCGGTAATATTTGAAGGAACACCAATGTATGTAGACACCCTCATTGAGAATTTGTGACCTATCTTGTGACTATAAATTGTTTCGGTATTCTAAGCACATAGTCACAAGAAAAATCTTAAATAATTCACATCTAATAATGGTGAGTTTGTATTCGTGTAATAACCCAGTCGGAATAAACTGACTACTTAGAAAATAGAAATAATTTTAGCACTAGTGCGAGACTGACTAGTTCCAGTACTGGTGCCAAAGTAATCCTGAGAGGAGCTAGTTCAAATCACAATATCAGTAGTAAGCCCACAAGATTTTTCTAAAGAATTTGTTTTTTAGTTAGTAGTTTTGTTAGTTCAAAAAGGATTAATTCTCGAAGTATTTCAAAATGAATTAGTTCTCCAAGTAATTCAAATTGAATTAGTTCTCCAAGAACTTCAAAATGAATTAGTTCTCGAAGTAGGTACTTCAAAATGAATTAGTTCCCCAGTTAGTTCAAAATGAGTTAGTTTTCGAAGTACTACAAAGTGAATTAGTTCTCCAAGTAGTTCAAAAAGAATTAGTTCTCCAAGAAATTCAAAATGAATTAGTTCTCCAAGTAGTTCAAAATGAAATAGTTCTCGAAGCACTTCAAAATGAAATAGTTCTCCAAGAACTTCAAAATGAATTATAGTTCTCGAAGTACCTACTTCAAAATAAATTAGTTCTCCAAGAACTTCATAATGAATTAGTTCTCGGAGTACTTCAAAATGAACTAGTTCACGAAATATTTCGAAGTAATGCAGAAGGGGCAATTGAATCCATCGTAGGACAACGCTGTACAAAAGTAGTGGGTTGTTTTCATATAAAAGGTATCCAACTGAGAACTACTATTCCCTCCTTACAAAATAGTTATTCTACTAGTCTAAGAACTAGCTCACTTTCCTACTGGGAAGATAAAACAAAGTCTGATACAGTAACACAGATTATATGTGAAAGTGCGAGCACCTCGCATTACCAATTGGGAACAGAATGCATTCAGAATGGATTCCAGTACATTGGAAGTGATTGCACTTTAGATTAAAAGACATGTAGAGAACCGATTATTTTTGCATTGGGATGTCATAGGACGGAACCAATTCATTACTTTCTGCATTCCCTAGAATCGGTTCGGAAATGTTTCCTTAGAATTGATTGGAATTTTTTTTACGCTTAGCAACGAACTGGGAACACATTCGATTCCCTTCTGCATTCTCCAGAATCAGAAAAGGAATCAATTGGTTCCTTCGAAATTTATTCTGAATCAATTGCTAGGGAATGGGTTCTTCTTTTCCCAACTGGGTCGAAGCTGGTTGTGTTGTGTGTCAAGTCTGTGAGAAATTATGAAAACTATGCTAGAAATCTGCGCTTTATACTCTGCTATTTATACAGTCATAATTTTGATAGCCGTTGTAACTGTCTGCGAATTGTCAAAATTGTGACTGCTAAATTAGAAAAGAGTTCGCGCAATATTACAAGGGAATCAAAAAATCGCTGTTTCCATGCGCAGTCAGAGACTCAAGTCCTTACCAGCGAGCAACGTCAAACTGTTTAAAAACGATAATAACCGGTTCATCTATATTCTCAATTACAATTCCACATGCGCGCTCATTTCCCTTAGGGCTATACCAAATTATCTTAAGTTGAGACTCACCACACACTTGTGATTGAGTTGCGACTTCCCAGCAAACCAAATTTTAAGATATCTTACCGAATTCGTTACGGAAATTCGTATATTTCTCCCGAATTCGCAATCGATTTCTGAACAAATTCGGAACGAAAAATATATGAAGGGGTTGACACGACATCGTTACAAAAATTCTTTTCGAATTCGTTACGAAATTTAGTAAAGATTTAGCAAAGCTTTTCGCGCACTTCACTCAAAGACTCACGATTTCACGATGAAGTTTGACAAGAATGTTCCGATTTCTTTCCTATTTCTTTAAGAAAATTTGTTACTGGCTTCTTTGTGACATTGTTGCGAAGTTCTTTTCCGAATTCTTTTTGAACTAGTTTCGACTAATCGCCACATACAAAGCTTTAATTTTTGTTGTTGTATTACTTCCGAAAACCTTTCGACTTGTAGGAATTCGGAAAGTTTGGTTTGCTGGGATGGTACAATAATTACAAGGTAAGCTCATAAGGGTCCCGTGATGTCACTCAGATCATTTCTCACAAAGGAAAAGCTTTCCCGTGACGTCAACGTCACTCAGATTTTTTCTAATGTAAAAGGCGCAAAAGATTTTCAAGATGGAAACAGAGCTTTTCCTTACGAGCCTACCTTGTATTATTGTACCATGGCTAAGAAGAAGAACTTTTATCAGAAAGCTTCTGAGTCCGCATCAGATCCGGTTTTCTTCAACTAGAGACCTCTTCTTGCCCTCGTCCGGAGGGCCGACGTTTTTCGTTAATGGGGCATGTACACGAAAGGTCTAACTTGTCTGCGGTGTTCACCATATGGGTTTCCCCCATACTCACTTAATAAATTGGTTCATTAAAACAAACCTTCTCCTGCCTTCTCCGCTCCTAAGTAGAACAACTTGACTGTAGAACAATCTTTTGCGTCAGTTATTCCGAAATCCTACAAAATTTAAGAGTACAAACGCAGAGTTGATTGCCATCTGCTTCAATGTCCTCTTGACTCCTCAAAACCTCGACTCGAACTAAAGATACTACTAGACAATGAACCTTGACGGGACCAACGACATAGCGGGCTGGTAGTACAAAGAGTGATTGCTGAGCTTAGAACTGCCACATAAATAAAAGTATAGACAAGAACCATGCGTTCCAAAACTTAGATTCCAAAATTTATTTACATCCTCAACTGAGGAACGATGAGTTTGTTTTACTTTAATCAATATATAGTTTGTTTTCGGTTATGGTGGCAGAAATTGTGTTTCGATAAAAAACTTAGGCTACTTAAAGCGGGCCTACAGACGATCAACTTAGATTGTCAACCTGTTGTCAACAGACCAACCAGTCAACCAGTTTGCAAACATCATTTTATTTTCAGTTTTTAATTGCAAAGCACACTGATCTTCAATGCTCAAGCTTATGATTTAAAATGATATTGCCCACTACAGTTGTCAACGTCACTACAGACGAGCAAATTGGTTGGCAACCTAGAAGCTCCGCCTATCAAAAATCTTAAGCAGCCTATAAACAGGGGCGGCGCTTTCATAGGTGCAAATGGTGCACGTGCACCGGGCGCAATTGGACAGGGCGCTATAGATTTGCGGAGCACAGGACTGTGCAGGAAACGGCTAGCGAAGTTCAAGGAAAAATATCCTGGAGGAGATGACGAGGTTGTGTGAATGGTGGCAGTGGCACTGAAGGCCATCTACCAGAAGCTTAAGCAGTACGAAGTTTTAAGAAACAGCTTTAGCGGGATAGTTTTGTGAAATTAAAGCCAAAGCAAACCCAGCACAACATCAAGATCACGAAACAAATTCTGATTAAACGTTGGCAGGGGCGGCGCTTTCAAAGGTGCAAATGGTAAAAAATTGAAGGGGGCGCAATATGGCCTACTGCACCGGGCCCCAAAAAACCAAACGCCGGCCTTATGTACACACGACAGACTTGGTTGCCAACAAAGTTGACAACATTTTGTGTTGGTGCCAGAATTGAAAGTGTGTGGATTGGTTGACAACTTAAAAGTAAGTTTGCCAAACGGTTGGAATGAAATCAAAAAATTTTGATTTTTAGTAGAAGTTGGCAACCATGTTGTATATTTGTAGTGGTGTTGCGAACTTAGTTGAGAATTGTAAAGTGAAAATGACAGAAAATAACGAATTTTGAACGAATGTTGGCAATCTAGTTGGAGTGTCTGTATATTTCATGGTCCCAACTTGGTTGTCAACTAAGTTTGTCTTGTGAATGCTGCTTAAAATTTTTTATCTTGCTTCAACCATTTATCAACGGTTGTTTTCAATCATAAACACGACTACAGACATGTAACTAGTTGAAAACTAGGGTTAGTTGACAACGGGCTGACAACTCAAGTTGATCGTCTGTAGGCCGCTTAACGTCCTAAACCTATTCATGAAAAATATTTGTAGTCGATTTAACTATACAGATCACGAATTGTTGCTTTCTGAACCCCAACTTCACGTTATTGCTTCTCTTAATTTTAAATCAGCTTTCATCGAAGAATCATGATGCTGAAAAAAATATTCCCTAAAAACTCTTTACGCCCTCAAAGTCAAAATAAATTAAAACCTTTGTCTGGGAGAACAAATTGATTTGCTCCAAAACCCTTTATCTGGGCGGATTTCGTGAACATCGGATGCCTTTGATAATTACCTGACATATATGCCTGTTCCGACTGATTATATTTCAGGTGGAAGAAAAGCCCGAAAAGATCCACAGTTCAGAAGCCATTCCTTAGGGCAATTTCGAAGTCGAGAACGACCACGAAATTCCATGCCCTTAACAGAGGTGGTCAAACCGAAGCAGCAAGTTGTGGAGATAATTCAGATACTTGGTCCATCATGATCATCATCGGCAGACACAAACGAAATTCTTCACCACGCCCTGGCACAAAATTTTCGGATGAAATTTTAAGTGCTCCGCGGTGTTATTATACAAGCCCGAAGGATGTCTGAGATTGATGTGGAAAATTTGAAGTCCTGGGAATGCGATACTTCTGGCTTTTGTTGATGTTTTATTTCAATGATTAATGATTTCAACGCATCGAAACCGGCCCTTTTTAGATGGATGCGGGATAAAGTCTGGATTGATTACGAAAAAAAAACTATTAAGAATTGCCGTGGATAGAATCGGGGTGGAACCTGTGGAACTAACACCTTAAACACTATTAAAGCTATGTCTTAAGTATTTTTATGTGTCAACAATTTCGACGTGTCTATTTAAATGTTTTGAACATTCGAGCGAATTCCGAAGTATACCCAGCAGCGCGAAAGAAGATCAAGATAAGAGGCCAATGTACTGCTGGATGCCGGACAGAATTCTAAAATTCCGATCGGGGTTTTAACCCAGAAAACCACATCATGTCTCATCGCTACGAAGACAGCTGCTAACAGCACGGAATCACGGATGCCAATGATTGCGAGTATTTTCCATGCAAATTAAAATTAGTTATGCAAGGTAATCAGGAAAGAAGACACTTCAATTATTCTGCATCGATTTCACGCCTTTGGGCTGTTCCTTCACGGGAAGTGCTGGGTGTGTGATAAAAAAACACTGCCGCGACATCAACAAGCGATAAGTGCTGATGATATACAAGATTCAGTTTGTTGTTCCGGGTTGGTGTTTTTATTTTGGTTTTGATATCAATAATCGGTGGAATTTACGTCTGTTTTTGGGACTCTGTCTATTAGTAGACACAGAGTTGGCGCCAAAAGTCCGGCAGCATACCCTGGTCATAGCCGGCGAATAATGTGGGTATGCTAGGTAGCAGTACCCACCGAGAAAATTCCGGGTGGGTGAAATACCCACCCAGAATTTGAGAGTAACTGAGCGTGTGACATGAAGAATGCCTCTGGTTCCGGCTCATATTCGCCGAATCTCACACAATAAAGAAGACGTGCCTTGCGTTATCCTACCGCTTATGCTGGAGACAGATACATGCGTTCGTTGGGCGTGCGGTGATTGATAGAATGGATCCTCGTGCATTTAAATGTAAACTGACATATAGTTACATAAACAGAACGCACGAAACGCTAAAGTTGGTATACTTCCAACTTTTCCGCATTGCCGCATTCGCCATAGCCTCAAATACCCAAACACAAGCACACACAACAGACACATGCACTAGTAGCTTACATTTTTTGGTTATTTGTAAGAGACCAGACATCAGCAAAAATTCGCCGCATATACCGCACGCACTGGTCTGTTTCCAGTTTTAGTTTGTATGCGGCCTTCAATTTTCTGCAATTAGTCATCTTGTTCAACGCTGCTGCCCACACTGATACTGCGTAAAGCTAGACTGAGCTAACCACCCTTGATTGGTCTAGGGCTCCCACTCTTGGAAATGCTGCAGAAACAGTGGAAGCTTTATCCGCCATGCCCTCCAAGTGTGTTTTAAAATTAAGCATCTGGTCAATCATTTACCTGAGAGAAGACTGTGAGTGAATGATCTGTTCCCATACCTTGATCCTTACGGACAATTGGTTTCCCAGGTTGCTAATCAGCACAGTTTAAATTTGCGCTCAGCAAACGGCAAACCAGCGCTTTCAGGCCACGCTCTATTATCTCAGATAACTTCGTTCGCGCATAATTCGATCTCATCGAGGCAAAGTTTAAACACATCATTATACATTGTGATCAACAGGAGAAGTCCCAGGACACCACATATTGTTCTGTACACCGTCGGCCCATCTTCCGATTCACGTATGGCCCATATGCCGATTTCTGTGGCCCATTCCATGAAGTAAAAATACAAATAATGAATTCAAATGATTTTTATTGCCAAAATTTTTTTTCGCTCGCTTTCCTCGCGAGGCTCGAAACACGCGGGGCCCTGTACAGTTGCATACCATGCACATATGACAGCCACGGCACTGAACTCTCTATGTGGCTTATGATAAAGTCGCTTCCTACGACATGCAAGTCGTATAAGGCGGCTTTAACGCAAAAGTGGGTAAGGAACATTATTACCCGTACACTGGCAAGTTCTGGCTGGACGAAGAATCAAACGATAACTGGCACAGAAGGGCTGAATTCGCCATCGCAAGAATTTTAACATCAGCCAGCACATGGTTAAATCATGATATTATACAAGAGATGACACCACGGGTAAAAATAATTTTGTTAGTTAATTTTTTTAAAAGCATGGCGAACAAATGCGCCTGCCAAACGGGTATAAATGCTACCGCTACAGGCATGAAAATATAAAAAGGCGCCCGCCAGAGGTATACACGCCTCTGTTATAGATATGTATGTATTCGTAATCGACCATTCCAAACGCCAGTGTCGTTTTACCAAAAGGTCCCCCAACTAAATACTAGCCATGTCCAATGCTGCTTGACGTACGCAAACGAACGAGAACCGGCTGACTATGCTAATGGCAACTTTTAATGTCACAATTTCGTCGCCCTATACAATTTCGTAAAGCTCCAATTTTGCTCCCTTTATTCTAGAAAAAGTGTGAAGCATTTTGACGCTGTGCATGCCTGCTTCAGTCATCGTACCATTTACTAAAAGAAGGAAGCTAAATTTATAAGATCCCTCTTTGGATGGCAAAGTAATGGTTTTCTCAAAGGAGGCTAAATATCTAGGCATAATCCTGGATCAAAAGCTCTCTTGGAAACCCCAGATTGAGAGAGTAACTGCCAAGGCAATTACATCTCTCCATATTTGTCGTCAGTTTGTAGGAAAAACCTGGGGCCTCAAACCGAGGTTAATGTTTTGGCTATATACGACGGTCGTAAGGCCCATCGTCACGTATGCATCCATCGCATGGTGGGTCAAGACCAAACAAAAGGATGCTATGATTAAGCTGGCCAGGGTGCAAATACTGGCCTGTCTTGGTATCATAGGGGCTAAAAACACCTGTACGACTGGGGCTATGGAGGCCCTACTGAACCTCCCTCCGCTCCACCTAGTAGTGAAAAAGGAGGATCTGGCGAGGGGCGCTGGGTCTACGAGAGCTATTCTCCTTTAAGCCAGGAGACCTTCTGCATCATTTATCGATCCTCAAGGAGCTAAACCTGGAGCCAATATCAATGTCCGATACCATTCCTGCCACTCTTGACTTTGACAAACCGTTTACGAGGATTATTCGAAGTAGGTCAGAGTGGCAACATGGCAGGCCCTTCTTTAGAGAAAGCACGGCCTTTTGGTATACGGACGGTTCCAAACCCGAAAAAAGGGGTAGGGCTGGGCGTATATGGCCCAAGGAGCTAAATATCCATGGCTATGAGCACTACCCCCCCTGTTTTTCAGGCTGAAGTACTCACCATCCAGGTGTGTGCTCAGACTTGTTATTAATAGAGCTCCAAATAGCTCTAACATTGTTATTTTCTCGGACAGTCAAGCTGCCCTGTTAGCCATTAAATCCCACAGGGTGTCATCAAAGACTGTCCTGGATTGTCTGATATCTCTGAAATCCCTCAGCAGGAACAACAGTGTCACGCTGATGTGGATTCCGCGCCACGAAGGTCACATTGGTAATGAAATTGCCGACAGCCTGGCTCGAGTAGGGGCAAACTCATCACCTGTCGGTCCGGAATCTTTCTGCAGCTTAGCAAGCTGCCCCTTAATAACGGCCATCAAAAATTAGGTCGACCAGCTGTGTCTTCATAGCTGGACAAGGTCCCAGGGTGATCGTCAAGCTAAAAGATTCATCCAAATCGATAAAGCTAAAGCGGGCAAACTTTTAAATCTCAGGACGTGGGAGCTAAAAATAATAACAGAGTTCATGACGGGCCACTGTTCGCTTAACTACCATGCCCCCTTTTACACGACCGGACACCGAACAGACAAAACGAACGAACAAAGTGGGGTTTATGGGGAAGGGGGTGAGAGAGGACGATGGAAAACCGGCCCCTCTCTCACCCTCTTTCCTATAAACCCCAGTTTGTTCGTTCCTTTTGTCTGTTCGGTGTCCGGTCGTGTAAAAGGGGGCCATCTAAACAAAATAGGACTGGTAGCCGATTGTAGCTGTCGGTTCTGCGGGGCAGCTCCCGAAACTGCGGAGCACTTGCTGTGCGACTGTGAGGCTACGCCGCCCTTCAACCAGAAATAGGAAAATGCCTGCTTCAGGCTAAGAATGGGCGTCTTAGAGCCGGTTTAGACGGTGCGCTCCAGCGCATGTGCCTCACGAACGTTTGTGGATGAAGAGAGAAGTGGGGATAATGAGAGGCACAACCCGCAACATTTCCTTTCTTTTATTGCGATTTTTGCCTATAGTCCAGGGAAATTAGACATTTTACTTCGGAAAAATTCCGGGAAAGCTGAATTTTGGTATGGACATTGATATTATTGCTCTAAGGAAAATGTCACGAGTCCCCATCGATTTGACACTCCGACACGATTGTACGCGGAGTCAAAGGTCACCAGAAGCGATTTTTCGAAAATATCTCAGTAATGCTCACTTTTATAGAAAAATTATGTGAATAAAGTTTGTAGCTTAGGTAATTTCCCACAAAATTTCCTACAAAAAATATTTTATAACTTTTTCTTGTAAGAATTAACCGTAGATATTTTCGAAAAATCGCTTTTGATGACCTTTGACCCGCCGTAAAATCGTGTCCGAGTGTCAAATTGATGGGGACTCGTGATATTTTCATTACAGCAATAATACCAGTGTCCACACCAAAATTCAGCTTTCCCAGAATTTTTCCGAAGTTGGGCCTCTTTTTTGTCTAATATCCGTGGACTAAAATCAAAATATCTCAAAAATGGTTACTCTTACAAGAAAAAATTATAAAATATTTTTTGTAGGAAATTACCTAAGCTACAAATTTTATTCACATGTGTAAAAGTGAGCATTACTGAGATAATTGGAAAAACCGCTTTTGGTGACCTTTGACCCCGCGTAAAATCGTGTCGAAGTGTCAAAACGATGGGGACTCGTGACATTTCCCTTAGAGCAATAATATCAATGTCCATACCAAAATTCAGCTTTCCCGGAATTTTTCCGAAATTGGGCCTTTTTTTGTCTAATTTCCCTGAACTACTATCAATTCCCCCTATTGATAACGTCTGTCGTCGACCTAGCCTTTCTGAAACTGAATTTCTCTACCGATAAGCCTTCATCCCTTTTGGCACTGAGAAGTAGTTTGTTTTAGATTACCCGTCACCGACACTTTCGCTGCTCAGGGAATACTCCTCCCTTAACTACGCCGTAAATACTTTCGTATTAGCTCTACGTTGGAATGGCGTCCAGACCGAGAGCTTTGTGTACGGCATGGTCCTTGGTCGTACCACTTCCCACCTAGACAACAGTAGTACGTATACATGATGAGTTGAACCCAGGTTGAACCCGAGTTCAAATGCATGTAGACACGAGTCGAGTTGAGATAGGGTCGACTGAACTCGACTTCCTGGGTTGAGTTAAAGCTATGCAGATAGACGCGACTTCAGTAGTTGAGTAGTTGAATTTAGTTGCAGCAGCATCTCTGTGTTTTGTTTGTGATTTTTGTCGATTGTCGAAAATTCAACTCAACCTCAACTCAACTATTCAACTCATCATGTATACGTAGTACAGGTCTTCTTTCTTGTCATCCCTTCTTACCGAATTTTGTCGTTGCGAGTTCCTTCGCTCTTCCTTCTACATACTATTTTTCCGAGTAGGGGTTGCTATTCGACACTGCGCAGTCATCAAAGGCACACCGATAAACTCATTGTTGTACATATGCATGCTGACAATTATTATATTCAGGAGTAATAAAGGTAACTATTTCAATACATATATCTTTCACACATTCTTCGTTTTTAACTGCTTCATTAGGTTCTTTGGATAGTAAATAGTGAAACAGAATGTTAACAGATTTTACCGTAAAACCGCAATGTGTTAAGTTCGGCAAATTTCGCTAAAACTGTCAGAGTCAACATAAATATTAATAATCTCAAGTCTTCGTTCTAAAATCAACATAATCTCAAGTAATTTCATGCCTTCCAAAGTATTAAAGTGATGCAGTCACAAGGACAACAAAAATCCGTTACGATCTTATATTTCTCCCTAAAAATGTCGATCGTTTATTCGATCTTTTAAAACAATATGCTAAACACCTCTCCACCGCGATGCTCGACAAAAACTTCATTAAAATCTTATCAAATTCGTATGCAAATAATCCACAGTTCATTAGCCGAGAAATTTACAAAATTTTATCATTCTTAGACCAAATAGAAATGGGTGGAGATGATCGCAACGCAATTCCGTAAAACGTGAGAACTCGATGATGGGTGACCGACCTCATTCGACGTTGTTTTTTTCCTCGCTTTGTTGTGCTGATGTGGTGTGTGGATCTAGCTTTCTATTTTTTATGTTTATTGAATGACAATCAGCAAATAACTTTCAGAATTCAATAAAATTCGAACTGAGATAAAAAAAAGAGGAGAAAAAACTACACAGAAAAAATGTGGCACGATCTGCTTTACTTAGAGGCGGCGCACGCAAGGCTTCCGGCCATGTCGAGTAGACTTAATCGAATTTTCGCTGCCGGTTGGAAAAAAATGGATGCGTGCCTGCTTATTAGAACTTGAAGAAAAAATTGAAGAGAAGCAATTATTTGAAAATATATAAACAGACGATTATTATCACGTGAAATTACATTCGCGATCGTGTAATCCGATTTGTTTCTAGATTATTTCGGTCAATGTGGAAGAATATTGAGGTTGTGTTAGACATGAAAGTGTTGTTGATAAGCAGAAATATGAAAAAATGAACGACGAAACGAGATATTTTGATAAATAATTATATTTAAGTAAAATCGTGCCCTTTCACACTTACACGGCATAATCAGCAGAACCTTGTTAATTGCGATTGTTTAACGCTTTAACTAGTTACCATCTTCGGTGTATCTGATAAAGATCACCTTTTGTCCAGTAAAAGAGAAAAGGTAAGGTTTCTTCTGACTTTAGTCGATGAAGATATTTCTTGACTATACTATGTTTTGGTTTCAAAAGTTCAAAGTGGACTAAACTATTCTTATTCCATTTTCATTTCTTTTCTCCAACTCATTTACTGCACCATCCCTTATTTGCCCCTTTGAGCCACCGTAAGTATGTATGGGGCTGCCCTGATTCGATGGCTACTTCCATCGAAATTAACACTCTCCTGCCTCTACGGCAATCTTTACTCACTACCCCACTTGGCTTATTCCCTTTGCCTACACCCCCTTTTCGTGCACTCTACAAACTAGGAATTTATTTCTAAATTAAATAACTCGACTGCGGATCAATCTTTTGCAGTCAGTACTTCGGTTTCGAACTCCGGCAGCACCCTCTTGACTCCTCAAAACTCCAATCCTATTATACCACCAATCGTACGCTTACTTCTAGACATTGCACCCTTTACTTATAGTCGTATTTTATTAATACTGTAACTTTCCATTAGCGTCCCACGTTTTTTTATTACATTTAAGTAAATTATATTTCTAATTTTTAACAATAACTTTATTAATTTCATTCTTAGCTTAATTTCGTGTGGTAGATTGTTCCCATATACTGACTGAGGCAATAAAAACTTTACATTCAAAATTATTTTTTACTTTGTGGTTCATTTTAAAATGAAAGCGTATCTTTTAGTTTTTTTAAACTATATATTTTTATTTTCTACGTTTTAGTCTATTATATGTCTTCCACCGTTTTCTGGTGGCGGCCATTTTGAATTTCAAATGACGTTATACCGCTTACTGTATTATACTCGTCATACCCTTTTATTTGATACCCATACCGAGGGAGTTGTAAAGAAAAAGGAAATACGCCATTTTGAGTTGGCCGCTATTTTGAATTTGGAATGACGCCACACAGCTAATTATATTCTACTTGTCATAGGCCGCATTTAGGCCCAAGTTACTTTAACTTTGTTAAATTATCGCTGTTAACTTAGCACCGTTCCTAACATGTCATTTAACAGTTCTCATCTTACAACTAAAAAAAACCAAAATTAATGAATTAATTTCTTATTTTAGAAAATTAATAATAATAGTAATAACTTCATGCTGTATTCAAAAATTACTAAATTATTTGCTTACATCAAAAATTTACAAGGAAAAGTCAATCCCACAGTTTTGAGCTGTGCTACATTTTAACTAAGCCAAAAAGCAGAAATAAGTTAGCTAACAGCGCTAAAATAGTTGCTGTTTATGCCGTTATTAACATGCCCTCAGTTAAATTAACTTTGGCCTATTCGCGTCCACACCCTTTCATTTGATACCAACGTCGGGGAACACAATTGCAAAAATCGGCCGCCATCTTGATTTTTTCACAAAATTGTCAGATTGCATTGTCACGCGAATTATGCAAAATTTCAAGTTACAAGATTTGTTTACATACAAGATACATACAAGTGGTGCGTTTTTTTAATTTGTTCTATTCTGTTCTGTCCTTGAACATTAAAAAAACGGCAAGGGAAAATTTTCATTTTTATTTACATAAATTACGGATTTGAGCATTTTAATTTTTTCTAATATTGCATAAAGATTGGACTTATTTATCTCTCCATTAATTTTTCTCGTTTTTCATTCAGTAACAAAACATTTTACTTTATTTGTCAACTGTCAAGTTAAAAACGTATATGAGAAAAGGGAAATATGAAATATCCGTTTGTGCTGGATAATGTTATTTATAATTATCGGGGACAACAGTTTGTAACGGTCAAGATAAAATATACAGGTGAAGCTAATAGTAAAAAATGTGCAATTCATTTACTTCTTCTTCTTTAACGGCTCTACAACCGGGATCCGGTCCTGGCCTCTCGCAACTGTTCTCTCCACCGGTCCCGATTCTGAGCCGATGTCATCCAATTTGGCATCCCTATGCTCTGAACGTCCTGGTCTAGGCCATCCTTCCAGCGGAGGTTTGGTCTCCCTCGCTGTCGCACCCCATAAGTATTATCGCAGAGAACTTTCCGAGCAGGCTCATCTTCACTCATACGAGCTAGATGTCCTGCCCACCGGAGTCTACCGAGCTTTATTTTCCTCACAACATCTATGTCGCGATAGCGCTCGTAGATCTCGTCATTGTAGAGTCTCCGGAATCGTCCTTCCTCACATACGGGGCCAACAATTCATTTACTACACTTTCTTGGCCCAGCTGAGAAGTGCGCCTTCTGCGTTAGAAGGGTTTATTCTATTATTATTATTATTATAATATTGTAGTATCCGAAACTCAATCAAATGAACCAAAACAAGTGAAATGAATCAAAGACTTTTAGCTGTCAATATGTGGGGTTATACGATTCCCGATTTTATTTGACACATAACATCCGCAAATTATCAAGTCAAATGATGATGCAACTATTTTCGAAACAAAATTATTCAACATCTCGAAGATTTGATTGTAATTTTGTTACATAAACTAACCGTATCTAAAAAAGATTTTTCAGCCAGTATATCTAAAAAATTATTTTTCACTCGTTTTTGGCATTTTGTATATCTTCACGAAAAACTGACATCTGTCACACTAATTTTCAACAGAAAATGGAGAAATCAAACTGAAAAATGATAACGATGATCATGTTACTCTGTTCTGTTCTATTGAATGAAATAGTTCATTATTTCTTTTTAGAATATATAGAGTTACCCTTCTAGCTCAGAAGGTACACTTCTCAGCTGGGCTGAGAAACGGGCCGCGCCTATGTGCATGGACCGAACCGGCCGAAAGCACCAAAAAAGGTATAAGAAAAAACACCGCATAACGAGCATGCGACCGAAAATGCGGGCTCCTTCTCGACCCTCCCCGGCACCCCGGACCGGCTCGGTACCGGTTCGGTCCCTGCACACAAACGCGGTCACATTTACCACTGCACAGTGGCTCAGCTAAGACATGCAAACACAAAAAAAAACAATGCAACATTTAAGAGCACAAACCATCAAACAGAGAAGCACGCAAAAACAATGAAAAAGTGGGACACACAGGGGGTCACGCCACATTAAAAAGAGTCCTTTTGAGGACATCTTCGCTAGTTTGCATGCTAAAAACACTCGCATTTTTGTTAACATTTATAAGCATGCGGTTAACTGGTTCGTACATCCCATAATTGGTATTAGAGGAATTAATGTACAAGAGAGGTTGACCTCTCAGGTTGTAGTTATTCACTCTAAATGACGTACGGGTTCGTAGGAAGCCTGAGTCAACTTTGCCATTCAACAAACGATGAACGAGTATAACGTCAGCGACCTCGCGACGTTCTCGCGACGTTTTTGGAGAAAGCTCAAGTTGAGCAATTTAAATCTGTTCCCATAAGGCGGAAGAATAAGTGGGTCATCCCACGGGAGGTGACTGAGTGCAAAACGGACGAACTTCCTTTGAACCGATTCGATTTTACCAACATGGGAGGAGTAGTAAGGAGACCATACCTGGGAGGCGTATTCAAGCAGAGGCCTAACTAAAGATATGTATAAGTGTTTGGTGATGAGGGGGTTGTTGAATTCCTTGGACCATCTTTTTATAAATCCCAGGACTGAATTGCCCTTGGAAGAGATATAATTGATGTGGGTGGAGAAATCCAACTTACTTTCTAACCTAACCCCTAGATCGATAACAGAGTTAGTGCGGGAGATCTTGTTATCGAGAAAAGTATAGTCATAAGTTATAACGCCACGTTTTCTACAGAAAGTCATGACCTCACATTTACTAATATTAAGGACCAGGTTGTTGTTGGAACACCAAGAATAGAAGGTGTTTAGGTCTGCTTGCAGAAGTTTGCACTCCCCGATACTCCTTATGTGGCGGTACAGTTTAATGTCATCGGCGTAAATAAGGATTTTACAGTGCCTCAGCAGGGTAACAATATCATCAATTGATAAAATAAAAAGAAGAGGACCAAGATGACTTCCTTGCGGGACACCAGAGGACGCTTCAATGTTTTTAGATTTGACTCCGCGGAAAAGAACCTGGTAGGTTCTGCCGGCTAAGTACGACTGGAACCATACAACAAGGGAATGCGGAAATCCTAATTTTTTAGTTTGAGAACTATAATAGAGTGAGAGAGCTTGTCGAAAGACTTACTGAAATCTGTGTAAACACAGTCAGTTTGGTAACCAGTGACAAAGCCTCGAACAGTGTGAGAAGAGGACTCCAGTAAATTAGTAGTAGTGGAACGAGCTGCAAGAAAGCCATGTTGGTTAGTTGAGATAAGTCTCTTGCAGATAGGGACAATAGCAGAATAAATAATAGATTCAAAAAGTTTTGGTATACATGATAACTTCGCAATTGGTCTGTATGAACTAATCATCTAAACTAGTTAATTTGTTTGAACTGAACTGAACTGAACTAAATGAAAGTTGAATCATTATAATGTTCTAGTTCCCCACAACGCTGGGAAAAACTTAAAAATGTTGTTGTTAAATATGACTCTCAAATAAGATGGATTACAAAGCTGTGAAGCTCGTCAACAAAGATTTTCTTAAACTTCTTCACGTTATTGCCGAAATTGAAGACGAAACTAATGAAACGAAAAGTGATGCCCAGCAACTGCACAACCAATGCTGAATTGCGATTTTCTGACTTTGCTAGGATTTTCGAATACACTACTTATTTGCATTGATGGTGTTCAAAAAAGACTACAAGATCCAACCATAAACTTCCACGATGCTGCCGAGGATTTGAAAGCCCTCAGAGGCTCTTTTGAAGATGACAGAGAAAAGCTGGGTAATGGACTTACTAGAAAAAAGGCTCAACATTTCTGTAAAGAATATGATATTGTCACCGAAAGACGACCAAAGCGAAAAAAAGAATTGCTGGTGAAAATTGGCAGGATGCAGAGTTAACAGCTAAACAGGAAATTGAAAGAGTTATGAGGAGCACACTTGACCGTCTTCATAACGAAATGGAGAAAAGGTTCATTCGTTTATAAACAAAACCGGCGAAAAGTTTGGTTTTATGCTTGATATTGATACCAAAAGATTTGGTATAAAACCAATAAAATCTTTCTGCAAATGCAACAATTTAGGAAAATTTTACATTTGTGATGTAGATGTGTCAGTATTTGCCATGGGCGCTACTTTGGCTAGGTACGCGTCTGATTCTACTGATTGTTCTTTTATGATCAATTTACTAGTCGACAATATGATTATAATAAAAAAAATAAGTTTGAAAAACATCGCAAATCTAACTACGTCAAGCCTCTTGCTCCCTACACTTCTCGACGAAAAACTCTAGAACTTTAATTAATTCCAAATGTTCCCCATTTCAGAAATACCCTCAGGGAGTCCCACAGTAATTTTACGAACAAAGGTAAAATTTCCTCGTGCTATTAAACAAAAAGTCAATAGCTATTCTCCAGCGTCGCCGCAAGTAATGTGCGCAAAATCGCTGAATACGTAACGTCGAAATAGTGGAAAACGTTTTCCTCCTCGTATAACAGAAAATTTTAACGGACCACTTTTTAAGAACAGGTCTTCATTTATCGCCTGTCCATCTGAGTCCATTGTGCCAGATACATGCGTCATCGCCGCCGCATTGAAGAAGCTGGAACGGTTGAATCTGGAAATTGCGGTGATATCCACCTCAAGTGGACAGGTTTTTATCTAGCGTCCATGAAATGGAAGTGGAAACAAATTGAACTTCTTACATTTTCCGGTTCGCTTTGTTGTTGGCTGCTGGCGGTGTAAAGTTCTTAAAAAAAACCTTTTAAGTGATTGAATTTTTAACGAAAACGGAAACCGCAATTTATTCTAATTTCGGACTTAATCTTTTTGCGCCTGAAAAACGAACAAATTAATTTCGAAAATCATTCTGCAGTCGAACATATAATAAAACAGTTTCGCGTGATTCCACTTTCTCAATCTCACCTTGGCATTAACCTGGGTGAATGCTGGGCGCAAATTTTGAGGCTTGTCAATGCGATGCAGGAAAAAATATGGAAATTGAAAAGAAATCGAAAGGCGTTTGCAGAAACGGAAAAAAATGCCCCAATATTGTGCTGTGTAAAAGTCTCGCTTTGTACCTGGCCGTAACACCGGAGTGTAATTGTATAGTGCAAGCCATCGGAGCAGCAGAAATCCTAGGAATTTGCTAAATCCGTCGATATAAGCAGTGCGGGATTGTAGTGGCTTTTGGTACCTTCTTGGCGCTGGAGCCGCAAGTCAGCCATAGAGAACGCTATCGTGCGGACCAAAAACACCTCAAGAAATTAGGCCATTCACGGTTAATTAATTGACGTATGATTGCCTGGAGAACATGCATAAGTGAAAGCCTGTTTCTTTTGGATTAAAATTAGTGCGAATTTATAAGTTGTAAACATTTTTGGAAGGTTTTTTTCGTGTGGGTTTCAGGGGACATGTTTTTTGCGCGTTGTTAAGAGATAGCTGCAACTAAGTAAAAAAAACTCCAGAAAAATAACTTAGGCTAGAAAGGGTCTGGATTAAAAAGCGACAATTAAAAGCACAGAAAATGAAATCTAGCTCAAATCCATGTCCAAACTCAAAGTATGTACCAACTCCTGTCTTAAATCTTCTATGCTTGTTTGCTTGTTTGATTGGTGACAAAAACTGCTAAAGGCAAAAATGATAGAAAGAAAAATTTAGGTGAAAATAAATTTTAAAATTATTGAATGCTTAAAATATAGATGTTGGATGACATGCAATTGACAGATGTCAATGGATGACAGATAGGCGGTAAACTATAAACGATAGACGCTCGGTGATGGACACTATACAACACACGGAGATAGCTTTATAGCTGTGATAGATGGTGGCCAATAGATAATGGACTAGGGTAAATGAATAATGTATTAAAGATGATAGATGGATTATATTAGTAGATATAAAATACTAGACGACAGGTAGACGGCTGGAGAACAAGGAATGATGGAGGTCAATCGATGGACAATAGATGATGTACCCTAAATAGTAGACTAGTAGGATGTTGTAAAATAAAACGGCTGGATGGAAGATGTTAAACACGATGAGCAGCTGACGAAGTTCACGAATACTGCCACTGACAGTGGAAAGTTGTTCCATAATCATGGTTTTTTATTAAAAACGAATTTCTTCAGTGAGTGAAAAAAAGCTTTTATGGGGGTGATCAACCAATTAGGCTAATCTGTATGAATAGGCCAGTCAGTGTAGACAATCAATTAACAATAATTCCAAAAGTTTTGAAACTTTCATGTAAGGTCGGAAAGAGCATAAAAACAAACTATAAAATTTTGCAGCCTTGGCCGAGGTCCGGAACTTTGTTACAATTGCAAGAAATGAAATTTTGCAATATTGTCTCGAAGAAAATTCCGAAAGTTTTGCAAACTTGCAGTAGTGTTAAATGCGTTATTTCATATCACGTATCAGATTTGCAACCAATTTAAAGCTACGGAACATTTCTTTTATTAAAAATTACCGTTTTTTGCAAATAAACTTACAGAGAAAATTCCAAAAGTTTTGCACACTCGAAAGCTGCATCGGAACAATGTCCCGAACAATTGCATAAATTTGCAACCTTTTGCGTTGTGCGGAACATGTTTATTTATAATATTTGTCATTTGTGGTCATTTTTTCGAACAAAGTGGCCTCGAAATAATAACAAAAGTTTTAAATTTTAGTTGCAAATGCTCAGAACATCTATTGTGATGCATCTACAAGTTTGCAACCTCGTACGCAATTCGGAACGTTATGCAGTTTTGAAAAGTCGAATTTCTGCATTTGTCATCCTCAAAAAAATTGCAAAAGTTTTGTAATTCCAGCGGATGACTTAGTTTACGATTAATGAAGGTATGGCAATTTGCAGCCAAATTCGACATACGGAAAATATTTAAATTATAAAAATTTAAAATATTTTTATTTCGTCTGAAATGGTCTACTGGTGTGCAAAGGGTGTAAATAGAATATAGAATAGAAGCCCAGCCGTAGTCTAGAAATAAGAAGTCTTTCATCTTCATACGTAATTCCTGAACGTTGGTATCCTTCCAATCTCGCAGCCGGGAGGATCGCAATAATGGAGACTTTGCTATTTCTTGACCAGCATAACGATTTGTTTCACTAACAATTTTATTTAAAAATTCTTCTGTCCCAAACAGATCGAAGAAATCTCCTGGCGATTTAATGTCATCTGGAATTATCAAATCAGGACTTCCTATAAAGTCAAACTGACGCAAATCCCTCCTTTCAGTTGTCCATTCATCGCTATCGGTTTGACAAGTCACACTTGTTGATGGTTCATAGGGATCACTATGATGCTGTTCACTATAGGGAACGCAATCCCGGATGTTTTTTCCCAAACCCGGGATTGCGGGATTCATTTTCATCAATCCCGGGATCCCGGGGTACCCCGGGATTCTGCCTGTTGCCAAAAATTAAATTTTTTCGCTATCGAGCATTCGAGGGGTTTGAGGAACACAAGGATGGTATGGTTGTTTTTCTAGTAAAAAAAATAATTACAAACAAAACATATAACTTATAACAAAGAAGTTTAATGCAACTTAGTTACATACATACAGTCAGCGTCAAAAGTGACGCAACACCTAAAATTTTAAACTTGAATATCTTCGTCGTGTAAAAACGGAAAATTGTGTTTAATATCTTAAAACACTGCTTTCTTTATTTATCAACAAAATATTTTATAAAGAATTTCATTACAACTATTAAAACAAAAAAACTGTACTTCATTTAGTAAAAAATCCATACATTTATCAGTCAAAAGTGAGGTAACACTTGGAATTTTATGTTTAAAATTTCACAATTTTTGCAATGAAATTGTTGCAATGAAATTTTTTATAAAATATTTTGTTGATAAATATAGCATTATTTTGAGATATTAAGCACTATTTTCCGTTTTAACATGACGAATATATTCAAGGCGAAAGTTAAAATATTTAGGTGTTGCATCACTTTTGACGCTGACTGTATATGTAGTTTTCAAACTTAAATTTTTATTCGTGAATTAAAAACAAAAAACAATTCATTATTTATAAAGGAAAAATTAGGCCTGCTTAGCCTGTTGCTGAAAATAGCTTTGAAGGAAGCAAAGTGCATCCAATCAATCACGGTATACAGAAACAAGGTAATGAAAAAGACTGTATATTGTAAGACGGTATTTTAGTGCTGACGTCACTTGGTTCCCTTTTTCTACGGTAGTAGGTGTTAGGCCAGTTGAGCCAGACAGTAGTGCCATATGCAATATTTCATATTGAATTAATTGAATTAATTAATTTCCATTTCATATGGTACTACTGTCTGGCCCACCGACGACGCAGCTGTCTGGCTCAGCAGTTCTGGAATTTTATGACGTCACTGTCTGGGCCCACCGACGACAGACGTCACTGTCTGACCCCACCGACGACACAGCGTCTGGCTCAGCAGGTCTGTAATTTTATGACGTCACTGTCAGCAGGCTCGTCAGCGGTCGCTGGCTGTTTTTACCGTCTGTTTTTAAAACGGCCAATGAATTTTTTTTCAAAAAGAGCTCCCAGGTGTGGGATTGAACCGGGGCCCCCGAGCCGGCTGAATTTTGTTCGAAGCTTTAGCCGACTAGACCAAGTCCATAGCTTCTGTTACTTCTTCTACTTGTGTATATGAGTGGGTAGATGGGGGTAAAAAATAGCTTCTACTTTTCTTGCTTTGTCGATCAACGACGAATTTTACAGTAACGACAACAACAATAAAAAACGAAGGCAAGTATTTGTTAAGAAAGTCAAAAGTGAAAAGTGTTTAAAATGAAAAAAAATGTTTTTTTATAAAATGCATTTATGGCTGTATTACTGTTAAAACACTGCAATAACTTTAAGTATTTTACAGCACTAAACTAACATTAATTAACATTATGCCAATTCATTTTTATTACATAACCAATAACACTGGCATATGCTGTAAAATATAAACCTAGAATTTACATTAATATATAATTTTACGCCGCAATCGTTTAAATAGGGGATTCTCCCGTGAAATGTTATAGATATATTAGGCGGCTTTTCCTACAAAATGTTCAATAACTCAAATAGTTTTAAAAGCGGATTTTAATAAACAGAATGTGCGATTTTCAAATAGTTAGAATTTAGCAAGGAAAAAGAGGAAGTTTGGTCAAACGATAATAAAAAACCTCACATCTAACAATTTTTTTTGTTATTGAAAAAATAAGCGTTTTTCCATATCACCAAATACTCAAGGCTTAAAGTGGAGTTGTCAGAACTTTTAAAGCATTTTAAAGCGAGTTTTGATAAACAGAATGTGTGGGTTTTTTTCGAATAGTTAGAATTTGACGAGTAAAAAGAGGAAGTTTGGTAAACGATGATAAAAAATCTCACATTTAACAATTTTTGTTATTGAAAAAATAAGCGTTTTCCATATCACCAAATACACAGGGCTTAAAGAGGAGTTATCAAAACTTTTTTTAAAAAGCCTTTTAAAGTGAGTTTTGATAACAGAATGTGCGTAGGAAAACAATGAAGGCAAAAAAAAAAGTCTTCATCAGATCTCTAATTCAAGAACTAAACTGTAAACGCTGCGAAGAAATCGCGATCAGTTCTTGAATTACTATTGTCGCGTCGCGTTCAAGTGAATTAAGTGAAACTGTGAAACTGTGAATTATAAAACAGAAGAAAAAAGTGGTGAGTGAAAAGTAAGTGCCCCTGTAGCACTATCAGTAATTTTAACTAGATCCAACAAATGCACAAAAGATTGCTTATTTTTATAATATTTTACCAATATGCATATATTTTTTCATTACTAATGTCTGTGCTTTCATCGACTAATACTGAAAAATACTTGTCTTTCAATTCACAATCAAGATCGTCTACTATCGCTTTACTCACAACATTATTAATTATGTTAGTACATTTCGTTCTTTTAAGTTTAATTTTTCTTGTTAGTTTTGAATCATTGAAGATATGTTTCATAGTCTCCACTACACCTTGCATAGCATGAAAACTTAAATTATATTTCGCGGTTAATAAACTTAGCCGAATTTCTGCGTCACATGGTTGTAGCTATAATGGCTGTTTTCGATTTGCCACATTTATCTGATATTCCTCACATTTTCCTCAGTTTCACTGAAAATGGGTGTTCGATTTACCAATTTAGTTCCAATTTTACAACAGATGGCGACAGCTTCTAACCGATACAAAACCAATATTGATGTGATCAAAATATTTTTTTCATCACATCAGTTGAGTAATGCATCGAACTGTCAACATACTCAATTCTATTTTTTAATAAAAAATGCAAATTATGATTGTCAAATTTTTTTTATTCTGCGAAATCTTAAAGAGATTATTAAAAATCTAAATGTGTGCTCCACTACAATTTTAATTGAAGAATGTTTTTCATTATGTTGTACATTTCCTACACCTACCTTGGAAGAAAACCGACAATTCAAAAAATTAAAACGAAGAAAAAAACAGACCAAAAATAAAATGTATGTTAATATGTATAGTACATTATACTTTAAACCGAGGGAAAAATACTGCTGATGTGATTTTGTGGAGATAATAAGGGATCTTCAGATGACCTTTAGTTAAATATTAAAATGTTTAAATGGGGTTTTCTCCACACTAGTTTTTCGAGTTGTGCAGGTATTCTTCCAAGGTAGAGTTGTTAAATGACCATTATCCTTAGTTGGTTGTATTAACCACTGCAATTAAGGATAGGCTGAATGTCCTAATATCACAAAGCCATTCATGATGGGGAGGTTTTCTTCAATCTTCTCATAAAGATGAGATTTTCTTAAAACGCGTGAGAATATCACATCACTGACCATTCGATTTGCCATTTATAATCAGTTTCAAGTTGACAGAACACAAGTGAGGCAAAAGTGAGTACGTGATTTGACATGTAAGGAATATGTGATGAATATCAGATAATTGTGGCAAATCGAAAACAGCTAATGTACAAATGTCAAATAATTTCATTACTTCAAACAATTTGCGTTAGATGTCAGTAGTTGTTTTAGGAAAATTTGCTTTGAAATCTCTTGCACTTTTTGTACAAAACAGATGCATTTTTGTGAATTCCCTACATTTTATGGAAATTTAAAATTCCTCCCCTCACGGGATGTGATGGAGTATTATCGATCAAAAAGAAGTGTTTTTTGTGACAAATTTTTCTCGGTCAAAAAATTTTTTTCACAGCCTTCATAAAGCATTTTCTGAACCACTCGATAAAAATTGTTTGTGTCATCCATCCTTTCTTGCTGGCTCTATACACCGCAGGCAGGTTAATATTTTTAAAGCATCTGGGATTCATGGATTTGCCGAGAACAAGTAGTGGTAGCTTGTGGGTGCCGGTCGCGTTGGAACAAGGCATGAATGTGATTCTTTCCTTGGAAACTTTTATACCGGGGACTGATTTTTCATTTTCATGAACCCCATGTAGAGGTTGGTAACGTTTTCCAAAATGCAGCACTTTCGTCAGTGTTATACACCTGGTGCTTTGATAACTTCATTTCGTTGACAATTTTCAAGAACTTCTCTTGAAATGGTTTTACCGCACATGTATCACTAGACACTTTCTCTCCACAAATTTTCAAAATCGAATACCATGCCTTTTTTTTAAATTTATCTAACCAGTCAGAGCTCGCCAAGAAATCATCTATTTCCCGTTATTTCTCTGTAAAAAAAATCTGACTTTTTCACTTAAAATTTCTGATGAAATTGGTACATGAAGATTTCTTTGTTGCAAGAACCATGTGTATAAAACTTGCTCTACCACCGGATGTTCACCTTGACGAAGAACTTTTTTTGGAACCTAATACACAAGCCGTGTAAATTTTTTAATTTGTAAAACTTGCATGCGATTGTAAATACATGGCCCTTGGTAGGTAGTTGAAACAAATTGCCTAATTTTTTTTGTTTGATGACATATACCGCTGATTTTGGTACACGGAATTTTTCAGCTGCAACACGAATACTTTTACCACTGTCAAGAAAATCTAAAATTTTGCACTTCTCCGCGAGTGTCAGGGTTTCGTGGTTTCGCTTCATTATAGAGTCCGTACTAAAAAGATATGAGGCTCTGAAAAGTCTCATTTTCCGGGGCGCAGTAGCATTCGTAGTAGATTTCGAAGAGGAAATTTGGAAACACATAGGTGCATGTCTTAGACATATGTGCGCATTGTATACTTGTGTGTAATTTTCACTTCCCTACATGCGCAAAGTAGCCTCAACTGATTTGGTACGGACTCTAATACCCAGGACACACTGCAAAAACGAATGAACATTCTTCCAACTTCATTGGCTTTCAATGAACATTCGATTTAATAGTGACACACTGCATTTCTCAATGTTCATTGGAACTGTCAAAATACAAACTACAAATAAACTGCCAAATATATGAACTGAAAGTGATTACATAGCAATTTATACTTTTAAATTTAGTAATAATTATTAATTTAGGCCTCACAATAGTTATATACAATGGACCGTACGATTTTTTTAAAAAATTTTATGTTAATGCGTTAGTTTGACACTTCTCTATTTCAATTGGAAATTTTATTGGAAAGTTCATGGAAAGTTGTTCGATAATTTCCCAATTTCACTTCCAACTTCCTTGAATGAAGTTAATTCGACTTCATTCGATTGAATGAAGAATGAAGTGGTTGAATGAACATTGGACATTACACTCTAGGCACGAATGATCATTTTTAGCCGAATGATACTTCAATGTTCATTTAATGTTGTAGTGTGTCAAGGGTATAATACACATGAATGAGTGTGTCTGACGAAGAAAAGTAACAATTGACTTTTTTATGAGGAAATAAGGGGACTCCCCGACTTACGAGAATTAATGTGTCCGGTTTATGGAGTTAAATGGCACAAAATTGACCGAACTCTGGCTGTGTTCGAATTACTGAAGTGTCCGAGCTAAAGCATGTCCGGAGTAAAGGGGTGGTACTGTAATTAAAATAACAGTACTTTTTTCTAATTATGCCACTCCTAGTTCTTACTTTTCAGTATATTTTTCTGTATTTAAAAAGCAAAATTATAATTTTCATTAAAATTTGTAGCTGGATCACTCTAACAACTAAAAAAAAAAAAGGAAAAGAGTCGGAATATGATGATGGATAAGGTAAATTATTTGAAGACATACTGAATTATTATTTAATTATTTTTTATTTAGGAATTAGAAGAGAGGGCGAAATACTGTGCACAAAAAAGCAGAAAATTTACTCAACATTATTTCACAATTTTGGACAATCAACGGCAGGTAATAACAAATTTTATCTGATATTAAAGGATTGTTATATATGTATTTTCTTTTTACTTCATAGGAGTTATCAACTCTATATACAGACAACGCCCTGCTAGTCTGGAATGGGAATGGCACTACCGGAAAAGACGCTATCCAGGAGTATGTAATGCAGCTTCCCCCATCAAAACACAGGCTGTGCTCTCTGGATGCGCAGCCAATAATTGAAGAGGCTGATGCTGCTGCCGGGAAGTTCACCTATCTATTACAAATCGGAGGAACGGTGATATTTCAGGGTCGTCCTGAAGAGCCGTTTCAACAGACTCTTTTTATCACCGCCTCCCATGGAGTCAGTTGGAAAATTGTTAGTGATTGTTACAGATTGCAGGGCGCGTTAAGCTCCAATCGTGACACTGCTTGTGCTTCATGGATGCGCAACTAAGCTGTTGTTAAAAGTAATTGTTTTTCAAAAGGGAGAATAAAAAATATAAATAATTTTTTTGAATTTAGTTTTTATTTTCAAACATTTTTTTTGTTCAGCAAATTACATCGAGACTCTCTAATCGTTTTATAATTTCTAAAGCTCTTCGTCCAGACTTTTTGTTATATTCCAATCTTAATTTATCCACCAATATATTAGGGTCTGTAGTTTCTAGAATGTCATCATCATCATAGCCTTCGTCTTCAGGCATTAAAAAGTTATTCAATGGTATTTGGGTGTGTAAATACGTTTTATTTTCACTCAACTTTGACAATTTATTCATAGTTTCGTGCTCACTATCTTCATTAGAGGGTGTTAAATGGTTCTTTCCATTCAGTGTAATTTTGTCACAAGTCTTACTTTTGAACGCATGCGTCAACCGCTTCTTATGTCGCTGAAGGCTATCTCTACGACTAAACGATTTATTACATTCTATACACTTATGCCCATTCTCGTAAGGACAGCATGCAGGGTCTTTAAGCGTCTCAAAAGATGTTGATTTGTCTTCTTCTTCTTCGTCAGAGAATCCTCTTAAAGCGTTAAGTTTGGTTTTTAAAACCTCGCTCACTGCATTTAATCGTTCACCATCATAATTTACAGGTTCAGCGTTCAAAACGATCTTTAATGCGCCTGTTTCATTATTATTCCCCATAGATTTTTCCGTACCATGGATATTTCTTTTGTGACGTAAAAAGTTATCCCGGCGAGTAAAAAATTTACCGCAGGTAGGACACTCCATCATGTGTGACTGTGTATATGCTTTTTAACACAAAATCGGTTAGTACCTCTGACTTATATAGAGAGGAAGAGGAGGGAGAAGGAGGAGGGAGTGATGTTCATCTTTGGTGTTAATAGTACTGGTTTTGGTGTTATTGGTGTTGCTTTTGGTGTTATTTGGTGTTCATCTGGTGTTACTGAAAAACAGCTATGGAGACAGCTATTCAAATAGACGGCTATACAAAGAGAGGGGATTGTGTTAATTTAATTAACAGGGGCGCTTCAGTTATTGAACGATAATATATTTCACTGTAACAATTATAGCAATAGGTGTGATAAATTCCACAAATGATCTTATGTATGTCATGTATTCCATAAATGATCTTATACTAGGGTTGAATTGTTAATATCTCCTTCGTTAGCATTATCAATATTTAGAGTATCTCCCCATAGGCACTATCACTATTCTTTCATCATCACACTGAGAAAAAGGAGATGTGCATTCAAACCATTCTCGCTTGAGCCAACTCCGCTGCGGAATTGAATACGGCGAAATCCACATAGGAGTTGACTCAACTGCCTGACGTAGTTGACAAGGCAATGGTGTCAATTCCGCAAGGAATTGGGGGAAATCCGCCGGAATTCGATAAATAACATACCTCGGTTGATTTTATGTTATACGCAATTGCGTGAAGTAAAATATATGTTTAAGAAACGTTGCTGAGCATTTTGATTTGAATGTTTTTATATTTCGATCAATTTTGGAAAAATTTCATTCAAATTAAAATACTTTTTGAAAGGATGTTAAAAATGTTAGAGTTGATGAAATCTGCGGTCCATCAAATGTTATCTCTCGATAGATTCTATTTCGCACGAGATTCGATGAATCGAAATTTACAATTACCACAATCACTTTAAGCGTTTTTTAATATATTTATCTGAATGTATGGAAATAAATAATAGAAGACAATATTTTATTTATAACGTTTTGTATTTATTTTTGAACTTAAATTCTTAGAAATATTATAAATTAATTCAAATACATAAGATTTATAAAATGCGAAAAACATACTTATCAAAAGTTCTACTTAATAATTAATTATCTATTTAAATTTCAAAGAGCTATTTCAAAAGCTATTTACAGATATATCCGTCCAGGAAACCAACTTTGATGATGGATCTTCATCTAACTCCTCTTTACTTCAACTTTTTGTTGTCCTTTAGAAAAAAAACTATGTTTAAAATATAATTATTAATAGTATTCTCACAAAAAATTGTCACCTTAAAATGAATTAATAAGTCCTTCGAAATTCCATTTTTATTAAATATAACTTGATTCCTCATCAGCCATGATAGATGTAAATAAATTGTACACAAGTAAAAAAAAAAAATTCTAAAAATTCTACACACAACACAGGCAGTCGCATCAATCGTCCAATTCACAACACAATTCACTGTTGCACTGATTTCACTGTTTAGGTTTTCACTCACTTCACTGGAAATTGCATTCAAAACTGTGTACATGAACTTTGCACGGGATCAACTAACATTTTGAAAAAAGTTAGACACAGACGCTGCGGATGTATTAGGGGTGGTTAGCAAACAACCGAACACAAAGCTACAGGTAATAAGACGGCGACAGGGACATTCCCACCCCAATAATAAAGAAAAGGGCAAGTTTTTATGACCAATTGTTTCTTTTAGTTAGATCGTACGCATAAATTATTGAGTCAACTACAGCTAATGTTAAAACAAATAATATATTTTATTAATTGAAAAAAGATGATTTTTCCTCAAACGAACAATAAATTAATTCAACTGCGTAAAGTTTTCAATGGGAACTCCGCCGCGGAATTGACTGAAATAAACCCATTCTTTTGCTTCAGCATACTTAGTATTGGTATAAAGGGATATTGATTTGACGCAATTGAATTTTGTCCAATTCCCTGGCGGAGTTGGCTCAATTTCTGTTTTTTTTCTCAGTGCACCATTGCTGAGTATTTAAAGTATCATCAACACTATCATTATCACTAGAACCCATCATCTTAGTCGCTATCATCTAGAGTCTCATCACAAAGAAGTTGCTGGCGTTCCAGTAGGAGCAGGAAATTGTAAATTTCATAGATTCTCCGTACTTGCATCACGAAAATCGTGTGTAGTTCCTCCTCAACACTTATTTCTATTATATCCTCATCAAGTGTACTGTACATATTACTATTATCGGTAAAAACATTCCTGGGAGCCATATTTTTTTTATATACTACGTTTCAAACAGATTAAACCCCACGGGGAAATTTTATGTTTTTAACAAACCCCGCGACTAATTCTCGTTTGATACTAGATTACACGCACTGAAAATTTAAAAACTTAGAGGAAACGCATAAGATGTGGTTCTAATCTTTTGAAGCTTTTGGGGGTTTGTAGCAAAAGACCCCTCATTGAAAACAGTTGGGTGAAGGGTGGAGGGGGAGAAAATGTTTATCTATGGCGGTATGATATATATATAGTGGGTTATAATAGATGACTATTGTCATTTTGGTGATTAGACGACTACGGAAAAACATAACTCTACTGTTGAAGGAAGTAGCAATGGAGATAAATCAACAGAACAAGCACATTATTGCCGATGCAGTTTGTAACATTATCTCACAGGAGTTCATTAAAAGGAATATGTACGGTGTTTGTTTACCAGCAAGTTTACTGGCTTTCGAATTATTAAAAAATGCTGGTGGAAAGCTTACATGTGGTCAATTGACGTATAATGGTCAAATAACAGCACCAATACATTTTTGGATAGAACTGAACGATGTTATTTATGATCCTACACTAGAGATAAATAGCCGCCGTGTATCAGAAATAACAAAAAGGGATATAAATAACTTTAAACACCATAGAGGAATAGTGGAACCTCAAGGTTTTGAAGATGAGTTAATGATACATGCTTTCTTTCGCGCAAAAATCAGTGGAGATGTAAACTTTTATTTCCAGCAGGCACCTTCTTATCTTAGGAAAATTAGATATGAGATTAAATGTCGATATATCGAAATAATGGAAAAATAAAAAAAATCATTTTATACTGTTGTTTTTTATTAATGTTAATACAGAAAATATTATAAACGTTGTCTCTTGAATCCATAGGGTATAGAGCTGTAATCTTTCAAAAATTTCCTCTTCTCTGCTTTAAGTTTGTATATTTTTACTTCGGGTGTTGTTACTACTTTGTGATTTTCTGTGCGTCGTATATTTCGTGAAATTATGGGTATGTGATCATCTTCTTCAGAATTCAATACCATATTTTTCACTGTCTCAAAATTCACAAGCTTTGATGTCTCATGGTCTAGGCGTATACCCTTCACCTTGTTCTCTGTTTTAAAGCGATTTTCTTTCACATTGAAATATTCATAAGCATAATTTTTAGGGCCACCGCTCACAAATTGTCTTATATAACTACCATTGCCAAAACACATCAATTCATCAGTCATATCACCTACAAATTCCCCTGTCGGAGGATCATATTCCCCTTCGCGGCTCACATAAATAACAGAATCAGTATCATAATATAAAACTCGATCACCTAGCCGTTCTAGGTAACTGTATAATTTGAGCCGGGCCTGGGTAGTTGTAAAGGCGGCAATACAAACGTTAACTGTAGAAAGCGAGTCGGCAGCTTCTTCTTTGTAACTCCAGCTGACTATAACTGTGTCTTCATTAACAGGGAGAACATGGTGTACCTCGATAGCAGGATTGGTGAACAGGGTATAAAATTCTGCTGAATTATTTATTATACTGGTTTTTGGTAGATTTTCACGCTGTCCAAACTTTCCCCAAAATGAATTTAATATCAGCTTAGCTAGCGATCTTAATCCGGGGTTGTTCACAATTTCGGAAAATTCTAATTTAATGCCCTCTTTCTCAAGGAAGTCTTCTATGTAGCTTTCCTTTTCTTCCTCTGTATTACATTTACTTGGCCATCCTGACGCCTGTTGTTTCATTTTGATGAACTTATTCATGATAGAGGTGAACATACCACCTGTACGAGTTAGCTTATCATATTGTTCAATTTCAAAATCCCATATTTCGTATGTCTCAAGCAGTTTATATCCCTTGCTCAAGGCTGTTTTCACCTCATCAGTGACCCATGTTCCAGTCAGTGCTCTTTCTTCATCTGTATGCGGACATTCTTCAAATTGGTTTTTCTCTTCACTACAGAGACGACATAATGAAAACATTAACTTGTTGTTTTGTTTTATTGGTAAGATCGGATGATATAAGTCTTCTGGAGGTAAAATTTTACATTTTATTAATCCCCCTGTTTTTGTCAAATTCACTTTAGAGCAGTCCTTATCTCCTATGTATAGTTTAGGGTGGCCCATCGGGAATTTACCATTTTTGCAAACCCATGGATATAGCGAGCATACATCAATATATTTTATTTTTTCACCAGGCTTGCATTCGTAATACTTAACAGTGTTTCCTGTTCTACCGCCATAAAAAGCATCTCGGGGATTTAACGGTGTATATACCAATAAAGGATGATCGTTCAAATACTGCATGTCTTTATTCTCTTTCATCTGTCTACGAAAATCACACTCCCACATTTCTATTACCTCGTACCCGTACTCACGTAAGCGTTGTGTTTTTGCCACAGCTGCTTCATATCTTCGATTTAAAGTATCGGTTGGATCATCATGGAGAGGTTCATCTCGATCATGTGTTAGACATGTAGGATGCCCGTGATAATAACACCCTTGGAATTCAAAAATCTGGTTCGTTTCTGAGCAGTATCCATCCACTTTTACACCATTTAACACAGCCTCTTTTTGTTTAACAGTATGTAGAATATTAATTTTACGGCTGTCCTCTTCCCATATGAGCCATTGTATCGCTATTTTTGATTGATTATCAACATTTCGGTACCCGTTTTTCGGAATAACGCCAATAGTATTAGGTTGAAGAAAATTACGTCGATAGACGAGATTGCATGCAGAAGCAATGGTGGTGGCTTCTACGAAGGGGTCTACATCACACTCATTAATCATCAATTTCCTGAATTTTAAGCATGCTTCAGTCAAGATCTGTACGTCAGAAATACAATAATCAACAATATCGCGTTGCATGTCAAATTCGTCGCTTTTATGTTCATCATACCACTTAAGAAAATCCTGCCGTTCTTCAGTTTTCATTGTATTAGGACTATAGTATTCGATTGAAGGTAATGTACCGATATAATTTTCATTTTGTGTCGTGTTAAACAAATGGGGGAAATAACCCTTATTTAATGCCTGCGATAGTTCAAATGCCTTTGGTAGTTTTGACAGAGCCATTGGAAAATAATTCAAAGAGTCTATAAATTTCACATTGTCTAGCAATATCATAATGATTTTTGTTCCTCGCATTATTACCTTAGGCCGAAGGTCCGTTTGGTCAAATAAGCAGTTTAAAACAAACTGATGGTCAAATGCCTGGCCATTATGTGCTATAACGATAACTTTCTTGAATAATTTTCGTTGATTAAGCAAAAATTCTATGAAAAGTTTAACAGGGTTCACTTTTAAAACATGTTGCCTTATCCCGCATTTCATGCATACTTTCACATTGTTTTCTACATCCAGGCATTGGTCACATCTTTGCTGAAATACACATAAATTTGGCTCATGTTGCGTGATTTCTCCAATAACATTATTTTCTACAACTTTCTCTCCTATTACCTTTTCCTGTTGTGTTTCTAAATCGTAGAAAATGAAAAGAATGCCTTTTGTGGGCGCTTTGCGATTATCTGGTTGTATGTAACAAAGGTGGCCTAATGCTACGTGTTTGTCGCATATTTTGCAAAAATATTCTCCGCACACATGAGTTCTTTCGGTTTTGTAGGTTTTTAGACAATCGACACATCTTCTGATTTGTTCACACACCGTCTTCGTATTTAATGAACCACAAGCTTTATGATTATCAAAACACTCTTGTCCTCTGAAATTTCGATTACATTCCGCACACAATTTATCAACGGTGTTTTTAAGGCATGACGGAGATTGTTGGCAGCAGGGGCATGTTCCGCCGCATCTGTGATCATTTTTTGTATTGTACGGAATGTGGCATTTCTCACAATAATAATTACAGCAAAAAGCAGACGTGAGCGAGATTATAACATTATAATGATTATTGTGATACAATAGATTCACTCTAGGACCGTCATTCTGGCCTTCAAATATTACATTTCGTCCTTTGGCGCCATATTCATATACCGTAATTTTATAATCTTTCAAATGGTTCTGAAATTGTTGAAGTTCTGCAATTCCGGCTCCGTCTACGGGTATATGAATTTTAGATTGCAATAATAATTCTGAGACATGTCGAGTTTGCAATTTTCCAATATCTCTTCTAATTTTTCTATATTCAGGGTCCTTATTTACATGGGCGATTGCAACCACCAAAGCACGGAGTAAACATAAGTGATCTTTGTTATCTATGGTTACAATTCCCCTTCTCATTGTACATTCTTCATTAAATGTATTGTATTTCCTTCCGCGGTCATTTCCACTACCTAGGGGTAAACGTACAGATGTTACCCCCAAACAAAAAATATCCGTACTTATTCCTAAAAGCAATGACAAAAATTAAAACATAAACATCTACAAACAGCCTTAGTCATAAAAATTACCTTCAGAATTGCTTTGAAAAATTTTCGATATCATATCCCAAATATCTTCTACTTTAATTTCTGAAACAGCTTTAAAGTTAAGCCACCCTGGCCCTCTCTCTTTAAAGCTTTCTCCGCAAAAAGTTATCCCTACCTGATCGGATGGTTGGAGCCCCTTTACAGCATGCTGTACAATATCTTCTACTGAAGTCTTAATCCATGATGTGGGCTCCGCATTTTCGGGGATTGGGGCAATTTTGAACTCCATCTTTCTACCTCTTATATTAAACCTCTTGATATAAGACATGTTGTCTTTTGTAATAATAAACTTCCTCATTTTTCAATAAGTTTTTACGTCTGAACAGTTTGAATATTCAATTAAGAATGGACTAGACAGTTTTAATGCAATAGAATATAAGGAAGAAATTAAATCGGAAAATTGATGAAATCACTTCGGGTGACTGATAATATAAAAAAATAGATTCGGCCTGGCCTGATTTATATCGAAGATATACGAAGTGTAAGATGGGGCAGAGGTGATGAAACTGTATATGGTATTAATAAATATTTCCAGGTATTTTTTAATATATATGTATGTATATATATATATGTATAATACAAATATTTATATCGAATAATGGTATCGGTTGTTGATTAATAATAAACACCTAACACCATTTTAAAAAAAATTTGTTTTATTCGTTAAAATAGTACGATAAATTCTTTACTTCGACACCAGGCAATCATAAAATACAGCAATAAAATTTTCTACTCAATAAAAGCTTTTATTCGAATACATAGAATCATACACACGAGATACTGTACACCCAAGCGTGGAGGAGCTACTCTAAGAACAAAAACAATTCACCACATACATGATAAACTATTCTCAAGCCACGTTCTTATCAGTCCATTAAACTGTGCTCGACGGTGAGCAAACAGTCAAAATTTCGATACCCCAGGAGTCACATTATAGTAAGCTCTTATCAATCCCTTGATCTACACTCATTCAAGCTGCCGAGGCTCGACCAGTCTATTTACACTTTTCCGTTTTATTTATGGTGGAAAATAGAATTTATTTTAAAATTCATGATCGCCCAGTAATAAAATCTAAGAATTTCGCTACAGCAACAACAACAGGAAACAATCCGGAGCTTTCGCTAATGCCAATTTCAGTCATTCAAAAATTCTTACTTCTTATCGTCTTTTTTTCACTCCCGTGGACATTCATATGATTCTCATACAAAAATTCTACTATGCCCCGGCGCTACTTCAATATTTTTTTCTTTCTTTTTACTGATAAGCACGCGGCTTCAATTTGCTTCCACTTCTGCTTAGAATCTTCTTGAATGTTCTAGAAGGTTTTACATATTGCCCCGAGCCGCTTAATACTGTTTCAACACCCATTCAAATGTTCCGCGCGCTTTATGCTATTTTTAGCCAAGTCCAGTCACTCATATACACAAGTAGAAGAAGTAACAGAAGCTATGGACTTGGTCTAGTCGGCTAAAGCTTCGAACAAAATTCAGCCGGCTCGGGGGCCCCGGTTCAATCCCACACCTGGGAGCTCTTTTTGAAAAAAAATTCATTGGCCGTTTTAAAAACAGACGGTAAAAACAGCCAGCGACCGCTGACGAGCCTGCTGACAGTGACGTCATAAAATTACAGACCTGCTGAGCCAGACGCTGTGTCGTCGGTGGGGTCAGACAGTGACGTCTGTCGTCGGTGGGCCCAGACAGTGACGTCATAAAATTCCAGAACTGCTGAGCCAGACAGCTGCGTCGTCGGTGGGCCAGACAGTAGTACCATATGAAATGGAAATTAATTAATTCAATTAATTCAATATGAAATATTGCATATGGCACTACTGTCTGGCTCAACTGGCCTAACACCTACTTACGGTATTCGAAGTTATCAGTCTCTTTTTCATTACTTTGGCCTGTTGCAAACGGGACGACGGCCAACCAACAGAAATCGTACGATATTCAGACTTTTTGACAGCGGTGTGGTTGTTGTTGTTTTTTGTTCCTTTTGCTAAAAGAAGAAAAGAAAGGGAGATGACTTTTGTTTCACTCGGAAAGTACGCAAAAGAGAATTAAAATAAAAGCAACCACAATAAGCTAAAGCGTTTTGACGTACAGTTGGTTGAAAAAATTGGCCCGTGTGAAAGCCCGTACAACTTTTCCTCAAGTTTCAAAAGGGAATGGACGATGACAGCGAGATTTTGTTGGTTGGCCGTCGTCTCGTGTGAAACAGCCCCTCGTTTCTATATACCGTGCATCCAATGTTTTGTCATTCAGTCTTGACCGAAACTTCGTAAATAAAATTCCGGCTGCGGAATAGGCCCTTTCAGTATCCACGCTTGTTGGTGGAATGGTCAAAAGAAAGTCATATACCTTCTGCATATGGAAGCCACGCGCTCCACCGCTCTCAAATAGTGACATTTCTCTTTTTATCACTAAATTGAAATTCGCTGCCGATGCGGTCGGAATGGCTGATTTGGCAAACCCTTGCACACTCTCCATTTGCAATTGGTCTTCCATTGAAATGGATTCTAATTCAGTTCCGGGTGGGTCAGTTACCTCAGCGCTCTGATCTTGATCAGGATTTATAACTGTCAGTCTTTTTAGAAGATTATGTATACCCTTACGTATCGTAGCTTTCGAGGGCACATATTTCGAAAAGATCGTCATCTTCCGGGGCACAAGGGTTGTGGAGATATTGCAAGATTCCAGAGAGTTCTGTGCAAACACGTTGACGTATATGCAATCTGAGTGATGCTGCCAATTTTGCGCATATTGGAGTCGCTTGCAGCTCGGTTGAATTCGGCAAAAGCAGAGGCACACACGAGAAAATACAGAAAGCAATGGTCTCCACAGCCGAGCAAATTAGAGAAGGATTTTTGAGCAAAAAGGAATTGGATTTTTCGTTGCGTGTTTCGTATACTGCGGTTAAAAAATAATTGCAACATTAAATTTGAAGATTATAAGTTTCATATTCAAAATATTTTTTCACCGAAATTTTTTTTTAAATAAATCACGTTTTTTGTTTAAATAACGTTTCCGGGATCCCGGGATTAGGCCGTATCAATCCCGGGTTTTCGAGACCGCGAAAATAGCCGGGATCCCGGGATTGCGTTCCCTAGTTCACTAGAAGAAGTTGAATAAATCTTTTGAAGCGGTTTTGCTGGTAGCGATGCCATTTCGTCTTCATTTTCAGTAGTGGACTCTGCTTCCCACTCACCACCGAAAAAGAATCGCTGTCATCTTCAATGAACTCTTCCTCGTTCCTCTTCTTCAAAAAATATTGTTTCTGGGTTAAGGAAAAAATTTGTATTATTATTTTGGCACGCACTGGAAATTTTGTTAGCGCAGGTATTTTTTTTCTTCATGATCTCGTCTTGGGTTGTAACAATTATGAAGTATCATTCCTAGATAGTGTGATATCGTCGCTGATTTTTGCCCTTCTTTTCTTTTTATTTAAAATAAAATCAAAGAGATAATTACCATTTTTTCATTTCATACACTGATAAAAGTTTAGACACAATGTTGAACATTTTGAGGATAACATGTAAATGCATAACAGTGAAAAAGGCTAAACCTACGATTTTTTCAAATCACTCAAAGCTCCGGATCGCATATGGGGTTGCAACTGTCAAAACTGTCATTAATCCCAAAATAAAATCATCAGCTCGATTTGCAAAACTTTTGCAATTTTTTCTAGGATGGAAAATTCCGAAAATTAGTTTTTTCGAAATTGCATAACGTTCCGGGTGGCGTACGAGATTGCAAATTCGTAAATGCGAAACAATACATGTTCTGAGTATTTGCAACCAAAATTCAGAACTTTTGTAATTATTTTGAGACAGCCTTCCTCAAAAAAATGACCAAATGAAACAAATGTATAAATAAAGATGTTCCGGTCAACGAAGAAGGTTGCAAAACAACTGTTCAGGACACTTTTCTGATGTATGTTTTAAGTTTGCAGAACTTTTGTAATTTTATCGGTTAGTTTATTAGAAAAAAACATTAATATCTAATTTAAAACAATGTTCCGTACCTTTAAATTGGTTGCAAATCTGGTACGTCGCGTCGTATAAAATAATACATTTAGCGCTACTTTGCAGCACTTTTGGAATTTTTTTGCCGAAAATGCAGACAAATTCCATTTATCTGCAATTTTAACAATGTTCCGGAATTCGAAGAAGGTTACAAATTTAGATTTATTGTTTTCTCGGTTCACCAAAGTTTAAAACTTTTGGAATTATTGTTAAATCTTAGTTTTTTAATGTCTAAAATGACTGGACTGTTCTTACTAACAATGAGTGCCGCAGCTAGCATAAGTGCAGGTGCAGGGTGTGCAACTGTACAGGGCCTTGCGTGTTTGGGGCCTCGAGAGCAAAGCGATCGAAAAAAATGTTTGGCAATAAAAATCATTTGAATTCATTTTTTGCATTTTTTCATGGAATGGACTACACAAATCAGTATGAATCACACAAATCAGCCCATTATCCTTAATTCTATCGTGGGGATAGGACCCTGTGAAGGAAATCTCGCGAGCGAAGTAAGCGAAATTTTTTTTGCTATTTTTACACTGGGCCTCTCGCTGAATTTTTCCACAGGGCCTCCAATTGTCTGGCCGAGGCACTGCTCAGAATTAGACTTCCTTTCGGAGGCAGACTCCCTACATATAGAAGGTTACAAAGGAGCCTGTCTCATTGCAAATGCTCATAGGCAACTAGGAACTCTTTGTGAAGAGGGAAGACTTTAAAGGATGAGATAGCTAACTTGGTTACTTCAGGCTCTAAAAGCGAAATCCGATTTTGTCCTCTCTTAACTACTCCCTCCACTGGTCCTGATTTCGACCCAATAACATCCAGTTTGGCATCCTTAAGCTTTGGTTGTTCTGGTCTACGCTTTATCCCTTTCAACCTACCCCATTCAACATCAACACGTGGCTTTATTCCACCAGCTCCCATCCGATACTTGGCGACAGAACGCTGACTTTGGTGATCGAACAGGAGGTAACATCTTTGCATGTTATGCTTACAGGCGATGGCAGGAGAAAGGACAGGAGTTTCTTTTAAAGAAGGAAATTTATCTAGGTGGAAGAAAATTTAAAAGCGAAGGATCATGCCGCGAGGTGGATATGAACCACGGACCTCTGGAATGGTAGTCCTTAACCTTAACTATATAGGCGGCCGAAGCCGATATTGTCCTGTGGATATACACAGCCAGAGTATCTTATCAAGTTAGGAAGAGTCCAGAGGACGGCAGCAATAGAAGCAACAGGGGCCATGGGAATAGGCCCTAAAAACGTCCTTGATGTGCTCTTACGCCTGCTCCCACCCGACCTGAATCGGAGAAATGGAAACGTCCTATTCAACGATGGTTCCAAAACATCAGAGGCCGTCGGGGCTGGAGTCTATCTAGAGACCATAAACAGTTCACTGTCCTGGTACCTTCCGACACACGCTAGTTTCATTCAAGAGGTACTGGCTATCCAGAGGACCTGCCAGTCAATGAACCTCGAACCCATAAAAGGATGTAGGCTTGAAATTTTTATAGTTAGTAAAGCCTTTATAATAACTGATGATGCGCTCGTGGATCAGATCTTCAGATGTTTCTCCACTGGATGGAGGAGGGTGCCTCTCTCTGTCACAACCGAATCTCAGATTGAAGAGAAGGCAGACCAGACTATTATAATCTATTTTCGTAGATGTCGATTTGTCTGACAATGTCCGGATATCTTTCCTTCGTTATTCATATTGATTGTACATAATCAAGACTAAGAAATCAAAGCCCAATACGACATGAACGATTTACTATATAATGCGTGTAATATATGCAGCGCCTCACAAGGTGTTATTTCAGTGTCTAGTTGTGGTTATTGAACTTAATTTGTATAAATAATTACCAAAAGACTAATAAATAAATAATTAAAAATTCACACCGATGAAGTGAAATTCAGTTACCTCTTAGCTCCGAATAGCGCTGTTAAAATGATTAATTTGTAGCAAATAAAATATGCAACAGCAATTTTATATATTTTATATAACAGCTTGGAAATGTTGCGTCCCAACACGCAAACTCCAAAGATTATAAATCAAAATAATCCATAAATTAATACGTCGACTTTATAAGTTTGCGAGAACGTCGTTTTAATCAACAACATAAAATCCCAAAATTCCTCAGATCGTGCGCGTAAATTCCCAAAACGTGTTCACACAGAGCGCACCAAATGCATTTTTCATTCCCCAGAAATGCAATAAAACTGCTACCAATAAATGGTTTAGCCCCGTACGAATTGATTCAAGCATGCAATACTCACCACAAAAAGTGACGAATAACGATAAAAAGATCGTTACCCTCCACCAGTCCGGCCTGCCCAGGTGAGTCACTATCGCTGGCATTTTCATAACTTCCAGTCGACGAGATCGAAGATAAGCTATCCGATGGATTTATTAAAATGGAAAAAAATAACTATCGAAGCTACTTTATTGCTACTCCTTCCAGGTACGCGAGTCGACTGCTAATCTTTCTATGTTGGCTGACAATTTCGCTGCTGCAACCGCACTGGAAGTATCCATTCAATTTGCGTTTAGCGGCTTTCGTGATGCTATGAGCGGGGATTAGGAACTGTACCACCACAATTTAATTAGTTCTTAGTGTACCGGAATACTTAGGTTCTGTGGTTGGTTATCCCACGCAATCAGAGGATGAATGTTGTTCCATTTCGGTATGATGCATTGCACTCGAGCTGAAAAGGATAGAAGAGATTAAATATTGGCGAATTAACTTTTGGTTATGTTATAGCTAAAATTGGAAGTATCATTAATAATAGTACTAAAAGATCTTAACTGGTTACAGATAGTCTTTTCATAAAAGCTTCCATATTCTTCTAAGCAGATAGATCCTCATATTTATCAAAATAATTTAATTTCTGTTGTTTTTAGTGTAAAGTATTTTCTAATGCCAACGAGGTATCATATTGTTAAAGATGGCGAAATGTAAGTTCAGTTTGCTTTTCTGATTTTACAAGTTGAAGCCACACACCAAGGTAAAGCCCACACCCACAGTATGGTCAGAGAAACAGGGACTATAAACAACGAAGGGCACCATTTTGTAACCGCACTATTGAAATTTTTTACCTAAAGGCCCAAACATATAGCAGAAACGAAAACGAACCGAAACGAAAAGAATGAAATAAATCGTATGAAAATGTATGAACTCGGTTATATAAACGAATAGACCCGAATCGGAACGAATGTTATAAATTTATTTCATTTCGGTATTCGTTTCAGCTGTCTGTTCGTTTATATAACCGAGTTCATACATTTTCATACGATTTATTTCATTCTTTTCGTTTCGGTTCGTTTTCGTTTCTGCTATATGTTTGGGCCTTAAGTCTGTGGTAGTATGTTAGAAGCGACTTTAGATCCAGGTTGTTATACTCAAGTAACAGACCATGTCTCTTCCTTTAAGCTTTGGAAACTCTACCAAGCCTCATAAGGAAAGGCTTGGGCCTAATTAAGGCCTGAACATGTAACCGAATCGAAACGAAACCGAACCGAAATGAAGGATATAAATTGTATGAAAATGTATGAACTCAATTATGTAGCGACGAAACGGAGCGGAGGATATAATTTCATTTCATTTCGGCTTTCGTTTCAGCTAGTCAGCACTGGAAAGTACTGATCAGCTGATTGTCAGGTTTCAAAGTCCCATTTTCTTTTTCTTTTGTAGATTTTTAATAAACAGAAAAACCATTTTAGCATCCGGCATATTATTTTATAATTTTTATTTAATTTTCTTATAATATTTACATTTAAATTAAAAACTTTTCAGCGACTTTTTCATAGAGCATAAAAATTGTCAGAAATGTCAAAAACCGATTCGGTCCGATTGCTATATAACCGCTAACATATTGGAATTCATTTCGGTTCCGTTTCGTTTTCGTTGCGCTTCTGCTACATGTTCAGGCCTTTACACGGCCTATCACTTTTCGAGCCAAATTACACGGCCTATCACTTTCCCAGACTCACTTTCCAATCACTTCCAACAAACCGGTTTTTTAGACAAGGCGGCGCAGGGATGTGTATGTGTTGGCCTTTTTACGGTCTCACGTCTCACAGAAAATGGCACTAACACAAGCATATATTTGTTCTCTGGGGCTGCGAAAATTATGAGAATTTTTGGTGCTTTGTACACAACTATAATAGACAATAGAATTGTTACACGGAAAAGAGGCAGAAAATTAGGTGCATCGGGTAATACTCAAATAATACACAAAACAGGTGTGACGTAACTCCAAAGTGAATGGCCGTGTAATTACACTCAGTGATCGCAGCCTCCCGGGAAAGGCTGGCATCTGGGTAAACAAATAAACCCTGGGTCAGTGGCATTTAGTACCTATATACATAATGAGTTGAGCTCAGGTTGAACCCTAGTCCAACACATGTAGACGCGAGTCGAGTTGAGGTAGGGTCGACTGAGCTCGACTCAGCTCTTCTACCTGGGTTGAGTTGAAATTATCCATATAGACGCGAGTTCAGTAGTTGAGTAGTTGAATTTAGTTAACAGAAGCATCTCTGTGTTTTGTTTGTGATTTTTGTCGAATTTTGGCGATTGTCGAAAATTCAACTCAACCTCAACTATTCAACTCATTATGTATACGTAGTAATTTTGCAGATGAGAGGAGAACCGAGTGGCCAGGCAATTGTCAGCCAAAACGCGTGCAAATTAACACACATATAAAAAGTTACTGCTATCTCTTGCTTTGTTTAGCTCTATTTTTGTCTAACAAGTAAATTTCATCTACAATACATTTAAACGTGCCTGTAGAGCATTCAAATTTTCTACCCATAATTTACGCCCCGTGTGAGTTCCTAGGAGTTGAATAAAATCGCTTTTTCTCAAAACACTTATAGCATCGTTTGAATAGGCTCGATGACAGCAACCATCTGAAAATTTAAATTTTTTTAAAGCTCGAGCTGACCGAAAATTGGCATTTTGGCTGACCGAAAATCTGAAGCTATTATTGGGCTGGCATACACGGATCATAACGTCAACACTAAAAACCCGGGTTTTTATGATACTCTCGGCGTACATGGGTATTACCTTCACCGAGAGTAACTTTATTATCCCTACACGGCATATCAATGTGTGCACCCCTCGAACGCGATTAATGAACAGATATTTGTCAGCATCAGACCCCAAAAAGAAGAAGATAAGAAGATACATTTGTGCATGTGTTAGTTTTCACCCCAAAAATTTCTGTTCAAAAAATTACAATAACTTTCTCCCTTCCTTTTGCCCCTCTGTCCTGAAAACCAGTTTTTTAGTGTTGACGTTATGATCCGTGTATGCCAGCCCATTGTGAGCAGATGCGTGGTTTTCCATATGCCGAAGCTCAAGCTGGCAGAAAAGCTCCAATTGTGTTTCTCGCCTTACCTTCAGAACACAATGAAGCCGACAACGACCACTTCTACGGAAAAACAACAACAATTTATATGAGAATTGTCGTTATCGGCCTCATTGTGTCCCGAGAGTTACATGCAGAGATCGCAGCCACCCCGAAAGGGCTGGTATCTGGGTAAACAAATAAACCCTGGGTTAGTGACATGCAGATGAGAACCCAGGAGGCAGGCAATTGTCAGCCTAGGCGAACGCTGGTCCCAGCACAGCACAGGAGAGAAAACTGTGTTTCATTATATGTGACCTGTGCTGTCACAAATATGCGATGGTAGCTTAAATATAATGAAACACAGTTTTCTCTGCTGTGCTGTGCTGGGACCAGCGTTCGCCTGGCCTCAGACATGTGATTTTTCTATATATAAGGTGTGTTCGATAACTGCTCCAGCAGAAGAGCAGAAGAAATCAGCAATTATCTGCTCTCAATTGCCCTGCTCTGTGTTCTTTGAGGCTGCTCTGGGTTGAGAATTCTCACTTTTTCTGCTCCAGCAAATTTGTAGGAGCTGGCAGAGCAGCAACATTCTTATTCTTCTTTTTCTTTTAATAGTTGTCAAATCGAAAACAGGAAACATGGAGACTATGGGTGCCTTCCATTTAAACACAGCGCGACACGGTGTTACACTGTGTCCGACACAGAAGTGTTCCATCAACGACGCAGCCGAGCACAACCAAGACAATGCTACCAACAGTCGCGATTTGAAATGTGATCGTAAATTAATAATCTACAACAATATTAGCTGCGATCCATTGAGACTGATAAACTACTCAAAACTGCTGCTAGCTACTCGCAGCTACCCTTGCTCTTGTTTTTGGGCAGATACATTTTACTGGTAATTGTAAAAAATCGTGTTCCATTGGTGATGTACTCGCAAGTACTTGCAAGTAGAAAAAATCGTCCAAAGGATCGCAGCTATTGTTTCATTTTTAAGATTTATAAGATGTCGGGTAATTAATTTAAAGAAATTATCAACATAAACTTTACGATTTACTTTTCAAACAAAAATAAAAACGAGGAAAGTGCGCCGTGGCGGATTTTTCATGAACTTAAGTGTTCCATTCGGCTTACACAGAGCGACTCGCTGTATCGGACACAATTGTTTTTCTCCTTCTAAATGGAAGGCACCCTATAGAAGGAGCTTAAACTCCCTAGGTATACAGAAACAAGGTAATGTAAAAGACTGAATATCGTTTTAGTGCGACGTCACTCGGCGACCTCTTCCCATATAAAATCCAAATTGTTGTTGTTGTTTCTGCATTAGTGCTGACGTCACTCGGCTCTAAATTCGATTTATATCAATGAAATTATTCATAATGTAATCAATTTTTGGATTTTCAAATAAATTTTTATTAATTTCCAATGAATTTTTTTTGCAATGCCCCATTTCGACTAACTTAATTTTGAACGAATCGTCGAAATGGGTCAAATTCAGCTAACTTCATGTGGGGCACATCAGACCAAAAATTACATCTGTGGCCAAAAATGAACTTAACTTTTAAGGCCCAACTATAATGCACGTAAGAAACGCACGTCAGTCGACGTGCGTAAATATCAAACTTTCGTCAAACGTATAATGGTTTGTGTATACGGAAAGTTTTCACAAGCTTAAAATTATTAAAATGCATAAATGTTATTCATTGGCTATTAAAACTTGGCTATTAATCTTTGCATATTAAAAATAATCGTGTTTATTTTCAATTATAATAAATTTCTCGTCAAAATCACTCCCATAAATTTGAAGCACAACATTTTCCATACTCTTTCTTATTTAAACCCACAAAACAACAACCAAAAAAATCAGCTGTCATCAATTTTACTGCAAATTCTCACTAAACGTACGTTGAGCGCGGTTCATTTCGCATTTTTACGTTTAACGAAACTTAACGAAACAAAATATGACCGACGTACGTCCAATATGGCCGAACCCATTAATTTCCATGAGAGCGCCCAGATGACGTGCGTTTCTTACGTGCATTATAGTTGGGCCTATAAGGCCCAAACATATAGCAGAAACGAAAACGAACCGAAACGAAAAGAATGAAATAAATCGTATGAAAACGTATGAACGCGGTTATATAAACGATCAGAACCGAAACGGAACGATAGATATAAATTTATTTCATTTCGGTATTCGTTTCAGCTCTTCAGCCCGTTATTTTGACAGTTCGACAGACAGTTTGTTTTCCAATTTAAAGTAGTTGAAAGAGCGAAAAAGAAGTTATTTTAAAAGAATGCAGTCAATACAAGGTGAAAATTTTAAATTTTGATTTCTCTTGTGATTTGTCGACATTCGCCATAAATTATATAAATTCTATAATAGATGTATTTATCGAAAATAAAAAACTCTTCTACTCAATGCAGAACTTGTCAACAAATGTCAAAAACCTATTCGCTCAGGCACCTATATAATCGCTATCATTTTCAAGTTCATTTCGTTTTCGTTTCGGTTCGCTTTCGTTTCTGCTATATGATTGGGCCTTTAGGGTGTTTTCAATGATGCAGGTTGCGTGCGCAATTGACTTATTCAACAACACACTCCATTGCTGAATAAGTCAATTGCGCACGCAACTTGCATCATTGAAAACACCCTTAGTTTCTTCTGCCCTTCCATTTCCTGTCACTTTCTCCATAAAAGTTTATGCTCCTTGCATAGTCTCCATGACAGGAAAAATTGGAAAATTGGTTTATGAATGATTTATTCAGAAAATACTTGCAAATATTAAAAAAATAACCATATATTTTTAAAAAAATAACATATCGATACTATTAAATTGTTTTTATTGGCATATATTTCTTCTTCTACAATTGACAATCGTATCTCGTACCTCTAAAAACCGAACTTAGAGCAAAGTTGAGCAGAAAATTGTTCCTTGAGATTGTTTCTATTTTCTGAATTTTTTTCTGTTCTGCTCTTAAGCAGTCATCGAACACACCTTATATTACATGTCTGATAATGGACAGTATCCGTCTAAAATCACACTCCCTCAGCACGTGTCCATCACCATGAAAAGCCCATTTTTTAACCTTAAATTAGTATACTCCTTTTATTTTATTTTTCATTCAGGATGAAATAAAATTTTTTGATTATTGATTGTTTAATTTAACTAAAAACCCTTACCAGTCCCCGCCTCCTCCCAAAAAAATATTATAGCATTAGTAGCACTGTGGATCTGACATATTTTCTTAAAATTATAATAGGTGCCTAGTAGTTGCTGGTAAAAACCAAAATCTAAATCTTTCACTAATATTATTTTTGGTGGGCTATTTCATGTGTGTATATATTAGCAAAAGGACCCAAAAGTTTATCACGGGCAATGCCGTGCGGATCTTACTAGTATCAAATAGGCATATTCAAACAATAAAAATTATGAAACATTTCATTCCCAAAATTAGTATTATCATGTTTCCACATCATCCATTATTACAAACAAAAAACATATAATAATAAAATAAATAAAATTTATAACACCCTTAAAATTAATAATGTGTTAATAGCAAACTTTCTAGCACTTAATTAGTCCAATGTCAGCAGAGATGCATCATCTTAATTGTGGGAAATCGCATACATCCCTCATCTCCGCCACACAATATTAATGATAGTGAGAAACGGAAACCTGATGAATTGTTAAAACACTATTTCAAGTTATGAATGCATTTGGAATTAAAAGAAAACAAAACAAAAAAAATACAAACAACAGGTAAACCAGTTCCCACGAGCCCTTGACTGAATCTCAATGTGTTAAGTAACATGAAATCATAGTATAAAAAAAACGTGACATATCCCATATGACTTTTAAATTAGTGAGAAGTTTTTAAAATTGAATTTTAATTTCAGTATAGTTCAGTTCGGCTTGAATAAATCGATTTACATTTGGTTTTAGTGCAAAGCCAGCGATATGCAATCAAATTTTATATTAAAATTGGTCCATCTGCTCAAGCCTCTTTAAGAGATGCTTACTTAAAAATACCCTTATAAGATCTAAATTATTCAACATTGAGCACAAGTTTTACGTTGATGTATATGTTCTATAAGGATTTAATTTTTGTCATGAAAACGGCCATCGTTAGTCAGTCAGTTGGTTGAAATTTGATGTACAAGGTCCATAACAAACGCGAAAAAGTTAACTTCCCTCCGATCATCGAAGTCGAGCAGCGTTAATACGATTAGTATTTGGATGGTGACGTAAATCTATTCTTCTACTATCTGCAATATGATATTAAGCCGCAACATGCTTTTAGATAATCCACCTACGACTAGGGTTACCATTCGTCAGGATTTCGCCTGACATGTCAGGCATTCTATAGTCTTTCAGGCTCAGGGCAGGCTTTAGTTGATGTCAGGCTTTTTTATAATTAAGATTTTAATTCTTTTTTCCTTTTGGGTTTTCTTCTTATTATGTTTTCTTTGATATTTTCCATATTTTGGTGAAAAATCACAAAAATTTAATCTCAACAATCAACGCCAACTGATATACATTAGCTAAATTGAATGGGATTGAAGCTTAATGTTACGTTTACATAATGTTACGTCTACTCAATATCACTGAAATTTGGCTCTAATAGGGGTGTTCCTTTTCCATTCTTTAGTACTTGCGAGTAAAGCAGAAAAGGAAAACCAAATTTGCTAATTTGAGTAAAATCTAACCTTACATTTTTGATGTTATTTTATTTGAATACAAATAAAAGTTTAGAATAATATACAACAGAATTTAAATTAATGCGGTAAAGTAGGATGCACATTTTGGTACCCACCTCCAATTGATATGTGTAATACGTTGTTGGATAGGTTTTTTTTCAGCTGAATATAAGTTACTATAGCGCCTAGTTCTAAATCTTTGTCCGTTCTGAGTAATACGGTCAGAACTGTACAAAGATAGAGTTTTACATATCACCCTATATTTTTGTAACCGTATAACCTATTTCCATGAATAAGGTACCAATGAGCGCAGAATTCCTCCACCTATCTATGATGGTAAAAGCGATGGTTCTATCTTACTAACTATTCAGTCGTCAATTTTAGCTTTTGGAAAATATAGGTTAATTACGTATTTTTTGGAGAAAAAGGTAGTTGAAGTTGGTTTTTTGTCGCTTTTACCATCACTTTTTCAGAAGCGTATTTTGTATTAATGCATTCGTTCTTTCCTATTTTCCAAGAGAAGATTTTACAAATAGAAAAAGAAAAAACCTCCATTGTAGAAGTGATATCAATTATAGATTCTGTTTAAACTGCAATAGATTTAAGATTAACTGAAAAATGTATACCAATATTATTAAAATTATCAAAATTATTATTAAAGTTGCAGAAAATGGTGCTAAGACAATTTTTTTAACGAAGAAATTACGAAAATGAAAATGTACATATTACCTGGAGAAATGGACAGATTCTTTCCAAGAATTCAAAGTATTAGGCGAGATTATTGTTGAAATCGCTTCGTTTTAGGGTGTAGTTGAATACTCTAAGTTTGGCCACAAATTGTTTGACCGCATAACTTTTGAATTAACTAATTGTGAATAAAATAGGCACTTTTCTATACTTTTTTCAATACTTTCGTTCATGATAACTTTTAGTATAAGATATGGTAAGATATGCTTTGGGAAAGTTATTAGTTATGAAATTTTCTTAAAAATGAGTACCGATAGAGGTCGCTAGGTGCAATTGTCAACTTACAAATACCTTCCAAAGCTTTTAAATCACGTTATTTTCGCTATTTTTTTACTCGAAAACAACTAAACATAGAGGGCTTGAAGATAATGAACAAAAAATTTCAGCTTCACGTTTGAAGTAATTAACGATCAATTATTTTGTTTTAACATTAAGTAGCAATGGTGCGATTTTTTGTAAGATCGGTTTACAATTGTGAAACTCATTTATAAAATTCAAAAAACTATTGAAAAATGAGATATCGATGAATTTTGTGAAAAATCGCAATTTTGGCCGATTTTATGAGGTTTTCTTCGCGTTTATATTAATTCTGCACTAAAATACAGAACAGTACAATGTTGTAAATCCTGTAGTTGATTAATAAAAGAAACTAAAGTTACTGTAAGTTATTTTATATCACTTGAATTAAGATTCCATCACTTGATCTTGATAAAGTTTTAAAAAGTAGTAGAATATTAAAATATTTTTTACTTGTCAGGCTTTTTACTCTAAAATCAGGCATTTTGTAGTTAAATGTCTGGTATTTCAAAAATAAAAAATGGTAACCCTACTTACGACCGCATTTTCACCTATCAGCATTTTCAAGAAGATTTTCATCTGGACTTTACGTCAGAAAGTGTACAATCTTCCGTTTTTAATCATATTTGAATTAAAATAATTCTTCGTAGCCACGTCATATTCTTCTGTTTTCTATACAGAAGCCCTAATATCATTAATGAAGCCTAAACTTTAGCCTTCCATAATATTTCCCAACGAATTTCCGGATTTTTATCTTCCCATCCCGAGTGTGAAATTATTGTTGCATGTGATTTCAACGTTCACAATGTGTACTGGCTAAATAACTTAAGGCCCAATTATAATGAACGGATTTGAGCGCAACAAAACGGATTGAACTGTCAAATCGGTTTTCCCAGCATACATTTTAGACCTAACCGATTATAATGAACGCATTCAAGCGGATCCGGTCGGATTTGAGCGCATTCGTTTTTAAAAGTTTAGAAATTGCCGCATTGAACTGTCAAAAATTTGATACACATAACCTTAAAAGTATAATTGCAAAAATATTTAGCGGCGAACAACTCATCAACGAGATTAAAAATTATGAAATTATTTATAATAAATAATTATTAATCACTCCGTCCATTATTCGCCTTTTAAGTACACTGTAGCGTAAAATTGCTTGCACTGTTGTTTACAATAAACTTTGACGTTTAATCCGAGCAGATGCGTTATTATAACCAGTCAATTTCCTATCCGATCCAATGCATTTTTTTGACATTCCAATCCGCTCAAATCTGTTCATTATAATTGGGCCTTTAAATGGCACCAGTGTTTCTGGCAAAGACGCTGAGCTCTTTGCAGGCATGAATAATTTACACCAAATTGTGATTCTTCCAACGCGAGTCCCAGGCAATGAAGGATCACATCTCCTTGACCTATTTCTTACATCTCTCTGGTACTTTGGCGAGGATGGCTCACCCCTTGGTTACTCGGACCACTGCCTAGTCAACCCAATTTCCCACGGCCATCTTCTACCCCAACCAACAAAGTTCCCAAAAGAGCACTATAAAAGCCAACTGGTTGGGGATTATTCTCTTTTTTCAAGCCATTAACTGGGATCTGTGATTTACTTGAGTTCTTGACTTGAAATTTACTTGAAACTCAAGTTGCGTTTTCGGTTCACTTACTTGACTTCAAAATGTCTTGAAATTTTCTTGAGCTGATATTTGACCTTTCTTATTATAACAGAAACTAGCTCCTATTAAATAAATAACTTTAAAAAGATTGTATCAAAAGTATACGTTCACTACAGTTTTTATCTTCTTCTTGTTCCAAGAAAAAAACCACATGCAAAATTTCAAGTATTCAAGTAGCGTTTACATGAGCTTTTTCAAGTCAATCAAACAAATTTTTGTGATTTACTTGACTCAAGTATAGTCATGACGAGTTTACATGCATATTTTGTTACTTGAAAACTACTTCAAGTATACTTCAAGTAAGCATATAAACGTAGTATATGTTTCCCTGATGTCAGTGCGTACTCTGCCGCTCTCTGTGTCTCCAACATCCTTCGGGCAGAGATGAATTTGCTCATCCCCATTTCTCATTCTACCAAAACTATAAAGATGGTTTAATTTGGGAATGCAAGAACGCAATTCAAGCTAAGCAAGCCGCCAATAGAACTTACAATGAGTCAACTCGACTCACCCGCCACACTGCAGCCCTTCGCGCACATAACGATTTAGAGGTTCGTTTCTAAATTAGGCCGATGTTACAATTGGGGCTTTGACTTTACTTTGACTTAACTTCGGGCTTTGATTACATATAAGGGCATTAAAGCTGATTAAATAGAAGCTTCGACTGAACTTTGTCTGCGACTGTATTTCGACTGCAGTCCGGCTTTAAGAAAATTCAAAGTTTCGTCCACCTGCAACCAACTTCTTCTTCTTCTTTAACGGCTCTACAACCGGGATCCGGTCCTGGCCTCTCGCAACTGTTCTCTCCACCGGTCTCGATTCTGAGCCGATGTCATCCAGTTTGGCATCCCTATGCTCTGAGCGTCCTGGTCTACGCCATCCTTCCAGCGGAGGTTGGGTCTCCCTCGCTGTCGCACCCCATAAGTCTTACCGCAGAGAACTTTCCGAGCAGGCTCATCTTCACTCATACGAGCTAGATGTCCTACCCACCGGAGTCTACCGAGCTTTATTTTCTTCACAACATCTATGTCGCGATAGCGCTCGTAGATCTCGTCATTGTAGAGTCTCCAAAATCGTCCTTCCTCACATACGGGGCCAACAATCCTCCGAAGTATTTTCCTCTCGAACACCGCCAAGAGGTTAGAGTGCTTTTTGCTAAGCACCCACGTTTCGGATGCATATGTGAGGACCGGCAAGACCATCGTCTTATATAGTAAAAGTTTAGACGTTATGGTTAGATGCTTGGATTTGAAGAGCCTTGACAGGCTATAGTAGGCTTTGTTGGCTTTTAGCAGTCGTGCGCGTATTTCAGGTTCCATGCTAATGTCGGCTGCTACTATTGACCCAAGGTAGGTAAATGATTTTACCACATCAAACTCGTGTTCCTCTACCTTGATTGTGGGACCAATGTTAGGTGTTCTTGCAGACCATGTACTTTGTTTTGCTTTCGTTGATGTGCAGTCCTAGATATCCTGCCGCCCGCTCAATCTGGATGAAAGCTTCTTGTACAGCTGTTGATGTTCTTCCAATGATGTCAATGTCGTCTGCGTAAGCCAGTAATTGGGTGGACTTGTGGAGGATTGTACCCCTTGATGTCACACCCGAATCTCGGACCACTTTCTCCAACGCCAGGTTGAAAAGGAGGCAGGCCAGACCGTCCCCTTGTCGGAGTCCATTATAGATGTTGATTGGTCTGGACAGTATTCCGGATACCTTTACTTGGCTTGTCACATTGGTCATGGTCAACCTACATAGTCTTGTCAGCTTATTGGGAATGCCGAATTCTCTCATGGCTTTGTAGAGTTCTACTCTGGCTATGCTATCATAGGCGGCTTTAAAGTCTATGAAGAGGTGTTGGATTGAGTTTTGAAACTCTAGACATTTTTCCATAGCCTGCCTCAAAGTGAAAATCTGATCGGTTGTTGATTTGCCTGGGCTGAAGCCACACTGGTATTGGCCTATGATGTTTCTAGCGTATGGGGTCATCCTGTTTTGTAGGATGGCGGAGAATATCTTATACGCGGTACTCAACAACGTTATACCACGATAATTGCTGCACGTTGTGATATCTCCTTTTTTATGTACCGGGCAGAGGATGCCTTTTCTCCAGTCTTCTGGCATCGCTTCCTGCTCCCATACTTGCACAATTAATTCATGAATCGCTTGGTGTAATGTAGGCCCTCCATATTTAACCAGCTCCGCAGGGATGCCGTCTGCACCCGAGGCCTTGTTGTTTTTGAGCTGGGTGATGGCACTGCTAACTTCTGCTAAGCTTGGTGGTGACAGCATAGCATTATCGTCAGATATTGGTGGAGACTCCAAATCCTCCGTTAGCTCGCCATTTAGCAATTCATGAAAGTGCTCTTCCCATCGCTCCAAGATGCCTTGAGGATCGGTGATCAGATTCCCTTCTTTGTCCTTGCAGTATGTGCAACGAGGTGTGAATTGCGTTATACCGCGTACTCTTCGGTAGAACTCCCGCGCCTGGTGCGGCCGTCGCTCTCTGTACCGTTCTAGTTTACAAACGAGATTTTTCTCCCAGGCTTCCTTTTTTCGTTTGTGAATTCTCTTTTCCTCTTTTCTGAGCTCTTTATATTTCTCTTCGCGTGCTCGTGTTCTCTGAGACTGCTGCATTGCTCGATACGCAGCATTCTTGCGTTCAGTAGCCAGCTTGCATTCATTATCGAACCAGTCGTTCCGATCTCTACGACTTCTGCCTAAGATGGAATCAGCAGTACTAATGACAGTATTTTTAAGGCGGGTCCAGCTCTCGTCGACGCCCGGCATCTCATCCCCAGGAATTGCTCTTCTGAGCGCGAGTTCTAACGCCTGACCGTAGCTGTTTCTGGCCATTTCGTTGCGTAGTGAAGCTGTGTTGATTCGAGCCTGATCAGCGGATACAAAGCTTTTCAGCGTTGTAATGCGCTCTCGGAGCACCATACCAACAAGATAGTGATCTGAGTCGAAGTTGGCACCTCGGTACGTTCGTACCGTCATCAGACCCGAAAGGTGGCGGCGGTCTATCAACACATGGTCTATTTGATTGCGAGTCGCCCCATCAGGAGATATCCAGGTGGCTTTATGGATATCTTTACGCGCAAATCTGGTACTTGCAACGACCAAGTTCTTACTTGCTGCCATCTCTATAACTCGCTGCCCATTGTCATTTGTGTTCTCATGCAAGCTGTGGGTGCCGACATATTGCCTGTATACGGGCTCCCGGCCTACTTTGGCGTTCAGGTCTCCCAACCAACTTCCCAACCAACTTCACTTCATGTGAAAGTACTGAAAACCACTTTTTCAAAAGCGAAAGGAACGGTTTTGAATTTCGAGTATTTTTTATAGACTGCGAACATCATTAAAAATAATTCCAAAGTATTTTATTATATTAATTTTCTTCTTTGCTTCTGCTTTGAAAGGAAACAGCTGATTGCAGTCAAAGCTACAATTTAAGTTTAAAGTCGAAGTCTCTGGGGCTTTCTCAGAGTTCAAACGCAAAGTTCACCGACATCTACTCAACCACGTCCCAGACTCGTAACCTATCCTTTCTCTTCTATGCTTCAAATCAAGCTTACTACTAGACCATGATTTGAACGACATGTCGAAAACTTGTATTTTATACACGTACACTTAGAATTTGTTCGATATTGGCCACAAATTTGTACATTTGTTTGACCGTGGATGGGGGCCTAATGGTAATAGTAGTGCTAATGCTGTCAAATTTGATATTTGAATTGCTTGGATTTCGACATTTTACACATGGCAAACGAGGGGTAAGATCATTATCTTAGCCTCAACCCTAAATTTTGTGTGAGATCTTGGTTGATATTTATGATAAAATTAGAATTAAGGGTTAACTTCATTGATGTAGATGCTTTAAATTCAATACGATTCTTGCCGCCCCAATCAAAAATGGGTTCAATCGGTTGATTAAGTTGGACATGAGTCCAAGTAATGTCTTACAGGTGCTTCTCTCACATTTATCACAGCCATTGAAATAAAGCAGAATACCGTCATCAGCAAAGTTCGTTTTTAAAAATTTGGAAATTACCGGGTGATAGAATTGACCCCTGGCGAATACCAGCTAAATTGGTGTGAGATTTAGATTCGTTATTCAATGTCAAAGTTTCCAAAAATCACTTTTCGGCCAAAAAATACCCTGAATAATTCGGAAAGCGCAAGGTTTTCGAAAAAATTACAAGAAGGGTATTTTGTAGGCAATAATGTTTCGTATTGACTGATCAGAAATTTTTTTCGAAAAAACTAGTTTTTGAGTGATTTTTTGGCCAAAAAGTATATCTCAAGCGGCCATGTTTTTTTGTGATTCCGAAATTGTTTTCGTAAAAAGTCCCAAGGAAGCTGTGGACCAATTTTCAGCCATTTTGGAATTTTATCTCCTTTTGCGCGTTTTTTTCCTAATTTCCCCGGACTACTATATCCAACACGTGGTTTAATTTTCACAGCCAATTAAAGCAACAAACAATTGTTTATTTAGAAAAATTAAAAAGGTTGTGATTAAAAAACTTCCAGTTCGAAGGCTTAACACCGAAAGAGACCAAATCCGTGTTCGATGAAGTTCATAGAACATTGGCTCCTATGCTTGCGACTATTTACAATTGGGTAATAGCCTCGACACACGCATGCGTTTATGACGAAAATTCATCATTTATTACGAATATCTATCTCATTAATTAGGAAAACCGATTACGCAAATTTTTGTTAATCGATTACGAAAACTCAAAAAAAGGTCCATCTGTCCGTCGATATACTATTGTATTGGGCCCATTGTGATACCATTCTAGTGTTGGGACAAAATTTAGGCCATTTCAAGCCATTTGGAGCTTTTAATAAAGCGACAGAGGTCAAAAACACCATCCATAATCCATCAAGGAAAGCTGAGCCAAGGAAGGTCCCTCTTTCCACGCGAGGACCGGGCATGTACAGAGAAGATGGGAGACAGTTTTTTCCTCATCCTCATTGCCACAACTTCTGCATAAGGCGTTGTGTGGAAGTCGCAATCTTTCGGCGTGCGGGCCAAAGGGACATGACCGGTCAGCACCTTCACTACATAGCTTATCTCTTTTTTTTCAGTTGAACAAGCGATTTTGAACGCTTTGCGTCCAAGGTCGGCCATATTGTGTGAAGAGTACGAAATTTTACTTGAAAATTAATAAAAATTATTACTTGCTTCCATATTAACCGATTGAGAAACCGAAGGTGGGCAACAACGTACCAAGAAAATCATTTTTTTCATTTTTCATTCATTGACATTTTTCATTACACTACCACTTGTTACAGCTGTCAAAATATAATGACATATTTTAACATGTGCCACCCCCTAAAGGCGTTTGTCATAAATGGCGAATTTACGTCATATTTTGATTGCCGTGTGTCGAGGCTATAAATGAGTATAAAAGTGGCTGTAAATAATAAATGATGAACATCGTTCGGTATATCCAATGGAACCAGCTTCATCCGAAATGGTAGACAAAATCCATGACATATGGCTTTGAGTGATCAGCGAATCAAATTGCACCGAACTTTTGAGGGCACAGGCATATCAAAAGGTAGATTTTTCTAAATTTGTCACACAAATTTGGGTGTGAAAAAAATTTCTCTCAATGGAGATTAAACGCCATCATGTGGTCAATTTGAAGGGTGCTTTGGTGCTTTTGGAACTCTGAGACACAATATTGTAAATTTTGAATTTTTAGAATTATGAATGTCAAAGAGTTCGGAAAATTTTGAATATCCATTTTCGGATTTCCTAAATTTGCATTTTCGAAATGTTCCCGTTTCCCTAATTTTTAAATTTTCCAATATGATCACAACTCCAAATTCAAAATTTTCAAATTCGGAATTCCCGAAAATCGATACTTTCACATTTTCATCGCCAAAACTCGCGAACCCCAACCCAGTTTTTGGTATTATTGTTTACGAACCACAAAGCCAATTTTTCAAAAAATCAAGAACGAATGAATTGAAAGGTGAGTACTCTGCATTTTGTCTTTACTGACAGTCGGGTGTCAAGGCGAAGTGACGTAGGAGGGTTTAGATGGTCGGTGGTTGAACCGTCAAAGGGGTGTTTTTTTGGGGTACCCGTTGGGTGGACTACAAGAATAAATTGTTTTACATTCAGAAATCTGTTATAACCCTCTAGCCCCGGGGTTATGAGGCCTTGTGCCCATTGAGAACTATCAAGCTGCAAAATTTCAAGAAAATTGGCCGAAATCATTTTCCATAGGTAAAGTGCGGGGTCCTTTCTGGGAAATCTTGGATCATCTCAAAAACAGCGGTGTGCTTACTTGCAGCAATTCAGAAAAGCTAGTTCAGCGTCGTCAGTCTCTTGGTTTGTGACAGAGTTTTCAGTTTCACGCTTCGTTTGTCAGTTCGACTGCAAGAAAAATCATGTGATTTGGCATCAGCAGTAAAGCATGTTCACGAAATTGTGGATACGCTTCAAGAAGAACGTAAAAATGCATTCGGCGAAATTTTTAGAGCAGCTGAAAAACTCGCGAAAGACGCATTTGATATGGAACTAAAAGTATCGAGATTGTCAAACAGATTCTGTTGAAGCGTACTTTCGTTCTGCTATCTTATTCCTTGGCTCGATACGCTCATTCAGAATTTGTCAGACAAATTTCTTAATGATATCCTTTCAAGCTTTCAGATACTTCTCCCTGGATTTACCGCAAATGAAAAAGTAGATTACTTGGATCATCTCGCTCCATACTTCAATGATCGAGTACCAAAATCCTCTGTAAAAGCTGAAAAATTATCAGAACTCGAGAAAGATGCCGAGGTTTTGAAAGTTTTGGATTTTTGTGACCCGAGCAGATTTCCAGCAATCAAATATCTTTTAACAGTGTTGACACTCTTCCGGCCCCAACGGCAAGTGTGGAGAGGTCATTTTTGACACTGAAGAGAATCAAAACTTACATACCAAACTCAACGGGTAATGAGAGACTCAGTGCACTCGCCGTACTGTCAATCCATGGGAACTTAGGTGTTGATCCGAATGAGGTTATCGAGATTATGGCAGCAAAGAAATCTCGAAAATTGAAATTTTGAATTTTTTACTTTGATCAACGTCATTTGATTGACAATAAGCAAGCTGTTTTTCACTTTAATTAATTCTACTTCAATAATATAATTATCCATGTACCACCCTACCCCCCCCCCCTTCTAACGAAGATTTCTAACTACGTCCAGGGCCCCCCGGGCCAAATTTCTGGGTACGGCCCTGGAGGACAGAATAGATTAATAAAAGTCTAGGTGCTAAAGGAAGAAGCGATGGACCTTGCGTTTCACACCAAAGAAAAAAAATTGCAAAAATCGAGACAAACAATTTTGTAACGGAGCTTCGATTTCCCAAAGTCGATATCCTCAACAGCAGACATCTTTGTCGGAGCGTTATGCCTCCTGAAACAAGTGAAGCCGACAAAGGCTACGACGCTGGAAGTACCAGACTACCACATTAACAAGAAGGAGTACCGCCCGCTAAGTGAACACCCGACCTAAACAGATGCCCTATAAGGGCTACTCAATCTGGATAAGGGAGACAGCATTAAAATCACAAGAGTTTCGCACAACAAATTGCCTGTTGCCGTTAGTATCTGACTCATAGGGTGATACTTGCACAAAGTAATCTATAAAAGAAGTAAAAATTACTAAAACAATTTTTCTAACAATTTACGCAGATCATTATTGAAATTCGAGTACAATAACAGGTTAATAATAATATTTCTGACCCAATTGCTATCAAATGCTGCAATTATAATCAATTTTAATTAAATAAAACAACTTTTCCTCCTCCCAATCAATTTCCAAAAATAAAAACAACGAAATATAAATTATAATCCGCTAAGGTAATTAGTTTTTAACACAAATCTTGTTACATATTTTAAACAATCGCATCGAATACACTCTTGCAAAAAAAACATTAATTTATGCACTTTCACCTGTGCAACTGTGAATAAGTTGAAATCTTTTTGCAAAACGGTCTACTTCATCCACGGGTTCGTTAAAATTAACTTATGTATATCCGTTGGCCTTACAACAATATATTATTTATAAATGGCAGTCTTTCTTTTTTCTTTTTTTTTCTTTTTTTGTTTTTGGATGTTGCCAAAAGATCCATGCATGATCTCACACGGCTTTCACTTTCAGAATTACTATGAGAAGCGGGTACAGCTTAAGGAATATGCCCGAAGAAGTGAGATTAAAGATCATTCAACAATAAAATCCCAGACGAAAATTGAAATTGATCGGAAATCTCCGGCAATGAAGAAGGTTTTAAGTAACCGAGACTCTGGTAAATGCTCGGATTCTGGTTTTTTTTCTATAGGAGATACTGTATATAAATAGAGCATTTAACACTGCTAACCTAAATTTGGTTTACCTTAAGTGAAAAAAAAGTAATCCGTAAAAGTAATGCAAGCTATCATATGAAACAAGATGAGACTCTGTCTTTACAAATAGCACACAGTAAACAGTTCCGCGATAATCGATATGTCCGGGAATCCAGGTGGAATATCTCGACAATCCACACAGTTATACACTAGTTTTGTTGTATATAGTATTTTGCACGAAACAAACACAATCGCACAGCACGACCTCAACCTCGGCGGTATCCGGATTATATCTTTTCTTATATCTCAACTTTATGTACTGTTTCACTCTAACTTTGTGCGCACCATCGTCATATCACCATGGTCTTACGGGCTTCACTATTCACATTCACTGGTTAAGTAGGCAAAAGTTTTCACCAAAAATTCTTCACAGACAAAACTGATATGGCATATACCACTTGTGACACAGAGTCTACCTCTATCACTATCCAAGCATACAAATCGATTATTGATCGAATAGATTTTTTTTGTTTGCTAAAATTCGATTTCGAATTCGTTTCTTGAATAGAAAATAATTTTTTTTTCCAAAAAAAAAACAATTTTCTAGACTTTCTGGATAATCGTAAAAATTAGGTTACGCGACATCTTGTAAAAAGCGCATGCGCATCTGACACGTAAGTTGGACAAACGGTACGCCCAACTCAGTATCGCACTTGTCGACCGGACCGACTTCGGCAATGCGTGTCTTTCACCTTCGTTCCAATATATTATATCCTTCGTTTCACTCGTCTGGCAGCCGATTTTTTTTTGTTTCTTCTTTTTTTTTGTAATTATTTTCTTGAATGTATAAGAACAAGCACCATGTACACAGTCGTCACGTTAACAGGTTTTCCTTTATACACTCGAAAACTTTTCTGAACGGCGCGCACTTTAAAGCTAGACTTCTTAGAAAAAAAACAATTAGTTTCTACTTCACATATGCCCTAAAGCTAACTTCATGCTTTTTGCATTTCGTTTTACTTCCTTCACTCTTTTCACTAATGGTTGAGTGCAAGACACAAGAAAGAGTACCGCGAGTTTGCGTTGTAGATCCCGAACTGACTTACCTCGAACGTAGCTCGAATAAAACTGTCGGCTGTGCTGAAGACGATATACCTTGGTCTTACCTGAGTGTTTTATCCACTCCACATCGAAATCGTCCAACCGACAGCGGTAGATATTACTTACTTCTTCTTTAAGCAAGTTCTTCGTGAGGTCTTCACCCATTCAGTGCCTGTGTACCTGATGTGTTTTGACTCGAAGAAGCGGCCAGATACTTTGTCGGTCTTAAGGCCTTTAGACGGATCCAACCTGTAGAGATTCTCATGTAAATTTCCTCTCTCTCCACTTGTATATAACAATTTAAATCGGGCTTTTTTTTACAATAAGGATAAAGAGAGAAAAAATGCGGATAAAAAATTTTTGACGGTCTGGAAACATCTGAAATTAAATTAATGCCCATGATCTTCCATGGTCTTTGAGCATAAAAAATTCTTTAAAGTATAAAAGAGACCATCCAGAAAAATGTTCCTTGTCGTAAAAACTTAACTTAATTCAGCTGTAATTAAATTTAATTCTATTTTTAACATTAAAATAGTGAAATTTAAAACTTTCATTTATCAATCTCTCATGCAAACTACATATTCGCAGGGTATATATGCAAAAATGCTGGTACCATTACTACCAATAATGCAAGTACGCGTAATATACACATGTTATCAAATATTCACTTTCTTAATTCCATAAAGTTTTGCTAACAGTTTTAAACATTTTTGAGTTAAAAATCGAATGGCAGAAAGACTTAAGCGAGAAACTTGATTAAAAGTCGTTTTAGCCAATTGTGGAATTTATTCATGGAAGCGAGCAGCTATAGTATTTTCGATAATAAAATCTTTTGTTGGTGATATTAAAATCGCATTTTTGTTCATGCTTTGCTATGAAATATCTGTCAAATTATAATATGATTTGTGTTTTGAATGAGCTCATCATTAGTAGAATTTTCTGCACCTGTAGATTTTTTTTTGTTTTTTAAAAAAAATGTTTTTTTCCAGCTACATTAAAAGTCTGGAAAATAGTATATTTCAATTTCTATAATAATATTTAGTAAAATAAAGTAAATGATAACTACGCCAGGATATCCTGCCGATCTCAAACCAGGAAAAAGGAGGAGAGCTTAGGGCAACGGTTAATATACCGATTCCTAGTCAAATCTGTAAATCTGGTGTCAAGGGACTACGATATAAAATTCGAAACGGACATTATATGAAGCAATGGTAGAAGTGATAGATAAGCTTAAATGATATAGAATACTCATCGCTGGACTACAAGAAGTAAGATGGACTGGTGAAGGAGTCCTAGAAAAAAGAGATGTTACTATGTTCTACAGCGGTGATAATGACTCCAGAAGGATTTTCGGATAGGTTTCTGGGTGCTGAAACTTCTAATAAACAACGTTTCGCGGCGATTAGCGATAGATTAGCGATGTAGTATGATAGTCGCAGAGCAAGATTAAGGATCTGGAGGCCCCTAGGCTTAACCCGTTGCCAAACTTCTTGCATAGTTTGAAATAGCTCAGGTTGTAAATATTTTTAAAAGTAACAATTTCTATTATCATTTTCAATACAGACATAATTTATGCGCGTCGGTTATACGCGTATACAGATCTCACCAGGATAGGATCTGTTGCTCGTTATCGTATTATCGTATATTGTCGTCATCGACCCTTTGTTTATTTTTTTTATTTTATTTTATAAAACATTACATCGTACATTAATAAAGAGTTTTATATTTTATATATAAAAATTAAATGACACTGACAGCTTAAAAATTTATGAGTGGGGAAGGATTCATTTTTAGTAAGGATCTAAGTTTTCTTTTAAAGAATATCTTATTAATTGTAGGAGAAAAATATGATCTATGGCCTTCCGCACACTTGTCCATAACATCAAAACAAAAACCGGTTTTGTAGGGAAGGGGTCGCAGGGAAGACAGTTTTTCTTCCATAATTTTCCATCATTTGTTCACCCAAACATTTTCTGGTTTCACCGTCCATTACACTAACACAAGCATGTTTTCGTTCTCGGCAAAGCTGCTTCGCTGTGCTTGCACCCCACACTACTCCATAGGCATTACAATCGTTACACGAAAATAATGGAGGAAAGTGAGTTCCGAGTGTTCTATCCCAGTAGGAATTCTAGGTAGCACTTACCGATGGAGCACTGATATCAGTAGTCATCTGGTAAGGGGTGCCCATATTTTCTTAGATGTTAGAAGAGCCCTTATATAACGCATTACAAGAGAAGCAGATGGTGAGGGGTAATCCAGAATTCGACCCAACCAAGTTAGAAATTTGCCCGATGACTCAAATACCATTACAAAAATACGAAAAACAATGAGTCATCGGGTACATTTCTAACTTCGTTGGGTCGAATTCTGGATTACCCCTTACCATCTGCCTTCTCTTGTAATGCGTTATATAAGGGCTCGTCGTTGAGCAGTTCTGTACGTACTCAAAGGTAAGTACTTATGTAACTAACCTAAGAAAAGTAAAAAGTAAGGCTTTACCTCCTATGACATCGTGTGTAAAAATAAGTACTTTTGTAAGGGGAATGGTAAGGCCTACCCCTTACTAGTAAGGTCTTATTTCAGTACTTCTGTAAGCTTACAAGTCCTACTGAGATTGAACTCATATTAAAACCGGTTTGAAATTATGGACAAGTCTGCGAAGGGCCCATGGCTATTGAAGACCAGGGACGGCGTAGGGCGAGGGGATGAAAGGAAAACTGCACACGCGCTTTCGCTTTGGGTGGGGAAATCCATACCCACAATATTTCATGTACACCTAATAACTCAGAACGTTGAAAGGCCGTATCGGTCGCTGGCGGCGAAGGAACGTGGTCGAAAGCCCACACGCAAGCAAGGCTTTTCATTAGTGTTGAGTCGGACTTACACCAGGCAGTACATTTGTCCTATACACGATGTAAATTGTACTGAGGCTTCAGTTTTTTTAAATGTCCCGGTTCAAAAATAATGTCCTACTGTGGTATATGAGGGTGTATCAAGATAAATGAAACGAGGTGTGATTGTAAATTACGTAGTGGAGATATTTTTTCCTTCTTTTGCGGCAGTAAAATATCCAATTTGAACTGCGACGAGGTGAGATTGTAAACAAGTAAACACGAACTGGAGAGACATTTCTCACTTCTTTTGCGGCGGTAAAATATCCAATTTAAACTGAGCCGTGGTGAGATTGTAAATAGGAACTGGATGGAGAGACAATTCTTACATTTTTCGGGAGTGAGGTTTTGTACTGAAGAGAGAATTCTTACATTTTTCGAGGGAGTGAAATTTTGTACTGGAGAAACAGAATCTGATATAAGGCTAGCGACATACGATTAGGTTTTTCCCGGACGGGTTTTTTCGTGCCAAAATGGAACTCAAGCAATTAGGTTAGCTGCGACATACGTTAAGGTTAAAACCGGAACGGTTTCAGAGCAAACCGGAGACAAACAAAGCCGGAGACGGCTAGCCGTACCGGGGAAACCTAATCGTATTTCGCTAGCCTAAAAGTTTCGAATAATTTCGGATAGGGACGGAGTCTAAATGAGACACGTTATAAAAGGTTTTCGCCTGGCCGAGCCGACACATAGCTATAATAATAACTTATAAGGCTAATTGTTTTTTTCTGTGATTGTAGTACCAAATGATAACCTAGAAATAAAGTAGGATTTTCTTTTTACAATTCCTTAAAAATGTAATATCCGTAACTGATACTATCCGAAACTATCGGATAATCCGAAATTATTTCATATCCGTAACCGTATCTGAAACCGGTATACTGTTATTCATATATCCGTGTCCATATCCAGATCCGAAATTTCGTATCCATAACATCCCTGGTTTTTATGTAGGAATCAAATTAAAGAATTCCCACCACCTCCTCTTAAATTTTTTTTAAATATACAGGGTGTATACCTTCAACTGTGGATAGCTTTGGATAGACGAACAAAAAATCGTTTGGGGGGGGGGGTAAATCTTAACGGTTTAGCTAGGGCGTTTTGAAGATTTTTTGGTAGAGGTTTACATATCACCCTGTAGTTGTGTGCAATGCAATTTTTATGAAACTGTTTCTAATTAGTTGTCCGTGTACATTGTGGAGGCATTTCTTACTTACTCTAAGGCAGTTTAATGTATAATTAGAATTATACTTGTAAAAATGTTCTTCATTAGTATTTATTTTCTTTCTTTTTTTTTAATTTGCTTGTTTTTGTCATTTTAGCATAACATTAGCACCTCGCCTCATTTGAAGTATTACATTATTGTACTGGCTCAAAAGAAAAAAAAGGCACCTCTTACAAACTCATTTTATAATCGTGTACTATCCAACACTACTTTTCATACGAAAACTAAATATATTATATTAGAGCTATTGACAACTTATATAAAAGCCTTCGCTGTTTAAACCCCACCCGACTAGCATTTAAAAAAGGGATTTCCCGGTGATGGGGGTGGTAAATGAGGGGCATACCGAAAGAGGCTTTCCCCTTAGTTTCCTCATGAACACCATATAAAAAAAATCAGCGATGGTAAGGTATGCCTTATCAGTTTCTCATAAGGGCCTTATGGGGCAAACCTCATTACAAATGAAATTGGGCAATCACAACAAAACCACTTTAGTTTTTGCTGTGGCATTGCTTCATATTTCAGGCAATTATGTTGGTGACCGTAAAGGATGTCATTTAGCATACTCAGTAGACTGGCTCCGGTTCAATTACAGAGGTCAAGCAGCATTGGACGTGAGCAGTACTCAGTTGGGAGACCGCATTTGTAAAATGACACTCACGTTTACAAATATGAAGCTTTCGACACCGGCGCAGTTAACTTACATATTTACGCCGAAATTCTCAAATTTTTCGGCATCTTTTTCCACTTGGGAATCTGGTAAAGGTATTATGATTTTATCCATTCCAGCGGAGGTCCTGAAATTCCAAATTTTGATAGTTTTGCGATTAAAGTATGGTGGTGAACTTGGTCAAAAGCCTGTATATATAGCAACAATTTGATGACCGCTCTCCATCCCACATTGCACTTCAGAGATTAGTACCATAAGGCTCTTCGAACGCTCTTTTCTAAAACCATGTTGTTGTTCGTTAAGACGAGGATCGATTACGGGGGCAATCTTGTCGTAAACAAATATTTCGAAAACTTTAGGGATTGATAATAAGATGCGAAATCTCTGTAGTTGTCCACCTTATCACAAGCTTTATGAATTGGTGTAAGGTAGGATTTCTTCCATATTTTCATTGCCCGTGTAGCCCTTGGTCGCGTTGACAGTTGAATTTTGAACTTGGTTCTACCGGAATTTATCGCTCTGATTTCTGCTTGCAGCCAAGTAAGATAAAAACCGTTGAAAAATCAATCATATCCACCAGGTCTGGCACCCTCTGATTATTACTTATTTCTGTTTTTACAGAAGCCTTAAGACGACAAAACATTAAACTCGAACGAGGCTGTTTCATCTTGGAAAGGAGAGCCTGTTGGGAGGAAGACGAGTGTATAAAAACGTATTAAAAATCGAATTTGGTGTAGTATCCCCGTCACTTTTAACATGAACCTCTAAAAAATGCCAACTGGAGATTTTGCAGCGGGATTCTCTTTATTTTGGGGTAACAAATAATTTTTCAAAAGTCCATAAAGCCAATTAGCCGGCTACTAAAGTTACGTTTTCCAACAGTTTTTCCCAAATAACTGTATTCTCCCTCCACGGCAATGTTTTTCCCGCAACACAAGACTAGAACACTCGGCTCACTCCCACAGTTTACAGCCCTTATTTTCGCGCACACCAGTCTAGAAATTCCTTCATTAATAGAACAGCTTTACTGTGGAACAACCTCCTACACCCAGTATTCCCAAATTCATACAACATCCAGGAGTTCAAAGGCAAGATTCATCGCCATCTTTTCAAGCACCCCCGGACTCCCCTTAAGGCGATGACCCAATGCCGACGCGACGGCGCGTTAATGTGAAACCCCAATGTAGGCTTGGCTGGCTTCAGCTTGACAGTTTGCTTTTTATGAGCACAGGAAATAGAAATAGTACACGAAAGAGGTAAGAGGTATGAATTTTGCGGAATTTTTCCTTTGGAATGACCATTATTTTTTCATAAAAAGAACAAAGGATCGTATGTAAATTGTATCTGTAATAAAAGAAGAAATTTGTTAAAATGGGATATAGAAATAGTTGTCTCAAATTAATTTTGTACTCTTAAATATTTATAGTTTATGTTATTCCCAAAAAAATAATTTCTTTATGAAATAAATGTTCTCAAACCTGTACATACATTTATTTCTCTAAGCAAAATAAATATTAAACGAATGCGAAAGCATACAAAGCATCAAAAAATTGAACATTGGTCATTTCGTGCTTTGCTTTGCTTTGGCTTTGCCGCTTTGTCATTTGGTTTTGTCCCATAACAAAGCACTGGTTTATTTGATATGTCAAAGCAAAGCAAAGCACTAAAGCAAGCCAAGCCTACATTGGGGTTTCACCTTTATTCATAGCGTCAGGACGTCAAAAATGTTGCTTTGATTTAAATTCATGTATGGATTTTTGTCTTTATAAAGTTTTACTTTCGACAGTTTGACAGTGTGGCAATTTTCAACGCCTGCCAACAAGAAGAAAAGTTGAAAGTTGGTCGAATTTTGCCGTCGCTTGACGCCGCAAAGTCGTGAATGGGACAGCTCGATTTGAATTACACACAATCAAATATCGACGTCAAAGCGCGTCAACGCGAATAAAGTCGTGATAGGGCCATCTATCGTGGGCCATTATCTATCTTATCCTTTCTCTATCCTTCGAGTTACTACTAGACATTTGACCATGACGTGAACGACATGACGGATTGGTAGCACACTACACCTTAGCTTAGACTTCCAGTTTCAACTTATCTTCTATCTGAAAAATTTGTCTGATTGTCCATCTGCTTCTCAATTTCCTATTATAATGTGTCTGTATACTTTTAAAAAATAAAGTTTTTATCCAACGGTGTTTAATCAAAAAAAAATCTTTTACAATAACTCAGAGAAAAATGATTAAATCTCGCCTAAAGCGGGTCCGGGTTAATTATTTCAGTAAATTAGTTTCGGATATCATCAGATCTTGAAGAGAGCTCATCAGCAACTACATTTTCTAATGACTCAGCACCGATGCAAATGAAACTTCTTAAGGTTTTAGAAGTTCTCCTTAAACGAAGCTAACAATTCGAATTTCTTCATGATACCTTTGTTGATTGTACATCAAGAATATTTCCTTTTATCTCTAATTAAGTCTTCGAATCTAAGCCCCAGAACCAACTTTTTTTTGCTGGGTCATGAGAGAAAAGTGCCGGCCCAACAGAGAAAATCTCGGCTTAATCTGACAAAGTCATTCTGGGGTCGCATGCTGCCCTTTTCCAATCACTCCCTCTATAGCTTGCACAGTGTCATTAAGGAATTCCAAGCGATAAATAATTTTTTTCTTATCCGAAAAAAAAATCCAGTAGGTAGAACGAAGTTGAACAATGGTACCTGAGAACTTAAGTGTATTTTATCGAATTTTATGCGTTTATCGGGTTTTGAACTGGTAGTATAAGTCATAAGGAGATTTATTATGCCTTTAAGAATTCACCTCATCATAAATCCAAATCCGATAAAAGTTTTTTTAACGGATTTACGGCTCTCTGCCGACTGCCCAACGATTGCGACAGCCTACGACATTCTCAGGTACAAAGGCGCAAAAAAAATAACAAAAGGGTGACCAGAAGAAAAATGTTAAGAAAGCCCCAGCAGCAGCGCTCTTTGGGGCATGTACGAGTATAGTATGTACGGGCATTCAATTTCGTCGACTTCATGACGTTGAACTCTGGGGGAAAGACCAACATCCGGAGAGAAAGTTAAAACGATTTCAAATTACGTGAGCTATGACTCGCGATTGTGAGTGCGAAATCTGTCATGTCTTGATTCGTATTGTGCGATCGAATTACCTAATCGGATGCCAAAAACGCGATGACTGTACGTCTGGAGCGAAACACTTATAGCCTTTAGTATTTGTGCCTTCTTCAAGCTTCAAGATGTCATCAAATTGTAATTGAAACAATTTCATACCATATTTCATAATGTTAATCCTTTGCGTATTGTTTTATTGTTTCTCAGTGTGATTGAAAGTGAAATTTTGAAATGTTTATTTTAGAGCCGCTTATTTTTTTGTTAGCTTGGTGGGTGGTTCGAGTGTTTTTGCTACCTTTCTTCGATTACTACTTTCATTGTGACCCTCCGATAGATAGTCCAAAGTAGGGATGTTACGAATGTTCGCATTCGCATTCGCTTAAGCGAATGATTCGCATCATTTTAAACATTCGCATCGACATTCGCATTCGCATCAAGTAATGCGAATGTTTTGCGAATGCGAATGTGTGTAGGTCGTGTCGTGTCTCGTGGAAAACAAAATTAAAATACGACAAATTGACAGATCTGGCTCGTTAGTATCTGAGCGCTCCACCCGCCAGGGCCAGCGTTCCGAATGAGCAATTGTTTAGTGCAGCCGCCTTTATATATGAGCCTCTTAAGAGTCCCATTCACAAGAGGCCGCCGACAGGCCGTAGCCTTTTAGGCCAGGTCAGCAGGTACCGCCCGATGAAGGCCATACATTACTTAGTCTGACTGATGGATGAGGACTTGAGGCATACGTCTGACAGGACATGGACTGCAGGCGATCTCATGATTCCCTACATGCAGACAGGCGAAGACGACAGTTTAGCGTAGCAGGTTGTTAATTCAAGTGCAAAAGTATTCATCGCCTCAACGAGAATTTCAAATAGAAGTTCAGACTTTCCGGCACGGACTGACGATAACTACACACACAAAGATTTTTGTCAGCAATCATAACCTTCTATATTTACAAGCCATGAACAAGAATCTCAATTGAGAGAATCGGACTACCAAATTCTCCCAAAATCTCCAAATTACACTAACAACATAACGTGACTTCACCGAGTTGTAGTCCGATTGAGCGGAAATTCGCTCTCAATATTTTTCTTGTTCATGGCTTGTAAATATAGAAGGTTATGCAGCAGTGCAAGTTGACGGTGTGGATTAGTGAGTGTCTGGTTATACTTGTCCCCAAGGCGAGAAACCTTCAGGCCATGGCCTGCCGGCGGACTGTATATGAATGGAGGTCTTTAGAAATCGTCTCATGAAATATAATATTCCTCTTTTGAACATTGATTATTAAATACGAGAAGAAATAATACTATTACTGTATTAACACTGGTCTATTGTTCTAATATTTGTTCGTATCCTATTGTAAGTAATAAAAAATGAGGACTTAATTTAATTAAATTTTTTAATGCTCTTCCTAAACATTCGTATTCGCATTCGCACATTCGCATTCCGAATATTCGCGTTCGCATTCGCATTCGCGAATGTGAAAAATATGACATTCGTAACATCCCTAGTCCAAAGTTATACACTTTGCTGCGGTAGCAATTATTTTGAACATTTTCGGGGGGGGACCTACATGGCCGTAGCCACGGAGGCGCGAAAGGGCGCGCAGCGCCCTTTACAGTAAGGACTTTTAATTGCAATGAGAAAAAAATTATTTTGTCAAACCGTAAGAATTTCTCATCATTTGATTTAAACTTAGAGGAATCACCCCCTGTACTACGAGTCCGCCAAGTCGTTCAAAGGATGGTGTATGGTCCAGTAGTAAACTTAGTTTGAAGGATAGGAGAGGAGAGGAAGGATCTGAGTATGTTAAAACAGATATCGATTAACCTTACGTGTAAACTCCGGGATTTTTTAGAAGTTCGGAAATGTTGACTGACTTACAAACGAACGAGAAATGCAAGGTGTAGGAGTGAGCCGAGCGGACTAGCAGCCTTCCGGCGCTTACAAGACAGACTAACCTGGGGGTTACCCTTGGATGCGATGCGAAAGTGGGAAATAAACGGAAGCATCGTATTGAAAAGCTTACAAAAATAAACGGATCTATATCTTCTCTGATAGTCAAGCGGCAATCAGAGGAACAAGTCTAAATTGGTTGGAGACTGCCAACGTGCCCTTGGTGAGCTTTGGATTCTAAATCTTGCTACCCTTGTCTGGATCCCGGGTCACCGCGGCTTCAAAGGCAATGAAAACAGGTGTGGCCTGGCTAAACAGGGCTGTGATATTGTATTCATCGGTCCGGAACCGGCTATTGGAGCACTCCCAGGTTGATGAAGACGGCCCTTGCCGATCAGAATTTGATGAAACATATCGATGGAGAAGGAATTATGGATGAATTGAAATCCTTCTTAATGGAAGTTACCAAGAACCACAAATTTTTACTGCATTAAGGATTTTACTTCTCAATCTGTCATCAAATAATGGTCAAATCATTGAAAGGGGTTTTGCAAGTATTTCCCAATTAAGTGTAACGATGTAACTCATTCGAGGAACATCTGTACGTCTAATAAAATAAGCGAGTTCTTTTTCTCTAATTGTCTTCGCACATTGACCATCTATTCAGTCTAGGCGTAGAACTGACGATAAACAAACGAATTCGCAAGTGTATAACCCTACAACAAAGAGAGCAAATAATTTAACATTCATACTACGGAAACACAAATCCCAGTCTATAGCTTGAAAGGAGCGAATAAGCGCTAGCCAATTGGATATCCCCAAGTTCCTGACAATTCTTTGAGGAGTTGTGTTGGCTGGGGTAAAAGATGAAATGGGAAATCCGTGTTCGAATTGCCAATAAGTCAGTCAACATCGTCCGAAAACGACGTTTAATAGGAAAATAAGGTCAAGGAGGTTAAGATTATTTCCAGTTTGATGTGGATTTATATTGTCTGCAAAGAGCTCGGCACTATTTGAGCAATTTATCTAAATTACATTATGAACATTGAAATCCCTCGCAGCAATGTTTTCACATTCTGGATGCGAGGATAAGAATCCGGAGATCTGTTCGGAGATAGGATCAAATGCTATTGGTGAAGCTTTATTTCTAATAATAAGAGGAGAGAAGGTTATAATCGAAAGACATACTAGTACCCACCTTCTAGCAGGGCCGCGGCTAGTCACTTTGCTGCCCAGTGCACATCCGCCGATGCCGCCCCTTTAAGGGCAAATTTTTTTTTTGCTCGCTTCGCTCGCGGGTTTGTTTTCTTTTTTATAGGAATTTCATTTCTTCGGAAGGCGACTTCTCTTCTACTTCTTGCTGTGATACTACCTTTCGTTTCCGCGAAAGTTCTTGCTTAGCCTTCTGCTCCGCAAACTGATTTGGTCCAGAAAAGGACCATTTCTGTTTATCGTTTCGTATTTCGTTTATCATTTATCGATGAATTCGGTTTTTGGTCCTGAAAAAGACAGTTTCGCGGTTCATAATTAGGGATTTACGTTGTAGTCAAGTCGATAGATCAACTAATCTGTCATGCATGGCAGAAAAGCGAATTTTACGCTGCTGCTGCGTCTGTTACTGGAGCTCGACCAAAAGTTGCCATGCTCGGCAACATGGAGCACGTTTCGCCTAATACCTTGTCTTTTGGCGGCTGTCGTCGCCCATTTAAATTGAGATGCCGCCCATGCCGTCGGCACAGCATATTTATAAAATATATATTGTAAACATTGCCGCCCAGTGCAAATGCACAGTCTGCACATATGGGTGCCACGGCACTGCCTTCTAGAAAACTATGCCATTCATAATATAAATGGCTATTCCCCAATGGGCTGAGACATTGTGCACTTTTAGTATGCCCAGACACCTGATATCGATCTAAATCAGTTCGGGCTTATCGTGGTAAACGTACGTTTAACGAAACGCTCCGTTTTCACGTTTCACTTCACCATAAATGGGAATCGTAGTAAACGCGTGAATGCAGTTATGTTCGATTCTTTTCGAAATCAGCTGACATTTGTCAAAAGCAATTTAATCACGTCTGTTTTCGTCAAAGTGTATAAATTTTCAATTATTGCGTATCAATTATTATGAATTCTGTGGGTTTTTATGAAGAAGGTGTGGAAATTAGAAGAAGTATTGCGAATTCTTTTCGAATTATTATTTCATGTCTTAATTGTTTTCTAAAAATATATGTGCATTTTTCAAAAAAAGGTCTTTGCAAGAAGCATTAACATTCCTTCGTGGAGTGTAAAATATATCTCTTAATTAATAAAAAAATTTATTTATTTGCAAAAATATACTTCATCAAAAATTTCCGCTTAAATAAATTTGCATTCAAATATGTTCTTAAAGAATGCCTCCATGGCGAAATTAAAAATGAGACTATTTACGGCATATTTCCAAATTTAAGTCAAAACATGCTAGGAAACGTACAACTGCCGCCAACAAAAGTTCACGTTTCACAAACATACGGGGAACTGCCGCCGCACGTTTTGAACGGTGCCGAAAAAACAATTTCGAAATTATCGTTTGCCATTTTCCCCTGCCGCGTTTACAACGATACCAAAATTGAACGTTTCACGCATGGAGGCTATACAAGGAGACAAAACTACGTGTTGTCAATTTTCGTTTGATTATTGGTGGCGCTGCAGTCAAATGTACCCCAAAAAACATGGCCGATTGTATTTATCCGGTTCATGGCAAAGTTCGTTTATTACTAATGTATTTTACGTTTACCAGCTTACAGCTGTTTAGCAGCTTCTAAATTCAATTTATAACAATGCGATTATTCGTAATTAATCAATTTTTGATGTTTCCAATGAATTTTTATTAGTTTCATGTGGGGTACATCGGACAAAGGTGACATCTGTGGCCAAAAATGAACTAGAAGTTTAGTTTCTTCTACCCATCCATTTCCTGTCATTTTCCCCATAAGAGTTTTGTCTCCTTGTATATTCTCCATGGTTTCACGTTTCGTTCGCGTTTACGTTTTGGGCGATCAAGTGAGACTTAGATTTCAGTTAACTCAAGAATGATGAAGCAGTTGGCACCTAACGGAAAGAAATTGGCGCTGCAGTCAAATGTACCCCAAAAAACATGGCCGATTGTATTTATCCGGTTCATGGCAAAGTTCGTTTATTACTAATGTATTTTACGTTTACCAGCTTACAGCTGTTTAGCAGCTTCTAAATTCAATTTATAACAATGCGATTATTCGTAATTAATCAATTTTTGATGTTTCCAATGAATTTTTATTAGTTTCATGTGGGGTACATCGGACAAAGGTGACATCTGTGGCCAAAAATGAACTAGAAGTTTAGTTTCTTCTACCCCACGGTATACATATACAAGGTAATGTATTCCCGAAATGTCAATTCTATGTGACGTCACTGAAATCGTTCGGGTCTAAACAAATTGAAAAATAATTTTTGTGAGTTTTGTTAAAGTGAAAAGTTGTGATTATTAAATAAAGGAAGTAATATGTATACCGTGTTCTACCCATCCATTTCCTGTCATTTTCCCCATAAGAGTTTTGTCTCCTTGTATATTCTCCATGGTTTCACGTTTCGTTCGCGTTTACGTTTTGGGCGATCAAGTGAGACTTAGATTTCAGTTAACTCAAGAATGATGAAGCAGTTGGCACCTAACGGAAAGAAATTCGTATGCACATTTGTATCGGAGATTCACTTGCTTAAGGTTAATAGCATGGAGGCTATACAAGGAGATAAAACTCCGTGTTGTCAATTTTCGTTTGATTATTGGTGGCGCTGCAGTCAAATGTACCCCGAAAAACATGGCCGATTGTATTTATCCGGTTCATGGTAAAGTTCGTTTATTACTAATATATTTTACGTTTAGCAGCTTACAGCTGTTTACCAGCTTCTAAATTCGATTTTATATCAATGCGATTCTTCGTAATTAATCAATTTTTGATGTTTCCAATGAATTTTTATAAAATTCATGTGGGGTACATCGGACAAAGGTGACATCTGTGGCCAAAAATGAACTTTAGTCTAGTTTCTTCTACCCATCCATTTCCTGTCATTTTCCCCATAAGAGTTTTGTCTCCTTGTATATTCTCCATGGTTAATAGCCTTATTCATAGTCAGCTGTGAACTGTTCAATATTAATACCGAAAATTCTTATGCCCGAGATACACAAGGCTAGTTTTTCAAGCTAGGATAACAAGCTAGTGCTAGTAAGCTAGCAAGCTAGCAGGTCTCGCTTCGTGTAAACAAAACTAGCATCATTGTTACCCCGTTTATGATTAGGTTGAAAAGTTGAGTCGAGGTTGAGTTGAAATTTCGACCACCGTATATGATTCCGAGTTGAGTTCACTTTGGGTTGAAATCGAGTTGAACTGACATCAAAACAACCTCTTTTTGTTAATTCTTTTTCTATATTTCTGACTTCCTATACAGTTTCCCATCAAAATGATGAAGGGAATTTTGTTCGTGCACTATTTCTATCATAGTTTTTGTTTCCTGATGCTCCCAAACATTTTTTTAGCCATTATCAAAATTAAATTTCCACTGTTTTTACATATATAGTTAATATAAAATAATTAACGCGCTAAAAAAACACCGAACACAAAATTAACGCCGAAGGCAGACTTCACGGATGGTAAACAAACAAAAAAAATGTCACTTCAACCCAATTTCAACTCAACACCCGTTTATGAGGCGAAATATCAACTCGATCCAGGTAGGAGAGCTGAGTTGGTTGAGTGGACCCAGTTTCAACTCGATCCCCGTTTATGACTGGGTTCAACCTGGGTTGAACCTTGGTTGAACCTAGTCATAAATGGGGTATGTTAGACGAGTAAGCTAGTGAGAAAGCTAGTAAGTTATCGTTTCAAGCTAGGAAAGTTTAATAGGATGGGGTTATATTTTTTGAGCTAGAAGTAAAGCTAGTATCAGATTAGCTGCTGTACAGTGACGACGCGTTTTTTCCTGACCGCTAACCAAGCTTTTTCGAGGCAAACATGCCAAAAATTAATGCCGAGGTTAGCTTAAAGTTTGTGCAATTATATCGAGAAGAGGACTGTCTATGGAACGCCACCAGTCCAACTTATAGGGCATTTTCGAGAATTCACCATGGTAGCTACCGGTCGAACCAGAAGTTAATCCACCATCCATCCACCACCCTGTAGTGAGACTCTGAGGCTCTGGTTACGTTATCGGTGAATATTCCAACATGGTGAGTGGTAACTTATGTTAAGTAATCAACTCTCGAACATGGTAGATTAATTTATGGTTCGACCGGTAGCTACCATGGTGAATTCTCGAAAATGCCCATAAAGACAAATCTATGCGTAGTTTAGCACTACAAAACATACGCGCAACTTTGACAATCGGCATACAAATGATGATCCAAAAAATAAAAAATTTAAGAGCAACTTATTGCCAAGAATACTCGAAAATTGAAAAATCAACCAGATCTGGAGCAGTTTCTGCGTTCAAATTTCCTAGCATCATGTAAACCACTCTAGCTTGTGCCAAGCCAGGACAGGAAGCCAGGATAGGATACGGGGCAGAATAGAATAACTGGCTTGCTATCCTAGCTTTGGAAATCTAGCCTCTTGTATCCCGGGCAATAGTGATTAACGTCATGCTTTGACAGTTTAGTACAAAATATGCAGGCTGCCATTCTGTAGATGGTGGATTCGGTTTCAAATGATCCAACGCTTTTACTCTTTTAAACTCTTCTTCGCAGAAAATCCCCCTGTTGCTCTTCTGTAATTTTGTTTCTCTAGAATATTAAAGCTACTCTAATTTATTAGTTTCGTATTATTATTATCAATTATTGAAGTTGGAGAATAGAGACTGCCTGGGGTTGTGTCGGATACAGATTTGTCTAACTCTAATTTTGCATACTTATCGGCTTCTTAATTTTCTGCTAAACAGGGCAATTTTATATATTAGGATTAATATAAATTTAATAAGACTATTTTTTTTTAATAAAGGTACATCATTATTAACTACTATTTTCATCAGAACTTGAATAATCGCCTATTAAAGACAAGCTACCATTACATATTGATTTATTTTGGTTGTCAGTGACCTTCTTTGGTGCTAACTCAAGCGATTCCAATGTGGATTCTGCATTTTCAGAAGTTGCAGTGCTCTGATTTATTATTTCTATACTTTCTTTATCTTTTATAATTGTGTTAGGTCCCGTATCTTCTCCAGTATTTCCTATAAGATCTTCTTTGCCTTTTTCTATGCAAATTTCCGTCTCAGCCGGTTTCTTCCGCTTAATACCCAATTGTGTAGGATTTAATTTGGAATGTAATAATTTTTGCCTCTTAGTCCCTCCAAAAGAGGACATTGTTGAACTCGGTAGTGCTGGCTTAATCATTATATCCAATTTATTTTCTTCCTCTAGCTCATGGGCTGGTTTTGATTGCAAGTTCATCAGCGCGGCCATCTGTCTATCCTGATCATTTTCTGGTAGCAATGGGATAGTAAGGCTTGATTTCGATAGTAATTGATTATCCCTTTCTTTCTGGACTTTAGCTTCCTTTCTTTGCATCTGTAAAGATCTGATATAAATTGAATTTAATTCCTATAAATAGTTGATTACCCTATGCACAGCTCTTAGTCTTGAATTTGCCTCGTAACAATCTTTCCAAACATCCGAATTTCTTTCAAATAACTTTTGAAGCATTGGCTTAGCATCTTCTCCTGCTAGTTGATCTTTCAGTTGATGCTCTAGCTTATACATAGGATCATCGAAGAGCTTCTTTTGAATCTCCTTCGTTTCGGGAACAATTTGTTCATTTTGTGTAGGATCCCAACGGTTCTCTTGTCTACGTGCCCCAGATACTATTATGTAGTCAAAATTCCCTGGATCTGTTTTTATTTCAAAATGATTATCGCAAAGATGGCATTTCATCTTGAATTGGTATATTGGTGTGGAATAGTACATTCCGATTTTTGTTTTTTCTGCATTATATCTGACTCCCATTCCGATGTGATTATTGCATCCCTCACACCAGATATTATAGGGCATTTCAAAACGTATGATGATGATTCCAAGGTGAATCTTTCTAGCTCTTTCACGGAGGGCATGGGTACCTTGAAATTTGTTGAGTCCTCCCTTTTTCGGATCATAATCTGGGGGATAATATTTGTTCTGTCCCTTGCGTTCACCCATTTTGTGATTGTTTTATGCTTTAGAGATATCAAGGACCGTTTGAATTGTAAATATAAAAATGAAAACGTTTAGAGATTTTCCTCGCAGCTTCCACGAAAATAACAACACTCAACACTCAGTAATTGAGTTTGACAGTAATCAGCTGATGCATGACCCCATGAAGTTGAAGCCAATTGACTATTTGCAGAAGTTCTCTACCTAAATTATTGTCCAGAAACTTACGACTAAAATCTGGTTCAAATCATAGATTTCAAAGTATTTTATTACTTTTTATTTGTTTGCTGATAACAAAAAGATATTCCTACAGTTTTTCATAAAAACTAAAAAAACAGTTCCTGTTCCCCTATCACAAGGCACTCCCAATTGGAATATCCAATAGGAAATGTCAGATATTTGAAATGACAGTTCTCATGGAATTAGTTAGATTCTAGTATATCGGAGCTGCGCACAGTTGATAGCAGTAGCAGAAAATTGTCAATGTGCATTTTTCATTCTGTGAGAAGGGTTGTTTTGCCACGTATTTTATTCCAAATTACAGAATTAAACTGAATATTTATTAGAAGTAGAAAGTGAAAATGATTATCTATACGAATGAAGGCAATCCACTCGGATTGAAACTATTAATTTTAGCGAAATTAGCCAAGAAGGAAGTGACAGTGAAGAAAGTTAACCTCAATGGTGAGTAAAAACCGCTTTTAATTTTTTCTTTTTGTTATTTCTAGGGTATTTTTAGAGTTTTCTAATTCCTGATATGTTTTCTAATGAGACTCCTTAAATGTTCTTTTAGTAAATACTAGCATTAAAGCAATAAATATTTGTGGGAACATGTGCTGCCATGTAGGAGTGAATTGTTTATTCTTAAACGTAAATTTCACAAAATATAGAATAGAAAAATGTTAATCCAAAATAATTACTATAGATAACTTATAAATTCTATTAAAGTAATAGACACGTTTTATTAAAGATCAGATAATAATAAGCAAGTATTACATAAGCCTCCGGTGGCATGTTCAGGTGTTTAATGCACTGCAATGGGGAGTAGAAAGAATTCATCAAATGTATCGAGCTTCTTTGGGGATTAGACTGTGTGTTTTAAATTCTCACAGGAATACTCTTGGTATTGTTATATTTTGGCTAGATTGCTAGATTATTAGTAGGTGTGACTATTAAAAAAATAATTAAGTTAATTCAAACCTACTTAGAGGTTAGACATTTATGCAATACATTTTTTTCTGTAACATTATATAAATTCCACGATTTGTTCCATGAAACACGTTGTACAAATCAATTACTATAAAAGAAAATAATAACGATAAGTAGATATTTTACAGCGCTAAAGTGGTATAATCTTTTTGGACTTAGTTAGTTCAATTATTGGTCTAGTATCAGAACTTAGTGTAAATGTTGTTTCCCGGTAAATATATTTCTGCATTAATAGTGGGCATACGGGTTCCGAGTTCCGTTTTCTGTCTTTCCGGGTTCCGATATTTATCTCTATTTAATCGCCGGAGTCAGCATTTTCTTGCGATAGTATAAGATTGGAGTCCTGGAAGTATATCTGCGTGACATTTTCTGGATTTCTCTTCCTCGATTTCCTTCGACTAGAGCTATCTGCCAGTAATTGCACTTTGTGATTCCACGACAGCTTGAGTACTCAAAACCTTGAAAATCTCAAGAACTCGAGCGCGTATATGCTCTGCCTACTTGAAGCGGCATATTAGCTTGAAATGAGCTTGAGTTCTTGAGGTGACATTTGAAGTCATTATTATATTTCTTTATTTTATCGCGCTTTTATTTATTTATTAATAATTTAGTCTCCTCATTCCACAAATTGCTTTTAGACATATTTTCAAGCCCAACTTTCACAATTTCGAGCACTCAAGCTCGGTTTACATGACAAGCACTCGAGTCGACCATAAAAATCTTTTTGATCGACTCCAGTCGAGCTACTTGCGTTTACATTTGTACTTGAAATATGCTTCAAGCTGTCGTGGAAACGCACTAATAGAACCGTCAGGAAAAATACCTGAATGCGAAGATGTCAAAAATAACTTTTATCCACAGAGTTTTTGAATTAAATAAATAGTCTAAGATATATCAGGTGAGTGTGCCATTTACTTTGCTATGCTTACTATAAGGTATTTATTTTTAACAATAAACAATATACGCTATAACTCAACACATGTTACTATAAAACGGTAAGCATCCGACCCCGCTTCCCCCACACAATTCTAGAAATATGTATGACCATGTTATTAGTATGGCTTTTTGATAGAATGCTTCTTTCACTATCTTTTGCCTAGCTAATTGCTTCTGTTTTAATATTTTCTTAGCAAGCAAAAGTTCGATACGATAGAGAATAAGTGGGGGTACCTACCTGCTGCCAGTATTAAATAGTGCGTTTCCATGACAGCTTGAGTTTTCGAAAGCTTGAAAATTGAACAATTTGAACAATTTCAAGCGCTCAAGCTTTCAAGCCGGGTTTACATGACAAACACTCGAGCCGATTTGAAAAATCTTTGAAGTACCCTTCAAGTAAGCTTCAAGCTGTCATGGAAACGCACTAATAGATAAATTAGAATATATCATAAGGTATCTGTTTGATTCTGTAGTTTCACAAGAAGGCAGTAGCAAAGGATAAAAAACAGCTATCTAATATAGGACGTGTAGTCTTTGTGGGCTGGTTGTCTTCTTCTTTTATTTGGAGGGAGCGTTTACAGTGATATCGATTCCAACAATTTGCTGCATACTTTTACGACCACATTAAAAAAAATCTCTTTTATATTTAATTCTGCATACTTTTAGGGCAACTTTTTTTATTTATTTTTCTAAACGACAGGGAATTGGTACGGGTATTGAATGTTAGAGCTGATGAGCATTTTGCTAGCATTAGCTGTTTTCGATTTGCCACATTTATCTGATATGCCTCACATTTTCCACAGTTTCACTGAAAATGGCTGTTCGATTTGGCGGTTCAGTTCCTATTTTACAACAGATGGCGACAGCTTCCAACTGATACAAAACCAAGTGATGTGATAAAAATATTTTTTCATCACATCAGTTGAGTAAGTGATTTTGAAGTTGTGCACTGATGTATTTATTGTGTTGAATATCTTATTTTGTAATAATTTCATATTCAGCAGCGGGGAGGTATTATGAAGAGACAATTTCTTTGATCTCGGTGTATGGAAAATTAATTTATAAAATTTTTATTATTTATCACATAAGTGACTGTTCGATTTGCTTTTTGCAATCAGTTACAATTTGACAGAACAAAAGTGAGGCAAAAGTGAGTACGAGATTTGACATGTGAGGATTATGTGATGAATATCAGATAAATAGGGCAAATCGAAAACAGCTATTAAAAGCACGGAAAAGTTAACATTAGTGGACGAATACATAAGAAGTTGGTTCAGAAATTTCGCTGCAGAGTTGAAGCTAAAGAGCCCCTGCACGAGCGCCATTAGTCCGATCCAAGCCAAAACCTCGCCGCGTGTAGAGAAACTGCGATGAACTCATGGTCTAAAAACACCGAGTTTGATTTTCAATCGCTCCAAAATCCATATTTATTGGTTATTCGTGTGAGGAAACTCGTAGTCGAATGGCTGAATCATGAACCCTTCAAGCTGGAAGCTTCCACAAACACAATATACTTCAACAGGCTTCAAATAAAGCTCACAAATGATACAGACCAACTGGAATAGATCGTGAATGGGCCTCTAATTTTAGATGAGCTCTACAAGGCATTTGAGGATTATGTTGAGGAAATTATTTCAAGGAATTGGGTTCGCAAGTATGTTATGAAGTCGAGAAATTAAAACTAACAAATTAGAACCATGTTGCGAAGAAAGGCTATTTTAAAAAAATAACGAGGCGTACATCCAATATTTATTCCCTTAAATGATGACATGTGTTTCTTCTTTTATCTCAAAATAACTTGTATAAAAAATTTAAACTATGTGTAAAAGACCCTATAAACTACCGCCAAGTCGCAACTACTTCTGTTCTCTCCAAAATCATGGAGACAATAATTAATAGAAACCTGATAGATTATTTTGAATCTAACCAAATCCTGCACGACTGGCAGTAAAGGGTTCAAACCTATTATCTACTGGCAATCTTCTCGTGTGCTTGACGGAGCACCTCAACCAAAAAACATTCATCGCTTGTATTTCCAAGGCTTTTGACAGAGTATGGCACTTCGTTCTATTGACTAAACTTCAAGCTATTGGTATCGACTCACTTCCAAGGGACTGGATTGAGAACTTTCTTTCTGGCCATTCATTCTCGGCCGGGATTTCCCAAGGGTCGATTCTCTCACCTGCTCTCCTTCTAATATTCATAAATGATCTGCTCTCCATCCCCTCCAACCCACTTCACAGTTTCGCCGATGACGGTACTCTGCGTTACTCATACGCCTTCGACAAAATAGGACAAGTACGTGCCAGACTTGAAAATGCACAGTCACTGTAAAATTAAACCAAACGCGTGCAGTTTCTTTACAGTGGTTTCGACTAAATTCACGGAATGCGCATTTACCTGACTTTTTTACTCATGTCCAACTCCATTAACAGGGACATCAAACTCATTCTTGATTGGGGCTGCAAGAATCACGTCGAATTCAATGCATCTAAAACAAAGTATTTACTGTCTTATTTCTACTAAAACTTACCATCTCTTAACATCCTAGGCGAAACTTTATCCGGAGATTTGCGATTTTCTAAACCGAAATTTTCTAAATCGCTGAACAAGTATATCAACGCCGGGGATTTCTCAATAAATGCAAGTTCCTTTTACAGCCAGCTGCCCTGGCCATAATTTACGAGTCCTATATTCGGCTTCGCCTTGAATACAACTCGATTATCTGGCCAGGTGCCCCTAAAACCACCTTAGCATGTCTTGACAAGTTGCAAAACCGCGCCAACAAACTGATTTGTGATAGCAACTTTTGCGCCTCCATAGACTCTTTAAGCCACCGTAGGAATGTAGCAGCCCTTGGCAAATTTTATGACGAATTTTATAGCGACTTTTCCACTAAAATCAATAACTTGCTGCATAAACGGTAACTCTTTTCCCGTAACACAAAACTAGCCAACTTGGCTTAGCCCAACACATTGCAGCCCTCTTTGCCTGCTTACGGTTTAGGGGCTCGTTTTGAAATAGATTGTGGCACTGTCTTCCGCAGTCGGTGATTCCGAACTTATATAACATCTCAGATTTCAAACGCAAGTCTCATCGACATCTACTCAAGCACCCTCCAGACTCCTAATCTATCCTTTCTCTTCCATCCTTCAAATCAAGCTTACTACTAGATATTGCACCAAGACTTGAACGACATGACGGACTAATAGTACAAAGGGTTATTCCTAATCCTGATTTTATCACATAAAAAATTGCAGAGAAATAGACTTAGGTTCATCAGACAGTAGTTGAGAAGAGCTATTTCACTAGAGTAATGCTTTACCAGTGATCATTTGTAAACAGATTAAAGAATAGTTTTAAATCAATAACTTTTGCCTATTACATAAAGGGTGGGGTCTTACACCTGCAACGGCAGATTTTTTTCTTCTTCTAATGAAAACAAAAAATATTCTCTTCTATCAAATTCAAAACATATGAAATCAAGCTTTTATTGTGTTTATAGGCAACAATTTTGTGGTTGATTTCCAAAGAATTTTTTTATCATGCTTACTCTTGACCTCATTATTTTAATCACGTTTTGTTGTTCATTAAGGTAAATTTATCAGTGCGGAAACGATTGCTTCTCATATTGCCCAATTATCATAAATGATAATGTTTATATTTTTATTCCATTTTCAGATCCTGCAATCCAAAGCATAAAAATTTTGCCAATTTTAGAACTTGACTCTGGGACACAGTTGTTTTCAACAGACTCTGCAACAAAATACTTGTTTCCCGATGAACCAAATGAAACGACAAGGAATGAGGTTTGTTAAAATTTTAAAATTTCAGAATAAAGATTAAATATTAATAACAATTAAATAGTGGCTGGAGTGGTCATCGACCCTTTTAGCTCCTGCTTTAGCTCACAACATGGGCGTAGGACATCGAGCAGATCCAAATGCTTTGCCAGTACTTAATGCACTTGTTAAGAAATTGGATGATACACTCAAAAAAACCCCTTTTTTAACTGGGGTATGTTAATAAATCAATAATATTTGCAGATGATTATATTCGTATTCCCTATAGGATAAACTATCATCAGCTGATATTTCAGTATGGAGTTTATTAGCGCCTGATAACACTTTAAAAGGAGCTCAAAATATAAAAAATTTAACAATTTGGTATCAGAAAATATTTGCATTATCCGAAGTTAAAGAATCTTTAGAAATACAACCATTAAAAGAGTTGAGTTTTGCATCACTTCAACATTCCAATAAATTTGGAGGATTACATCACATAGTACTTGCTCCAATCGGTGATGAAGGATCTCATTTATTAGCTGACTCTCCGACACATATTGTAGAAACAATATCCGAAGAAGAAATTGAATTAGCTAAAAAACATTTTGTGTTTACTGAAGCTCCGGAAATACAAGAGCCTCGCACTGTTTTACCTAAGAAAGATGAAAGAAATATTTTAATAACATCAGCTCTTCCATATGTTAATAATGTTCCACATTTGGGTAATATTATTGGTTGTGTTCTATCTGCTGATATATTTGCAAGGTTGCCTCCTACAATATAAATAACAATTTTAAGTTAATAAAGTATTCAAATATTTTTAGATATTCACGCTTATGCGGCTACAACACACTATATGTTTGCGGTACCGATGAATATGGCACTGCAACCGAAAATAAAGCTATGGCTGAAAATTTAACACCGAAACAAATATGCGATAAGTACTTTGAGTTACACAATTCAATTTATCGATGGTTTGGTATCGGATTCGATTATTTCGGTAGAACAACAACAACTGAACAAACAGAGTAAGTTAAAAGGTTCAATATTCTTCTTCAATTGTTGATTTCCTCTTTTATTCTTCTAGAATTGTTCAATCATTCTTTAAAGATCTTCACGCTGCAGGTTACATTGATACGGAAACTGTTGAACAGCTTTTATGTCAAAAATGTGATCGTTTTTTAGCAGATAGATTCGTTGAAGGAATCTGTCCTCATCCAGGTTGTGGGTATGAAGATGCTCGTGGTGATCAATGTGATAAATGCGGGAAACTTATTAACGCAACGGAATTAATTCGGCCAAGATGTAAGGTTTGCAATACAGCACCAGTTATCCGACAGTCGCAACAATTATTTTTAAATCTTCCAAAAATTGAGCCAAAATTAAAAACCTGGTTTGAGGCTACAGAGCATGGATGGTCAAACAATGCCCGTGTTATTACTCGTGCATGGCTTAAGGATGGTCTTAAGCCTAGATGTATTACACGAGATCTAAAGTGGGGAATTCCTGTACCTTTAAAAGACTTTGAAAGTAAAGTTTTTTATGTTTGGTTTGATGCTCCATTTGGTTACTTATCCATAAGTAGTCGATATACAAAAGAATATAAAAAATGGTGGCAGCCCGAGAAAGACACTAAAGTTGAACTATTTCAGTTTATGGCAAAGGATAATGTACCCTTCCATTCTGTTATGTTTCCTGCTAGTTTACTAGCTTTGGATAATGGATACACAAAAGTTTCCCATATTATGGCTACTGAATATCTAAATTATGAAGATGGAAAATTCAGCAAAAGCAGAGGCATTGGAGTTTTCGGAAACGATGCTCAGGTAAATTTTTCAAAATTGTTAATTTTTGATTATTTTTTGTAATTATATTACTTCTAGGACACAGGAATACCCGCTGATGTATGGCGATTTTATTTAGCATGCGCTAGACCAGAAGGACAAGACTCAAGCTTTAGTTGGAATGACTTAGCTGCTAGAAATAATTGTGAACTTCTCAATAATCTTGGCAATTTTGTCAATCGTGGGCTTGTATTTTGTGAGAAAAATTTCGCTTCGACAATCCCAGCAATTAATCTAACTATAGAGGAACACAACTTATTAGCACTAGTTAACAGAGAGATTAAATGTTATGTGCAATCATTGGAAAAAGCAAAATTACGGGATGGTATTAAGCATATTCTTACTATTTCTCGGCATGGAAACTTCTATATGCAATCTACACAGCCATGGGTTCTTCTTAAAGGTACAGATGACCAAAAAGAACGCGCTGCGACAATAATTGCGGTATGCTGTAATATATCATATTTGCTCGCCAACCTATTGTTCCCCTATATGCCAACTACAGCAAGAATTATGTATGCTCAACTAAATGTAGCACAAAGGAATCTTAATTCTGAGTAAGTTAATTTTTATATTTTTATATCAATTTGTATATTAATTAAAACATTTATTGAATAGGAAACCATATGCAACGATTCTGTTACCACCAGGTCATAAGATTGGTAAACCAGCACCACTATTTGCTAAAATTGAACAATCTCGTATTGATGAACTCAAAAAGAAATATGCCGGGGCACAGGATAACGGAATTAAAAAGGAAACAAAGGAAGTTGCGGCAACGAAGGTTTTTAAGACTATAACAGAGGCTGAAGAAGCTATTAAAATACAAGGAGAAAAGGTTCGTGCATTGAAGACTAGCGGAGCTGAAAAGAGTGTATGGCAACCAGAAGTTGCTATTTTACTTGAATATAAGAAGCAACTGGCTGCCCTTGAAAGTAATTCTTTACCAAATGGAAGCATCGAAAACTGTGAGCTTCCAAAAGCATCGCCTGAAAAAATTAAGGAGTTGGAGGAGAAAATTTCGAAGCAGGTAAGGGGTTTATTACAATAAGAATTGTTATTTTTTTACTTTTCTGCTAGTATTGTGCTCTTCACTTGAGTCACTTTTAGTAGTAGCGTATAGATCGATTTCTAAATGATATTGAAAGTTATTTTTGTTCACCGTTTCACTTCTTAAATGATCTAATTCTACACTTTATGCTGTACAAAATGCATTTTGGTAAACATTTCGTCTTAAAGTATGATTAAGCGATTTGGATTAAGTGCCTTCTATAACCTTCGGTGATCTACCAATAGTACCAATGCCGTCTGCGTAACCCTATATTTGGGTAGATATGTGGAATATACCTCTTGATGCTGCACCAGAATCTCGAATAATGTCCTCCAACGCCAGGTTGAAGAAGACATGCTGTTTGGAGCGGATAGTGTTCCAAACATCTTTACATTTTCTATTTAAATAACGTAGAAAATAACGCTGTAATAACGTAGCACCCGGGTCTCTTGAAGTCCCTCCTTCCAGTCGTCTCTACGTTTTGATATCCCATATACGAAGTTTTCGTAATTTTTCTAGCACGTCATCCATCCTCCTATTTCTTGGTCGCCCTTATTTTTCCTGTTGGTATACCTTTGAAAATCCTTAGGAGGCAGCATGTAAATTGTTTCAATTGCACGCAATTTATCTCAATCCATTTGACAATAATTTTCAATTTTAATAGCATGTAAATTTGTATATCAAACTCGTTTCAATTTACATGCTACCAAATGGAATTTGAAACGAGTTTAAGTCAAGTTTGTGATAAATTACGTGCTGCCACCCCTTGCTAGCATTCTTTCTTCAGAGGCTCGTATAACATGTCCAAGCCATTGTAGTCTGTCCAGAAGCCCTATTCTCTATTACAACGTTGTTAAATCCGATTCGAAAACGAAACAGCTTTCGAGTAAAAATTTGACAATATTGTTAGATTTTCAAGTAAAATTGATGCCAATATTGTAATAGAGAATACGATTTCGTCAGTTTCGTTAAAAAATATCACAATATTGTAATAGAGAATAAGGGCCCTGTTTCATGTATGCAACTATATTTATTTCTTCATACATTTCTTCAAGCTTCGTTCGTTCTTATACGAAATTCAATTTGGTTAATACTTACTTGCTCAAATATTCTTCATAGGTTTTAAGTTGATTGTCCAAGCTGACCCGTGGCTGATTTTGGGCTCGATTCCCGAATCCGGCGGATCGGAAGTGAGTGCGGATTTGATACATGTCCAAAATTACGTATGTTTAAGTTGAAATTTCTTAATTTTGTTCTCGGAAATCGTTTATTGGTTGGCATTGCTATACCTTTAGATTCACGATTACACACACACGGCGGATTAGGGAATCGCAAAGCCCCCTAGTACGAAATTCAATTCGTCAATCGATCGAGATTCGAAAGCTGGGGCCGTATTTGTTTTCTCGAGTCGATATCGACTTCTGTCGATAAATAAAAATTGGCATTTGGCGACTCGATATCGACAACCTTCTCGTCTCGATAAAGACGTTTGACGTTTATTAAAAGGCTCAATTTATGCATACAATAAATTTTTAACAGTTTCTTTTTTAATTAAACATACGTGGTTTGGTGCACTTGGAGTAATATGACACAATTTGATGGTTTTCTATGGCAGCGCTTATCTGTCGATTTGGTTGTAATACCAAATATGAAACTTAGGGAAAATCGAGAAGCTTTTTTTGTCGAGTCGATCCATCGACTCGAGAAACCAAATACGGCCCCTGGGCCCTATTACTGAATACGATTCGATCTAAAATATTTACGATTTGGATTTACGATTCGATTGGAACTAAGCATTACTGATTACGATCGTAACCAAATATTTTTCCGAAAATATTTAACCGCAGTCAACTTCTAATTTGACAATTAAATTGGTTTTAAGGTTTTACCGAAGCATATTATTGTATAAAGATTGTAATTAGAGCATTATTTCCGCCTTTATTTACGACCACCAAATGTCAATCGTTAACATTTACCCAGTCGTAACCCAGTCGAATCGAACAAAAAATACCGCCATTTTAACTGAGTCATTTTAATGAATTTTTCGAAGGAAATTTAATGACAGTTGTTTTAAAAAAAGTTGTTGGTGTTAAAATTAAATAAACACAACCCACGCATTCGACCAACTAAATGCAATCGTGAACTTTCATCGATAGCAATCGACTCGGTTCACTACAATCGAGAATGGGACTACCACTTTTCGATCTAACATTCGTTTGACTGTTTGACTAGGGCTGCGTTCAAGTTACGCAGCTAACTGCAAATTGAAAGCAGCAGCTGATTGTCATCAGCATTCGAATGCCGAGTAGTAAAGCATTTTTGCAGCGGTTTTCATATTTTGAACGCATAAGTGCAATATTTTGCAGTCAGCTGCGTAACTTGAACGCAACCTAGAATCGGACTAGGGGCCAATGTGTCAAATCCAAATCAAACATAAGTAATAGTCCCATTCTCGATTGTAGTGAACCGAGTCGATTGCAGTCGATGATAGTTCACGATTGCATTTAGATGGTCGAGTGCGTGTGTTTTGTTGATTTAATTTAAACACCAACAACTTTCTTAAAACAACATTGCCATTAAATTTCCTACGAAAAATTCATCAATATGACAGAAAATTCTTAGTTACAATGGCGGTACTTTTTGTTCGATTCGACTGCGTTGCGGACTAGCGATCTTTTTCACAATCGAATCACCTTTCGATTCTCGATTGATTGAAGAATCGAATTTCGTACTAGGGGCCATGTAGGGTTGGGTGGAAAAGTTGGCCCGTGTGAAAGAAAGCCCATGCGACTTTTCATCGAATTTCAAAAGGGAATGGACGGTTACAGCAGAGGCCGTATTTGGTTTCTCGAGTCGATATCGACTTCTATCGATAAATGAAAATTGGCATTTGGCAACACGATATCAATAACGTTATCGTCTCTTTACGTGTCCATAAAGACGTTTGACGTTTATTAAAAAGCTAAATTTATGCATACAATAAACTTTTAACAATTTCTATTTTAATTAAATATACGTGGTTTGCTGCACTTGGAGTAATATCACACAATTTGATGGTTTTGTATAGCAGCGCTTATCTGTCGATTTGGTCGAAATGCCAAATATGAAACTTAGAGAAATGACAGTGAGACAAAAGTGCTATTATGGTTCTCTAAAAAAGTAACATTTCAGTGAGATAGGCGAATTACAGTTGTCACTGATATCGAAAAACGGCGAATTCATTGACAATTGTTCTCACTTGATTTTTTAAGTGAGATTTTTCTCATTTGATTTTAAAGGTGACATTCCTCACTTTGGTGACGTGACCACCAGAATAAGGGCCATTGTAATCTCTTCCAACTTTTCTATTAGGCTGCTCGCACACTGCATCAGAATTTGTACGAATTTGTGCGAATACTGATGAAATTGTATACATTTTCATCAGAATTCGTACAAATTCATACAAATTCTGATGCAGTGTGCGAGCAGCCTTAATAACATTTTATAGTCATGCCTTGTTTCTTTCTTTGTTAGTTGTCTTTTCGTGTCATACTGGTTATTAAAAACCTACATATGTAGCCGTATCAGTTTATTGGATATATCGAATTCTCTCTTGATTTGATCCAATTCTTTCATGAGGTCTATGAAAAAGTCTTTGAAACTTAAGGTATTTCTCCAACGCCTGCATCAAATCAAGGTGAAAATCGGTCAATTGTTCATTACTCGGGATGAAAGAACACTGTTATTAGTCTTTCTAGCACATAGGATTATCCCGCAAGATAGCAGAAAATATACACATTACATTATTGCCGTTCTGTGATATTTCCTTTTTACCTCTTTTCTAGGCCCTTGCATAATTACTTCATGAGTCTTGTTGGAATAGTGCTTTTTAACCATAAATTCTATTTTCCAGGCGGACAAGGTTCGAACTCTAAAAGCTAGTTGCGAAGCTAGAATTTGGAAACCAGAAGTAGAAGTACTCTTGGAACTAAAGAAGGAACTAGCTACCCTTAACGGAATCTTAGAACCACCAACGACAACAGGAAAGAGTAAAAAGAAGAAATGATATCCAGTAACATTCGTGTCTACGCTCTTTAGGCCGAACTACTAAGGAAAACCAGGGAAACAATCTCGCATTGTCCATGGGCTAAATATTTAAATATATCCCGATGTTTCCACATTTATATTATTTTTGGCGGTGTTCACAAATTAGTTTAAATGTAAAATTTTACATTACATTCACTTTTTTTTTAAAAAAAAAAACTTATAAATTGTTTATATTTATTGCCCCAAAGGGGTGATTTAGTATTTATACTTATTTCTTTTAAAATTATAATGTTAATAATATAATATGGAGAATGCTGCTTTGAATAAATTAATTTATTTCACTTCCAATTTTTGGTTTTTTTTATTTATTTTTTATTTTTATAATAAAAAACGAGGTTCTTTTAAAAATAATTTTATTGTTTTATTTGTTATTTTAAATATTTTTTATCATTCACAAAAAAAAACATTTTTTAAAAAATAAAAAAATTGTTTACAACAATTTCAAAAAATGAACAGTTAATCTAAAAATTTAACTGCATTTTATAATTTCATTTTCTTTTTATTTAAATTTCTATTTATATATATATTTATATATAATATACCCTAGTAATTAAAACTAATACATAATTGAAATATAGTTTTATGAGAGGGAGGAAGGAAGAAAATAATTATATCGAATAAAAAAAATAAAAGAAAAAAAGGGAAAAATGCAACAAGATAAATAAAATTTCAGTAAAATTAAGAAAAAGAAAAAATAAACAAAAACAAAATCAAATATATATAATAAAGTAAGCCTATTAAAAAAAAATTAAAAAATAATTTTTATCTCAAAAACGCGATGATCTCTTTTTTTTAAATTTTTTCTTGGTTTATTTAATAAAAATTATTGCAAGTTAATATTATATATACATTTTTCTGTGCATTACTTATATTGTATACTTACATTTCTGATAAGACATTTCTACAAAAGGAGAAAGACGATTAAGATTTTAGATTTTTTCTTGCTTTTTTGTTTTCAATTATTTTAAAATATTAATAAAAATCTTACAGCTATTCATATGGCTATATGGAACATATATACATAATTAATTATTAACTTAATTAGTAAAAAATATGACTTACTATCTTATATAGCCTTTCGATCTTTTTTTTAATTAATATTTTAATTAAGTCGAAAAGAAATATATATATATTTAAAAAAAACACATAGAAAGTATCAAAGAAGATAATATTACAATTTTTTTTCTTTTTTGGAAATTCATTAAAATAGAAAAAAATAAAAAAAAAATCTTTGAATTGAAATTTCAAATTCCTCTTATTTACAAAAGAAATTGGGAAGAATATTAAGAAGGCATATTTTTCTGTTATCTTCTAGCGGTTAAGAATGGTGTTCTTGTTGATTTTTTATTTTGTTTTTTTTTGTTGTTTATTACTTTTACTAACTGTCGATTCGCTCGACCTTATAGCGATTGTACTTTTTATATGGTGTTTTTCTTAGATCATTTTCTTGAATGATATTCGTTACATTTGGTGCTAAATCGGGACTTCTTCCTATTAACCAATCATTGCACTGTTGCCGTTGAATATCAGTCACGTTCTTTTCTAGCCATTTACTAACGAAATGTTGGAATTTTTTCTGCATTACTTTTGAAACCGATACATGCGTCTGAAAATGATAAAAAGAATTATTTAACTATTTTTATATAGAATTATGATTTTAAAAGAACATACAGCGTTCAAAAACTCATATTTCTCTAAACAATAGAAGACAAAATTCGTAAAAATTAAAAAGAATGTTGATCGTGAATCAAGTTGACAATCGTGAATCAAAGTTATACAAAACAACTCAGACTCTATCAAGGCACACATTTTGTCCAATAAATGCAGGAAATAGAAAATAGCAAATCGGTGTGTTAAATGTATCCAAACAAATTTTCATTGCCAAAAATTTGTGCACCTAAATGTCAGGGTGAATTTTGAGTATCTTCTGTGAACTAGTCTGTTTATAACTCTTAGTCATGGTAGTCTGGCAGCCCAATAATACTCGACCAGTCCTAAAAAGGAGAAAATACCTTTGTACTACCGATCCGTCATGTCGTTGTTCACGTCATGCTGCAATATCTAATAGTAAGCTTAGTTCGAAGGGCAGAATAGCAGGGTGTTGAAAGAGGTGGCGATGAACCCTGCGTTTGAACTCTTTGTGTTGTAGAAGTTCAGAAATACAGACTATGTAAAGTTGTTCCACAGTCGGGTTGTTCTATTTACGAACGAAATCCTAGTGTGCGAAAAGTGGGACTGTAAGCAGAGAGAATGAGTCTTGTAGGTCAATGTAGTTTTGCGGGTATAGGACTGCCATGGGAGCAGGAGCGCGTTTATTTCGATGGGATAATCGCTATGATAGCAGCGATAGGAGTTTGTCAGGGCTGCTGCAGTCGCACGGTGGCTCAAAGGATCCATCGTAGACCAAAGTGCGTTTTTTCGGATAAGTTCGAAAGCTCTTTTTTGAATAAAACTGTTGCCTAAAATGTTGTGTTATAAAAGATTCCGGACACTCGATAATTACGAGATCTACGAGCGATATTTATGCCATGGAGAGAAGTAATCTCGGCAGAATTCGAGGAATAGTTCGTACAAAACGAAGGGAAACCTTTACGAAAAATTCTTTTCGTAAGGGTTTATGAAATGCGACAGCAAAGTAAATCACGCCTTCACTGGAAAGATAACATAAACCCGGATGGTGCTTAGTCATTAAAGAGGATCTATGATATATCTTGATCGAAAGCACGGCAATAATTGAGCGATGGCGATGTAAAGAATTAAAAAAAACAGAATTGGTTGGAAAGTTTCTAATTTCGTTCGACGATCAACGCTTTATCTGGGAATCCGGCCGGATTCGGGAATAGGAGCCATTGAGTTGCCGTAAGACCAAAACTTGTGCGACAATGAATATGTGCAAGGCGTGGCACGTTGTGTTTTGTGACATTTTCTCTGTAAAAAGATAATATTACTTCTTCTTGACTGTTAACCAATAAGAAAGCCGATTTTCGTCACGTGAGCTTGTTTGCCACCAAAGCCGATTTTTAAATCCGAACAAATCGCCGAAGCCACCTCAGACCCAGTGCAGCAAGATGCATAGTGTGTAGGCAACATCGCACAAGAGATAAAACACGACGAAACAGATACGCGCCAACGGAGAATAAGAATGATCGAAAACTACCATCGTGTGAGCCAAGCTTAAATGAATCGGTTATTTTGAAAAGGGCTTAGGTCCACTTTTATAAATTTTTCAAGTAGGTACAAAAAACTGTATATTTTCTTGTACGGTGGCATTAATAACCACTTGTCATTAATATAACAGAATAATAATCTAAGTAGATGTCTATTGAATGGTAAATGGAGTGGTTATTAATGCCACCCTACATGAAAATATACAGTTTTTTGTACCTACTGAACAATTTATAAAAGTGGACTTAAGCCCTTTTCAAAATAACCGATTCAAATCTTCTCTGAAAATTTTTACAGAGCCAACAAAATGTTTTTTTTGTGTTGAGATATTGGGCCCAAAAGTACCGCGGCAATTCACTTGGCCTATTGTACTACCCTCCTATACCTCATATTTATGGGCTAGAGTTCGAGTACGAGTTCAGGAAAACTGATTGTGGGAAATTATTCCACAGCCAGCCAAATTGCATTTATAAACGAACTTTTAGATTTTAGTGTGCGCGAAAAAGAAGATTGCAGGATGTGAGAATGAACCGAGTGGGCTAGTCTTGTGTTGCGGATTTCAAGAACCTACAACCCATAATAATTTAATTAAAATTGAGTTTTTGATTACAAGCAACGCTATCACTCATTTATCTTATCTTTAACTATATTTGAAACTCACCTGTTTTGCTTTCCTAAGTGAATTTTTCTTATATAATGTAACATCCTTATTTACAACAAAGAACATTTTGTACGATTGCTGCGTAATTTTTATTTCTTCGCGATCATTAACATGATAATGATCATTAATGCCAGGACCAGATCCAATTCTTTCAGGTGGCCTCTTACCCCAGAATGGATCATCAATTTGTACACCAACATGCGATGATGATTTATCAGATGATGATATCAGGTTTCCACTTTGATTATTATTATTACCACTATTTATTAAATGTGAAGAAGTACTACTTCCTGGACCAGCCATTATTGTTGTTGTTTCACTTGATATTCGTGATGATGTCATTTCTTCAGTTGTTGTTATTGTTGACGTTTCTATATTCGTTCTTGATGATTTCATTGTTGATGATGTTGAATAACGAGAATTAAATCTACGAATGTTTCTTTGTAAATATAATGGCTTTCGTGGCATTGATGATAAGCACTAAAATAATAATAAGAAACAAATAATATAATTAAAAAAAATATTTTTTTTTAAATTGGAAATTACATGTAAAAGAATATATTATTTTTCGTGCAATATAGCAAGAAAAGCAAATCTATAGAAAAAAATACAGTAATTTTAAAGCAAACAACAGAAAAAGCGCAGATACAAAATGTATATTTTATTACTAGTATTGAAAGAATAAATTTCAACGATAAAATAGTAATGATGCGAAATTTTAGAATTCGCTGAAACGCCCATATTGAATTGTTGAAAAGAATATGTTAATTTGAATCAAATATAGATAGGATCTACGATTGAGAAAGGAAATATCTTGAAGTAATTAATTCCGTGTAATAAGTTTCGTTCTTTTGTCCATGTCCAACTGAATCGAACAAAAAAACATTAATTGCGCAATAATACAGAATGCGATCTGAAAAAATTTGTTTGACTGAAACAGTCAATAAGCCGTGGTTTAGTCTTCGTTCAGTTTTCGACAAGTTAACTCGATGACCTTGCTATGGTGGATCTGAAGTAGCTCGATCATAATAACAGTGCTTTTAAACAATACGAACCAATACCAAACCCAAATTAATCTGATTAATTTCATGAAGTTTACTCAACCTCCGTTTCCAGGAATGTAAATTTTGGGTTATATTCTGGATGCATATGCAAGTAATAAAAGCATTAAGAATTTAAAGAAAAATGAAAGCCCTTCGAAGTTTATATTGAAGAAAAATATAAAATTGCTAAGACTAACTAGATATAAAGTAAACCCGTCTTAATTTTTCACTAAACAAATTTCGAGCTCAAAGATTAGCTATAAAACAACGCAGCAGTTCAATCTGAACGTTACTCGCAATGACCCAGAACACCATAAGTGTGCTGAGTAAAACCGGTTTTATTCGTAAATTTCTTTCGTTCCCTCCCCTCTCTCATATATAAAACCGGTTTTACTTGCCATGAATATGGCACCGTGTCCGGAAGCCCAATGACCATACTTTAAATTAGTAAATTTTGTGAACAGTCGTTGTTACTTCACTTATTCTGAAGAAACTGTTTTGAAAATCTCAGAATTTGACACAGCAAGATTAACGATAGACCTTGTGAAAAATCAAGGGAAGTTACCTAACATATTAGCCGTGTTCCTTTTCTACTTTTAAGTACTCCGGAGTCAAAAATTAAAGGAACGCAAAATTTGTCGATATGAGTAAAACCTATGAATTTTCTGTGAGAGCAGGAGTAGTTCCAAGTAAATACGAGTAAAAAAGAGCAGAAACGGAACACGGCTATTATTGTAAAAGGGTAAAGCAGCAGAATGTTATTAAATTTCACAATACAATTTAGTGATCTATAATCTTTGTCGACGAAAAAATAATTATAAGTTAGAATAGTTTGTACAAACATGATAGATATATATCCTATCTTAAGCATCTTTCAGCACAATTCTAATAAACACCGCCTTTAAATCAATTATATTTAGTAAATTAGGGCAAGTAAAGCGATTTTTTGGAAAATGTTCAATGATTTTTAAAACTATTTCTTTAGACTTTAAATAACTCTCCTTTAATATAACCATGTAGGTTTGGGCTTAATATGTTGATTATAATGATTAAAATACTTTTTTCACAATATAGATTCTAGAAATGATGTATGTGACCAAAGTTCACAAAATAGACCAATATGATAATTCCTGTCAAGCATTTATAATTCTAGACTTACAAGCAAGTACGGAAATGAACGGTACTATGAAATTTGGCAAAGCCTCTGATAAAACTTATTACAATATTTTTGGTTAAGTACTTTAATCATTCTCCAGTATTTTCAAGTCAACCCCCATTATTACGTTATAAATAGACCCGGCGTCATAAAATTAGGGAAACTCAAAATCGGAGCTTCGATGCGCAGTGAGAGCCTCAAGTCCCCACAAGCGAGCAAAGTCACTCTATTTGTTGAAAAATGCAAATAACCGACTCATTTATATTCTCAATCACAAATCCACATGCGCGCTTATTTCCTTTATTTTATTGCGCAGGGTCTAACTACAACGGTTTTGGTCCCTAGTTATTATGCCCAGAAAAGTCTTAAAAATGAAATCTTAACTTCATGTCAACATAAATAATTCTGTATAACTTGAATAGTTATATTCTAAATAATATTCTAGTGTTTTAATAATAGGCTTCGGTCTTAGCTGCGTGCGAAAAATTTAATAAATTTTTTCCAGATGCTGGTATGGGATCAGTTCCGAATTCCAGGATGTCATTTGCAAGGGATAGATTAGACATTCTAATTCACGTGATATATAAGAGACTATACGAATTTTGAGATAAGATTTTAATGTAGAAGGCAAGTCGAAGGAGAAAAGGTAAGTAAGCATTGGTGCTTGTGTTGTATGTGGAGCTCAAATCTAAAAGGATGGAATTTTCAGGAAAGACAGTTAGATATTTTTTTGTGAATGCCTGGGGCTGGTTCATGTATCTCAAACGTCGGTAATCGTTCGAAACGAATTTTAAAACGAAAAAATTTGTCAAACAAAAATTGAGCGTTCGCATACCGCAATTTCGTTGGCGAATTACACGAACCGGGTTCTGTTTCAACGACCGGAAGCTTATGAATTAGAAGAGAATGGAAGTAAAAAATAAAAAATAAAATTGTAGATCTGAAAGAGTTCTATTTAAATATCTAGAGTTTACTAAATAAACCTTGGTTGTACTTTAGGCAACCGTATTTTTTTTATTACTGTTTTTATGGATATTGATTTCCGATCATTCAAGCAAGTTCAAAACAAAGTTTGATGAGATTTCAGGAGACATTTCCCTTTGGACTTCTATCTGAGACACCCCGTAAATAATTCTGAATGCCTTGGGCCTATTGGAGGAATTGGATGTTTGAATCAAGTAAGAGTCCGGAATTAATCATGCTGACAACGCCATACATACAACATGCATACATACATACAAGAAGCTCGCCAGAAGTTGTTACAGATGTGAGTGGAAGGTGATCTCCGACAGAATTGTTTAGGCCCGATACACACTTTAAACCTACGTTTTGGGCCCGATCAAATAAACGAAATGGACTTATACACACTATCCTTGTTGCCCAAGCTGCGTTCTAATCACACTCCAGAGGCGCTATTCCCTATTACAATAATGTCAATTTTTTTTTACGAAACTGACGAAATCGTATTCTCTATTACAATATTGGCATCAACTTTACATGAAAATGTAACAATATTAGCAAATTTTTACTCGAAAGCTGTTTCGTTATCAGATCGGATTTAACAATATTGTAATAGAGAATAGGGCCCCAAGATAGATCAATCTTAGAAAATTTTATGCGCACATTACGTAATATAGTCAATTGTGGACAGAAGCACGCTTGAAACTTGTCGAACAATGTAAATCTTTAGATTTTACTAGGGCGAGGCAGAGCATATAGTGCGAATCCAACGAAGTTTTTTAAAAGAGGATGCCAAAGATCACTTCAATTCCAGTTAAATTTCTGGCAAACAAAAATAATAAAATACATCACTGCTGAATACTTAATTTTCGGGCAATAAACAATAATATAAAATAAAATAAAGCTGCCTCTGTCTTAATATCATGCAATAAAATATCGCAAATGATAAAAAACTCAGTGTTCAGATAACATAAAAATAATTTCATATTTATTTTTATATTTCAAAATTATTATATATAGAGATTATGTTAATTAAATTGTAAATATTCTTTTAGTCCCTTTTTAAATTTAAAAATAAAATGATTCATTATAAGAGTTTTATTATCAACAATGATTTAGTACCAGGTCAAACACAAAATTTAAAATAGCTTGAATATCATATCTTTAATTTATCATCAATATTTTTACTATATGTATATATGTTTATAATATTAATTTGTGTAAAAAAAACAACGAAATGCAATTTAACAAAAACAATATCGAGAAAAAAATGCAAGCCATTATATCTCAATTATAATAATAATAAAAAGAGCTAATTTTTCACAGCCTAGAATTAACTTTTTTGTTTACAAAAAAAGTAGAACAAAAAAAGTATATTTTTTGAAATAAAATAAATATAATATCAGCAGGTAATATTAGAAATGCTTTATTTTTGCATAGAATAATTTTATTTTAAATTAGAATGTAAATTTTTTTTAAAAAAAAAATACAGCAATATATCTCCTTCTAAAGGATTTTTTTGTATAGGAAAGAAACACTTAAGACAAAGGAAGATTATAATCAACTATATATATATATATATATATGTATATATATGGAAAAAACCAACACAAACTGTGACAAAAAACGAATTTTCTAATAAATGAACAAAAATATATATACTGAAGAATTAAGAGTAAGAGAGTATATAATCAACAAGCCCACAGATATAAAAATAAGATTTACGGTATAGAAATATAATTTGTTTAGCAAAAAGGGACTTTTTTCTTTAAAAAATCAAAAAACAAACGCTAACAGAAAATACAACTGACCAAATAAAAATAATAAATATAAATAAAAATGCTTTTCTTTCAAATATTTCTGCAATCATTTTGGAAATATTTACTTTATTTGAACTTACCTGAAATTTAAATATTCTGTTTTGAAAAAGAGAAATTCTTTTTTAAGGATGACAAGCTATTTTTTTTTAATTGAATCAACCTTACTTCGATTTTATTACTGATTTTTCTACTAATACATTCCGTAAACACGAATACTTTGGCTAGTGAAGGAAGAAAATTTGAAAATAACTAATATAAAAACTGTGTCTTGCAATATAAATTAGAAAAGAATACAGAACGGGACTGGGAGGGAAAAGTTGAATAGGATTAAAATTAATTCGAATCAAATTTATAATTAAAAGAACAAAATATTCTAATTAATAAAATAATATAAACGATTTTTAAATTTTCCAATAATATAAGCTACACCAAAGTCGTAAATTTTTACTTAAACCGTATATTTAGTAAATAGAGTAAGCAATTATAAAATAAAGCAAAAGTAACAAAAAAACTAGAAATATACCTTTTAATGGCCTGATATCAACTTAACACTGTTTGGTATATTCTCTCTGAAGTTTCACACTAGTCTATTTGATGGAAATATCGTCAAGAAATAATAGTAATATCTGATAACGACTAATAATAATCAATGTTTCCAGAAAACACTAAATACCATAAATAAAAGAACATCTCTCATCTATTGCGACTATATTTTAGAAGAATGTTTTTTTTAACAATAGAAGAAAATCTGTCTACATCGACTAAAATATAGAAAGTAAAAAAAAATTAAGCAAAATCTATAAGTAACTAAACGTCCATCATCAAATACAGGTTCCAGTTTTTATTACTTTATACTTATACTTATTTATTATTTTATACCAACTTAACACGCCGAAACTTTGTTTTCCAAGGTTACGCAAATAATGTTGTCATCGTAGTAACAGGTGAAACAGATGATACCATGACAAGACGCCTGCAGCAGGCACTTAATTGCACCAACATAGGCCTAAATGTTAATCCCGACAAAACGATTCTCGTTCCGTTCACCGGAAGACGAAACTGCCGGGACTTGCAGAACCTACACTCGTAAGCAAAACTATAGGGTTTTCACAACAAGCCAAATATTTAGGAGTGACGCTAGATGCCAAGTTCAACTGAAACCATCATATGGATACTCTGATGAGCAGGATAAGCTTGTGCGGTTGGAACTTGTGGATTAATAACCGAAAGCCATGTACCATGTAATATACATGGACCCTGCGCCCTAAATTACCACTTATGGAGGATAGGAAGAGCACTCCATTTTGAGGGTTTGCCTTAAGTGCCCGCAATAGCGAGAAACAGGGTTTCGTTGCTCCACGATACCCTGCTCGAACATTCAAGTCTAAGTGACAAGCTACTAGACAAACTGCTGAACCTGTTCAAGTGATCTAGCCCGCATTTATGAGGTGGTAGGGGTGAAGTAAATAAAATAGACCAAGAAAGCGGCCGCGGTACCTTTAAAAAAAATTCACTGAAATGAGGAATCTCGCATTCGCGCACGCTTCTGTACATAAATAAACTAACTCGACTGTGAAGTAACCTTCCGCAATTAGTATTTCCAAACTCCTAACAACAACCAGAAACTCAAACTCAAAGTTTATCAATACCTCTTACAGCATCCACTAGACTCCATTTAACTTATGTACCTTTTTCTTAGCTTCAGCCTACGGTTCTACCAGACAATTGCATCATGAAGGGACCGACTGACAGTACAAAGGGTGGTTCCTGAACACGGACTGCCACATAGAAAAATATTAGCATCAGTACTGAAATATGGAGTGGTGATCAATGACAAATATGACAAAAATACGCCTACAGGTCTTCGAATAAAGCAAATGCAAGAGGAATTAAAGAAATAACCCAAACTAAACAAGTTTTGCAAAAATGAAATCATAGTTTAGTTCGTGCAAGCACAAGAGAATTGAGGTATGAACTGAACAAAAAAGGCAATTATGGAGAAACAATCCTTCCACATCAAATACCATTGGTCCTAATATATTATAGATAGATTTTGAAAATGCGTACAATGTGAAAATTCGGAGTTACGAACTGAAAAAAACGGTGCCCGCGCTTCGTCCTTTATTTATTCTTGATGCATATAGAAAAAAAGGTCGACCGACTCCGATATACGGGACATCCATGGGGGCCTCGGTAGTCTAGGGTGTAAGGCGCCTGGCTACCATCCCAGATGTCCCGGGTTCGAATCCCGGCAGCACCACGGTCCTTCGCCTTTCCCACCTTCCTCACCCCTCTTTACATTCCTGATTCCTCCTGTCATAGCCTTCCGCTAGCCTTTCCCCGCTCCACCAGCGCATGTCATCGGTTTGTTGATGGGATTCAACTCGTTTCAGGAGGTTGTTTCTCGTTGCCCCGATTCCAGAGTTGCGATAGAAATGGTTGGGAGTAGGTGGTTGTGACAGTTAATTCCGTCACTTCTCTCTTCCCCTTCACTATCTATCGGCTAGAGCTTGCTGTTCGACATTGCACACTATACGAAAAAAATAGATTGTCGACAGTACAAACGGCTTTCCCTAAGCTCTAGTCTTCCACATAAAAAAAATTCAGTTCTTATGAGCGAAGGAGACCTTATTCGAAAAATCCTTTGCGATCGAGTTTATGGCATGCTACAACGAATTAGATCAAAACTCTGCTGAAGGATGACGTAAAACAGTACGACAAGAGCTTAGGAATCCCAAAGTGAACAATATCGGCTTGGAATTGGGACCGGCAAACTATTACCGGAGCCCAGGGGCATAAAATAATTGTTTTTTATTATGCATTTTTGCCAGTATCGTCAGACAGAATACTATTGTTATACAAAATCATCAGCTTTACAGAAATTGAGATTGCACCGAGAAATGAAACACATCTCCAGAACCTGTTCTCGGTTGTAGACCTGCTGCTTAAGTTAAAAAGGATATAATTTATAAAATTTAATTGAAAGGCGGAATTAGGAGAGAGAGAATTCGAGGCCGACGTCAAATCGTTCAAAGATACGAAGAAACTACCACGAAAATTGAACGCTTATGCTATTTAATTATTACCTTATAAGTTTGTAGATATCCTTCTTAGAATTCAGATTATAAATCACTATTTCTAGCATACAAGTGCTTATAAAAATATGTGTTTTGCGATAATTAGCCAATGTTAGTGCACGACTTGAAGATTAAATTTGCTGGATTTTAACTTATTTTGTTATATACTAAAATATTAATAAAAGAAGCTACGCTATACTTTTGAAAAGAATAATTATAATATAAAGAGTAAATTTAAAGAAAAACCAAATATTAAAAAAGAAAGTAAATATATAACAATATATGTAATAATAATAATAAAAGGAATTTATCGAGTGGATAAAATAACAAACGTAAAAACAATTTGTATTTTTTTTCTTGTTCAATAAAAAAGTCTCTTTATCAATTTTAATCCATGTTATATTTTTGTATCTTTCATGAATTTCTAATAAATAATAAACCTATTGATAACTCTTTACATATTTTTTTTTCATTTTTTTTAAATACATTTTATTTCTACATGCGATTTTTCTTGTTCTACTTTTTTTTTAAATATAGTATATACCGATATATAAAGATAAAATTTGTAGTGAAAAATATAATGATAAAATAAAAATAAAATTGAATAAAATAAAGATACATTTGGACAGAAAAATAATTAGAAACTTTTGTTGAATTATTCTTTTCTTTTTTTATAATAATTTTTAAAACAATGATATTTACAATGTTGCCGCTTTTCACAATATTTATACATATATATGCACTAATAGATTTTTGTGTTTGTGTGAATGTGTGTATTTATGTGTTAGTTAATTTAATTTCTTTTTCTTATATTCATTTTTCAAATATTAAAATCTTAAAAAAATATAAAACTGTACAAGAATTTTGTAAATATGTGTTATTATGTACGTGTTTTTTTTTAATTTTTATTAATATTTTTTTTTATTATTTTATAATGACAACAATTAGTTCATTTTTTTTTGTTTTTTTTAATATTATTTTCTTTTAAAATCTCTATAAAAACGCGCCAATTTTGAAAAAATATATGTATTCATCTTTTTCTCTGGTTAGAATTTTTTTTATTTATTTATTCATTTAAAATTTTATCATTAACTATTGTAAATAGGTTTTTTTAGTTACTTTTTAATTGTCTTGTCACATTTTTTATTCAAAAGAAAAATTAAAAAAACTTATTTATATCTAAAGAAAATGGCAATTCTTTTTGTTTTCATATAAAGAAAAATAAAATAAATGTGACATTATTGCATACAAGATGAAATGCTCAACAATAAATTTCTACTTTTCTCTGGGAAAATAAAAATTATGAATAAAAAAATGAAATTAAAATGAAAATTCAACTGAATGTTGTGCTTTTTATACCTTTGGTTTGACCTGGTACAGAATGGGAAAAAAATGCAATAAAAAAGCGATCGTTAGTTCCTTCTTAAAAGTGAATTATTATTTTTTTTTTAAATTTGAATTTCCATATTCTAGAAAATATAAAACACAAAATGAATAAGTTGATGGTGAAAAGGAGATAATTTACAAATAAAAATATTCCATAAGAAAACAATTTAAATCAAAACGTAATCGCTGAATCTTAATCAAATAAAATAAATTATGGTTACTAACAACGCGGAAAAAGTAAAACTAGCACAAATTCTTTAACTGTTTGTGTAGGAATTACAAAAAACTTTCTAGAAAACCCCAAAAAGTTAGTTAGACTCGGGCTAGTTTATTATGTACTAAGCTAGTATTTCTTGGTGAAAAATCTTGCCAGGACGGTTTGCACTTTGGTCAACCACCATACGATGGTTTTCGAGGCCCAACAAACATGTCCTTAAGGTAGTTTACAGGCCGAGATGTCAACTCAAGAAGGATTTCTATCTTTTAAGAAATTCCATTTGAAATGAATGGTTATTCCATCCCAGATGCACGGATCTTAAGAGTTAGTTCAGTAGCTAGTTCCAGACCGTCTACTGGAGCATAAAATAGAAAACGAGATTTTTTTTCGTGATGAGACAGAGCTTCACTTTCGATGCGACAGACAAGACGCGTGCTTGATTTGCATTATCGAACGTGTAAGAATAAAGAAGACTACCACCATAAACGAAGTTGTGGGGAGGGTTCAAGAGGACTGAAATAGGGTCACCTTTTAATATTAGTAACAAAGCCACTGATAGAACTTATTCCTGAAGATCATAGAAATAAATGGTGTGAAATTCAAGTTCGACACCATACAATTCTACCTTATTGAACAGTCAATATCAAAACTTCATTCAGTGTCAAAAGCTATTCTCTGTCGCAAGCCTTGCAGATATCTATAATACCCAGGCTTGATTCACAAGAAGGATGTATGCTTTTGTCCATATATTTGGTGAGCCATATAGGGTGCGTTTTATGTTTGAGGCATATTTTGTTTGCCCGCCATTTTGGTTTGGCTTTCATTTGTCAGTTTATATCTGACAGTTGTGGATAGCAGTCGATAATAATTTATTGTGGAACATTTAACGTCGCAACAGGTTTTACAGCTCGACACATTTTTGGAAAAAATTATCATGAGTGACAGACAAGGCACATTTCGATTTCGCTGGCTTCGTTAATAAACAGATTAGCCACTATTCGGGCATTGAAAATCAGAACATATGGTTCCAACAGGTCAGAAAAACGAATTATGAATTAAATTGTGAAATACCGAAAGAAGAAGCTATTGAATATTCAAATGAAGTTGCCCTCAAAGAGGCGTCATATAGCGATGTGCGATTCTGTATCGATTTTATAAAAAATCGATTTTTTCGTCTAAGAAAATCGGGATTCTTTTCCAGTTGGCACGATTTTAGATAATCGATTCTTTTTTCGAGAATCGTAATCATCAATCGCAGCTTAATTTTCACCGCATAGCCGCCGAACCAACAATGGTATAGTATTACAAACTATAGTATTATAGTTAATGTGCAGGACCGAAACGGTCCAAAGTATCAACAAGTACAAAATAACCGCATAAACGTTATTTTCGATCGTTTTGGTCTGAAATTGCGTGGAATTTGCGAACTGAACCATTTCGGTACAGACACATAAACTATTTGGGCCAGTTTCAAAATCTGACCAATCCTTTCTCACCGTCTTCTGCACAAACCAACGTTTTCAGCAGATTTTTGTTGGTTGGTTGGCTCTCCAGGTGAAACTGGCCTTAAGGCTAGCGCCATACCATTAGGTTTTTCCCGGACCGGTTTCTTCATGCCAAAATGGAACTCAAACAATTAGGTTAGTATGTCGCAGCGTTAAGGTTAAAACGATTTCGTCGCAACACGGAAGCCTTTAGTGAACTAAAATTGAATTATTTTTATTGATTTATTAATGAAACATACTTTTATTTGTTTTGTTATATTTAATAAAATTTTTGTTTGAATTAATTCAATATTTTTTTTAAATATTGTACTCGATTTTTATAAAATCGATTTTTTAAGACAATTTTATCGAAAAATCGATTTCATTAAAATCACAAATCAATTCTGAAGATCGATTCTAAATTTTGAAAATCCTCCATCACTAGGTCATATCACCTCTATTTCCTATGGTCAATCGTAATTGACGAACTTCTTGCCGATCTGAATAGCCGAGTCCTTAAAGCATAGGTCTATGCAGGGGTGGTAGCACGTAAGTTGTATCAATCGACCTCTTCATACAAAAATTCAGAATTTTTGTATGAAGAGGTCGATTGAAACAACTTACGTGCTACCACCCCTGATGATATCGTCATAAGAATCAGCGGCGATCATGAACTATCGCACTATCTCAGACCTCAGGCAAGTCGCTCTATCATATGTGCATAGCTGATGTCGGGGCAAGAACTTGGGTATTGACCCACATAAAAATGTAGGTTAGAATGGCAACACGGCAAGCTCCTCTTTAGAGGAATTCTGGCCTTTTGGTATACGGACTGTTCCAAGCCCGATAATGGGGTAGGACTGGGCGTATATGGCCCAAGGAGTAAAATATCCATGGCTATGGGCACTACCCCCACTGCCTTTCAAGCAAATCGACAAAGCTAAAGCGAGCAAACTAGCTAAACATAATAACAGAGCTCGCGAGCGGCCACTGCTCACTCAATTATCATCTAAGCAGAATAGGGCTGGTGGTTTATTGTAGCTGTCGGTTCTGCGGAGCAGCTCTCGAAATGCTGGAGTACTTGCTGTGCGATTGTGATGCTATAGCGAGGAGGAGATCAAGTCTACTCCATCGCGGGAGATTTTATGCTATACAAAAAGCCTTAACCTGGACGAGGTTGGCACAATAGACCAAATAAAATAACCCTAAAGAATGAATGAACGAATTCAAATGAAATATTTATTCTTATTGAAATACAGCTTGCCTTAAATAAAACAGGTGAGCTGCTCATGTCAAAATTGCAGAGATTCTTGTTGAGCATTCTATGAAGCAATCATCCAATATTTTTAATTAAAAACCACATATACATATAATTCAAAACAATGGATTGTACAAAAGTCAACAATGAAAATTCATCTGAGTTAATAACCAGCCAAGAACCATTTAAAACCGCATCAATTAAGTGTGTGCGTTTTTACATATAGTATGGTTAATAATCTTTATTAACCGTATAGAACACGTGCACCATGATAAGCACTGCCTTTTAAAATACCCTGCTTTAATATGGCGAAAACCACTTGGCTATAAAACGGAAGAAAAAAATGTTTTTGGTTGATAATATAACCTTAAATAAATTGACAAAGGTTGGTTAAGGTAAATGGTAAGAGAAAAGATTAATTGAATATTAATAACACCCCTTTTTATGCTCGTTTGTAGGTATTTTATTAGTAAATCTATCGCTGCTGCTTATATGCCAAAATAATCAATCTACTTTAATTACTAAAGGTGAACAATAATAAAACTGGTAAAATAACTCAATTTAGATAAAAACATAAAATTGAAAGTTTGTTGTTATACAAAAATAATTTATTATTTCCCGCACATTAGCCATTCACTTACGTTTCTGTTTAAATAGGTCAATGAAATCTCTCGTAAAATTATATGAGTGAAGATTACAACGTCATATACTTATGTATGTGCCAAGATGGTTTAAAATATCACATTAAGAAAATTGAAAATATTCGCAACGTGCACGTGAGGAAAAGTTGCCGGCTTTTCGCAATTGAGAAAAAAATACGATGTAAAGAAAAGAAGTTCGTTTGGTTTTATTTTAATCTCGAAGAAGTTTAGAAATAAATTATCGCAAAATTTTATTCTAATAACAACAAGGGAATTTTTTAAACTATAATTTTATATAAACAGCTAAAAGTATATAAATAGTAAAATTAGCATATTGCGATTAGCGATTTACAGCAAAAAAAAAAGATCCCAAGGTTCAGTGTGACTATCAAAAAATTATTTTAAAGCATGAATATTTCCAAACTATTTTTTTTGGAACTTGAAAACTGCCAGAATGTTTGCTACATCTAGAGAATAATTAGTTTTTATCAGTTAGACGTCACGCTTTGAATTCAAGTAACAAAACAATATCCAAAATATAAATGTGCAAATAAAAGAAATTATTAATTAAACAATAAGGGGTATTTCAAATTAAAAGAATCAATAATAAATCACACTCTACGACAAAAAAATAAAAATATAATATAAGTACTTATGTTGTAAGAGATAGAAAAATCTAGTGTTAGTTACTTACCATATCATCATCTGGTCTGTCGCTTTTACAGTCCATATTATTAAGTGAATCAATAGAAGCACCAGATCTATTGTTATTTGCCGAACTATTACCACCAGTATGTGAAGCGGCAGGATTTGTCAGTCTTTCAACAAATTTATTCCAAGCTTGTGCATTTGATACACATTTTTCCGTATCATCAGTTTCGGTGTCCAATAATTCAATTGTAACACGACAATCAATTTTATACTAAAAATATTATAAAAAGTTGAAAAATTATTAGTTAGTTCTTTTTTTTAGATATTTAACACATTGCATATGCGAGAAATAAGAATCGGATTATTTTTTTTATGTGGAAGACTAGAATTGATGGAGGAGAATAGAAAGCCATGAAGGCATAGAATTAAAGATGCCATACCCCGATGCAAGAGTTTCGTTACCAGCCTTTAACCAATACGGAAACGACAAACGATCATTTCAGCAATCGAACATGAACCAACAAAAAATAAATACGAAATTTAATTAGAGAAATGTAAAGAAATGGTAACTAAGCGTTAAAACTGGAAAGAACTTCTGTTAAACAGTGGTACTCGAACCCACCCTCTCCGGAATTACACCCCAACCTATTACCCACCCTACAGGATAACGACATTCATCGCCCCTTTACGCACTTTCTACATTTCGCACGAGCCAACATTATTGTTAACCGTTCCTCATTACACCAGTAGCAGTAGAAGTACAATATACTGATTTCTAAGCTTAGGTTCTTTAATAAAAAAACTACAAATCATGAAGAAGGAAAATGTTGATACAAAACAAACCTATTTAGACTAAGTTATGTTAAATTGATACAATGCCACATATCTGGCTTGGGAAATAGCATGATGTTTTGATGTAAACATTCCTTGGATATTTTGGATGACCCATCCATTTGGGGTCAATTCATCAGCCACATCGTGGTCTGGAAGTAAGCTTGCTTGTATTTTAAACGAGAATATGAGAATGACCAAAACTAAATGTAGTCTGGCGATGCTGAAGAATTCTTGAATATTAGGATTAGGATATTGTACGAGTACTTAAATGCTCACCGTGCACAAAGAGTTATCCTGTGTGGTGAAGGATAAGGAATGCTCGCTTTGTTGAAATAGTGGTCTTCATAATTATTGAAAGTGATAGAATATTACTAAGAGCTCTACTACATTTTCAGAGTAGTTCAATGTGTCAATGTGAAAAAGTCTGCCAGCATCCGTGGATAAGTTTAAAGTCGCGATTCGTGGATAAGCTTAAACTCAGCATTTGTATATACAACGAGAGCTAAATACTCAAATCTCTTGAAGAATCGCTTTTACTGAGATCCTTGCTCACTCATTTGCACTTATCCACCGTAGTTTATTATTAGATGACGTTATATTTTGTGAAATCAGTGAAAAAGACAAGAAACGTTATCGTGCTCTAGTGAGCCACACATAATGTATAAAATTTTTATTTTTTAAAGGTCTCAAAGCACATCTTTCATTAAGATTTAGTGATGATCTTATTTATCATATATTGCGGAAAAGAAAGGCATTAAATTAGATACATATCCCACAAAATTGTGTCATATGTGAAGGTTTGCTTCCAACACTTAGCTGTATCAATAATTTCATACATTCACTAAACATTAACTTTTATATTTTATAAGGTACCATTTTTTGAAAATGTTCAAATGTAGCGCAACCATTAGTGTTTTTTGTTACATGAATTGCTTTGAATTATTCGATTATATACCTCCAACTGTAACTGGAAAATTCCATAAAGAGAAAACATTTTAGGTGGATAATAATTCTCACCAACATCATTCATGCAAGAGTTTTGCTTCACCGATTTCGCAATACAATGTGTTAATTTAAATATGAAAAAAATACACTTACTATATACACTTTAAAGCAATTCTCATCTTGTAGACTTGCTTCAGCTTTTCTTTGATATGCCAATTCGGCTGCTATTCGTTTGTTGGCTGTCTTACAAAAACCACCCGCTCCAAATTTTCGTTGTTCAACATGGAATAATTCTACACATTCTAAAGCACCACGTTCAGTAACACAATGTTGTAATTGACGTACAGCATTCGATACCACCTATTATTAAAAAAATATATGTTTTTAGTACAATTAATTATAATGTAATTATTTAAATGATTTACTTACCCTATCTAGTGTAAATGCAATATATGCATGAATGCCAAACATTTCCCGTAATGAATCTTCATAATTATTGGAATCCATATTTCCGTCAAGGACATTCTTTAACATTTCTAAAAATGTTGGATAATAATCCTCAACTTGTATTTCACTTCTAGGTTTCAGTCTTAATGCTGTTGCGGTACTTTCACGGCGATTTGTTCGATATTTTTCCTCTTCGGCAGCTAAAATTTGTGCTCGATCGTACATTGTGCGAAGACGTTCACATAATATCGCATGCAGTCGAAGGAACAAATACCAATTGTTATTTGCAAAGAATAATGTATACGCTTCCTCCTGTTTTAATTAAAAAAAAGAAAATACAAATATATTACTTTGTTGATAAAAACACGTTCACTGCGTACGAATTGCTAGTATTTACTAAATGTTATGATATAAAAATTGCTTACTAACGGGTATTAAATAAAGAAAGTGAAAAAATAATTATCAAAACATCGTAAAAATATGCAAAGGTTTGCATGGAATTTTTTTTTCTTCCATTCACCATGTAACTCAATTGTCTGCAGTAAAACCACGCCTGAAGAGCTAATTTTGCAACAATTTTACTTTGCAGAAAAGTAATTAGGCTATTATTTTTTTGGGTCAATTACGTTATATGTATTTATAAATGACCTAAAGAGTTTTCTTCAATATGATTTTGTAATTAATTTACGACATTCCGATGACTATGGTTTGAGAAACTCTTAAAATAACTTCATTAGGTTCATTATTTTCAATTTCAGTTTTTTTCAGCTTCTTAACAACGTTTTCCATTTTACTCTGTATATTTGTCTTAGCAAGTGATTAGTAATTACTGCTTAGGATTAAAACGCAGTGATATTTGCACATGGACTGCTTTGCCTTTCAATATTAATATTTGGACTATAATATCTTGGATCTACGAGTTCTTAAATAAGAAACATTCGCACAGAACTAATAATAAATTTCTACAGCTTAAATTTATTTTTCACATTGAGTTAATATAATAAGGCAAATGAGGAGTATAATTTTTTTATGTGGAAATCCCAGGCGTAGGAATCACCCTTTGTACTACCAGTCCTTCATGCCATTCAGATCATGGTGAAATCTGTAGTAGTAGCTTTCTTTGAAGGACAGAAGAGAAAAAGATAGGTTAGGGGTGGGACGGGCGTATTGTAACAGAAGGCGATGAACATTTAGTTTGAAGTGTATGATATCGTATGATATGATACTGACTGTGGGAGAGGTTCCACAGCCGAGTTGTTTGAGCTAATCGAGAGAGGGAGCTAGTCGAACGAGGGAGCTAGCCTTGTGATGCGGAAAAAATATGGCTGCCGTGTAGGCAATAATAATAACATTTTGGCAAGGCTGGTAACATTCATGCGGTGGCTCAGAGTCTATGGCAAAATGTGCCATCTCCAATGAATTTGATGGCAAGATTTTGCAACTTGTCTGGCCACGTAAGGCGGTTTTAAAGATGAATGAGTTATATTCGAGGCGTGGCTGAATATAAGACTTGTACATTGTAGTTCAGTCTGCTAGTAGAAGGAGACATTTGCCTCTTTTAAGAAAGCATTGGCATTGCGATGCTTGTTTGGCGATATTTGAAATAGGTGATCATTCCATCGCAGATCTTCAGATAAAATTTACACAAGAGAAGGATCAGTCGTTTGATTCACACTGTTCACTGAGACAGAAGGAAGATTGGTGCAGGTTTTATTTGAGATGAGACAGTACGTCGTGTTGAAGACGTTGAATTCGATACGATTCTTGCGCCTCAGTCAAGAATGAGTTCTATGTTCCTAATTAAACAGAAGACATAATCTACGAAAGGTTCTAAATAGAATTTTCCCCTCAATCGAGAGTAGTCAGTCGTAGATTACTTAAGACTTCGAACATTACCTTTTGTGAATCGTGTGAATATTTTATTCTAAAATACGAATAAGCGCTGGAATATGCCAAAAATTTATACAAGTGCTTCCACAAAACGACTTGAAAATACGACATGATGACTGATTATAAACGTATTAAAGAAGATGAAATTATTAGATATATTATTAGATCTAATTTTGTCCAATAATGTCATCTCACGTATTCATTTGAAACGTTTCATTCTCTCTGAGTTACATAAAGGTAGAAATGCTCTAGAAAAGATGGTGAACGTTAAGATAATCTCCAAAGGATCGATAACGTTATTGTCAAAGCGTCTACCAGTAAAATAATGCTATGCAAAAATCTCCTTATCTCATCTCAATAAAGAAAATGTTGTGCATATGATGGGGACCGTTAAAGAACCAATTCACCATGAATTTCTCAAACACAAAAAAGGCTCAATTCGTAAATATATGCATGATTTGAGTAAACCAGCCAAGAAAGAGGACCAGGGCTTATTCATAGAAAGCAAAGCATCATCTTCTGCTCCTTTAATACCTCGTGGGACATAGGGCGGAAACAGCCCTCCAGCGAACTCTGTTTTGTGCGACAAAAGTAAGACACACCGCTTTATAAATATTGGATGAACAATTCTTTCATATTAGTGAAAAAATTATTAGGCCCCTAGTACGAAATTCGATTCGTCAATCGATCGAGAATCGAAAGATGATTCGTTTGTGAAAAAGATTGGTTGTCCGTAACGCAGTCGAATGGAACAAAAAGTACCGCCATCGTATCTGAGAATTTTCTGTCATTTTGATGAATTTTTAGAAGGAAATTTAATGGCAATGTTGTTTTAAGAAAGTCTAAATGCAATCGTGAACTGTCATCGATTGCAATCGACTCAGTTCACTACAATCGAGAATGCGACTACCATTCCCTTAGTTTACATTATCATTTCCTCGAGAATTGTCTTATTCATATGAGATCACCCTTTTATGTTTATAGTAGAACTCAGAAAAGATACCATATTTTGCTGGTGACACAATTTTGATCATATTTATAGACTACCATTGTCTGAAAGCAAATTCCAGTAGCACAAATAAAGAACGAAAGAGTGTAACACAGTCATATTATTTTCGTAAGCGACTCTATCGAATATGTACTATGCTTTAAGGAGTATCCACACAAATCAGGGTTGTGCCCGGGCCGTTAGATTTTTACTCCGGCTCGGACACGGACATGTGTGAACGAATTCATATAAAATGTACGCACCGATATTTTTTCGAGCCCATGCCGGAACACGGACCTGTGACGTCCCTGATATGTGTGGATACTTCTTTAAGCTGAATAGAACAAAAAGTAGCAGGAATGTTTCTCTAACTGAAGGATCTAAATTGGAAATAGACCCATTACCCTGAATGCTTCACCAACAAGGTACTACTAGGAATTGCCTTACAAATTCGCTTATCATTGCTTATTTTGAGTGAAATGGAAACTGCTGCTGAATCTTTTTTACTCTCAAAGCAAGTTGCTTATCACGGAAATTTTTTCAAATAAAAAATAAAATTATCCAAACGTGCATTAAAAATTCTATGAAACATATTGGATAAACATTTATATATAGTATATGTACACTTAAACTTCCCATTTTTACGAAGTTTTGAGAAACGTGTTGTTAGCATTGGAAAACTTTTCTGCTATCACAAACAAATCTTGAACCCAGCACACAAATATAGTAAAAAGAGCAGCTGACAGATAAGTTTCAATGAGGGCAAAAGAGTATACATGGGCTTTTTTTGAAGAGTACCTAATATCCTCAAAGGACTTTAAGACAGAAATTAATAATCCACTAGTTCTTTTGAGAGTTCATTACCTTAATTCTTTTTCAGAATCTACCCAAACAAAAATTATGAACGCGAGTGTCCTATATTGAAATCACAAGCAAAAAATATAATCACTCAAAGTTTCTAAGAACGTAAGTCTTCTATTCTTTAATCCTTTGACGTCAAAACGACGTTGGAAGAGATTACTGTAGGCGTATATAAAGCTCCAACAAGAACAGAAAATTCTGTTCGAAATAAAGGCATCGATTGCTTGCTTAGTATCAGAAACTGGGTACTTTATGTGCGAAGTACTCATAAACCTTTGACAACAAAGAAAAAAAATTATAAACAGCCTCTTAAATGTTCTTTAAGGTAGCCGAAGCCCTACGATGATCAAAATAAATTTTTCAACTTATAACCTAGTATTAATAATAAATAAAGATTGAAATCACCGCCTGAACATATACATACGTGGAGTCGATTCGCGTACCCATAGCAGTGTAGAGTAAATTAGTTCAAGATAGATCGGTAGGTCCTCATCTTTTATCATCTATATCGAGATGAGAGTGACAAGAAATTTATATTCAATAATAATAGATAGGTGGGATAATAATCTCCTTACGTACTCAGATCTCGAAAATAAGCAAATGTGGCGTGAGCTTCTACCCCCAACACTCAATACTGTCGTGGCTGGAAGACACTTAATAGTATTCATCCTTCAATAAAATACTAGATTATAGTTTATTTTATATTTTAATTAGGTTTGCAGATATTAGTTCTAATTTTTACATTAGTTGTAACTGTTGCCAAAAGTTGAACTAAATAAATTTTCTCTATCTCAGGATCTCTATGGAAGCACTTGATCTAGGCATAGATCATCCAAGTCTAGCTCTTGTGCTTTTTCAACTTTTGTCCAAATAATTGTTTGAACTTTAAATTAGTTTTTAAGGAAGATAGTAGTTTAGGTTATTTACCAAATATAGGTCAATATTAATGTCGTTTTTGTTGAACATTGTTATTATGATGAGGTTTTTCAATTAAATTATCTCATGCCTTATATGCTATGTATAGAAACAACGGATGGTGGAACAGACATTGCAGTTGAAGGTAGTTGTAGTGACATGAAAATACTAGTTGTGTTGAATGAGCTAGGTTGAAAGGTACATGTTACGCTTAGGTCGCGTCTTCACCTAGCGTTGTTGACCTGGCAGTCTGGCACAGTCGGTGTCACAGCCTTTCTCGCCTGGTTAACGGGATTCAGTTGTTTCAGGAGGCATAATACTCCGATGAGGCTGTCTCTCTGGTCTCGAACTAAGCTTGCTACGATGTAGATCCAAACCACGGCTGAAAATATGGCGTATATAAGAATGCTTAGAAGCATGAGAAGGAAACTTGGTCCACCGAACTTGGAGGCTGAAATCCAGGAAGAAGCTATGGCACACAACGCCTAGAGTGAGACTCACTTCATAGGTTAAATATTGGTAAAACCTGTTTTACTTAAAATAAAAAAATTGGCTCGACGTGCTCATCAAAGGGCCAAATAATAGAGATACATTTTTCATTGTATTTTTGCTTAGATTGCTGTCATCGCAGGAAGCACAAAAAGTGGTGAAAGAATACCAACAAGTGTTTTATGACAATGAAATGAAGACAATGACAATGAAGGTAGAACTGATCTAGAGCTGCTTAGCTAGCTTTGGCGTAATAGTTCAATGTCGCATGGTTAGCCAGAGAAATATAACGGTCCTTCCAATCACTTTAAGAATTGTTCTGTGATCATTTTTGCCGCATGCTCTAACGTCAAATATCAACAGAATGAGGTTCCATGTCATAACTCTGCACTTAATATAATGGCATGAATTTCTCTCTTTATAGATAACTAACTAACTAACTTTATAGTCAAGTACTTTACATAAAAACTTACGGCGGTACTTTGTAACATTCAAGGAATCATTATTGAATGCTCTTAAAAAAAGTGAAATAATAAAGTAACGAATAACGTTATCAGTTGGTAACGTCTATGAATACAAAGCCGCTGCTGTAACGAAAGCTACAAAATATACAAGTTCGACATTTATCCCATATTTTTCACGAAGCGCTTAATATATTTGCGTACGAATAACTTCAAAGTTTTTTTTATAAAGTAATTGGGAATCAAAATTGAACGATGTCATTTCACTGCTACATATGTATGTTATAGGATCAAAACTTATAATTTCGGCTTACACTATATTAAACTAGTAAATATCTTAATTTTAATTTATTATATTTAGAATACTCACCGTATGTTTACTAATAGCATGTAGAGGAATTGGTGGGCTAGGTGTTGTATCATCTTCAATTTCTTCTTTTATTTCAATCTTAATAATATTTGTAGTTAATCCTCCAGTTGTATTACTGCCAGATGCATCACATTTTGTATTATTTATAGTATTGCCTATATTTCCATCGGCGAGCATTGTTGAACTTGTAGTAGTTTCACTACTTATCACTTTATTATCACTAATACTATTCGAAGTAAAACTAACACTTCCACTATTTGATAATGTTGATGAAGGATTTGATAATAATTTATTGCTAATACAACTACTACTCATTATATTACTAGCACTTCCACCAGGGCCACCACTATTATGATGCTGTTGCGTATCATTATTATTACTTGATTTACCTATTTGGGTCCGGTCTAATATATTTTCACTTTTATCTCCACTTAATCTTGTTATACTTGTAATATTGCTTGAATTCGCTGATGATATTGGTACTGTTGGTATTGTTGTTGAGCCAGTAACAAACGGCGTTATTAAATTCCCATCAATACAGTTTGCATTTGCTATACTTTCTTTACTATCATCTTCTAGCTTAATTACTGAATGAGCTGATCCAGGATTGTTTGTTGAACCAATTGGATTTTGTAAATTTGCATTTAATGTGTTTGTTGTCAGTTTTTTAACTGATTCTGTATCAGATGGATCAATGTCCATATCTTTGTAATCTATTAAAAATGGGAATACTTTACAGAAAAGAAGAAAAATGAAAGATAAACACTCTAAGCATTAATCTGTTTACGTTATTTTTGTTATATAATTTTATAAAACTTAGTTTTGAGAATTTTTTTTATCTTAAAACTATGGTTAGGAAAATTATTACAAAAATAAATCTTATCAATATCAAGATATCGTGTTTGTATTTTTAATTGAAATAATTATAAATTTATACAATAATTAGAAAATTTTCTGAACTGCTGAAATACTTGTGCGTAGAAAGGAAGTGGTTAAGAACATTTTGTTTTTTAACTCAGCCGCTACATCGACAGATCCTGGTTAAAATTCGATGATTGAATGGGAATTGGCTTTCTTGGTGTAGCTATAGGCGAAGAGACACAGCAAAGATAGTTTAAAATTTCTATAAAAATAACGTGAGAAGAAAAATATGTCGAAGTAAGATTCGATCCCAACATAAAAACGGATAGATTTACAGTATTGAGTCCACCATGAATATGAAGATTCTCGGTCACTGTCCCACGATAGCAAGGACAAGTCTAAGTGACAAATCTTTAGGCAGACTGCCGAACCTGTTCAAGCTGTTTGAATTAAAAATCGAGATATAGGCGCTGCTAGCAGTAGAAAGCTCAATTGCTTTATATTATGAAGAAAATAATGGTCCCTGTGCTAAAAGTCGAGTCGTGTTTCGTGACAAATCGTTTGAGTTAAAGAAAGTGACGTTTCAGTCGAATTACGACTTTCAGCACAGGGGCCTAGTTTGGAGATGGTAACTTGTGTTTGGGCCCCTGTACTAAAAGTCGTGATTCAACTCTCACTTTCTTCATATCAAACGACTTGTCGTGTCGTGACGACTCCACTTTCAGCACAGGGGCCAATGCTTCTTTGCCATCAACATAGTTGAAACTACATCTACTACTTTATCATTACGAGGAATTGATGGGATTTAATAGATGGATCTACCTTAGATACATTGGCAGTTAAAAAAATGAATAGTGAACGGGTGACAACTTGCATTAAGCCCTAGACATACTGGTACGGTAATCGGGATTATGGCGTCAAAATGTCGTATATCCATATAAAAGCTATGAGAGTAAACTGGATTTGTTAATCCCCAATATACAACTCGATTTGCCTGGACTTGCTTACCATTTACTGCCATCAGCGCCATTAGTGGTGAGCTACTTTATCAAAATTGAATGTCATCTCCTAGCTGAAAACGTAACAAAAATATTTATTGTGGGAAAACTTCGACGAAAATAAGGAATTATTTCCACAATTATTTAATTCAAAAGAAATGCAGAATTTAGGTAGTCTACCAAGGTAATAGTTAAAATGTTTATATCAGCTGACAATTAATCTGGATCAAGAAGCCCAATGTGTCACTATGATATTAATCCGGATTCCGGAAGTCAAGTATGACGTCATAATCCAGATTAAGTGTGCCAGTCTGTCTAGGGCTTTATATTCAATGTAAAAAACGATAAGAACAATATGAAGTGTTATATTTAAATGATGTTTAGCTTTTGGATAGAGCTTGCAAGGTAAAATTTAATTTAAAAGCAAAAGGGAGTGAGGGTGACATTCGGCCCGTTAAACGAAAATAAAATCGATTTACATTCGACATTGATGGTTTATAATATAAGCATTTGATAACGAGATGTGACTTACTTTTATTAGAAAATGGTTTTTTGATTCCCAACATATCCATTTAGCTGAATTTACTTTTTCAATGCCGCAACTCATGTATGCATAAATCAACGTGAACGTGCATAGCACTTGCGATTGCAGCGGTTAGATAGGTAAAGATGTTCTAAACACCTATTGGCCGTAAATTCTTTTTCCCCAAGTAGATATTTGCAACGACTACAAATCATACTTATCATAACTCGATTCGATACACACTATACCGATCTTGATATTGTTAAGATTTCAATCAAACCAAAAACACTCATCACAATTATCATAATAATATCTTACCATCATCTCTTTCATCATCACTTAATGGCTGTCTTGGCGAGAAAAAGAGATCAGGAACAAATTGACGTAAAATATGTTTAATTTTTGTTTTCTCTTGCTTCTGTATACCAGTTTGCCTTTTAACATGATGTATAAGTAAATTAGCAGCATCATCAAGTATTGTTTTATCTTTATATGGCAAAATTAAGTGTGGGCCACTAATTGGTTCTGAAGTATTCTCTTCATTCTGTTCATGACGCTAAAATCATAAGCAAAATCAATAAATATAAAGATATATATTATAAAAAAAGTAAATTTATAATGTTTACCTCATCATATAGAGTTTCAATTTCATTAAATAAACTCTTCGATCTTAGCGCCTTAATATCATTCGGTTTAAAATTAATTGCTTGATGATCCAAAGACTTCAGATAATACTTTTCATTTTGCTCCCTCCATTGTTTATTGAAATTCTGTAGAAATGTAATTATTATTGTAATTATAAGATTTTGATTAAAGTTAATTTTTTTTAATTACCTTTTGAGCTTCACGCCATTCTTCTTCTTTGGTTTTGAGGCTCTTAAGAACTACTGGAACAGCCACCATTGGATTCTTTTTTAATCCAGCAATTATATCTCCAGATTTATCGCCATATATTCGTTTAATAGCTCGCTGATGTATTGTTGTTGAGCTACCACCAAGATGATCATCCAAACGGAACCTTTGTAATTCTTCTTGTGACATTCGTGACATTTTCTTTTGTACACCCTCCAAAACTCTTATTGTCGCACTATTTGTCTCAATAACAACATCCAATTCGAATCGTTCATCTTCAGTTCTGTGAATTTTCCTTTGTTTTATATTTTATGAAATAATTTTTAAAAATAATAAAGTAATATACGAAAAAAATATAAATAAATAATAGCAAAGCTCAATAATCACCTATAAATAATTTCCTCGAATTGTGTCTTTCTTGATGTTACGAAAGTTGAATCCTCACTAGCCCATGTTGGAAACGAGACCCATGTGTCATTTAGTACTTCCCGACATAGCCCAGTCCTTCCGGAGCACTTTTTCGGTTCACTACTTTTTGGTAGAGCACAGTAGCTAGCCCCTAACCGCTTACAGGACGCCAAATCAATTTCTTGCGCTAGTTCACCTCCTTGATTGCGATCTTGTCGCTGCGCTGTAGCATGAGGAATACCTTCAGGCAGTGTCGCTGGTCCAAGGAAGTCTTGAAACCATCGATGAAGTTCTGGAAATTTACTTAAAAATGGTGATACTAGCAGCAGCAATTCCGACTTAGAAATAACCTCTTGATTATACAACGTTAGACATCTCAAGAAATTCTCATATACTTCAGGGCTTCTAAGAGCTTTTCGTACTTTATCAAAAAATGCAGCATCTGATAATGTTCCATACCTAGCTGCCTCCGAAATTGTTATATCCCTACAAATCGGTTTATGCCGCTTTGCTGGCGGACCCTCCCTTTCTTCTGGACGTCTCGGTAAATTTCCAACTGGTACATTGCTGTAACTTGGTGATTTTTTGGCTTGCGACGTATTATGAGCATATTTTTGATTAATATGATTACGTTCCTTCTCTCTTGGTATATGATACTCTTTCTCATAATGATCTCTATCTAATCGAGACATATTATTTTGTGAATTATTATAACTTTTTATATTTCCAGTTCCCGTATGTGGAGCTGCACTACTAAGTGGCACTGTTGATGACAATTTTTTGTGATCATTGTGTGCTTTTGTCATATATTGTGCTGTTGAATGATTTGTGGCATCGGGAAGGAATTGTCCAAATTCTCTTAATAGATCTTCTTGTTGATCAAATAGTTTAGCTACTTGTGTATAAACTTCAGCCTCTGTTAATGTTTTACCTTGTGGCAAATTGCCACTACCTTCTTTTAGAACTTTTTGCTCTTTTTGATAGGTATGAAGAATTTCTAAAAATTTCTTATATTTTTCTGGCTGATTTTGAAAGCGATTCTGTAAGTTGATAAAGTTTAAATTAAAAATGTGTTCCAGAGAACAAAAATATTTTAGAATATATTTAAAGATGAATATTGGTTTTGGAATTATCTGATTAAATTTCTAAATGTTTTTGCTTCTGAAACAGTTCTAATTCGAGTATCCATATTCGGCATAGAATAAGCCAATTTATTTGTTTAGAGCAGATTAGTAACGAAGCGAGTTCTAGCTTTACTGCGAGGTTAAGGAGTGACAAGGAATTGACTGCGAAATGTCTAGAAAGAAATATGAAAGCTAGAAATGCACTTTATAAAATCCTTACGGGCTGGCCTTGGGAAATAAAATTGTTTAGCACAGATGTACACAAAACACTGACAAAACTGAAAGTCTGAATTGACAGACGATTTCATATAGTGTAATAAAAGATAAGATTCGGATCGAGTTCAGTTCACTCAAAATAATTTTTCAAGAGCAATTTCATCAAGTACCAATATCACACGACTGTACTTAAGTAACATAAATTTACATACTGAAGAGAAGATATAAAGCTTTATTACAAGTCACATAGATGTTCTGTATACTAATAGTAACAAGATATCTAAATACCTAAGATTTTAAGCGGAAGAAGAGTATCGAGTGATACGATCATCCTGGAAAACGAAGCTTTGTAAGGCTAGGCCCCTTCAAGGTATGTAACCCTGTATGGAAGAGAATATATTGATTGAAGTCTTCTAGGAATGAGATAATTATTCACAACGGTCTTGAGATAATTCTCAACCTGCCTAAATCTTAGAAAAAAGTGATCCAACTTTAAAGGAAATAATAAAAGCTATAGGAAAAACTCTACAGATGTGATGTGCGCTTGAACCAAGGGAACTGGAAAAACCATTTTAAACCATTTTTTTCGGGATTTTGTCGAGGATTTCCATGTAATAAGCGCCAACATAAGTTTTTGCTTAAGAAAAATTCGAAATAAATTTAGTTCTCGTTTCAACATTCTACTTTGAACATCATTCACAATGTAGACAAATATTTTATGAAAATTCGTGCTCTTTGTAGCTCAATTATTCAGTTTACAACTACTTGAACAGGACATAAAAGGATAAATTTAAGATAATTTTACTGGGTATCGTCGAGAACGTTTGTAAAGGCCCCCAATACACGGTCAAATTAGATGTACATCGAAGTACGGATATATAACCAAAACTATCGATTGTGAGCCGATCGGCCGATCAAAACTCAATGCGGGTATAGGTTTGATGAAAATCATGATACAGGCATGGATGTACATGGAGTTTTATTATAATCTTAAATCCTGTTCTGCTATCTTTCCACCTCTATTCACCTTTAAACGATATGTTCCTTAAAAAAAATTCCACATACCTTTATTTTATTAACATATGTAATGGCATGATTGAATTCAACAGGTTGATTTTGTTGTCCGCTAGCTTCAGCCAACATAATTGTATGATGGGCTTGTGATATATGATGTAAATTATGGCCTTGACTATTTAAATCATTAACAGCAGTACTGCTTGGTGGTGTTATTCCAACCATATTACCGCTTGATGCCGATAATGTTCGTTCACGATCCCTAGAATAATTTTGTGGCACAGGAGATGGTGTTACTTGAGATGGTGCTGGTGATTGTTGAGATGGCGGTAATGTGGTGGTATGCAAACTAGGTGGTATATTTCCACTAGCTGGAGCAACAGTAGCTGCATTATTAGAGTGTGTCATTAGATTAACAGCACTAGTTGGAATTTGATGGACAATTGATCCAGGCTTGTGAGCAGGACTGGTTTGTGCAATACATTGAACTCCAGCGCTTGGTGGCGGAGATGGCATTGATACAACTGGAACAGATATTCCTTGATCATTTGATTGAATTTCAATCTTATAACCGGGCGGAAGAAACATGTTAAAACCATAGATTAAATCAGAATGCCCCTTAAATAAATTTGATACTCGCTGGATAACGCCAGGAGTGTCGATACATTGCGACTTAAATTCCTTCATAATATCCAAAAAATTATTGTAAATTTGCGGCTGCTCAGCGTATTGATATTTCACTCTATCCAAATAACTTAATGCATCTTCAACTTTCAGTCTAGTTGGAGGTCCGCCGGGCTGAGGACCCGCTGCACCTACTTGCGGATTGATGTTAGGATTCCCCCCAGTTGGTGTACCTTTATGTCGCATAGCATTTGCTGCGTTCATGCCAGCATTTGCAACATGTAGGGGTCCACCCGATGTTGTAACTCCTTCTCCGCCATTACCACCACCAGGTCCACCTACTCCCGCTCCACCACCTTGTTGTGCAACAGCCTTCCCAAGTCCACCCCCAGTAATCGGAGCAGTACTATAAGCTAAAAAAAAGCAGAAAGATATTTATTACTTTATCTTTGGCAAAGTTTTCATTTTATCTACTTACAAGTTGAGTATTGAACTGTAGGCTGCTGTGCACTTAAGGCAGCACTTCCAACAGCTGTTGGTCCTTCTGGTACATTGCCCGACTTTAAAACACCGGCAGGAGACGGGGCTAATTGATATTGAATTGTTGGACCACCGGTATGCTGGGATGTTAATATGCGATGGTGTTGTGTCGGTCCACCGCCTCCTCCCCCGCCAGCACGTGGTCCAAATTGGACTTCATCGACTCTCGTACGTTTCATCATTCCCATAAAAATATCTTTATTTTGTTTTCTTTATCTTATTACAAAATTTTCAATTTTGTTGATTTTATGAATTTCTTTGTTCATACATGAAAAAAAGTTGAATTTCAACGTTAGAATCACATTAGTAATGGATTTTCTTGTTGCCTTTCTTCTCGAAAATGAAATTTCCCAGTTTTATATTTACGATTATTAATTATGGAAAACATCGGGATCTGAAATAAAAAGAAAAAGTGGATTTAAGTATGTTTTTAAATTGATAAATAACTGTAATTAGGTTTAAGCTGGTAAAATATATATGTATGTATGTTTGTAAAATACAAAGCGCAATTCATTAGAACTACAGAAACATTCATGTAGTCTCTTCTAGGTATTCTAAAAATCTACGATCTCAGAGGTCTTGGATCCCGTGACGTTGTCCCATGCTTTTCACTATTTATAATTCCTTAACAATCCCCTGCCTTCTTAGAAAATTCGTCTACAGGTTCACAATCACTGAACTCAGGCAGATCTCAGGTATAATCGAGAGAATTAGGAAGAGTACCATTGGAACTAGCGGATTTTGTCCATTCCATTATTCCATAAGTTTTTAACATCATCTGCTATTGAGTAATTTCCTCAGGAGCGAAAGACCACATAAAAATGTCAGGCTATGAATATGTGCACTAGTGCGGTCTAGGATTTATAAATAAAAGAAGGATTTGAAGACGGGATGAAATTGTTTTGGATGGTTAATAACAAAGAACTAGAAACTTTTATTGCCGAAACAAGCATTGATATCGGCTAGCTTTTACGTGTGGCTTAATTTGACAAACTCACGTGAAAGTGACATACTACCACGAAACGTGCAACTGAAAATAGGTTTGCATCTATTAACTAACAAATTGGATAAGTCCTACCAAATGAACCCCTTGTTATAGTGCCAAGTAGTTCTTTCTTGTTTTGGTTCCGATAAGTGATGGAAACGAAAAATTGAGACGTTGATTTCATTGTAACCGAAGATCGCGAGAGTGCAACCAACTTCGACGGATTATTATATTGAATGAGATATAAGAAATGAATCAATGTGGTTAGATTTATGGCCATAAACCAATGGGAAAGATACAAAAAATCCCACTGCTGAAATCGGATATGTGCACTGGTTGAAAAGGCCCGGACCCTTTTAAAGTTGTTGAGGGCTCTTTAAATCGGGTTTCTTTTGCTTAAAAACCCTTAATAATATATTAAAGCGAGCTAAAAAAAAAGTTGGCAGATATATTTTATCTTAAAATTATTATTAGATTACTGTTTTTAAAGGAAGCCTTCTAAGTCGATTTTAATTGGTTGTAGTCGGTTGCGATTTTAGCATAAAACAAATTTGTTGAATAAGTACATGGTGCGCTCCGTGCAAAACACAAAAAATTAAAAAAGATTATTTTAGAAATATTTCAAAAAGAATAAAACCTTCGCAAGAATTTTGTAAATAAACTGAAAGCAAACTTTTTTGATTTTATGCATAGTTAATTCACTTTCTATTTTTAGATTATAATAAAAACATGTTTTCCTTTAACGAATGAGGGTGCTTTATGTAATCGAAGACGAATCATCAATAATTTATATTTAAATGAACTGGAAGTGGTCCTTGGAATAGAGAACATTTTATTGATAACACAGGATTTTGTAATATTTTCTATAATAATTGCCTCGTACGGTAATTTGTGGCAAATACTATAACGTGGTGATGATTATGAGCAGGTTTGCGTGCACCTTGATTTTTTTGAATTTGAAAATTTCTGTTTTATCCTACAAACAGAATCAATCAACAAAAATTATAAGGGGACAAAATATAGCTACTAAGTGACAGGTAAATGGACGTTCATTAAATTCGATGCTTCGAAGTCATTTTAGGAAAGCATGAATCTAAACCCAAGAAAAATGAAACGAAATTCGGAAACAAGTATTTTTTTATGGTAAAATAAAAGGCTCAGGTGTCATCATTTGTACTACTAGTCCGTCAGATTTTTCACGACATGGCCCAATGTCTAGTATGAAGCTTCGCCCCAAGGATCGAGGTCAAGATAGAATAAGTAGTCTAAGGGTGCATGAGGAGGGAACGATGAACTCTGCGTTTGATCACCTGGATGTTGCATGAGTTCGGGAATGCTGACTGTAGAAGGTTATTCCATATTCTTTGTTCCGCTTATAGACGAATTCCTTGACCGTAGTGTGCGCAAGACAGAAGTGGTGTAGGCAGAAGGTTATTTATTTTGGTGACACAATCGTTGAGGCAAGAGCGACAATTTTACCAGAACTGTTACTTTCCTCAGATTGCTCAATGAGTCAATTGCGGGGCAAATAGCGCCAATATCAAATGGGTTGTGGAGGTTGATCTTGCAACTTCGTGACGCTAAAGCAGTTTTGGAGGTCCAGATAAACGAGTTGAGCGTAAAGGCGTGAACGAATATAGAACTTGCAGATTATGACCAGGCTGAACAGAATTCGCATCTCGTAAGAAATGCTTGTTTAGCAATTTAGAATAACACAGATCCTCGGTTATTATTATGTTATTATGTTCTACCCTGTCCATAGAAACGAGAGGAATTATAGTGCAGGTTTTATTAGAGCTGAGTACTTTAATATGGATGTGTTGGATTCAACATTATTTCTCGCGGCCCAAACCAAAAATAAATTCAATTACCCTATTAATAGAGTTCGATATAAGCTAACGATCTTGAAGGCTAGGTTTGGCACGTATACTTCTCTTACATTATTCGAAAGCCTAGGAAAAACGCAAAACACAGTCATCAGCGAAGCTACCAAGTGCATTGGACGGGATTGCCAGAAGGTTTATAAAGATTGGAAAATGGGCGGGTGATAGAATTAGAGACCTGGAAGAAGATAGCAGAGATGCTTGTAAGTCGAACTTGGAATTTCTTGCTGGTATCACCTTCCCATTGTAAATTAAAGAAGGAATTAAGTAAAAAAATTCCTAGAACGTCGTACTCTCTATAAATGCGGCTTTCTTAGCTTTATTAACTTCCCAGTAGGAAGTTATTGTAATCGGTCCAAAAATCGAAATCAAATTTTCATTGTATTTTCATGTTTCATTTAAGCAAAAATTTGAGAAGAAATATGTGCGTGTGTGTGGGTGTGTGCGTACGTAATGTGGTCATTTTTTTCCGGCACGGTTTCGCGCGAACCAAAAAAGATATCGACTTCGTTGAGATGCCGTTCGAAGCGTATTAAAGGAAATATGATCTGAAAAGATTTTCATAAAAATCGGTCGAGCCGTTTTTTTTGCTTGAACAATTTAAGTGATTCTTGTACCAACCAGCACGGCCGTTTTTTTCTTACAATTTGTTGTTATTATTGTTCATTTATTATTAAAATATCCATTGATAATATTCAACATTCATCATACTGGGAAGTTGATCGTGTGGATCGAAAGGGTCAAACCCACATCCCAACTAGTTTTAATTGTGTTCATACATTCCCGATGAAACCATTCATGCGCCCTAAGCTTTACTAGAATAAGGGAGGAATCAAAATATATAGGGCATGTCCATAAACGCAGAATTGCGGTCATTTTGCAATATTCAGCTACAGACTTCCAATTGCTGAATACTGCAGAATGGCCGCAGTTCTGCATTTATGAAAATGCCCATAATTCTAAGGCCGATGTTACAATTGGGGCTTTGACTTTACTTTGACTTAACTTCGGACTTTGATTACATGTAATGGCATTAAAGCTGATTAAATAGAAGTTTCGACTGAACTTTGTCTGGGACTGTATTTCGACTGCAGTCCGGCTTTAAGAAAATTCAAAGTTTCGCCCGCCAACTTCACTTAATAGCTCTGTTTCTTTACTTTTCATGCAAAAAATGTTCGTGAAAAAACTTGCTCGTGTGGTGGGAGAAATTTCAAGCAAGAAAGAAAAAGTAAAGAAACACATTCGTGCAAATTCTTTATAAAATGAAGAAGAATAAAATGTCATTTTATTTTTTGTTTATATCATTAGAAAAGATTTAATTCAGTGATATAAACTAAAAATAAAAGATTTAATTATTCAGAGATAAAAGCTAAAAAATGAACATTAGTGAAAGAAAAAGGAAGGTAGCATGCGTAGTTTTACGTTTTTCAAATTCACAACTGAAATGCCAGCCACATTTGACATTCGGTAAAACATCCAAGAAAAAATGGCCTACGTACACAAGCAAAATACTTCGTGAAAATTATTGCAATAGGGGAAGCGATGTTATGACGTAATTTCCCCTCATTTTGGCATTTCACGAAAGTAAAGAAACAAAAAACTGTACGTTCGTGCGAATTCTTGATCCCGAAGGATCCCAAACTTGCGTAAAGAAACAAAGCTAATGTGAAAGTACTGAAAATCACTTTTTTAAAGCGAAAGGAACGGTTTTGAATTTCGAGTATTTTTTATAGACTGCGAACATCATTAAAAATAATTCCAAAGCATTTTGTTATATTAATTTTCTTCTTTGCTTCTGCTTTGAAAGGAAACAGCTGATTGCAGTCAAAGCTACAATTTAATTTTAAAGTCGAAGTCTCTGGGGGCTTTTTTTTGCAGTCGGAGCTGAAGTCGAAGCCAAAGCCCTAATCGTAACACGGCCCTAAACGTCAAAGTTAATGGCCTCGATTCCCAGATCCGACGGATTAGACACTCTCGCCGCAACTGCAACAATTTTTCCACGGATTTGAAACGTGAAATTTGCCTAAGCAAATCTGATATCGCGCATTTCATAATCGCGTGAGTGTTCACTCTGAATTTTTTCGGTAATTAAAACCTTATTCAATCCGCGACCGCGGTTTTGAATTCGCGACTGAGGATTTGAGAATCGCAGTGTCAAATCCGCACTCACTTTCGATCCTCAGGATCTAGGAATCGAGACCAATATTGCTACTGCGGAAACACAGATCAGCTTGAAAGAAATGAATAAGCCCCGGCATATAATTCTCTTAAGAGTGGGGTTAGTTAGGGTAGAAGATTGGTATGGGAAATTAGTGCAGTGATCCGAGCTGCCGAGATGCGTACTAATTTCGACGGAGTACTGCGTTGGGTGAAAGGCAAGGAAAACACCAAGGAGGTAGACTGCGCCGTTTGTCGTTGTCATTTCACTTTATTGTTCGTATCATAGTTGGCAAATGCAACGACACGACAGCTTTGGACAAAACTGTATCATGATTGTCACGTCACAGAAACAAGCACCTGAAATAGTCACAACAGTTGTCAAAAACTCATTTGGCCTCCTCATAACGCCAACTGCGATACGCCTGAATTGCTTTTTCCGCAAATTTTTTCGATAACTACGATTTCATTTTACAGTCGCCGAGCCATTTCTCAGTTCAAGCGCCAACCATGATCAGGCTCATTCTCTTTAAAAGAAAATCTAACTGAATAGATGCAGATATTTGTAGTGCTTTATAAAAGGAAGGATATAAACTGTGTAGAAAAGAACCAAGAGCATTTCAAAGGCGATTTGCATATAAATAAATGAAACTCCAAATATAGAGAAAGGAACGAAAATCGTCTATGACTGTGAATAACAATTAAGTATCAGAGAAGAAAACAAAAGAAGAAAAAAACGTCATCAAGGAAAAAATAAATGAGTTTTTGGTTTTTTATATACATGCATACATATTTTTATAGGAAATAAAATAAAAAAAAAACATTGGTACATAAATTGAAAATATTTCAACGTTCGCAGAGCTTTTGAGAAGGAAATAATTTCCACATCATTTTGTAAACGTTTTATATCTGCGCAGACTCTTCACCAACCACGTCCCCGTATTTATTATCCAATCTTGCGATATGAATTTTATGCAAATTTTCTATTAACTAACACATTGAGTTTATGTTAAAAAACAGAAAGCTTTTTAACTGTTTACATTAACAGTTGTTTTAATACTAGTAAGACAATTTTTTTTCATCCAGTTCAATAAGAAAATGCGCAATTTCTTCTCTAGGAGGAGAGAGATTCCAACAATCTGACATTGCCGCCATACTGAACAATAAACGGGGCAGTCAGTCAGTACATGCAGAGCAGGGAATGGTCGCAATGACGTCGGATTAACTATTTTTGTATTTATCTCTCCCCGCTCGCGCGTCTTTCTTTATTATTGTACCTTTTTGTTGTTGTTTTGTTTATTTTTTCTTACTACTCCTTCGTTTTTGTTGTTATAATTAAGATGAGATGATGATAATGAACTTTTCTTTATCCTAAACCCCTTCCCAAACGAATACAAGAAAGAAAAAAAACAAAAGAACTACTATAAAAGCAGAAGTTTTCTTTTCTTTACTGCTTTTTTTGTGTAATTATCTTAACAGTAGTTTTACATGCAGTTTTTACTATTATTTACGAAAATTACTTGGGCATAACCTAAAGCTGTTAGCCTCTCTACCCAATTTTCCCCCTCTGTGCGCGATTTGGAAAAACACTCAAAAAAAACCTTCAAAAATAATGAAAAATCCACCACATGCAGAGCTTTTGTTTTATTTTTATTTATAGAAGTCTCCAAAATTGAATTTCTTATGTCGGGCACAGTTTTATGGCTAACAGTCCAACACACCAAAAAACGATGTGTTATGAGACAGACAACAGCACATAATAAGGAATTGTTGACGTAATAATATTCATTCTGCTATAATTGAAGGTTTTTTAATGATTCATTCAATTTCCTGGAATTTTCCATTTTCATACCTTTTGTTATCACCAAATATCATTGGTGGAAACTACTGTGACATCATATGTCGCTGAAGAGTACGTACGAAGAAAAGATATACAGAAATAAATAGAGAGAGAATGGTGAAAAACGGAATTTGTTTTGATCATAAAAAATGCAGAAAAGATGACAAAATCAGCTGATTCAGGTTTACAGTGATGGAATGGATAAATATAATAGAAGTTTAGGTATAATTCGTTTATAAAATTTCGTTTCTTTAAATTTTTTTGCGATGAAAGTATATCAAAAAAATTGGGGGAGCCGTAACCGCTGCTTATTATACGATACAATGAAATTTATCGACAGTTAAATACATCACCAAAATAACGTCAAATGTCAACTATTTGAAAGACGCCCGCAGAACGTATTTAAGGATAGAAGGGAAAGGATAGGTTACGGGTCTGGAGGGTGCTTGAGTAGATGTCGATAAGCCTTACGTTTGAACTCGGAGATGTTTTATGAGTTTGGAAATACTGACGGCGGAAAATAATTCCACAATCGAGTTGTTCTATTTAAAAACTAATGTCTGGACCGTAATATCTGCGAAAATAAGGGCTGCAGTGCGTGGTGGTAAGCCGAATTGGGTAGTCTTTGGTTGCGGGAAAAATGTTGCCGTGTAGGCAGGAGGTTCTTAATTTCAGTGTAATAGTCGCTTTGATAATAGCGATAAAATTGACGAAATTAAATACCATTTCGGTGAATCTGATTTGGAAGGTGACCGTAGATAACTCTAAGCCTTTTGATAAAGTAAACACACATCGTAAATCCAAATGCAAACTATCGAATGAGAAAATCCCTGGTTTTCAGGAATGGCAAAAAACAATTCGATACATTGAAATTTTACGCTTTTTGAGGAAGTTAATTTTCGATACATTGTAACCAATTTGAAAAGATTGGAGAAGAGATACGGCTTCAATACTTCGCCACCACAAAGGCGTCTAGAGTGCAATTGCGATAAACCAGTTTTCATTTTCGATAGTTTGCATTTGGATCGACGAGTAACTTTAGAACTAAATTGAAAAATGGCGTTAAGTTCGATAGAACAGTCCCTATAAATAATCGATAAAATGTCAGGACTGCTGCATTCTGGGGTAGTTCGATGAGTCGATGGAGAAGCAAAGGGTACGATTACTTATGAATTTAATAACGCGGTTTTGCTACGCTAAGGCGACTTGGGAATTGTATTTTTATTCGAGTAGGGACAAACATGGTACTTGCTTGCATGAAAAATCTCAGACAATAGGGTACCTGTTTAGATCTTTTGTAGAATGTCATTCCATTGGAGATCCTTACTGCTAGTGTTACGCCTAGCATATTAAGGGATGGATCAGCCGTTAGATCAACATCTCCCATCTCCTGTCGGCACTTTCCCCAGCACTATCTTTGTCGGGTTCCGTTCGCCAACTCGTTCGAGTTTTGGTTTTTCTAAAATTAGGAACTCCACAGGTGAATCTTAGCATTGGTTTACATGCGCAAGGATTCAGGAATATCGTGAAATTAGAACTGGTGTCGAACGTTCAATTACAAATCATCCTATATGCTCTTCTAAAACAAAAGGTGCAATTGAAAAATTAAGTACGCTTTTTATGGAATGGGTGGGGGCGAATAACCGAATGAACTTCATTGCATATCCGCGATCGACCGGTCGATTGCAAAGCCAATTTTAGTCGATCGCTTGCGATGTCTTTGGTTTCAAGTTTTACAATTTTAACTGCACGCAATGCATGAACGTGATGCGCAAATGCGACAGTATATGCATGCAGTTATGAGTAGAATCATAGAAAAACACGGCCAGTGATTTAGCAAATTAAAAAAACAGTTTTGAATATATATTTTACTTATCTATCCATAGTAACTTGTATTTAAAACACAGCGTATCAACATAATATGGGCGTATGCCATCGAGAAATCCAATGGTCGTGACATCGACTTACTTCGCATTTTAACCTGCCTTTACACTGGCGCTCTGGCTGACGATACATACTACAGCGATATCGCATTGGAATGATGATTTCTCTTCGCGCCTCGTCTACTTTGATGTTTAGAGAACTACAGGAAAAGGCCTCGCGTATAAGATCAAGGATCAAATTGGGTCAGTCGACTGTCAAATTATATCTACTCTGTTTACATTAACTGACCCAAAGTGAAAAACAATGTGATCAGCGGATTAGAACTCGGAATGACGGCGTGTAAAAGATTCATTTGTAGGGGCAAGATTTTATTTTTAATTTTAACTCCCTCTTGCCCTTTTTTTTTTTTTATGTGGAAGACTAGAGCTCAGGGAAAGCCCTTTGTACTGTCGACAATCTATTTTCTTCGTATAGAGTGCAATGTCTCTGTCCCACACGCTTTTTCCGCCTGCAATAGACAAACAACTACCAAATCGTAAGCACTCACACCACAAGAATTTCACTACGCTAAAATTCGGCGAGGACCCTTCCTGTAGCTCTATATTCCAAGCTTTTGATGCTGCATGCTCTGTGACGTTCCTTCTTGGCATTGGTTTCTAGCAAAGGTCAGAGAGTGGTTTAATGTCTGGCAACTAAACTTCTTCAAACTTGCAGTTTTTTAGATCCTCCTGGATGAAAACGTTTGATCTCGTTAATGTTTTTTTTGAATGCCTTTACAAATTCACATGCTTTAAGATTTTCCGGCGTATTCCTATGTTTGGCTTAATTGCTGCCCGCAATCCTAAAATTGGAGACAGATACATGCGTGCGTGCGACAATAAATATTACAGAAATAACTGATCTGACACACACAACAAACACATGCACGTTTCGCTTATATGTTTTTTTGTTATAGGGGAAAGATGAGACAGAACGCAACTATCTGTCAGCGAAAACTTGCCGCATACTGCAAATCGTACCTGTTTCCAGCTTAGCAGTATTAATAGCTAGACTGCGTACCAGTCTTTTGTTTGGTAGCATATGATTGCTGCCTTTAGAGTTCTGTGGACTCTTTCAAACATTCTAGTAGCTTACTAAACCTGATCATTGTCTTGACCCCAGACAGTGTAGTTTTTTACGACTAATTGCCAAAGTGGTTCAGGAACGCAAGAGGTAACAAATCCTCTAATTCTTCGTCATTTGACTGGGCCTCTGTAAATTTCTTGAAATCTATTGTCCCTGTTGTTACATTTATATATCCTCAATTTTGGAAAATAGATTTGCTATGTTGTGGGACTTTCATTCAATGTATCGTATGTTCGTTGGGAACTGGTGGATGAAGTCTAGCTTTCCAAGTTGGCGTGGTGACACTTTTTTCGACTTTTGTTTAAAAGCGAAGGTAAGTGTTTTGTGGAATATTCTCGTCCTTCTAAAAGATGACTGTAGTGTTTCACTCCTTGATCCATTGCCAGAAGTTCTCTGTCATACATGCTTTAATACTTTTCAATGGTTGTGGGCTTCCGAGGAAAAAACCTAAAGGTGTTGCAAATCCATCCACAGCTTGATGTACTGTTGTGCACCCATGGCGTCATTTGATGCGACGACATGAAGAGTTTGTGAGCGCCGTTTTGATTGTTAGTCTTTTAAGCTTCATTTACAATAACGTTGGCTGTCGCCATATATGTATTTCACACCTCTTCGCCTAGTTCAACTACGAGTATGATGACAAGTCGATCGCGACATATTTTTGTGATAAAAAGTAGATCTCAGGTATGCAAAAGTTGGTCACCCCTGTCCTAGAGCATATATGAGGCTATCAGCGCAAAAGTGGTGTAGTCCCAGACTATGTAAACCACCGGTGTAGTCAGCTTACACCATTTTTGCTCTATTACTTCGCTATATTTGTTCTGCCCAACAGTTATGTTATGTACAGTTATGTTTTTGGAAGGCAAAAAGGAGCTTACTCCACTATTGTATTGAAAGTTCATAATGTAAAGAATGGATATTACACCAAACCCGCAACCAGCCACTTTTGCGCTGATAGCCTCATATGTGAAGCAAAACATTTTCAAATATTTTTTATTTTTGGTTTCTTTTCCGCATTCTATACATTTTAAATTCCATTCATAAGTGTCCTAAAAGAGCAATTGTTATCAGAATATTGGGGGCAGACGAATTTAGGTTCAATATTAACATTCCACTTTTCACATTTCATAACATTATTTTAATAATTTTGATGATATTGTTATACTTATAAAAATATTTTTAGATTGATTTTCGTCACAACCAGCAGTTTTCAAATATCGCAAATATTTCTTTTATCTCCAATCTAGATTTTTTTATTAAGCATGCAATAAAAAAAATTTCCGTTTGCATTTTTGTGTATCATTAATTTTGTTGAGGAATCATAAATGAAGAATTTCTTTTTGTGTTTTGTTGCGTGCCAAACATTATGCACAAAAATTCATTCCGCGCTTTAATTTAGTTATAAAAAAAAATTGGATCACAAAAAAATAAAATAAAAGAAAAATGTGAATCAGAAGAAGAAAAAAAAGTAAACGAACCAAAAATAATTTCAACGTTCTATTTATATACACGGCGCGAAACACACTCTTTATATTTTTCATACACACTCCGTTATGATGATGAAGAAAGGAAAAGCGCGCGCAAAGGTAGGAATAGCTTTTCCTATGGTCGACACATCGTCGTCGTCTTCGTTACATTATTCATCGTTAAAGAACGAAAACGCAGTAAGACATGACGGAACGTGTTCAAAAGTAAAGCATCTGATTGGATAATCGAGAATGTAAAGTTTTTCACCAGTTTTTTTTGCTGCTGCTTCGTTTTGTTATTGTTGTTTTTAGAAAATTTTTATTCAATATGAAGTCATCTCATGAGTGGAAAAGGAGTGGGGAGGCGAGGGAGAATGTTTGGCTTGAAAGTTTGTTATAAAAAATATTTATTATGCATATATGAGTGAAACGGCTATAGCAAAAAAAGGAATAATAAAGGTCAATATATCTTGTGAGCTTTTAGCAAAAAAAAAAGAATTATGCATATACACAACCTCCTGGAATATTTCCGTTCCATAACTGGAAGGGGTGGATTATCATCACACACTGCACACTCGTTATAAATATTGTCCGAACGCCTTTTTTATGTGAACACAAAATCACTTCACCATTCCAGGCGCAATTCAAAGAGAAATCAATAATCACTAACTTAAAAAAAATTAAAAAACGCGCGTAAATTTTTTTTGTAGTGGCTTTGTTATTATTTTAAGTGGAATTCAGCACTCTGAACGCACAACACAATTCACCCTGAAACAAATCTCTCTGATAAGGTAAAAACAAAACTGACAATTTTTGCCCGAAGAAAAATTGTTGTGATTCTTTTGAATTTTTGCGCTAAAACACCACCAATGAAATACACAAAAAAAACAAAAAGAAGACACACAATTTATCAGCGAGGATTGGCGAAATCACACGAAAACACTGTATAGCCGATAAAAGAAGATTCACAACAAAAACTTTGCATCGTAGACATTTTATTATTTTGACTTTTAAAATTTCCCATTTATAAAAATGCACGTCCGTGTGCGCCTCTTTCTGTATACTGAAAAATATCTCACGTATACACAACAGTTTGCTGCTGGTGATGATGTTGGATCCTATATATTTTTTTTTTTTGGTTGTTGCTAGTGTGTTGTGTACACGAAAAATCTTAAAGAAGCCCAAAAGAGAGGAAAAGACAAAATTCTTTGACCAAAACCTGATTTCAATGATTAAAAGGCATAAAAAACGACGTCGAAGAAGAAAAAAGGAAAAAATATAATCTGTAAAAACACAAACAAATCCATTGCGCAAGTACACATTTATACATGCTCACAAGCAGGGGGCTTTCGTTGTCGCCGTCGCCGTCGTTTTCATCAGCAGAGGCAATAACACAATGAGTTGGCACAGGACGGAGCACCCCGAGCCGAAAAGAGTGAAGATTCTCCTCTGGGTCGGATTCAAGTCCAATTTAACCAGATGGAGCCACACCAAGTTGAAATTTCTGCTATAGAAGGTGGATATTATTAATGCTGCTTCTTATGTACTTTTGCGCGACTCTTTGGTATCGTCGCTTCGTGTGTCGGTTAACTTAGCGGGCGTTTTATATATATGTATATATATTTTATTTATTACCCGTTCATACATGATATAGGCATGATATTGCGAGAGTTGGGAGATATACGGTAATATTTTGTGTGGTGGAATGGTGGAGGACTGTTGTTTACAAGCGTAGTGCTTGATTGAAATCTCGAGAAACTTATAGAAAAAGCATTGCCAACAGATAATGAAATTTTGATGGAGTTGTCTCTTTTTCTGGCGTTTTGTTTTCTTAAGATGATTCATAATAGAAATGGGGGAAAAGGCTGATCCAAAGCAAAGAAAAAAAATGAGATATTTCTGAGTTAGAATGAAACAACAACCAAGCAGAAGAGAGGTTTTATTTATATAAAAATAAATTCTTTTATGCCTGAAAGTAAATAATACTATCACTGAAGGAGACTTCAATGCAATTACGGTAGGACATCCTGAACACAGCTGATAAAAAAAAATAAAAAAATTTTTTTAAACACAAGCTTTTATTAGATAAACTACAAAATATTAAATAATAAAAAAGTTTTTAAATATGCGTTAATAAGGTGAACTAAAAAGTATAAAAAAATTTTTTTTAATCCACCTGTATGTAACTACAAGTAAAAGCTTGGGGGCGCTTTATCAAATTGTATACAATTAATTTTCGTATTTATTAGTTAAATCATGATATTTTCTTACATTTTTGTTATAATATCTGAAACATTTGCAAACTCAGCGCCCCAAGCTTTTACTTGTAGTTACATACAGGTGCATTAAAAAAAATTATTTTATACTTTTTAGTTCACCTTATTAACGCATATTTAAAAACTTTTTTATTAAGTATTTAATATTTTGTAGTTTATCTAATCAAAGCTTGTTTTTAAAATTTTTTTTTTATTTCGTTTTGATTTTTAATTTTGTTCTTAAATTTTTTTTCTTCACTCTTTTCATTTTAAGCTTTGTTTTTTCACTTGAATTGACGACACACAGCTAATTGTATGGGCCGACATATTGGACTTAAAATGACGTCAAATAGCTTACTGTATTCTACTCGCCTTTCTCTTTCATTTGTTACCCATGTCGGGGGGTTGTTCAGAAAAATGTAATCCGCCATTTTGTGGTGGCCGCCATATTGGATTTAAAATGACGTCACATAGCTTACTGTATTATACTCGTCATACTCTTTCATTTGATACCTATGTCGGGGGGTTGTAAAGAAAAAGGTAACACGCCATTTTGTGGTGGCCGCCATATTGGATGTACCATAAAATTGAAAAAATTATATTGCATTGTCTTTAGAACCAAAGGTTTGTACCAAATTTGATCATTACCGGATATCGGGAAGCGGTCGAAAAAAAGATCGCAAGATTCCACCCCAGAAATATCCTCCATTTTATGGTAGCCGCAATATTGGATGTACCATAAAATTGAATATTCTATATTGCATTATAGGGAAGTGGCCGAAAAATCGAACACAAGATTTGTCCCCAACAGTAAAACGAAGTTAATATAAAGGTTGTAACATAAATAGAAATTGGTGAAAATTATACAATATTCTCAAGAAAATCAGTGCTGTGACCTTTTTAACATGTGTAAACAAAACTTCTTGGCGCACCAAAAACAAAAAATGATAACAATACAACTTAAAAACAATAAAATTAAAATTCGCCGATAAAAGCCAAAGATAAATACAAATTTTAATCACGAAACTTCTTAACTAAATTAAATGCATTATTATTCCTCGTATTTAATTCAAATATTTAATACGACACAAAGCAGAATTAAAACAAAATTTAAATTAGTTCCAAATGTCCTCTTTGCGCTCCAATAAGGAGGAAAAATGGAACGATATTTAAGTGAGTTGGTTCACATACAGTTTAGAGATAATTTTTGTACGATAAAAATCCTCGTTGAATAAATTTATTTTGCCTCAACATATAACAAAACAAAATTGTGCTCCAATTTTTATTATCTATTATCGAATTGGGAAATTTATTCGGAAAATGACATGAAACTTTCGACATTTATAATTTATTTCTCAATTAGTGGTGCAATGCTATACAATATATTTTTAATAATTTACTTTATAATTTCTAAGCTGCGATTTTGTTTTTAATTGAAAATAAGTTAATCGTCAATTTCAAAGCGTTTATTATCATATTTATAAACGTACAAGAAATCTCGATGTAAGTAATAAAGGAGAACGCAAATTTTGGTACCCGCCTCCAATAGCTATCTGTAATACGTCGTTGGAAAGGTGTTTTTGAGCTGAATATAAGTTACTATGGCGCCTAGTTCGAAATCATTGTCCGTTCTGAGTAATACGGTCAGTCGTCAACTATAGTCCATCAATGCGTTTGTCAATAAGCAGAACTGCCGATGTTGGGTACAAGAATATCCGCGATTCAAGCACTAGCAAGACCTGCCTACAGTTCTGTATATCCAAACCGGTAATCCAATGTGTCTTTTTATCATTCGCGCAAACATTAGTCTTACAAGAGCATGATTTCCATTCTTTCATCTATCCTTGTTTTTTTAGTTTTTCAAAGCACTAATTGACTTACCATCTATCCTAATAAATTTAACTAAATTCTTAAAGTTAATTATTCTAATCTATCTAACTTATTGGTCCTCAGCAGGCACTCTAAATTAGTCTATAACTTAATTTAACTTATGCCTTTCGTCTAAAACTTATCTATTTTTTAGTTTCATTATAATCTTAACCTCAAAATCATTTTAATCTTAACTTCAAAATCATTATAATGTTAACCTTAACCTAAAAAACTAAGATTCTATGCTTTTTTTAAATATAAAAACTTAAACTATCTTAACCTACTTAATTGGCCAACTTAAACCTAGGTGACCTATATGCCGGGTTTTCACTAGTAGAATTAGTGGTAGAGTATACTGGTTGAGTACTAACTATCGTGTGAACTCACCTAATGAAAACTCGGTTATAGTAGAGTAGAGTGGGATAGCACCGTGGTAAAGTTACTCTACCGCTTAAAAGTAGGCCAGTTACTCTACCACTAATTCTACCAGTGAAAACCCGGCATAAGGCAGCTGAAATGAATCTGTCTCGGGTGACCCTCATCAAGAAACGGCATCGCTTCGAGTTGAGCTCGCACCAATTACTTATAAGCTATTTATTCGTAAAACTAAGGTAACTATCTGGGCAGTGTACAGCATCCAGACTTCGAGCTTCCAATCTAACCTATCTAAGTCCTAAGCTAATCTTTAAAACTAACATGCAATATGTTCTAATCCACAGTCCATAATTTCAAAAATATTTATTACAAAACACTTACTTTATTTACAACTCCAATAAAATACAAAATAAATAAATTTATCCAATGAGGTTAAATATCTGAATTATGATGCGCGCTGTTTGACGTTTTGCCGAGGCGACTCTCTCTTCTACTCTGCTCAAAACTGACATTCGTTGTGTCTAGTGTTACCAGGTCGTGTGAGTAACACAATAAAAATATCTTAGCCCTCTCTGCCCAACTCTGTGGGATACTCCAGCCAAAAGTACACATTACTGGCATTGAAGGCGTCTCTCATAACTCTCTCTGAGATTTGCGTGCTGAACCTCAAAAGATCCTGAGCATCCCTGTCATCATTAACGCACCCACGCTTATCAGATATACTGCGCGATCTAAGAGGATCACCTCCAAATCATCCTGGGTAATTTTCTCGAAGTCGAGGGAAATTAATGTTTCGAGGAAATATATCCGCGTTCAAAAGTTGCGTTGTGATCAGATAAAATAAAAGGAATGTCGTTCTAGCAACATGACCTCGAGTTAATTTGTTTATAAAGTTATAGATCCTATTAACAAATGCCTTATCGTAGAGAACATTGTTGGCGTGAAACTTCGGATGTTCGATACAACCTTCTATCTATCCTGCTTCAATAGTATCATAGAACTGCAAATCCGCACAAGATTACTAAAAAACAACAAAGCCTATAATAGATGTCAAAAGGATCTTCAAAAATCCAAGCATCTAACAATAATTTCTAATGTTGTTGAAGATAATGGTGACCTAGTAGATCGCATGAATTAAGTTCGATACACTCCTATTGCCACCATTTATAAGATATAAAAGAAGGAAGTCAAACCTTTAAGGGCCAAATATAAACTCGTGTATTGGGCCCTTTACTGATAGCCAAACTATGTGACATCACCTTGGAATTGCGACCATTGGAAGGAGCCGTTGCAAGAGTCTAGGAATCTTAGTTATAGAGCCAGATAAGTAAGTGATAGCACTACACGCGTATTTCTTCTGAAGATATTCTGTATACAATACATAAATTGAAGACACTTTTCCATTCTTCAAAAGAATATCCGACTTCTTTTCAACGATTTTCACAAAAAAAAAATAATAATTGTGTATTAAAGAACACAAGAAAGAAGTGAAACTTCGCGTACAATAATAAACAACAACTTGCTGAAAACTTGACGTCAATTAATATTAACGAAAGAATAATCCTTAATACACAATCTTAATTTTTTAAATAACCGACTCCTCATTTTTACTTTACCAATGCCTGTGCCATCTATCAACAAATTTAAATAAATTTTAAATTTTTTCCTGCTGGTTTGGTAGAATTTATTTATATGGCATCACTTAATTGCTATCATGGCTGTCGCTGTCAGCTACTTTGTTGAAGCAGTGTGGAAAATTGCTCTTTTGGCGGTGATTTTCGCGAAGTTCATTAGATTAAATTGTTAAAATCCAAAATGTTAAACGAAATAAAGTGGAAACTAAATTGTTAGTATACCTGCGCATCCACTCAATTATGAAATTAGTGTTACAAAACTTGTACATTAAAGTGACAGCTGTAAACAAGTGAGAAGGCAACTTCCGTTTCATACAACTGTCCTTGTTTTCGTTTCCAATTCTGAATTCACTCGTACTTGCTCGAATCCCCAGAACGGGAGAAGGGAACTTTCACTTCAAAATCCCCGTAACGAGAGCAAGGAAGTTTCACTTCAAAAAATGGCGCATGTTGTTCAGGTTCAACACCATTCTTATAAGTCACTAGCAAAAACCCGCGTGCGTTGCAACGCCTTTTAATAAAAAAAACTTATGTGTGCACAGTCCGGGATAGGAAAAAGGTATAATGAAAAAAATAACAAATCTGCAAAACATAATTTAGGGCACACAACTCGACTATAGAATAATCTCTCATAGTCAGTATTTCCGACCTCCTACAACATCCAAGAGTTCAAACGCAGGGTTAATCCGCACCTTCTTCAACACCCCTCCCGAACCCCCATAACCCTTAACCTATTCCCACCTTACTAAGCTCCCTGCTAGACATTGCACCATGACGTGCAAACGACATAACGGACTGGTAGTACAAAGGGTGATTCCTGAGCTTGGCACTGCCACATAAAAAAAATAAAAAAATTTCGAGTTACTTATAAAAAATGTGTTACAACTTTTTTAAAATGCGGTGTTGAGCGCAACCTATCAGAAAAATTTTGTGCTACATGCACAACAATCACATTCAGCACACGTGTCTCACCCTGTGCGGAACTTGACAATAGCGTCCTCAACATTTTGTTCCCCTTGTTCATTGAGTTCGATATACTCTCTGTTTAAATTTTCTTCAGACCCATCGATCATTTGCTATCTTCACAGTATTTCCGCAAATTGAAAGAGCAATATCTTGCCATAACAGCATTTCATTCGCGTTCCTTCGATTATCGAATTATGTTTTCGGTCTAACCCGACCGACATAGTGAAAAGTATGCTAAACGCCTAAAAAGATTCTTAATCATCCCGTGAAAGTCCTAAAATCGGGTTAACCGTTCCGAGCTTTGAGGTTTACAATTGGAATGATAAAAAAAGTTTCCACTCACTTTTCTGCGACAATCGGATCAAGTTTTCCGTCTGAATCAATAGTCGGAACCTAGTGAAGCCTAGAACATGCCCAAGAAAATACTGAATCTTCCCGTTAAAATCCCATCGCAATAGGATTAGCCGTTGTTGGTACGTAGGTAGGTAGGTTGTTATTATGTACTGGCTGGAGCAATAAAAACTTTACATTCAAAATTTTTTATTTTTTACTTTCTAGTTTATTTTAAGATAAAAGCGTATTTTTTAGTTTTTTTAAACTATATTTTTTATTTTCTACTTTTTAGTCTATTATATGTCTTCCACCATTTTGTAGTGACCGTCATATTAGATTTAAAATGACGGCACACCGCTTACTGCACTATACTCGCTTTCATTTGATGCCCATACCGAAGAATAATCCGCCATTTTGTGCTGGCCACCATTTTGAATTTTGAATGACCCCACATAGCTTATTGTATTCTACTTGTCTTACCCTTTCATTTGATATCCATGTCGGGGGGTCCGGGAACACAATTCCAAATTTCGCGAGCTATACATAATGTGCAAAATTTGAAGTTGATCGGTTATATATAAGTGGGTAAAAATCAAGTAGTACGGTTCAAGTTTTCGGTCTAATCCGTAGTCGAACACGGTAATCGGGCCCGATAATCGGAACCGATAGTCGGATCCTAGTAAAAAAAATAGCCTAAAACATGCCCAAGAAACTACTGAATCTTCCAGTGAGTCCCATCGCAATCGGATAAGCCGTTTCCGAGATTAGCCCGGACAAACAGACAGACAGACATACAGACATACAGGCAGACAAAAATTTTAAAAATACTTGATTTCGTGTTAATATGGTGTAAATAACCATATGAACTTAGAAAATGACAATTATTTTGAAATCACAGACAGACACTCCAATTATATTTATATAGATATAGCCACAAAAGATCGACAAAATTAAAAAAGTACTTGAAAATTGAAATATGAGTGTCTTCGCGAGTTCAGTGAAGAACTGTACAAGTCTTTAAGCCCGTTCATAACATTTTGGCTCATATTTTTTTGACATGAAACGCGTCATCACACAACTAATTCTAAACGAAGCTGAGCTTTTTTTTGCTAACTATAATAAACTAATGATATTTATCTATAAATTAAAAACACTACATATGTATTTATCGATAGTTGGTGGAAGAAGTTATCTCAATTTGATAAAGAAAGAACACATGACACATCTTTGTAACTCTGGACACAAGTGAGAAAATCAGGGCGTCAAATTTATGTGGCGATAATACCGGTAATCAAAAGGGTGGTTTTTCTACCTAATCATCATGCTTCAAAAAACACCCAGGTTATATATATATATCTGTAAATGTATTACTATTTTGAGAAATGCGTAGTGAGTAATCCCTACAAAGCGGACAAATATCGGACGCATTATCTCAACACCTAGTAAAACATCATTAAAATCTTTTTAGATTTTATTTAGTTAGTATTTGGTATTATGGTTTTCCAATATTTTTTTTCATTCTTCTTTTAAAAAGAATTAAGCAGAACGTAAAGATAACAAGCGAAAAATTGTAAACTCTATGGCGACAAACCCACGCTTTCTTCTGACATTTTTGTATCATAGAATTGACAGAAACAATGTGGGAGAAAGATTCTGTAAACGTCAAATCTGTTTTTTTAAACAAATTATTGAGATTATGATCTGTGGGTTTGTAGTAATCTAGATATGGTTTGTGTAAACCTAAGATACAACAAACTTTATGAATACCTTTATTCTAGAAGGCAGTTGACAAAATTTAACCACAATTGTTTAAATTGATGTAAACATAAAAGAAAATTCGGGTTCGTTGAATCCTTGCACGGCCATGTACTCGTCACAAAAATATTTTTAAACACATATCGTATTTTTATTTTAATGGGAAACAATTAGTGAAGAAAATTCATGTCTCAATACACGAATTTCTAACAACAAAAGTCTGAATATAAAAAAGAAAAGTAAAAAGAAACATTTTCAGAGCAATTTTACATACTTTTATTTTAAGAAAAAAAATTATAAAAAAAATGAAAAGACATTGATCTGAAAAGTTTAAAAAAACTAGGAAAATTTCGTTAATGGAGGGTAGTAACCGTAGTGTCCCGTACACTCACACTTTGAAATCTAGCAACGGCCTAAATGTCATTAAAAAATTGCGCATGGTCAATATACATATCTTTTCTAGAAACCAGAAAAAGTACGAGGAACAAACAAGATGAAAGATAAAAAGCATATTGCAAATATGGAGTACATATAGAAACCCAGGAAAAAAACTGTTTTCTGACAAAAGAACAGTGACATGAATTACACATACGCGCTAATAATAATAAAAAAAAGATACACAATAGAAGAGCTTTTTCCCCGGTATTATGTAATCTTATCTTTAAGCTCTGATAAGCACGAAAGGAACGTATATAATATATCTGTCCTGCTTCAGCTCCTAGAAGCTGCCGTATATCAAGTCCAGAAGCACCCGCTTTTTCGCAATAGATCTCTTCTCCTCAACCCGAACGTTCGTTCAACAGGAATAGACAGGACGCAATGTAACCAAATAAAGCGCAAGGACTGTGCTTGAAAACGTCAGAATCCTAGAACAGGGTACAGTTACAATTTTTTTTTTGCCAAGAGCAACAAAATACAAGCGCGACCGAACCGACTCCGAACTCCACACCAAAAATCGATAAGCCGAACATTCCCGAAGCAAGGATATAATGCAGCCGACCAAGTGCAGTAGTAGTATGTACCCGCTTCACAGTTGCCACATATAAAGTCGAGCATGGCGCTGAAGCGAGCAAAAAGGAGACGAAAAAACACAAGCGAATTTATTACGAAAAGGATATTATTTTTGATTTCTTTGTTGTCAAAAGGAGGAAAATTGTTGAGCACAGTGCTTTTCCAGCTTTAATAAGTTCTGATTACTTTTGTAAATTATGTGTGGTCGGATGATGATGAAGGAAGAGTGCCATTACTTCTACCACCTATTCTGGGGGTGTCTTTTGTTCTGTAGTTACATTACTGAACAAGAATGTGTCACTTTGCGATAGGGTGTTCCTCCGCAGATTTTAAAGTTTACATGCACACGGGCCTGTTGTTACCCACTAAGTTGTAAAGTAAATAAGTGTAACAACACAGGAAGTTCATTGCACTTCCCGATTGCATAATCAATACTGTAACTTAGAATTTGTGTACTACGAGTTATGTTTGCAAATTGATTTAAATATTATATAAGCTCTATTTTCTGTGTTGAGCACATATTTCCGTGTACATGAAAAAAATCGATCTTAAAACAAAACTTTTTAACGAAAGGTGATTCTTTGTGTACGTTTCCTATAAATAAAGATGTGATCCGATAGTTGCGTTCGGAAATTTGGTCTGTAGATGAAACTTGTTCCCTATTGATAAGAAACTGGAGTCAATTGTGACATAAAACATTGAAATGATAGAATCTTCTTTTTTAATTAAACCAGGCAGCAGAAAAGCAAGCAACTAGAAAAAAAAGCTTGCTTAACATAACACCCCTTTATCCTGTAACATCGTATGAAATGTATGACAAAAAAAAACGACCGAAAGCAGCTGAATACATGCCAGACTCGTGGAATGACCTTCGAGGGAAAAGAAGCAACGACGAGTCAGCCTCGTGATATATATATATCTGGTCAAATATTATGTAGTACTTGTTGAGAGTTGTTTTTCGCATAAGAGAAAATATTCTCAGTGACAATAAATGACAATGACAATTAAGGGCAGTTTATCTAGAGCGAGCTAAATCCAAAACATCATTTATTTCTCTGTTGATATAATATGTATCTATACTCTCCTTCTATAATGTTTTCTTCCTTAGATACATTCCGGCTATTTAACAAATACTTGATTACTTTTTTCACCATAAATAAATAAATAAATAATAACCATCTAAGTTATAAGTTATAAGCGTCTCATAAATTTCGGAATATCCATTAAAAGTCAATCGCCTGAGAACATAGTCAGACGGTCGCAATATTTAGAAGATCTTTATCGGCATCGAAGCTCTGGGATCCCCCAGCCACTAATTTTCTTCATGTGGGTGAATCATAATAGGGGATGATCGAAAATGACAAGTTTCCACCTGCCCAAAAATTGTATGTTAACACAGTAACATTTTTTTCAAGTCTCCAGTAAAAACTGGAGAAGTGATTGTAGTAGCAGTAGCTCAATATATTAAACAAAAAAAAAAATGCTTTTAGCATCCTAAAAACTGTGGCCATAAGCTTCCATCTTGTCAAAGTTCAATGGGCTTCTTCTTCGGTTTGTTTGGTGACGTTTTGTGATCTATTTTTACTGTCAACTGTTTTGTCTCAGCATACACATAGGCTACCAAGTCTCATCGACAGTCACCGTTTTGTTCAAATATTCTTTTTCCACAAGCTACCGTGTAAGAGAGTTAAGTGCGTTGATTTTCTGGACCAGACTAAGCACTTTCGATAAAGTCCGAGAAATTTCTTCTGACGACGATCAATCATCGATATCCAGCCTTATTCTGGTTGTCGAGTGACGTGACAGATGTCACTTCGACCTTAAATTGGTATTCTTATTGTCAACATATGAGACTCCTGGCGACTAGATCTACGAACATCGTATTCTAATTGTGGCAAGGTGGTGTGTGAAGTGATATTTCCGTCGATACGTTTGTAGGCCTCGAAAGTTTCATTCCACCGCGTCCCTTGTAGTCACGTCACTCGCCAACGAGAATAACCACCATCTGTTTGTCAATATAGTCATATACTCCATTCCAAATGGATCCAGTCAAAACGCATATGCCTTTTTGGTAGTTGTTTCCAAGGACCCGTTTACTGTTCTTTAAGTGCGAAACAACAATTTTATTATCATCCTTAAGGCCACCCCTTGGGGCGAAGTATCAGGCTTGACGATCATAGTGTGGCAATTGTAGAAAATTTTATCTATTTAGGGACAATGCTTACTGCAGAAAATAAGATAAAGGACGACATCCATAGACGCATCGTAGCCGTAAATAAAACCTATTTCGCACTAGTCCCGGTCCTAAAAAACAAAGAAATTTCAGCAAAGTCAGACTATATAAAACATTAATCCGCCCGAGTTCTATGCTATGGGTCTGAGGCTTGGATATTGACCCAACAAACAGAAAATCAACTTAAAATCTTCGAAAGGAAGATCTTAACAAGAATATTTGGTCCTGTAAGCGTTAACCAGAACGAATGGCGCATTAGGACAAAAGAAGAACTTCAAGAAATGTATGACGAAATTAATATAGCTACATACATAAGACTGAATAGACTGCGATGGCTCGGACACGTTGTACGAGCTTCAGAAGATAGAATGCTAGCCAGGATTTTTAATGGTAGACCATCAGGAAGAAGAAGAGTAGGACGACCAAGAAATAGGTGGATAGATGACGTGCTAGCAGATATACGGAATTTTCGTATAACAAATTGGAGAGAGCTAGCAAGAGAGACGACTAGCGCTAGAGACGAGAGAGCTACAGAGACGACTGGAAGAGGAGACTTCGAGAGGCCCGAGTTCTGCAAGGACTGTAGCGCCATTCAAGAAGAAGGCCCCCATACACGAGCAATCCAAACGAGCATGTGTCTGTTCCAGTCGGTCTGTGTCACTTGTTAAATTCACCTTCATTTAAAGCCTGCAGCTTGCAGCCAGGATTCTATGTAAATGATTGTACATAAATTCTATAGTTCTAATTTTGGAAGCTTGTAGCTTGAAACTTTCATCGTGCTTAATGTTTCAGGCCCGCAGTTTAGATCGGAGCTTGCACACAATGGCGAGTTCAATATGGACTGCTCGGCACCATCAGGGTTCGGGTTTCTCAAAGCACGAGGAAGCCAATAAATGGCCCGATGGTTCGGCCTCATGAATTTTGGAACGATTGAAAATCCAATTCAGTGGCAACATCGGAGGAAGTTGAGTAGGCTCGCAATAAAGGAATAATAGCTTTTAAGGGACAAAATAGAGATGGTTCGACATATTGAGCTGATTTCCCACAACACGAAGCAGATTTTAGTTGAGGAATGTGCGTTACTCGAGCCATTAGCAATCTTACGTTGTCTTAAGACAGCTTCAAATAGTGTACGCTTCTATGGGGACTAGAACTAACAACTAAAATGGTCTTCAGACGATTTTTTGTTCTCTTTCACAAACTTCCGTTAAGTCTTAGGGCTACACTCAGGATCGTAGAATCTTAAAGAATCTTCAAGAAATTGACGTTAGCGTTTAATATTTAATTTGGAGTTTTACGAAAATTAAAGTATTAGTGATAACATAATAAAAAAGATTATTTCAAAATAAAATCTGTGTTGAAAAGATATTGAATAATGGAATATTTGGTCCTTGAATTTTGATTATGTACTTTTTTCAAATGTCAAAAACGTCTTAAGGCAATTATAGCTGAGCTAACGATTTATTACGTTTTGACAGAACATTAGCCAGTCTTAAGAGAATTTGACGAGGAATCTTAGGACGTGTTAAGGCTATTATAGTTAGGACTATTGCCTCGCCGACTGAATATGTGACTACATATGAGGAGTGTAGATTCAAAGTTCGCTAAAAATTTGAGATGGCAATGCCATTTTATTTCTTATGGTATTTAGGAAGCCTTCCATACAAAATATGTCGCAATATCGTTTAAATTTATATAGATTTTTAATCTCAAAAACTAATTGTAATTTCAAAAGGCTATTTTTAATGTTTTGTTGAGTCAGCAATGTCCGCGTTTCGATAAAGACGTATAGCAACAAAAACCACGTTTATTAGATAAACTTGGATATTTATTTTAGTGTTAGTATTCAGAACCTACTCTTTTTACAACAGTTTTTACAAATTATAAGTTGTGCGTGTTTTACCTCAAAATCACTTAACATGCAATTAGAGCACTTTGAGGCCCCTGTGCTGAAAGTCGAGTCGTGTTTCGTGACGAGTCGTTTGAGTTGAAGAAAGTGACGTTTCACTCGTATTACGACTTTCAGCACAGGGGCCTAGAGTGGAAATCCTAAGTTGAGTTTAAGCCCCTGTACTGAAGGTAGTGATTCGACTGAAACGTCACTTTTTTCAACTTAAACGACTTGACGACTTTCTACAATTAAATTTCCAACAAACTAGTGACGCCCTTCATATTATTATTGTACCAAAACAAAACTACCATAAATCATTCATAATGCTGTTTTCCACACTATTCGTTTTTAAATTTTAACGCCCAAAGATAAAAAGTTCTAAGACGTCACTTTGGCCAAGTGTAAGTACGTTTTACGACATAAATTTGTTCAAGTTTTAATTTAATTTTTCTACAAGTTTTCGCCTAGTTATTCTGCAAAGTTTCACTTATTCTATTAATTAATTTCGACCACACAAACAAAAAAAAAACAAAACTAACCTAAATTTAGTCCTTTTAATTTTAACCTAAAAGTTTTAAGGATGATCGTTTTACAAGTTGGAGTCCATCCTGTAATAATTGTCGTTTGAATTAAAAGTAGTTGTTTTTTTGGGTTTAAAAATGAATTTATTGAATTCTTGATATTGGCCTTTGCTTAATGTTACAAAAAAGCTACGGTAATTTCGAAGCATCGCAAAAGCTTCTTGGTATGTTTAAACTCTTCAAGGCCTTTCTTATCTGATTTCCGCGTTGTACGAGTACGAATACAAATCAAATTTTTTTTTAAATTCGTAATCGGGTAAAATAGAGATATAAAAACGAAAACAAATTAACCGTATACAAAAATAATAATATTTACATTAATAGTTATTATTATGAGGACATTGTTGTAAAGATATTACTGAAGAGAAGTTGGATAATTGAGGAACTTTAACATGCCCTTTCTAATCACATTTTTGCCAAGATAATCCCTCACAAGTTTTTTATGTATGACTCAACAATATTCTTTAAAATATGCGGATGAGGAACTTTTTTCTAAAATTTTGCTTATGCTTAAAAGTACCCTACTCAATAGGTTCGCAGGCGCTAAATAGCCTAAATGTAATTCTTTTAACTAAATTTTCCTCAATTTTAGTTTTAGATAGGTGGGAGTATTATGCGTACACTGCTACATTATTCATGAAAATAGGTACAAAAATACAAGGTGATATGTAAAACTATAAAAAAAAAACTTGAAAGCGCCCTAGCGGCTAAACTGTTATGATTCCCCCCTCCCATACGATTTTTTGTTCGTCTATCCAAAACCTATCCAAAGCCGGCCACTTTGTAAACTTAGCGTATATACCCTGAATACTCCTCAAGACAAAACCTACAGTTAGGGTCCGATTCCATAGATGATAATTTAGAATGCAATGTCCGGTAATCAAGCCAAGCAAGTGGCCTGACATTATTTCTACTGAGTCTCAACAACAAGTCTCGTTGTGAAACGACGCGAAAAAAATTGCTTGAAACTGAAGATGGTTAAAAATATATTCATTGAACGTAATCATATCACAGAGAAACTGAGCTTTACAAGCCCGTGTAGAAGCACGACACTACTTCGTCGAGATTATTGCTTAAAAGCATATGCTCCCAAACAACAAGGGATAATTCAAATCCAATACATTAATTTACATTGTTAAAATAATAAAGTGTTAAATTACCTGTGATGGTTAGAAATGGTGGTATTAAGGTCAATGATCCATGCGGAGTAGTGAATAGAATTAGTGTATAGGTTCTCGTCTTCGGAAGCAGGCACGATGATTACCTCTGCATAGGAATTAGTGAAGATTAGATCTAACCATTTACCAGCCTGATTATTTGACGTAAGTCGTTGGCCATAAAGTGTCCATAAGCTTCATATCGATAGAAATTATGACGTTAATTGGAAAATGGTTGTTATCTTCTAAGTCGGCGGGGACAAATCACATATTAAGATGCTTCAAGTCTCCCAGAACAAATATATCACCGTTACTGCCGAGTGAAAATATGAAGTAAATTATCATATGTTCTTAGATTCCGAATTGGGCGTATATAGAATGTATCTTGCCCCATTTAAGTCGCACAAAAACATACTCAACAAATTGGGCGCAATGAATGTGATTAGTTCACTATTTAACGAGTCTTTGACTGCTGTTACTACTCCACGTTCTCTTGAAACATCTGTCAAGTTGTAGTTTCAATCGCATCAATTATTCAGCTGCAGTCTAATATCTCCTGATTTAGGAATGTATCATTTAACCAAGTTTCGGTGATCACGACCACATTGAAAAGACAAGGACTTCGAGTAGACAAAAAGATTCTTTAGTTTACTTCTCATACCACTGCAATTGTGATAAAAGAGCCTTACGCCCTCAGGTGAGGTTGATTTCGGGAAGTGACTAGCTAGTAGCGATATCGATTCATTTTATCACGGCTTTTTTTGGAGCTGGGGAACATGTAGTAATCTTACATGAGAAGCTTAAGTGGCGAATTCCTTGCTTCCTGCATCCTTGTAGGACTCGGGTATCTGAAGTCTCTTCTTCCAGTCGTCTCTAACTAATTTAATCCCTCATGAGAAAACAGGCGAAAACAGTTGCCCTCCAGCGGAGTCTGTTTTGCGCGACAGCTCTGACCAGGATCTCGCAGGTGTTGCGGTCTCTGCTAATAGGGTTCTCCTCCACTTTGTTCTAGGTCTTCCGACTCGACAGGATCTTTGCGGATTCCAATCAAGGGCCTGTCTCGTAACCATCTCCAGTTTGTCAGGAGTCAGGTTTCTTGGGCATAAAGCAAGGAAGACCCTTACATTATCGAAAATTCTCCTTTCTCTTAAACAAGAAGGTGCAAAATCTTGCCATCCAATTCATTGGTGATAGCTCCAGCTCACACCCACGGCATGCTGTACTTTCTTCGTAATGTGGAACAATCTTTTGCATCCAATATCCGATGCGAACTTTTACAACATCCTCGAGTTCAAAAGTAAAGTTCATCGCCATTTTGCTGCAGCACCCGCTAGACCCTTTATTTATACTCTGCTCTTCTATTCTTTCAACTAAGCTTACTATTAGACATAGCACTATAACCAGAACGACATGACAGACTGGTAGTACAATCACCACAATCCACTGATAATAATCGATCGTTGTCCAGAGTTTTTGGGATAAAATAGTTCTGCGGGTTAATATAAAAAAATACTCGCAATGTCTCAAACCGAAATAATTAAATCATATTAAAACACGCGATAACATACAAAAGTTATCTTCAAGCAGAGATCGATGAGATCGAATCATTTGGCGTACGTTTCGTCTATTAATACCTACACTGTAAAAATTTCTGTAGTAATTTTACAAAAAAAAATACTGGAATTTTTATTCACAAGCATTTGTAAATTTGCGATATATATTATTAGGAAAAGTAGAATATTATTATAGATATGCCTAATCTACTTTACGCATTTTTACCAACTGTGTAGTAAATATACATTATTTGTGGGATGTAAAAATACAATCAGTATTGGAGCTTTCACTTCATAGTTTTGCTAATTTCCAAAACTTTTGTGTTATGTATAACTTTTTACCAGAGATAGGAACAGGGAAAACATATAGCTAAAGATTCCCGCCCTGTGCCAATGTGCTTGGACCTGTTTGAAATATTTTCAAGCGCCAAATTTTATTCCTAGTTTACCCACTTCCTATACATAAAAAAATAGCATTACAATAACTGCCCAGATCCTGATCAAAGTCAAAGTTTCCTTAACTTAAAAACAATTGGGTATATATGCTTAGTATTCTATTTTTGCCTGTGAATTATATCCATGAGGGGAAAAATTTAAATCTTACATTCCAATAGCCAATTTGTAATTTTATTGAAAATATATGTTCTAAAATTACTCCTCTTGCTGCAAATTAAACTACAAAGTGTTAGAATTTTTTAAACATAACATTGATAAATATACTAAGAAATATTATAAATTTCCTACATAAACGATTTAGAAAAATACACAACATTGTTGTAAAATATACGTCACATTCATGTAATCAACATTTACGTTATGCAGTGTTGGAGATTGTCAATTTCTTTATGTGAAATTACAAAATTTATAGTAAAATTACAATAATTGTGTAGTAAATTAGTATTTCATATCACGATTTCTAATTTTACTGTACATTTGCACTGTGCATTTACATATTTTTTTTTACTACAATGTATCAAAGACGAAACATGTTTAAACATGAATATTCTTGCTCAACGGGGAGAAGTGTCTCCAAACAAAAAATTACTTTATTAACATTAATCCTTTTATTTTAGGTTATGTATATTATTTGCACTGAATTATTAAATAGGAGATTCTTAATTTCAAGGTAAGCCACAGAAATTGAAGAACGTGCGTAGCGGTACTAAATACAATTGACGCGCATTAAATTTGTATGACGAAAAAGTCAATTAGGGTTAAAACAGCGTGTATTCTTGGAAGTTTTTTTTTATCTAAAACCTGTTCCTGCCTATTAAGATATGAAGAAAAGTGTTCTTAAAATTAAAACAGTTCAATTTTTACTATAAATTTGTTGTAAACGCTTTGCTCCATGTCTGTTACCAAGCATCAAAAATGAAAGCACACCGTACACAGAAATATTTGCAAAAATACCAAAAAAAAAACCATCGAAATAGATAAAAAATAAAAACACACACGCATATCCCACATATGTAGTATATATGTATATTAAATGTAAATGTTAATCTCCCCCCTCAACTAAAAGTCCCTCCTTGAAATAGGATTAAAATAACCTAATTTTCAAAAACTATAAAACTTTTGAAAGGGGAAAAAATATAGCAAATATATTTTTATACATGAAGCATAAACAAAACCGCGAAAACTACTATACTACGATATCAGAAACAAGAAAAAAAGTGTTTTAAGTTTTAAAGAAGATTTTATGAAAATTAATTCGTTATCTTATTCATGAGGTAGGTCACCGTCGTCATATTGCGTTATATAATCAACTTTTTTATATGAAAAGCGTTTACACACATACATATGTATATAAAGAAGGAGTGGGGAGGAATTGTGCTTATTTTTTTTAATTGCAAGTATTTTTACGCCGTTTTTTTTTTCTAAAATATATAAATGCAATCTGGATTTTATTTTTAAGATCATTTTTAAAAATTGATAATTCCAAAATACACGCAGGCCACAAAATTATAATAAAATCGACATTTCGAGATCATATATTTTTTTCGCCTTCAATCTTTGTACATGTTGTATTCTGAGTTTGATACAGAGATACAGAACGTACCGCGAAAAAAAAACAATTTCTATGTAAAAAGGTGGGATGGCAGATGTGTATAGCTTTTCTATGCGAGAGGAACGCTTAAGCGAAACAAAAGCTCCATATGGGATCAGTTGAGCTAGAAAGAGACGGCTCGATTTGAATGTATCCTCGAAGCTCTGTAAAAATGAATAGTCTAGCGATATATGCTTAGATGGAAGTTGGGTCTCGAAAGTGGCGGCGGCTCATCCAATTTCAGCAGTCCAAGTCCCAAGTAGTCAGAAACGAGTAAAGCTCGAGGAGAGATTGTAGAACGCTTTTGGGTAGAAGAAAACGTAGAATCGACGTGGTGGTGACGTTTGAAGTCTTGTTGGTAGCTTCTACATTATAGTTGTTGGTTGGTTCATTTTTTTTTGGCATAGTGCTGCGATGCTCAATAGGTTGCGGCGGGACTTGTTTAAAGCGCTGTGAACACAGAACAGAGCGTTATATATGTATTAAATATATATGTTGAGAGTGGTGGCGTGTGTTCGATTCTGTACAATTTTTTTTTATTTATTTTTACACTTGGTTTGCTTTCTTGTTCGGGATACAATAATTTTGTTCGTAATAAAAAAAAAATTATACCCAGCGACGAGTATTTGCGATTGCGCAAAAGTATTCGTATAAATTTATTTATTTTTTCTGTTCAACCTTTTTCTTTGTATATTATATGAAAAGTGTATTTTTTTATATTTTCAAAAAACAAAAAAAAATGTAAATGTCTATTTTTTTACGCGTAAACTGATGTATCCACTTACAACGTTATATTTTGTGACGTACACAAAGTGAAGAATATATTTTTTTTTATATAGAAATTACACAATGTAATTTTAATACAAAAATAAAACGAATACAGTGTTAAGAATAAATAAAATACACGTGATAAGGGTGAAATGTGTTTACCAACGCTTGTTTAAAACATTCTATTTTCACCTTCAGTCAATGCCTCTTTACAACTTCTGCTGTGATATCTCAAGAGACACACAAAAGGTCATAAGAATATTGCAAAATTTTTATAAAAAAAAAATGATTTTTTTTGCATGATAAATATAAATAGTTTTATGAGAAAAAGTTGATTTTTTTTGTAAATTTACTAAAAAAAAAATAAAGCAAAACTGTGTTACTATTCTTTTTTTTATAACAAAGATATGATTTTTTTTTAGTTTAAAAATATTTTTAAAAAAAATCGAATGTTCAAAACAAAAAAAAAACCAAAGAAAAAAATCAATAAAGTTTTATTTAAAAAAAAATTGCAAACAAATTTTTCTTGTATGATTTTTTTTATCTTCGTCTCATGTGAGGAAATAACCGATTGCGCGCGCTATTTTTTTCCTAAATAGAGAATTTATGTTTCCCTTTAAGTATAACAGTTACACAATGTTATGAAACTGTTATAATATGACACGGAGTATTTTTTTATATCAATAAAAAAAGAAAATACTAAACAGAAACGTTTTTTCATGGTATTTGCGTGATTCTAAATGGAAAACTTGACCAGCCCGAGATATTAATTATTGAGATTTTGGTGTATAATCTATTTTCTTATTTACACATCACGTGTAAATTAACCAATTTATGGAAATATTTTCCTTGTAAAAATAATTATTTTTTTACAGTAAAATAATTTTATCACTATTATAATTTTTTATAGTAAAATAATAGGAGACACTTTAATAATAATAAAATTTTTGAATGATGTAATTTTAACAAAAATACACAAGCATAATGTTGATGATGATGATGATAGTCCAAAAGATTAAATTACAAAATAGATTGTTGTTTACCTTTTTTGTATTTGTCTAGGGATATTATATGTCGGAAGTAAATAAAAACTTTTTCATTTTCACCCTCGTACGTTTCGGGCTTCGATATTATTAATAAAGAAAGATAGGAGCAAGTTTAGTTGTAGCATGTTTAAAATTAATTTACAAAATTAGGGAAAAGATTTCCTGGGTAAATTTGTAACAGGATGTTAAACATTTTAGACAATGTTGTTGCATCTATAAATGTTGTTATAATAAATATTTGTGGGTTGGAATTTAAACATAACAAATAATATTATATCTTTTAATATACATAGTATACATAGATAGGTTACCAAAATTTATGTTTTATGAGTCTAGTAGCAAGTAGAAAAAAATGGGATTTAATTTTCAATTTTATAAATTGTGGGTAATCCGTATAAGCACGCCTCTTACCGTCCTCACGTTTTGATTTGTTAATATTTACTAAGGTTACATGTCGGACTGAAGACTTGACTTGAACTTGAACTGACAGTTTAATCCGCGGCGACAGTTTACCTACTTGAGAGCTTGACTTCAAGCTGGCTTGAAATATATTTGACACTTCGCATAAATTTGCCGCGAAATACGTGTTGGAAGAAACAATTTTATGTGCAGCTCATATAAATAAAATAAATTTATTAAGTGAATTGAACAGGAAGTGAATTGCACATTCAACGGAGAACTAATTTCAAAACTCAAGCGCCGAAGCAGGGGTTACATGGCTAGTTCAAGTCGATCCGATCAATTTTTTGGATCGACTTGAGTGAAGTAGACTTGAAGTCGATCTGAGGTTACATAACTTTCAAGTCTACTTGAAGCCGACTTCAAGTAATGCATGTAATCATAATAATTCTTTCTTCAATCTAGTGTTTAGAAGAAGTTGAAGTTTTAAGCCTGCACTACACTACTCGCGAAGTTACTTCGGCGAAGTACTTCTCGAAGTCCGAAGTACCTGCACTACACTACTCGCGAAGTACTTCTCAAAGTTGATCGAAGTCGTGAGTCGCACGGCGCCCGCAAGCTATGGAACATGGATACCGTTCAAGTGGCAGCAGTGTGTAGCAAAAAGTGATTCCTTCTTTTTCTTCATTTCATGTATGGAAATTTTGAGGATTTCATGGATACGCGACCAAGCATCATTTACTTTGTTTTTATCCTTATGACCTCTGTCATTTGGGTCCCAAATAACTGGCATGTTTGTAGTGTTTCGTGGAACAAAAGAATTTGTTCCTGTGACCATGATGTACAACTTATCGTTTTTAATTATGTATGCACGCGCCCCGTCAAAAAATAAAGTCTTCTGTTAACGACGTACGCACAAGCGCTCAGGGTGAAGTCTCGACGCGAACTGAAGTGAGCCGAGTAGTGTAGTAGGCGTTTCATATTCGAACTTCGGCAAACCTCGAGCCCTTTGACCCGGGCGCAAAAACCGCCAAAGAGGCGAAGTAAAGTTAGACGAAGTGAATCGAAGTGCCGCTCTACACTCTCCACTTCGACCAACTTCGCGAGCACGGCTACCGAAGTTACTCCGATCGGAGTATTTGTGCTCCTCTCGAGCCGGCTATATTCCCATACTCCTCACAGCGACATTTTACTCCCTTAATGATTTTTTTCAATATTTCAAAACTTGCCAAAAAAGTAGATTTTTGGACTGCTATTACTTTTTGGTACTAGTGGGTGAGTTTTGTGGTGTGTTATATCAGTGCTTAAGTTCAATTTAAATGTAAATGTGAATGCCAAAGTTAACGACTAGTGAGTGGTTTGATCTAAAGCCGGCTTTACACGATGCTAAGAACACTCTCCAACGTTAGACGCACTACTTCTGTTAGAAATCCATGTATGTTTCATCCTTTTTTTATTGATAATTAAATTCTGCGTTCGATGCTGCTTTGAACCAAAGAATGTTCAGACGACAAGGCTTGCTTTGCTACAATCGTTGTTGTGCCTATGATAACTAGATCATGAGTTGAACGGATTTGTTAAGAATTGCCCTCTGCTTTCAATAACTGCCTCTTGAACATTTTTTTTAATAATATTAAATAGTAGAGAGAAAAATCAGTCGCTTTATCTAAAGTCTCAGTTCGTTACAAAGTGCACTGATACGTTGCTCTGCATTTTTCTATTCTTCTATTTTTATCACTCGGCTCATCTGTAAAATCGATTTCCACGATTTCTTCGTAGATTTTGTGTCCTAGCACCAATATCTTCTTCTTTTTCGCTGGCTCTACAACCCAATTTGAGTCTTCCTCTCCTTCAAACGCCTCTCTGTTCCGCAGATTGCCTCTAGTTTCTTGTGTTGAGGAGTTTTGCTGTATCATCCTTCACACTAGTCAACTAGTCTTTTCCCATTTGGTAGTAGATGGTAGTGGGCTTTTTTCGGCATCCTTGAGTCATCCATTCTTTGAACATGAACGGCCCAACGTAAACGCAGTAACTTCGTCTATGTTGATAGTTTCCACTCTTTGTATAAATCATATAATTCGTGATTATAGAGTATTTCCATGTATTGTCTTCATTAACTGGAGCCATATATCCTTCGGAAAACTCTCAAATATAACCATCTGAAGTTTTTGAGAGATACTCCATGCTTCACACGCATACGTAACTACTGTGTGTATGATCGTTTTGTCGTTTCTTATTTTGGGTTTACTTTGAAGGTTTCTGGATTTCATTACTGGCAACCGTGTTCAGAAGTATGTTCTATTTGCAGCGTTTATTCTTCATTTAAAGTCTATCGTTTCATCATTGTCTTCGCTGGCTGTGGACCCTGGGTAGTTTTTACCCGTTCAAAATTATATTCCCACAAGTGGTTTTATGGTTTGTCATTCTTCTTTCAACCTTCGACTGAATTAGAATGTTGTTCTTGCCTGCATTTATTTCTATTCCTATATGTTTAGTCCCATCTTCTCCAAGGCATGACAGTATCTTTTTTTTGTTTTTTATGTGAAAGTCTAAGCTAAGGTGTCACTCTTTATACTACCAATCCGTCATGTAGTAAGCTTCGTCATGATGCAAAGTCTATAGTAAGCTTAGCTCGAAAATAGAAAAAGAATATGATAGGTTAAGGATGTAGTCTGGAGGATGCATGACGAAGAGGCAAGGCACTTTATATCATCGGCATATCCTGCAACTGTTTTGATTTATTAAAAAGGGTTGCGTTCGCGTTAATGTTTACTTTGCCAATTACTTCATCTAGGTAAAGATTAAATAGCATGGGTGCCAACCTTTAAACCTTGCTTCATTCCATCTATGCTCTATTGCATTTTCCATTGTCATTTTTGTTAACTTTACTATCTTTAAGGGAATATTTAGAGCTAGCAGTGCCGCATAGTATATTTTTTCTCTGTCGAAGCTGCCGTATGCTGACTCGAAATCGATTAAAAGTTGATACACGTCGTTGTTGTACTTCCAGAATTTTCGGAAGACTTGCCTTACTGATAATAGTCGGTCCATTGTTGACATATTTCTTCTAAATGCAGCTTAGTATTCACCAATTACTGCTTCTGCATAGGGTTCCATTCTCGATTTAATTTTGTCATTAGTTTAAATACTGTGCATAAAAGAGATATGCAACTATAGTTTGCACAGTTGAATTTGTCACCTTTCTTGTGTATTGGGCAGACAATGCTTTCCTTCTGGGATGTTATCAATTCCTGAGGATTTGTTGTTTTTCAGGATCGTATAGCACTTTGAACTTCTCTGCTGTTTTAAAGGCAATGAAAAAGGATGGGGTTCTTATATTAAATTCTTTCGTCTTCTTGATTTCTTCTCGTAATGAAAATGCATGATTGATAGCATACTTTTGAACCCGCGCTAGTAATTACCAACTACTCGTTCATACTGCATAGTTTTCATCCCCTTCCTTGTATCGAAGACAAATAATACCTATGCTCCATTGATCAGGTAGCTCTTTTCGCATCCAAATATATTGTACCATCTTATATCATACATGTTTTTAGCCTATTTTTACATTTTTTAAATATTTCTGCTTTTATATAGTCTATACCTTGTGACGTGCTATTTCTATACGCTTCTCATACTTCCTCAACAGTAGATTCGGTTCAGGTACCACATCTGTATTCCTTGTTCTTTCGTTATTAACAAACTCATGTGTGGTTCATGTTATGTTATGCCTTTCTTCATGTTGATCCAGTTAGTTAACTGAAATATTTATTTAATAAATTAATAGAAATATTTTTATTGAAGTAATTTTCATATATAATATGTATTCCTCATTTTTTTTCGTCCTAACAAGGTAACCTCATCCTCTGAGCCTTTTTCGGCGTTATCTTGTGTTCCATGTTTTACTTTTCGCATAAAATGTTATTTCTTGCTTTCAGCTGAGAGATCTCTATATGGTGCAAAGTATTCTGGAGTTATTTTTTAATCTTATGAAATATAACGCCAACTGTTCGGTTTTTTGCTTTATAGAATAAAATGTTCAATCTCTTCGTCATTCATTCATCATTTGTATTATTGTCCGCCGAATTACTTTATACATATATGAAATTTGTTCATCAGTTTCTTTTGCCACTAGTAGCTTTTAACTATTTTCGACGTTAATACTCGAGGCGTATTTTCTGTCTGGTCGATTAAATTTTCACTTGGAATTTCCCCTTCTATCTATCTTTTAACAAGCATGTAATTTCCTAGGTTTTATTACGATTTCCAGGTGTAATCAACCTTGAATGTAGATATATTTCTCTAAGCTGTAAAGAAGATATATTTAGTGGTAAAAAAAATCAAGAAATTTCAAGGATTTATATCATTCGTATAGCTGAGGACAATATTAGTATCAATGATTTTGAATATTCTCAATCCACATATTAAGAGCCTTTTCCACCTATTTTAGTTTAGCCTAGATAGATAGATAGATGACGAGCGACGAAATAACAAAGCACCTGTACTGATAAAGATAATTTCATAGGAATAACGATTTGTAAATTATGATTAAATTCCGAATGAGTGGAATTTAAATCTAATATTGTAGTCAGTGTATAAAAGCGAAACAAATAAGATTGTTCAACTAGGTACAGGCCTTCTAGACACACTGTACAAGGTGCAACCCAACTTTTTAATATCACTTCATTACATCTCGGGATTATGGGATTTTGCTCCAATAAGTCCACAACGGATCAGAGTTTTACAAGCAAGCGCCTGAAGAAGACGTATAGATTCACAAGGGGATATCTTATACTGTGACCCATTTAATACGATCTTTCGCACATTGGCTATAGTACCAGATACCATCATAAATAAGTCATAGAAAGAAATCAATGAACTTCCGCAAGAATCAGTCGGTATAATGTGTCTGATTACTACATATATCACAGCTTTGACAATTTGGCATAGATTGAGAGAGAGGTTGAGTTACAAGTTCTAATGCATTCCATGTATAGTCCTGATCTTAATAGTAGCTGATTTCAAAATAGAAATGTAGTCCACCGTTTTGATCCAAAATATCTAAGGCTGGTCTCACACTGCAGCAGATTCGGCCGAATTTTTTACGGCCGTATTCAACCGAATTTCAAATTTAAATTCGGCCGAACTTTAAGGGTTAGTTTTCATCTTAAATGCTAGTTGTTTCATCTGAAATGGTCACACATATATATATAAATATATCCTAAATAAAATAAAAGGAAGACTATTAAACATTTCTATGGGAGCGCACTTCCATTATCAACTTTTCGATATCCATTTCGGCCGAATAATTAAACAAATCTGATCGGATGAAACCTACGGACGTCAACGACCGAAAACAACGGGTGTAATGTGCGAATGAGCAAAATAATTGTTTGAAAAATGCGCCCGATTACGGGCGTAAAAAATTCTGCCGAATCGGTTGCAGTGTGAGACCAGTCTAAAAGTCATCATCAGCTAAAGTGACATTAATTTGTGGTAACAACATTAAGTTAAATTTTATTAAGTTTATTAAGTATTAGTATTTTTATATCGTTTATAGTTTTGTATGACCGGTTTTACACGACCGGACACCGAAGATACAAAACGAACGAACAAACTGGGAGAAAGAGGACGATGGAAAACCGGCCCCTCTCTCACTCTCTTTCCCATAAACCCCAGTTTGTTCGTTCGTTTTGTCTGTTCGGTGTCCGGTCGTGTAAAACCGGGCTATTCAAACTAAAGGAGAATCTAGGTATTATCTTGGTAAAAAAACGGTCTTATTTAGACTACCGACCGTGAAGGGATTTTTATACTACATTACACTGTAATTTTTGTAACGAAATCAAAAGAAAAGAGTTAAAGACACCCCACGCCGCCAAGCAGTCTTTATTAGCAGTATTCACAATACAATAAATGTCGCAATTTAATTATGTAAGCTCAGGAATCACCATTTTTACTACCAGTCGGTAATGTTAGCGATAAATGCAGCTCAGTAATTGAATGAAAAATCTGTTTTTTCCGTTATATTACCAAAGGGTTGAAAAGAATTGGAAGATAACTAGCCTGGAAAAATGGAATAGATAGAATTGCTTATGAATGGATAGAATTGCTTACTAGTGGTTATTCTCGTTGGCGAGTGACGTGACTATGAGGAACGCGGTGGAATGAAACTGTCGATACCTACAAACGTATCGAGGGAAATATCACTTCACATCCGATCTTGCCATAATTAGAATACGACGCTTTGTAGATCTAGTCGCCAGGAGTCTCTGAGATTGACAAGAGAATTCCAATTTAAGGTCGAAGTGACGTCTGTCACGTCACTCGACAACGAGAATAAGGCTGACTATGATTTACGCCATGGACCAGATATAGCTATGGATAATAATTTATTTCATAAAAAGAAAAAATCAAATGAAAACTTGCAGGTGTATAAAGCAAAGAAGCCCGTCTAAAAATTGCAAAGTTGGTTAATTCAGCTTATATTCTCCTAATAATCGTACCATCGGACTACCATTTATTATTTCAGTATATTTAAATGGAGAGGGCGAACGCGCTGATGCAATCGATTTATTCATGAAAATTTGGTACCTTAAAAAATTGCATCTCACATAAAATAAAGAGTCCTGTCTAGAAAAGCTCATCTGAGGATAGAGGTATGTTCTAGTATAAACTAATGTTGTTAGGTCATATAAACTAATGTTAATCCATGTTTTGTATGTTTTGGATTAAATTTAAATAAATTGCATACTATTTACTTTGTTTTAGACTACATACTTAAATTGATTCAAGTTACAAGATACAAATATTGAAGATACCAAGTAATTATCAAATCTTTTTGGACTACTTTATTTTGCGACAGAATATGTGTTTCAGTGAGTCTCGATTAAATCGACTAAAGAGAGAATGGGTAACTTTATCGCAAAATGCTGCTTATTCATGGGAAACCCCTTTTCTCTTAAATGAGGTATCAGCTATCACGATCGGTATTTGTTCCTATTCTATTACAGCTTGAAGACCTAATCGTATGCCTCCAGGGTTCAATATGATTCATCAAAGCCTGTCAAGCGCCTGGCTACCATCCCAGAGGTCCCGAGTTCGAATCCCGGCAGCATCACGGTCCTTCGCCTTTCCCACCTACACATAGCTTTCCTTCTTTCGTCGTCCCTCTTTACATTCCTGATTCCTCCTGTCATAGCGTTCCGATAGCCCTTCCCCGCTCCACCACCGCATGTCATCGGTTGATTGATGGGATTCAACTCGTTTCAGGAGGCAGGAGCGGATTCACTATCTATGAATACAATGTCAGAGCTCCGCTCGGTCACGACGTTCACCTTTTCATGGCTTTAGAAGCCCCGATAACTCGAAACCAAGGCAGTTTTAGCGTCATTTAAATAAAATAATTGTCGACCATTAGAAACATTTAATGGACTTAAAACAAGAAAAAAAAGCTCATCATTTTCACAGCGCGCTTATAACGATGAATATATCTTGATCAAATTTTATAATTACACCCAATTCTTATCACAACCGACTTCCTCCACTGTTATAAGGACTACTTACGTTACATGGAATCAAATTATATAAATTTGATAACATAGTCAATATTATGTAAACTTATTGCTAACACATCTTTGGTAAACTTTTGATCATACACACGAGTTAAGTGTGGAAGCGTCTGGTTCGTAGTGATATAGATATTATATACAAAAATATTATATTCAAAATGCTCACACCCATCCAGATGCCTGCCTTGTTTTATTCTACTGGCCTGCCTATTAGAGCTTGTATGATTATCGCTTTTTCTTAAGTCTGCCCAAACCAATTACATTGTTTTCTCCTGGTCATTTCTTTTATGTTTTTGTTTAGCGAGAGATCATAGATCTTCGGTTGCGCTAGTGCTTGGCCAAGCCGCACTCAAGCAACACTTTACAAAGGATTCAAATTTTTTGCTTGTTACTTGAATTGTGTCAAGTCTGATTTTCCTAGTAGCATTGATTTAACTCATGCTTTCAAATTATGCATTTTAGTTTTAAATGTCAATGCTCTTCGATCTATGAATGTTAGTATGGTAAATGTTGATTTTACTTTTGCATTATATAATCTGCATATGATGCCTCGACTTAGTACTCCACGCTTATCATTGTATCCCTTCAAAAATGCTTCCTACAATATCTCATCTAACAAAGTAATCGAGTCTAGGGAATAGTAGTAAGCTCCTTCGCTTTAATTCAGAACTAGATGTTATAGGATCAGACTGAGTTTTACAATATTCTGCATTAAAGATTACATAACTCATATTTAAGAATTTTATTTTTATCCAGAATTCATCTATTCTTTTTAGCTGTTTCACATATAAGTTTTATCCACACATTCCAAGGCTATATCAAAAGCAATAAAAGTTACTTATATGGACGAACTGAACTCTAAAGATGGTTCAATGATGATTCTGAATATACATCATAAGATTTGTTTGAACGAGAGGTAGCTTTCTTGCTAATTTTAAAGCGCTTCATCAATAGGTGCAGCGATTCTTTTTAAAAGTAGTACAGGCAACGATCAGTAAAGCTCCATGCATTTCCTTTTTTGGAACATATATTATCCGCATCCCGCTCGCTTGGAAGCTTATCTTCTCAGAATTTCTTAAAGAACTTATGTAAAAGAGTAGCAACACTGTTCGAATCACATAAGACTGTCAATTGGTATATTTTCAATACCAGCAGCGTCGTTATTACGATATTTTTCATCTCCTTAATTTATTCTTTTACATCAGTAATAATGAAAAGTGTTTTATTGTCCTGTAAGGTCTGTGTGAAGGAGGCGTCGACTTCTACACGTCTAATTGGATAATATTTTCTGGATCACGGACATTTTTTTCATACCTTCAAGCGGGCCATTCGAAATTCTACCCCTGCCTAGACTTTTGATGAATTTCGGAACGCGGTTTTAAGATCACCCCTTTCCGACACTGTTTGCGGACTGTTGTTGCTTGTTCCTCAGCGGAGCTCTTCGGCAATTTGACTGAATTTCTGTAGAGCGCATTCTGCACCTGTAGATCACATCCAAAAGTAGTTTAGTTTGACAATTTGCTACAGTCAGTTCGATTAGTGGATTAACTTCTACGGATATCCAGTCAGTATTCTGCAATCTACAGCCTACAACATTTTCTTCTGTACATTCTTGTAGGGAAATTTTAAAATAAATCTTTTTAAAATAAAGGTGTGACTATTTCGTCTGTAGACCGATATATATCATTTAAACAAATTTAAAAGCGCTTGTAATATTAATGAAATTGTTATTATGTAGTCAGAAAAGGAGAATCTCGCTAAAAAAAAATTAAAATAGCCGCCGGCGCTATCTCGTAAAGTATGAATTTTTATGATATACACTCTGTTTCAAAGCTAAAAAACGAATTTGAAACTCTCGCGTTTTCTCGAGAACGGTTGCACACCATAATATAAAATTTTAACAATATGCAGTCACACACGAGGTGGCACTTATGCACTAGGCACATTGTCCGGACATAGCGGTACTTGAGCACTGTAAAGGAAATTCCGAAAGGTTGGCTAAGAACGTTGTTTCATTAGCTGCGATCCATTGGGCGATTTTTTCTACTCGCAAGTACTTTCGAGTACATCACCAATGAAACACGATTTTGACAATTACCAATTACAATTGCCCAAAAACAAGAGCAAGTAGCAGTTTTGAGTAGTTACCAGTCCCAATGGATCGCAGCTATTGCCATAAACGAACGTAAATTTATTTCAAGAAACAATAATAAAAATAACAATCAAGTTTAATATTTTATGGTGCCCCGCTTTTTCGCAACACTTCGCTCAGTCTTTTGGACATTGATTCCCAATATGGTGTAAGGACTTCCGGTGTTAAGACTCCAGGACTCTTTGATGGCGTATTTCAGCTCTTTGATGGTATTTAATTGTCTGTAATCAGCGTATACCTTGCGAACAAGTCAATCCCAGATGTTTTCCATTGGATTTAGATCCGAAGAGCAAGCAGGCCAGTCTATAACGTCAATGTTATAAGCGGAAAACTATTCTCGTATGGATCCAGACACATGAATTCTAGCATTGTCCTGCTGGAGCACAAGGTTTTCTTCAGGATAACTGTGAACAAATGGTAGCAGATAGTTTTCCAGTATTTCCTGGTAATCTAAACTATTCATCCTAGTGGATGTAAACACGAGTTCTAAGGTACCGCGCTTATTAAACCCTCCCCATACCATCAACGATCCACCGCCGAAATTGCGAAACGCGGCTCCTTTCTTAAATCGCGCCACTATCCTTTATAACCGTCTAGACCAACCAGGTCCAAGTACCGCTAGGTCCGGACAATGTGCCTAGTAGGTCTTGGCCTAGTGCATAAGTGCCGCCTCGTGTGTGACTGCATATTGTTAAAATTTTATATTATGGAATGTAACCGTTCTCGAGAAAATGCAAAATTTCAAATTCGTGTATAGCTTTGAAACAGAGTGTATAAACATAATGCAGGTCATGCGAAATTTCACCTTTAAAAAAAAACTTCTAAATAACTACAGAAAAAGCAATTTATACACTTTTATTCTATCCAAAATAAATCACGTTTCCATTTCTGACCTATATATTTACAAAATTAAAATATTAATAATTGAATATGATGAAATAATTCTGATTGGATGAGCAGAATTATCCTAGATATTATTATATTCCGGCTCAACAGCCTTTCACCAATTAAAAAAATTTCCTCATATTTTTCACCCTTTCTCCCTATTTAATTATTCACAGAAGAAGCTCATACGGAATTATAAAAAAAATCAATATTATTAACAAAATTAATTCTATTATTTAAATTTAAATAGGAAAAAATATATATATGAATACATATATATATTTTTTTTCATTAAAATTTCAAATTCCTTGACCTAAAGTTTCATAATAAAACGTTCTACGACGTCATATGAAAAGTGTTATACAAAAATTACTTTACACAGCAGCAGAGCAGCAACAAACTCTATTCTCTCTACGTTAACACATCACAAAACACTGAGGAAAAAATGCATCAAATATACACCTATACATGAATTTCTAATATAAAAGAAAGAAATGTCCGCCTTGAATATACAAGCATCTGCATGTGTGAAACGTTTTTATTGTGTAAACGTTTTTCAAGCGCGCAACACCATAGCACAATTTCACTAACCCAATGATATTTGAAATTGTATACGTATACAATTTTCGAACAGTTTTATACCAGCCAGCAACAAAAATACGATTTTTTTCTGATGTTGTAAATGTATTGGTATAAAATTTTCTATCAACGTATATGCGCAAATGTGATTATTGTATTTGCCACATATTTTTGACTGGATGACTTTTTTTTGTTATAGGATAAATAAGCAAAAAAATTTTCATTTATAATTGATAAAATCCGGGAAACTTTGATAAAACTTTTCAATTATCTAAATTACTAGCTTGCACTATTTATAAAAATATATATATTGGGACACATGGAGATATGGCTACAAAATTCGCCCGACATACCTAACCAAATACGCTTTTTTTATAACACCATCATAGCTTCTAATTTTTTCTCTGTGCCGTATTTATCTTATTTTTTTCCTCACTTTTGTTGAGGGGGGAATTACAATAAAAAAAAATTATTTCTGATAATCACGCATCACAATATACAATAATATTTTTTTTGATAAGAATTCACTTCTTTTTTTTTAAATAAGACACAAGAAAGTCAAGCAAATTATAATTGCGACCAACAAACCACATTTTTTTTTCTCTAGCTTCTCTTGTACTATAAAATATCATAAAAATGCAGAAAAGTCTTAATAAAATGCTTACTTTCATCTATAAAAATACATTACTAAGTATAATTTATAAAAACGAATATTTTTTTGTAATCACTTACCTCGAAAAATCCGAGAGTTAGCTGTCAAGAACGTTTTTTTGTTAATCAACTTTTTTTCCGCTAAACATCAAAAAATATCTTTCGCTATAGTAAAAGATTTGGAAATGTAAGTATGTGGGACTACTTTTCAGTTTATATATTTTTAAGTTTTCTCAGCAGGAAATAATAGAAATATTCAAATTTTATTGAACCCTATTTTTCCCCCACTGAACTTTTTGAATTTATTTAAAACTAGCACAGAAAACTTCCCTATTCCACTTTTTATTTTAAATAAGTTTTATATATATAGAATTCACTTAAATATTGTTAAAATATATAATTTTTTTATATTTTCTAGCACAAAATTTATGACACATCCTTTTATGAAAATTTACAGCAAAGAACAAACACGTCTTTATCCGCAGCTGACCGGATCAAGACTAGCTGCCTTTAGCAATATGGCGCGCGGTTGTTTGGTCGAAACCATTATTTTTTTATGTATACCTTCTGGTAGAAAGCAGACCCACTTTTAATACAAACATCATTATTTTAACATTTTATGACAATTATTATATTATAAATATTTGTTTTTTTAAATAAAATTAATTAATATTATTAATATTTCACGTTTTTAGGTCAGAATTAAAATTTTTTTGAAGAAAAATAACTTCATTAATCGACGGAAAACCCTTGCATCATCATTAGAAATGGTTTCGACCATATTATACGTACACTAACACAAACACTGATTCGGTTAAATTTCACGAAATTCACTGGCATTTTTTTTTATTTTTTCTTTTTTTCTCTCTCGATTTTCTTGTTTCTTTGAAGCGTGTTCGGCTTTCTTTTTAGTCAAGTTGTCCGTATATTATTAAAAATCAAAAAGGCGAATTAGGTGAATTAATTCGCCAAAAAATTAAATGCTGTTATATATTGTTTTAATAAGAACTTTTTTTGTGTTTTTAAATGTGAAAACAAAAAAAAATCAAATAGGAAACTTCCCGTTTTCATTAGAAAAACAATCTTTTCCTCTACACAATATTTTGTCGTATCACTGGCTACAACACTTCACCGTTCTCTAGTGAAAATACGCCTTTTCGTGCCTTCGGATATAATTTTTTTTTCTTCACTTCAGCAATAAAAATTTGTTTTTACTTATTTTGTTATCACCGGCTTGCCTATTTTATAAATAGAAACATTTTCGCTATTGCATGCGGTTTAAAATGGAAAGAAAAAGGTTTTTATTTCGCCTTCATCTCCTCCACACGGATTTTCAAATTTTGCTTGCTTAGTTCACTCGATTTCAGTTTTCTTCGCTTTTCTTGTTGCTTTTTTCCTCTCGTTTTTTGTTCTTCCTTGTCTTTTTTGTCGTGTAATTTGTCTGTCCACGTTATTTGACGCACACATTATTACATTCTCTGGGCGTTTTCCATTCTATTTGATTCCATTTGAGAATACATAAAATTTCCGCGGGCATCAAGCGCGGACGCCACTGCAAATTATATACGTTTTATGTAAATATCACAAGAGTATATATGAAAAATGTGTGCAGCAAGTGGATTTGGCTGAACTTCTTATCAAATTTAGTACTGCCAGTATAAAATAATAGAAGAAGTACCAATAGAGTGGCGGGCTAATGCGCTTGGGTTGTACAAGAGTTCTACTGATCCATTTATATGAAGATGAAATTGCAATAATTAAAAAATAATAATTGCGCAATATAAATGGGATTTTTAGCCAGTAAAATAAATTCCAATAAGATTTCAGAGAAATTACTTAACACAGGGTACTTTACATTTAAGGCCCAAACATATAGCAGAAACGAAAACGATCCGAAACGAAAAGAATGAAATAAATCGTATGAAAATGTATGAACTCGGTTATATAAACGAACAGAACCGAATCGGAACGAATGATATAAATTTATTTCATTTCGGTATTCGTTTCAGCTATTCAGCCCTTTACTTTGACAGTTCGACAGACAGTTTGTTTTCGAATTTAAAGTAGTTGAAAGAACGAAAAAGAAGTTATTTTAAAAGAATGCAGTCAATACGAGGTGAAAAAATTTAAATTATGATTTCTCGACATCCGCCATAAATTATATCAATTGTATAATATATATATTTATCGAGAATAAAAAACTCTTCTACTCAATCCAAAACTTGGGTAAATTCAAAAACTCATCACTGCCGCATCACTGCAGAATTCAGCCACAGGCTTCAATTGAAAGTCTGTGGCTGAATTCTGCAGTGATGCGGCAGTGATGAGTTTTTGAATAAGAGTGAATACGTATTGTTTTTTTTATAATCGCATTGTTTTAGTTGATCCATTCTTGAAATTATATTCACTATCCAATAAATGTTGAATGACTTGTAGACGATATGAATCCAGTCAAGCACTGGACTGGATTGACTCGCTGGATTACTGGACTGGAATAATGTAGACGATATGATCCAGTCCAGCACTGGACTGGATTGACTCGCTGGATTACTGGACTGGAATAATGTGAACCGGGCATTATGCAGGAACTTTTAAAATTTTCAAATTCGAAGTCGGCGCAAAGTTTACGATTACTGCATTGATTCTGTTAACTGAACGTGAGTACTATAGAAAATGTATGAAAACAGCTCTTGGAAAAGTAATCCTGGGAAACATTTCCCACGAATTGTGAATACCCTTATTGTATTTGACAACACATCAGCTGACTAAAAATTAAGCAATAAAACTTTGAAAGGTAATGAAACACCTTAAAACGTCAAACTTAAAGTGTCAATCTCTCGAAAACTAAGCGAGATATTGAAAAGTTGTACTTTATATTTTCGTCTTATTTTGGGGTGCTTCATCATAATCCATCGTCAAACTGCGAGGCCACGGAAACCGTGGAGGTGTCAATTTTATTATTGCCGCCGGATCGCAATTCACACAACACAGCTGTCAAAAAACAAACTACGATACTACTACTAGAGCTACATAACCCTAAAGTGGGAACTACAATGTGGCGCTGCCGCGTGGCGCTAAGTCATGTCAAAACTTTAAAAACGGATGGAGCGGATTGGTTCTGTTTGAGGCTTAAGTTAGTGGAAATGGGGCAATGCAAAAAAAAATTCATTGGAAATTATTTTTTTACAGGAAAATCCAAAAATTGATTAAATACGAAAGTTTTTTGGGGTACTTTTGACTTCAGCACCCTCATTTATCAAAATTCCCAACTGGCTGGTGTACTGGCGCGCACCAAAAGTAGAAAGTTGGCAAAAGTGAACTACCACGCGCCAGCGCCAGCCAGTTGCACTTCAGGTGGGCTACGTTTTTTACTTTTGACAGTTTGCGCTGCAGCGCCAGCATCACGCGCCAGCGCCACATTGTAGTTCAGCAGTAAGTCCATTATTAGCAAGTTATGTGCGTATCATAATAATTTTTTAATTATAGGTAGAGACAAAGTGTGACTTAAATCGTTGTTACCCAATTTCTCGATTATTACCGTTTAAATTTAATCATGAAAATCAGCAAATAAACACTCATGTGTGAACCTGCCTTTATGATTTTCATGTAATCTGACAAATATGTACTCAATTGTTGCATGCTGTCTAACACCGGCCAATTAAAATGTAGATACGTGGTTTTGTTGGAAATAAACATTTAGAAAACGCGATTAAAGAGCTCCACCAATTGTAACCCAAAAGTTAACACTTAACCTGTGATAAAAATTGTTACTTATAAATTGAAATATTCAAAACATTTGATTTTGTCTAGTTAGATACGTAAAAAATGGAATTCCATAAAGAAATCTTGACTATTTGTCTTTTGTTTAGCGGATTTATTTTTGTAACAACACAAAACTTAGATCCTTGGGAAGTTAGATGTCATGGTAAGAATAATGTGTTCTAATAATTTTATATATAATTGTGCGGAATTTTTGTAATATTTGCAGTTTGTAAAGCTACAGTTCATGAAATGGAAGAAAAAGTTGCCAAAATTGATCCTAAAAAAACTGCTGATGTTAGTGGATTCCGTTTAGATGCTGATGGAAATTCTGTCAGTAAAACTGTACAATATTCAAAATCAGAAGTCTTCTTAACTGAATTAATGGAAGAAATTTGTAAGTAAAGTGTTTTTTTTATTGTCAATAATATATAATAGGAATGCTCTTAATGTGACCAGGCGATAAAATGGATGATTATGCCAAAACTACAAACAAAAAGACTGGAAAATTTACACTTATGAAATTTATGATTAATGGTCAAATGAATCCAGATATTTCCAATGTTGATTTCGTTCAGGATGGCGATCTAAATAAAAGTTTGAAGCACTATGTAAGTGATTTAGAGAACTGTTACTTAAACTGTACATAATTTTTTGTCATTTTTTAGTGCCTTGAAATCCTAGAAGACCAAGAGGAAATATTCCTTCAACAGTTTATGAAGCAACAGCTGAGCGAGGATTTGGATATTAAAATCTGTTCAGAAATGGCAAAATACTGTAAAGATGGTCCCGTGCAAGAAGACTATACATTAGAAGATGATGACTTCAAGGATGAGTTATGATGCAGAAAAGCATTTCATATGTGTTTTATTTTATTTATATAAGATGAATCTAAATCGGTTGATTGTCCCTTTTTTATAAATATTTGTTAACATGGATTATTATGTTAGAAAATATTCGTTTTCTTTTCACCGAAGTTCTCTTATTGTAGCAGTACATCGCATTTAGAATTGTTAATATGGACCAAAGAAAAATATATTACTCTTACTTCGTCCCAGCGGTTTACCTATAATTCTAATTATTCAATTGTGAAATATTTAACTGTGTTAATTAAGAAGTTTGTGATAATTCAAACGGAAAAAGTTTTAATTTAACACATCAGCTTTAGTGTAGATGCAATCTGTTGATAGATAGCCCAAAGTCTGATTCATCCTCACTGGCATCGTCTATGCCACTTTACCTAAAACACACATATTCGTTCAATAGTAGGGTCGAGTTCATCCTCATAAAATGATCTCGATTAACACACATTGCAGGTTTGTTTTACTTACGCAGTCCTTTTCTGGTTCTAGCTTGAAGCGTGTAAATTTTGAAAAATAATGCATATGCTTTATAAATATTAAATGAAAACATGTCCATTCTTAAATTAAATTTTACTTTATTCCTCGCATAAGGTTTAGACACCAATTAAAGAATTTCTAAAATATATTTCACAAAAACTGACTGGCTTTACCGACCTGCAAGTAATATTACTGATCATACTCTTTCACTACATCTGAGGCAAGCAATAACATACCTTTACTTCTTAGTTAGCTGATGCCTAAGAACGAAAAATGGAGCGCCTAACCCAGATCCAAAGAATACAACAAATAACGCGGTAAGCTTAAATTTGTTATCAATCGAGAATGGAAGATTCTGTAAAGAAAATTTATACATTTTCCTACTCCGTTATGTAACCTTTTTGCTCATTCTACTTACCTCACCAGGAACTCCACCATGACCACCTGAGAATCTGACTAGGCTCTTAACATTATTGCGAGCTAATAGGCTTACTCTACCCAACATCTTGATTTTGGAAAGTACTATGTAGTTTCTTCTACGGAATTTTTATAATCGAGTAGTCCGCCGCCTGTCGGTTTACAAAAATCAATATGGCGATGGGTACTGAAAATGTCAAATTACAATCGAGTCTCGAATATAGGAAAAGTCTCGATATCTTTCTAAATGATAAGACAGAATTTAATTTTTATCTTTAATCAGCTGATAATTTGCAAATTTTTGACATTTCCATTGAGTTAATTGCTGTGCGCAGCGGGTTAGTTTTGTAAATTGCTATACATCTCCTTTAATTAAATTTTTTCTACAAGCATCTATATATTTTTATTAAAATAATGGCAATGATTCGAATTTTAAACCATATAAAATATGGTATTCCAAAACAAATTTCAATTAGCTCACGTACATTACACGTGGGGGATGCAAACGTTATTGAGACACAAATTGATAAAAACAGCTCGGAATATAAGGTGAGATATTTTCCCTTGAAAGACTTGATTTCTAGAACACAATTAATCAATTGCCACCATTTTCAAGACATTTCATTTTTAGATTTTAATTGTAGCAATCTCCACCGAACTAAATACTCACCTGCCTCCGCGGTAATTTTGTACCCAACACTATATTAGCCCGCTCGAATCACCTTTGCTTACAGCACTTCGTTTCGAACATGCTATAGACAAAGAATTCGTTCATAAATAGAACAACCCGACTGTGGAACAATCGACACAATTCGAGCCTTGGCCTCCATCAGCTTCTTCCTCCAGATCCAGACCTCTCTCTGTTGCGCAGCTTGCCTCCCGTTTCTGATGTTAACACTATCTTCCCACCTTGACCGTGGTTTGCCAACTGCTCTTTTGCCAACTGGTAGTAAATACAGGGCTTTCTTTGGTATCCTTGAGTCATCCATTCTTTGGACATGGCCGGCCCAACGTAAGCGCAGTAGCTTGGCATGTGCTGAAAGTTTACACTCTTTGTCTAGATCGTGATTGTAGCGTATTCTCCATGCGTTATCTTCATTGGTTGGGCCGTAAATCCTTCGGAGAACATTCATCTCAAATATATCCATTTTATCTGCGGACTTTTGGGAGATACTCCATGCTTCACACCCATACGTAGCTACTCGACGCATGATCGTTCTGTAGATTTTTATTTTCGTTTTTCTGTGGATGTCTCTGGATTTCGTTACTGGCAGTAGTGAGAAGTATGTTCTATTTGCGGCATTTATTTTTCTTTGCACGTCGATCGCCTCATCGTTGTCTTCGCTGACTGTGGACCCGAGGTAGTTAAATTGGTTCGAAGTTATATTCTCCCCAGGTGATGTGGTTTCTTTTTCTTCTTTCCACCCTCGACCCTATATGTTTAGCTTCATCTTCTAATTCTGTGAAGATTTCTCTAAGGTATGACAGTGATCTGGCAAGGCAGTTTATGTCATCGGCATATCCTGCCAACCACGGTATACATATAATAAGGTAATGTAATCCGAATGCAAACATTGAGCTGTCATTTCGATCGTGACGTCACTGAAATCGTTCGGGTCTAAACAAATTGAAAAATAATTTTTGTGAGTTTTGTAAAAGTGAAAAGTGGTGATTATTAAATAAAGGAAGTAATAAAATAGGAAAAAACTGGTTAAATGTGTTGTTGTTAATTGTAAGAACGATGAAAACAAAAAATATTGTGTAGTGAAGATGAAAAATTTAACTTTTCCGAAGGATGAAAATTTGTGTGATATGTGGATACGAGCTAGTGGAAATAAAACTGTTTTAAATGTTAATACCGCAAAAATGTGCGTTGACCAGTTTTTAGAGCAGGACTATAGATTAGATAACATTCTTTTAAAGACACCAAGAGTGTAAAAAAAACCGAATAAAGGAGCTATTCCTAGTCGAAATTTGCCAGTTTCTCATGCTGAAATTTCCGGACGAGAATAAAGGATTAATAAAACAGAACAAAGGCAAATTTTGCAGGAAGTAATTTCAGAATATGAGCAGTAACATATTTTTCTGTTAAATATCGCATAACTTTTTTTATTTGAGTGTTTTCCTTTTTAGAAATCAAAGAGATCAGGTGGAGTTGGAAGGTAGCGGCATAGAAAATTTAGTAATAAGCACAGTTACTAGTGTTGCTGTTCAGACAGAGTCAATTTACAATGGAATTCTATATTAAATTTGTGGTAAACTTATTATGCATTATATTTTTTAGAAGAAATTTGGAAAGTTGTCTCGAAAGGGAAATTGTTATTCTAAAAAGACACGATTACTAAATTTTCTATGCCGCTACCTTCCAACTCCACCTGATCTCTTTGATTTCTAAAAAGGAAAACACTCAAATAAAAAAAGTTATGCGATATTTAACAGAAAAATATGTTACTGCTCATATTCTGAAATTACTTCCTGCAAAATTTGCCTTTGTTCTGTTTTATTAATCCTTTATTCTCGTCCGGAAATTTCAGCATGAGAAACTGGCAAATTTCGACTAGGAATAGCTCCTTTATTCGGTTTTTTTTACACTCTTGGTGTCTTTAAAAGAATGTTATCTAATCTATAGTCCTGCTCTAAAAACTGGTCAACGCACATTTTTGCGGTATTAACATTTAAAACAGTTTTATTTCCACTAGCTCGTATCCACATATCACACAAATTTTCATCCTTCGGAAAAGTTAAATTTTTCATCTTCACTACACAATATTTTTTGTTTTCATCGTTCTTACAATTAACAACAACACATTTAACCAGTTTTTTCCTATTTTATTACTTCCTTTATTTAATAATCACCACTTTTCACTTTTACAAAACTCACAAAAATTATTTTTCAATTTGTTTAGACCCGAACGATTTCAGTGACGTCACATAAAATTGACATTTCGGGAATACATTACCTTGTATATGTATACCGTGCTGCCAACTGTTTTGATTTGTTAAGCAGGGTTGCGTTCGCATCAATGTTTACTTTGCGAATTACTCCTTCTAGGCAGAGATTAAATAGCATGGGGGCTAACCCACCTCTCTGCTCTAAGCCTTGCTTGACTGGGAAGGACTCCGTCAATTCTCATTGTATTCTGGATTGCACACCTTGTGTTCTCCATTGCCATTTTTGTTAACTTTACTATTTTTAGGGGGATGTTTAGGTCCAACATCTTCGCATATATTTTTTCCCTGTCGTTGCTGTCGTATGATTGTTTGAAATCGATGAAAAGTTCACTCGCTCTTTTCCTAATTTTTAGCCGTTTTCCTTTTCTACTTTTAAGTACTCGGGAGTAAAAAATTAAAGGAACGCAAAATTTGTCGATTTGAATAAAACCTATGAATTCTCTGTGAGAGCAGGAGTAGTTCCAAGTAAATACGAGTAAAAGAGAGCAGAACAGGAACACGGCTTTTATAAATGACCTGCTTTTAATAACTTCCAATCCACTTCACACCTTTGCTGATCACGGACTCTGACTTACTCCTATAGCTTCGATAATGTAAGACAATCACGTGCCAGTCCTTGTCTTCATGATCGTGAACATGCCTTCAATTCAATAAACACGATCGAACTCATACTTGATTGGAGCCATAAGCATCGGATCGAAATCAATATATCCGAAACGAATTAAGCTATTCTTTGGACTTGACCCAGTCTGGATCTGTTATATGTATTCTTTGGTAAGAGTAGCGGAGCCATATCTAACTGGTCTAACTGCCATGTATACCCAGCGTACCATGTGCTCATAGGGGCCACGCTGCCAAGTCTGGCATCCCAATCAACGTCTGTGCACATCCTGTGTAAATGCCCGGCTTTAACTTAAAGACTGGAGATCAGATCACTGTTAAGCTTCCTAAATTTCACAGGATGGCTTTAGCCTTCCGTCACACCCGACCAAACAACCACTGAAAGAGTTGTGGCAACAAAACGGCGCGCTAAGTGCTAATTGGGCCTCCGGTCGCACTGGATCTTCTTGCCTTCGTCCAGAGGGCTGACGGTCTTTTCAGTTAGTGGGGAGGTACATAATAGGCCAAACTTGGCTGCAGTGATCACCGTATGGCACTTAAAATAGGACACTGGGTCCCTTAACTCATAGTTTTTCAAGTTGATTTGATAGCCATAGAAAAATGCATCGAAGTCGGCGTCTTTAGAAACATAAATGGCTCTATCATCATTCTCCATTCAGAAAGCCATATGCCGCTCTTAAATCGCTTAGAGGCGTTAAGATCGAATCGAAAACTATCTGGGATTGTATTCATGCGCTCCAAGTTCTCACTGGTAATAATTCTTTATTTTAAAATGGATACTGAAATAACGCACTACATAGCCAAAAATGATGTAGGCTCAATAATTATTAGACCAAAACTGGCTTGTGGCACATCAATATTACACTTAAGATCGGCCCTTCATAATTGGGAGAACGAAACGTTTTTTAAGCTACATAGCGTATGCCAGAAGAAAAGAGTCATAAAATCGATAACACCTAGGTAAAAATGTTCCTGCGATTCTGGGGCGCTTCCCTGATCATTGCCTTGTTAAGTGACATCCTATCAATTTGTCACTTCTGTCTAAAGGCTCCTGAAGCAATTACTGCGCAGTTGTGAAACGACCGCGAGGCGTAGACTTAAACACCTCCGTCAACTCTTCCTAACACCGAAAGGGATATGGTGATTCAATCCTAAGCTTATTGAAGACTACCTTCAAAGTCGCACATTAGAATAGTACTAGAAAGGGTCGCACAAAAACCTTAAAGGTTGCAGTGTTTGCGAGACTCCTCAGTCTTATCATAATTATTGTTTAATTCGGATCTAAAAGTTATCAAAGAATGCCTTTAAGCTTTTTTTCAATTTAGTGTTTTAGACCCTTGAACTGTTAAGTTTATCTTAAGTTTCTTTAAGTTTATTCCGCAATTGTGTTGAGCCGGACTTACACGAGGCAGTACATTTGTCCCTTACACGATGTAAATTGTAGTGAGGCTTCAGTTTTTTTAAATGTCCTGGTTCAAAAATAATGTCCTACTGATATATGAGCGTGTTTCGAGATAAATGAAGCGCGGTCTGATGGTAAATTACTTAGTGGATAGATATTTCTCCTTTCTTTTGCGGCAGTAAAATATCCAATTGGAACTGCGGCTAGGTGAGATGTAAACACAAACCTGAGAGACATTTCTCACTTCTTTTGCGGCAGTAAAGTTTCAAATTTGAACTGCAGCGAGGTGAGATTGAAACACGAACTTGAGAGACATTTCTCACTTCTTTTGCGGCAGTAAAATATCCAATTTAAACAGAGCTGTGGTGAGATTGTAAATACGAACTGGATGGAGACACATTTCTTACATTTTTCGAGGGCGTGAAGATTTGTCCTGAAGAGACAATTCTTACATTTTTTGAGGGAGTGAAATTTTCTGCTGGACAGATTTCTTTTGCAGTAGCAGAATTTCCAACTTGAAATTAGTCGAGGGATTGCAAAATATAAATATATGGCCACGGACAAGTAATTAGAAACAGTTTCATAAAAATTGCATTTATACAGTTTTTATGTAGGAATCAAATTAAAGAATTCCCACCACCTCCACTTAATTTTTTTTAAATATATAATGATTGAAGGAAATCAATATCAATATCATAATGAATTCCTAGCAGGATTGCTACATAAAAACATATAAAATGTATAAATGCAATTTTTATGAAACTGTTTTTTCCGTGGCTGTACATTGTGGAGGCATAGATTTCTTACTTACTCTAAGGCAGTTTAATGAATATTAGAATTCAACTTGTAAAAATGCACTTCATTGGTATTTATTTTCTTTCTTTTTTTAATCTGCTTGTTTTTGTCATTTTGGCATTACAATAGCACCTCGCCTCATTTGAAGTAAGACATTGTACTGGCTCAAAAGAAAAAAAGGCACCTCTTACAAACTCATTTTATAATCGTGTCCTACCCAACACTATTGTACTGGCTCAAAAGAAAAAAATGGCACCTACAAACTCATTTTATAATCGTGTCCTACGCAACACTATTCCGCAAGGCCTAATGGCTTACATTAGAAGCCATAACTTATTTTGAATTTTTTTTACACTTAGCAAAATGCTGCAGAAATGGAAACTCTAGTCTTTGAGCTGCGACAAATAACAGAAAATGTCCTCAAAGGTGGTGGATCCAAAGCTATTGAAAGGCACACATCTCGAGGAAAACTCTTAGCGCGCGATCGCGTCAACTTACTTCTAGACAAAGGTTCTCCATTCCTCGAATTCAGTCCGCTGGCAGGCTACGAATTATACGGCCAAGAAGTGGTTAATTCTGGAGGAATCGTAACCGGAATAGGCAGAATTTACGGGTATTCTGACTCTATTGAATTTTAATGTTTAAAGCCCTATTAACAATTTTTTTTTGTTTTAGATCTGAGTGTGTCATTGTCGCCAATGATGCTACAGTAAAGGGTGGGACATATTATCCAGTAACAGTTAAAAAACACTTAAGAGCTCAAGAAATTGCCCAAGAAAATCGATTGCCATGTATATATTTAGTTGATTCTGGTGGAGCCAATCTTCCCCGCCAAGCTGAAGTATTTCCAGATAAATTTCACTTCGGAAGAATATTTTACAATCAAGCAAATATGTCTGGCGAAGGCATTCCCCAGATTGCTGTAGTAATGGGAAGCTGTACGGCTGGAGGAGCTTACGTCCCCGCAATGGCTGATGAGAGTATAATTGTAAAAAAACAAGGAACTATATTTTTGGCTGGTCCACCATTAGTTAAGGCTGCAACTGGGGAAGTAGTTTCTGCAGAAGATTTAGGCGGAGCTGATTTGCATTGTAAAACATCAGGTGTGACGGATCACTATGCTGTTGATGATGAGCATGCATTGTATTTGGCTCGCCAAGTAGTCAGAAATTTAAATCTTCATTCTTCAAATAATTACAATGAAAACAATGTGTGCGAATCAATGACTTCAATTAGAGTTAATGCCCACAATAATACAAACAATTATCTTATTGAAGAGCCAAAATATGATTCTAGAGAGATTTACGGCATAGTAGGGTCTAATGTGACTAAAAGTTTCGACGTTAGGGAAGTAATAGCACGGATATTTGATGGAAGCCGGTTCAACGAATTCAAGAAAATGTATGGAGACACTTTAGTTTGTGGCTTTGCAAGGTAAATTCAATATTAATTAGAAACTAAATTTTAATAATATATCAAGGCTTTACGGAAATTTGGTTGGTGTGATTGGAAATAACGGAGTGCTGTTCTCTGAGAGTGCTTTAAAGGGTGCGCATTTTATACAGTTATGTACACAAAGGAAAATTCCTTTAATATTTTTACAAAATATAACCGGTAAGCGATGTTTGTCTTTTCATCAAAAGCAGGTATGCACTACTTTAAAATATCTAAGGTTTTATGGTCGGTAGTGAAGCTGAAGCCCGTGGCATAGCTAAGAATGGAGCAAAAATGGTTACGGCAGTTGCTTGTGCTAATGTTCCAAAACTGACGGTTATAATAGGTGGATCTTATGGAGCAGGAAACTATGGTAACAAATAAAAATATAATTCATACTAAAATCATACTATTTTTAAAATTTCAAGGAATGTGTGGTCGTGCGTATTCTCCACGCTTTCTTTACATGTGGCCCAATTCTCGAATTTCTGTTATGGGTGGGGTTCAAGCTGCTAATGTCCTAGAACAAATATCTGCTGATCAGCATAAAAAAGCCGGCAAACAATGGACGGAAGAGCAAGCTAATAAGTTAAAAACTCCGATAATAGATAGATTTGAAAAGGAAGGCTCGCCTTACTATAGCACAGCTAGAGTTTGGGATGACGGAATAATTGATCCGACAAATACTCGGCAAGTTTTAGGCCTTAGCTTAGCTGCGATGTTAAATAATCCAGGACAAGAGACAAAGTTCGGTGTCTTCCGTATGTAGATATTTTTTTTTATAAGTTAGAAAAGTCTATGGAATATGGTTCCAATGTAACTGATGCATTTATTAGGTTTAAGGAAAAAGTTTTTATTGTTATGGCGGGATATAGTCATTTGTTACAAAAAAAAATTATATTTGTTTTATATTTTTTGATAAATATACATAACTTGTCTGTTTTAAAAGTGTTGTGTTCTAATTAATAGAGTTACCCTTCTAGGTGAAGGTGCACTTCTCAGCTGGGCTGAGAAACATTTACCACTGCTCAGTGGCTCAGGCAGTGAAGTGGTGCTGCGCGACTAAGCCTTTTAATAAAAAAAAATATAGTTTAAAAAAACTAAAAAATACGCTTTTATTTTAAAATGAACTAAAAAGTAAAAAATAATTTTGAATGTAAAGTTTTTATTGCTCCAGCCAGTATAAGAAAACAACGTACCTTTCGAAATCTAAAAAAGCGTGGGGCTCTATATTCTTATTTTATTAACACCGGAACTTTTAGCTAGCGCCCCACGCTTTTTTAGATTTCGAAAGGTAGGTTGTTTTCTTATACTGGCTGGAGCAATAAAAACTTTACATTCAAAATTATTTTTTACTTTTTAGTTCATTTTAAAATAAAAGCGTATTTTTTAGTTTTTTTAAACTATATTTTTTATTTTCTATTTTTAGTCTATTATATGTATGTGTTCGGCCATTTTGTAGTGACCGCCATATTAGATTTAAAACGACATCACAAAGCTTACTATACTATACTCGTCATACACTTTCATTTGATACCCATACCGAGTGGGTTGTAAAGAAAAAGGTAAGCCGCCATTTTGAATTTGGAAAGACGCCCCACAGCGAAAAGTATTCTATTATCACATCCTTTTATTTGATACTCATACCGAGTGGGTTGTAAAGAAAAAGATAATCCGCCATTTTATGTTGGGCGCCATTTTGAATTTGGAATGACGCCACACAGATAATAGTATTCTAATTGTCACACCCTTTCATTTGATACCCAAATCGAGTGGGTTGTAAAGAAAAAGGTAGTCCGCCATTTTGTTTACCGCCATTTTGAATTTGGAATGACGCCATACAGCTAATTGTATTCTACCTGTCATGCCGTTTCATTTGATACCCATGTCGGGGGGTCGGGGAACACAATAGCAAAAATCGACCGCCATCTTGGAACCGCCATCTTGATTTTCTTACAAAATGGTCAGATTGCATTGTCACGCGAACTATGCATATGTGCAAAATTTGAAGTTGATCGGTTATATAGAAGTGGGTCAAAATCAAGTTGCAAGATTTGTTTACATAGAACATACATACATACATACATACAGGTGAAGCTAATATTAAAGCGTATAATGATTGATTATTTCTATTTTTTGATTATTTTTTCCTTTTAAATTGCTGCTATTTAATGGAACAAATAGAATAACAAAATTTATTATTCTGTGTGAAATATATGCGCATGGAAAACTTTTCTCGTACTATTAGAATAAGACATACCGCCCTTATTTTCGTCCACAACTCACAATTCAGGTACGTAAATCGAACAAAATCTTATGGAACAACCTTTCACTGCCGGTATTTCCAAACTTATATAACTTACTTAAATCAAACATAAATGGCCCTTATACTGGTTGTCACTTCACCATAGTGAGATATGTCACCTTTAAATATCAAATGAGAAAAATCTCACTTACAAACATCAAGTGAGAACAATTGTCACTGAATTCGCCGTTTCTCGATATCAGTGACAACTGTAATTCGCCTTATCTCACTGAAATGTTACTTTTTTAGAGAACCATAATAGCATTCGCCCCTATTGTGATTGTCGAGTCGATTCTAAAATGATGACTGAATCCGTATTGCTAATGTCGACAATGCGAAATATTTGTCGTTTTTATCGACATTTAAAGTCGATAACTATTCTTTTCCTGTTCAAGTCGATTCTATTACGCAATACAAAATCATAATCGCCTCGACTAGAGATTGTCGGGTCGATTGCTAGTCGACTCGACAACCGCAATAGGGGCCATTTTTGTCTCCCTTCGCATTTGTCACCATAAGTGACAACCAGAATAAGGGCCATTGTTCATCACTTTCAGACTGCGTGCTGGACGGAATTGAGTGTGCAAAATGTGAGGACCGCATTCCGTCAACAGATTTCAGTTGAGAATAGCTCAAAGATGTCTAATTCGGATGTTGCCGGTCCATTTTTGGGTCCAATTTTTATTACCCCCACTTTTTTTATTGGCACCTCTACGGCTTCTGTGGCCCGCTTTTTGACGATGAATTTTCATGAAGCACCACAAAATAAGAAAAATATTTGATAAAATTTTTCGATACCACGCTTAGTTTTCGAGATATTGACACTTGAAGTTTACTTTTTGAGGTATTTCCCAAAGGTTTCTAGTTATATCACAGCAAGGATTTCCGTGGCACCGATATTTTAATTATGAATTTCGATTAAACACCCTAAAATAAGACAAAAACGTAAGATAATATTTTTCGATATCTCGCTTCGTTTTAGAGATATCGATACTTGAAGTTTTAGGTATTTTCAAAAACATTCTACAGCTTTAATGGTTTCCAAAAAATACTAAGGGAGGGAGCTGGAGCGAATTGAGTGTGCAAAATGTGAGGACCGGCTTTTATCAATTGTTTGGATCTCAGAAAGGTTTACAGATTATGGTTCTTGATGTTGCCAGAAACTTCAATGGTCCTTTTTTGAAGTGAAAACTTCTTTAGCCACGTTGGGCACTTTTTGGCCTGGGGTAAAAACTAAAAATTCGCGTCACGCGCACTTTTTCCTGCGCACTCACTTTGAGCAACATTTGTGGGAAAAATTTGCTTCCTTGCCTTCCCTCCTATAGCCAGCTAAATTTTGTGTAGCAAAGAAATGTACCCATGTGTCTTAAATGTAGCTGGCTAGAGCGTGGCAACTTTTGGTAGAGCACCAACAACAGCCAGCAGCGTAAGAGGCTACGGTGTGGGAAGCAATAGCTACGAGGAGTGTGAGAGTATGCGTTTCAATGTTGCAATGCAGCGTCAACATTCATTTCATTTTGCTTCGAAGGTCACGCTTTTCGCTGTGTCTTGAGCTCGACGAAAAGTTGCCATCCAGCTACATGGATACAAATTTAAACATTTTGCTTGGATTTATCGCTTTCGGCAACATGGAACCAGAACCACGTGTTTCACGACTGGGCATCTGTGTTTTACTTATCTGCGGTAGTAAGTTTATCAGTAGGGAAATGGCAAACTGTCCAGGCGGGAAAGGAAGAGCTTCTTCATTAAAGCTGAATGCCTGATTTTGTAAATACTAGGTATACATTACCAGATGGGTTATTTATATTTTGTTACTTACAATTAACATAGAAATGTCATAGCCATGGAAGGCCTTTCATAGGTCATTACTGGTAAAAGGGAGAAAGAATCAAAAGAAATCTAATAGAGCTATTAATTTTTGCATTACCAGGTAAGATTACTACAATAAAGGCATTACCAGGTAATGCAAAAAGTAAATAGTTCTTATTGATGTTCTGGATTCTGTATTAATTACATTTCAACCGATTACCTTTTTGCAGTAAAATCAGGACTGAAGTAATTAAATACATAAGTAAGGGCTTCCAATATTCCCGACTGGGTGGCAATAAATTACATGCAGAATTATTTTAGAACTGCTTCATATTTCTTTAGGTCTCATTACAGAAAATAAGAGGGTTTTATTCTTGAAAAGTACTTCCTTGCTGCATTACTTCCACATAAAAGTAATGCAAGGAGTAATGATTTGAGCGTTCTATGTAATGCAGTTTGAGAGTTCTATGTAATGCAGAATGGAGGCGATTGGTTACCGCGTATGGCATCGCCCGCGCAAATGTAATGCCTTATCTCCACTTGCTGTAATCTGAATTTATTGATCCTTATCCTCTTGCAATATTAAGATTGATTTGCAAATATAGACGGGGCGGGCATAGAAGTTTTCACTTCTACCGTGTGGTCCTACGCACACTCATATTTTTTTAAACCCCATCCCCTTAGATATCCAAAAATTGATAAAGCAAATGCTTTAGAGCAATTTCAATTATTGTTTTATGCTAAAACTAAGCGTGATATCGAAAAAAATTTCGTCTTATTTTGTGGTACTCATCACAATCCATCGTCAAAAAGCGGGCCACGGATGGTGCCAGTCTAAATAAACAAAATAACCAACTTTCCAGGTTTACTTTATTGCTAGATTCTATTAACAGCCCTACATTTAAAAAATACCTTCTCCAACCGCCTCCAACCCACTTGACATTTTCACTGATGTTCATGCAAGATAAAGACGTTGCAGACCTTGTTGTATGGATCCTGAACTTGTGTCCTTTTTAAACCTGGACATCGATCCCATTCTTGATTAGGGCCAGAACAATCGGATCGAAATCAACACCGCCAAAATGAAGTACTGTCTTGTCTGTAACAAAATGTGTTGCTTTTATCTAAGGGGACGATCTGGGACTAACGGCTGATTCAACTCTTAATATCCTCATCCATCTCTTAACAGGAACGATCACATATTCTAAATTGCAAAACAAGTATTGCCTGGGAATTTCTTAAAAGATGCAAATATCTCCTACAGCCAGCGGTTCCGGGTTGTAATTTGCAATTCCTACTTTCGAACCCATCTTCAATACGATTCGTTTATGCTGGCGTTTCGAAAATGGTCAAACCGTACCTGGACAAGGTGTAAACCGTGCTATTAAACCAATGGGTGATGACATCAAATGAGAAACAAGCCCGACTATTATCACAGCGACAGTTCCACCGAAATACACACTACACGGTCTTTGTCAATGTTTTCTCCCCAGGACAAGCCTAGCCCTGTGGGCTCATTTACAGAGCCTGCAGTCGATTTTTTTCCTCGCTACACTCTAGAAATTTATAAATAGAACAACTGGGCGGTGAACAACATTGTATTTCTAAAAGTTCAAATGCAATTCATCTCCTCCAGCACCCCCAGAGTACACCAAGCTTAACATGTTGACATTCGGTTTATTTACTACTAGATATTGCACCATGCCTTGCACGACATCACGGACTTCTAGCGCAAAGGGTGATTCCTAAGCTTAGTTCGACACTTAAAAAATGTTTCTGCAAACCAGCACATAAAAATTGAAACATTTTAATAATGAAAATATTCTTAACACTTTTACATTTTTTTCTTAAAAATCTAAAATTAATTTGTCGCTCACATAAAAAAGAGGCCAATTCGATTGTACCAAAAGCGTAACTTTTGTACATAAAATAACTTTTTTTGATATTTATATATAATGTAAGTAGATATCAATACAACAAGATAAAAAACTAACTTATTTGCAATAGAGTAAAAAAATATTAATTGCTTGCAATTTGATCTTAAAAATTAACGAGAAAAAAATACCAATATCAATTGTTTCTGCCAATTATGAACGTGTGAAATCACACAAATATCGAATTGGACAATTTTTTGTAGACGATTCGATTTAAAAAAAAAACACATATTATTGATCTTTCTGTAAAAAGTCTTTTCTAGTGATTATACCCAGCACTCTATTTTCCCGATTTGTAACAATCATGTGCCTCAGTCCCAGAGCTCTAAATGTCCTGAATATTCTGTGAACGGTATCTTTCTAAAAGAAAATTTTAGAATTAAATTTTCATGATGATAACTTAAGAATATATAAATGGTGTTAACACAATAAATTAAAATGCAAGTAATGAATGCGGATTCAGAACACGACTGAAATAGCAAATTTTAGCGAAATCAAAAAGAAACCGTGGAAAGAACTAGTGAAAGCTGATAGTACTTGTTAGCGTTTTACATTAAAAAGGGTTTATTGGTTTCGACTTATATTTATTGAATTCATCTATTCAAAAAATAGGCAATTTGTTTAAAAGTGACAATTGTACTCCTTATCATCATCAATGGCGAAAGAACCCGGTATAGGTTTGTGCCTACCCAGTTAGTGTACCCCACTAACAGAAAAGACCGTCAGCCCTACGGAGGAAGACAAGAAAGTTGAAGAAGGCTGGACTTGAGCGGTGCTCATAAGTTCTTTGATAAATGTGATTCTTCTAAGCCAAATTACAGCAGGACATTCACAGAGAATATGTATGGAAGTCTTCGCCTTCCATGCAGAGTCGGTATTCTTTCTCCTGAGATAGTCCTAGATTGTGGCAAGTCAGATATCTCACCAACAGCCTAAGGTCCGTGCTGTTTAAAGTGATAACGCCCCTTAACGTAAAGGGTCTTATAAGATATTTAGCCTATCTAAGACCTGGCACTGATTCCCAGTAGACTAGGTTCAGTCCCTTAACTCACTCCTCTATCAGGGACTTGGAGGTGGATCATGAAATGCCACAGAAGGGTTCTGGGCCCTGGAGCAACGTCTCAGACCTGTTTGTCTGTAGCCTCATTGTCCTCGATGCCGTAGTGTCCGAGGCAGAGCGAAACCCTGTTTTTCCTAGTCAAGCTCCGGAGTACGTCAAAACACCCTGTAATTTTTGTGAAGAAAGATTCCACGTTGAAAGGGCCTTGATGGCAGCTTGACTGCCCAAAAAGATTTTAATGTTGGCGCCTTTCAATTCTTTCTCAAGATTGAGCCTAGCGCAGGTCTCAATGGCATTATTTCAGTCTGGAAAACAGAAGGCCACCTTCCCATTGCAATTGAGACCTTGGAGTTACGTCCCTGTACCATGTTTCATTTTTGACCCGACGGTAAATCAATGGAGATTTTTTGGGCCCCCAGGAAGGATGTTCCTCCCACTAAGAGTGAACCGGAATAATCGCCCAGAATTTTCTTTGGAACCACAGACCAACGACCGGCCGACCATATGGTCCTATACGCGCAAATTCAAATATTTGGGATATTGTAAGGGTATCATGTTCTTTGATTATATAGGGCCAGTTCAATGAGATCTGAAGTCTAAAGGCACTTGGCGGCGGATTTACATATGAAGATATGCAATGAAGTCAACCCAATGATTGCTTCCATCGCAGCTGTGCAACAGCTTCGCATAGTTCCGGTAATGGAGACGCAAGGTACTTCTCGGACTGCTGTTCTCATGACCTATGTAATGATCAAGTCAAACTTCCGAAGACAATCATGGCGAGATCATCTGCATAACCGATAATATCGGAATCAGATTCGTGTAGTTTGGTCAAAAGTGAATCCACAACCAATGACCAGAGTACCGGGGACAGAACTACATCTTAAGGGCATCCCTTGATAGCCTTGACACTAATGGTGGAGATACCCAGTGTAGAAAGTCACGACCTACAAGCATGGCATTTATCCACTTAAATGTGTGGAGATCCAGATTTCTGAGAAGCAGAGCTCTAGAAATAGAACCCAGTGTTATCGAAAGCACCTTCGATGTCAAGGAACGCACATAAGGCAGTTCCCGTCGCGAGGAAGGCTTTCTAGATTTTGCTGACCAGGTGGTGTAAAGCAACCACTGTTACTTTACCCTTTGAGTTAGCGAACTAAGAGCTATCTAGAGGAAGGAAGAGCTCCAGCTTGCACCTAATGTGGATATGTAGTAGTCTTTGCATAGTTTTAAAAAAAAAAAGGTTAAGCTGATAGCTCTATACGATTTAGGATAAACCATCAGTTTCTGCCTCCACATTTGTCGATCTCTTGCAGCTCTTTCCAGGTTCCTTATCCATAATAAAACTACCGGCTCATATTCCACGGCCAATGTTAATACTAGCTACGTGCTCGGATCGGTGAAGAACTTCTATGGTTGAAAGGACTACTATGGTTTTCATAGGCATCTTTTGAAGCCTGTTTAATTCCATTGAAGGAGTTCTGAACAATTGATAGTCTGGACGCATCAAAACTTCCCAACCAACTTTAACTTTAACAGTTTATTCAGTAATACATGAAATTTACAAAGTTTACAATGATATTACATACTAGCCAAAAGGCGGCCGTAAGGCTGTAAGAAAATACTTAAGTTTAAGTTCATTTGTAGGTACAACGTTTTAGAACTAATACAATTTGTTGGAAAGAACGGAGCCAGGTGAATAGGCTGGCTGCGAGAGTCTTACTAATACATATCACAGTCACATAAGGATAGTAAATCAGTATTATAGGTAATTGACAGAGGGTTTACTTAAGCTAAGTAGAGCTAAAATTTATACTTAGAACTAACTCTAGTCAATACCTTTTATTATCAGTTATTATTGTCACAGCCTGAAGTTAATTCAGTGGAACTATCCTCTATTGTGGGAGGAATAGCGGCCAACATAAAATCCCGAGGGGGCATAAGCAAAGTCCAGGGGACTTAGGTAGTGAGAGGGCCGAGACCGGAGTTATCAGTCCAACATTTCCTGATTAATGGGTTCTCATGATACTCCAGTCTAAGTGCACGGGATTTCCATTTCTCTTGAAGATAAGAGAGGAGGGGTAAAAGGTTAGCTCTGTCATAAAGCTCGCGGTTAGAGTAGAGTTTATTGCGAGATTTAAATTTAATCGAGAGACATTGCCTAAGGATTTTTCTTTCGAGCTTTTCGAGGTTACGAGCCCAGGTGGTGGAGATAGTATGCCAGCATGGAAAACCATAGCTGATAACAGGCCTAATGAGCTGTTTATACTGCAAAAGCTCTGATTGAGCTTGCTGTTGTATTTTAGTACAGGGTTTAGACGTCCAAGAATATTCTTAACTTTGGAAATTACAAACTTGGCATGTTGGTTAAATTTAAGCAGGTGGTTAAAGTTAATACCTAGATATTTGAGTTTTCTCTTTACATTTATAACAGTATTGTTAAGATTAAGTTGGAGGGTGCCACATATTCTGGTTGGGCCTCTACGACCTTTACCCCCTGCATTTCGAAAGGCAATAAATTGTGTTTTACTTGCGTTCAGTGATAGACCCCAGGTGGCATAAAAGCGATTTATGAACCCTAAGTGCTTGCAAAGCCATTCCATGCTCTTTAGTGGATCAGGGTTAGTGGCAAAAATAAGAGTGTCATCGGCATACAGGATGGCTCTTGAGTTAATGCCGGGAATTGTGTGGGGAAGATCGTGGAGATATATATTGAAAAGTTTGGGGCCCAGAATTGAACCTTGGGGAACTCCAGAGTGGACTGAGACCGGGGCAGAGGAGAGCTCTGCAATTTGGACTGAAAGGGACCTGTTGGATAGAAAGCTTGAGAGAATTTTGAGAATGTAAGAAGTGAAGTGCAATGTGGAAAGCTTATAAAGGAGGCCAGTGTGCCAAACGGAATCAAAAGCAGCTCTAATGTCCAGGGAGCAGACAACAGTAGGGTGCTTCAACCTAAGGCCTTGATTTATCTGATTGTGGAGTACAAGAAGAGCATGCTCAGTGATATGAGCAGCCTTGAAGCCGAACTGCTCATGTGGGATAATGTTATGCAACTGGCAATGATGGTCCAAGTCAAGGGCAATTTTCCGCTCAAGGAGTTTCCCCAAGTTCGAGAGACAGGAAATAGGACGGAAATCGGCAGGTGAATTACGTTGGTCTCCTTTAGGAATAGGTATTAATTTGGAGAATTTCCAGGCTGTAGGAAAGTAGCTATTGTTTAGGCAGTTATTTAGTAAGGTGGAGAGAGGGATGGTTATATAGGGGCCGATCTTTTTTAGAATGAAGTTAGAGATGTTGTCACTTCCAGCAGACCTCTTACCGTTCAGGGAGAGGATCATACATTCGAGAGAGCTAGGTTTGAAGAAGGGATAGGATACTCTCGCTGCAGGCAGGGGTTTCGCCAAAATTAAATTGAGAACTAGTGGCATCAAGCTGGAGGGCTTCAACCGAGCGGGTGACTAACTCACAATTGGCTGAGTTATAACCCGGTTGCCTTGGCTGAAACAGATCCCTATAGTAGTCAGCAAAAAGCTCGAGGATATCTACATGGGAGGTAGAGCTACCTGGATTTATGTTGTCGAAAGGATGGAGGCATTTCCTGCCAATTATTCTATTAATCTCCTTATATAGCGAGGGGCCAGGCCTCATGGCACGGAGTTTGTTTTGGAAAGAGGAATTCATAAAGGAGGAGACACGGGCATCTACAATCCGGTTAAGAAGCATAATTCTATTGGCCAGAGCAATCGTTAGACTGTCGTGATGGAAGAGATTCCTCTCAAGCTGGCGCTTTAGTTTCCTCCGCCAATTCTTGCAAGTAAGGAACAATTTTTGGATATCAGCGGGAAGTCTGTCCCGGAATCCGAAAGGTTTTAAAGGGGAAACACTATCTAAAAGGGAGTTGAAGGTCGTATTGAAGAAGGAAATAGAAGAGTCGATGTCCTCATTAGAACAATTGCAAGATGCCGGGCGTTGAAAGGAGAGAAGAAAATCATTAAGGCTAACTCCAAAATGCTCCCAATCCACCGTGTTCAGAGCAGGGAATTTAGGTGGCATGGAAAATGAGGGCCTAAAGAAGGTGAGACTGAATTCAAGCTCAATCGTGTAATGGTCGGAAAAGGAGGGGGAAGTAGCATAGTTGTGAAAGTCTAAGTTGCCCGATAGCTTATGAGAAACAAGGAATAGGTCCATGCAACTCCTTGACCTGGGGAAAGTAGGGCCGTCTGGGCCAATAATAGAAAACCAATCGAGGTGTGGGTTATTCGACTTCCAATCCATAATAATTTTCCCGTTTCTATTAGTTATTGCATTGCTCCAGCTAGGGTGCTTGGCATTAAGGTCCCCCGCAATCAGGAGGCCTTCGCATCTATGTTCCAGAAGGGAAAGCTGCTGCATAAGCCGGGAGAAATCCCGCGAGCTAACATTAGAAGGTAAGTAGAGTGAAATTAGTAGCATCCTACTAGGGACAGAGTTGGGGATGAGAGAAATCTCAACTGAAACGTTGGAGAAGGAGATGGGAAGGTGGATTTGCCGAGAGTTAAAACAGTTCCTGCAAAGAAGGGCAGTGCCTTGGAGACTATCATTTCGATAGAGTTTGTAGTTATTAAGAGATAATTTGGCTTTAGCGTGCAAGTGAGTTTCTTGGAGACAAAAGAAATCATAGTTATTAGAATGGAGGAGGTCCCTAAGAGACCACCGCCTACCAAGGGAAACCAAGGAGCCAACATTAAGGGACGCACACTTCAAGGTTCTACTATTCATCACCGACTAGAGAGAAGTAGAACCCTAAAATGGCCGTCTTCCTATCCTGGCCCCTAATTCCCCTTAGTTGTGGTAAGAATTTACGAATTTTATCTAGAAGCTGTGGTAGAGGAATGCCGTATGTGTCCTCGGGATGGAGGATCTCGTATATGTCATTATCATTAGAGTAGTTGACTTGGTTTGGAGGCTGGTTTCTCCTTAGGCAATCAGCATAAGAGAGGGGGACGTTGGAGGGGGCTCGAGAGGGACCATTTTTACTCAGCAAGGGAACTTGATTCATGTTCGAGGAGGCAAAGTTTGCCTGAAAGCGCTGTCCGGACCTTAACTTCTTGCGAAGTTCCTCCCGTCTGAGATATACAGAGCAGCCACTGAAGCGGCAGGATGTCCGAAAGATCGGCAGTTTACACAGTAGGGTTCACTGTCATGCATGTTCTCAGGGGTACGAGGGCACTCCCTAGGTGGATGGGCGCCATCACATTTGACGCATCTGTATGCTCTGTTGCAATTTGATGCCGAATGCCCATGAAGTTGGCAGTTTCGACATTGAACGGGGCCCTTACTCTTAATTCTCTCCCATGTGACACGCTGGCATAGGATGGTGTTAATGGTACTGATCGTCTTAATATAAGTTTTTGGGGGAACTGTACAAGGTACAAATTAAGGACTATCTTATTCCTACGGGAGTAAGGGGTAACATAACGTTTGAACACTTTGGGCTTTAGCTTAGGAAAGTTAATCGAAATATCTTCAAGAATTTCTTCGGGCAGGCATTCAGGATGTACTCCCCTGAGTATAAAAGTTTCGTACCGGTCATCGGGGTGGGTAAAGGTATGAGAAATGACACTATTAGATTTAAGTTTATCAAAAAAGCCGACTTGGTGTTCGCGCAACTTGAAAAAGACTTTACACGCGCCCCCACGGGTTCTCGCGAGCTTAAAATCGCATTTCGGGTAAATTACATGTATCATTCGGGTTAGGTATCTCACACTTATGTCCTGAATCACTATGGGTGGACAATATTTCTGTTTAACATGATTAGTATTATTATTGACGTTATTATTATAGTTGGAGTCTACATTGTTAGTTATTGAGTTAATCTTCTAGCTCAGAAGTACACTTCTCAGCTGGGCTGAGAAACGGGCCACGCTTACGTGCAGGGGCCGAATCCGCCCGAAAGCACCAAAAAAGGTATAAGAAGAAAAAACACCGCAAAACGAGCATGCGACCGAAAATGCGGGTTCCTTCTCAACCCTCCCCGGCACTCCGGTACCGAGCCACTGCACAGTGGCTCGGCTAAGACATGCAAACACAAAACAAAAAACAATGCAACATTTAAGAGCACAAAACATCAAACAGAGAAGAGTGCAAAGCCAATGAAAACGTGGGACATAGTATTACTAGACTTAGATTTAGGGTTAGAATTGGAACTGGTATTGTTGATGTCTACGTTTCCCAGTGCTGTAAAGCGATTATTGTTACTGACATTCATGTTGCCATTGATGTTGCGGCTTATCGAGGTAGCGATCCGAGAACCCTTTTTAACCAGGGTCCAACCAAATTCATTGTCAGTAAAGGTGGAATCAGAGGCCTCAACAGGAGGCTGAGTTTCAATCGTGTCCATAGCGGTGGCATCGTCAACTTGGCTAGGTGAAGCCATGTCACCAATTTTAGCGGACTGTAGGCTGCCCTGGATTTTATTAATTTTATTCTGCACTCTGTCACAATTTTTCAATAGTACGCCCAACACATCCGAATTATTTTTATTATTAATTTTACTGTTCGTCTTATCAAATTGAGACCATTCATCAACACTAGATGGTGCATTCTTTACAAAGTTATGTTATCAAAGTGATCAGGGTCATACAGTTTTGAACGTTTTTGTGTTCTTCCAAGTGAATTAACAGCACTTGCCGATTTTTTTTCATCACTGCACGTGGTTTTAATTTCCATTGAACCGGGCCGGGGACAACGGTCCCCAACCTCCGACACAGGAGAGATTGCTCTTTTATTTTTACTAATTGCTTTACTACATTAAAAGCACAATAAAATAATCAAAATTAAAGTAAACACGGGAGCCAAGCTCAGCAGTTCAGATTCAACGCTGTATGTTAACGGAATCACACGATATTGCGAAATCACACAACAGAGCGATCACGTCTCCACAGGCCGAGTTCCACAATCGAAATTCCCAACCAAATTACCCCAATTTTGCACGGATCATCAAATGCTTGTATGCGTTTATAACATGAGAAGTTTTCGTAGGAAATAGCTTCAGTAATTAGATAGCATTGTACTCAAGAAGCACAAGAATATATAGGAAAATCACTTTTTAACAATAAGCCAATTTTAAATTGCTCAACTAGTTCCCGCATATTGTGGTATATTTATGTTAATTTTAAGGATAGTGCCTTGTTTCAAGAATATTATTCGTATTAATATTAAAATACAAGATATTGTACAAACCTCATTAACACGAAATGGAGAAGGATTCATGAACATTCTTAAATCAATTGTATATTGATCTTTATCCGAATCATTCCTTACATCCTAAAAATAAATAAATAAATTTAGTTACAAATAATTGTAAAATAATAAAAACAATTACATTAATTGATGGATATCTAGGATAAACATCTCTAAATGTTTGTATTGAAACAACTTTCTCCCAAGAAAATTTATTTTCTTCATAATATCGATTCAGCAAAATAACAACTAATTGTGATCGCAGAATTATACCACAGATACGACCAGTACTCCGATCATCCTAGGAAAAATATAAAAAAAATTGTTTTTATTTTTTTTAAATAAAGTTTTGCTACTACTGCTATTATGTATAAGTATATGTACTTACACCTTCGACATCTTCAACTACAGGGAAACCATTATGTTCACAATTCTTCAAAATATTATAAATGTGTTTGCTTTTTTCTTTTAGTTTGAAACAAATAACAGGTGTACTCATAACATTACATGCTTTTTCTTTGTAGGATACGGGTAGCTGCCAAGGTAACATTGGTACATGATCCGTTTTATTTTGAGTATCATAAATGCCCTAAAGAGAATTTGATTTAAAAAAAAATGGAAATAGAAATAAATTTATAAACAAACCTCATTGAAATAATCGCCCATCCATTTAGCACTTATAAGAGTAACTATGAGTGGAAAAGTAAACGACGTATCACAACCTGTCGTTTCAAGTAAGATGACGCTTAAACTTATCGTCATTCTTAGTACACCTCCTAAATGTGCAGCAGCTCCAATAAGAGCATATTTTCCAGGATTTAAAAATGTCTGCAATAAAAATTATGTTTTAGCTCGTTTACTATTGTTGCGTTGTCTATGGTCTAATATAGAAATAACACAAGAAATTCGTGCTGTTGAGGAGTGCCAAAAAGCTACTGTTAACGACATTTCACCAAATACTTGACAAATCTCTATCAAACAAGTGCAGGAACTTTTGTTTTTTTATTAAGAATGGAAAATAGTTTTGTTCAAAATTGTAATAATATGGCTTTATAAGGCGAGTTTATCGTTGGATTTGATGCACATTCACTATATCAAATCCAACGATCAACTGTTGATTTTCTTAGTTTAAAGATTGAACTGCAAATGATATAACAGCAGACTAAATAACTAAATTACTCTAATGACATCAGTGTTTTTGGTAGGCTCTCTACAGAGACAAATAATCGTAGGCCATTCAGACCAAGGGTACTGCCCCTTGATCTCTACCTGGCTTCTCACGCAACACAGTATTCCGTCGTCTGAAGAATTGTCTGGCATTATGGAAAAGGCTAGGGATTATTCGTTTCTTTCAAGATGCTGACTGGGATTTTTGAAGTAGTAATTTTAACTTTGCCGTTCTCTGCTTCACAAAAATTATACTAAGGGGAACGCATTTGTTCATTTTCCTTTCTATCAGATCAAAAAGTCCAAGCTGCATGGATAGATTAATCGGCAGTGTGTGAACACAATCAAAACTTGAAAAGCCGCTTATAGCAACTACAAAGTAAATATTCCTCCATCAACGCATCTAAGGGTCTCACATTACGTAAAATCGAATGAAAAATTTATTAAATTGCGTTACTTATATCTTTCCCACCCAGCATATTTCTAGATGTTAAGGTCAAAGACTTATTATAGTAAATATGCAAAAAATATGTGTTATTACTTACAGCAGTTGGAAAGTAGTAGAATAATATCATGGCTCCTAATCTTCCCCATGCTGCTCCCACTAATACTGTTGGTATAAATATTCCTATAGAAACATTAAGTCCATATGTGACGCATGATAGAAAAAAATATACAGATGTAAAAACGGCGAGTGTTAATATTTTGTGAGATCCTGTTAAGTAAGAATAATAAATTATTGTTAATAAGAAGTATATTGACATAAATGAATTACCCGGAGGGTCATGAAATAGTGATTTTACACTAGCTTCTGGTGTTTGAAACCAAAGTGACGCAACAGCATTATATTCATTATCTTGACAGAAAAGCTGAAAATAATATTACTCATAACTTTTTTCTACAATTAAAAATATTTTAAATTTACTTGCACTGGATACAAGGTAGGATCATTTCCTAATGGTCGACAATCATTAATACAATACATCATTACACATCCAGCGGTAACACCAACTATAGATACAATCACAGCCTCGAATATTTTCGCCCACTTTGGCTTAATAAATCTTTTACGGAATTTATTTAGTCTATTGTTCATTGAATTCCATAAAGCACCCAAAAGGCCACCGGTAACACCCATTAAAAGAAAAATAGGTAGTTCAAAATATTCATAACTAATTCCATCAAATTTTCCCAAATTAAATAAACCAATAAATGTGAAATCTTTTAGACCATGATATGCAGATAATACAACGTTCAACATGAATGAACTTATTGTTGAAGCTACAAGAGTTCTCCAAATAAGATTCTGATTCCAGAAGCTAGCTGCTTCTTCAAGGGAAAATAATACTCCACCAATTGGTGCACCGAAAGCTGCAGCAACACCCGCTGATGCACCTCCCAAAACAAAATCTCGCTTTTCATGATCATCTCTAAAATATTTAAATACACGAAAATCTTTAACAAATGTGGTGCTCTTTCCTTGAGAAATTCCTGCGGCTACTACTGCACCAGCATGTATCATTGGACCTTCCTATGAAGATAAATAATTTTTGGTAAAAATAATTTAGTAATATTTATTATCAAATTTGAACCTTTCCGCCTGCAAGTCCCCCTACTACCGATGTAACAACACCAATAGCTTTTACAGCTAAAGTTTTTATACGAACTATTCTAGGCACTTTAATTCCATTAAGGTAGCTCTTTACTTTAGGTATACCACTACCTGCCGCTACTGGTTCAACGTAAGTAACTAACGCCGCGCCAATGGCAACAGGTACAATACTTGTTAGGATCCAATACAGATACGGAACGTATAAATCCCCATCTAATATATTTGAGTCAACAGCTGTAAAAGAAAAAAGGATGTTAATAAAAAAATTGCTTCATTTGTATCTATAAGAAATGTAGTTATCAATTTGGCTCCAACGGAGTGAGTGGTTTTCGATTTTAGTTTATGATATCGTAAGAAGTGAATTGAAAGAATTATAAGAAATGAAAAATCAATTAAATTTGCAGAATGACTTGTAATTATTCAGGAGAGAGAGTGAACGGACATGACTTGTTATCTAGGAATCTAGGAGAATCATTACGGATGTCGGTCGAAATTCCGAAACCCGAAAGACCAAAAAGACACTACCAGGAAGAGAAGAGAATTTTTTATTTTCTGTTGTTGTGCTTGATCGGAAGAGAATTTTTTATAGAAGAGAATTTCGTTTTGTGTTGGATATTTTTGCTACTTTACGTTTTGTGTTTAAACAGGGGCCCACTAGTATCTTATAACTTGTGAAGTATACAAATGTACAACAAATAATGAGTACCGTTGTGATCTTCTCATCGAGTCGATTGATACCCTATTTGACCCACCTAGGCCAAACATTTGAAATTTCGAAAAATGACCTTCCTTTACATTTCGGTGGTCAAAACAAAGTCATAGTTTATTGACCTTGACTCCTCGAGTAGTTTATCTACATAGATAAATAATGTGGTTTGGGTAACTACACTCGGACCGTTTTCGGTATTTCGCCCTTTAGGTATTATGTCTTTTCGGTCAAATGTCATTTTGGTATTTCGTCTTTTCGGTCAAATGTCTTTTTGGTATTTTGTCTTTTCGGTTTTGTGACTTTCGGTATCAATCATCAATCATTACAATACTACATCTCACTTTGCATTGTCTTAAGATGTTTCAGTTCTTTTAAATTGTGAATAGTGCAACAAAGGTTTCATTGGGGCTTACAGGGCACCTATGTATGTCGTCCTTTATCCTTTCTGCTATAAACATAGTCCCGTATATATGTAAATTTATCTACAATTTCCATATTATGCCCGTGAACCGAACGAATAAGAAACCATTATCAAAAATTGCACTATAATTTAGCTGATATATGTATGTATGTATGAGACAGAGATTGGCAAAACCAACACTTTTATCTAAAATAAGGTTAGGTCTGAAATAAATAGTAATGTTAACCGTCATTTAAAATATACTCTTCGTTTTTCTAAAATTAGGAGCTCCCCAGTAGAATCTTAGCATTGGTATATATACGCAGCGATTCAGGAAAATACCCCCCTTTTAAGATTTCCCCTTTCGATTTTGGAGGGCTATGCCCCAATACCTTTAAGATTCGCCTTTCCGGTGAAAGTACTCCTTACAATTTTGGGGGGCTCCCCTTTTAAACAACTGTTTTCAATATGGCGGTTATCACTTTTCTGCTAACCGAATTTACACAACTTTAAAAATTCATAACTCGAAAACAGTAAGCGAGCAACAATTTATTTTTCGAAAAATGAATTCTACGGACCAAAATACATAAATAAAAATATTTCAAAAAAATCGGAGGCGAGTATACTAGTATGCTGTAGATTTACTCTTATAAATACAAATCCAAAAGTTGAAATGGGTATTCCCCACTGACATATAGATATGGACTGCTCTATATATCTATATGTCAGTGGTATTCCCCAAACTGTAAGAAATGTAACCTAACAAATCTGCATCACTGGCCGCGTACCTAAAGTAGAGCTTCCAACTTTGCTATCGTCTTTACCGAAGAGTTGTAGTTGATTAAATATTTAAGCTCTTCGTACATCTGCTTTTGTTTATTTATTGTTTGACTCTTTTAAGGCCACTGCAGTGCTACATAGTCACGCCAAAAAGCAAATCTACTTTGCATCAGCAAAGTAGCTTCATAAACGCGCCCGATGACTCATCGCCACACCATTCACAAAACACCTTTCCTTTTTTTACTTACACTTTTTCAGGAACTGATATTTAATTGCAGATAATTCTTCAATAACAATATCAATTGAACAAGCGATTAAAGCTGTGATAACCCCAATTTGAATGAATGTAATCCATCTGGCGATGTCTCTCCTCAATGTAAATCTAGGAGATATTGTTTTCTGGTCCTGTAGCCATAGCTTGTTTTCACAAACTTCATAATCTAAACTCTGTAAAAACCAATATATTTTCATCAAGTAATTAAAATAATAGTAAGATGCTATTACTTCGTATGTGGAATCAGATTTCACCCTACGCCGAATTGTGAAAACCGGCTGCTCCTGTTGCGAGTTACTTGCTGGTGGCGGCGCAGACGTTATCTATTATATACAGTTAATTGATTATAATACACAAAACGATGCATTCCATTTATTCACGTACCTCTTCTACAGCAGGTGCTTCGATATTTTCAATTAGTGCATTTTCATCATCTTCAGCAGGCGTTGACCCCACAGTAATCTTCATTTTTGCTAACTGGCAACTGTTAAGTTGTATTCTGCTCTGCTGATAATTGTGGTTTTACAATAGTTTTTGCTCCCTCATTCTAGTGATAACACTGATATTCTAGATCTGACTCATTTAAGCTTCTTTTGTTATCGCAAAATTCTGATTTTTTTAATCAGCTTGGGGAAACTGTCCGGTGCCGCTTCAGTTAAACAAAAGGCTAAATTTACGTACTGAACAAACTATGCGTTCTTAAGCTACTGACAGAATCAGGCGCAAACGCCGTGCGGACATTGGCTTCGCGGTATGTGGCGACTTTTCACTGACATGATGTTGCGGTGTCGGCGGCGCGCTCCGACTTTGAACACAACAACGAAATCAAAGTGACAAGTGGACGTAATTGGAAAAAAAATTGAAAAACCTGAATGATTTATATATAATTTTTCTATCCTACAGGGTTTGTGTTTTTTTTAGGAACTAATTTAATTACCCCAATTTGGAAAAATACAGATTTTTATTAAAAAATATAAAAATCAACAAATTTGCTATCACTGCCAACACCAACACACGACTCCAAACATATGCCCACCACCACGAAAACACGACTCAAAACACAAACATCTCTTGACACACGCGGCCGCAACGCGCAGAAAGTAGAAAGTAAAGCAACTTGCGCGGTGTGTGCGTAGCGTAAATCAGCATTTCGTTAGTGCGCATTTGAATACACTACTTCTATTCTCTCTGTCATTGCGCGCACGGCGTTTGCGCCTGTTTCTGTCAGCAGCTTTAATAGCTTATGCTACGCAAAAGAGTGCATCGAAACACGAAAAAACAACTACAAAAATGCAGCAAAACCACAAATCGCGTTCAGAAAGAGATTCGAGCTTCGAGAGCTGCGAAATGTCAAGCAAGTACAGTCAAAAATAAAATTGTTGTTTACATTTTTATTTTTCCTCTATTTCAAATATCGAGTTTAGAATTCAACTCTAGTTGAATTGACTTAAGTAATACGAGTATGTATTGTGTTTCCATGCAGAGGTTAGCCTGGATTAAGTAGAGTTAGCACCAATAGAAACGCGGGGTGAGTCAAGTATAGTTAAATTCAAGTAAATTCCATGAAAGCATTCGGGTTAAGCCGTGATATATACTACGGGCTACCACATAAAATTATTTATCTGTCACTTCAACCCAGAACCGTCATGTACCTAGTTTAAATTACAGTTTAACTCGCGTTGAACTAAAGGAAACGCACAGAGTTAAGAGTTGTCGCTACATTTTTAATGCAATTAGGTACAATACAACAACAATTCATACTCGGCTCCAATGGAAACGCCATTGAGTTAACTAGAGGGAAAAAGCTTTCTGTAAATGTAAACTCAGCCAAAGCTATACACCGGCTCATGGAAACAGAGTAATGCACTGAGTTTCCATAGAGAGTTTACCCTGGGTTTACTCAGAGTAAGCGTCCATGAAAACGGGGTTGAGTCTAGTTTTGTTAAATCCATGTAGACTTGACGAAGTTTGCAAATTACCGAGTTTCCATGGTGCCTGTTCACACGGGTGGTCACCGCGACCTTTCAACACGAAATTTACAGGTGCGGGGAGCGTTCGGGTGGGAAGGAAGTGCGTCTCGATTTGAAAGCGACTCACGTTCGCTTTTCTGACCAGCTGACTGTTTCAATTTCATTTTGTATCACCTTACTGTTCCATTTTATTTTCGTTTCACCCGTATTGGGAGCAAACGTGCGATAGGACAATTTTCAGGCTTCAGTTTTGTTGCACAGATTTTTTAATAAAATTAATTATATTCAGGTAATCACAGTTTATAAAAATTTATGTCACTTTTATGAAAATCACAAACTTTGTTCCCGTACCGTATGTTCCACCTGTCATAAAAACGACTGGACACAAAGCGAAACGTGTAAACAAATATTCGCTTTTTCGTTCGCTTTGTCGCGCCTCAAAGCGACCTGTGTGAACAGGCACATGGGGCTCAAGTCGAGTTGTGGTTAAGTTGAAATGACACTTCAACTCAACGACTTCACTCTATGCATTTCCATTTCTGCCTTCCGTTTCCTCCATCTTTTTCCATCAATTTTATTATATGTGACGGTCTATGAAGAGGACTTAGGTGTCAAAAAATCATTTTCCACTTTTTTGCCGATTCGGGTAGAGCTTGAGACACTCTTTCAGCATGTCTACACATTCAACTTTTCATCCAACTTTTCGAAATTAGGAAGTTCCTTCTCTTTCGCTCGCATGTAGAGTTAAAAAGAGACTCGTCGTGATTCGAAAATTGAAAGCAACTAAAAGTTGACCGAAAATTTTCCTTCCAGTCTTGGTTTTTCCTTCAACTTTTTTTAAAAATGTGGGTTTTTATACGATTTCTTAACGGTTAACCTTGTCCTATTGTAAAAAATGGAAGGAATTTCGTTTTTCTTAATTTTTTCTCCATTCCTCGATCCATTTTCGTTTGGTTTTTGCACTTACATCAGTTTCAGAATTTTGGAGAATAACAGCACAACGCGCAGCGGCGACTGCGATTCTTCTTCCGACTCGGATAAACTCATTTTTTAAACTGTATTTAAAAGTTGAAAGAAAAAGTTGAACGCGTATGTAGACACCGATTTCGTTCAAGTCCAGAAATCTGATAGTTCGTATATCGAAAAATTGAATGAAAAAATTGAACGTGTAGAACCGGTATTTAACAGAAAGTCATAATTAGTAACCAGAAAGTCATAATTTGTGGAAAAGTTTACTAAAAATGAAGAGAAGCGATAACTGAAAAGACGGCCGGCAAAAACAATGTTACATTTGTAAACTAAACTTAACGTGATTAACTACGTTAATAATCCGAGCAACACTTGGCGTCTTTGAATATAGTTAGGCACCAGGTAACGCGGAGAAAAGGGAACAACTAACGCGAAACTGACGCAACGAGTTTTTTTACCTTTTCTGTTGTTTTCTCGATAACTTTTTTTCGAACGTAAGCCTTCTTTTCATAGACCAGTAGTGTGTTTCCATGCAGAGTTTATACTGAGTTTACTCAGATTAAGCGCCCATGGAAACGGGGATTGAGTAAAGTGTCGTTAAATCCAAGTAAACTCAACGAAGCCAGTCCGATTAAGCCGGGTTTTGTATATGTGTGTGTTTCAGTATCCTTTACTGCACATATACCAACGGCGACGCAATGTAAAATTAATTATCTGTCACTTTAACCCAGAACCGTCATGGAAACAGCATCGAGTGATTTTGAGGAGAAAAGCCTTATGTTTACTTAACGAAAACTCTACCCTGGCTCATGGAAACACAGTACTGGTCACATAATGTAGATTTTTTTTTAAAAGTATATATTAAATATAAAGTCTCTTGTGATGTTCAAGCGAGGCTCGACATTTTCACTCTTTGTACCTTTGCCAGGGTGCAGTTTTTAGTTGTGTGCGTGAACTCAGCTCAACCTACCTACATATTTGCGTTGAGTTGAGCAGAGTTGGAAATCTTTAACGAAAACTCTTAAATGTGTCTGTTTCCATGATGTATAACTCGGGTTTAAATCTCTTGGAAACCCAGAATATGTGTGTTTGAGTATCCTACCAACGGTGTTCTGAAAATTATTTATTTGTCACTTCAATCCAGACCCTTCACGGAAACGGCATCGTGTTTCTAGTCTTGCGCATGATGTTAAACTCCTCCACCTGAAGCCTGCCCTTGAAAGGAAGTGCATGGTCTTCGCCATACCCGGCTTCTGTAGAAGAAGTGCGATACCATCTGCCTAGTCTATAACTTTTCACCTGAGGGTAATCTTGTTTCACTCTAGTTGTTGTTGGTTGGAGATCGCTTAATTGTCCATTATGAAGCATTCTTAGTTCTGATTTGTATTAGTTTGACTAATATAATAAAGGATAAAGTGTGCTCACCGGATGTAAATTTCCCCATACCACGGACTCCTTTGTGCCTGTTCACACGGGTGGTCACCGCGACCTTTCAACACGAAATTTACAGGTGCGGGGAGCGTTCGGGTGGGAAGGAAGTGCGTCTCGATTTGAAAGCGACTCACGTTCGCTTTTCTGACCAGCTGACTGTTTCAATTCCTTTTTGTATCACCTTACTGTTCCATTTTATTTTCGTTTCACTCGTATTGGGAGCAAACGTGCGATAGGACAATTTTCAGGCTTCAGTTTTGTTGCACAAATTTTTTACTAAAATTAATTATATTCAGGTAATCACAGTTTATAAAAAATTATGTCACTTTTATGAAAATCACAAACTTTGTTCCCGTACCGTATGTTCCACCTGTCATAAAAACGACTGGACACAAAGCGAAACGTGTAAACAAATATTCGCTTTTTCGTTCGCTTTGTCGCGCCTCAAAGCGACCTGTGTGAACAGGCACTTTGTAGCCTCATATGAGACTGCGTAATCGCTTGGTAGGCAGTTTTCTTACGGTTAAATTCATTATCTAACCATCAATTCCGATCTCTCTTTGTCTAAAGTAATAACTGTATTTTGAAGGCGTCTCGCGAGTAATTCGTCTCCAGGAATTAAAGGCACAAACAGATTGTGGGGGCGGCAGTGACAGGAAAAACATTTAAAATACAAGGGCAACATATGTGCTAACACAATCGGCAGGCGGCGCGGAGAAATTTAATCTTAATAATATGGAATTCTGCCGCAGGCCGCCGGCGCAATCTGTTTATGCACCCTTCGCTGACTGAAGGTGAATTTTAACGCATGCTCGTGTGTTTCTGTATTGCTTCGAGCCAAATTCGCGTATACTATAAAGTTCTGTCATACGTGGACTATTTGGTTGGAAGTGGCTTAATCAGGAGAGGAGCTGACGGAACGAACAACGGACCTGATTAAAGTTGGTCAACTTTTCACTTTTTATGAGAGGTCACCCCAATGTCGTTACATTCAAATTGACATCATGACAATTTTTTAAACACCTTTTTTATATAATTTATACAAGTCGTATAAATTATTTAACGGCTGAAATCATGGAAAATTGTAAAATATTTCATTTGCCAACTGATCAGCTGATTAAAAACGAACGGACGGAGCGGATTGGATCTGCCCAACTGGCAAAGAAAAAACGAACGGAGCGGACTGGTTCTGTTTCAGGGCCGACTCACAGTGAACGCTTCAAGCCTCAAGCTTCAAATTTTTTTTCTATAGTTTCAACTTCATTTGACGCTTGCAGCTTGAAGCTGTGAATGTGAATCATTGCACATAAATCCTATAATAATAATTTTTGAAGCTTGAGGCTTGAAGCGTTCATTGTGAATCGGCCCTCAGGCTTCAGCCTGAATAACTAGATAAAATTATCGTTTTCAATTGCTTTGAAATATTTGAAATTTTTATTCACCACACAATTCATTCTACAACGTTCCATGATAACGACTGCTTTTATTCACCTTATTCACCTATACCAGTTTAAGACTGCACCAAAGTACACATCCGCAAGCTGGAACTCGAGTCGATTCTGTCGTACTGGTTTTATGTGTATCGAGCGCGTGTATTCGCCCGAGGTGAAATGAATCAATTTTGAGAGAGATCGCGTCGATGTTCGCTTTTGTGGCATTCGATTTCCATCACTTCAGTGAGCAGTAGCAGACGCGCGTAGTGAAAAAGTGACTAGTTGGGTGTGGTGTAAGCCTTGTTTATTTTTCTTATAATTTCTTACGTTAATTGAATTTCGAGTTTAATTAGCTTAAGCGGAATTAATTTATTTAACGAAAGTGTGCTTAATAGTATAAATAACAATAAAATGGAGATAATAGTGAAAAATATTTGTTTTGTGGCTGTAATTTGTGTTTTGTTACCTTCTCTTACACTGGCCCAAAGGACTCCCACAATTTCTTATATTACTCAAGAACAAATTAAAGATATTGGCGGCACCGTTGTCCTAGAATGCTCTGTACAATACGCAAGTGATTACTCAGTTTTATGGATAAAAGTTGGTTCTGATCCAGTGTTTTTGTCCACGAGCAGTACCCTAGTCATTAGGGATTCTCGCTTTGCCTTAAGATATGATCGTAGCTCATCAACATATAAGCTACAAATTAAAGATATCCAAGAAACGGATGCGGGTGTTTATCAGTGTCAAGTGGTTATTTCAGTGGTCCATAAAGTAACAGCTGAGGTCAAATTATCCGTTAGACGGCCACCTGTTATATCAGATAATTCTACGCAATCTCTAGTTGTATCTGAAGGTAATTCTGTTCAAATGGAATGTTATGCTGGTGGATATCCTACCCCTACCATTAGTTGGCGTCGGGAAAACAACGCCATTTTACCAACAGGTGAGTTTCAGGAAGCTTTCTTGCTATTTTTTTTTCGTCTTCGTAAACAGGTGACGCAAAAATTGTTTTAATCAGCATTTTAAACGTTTTTTTTATTTTGCTTTTAATTATTATGAAATATTCTTGAAGTGACGCATTGAAAATTTCAATTAAACGTAAATACAAAAAGCATCGAGTGGGGAGCGAAATTGAGTGTGAGTGCACGAAACAAAAATTTCATTTTTCTCAGAAAGGTGTTCCATTCTTCATTGTTTGATATCTCTTTATGTTTGTATTGGTTACTATACACCACACCTGACCCAAAAGAGTAAAGTTTAAAGGTAGAAAAAAGAGAGGCAGCAGAGATTACAATAGTTTTGTTCGCAGCGCAGGTAAAAAAATGCGGCGAATTCAATCCTTACAAGTGTAACGCATACCTTAATACACACCGGCTTAATTTTTTTCATAGAAATCGAGTTCATTACCAGGAAAATGTACTTTTATTACTCTATTGCCGTGCTACGGTTTTTGACTTCTTTTTTCTATGGAATTGAATATACAATATAATTACATGACCGGCAGCCGACTTCCATCAAAAGCATTTTAGTATATTAAAATTTATCAATTTGAAAGACTTTTTGTTTTGTTTTTGATGCGATTTAATGTTTTAATAATTACTGATAAATAAATTATATTCGCAGGAAAATATACAGAAAATCATTAATTTTTTTATTCTTTTTCTGTTAATAAAGATTTTTTCGAGCAATTTTAATTGTATCAAATACTAAATTTTTTGATGGTCAAAGCACTTTGTAACTCTTGGTCTTGTATGCAAAACAAATTTAATCTAGTTAAAAATTAAAATTTATAAAATAACTTCGGATATCAGGATGCAATGTTAATTATTTGCGTGGTTATCTGAGCTGAAGTGAGTCACAGTTCGCTGCTCGAGTGATATCAATATAAAATAAAGTCCGTTATCTTTCACTTGTATGTATTCATTGCTTTTGTTATTGAGATTTTCCATTTTTAAAAACTGTGACCGACGACGCTAAGTTATGGAACTGCGTTTAAATTTTATTTGTCTTCTCCATATTCCCTATTTAAAAAGTATTCGGAATTTTTAAATAGAGTGAAAAAAATAATATATTTGTAAATGTTTATTTTGTCGCTTTCAAAGTATGTAGGTGCAATACAATAATTAATGCCCGCCCATGACTCAATCCTTAATATTTTTCGAAGGCTTATTGAGGTACGGCCTTCAGCTTTTTCAGCGTATTTTCCTTTGTGGCCTCAAATTTTTTTTATGTGGAAGACTAGAGCTCAGGGAAAGCCCTTTTGTACTGTTGACAATCTATTTTCTTCTTATAGAGTGCAATGTCAAACAGCAAGCTCTAGTCGATAGATAGTGAAGGGGAAGAGAGAAGTAGGAAGGAACTGCCACAACCGCCTAACCCCAACCATTTCTATCGCGACTCAATGCAATGAGAAACAACTCGCTGGAGAGTTATGCCTCCTGAAACGAGTTGAATCCCATCAACCAACCGATGACATGCGCTGGTGGAGCGCGGCAGTTCTAGCGGAAGGCTATGACAGGGGGAATGAGGAATGTAAGGAGGGAAGAAGAAAGAAGGTGGGAAAGGCGAAGGACCGTGGGGCTCAGCCGGGATTCGAACCCGGAACCTCTGGGATAGTAGCCAGGCGCCTTACTCCCTAGACTACCGAGGCCCCCGAAATTTACTGGAAATCCCTTCTTCGATGGGTGATTTTAATTTCGGGAACAGGAAGAAATCACACGGGGCGAGTATGGTACTTGGTGGAAGGCATTCGTCCTATTTATGAACGAAAACTTCAAAACAATGGCTTTGTGCGATGGTGTAATCCATTGGTGGTGCAAAATCCATGAATCTTCTACAAATCTGGCACGTATTCTCGTACAAACACTTCAAAACGCCCAAATATTCTTTAGTTAACTTTGTCCCTCTGGAAGAAATTTGGACTGCATCACCGCAAAAACGGTCAGTTTTGGGGGTTTTCAACCACCATTCTGATCGAAGGGACCTAGTCCCTCATGTATATTTTAATCGAGAAAAAGTTGCTGTGAAATTTCATGTGAAACTTGGCCACCTTGGTATTTTTGAGTGGTTTAAACGTTTTAAGGCCGTGCGGACGTTTAGGATGACATTCGCCCGAGTCGCCCTGTCACATAAAAACATATAGAAAAAATTAATAATATAGTCCGAAATGATCGTCGATTGCTGAAGCATTCGTGCGATTGCTGAAGCTATTGGAATTGACAAGGAATCCGTTAGACAAATTTTACATGATGATCTTAACATGAAAAAGGTGTGCGTAAAGATGGATCAGAACGAGGAACTACAGAACTTCCACTATCGGCTCTGTTTAGAAATTTTCATATGCCTCTATTTTTGGTATACATAATTCGCCGTAGACACAGCAATTTGCACACGGTATTTTGTTTGAACAATATTTAAGGCAAACTTTGTTTAACTCATTTTTTCATTGTAAAAGCCGCGTAGCCCACAAGTATATGACGTAGCATAATAACGTCTGTGAACACTCTGAGTGGCAGATGAAGATCAAATTTCGAAATCAGTGCAACGTTATCAGCTTACAGAAAAAAATTTAGCAGAATCATTAACGCGAGTCTTTCAAATGATAATTTCTGTATATTTTTCATACAATTTGTGTAGTCGTAAGTGTTAGCAGAGTCATGCAATTCGCCAAAAGTTGACGTCAAATTGTTAATAGTTTGAGTATTTGCTTATAAAACGATCCGAATTTAACTTAATTGTTTTTTAAGTATTATTTATAATCATTATTATTGCCACTTTTATAAGCTGAAACTCATGTGGTGCTTTACAACCACGTAAACAAATGTTTTAGTGATAGTAAAAGGCAATAACACCGGCTCCACACGTTGGTACCAGAGTGGGTACCAGCGAACGTTGGCGCAGATACCGACACGCGACGGCCAATCCCCAATGCTCACGCCAAAGCCTCAATAATTTGTTGTACTTCATGTAACAAGAAATTATATTGTACGATAAAATCTCAGTTCCCGAAAGACTAAGTTACTTTCGTTTTGCTGGAGTCATTTTGAATGTGTTCTTTGCTGCAACTTCTCGGTTGGTGCAACTTAATGGTTTTAACTACTTTGTGAATAAGGCAAACTACGTGCGATTCTAGGAGTCATGATTTTCCATTACCCTCAAAGTGGTCCTTCGAGTTTAATTATTAAACCGTCACAGCCTGCTTCTTATCATCTTTCACAGAATTCAAGATGCTCAAAGCAGCGAACGTTGTACTTAGTAAACGAGAGCTGGAAGCCCTGGAACCTTACATGAAGTGTACTCATATAACCTTTGTTTACGTCACACGGGTAAAATTAGTTCTAATGCTACTATAGTAGTATCTTTTTCCATGCTTCTTGCCGCCAGTTATTCCATTTAAGAAGTAAATTTGAGCTTTAGTCTTTCACATGAAAAACTTGATAATCATTTTAGCTCAATCCACAATGATTGAACATTTTATATGTACATATATGCAAGAAACCCTATTCTCTCCAAGTTTTACCCTACGTAATCTGTATTGCGTTAGGACTTCTTTGCTGTTCCATATTGACACGATTCCAATCCTCGGAGAGGTTGACAATTTTTGCTTTATTGAGTTTTAGAAATTTGGTCTGCATATTTTTATCAACGGCTTCCTACCTACGTCTAAATTTGAGTTGGTGTATAGTTTCACTTGACCAATGCCCGGAGTATTCTAAATATTTTGAAATAATAATCACAGCATTCTGAAAGCGTTTGTAAGACGACTTCTGAAGCTATTCCACTGACTATGGAGACTTGATTAGATTCAACGCTCAATGGGTGCTCTGTATGCTCTCTCTGAGTTCACTAATTTATTATCCTTTAAGATCATGTGAGCTGTTGCAGGTTACTACCCCTTGTCTGCTTTAAGATATTAACATAAATTAAGCAGCTAAGGAATTACACAGCCTGTGCTATCAATGAAATAATAGTTAATGTGCTGGATAAGACACATCGAAAGAATGTACAACGGTCGGAAAGAATGGCCTTTCGAATCTCAAAAAAAAGCTGAAACGCTTATTTTTTTGTTTTATTTACAATTCAAAATTTTATCGCACCTATAACCTATTGAACAGCAATTTTCCATTAAAATATATAAAGAATGCGTGGAAGACAAATTACGTATGTGTGTTTCAAAATTTCCCCCGTGTCTAGATGTAATCCTAACTTACGAGTTTCATAAAATCTATATAAAAATTTAGATCTCACTTATCCGTCAGACGAAGGCAATAAAACTGCAACTAAGACTAAACGTAAATAACTCAAGTATTTAATGCCAGACGACCCTTCTGCACCTGATCCAACCCTCCATAAAGTTTTATTGCACTTTCTTCAGCAAATGCCTGGAAATTTCCGACAGGTACTGTAATTTTATTTCTTTTACCTTAACACTTCTTGATCCTTTTTTGTCCTTCCAAGAATATTTCACCTGCCCCGACAGAAAATTGCAGGCCTTTGAACAAATATAAGAACGAAAGATTCATTTGAATCAATGTTCTTCAATTTCTGGAAAATTTGGGTGATGTGATTGTTGTTTTGCCCGGTTCCAGCTGATTGAATACTTTAATGGCGGATTTAACATTTAAAGTTCAGCACATTGACCTAGAATATTCCAAAAATACTCTCATCTATAACAATCGAATGCAAACGAATGGAATAACAAGAAAATTAAAAAAAAATAACCCAAAAATCATTCATAACTGCGATCCGCATTAAGAATTAAATGCAGAACCGTTTGAGGCATACATAATCAGCGTAGCATTGAGCAAATGTAAATTAGTGAAATAATAATTATTATTCATTCTTCTTGATCAGTTGAAGATTGCGCCATGAAGCGAACCCATTTATTGATCACATACACACCGACTGAGTCACCCAATTAATATTCGCCTCGTGTATATCTTCGGTAGTCACTACATGAGCACAATCATGATGTTTTCTACTTATTCTACTTATAGACGATGGAATGAGAAAATGGAGCCAAAGTAAATAAGAACTGATCATGATCAGTGATCAAAAGTGTGGACTTTGCGTTATTTTTTCTGGGAAGATCAGTCGTTTGTTTCAGAAAGCTTCCGTTGAGTGATGAAAGTCAATAGTTGTTGAGGCTGTTTTTAAATATGATTTATGGGCAAATTTAATATAGCATAATAGGTTTGCTATATTCCTGAAGATAGAGTTGTAGTTTAATGACTGCCCAAAAAAAGCTTATCGACAGTACAGAAAGTATGATGTAAAATAAAACAAACAACTTTTATTGCAGGAATCATTTTGGAAAATAATTTGATCATTATTAATTTTAATTTTGTGACAGAAACCACACAAACCCCGCTACTAGTTCTCGTGATCAGTCAATTTAAGATCAAAACTACCAATTCAAACGGCCCTTCTGTACCAGAATTATTTTTATTTTAATTTATTCAATTGACTTTAAAACATTCTTCGTTTATTACCTCGTAAATAAACTCAAAATACTATTAAGTCTAATCAAATTGACTTACTGCTTAATATTCTCTTTGTTCAGTTCAAGTGCGTAGCGCTGTTTCAATAACCCTATTCTATTCTATTAGTTGTCAACTTTTAACAATTTGTAAATATACACAAAAATGGAATAATTTTAATAACAACAGCAGTGAGTTTCTTCTTCCAGTCATCTCTACGGTTTGCTCGTTCTCTCCGGCTAGCTATAAGTAGTTTTCGTATACGTGTTTCTTCTTTCTGTTGGTATATCATTGAAAATTCTGGCCAGCATTCTTTCTTTAGAGGTTCATACTATATGTTCGGCAGATTGTCCAGTTCAATAATATTTATTTGGAGCTGGTTCTTAATTTCAATGGAACAGTTGCTATGATAATAGCGATCAATTATAGGGAGGACTGTTACATTCCTACGGTGGCTTAAAGAGTCTATGGAGGCACAAAAGGTGCTATCACCAAAGAGTTTGGTGGCGCGGTTTTGTTCCTTGTCGAGATATGCCAAATTGGTTTTTGGGCGCTAGCCCATATATAAGAGTTGTATTCCAGGCGGGCCGAATGTAGGATTTGCAGATTGTAGCCAGGGCAGCTGCAGAAGAGGAACTTACATATCTTAAGAAATCCAAGGCATTAGCGTTTGGCGTTTTGGAATATTTGATCATTCCATCGCAGATCATCAGTTAAAGTAACCCCTAGGATGTTACGAGCTAGAGATGAGATAGTTAGAGGACCGTCATCAGCGAAGCAGTGATGTGGGGAATGAGAGCAGATCATTAATGAAGATTAGAAAAAGTTCGCTTGATAGAATTGGCCCCTGGGGAACACCGGGCGAAATTGTGTAGGGGTTGGATACGACACCACCCAATACGACCTTGATTGAACGGCTAGAAAGGAAACTCTTACACCATTTCCTTAGAATTAAGTATACCAATAGCATAGAGTTTGGTCAGCAGAACAGGCTGCCATACACTGTCAAAAGCATTGGAAATATCTAAGGGTCTGATTATGTTGGAGCTGCGATAGATGGTAAGAGAGCTGTGACAAAGGATTTGACAAAAGCTGTGAGTGAGTAGCGCGAATAAAGCAGTCTTACCAGTTTCTGACAGAAGCGCAAACAGTACGTTGACAATATGACTGAGGAATCAACATCCATCTTGATACTAACGATACTAGCGGGGAAAAGTAACCCAAGCTTTATCGCAGCTCTTGTCGTTGGTCGCGACCAAAGCGTGAGTCACCGCGTTGCTTCAATATAAACAGCTCTATAGAAAGCCTTTTTTGTATTAACTCTGCTCCGTGCAGATAAACTCGTTTATCACAGCTCCAACATAATCAGACCCTAAGGTAACCAGACCAGATTCACCGAAGCGGTGGTGCTTTGGTTGAGATGCTCGGTTAAACACACCTTTCTGGCATAAAGCCGGACTGTGTCGTATAATTTTGTTAGATTCTATGGTAGAAGTAATTGTTATTGGCGGTAGTTAGAGGGGTCACTAGCGTTACCTTTGTTCGGTATAGGTTGATAAGCTAGTTTCCAAGAGTTGGATAAACTCCGCAGAAGTATGAACGGGCGTAGTGTTTGCGTGAGGCAAATTTCTTAAGTACCATTGGGGGGGGGGGGGGGGGCGGGTTGAATATTCTCAGGCCCGTGGATTTATTGACATCAAGCTCTTTAAGATACCTACATATATACCTCGCGCGTCCTGAAGAAAACCCCGTCCATTGAGGGCGTGGGATACTCATGAACGGGCTATAGAAAGTAATATGCACAGTTTCCATGCTTTGCTCGTCAACATTGATATTTTGTTCTAATCTTTGTTCTCTTTTTGATGGAATATGCATGTGCTTTGTTTTCTTGTAATTTAGTCTTAGATTAAACTTTGCCGGACTATCTACAATTTTTGAAAAGGTTTCCTTTATATCTCTGGGCTTTGCGTCCAATAATGACGATAGGTGCGTTTCATTTTCATTGGAGTACATACGTACTTCGGAATAAAGTCGGGCGCACATCGGCGTAATTGCGGCTACCCCAGCCCATACTGTGGTGTAGCACCATCTACTCCGATGTGCGCCCAACTACGCTGGCGTACGTACTCTAATGAAAATGAAACGTACCTGATATCATCTGCGAATGCTGTGAAGATACGATATTACTCCATTTAGTTCTGCTTTAATCATTATTGCTTCCGAAGCATTAATAAAAAATATTGGTTAGTTTTAATCTTCTTGTAAAAGGCCTGATTTTTAGCGGAAGTTTATCAAATTGCAGTCTTGTAGTCGTTATTTGCATTCGCATTCTACACACCTTTGCTGTCATTTTACATAGTTCTATCATCATTAAATTCAATTGCTTTTATTGAATATCAGTAATAGTTTGTACACTAATTGTATAATTCTATTAACGAAAGATTTTAGGTAGTGTACTATTATTGACTTCTGAAGCTACAAAAGTAAAGATATTTGATTGATCACATTCTTCAGATCTTATTATTACGTCTCAACAAATATTCTCACATGTTAAACAGTTGTTTGCTTGGCATCGATTTCCAAACGTGAACTAACAACCAATGTTTTTAAAGTTGTGAACATTTTCTCCATTTAATAAGAAAAATGCGGCCGATTTCTCAATAAATAAACGCGGTTCACACATTGGCCCTTCTTCTGGTTGTCACTTCACCATAGTGAGAAATGTCACCTTTAAATATCAAGTGAGAAAAATCTCACTTACAAACATCAAGTGAGAACAATTGTCACTGAATTCGCCGTTTCTCGATATCAGTGACAACTGTAATTCGCCTTATCTCACTAAAATGTTACTTTTTTAGAGAACCATAATAGTATTTTTGTCTCACTTCGCCAATTGTCACCATAAGTGACAACAAGAATAAGGACCATTAAATAGATGAATGACCTTCTTATCAAGACAAGCTCTACTGAAAAAGAGACCAAGCTCTCACAAATTTTCTAAAATTATCGCTTATTGCAAGTTTTTAACAAAATTTCTAAATAGACCTTACCTATTTCTAACCATTTTTGTGAAAACACAAAACAAAAACCTTTACTAAAATTCATGTAAGTCGCGACTCCAGAGTAGTTCATTCGGTTCATTCCTACGAGCCTACAGCTCCTCCCTACGCATGCTATAGGCAAGAAGTTAATTCATAAGAAGAACAACGGGCATTTTCGAGAATTCACCATGGTAGCTACCGGTCGAACCAGAAATTAATCTACCATGTTCGAGAGTTGATTACTTACCATAAGTTACTACTCAATATGTTGGAATATTCACCGATAAGGTAACCAGGGCCTCGGAGTCTCACTACAGGGCGGTGGATGGATGGTGGATTAACTTCTGGTTCGACCGGTAGCTACCATGGTGAATTCTCGAAAATGCCCAACTTGATTGTGTAATAATACTGTGCAGGCAGTATTTCCAATCTACTTCAACAGCCAGAATTTAAACGTGGAGTCATGGCCATTTCTTTCAACATCGTCCCCACTCCTAACAGGCGCGGATTCAGGGGGGGGGTCACGGGGGTCATGACCCCCCCCCAAAAGCAGTGCCGCGGCCAGACAATTGAGAGGCCCTGTGCAAAAATTCAGCGAGAGGCCCCAGAGAGTCCAAAACAAATTTTCGCTCGCTTCGCTCGCAGATTCCCCCTACCCGTCATAGAACTATGGCCCCAACTATGGTACTCATTTCTGTGGTCCATTCAATGAAGTAAATATGCAAATAATGAATTCAAATGATTTTTATTTCAAAATTTTTCGCTCGCGAGGCCCCAACACACGGGGCCCTGTGCAGTTGCACACATGCCAGCAGCGGCACTGCTCAAAAGCGCTTGCTGTTTAAAAAATAAAATTGACCCAACTCAAAAATCAAAAACAAAAAATAACCAAACGCACAAAACCGACCCAACTTTTTTGCAAATTAAAAAACAATCTTAAAAAATGACCTTCCAGGTCAACAGCAGATTTAGTCCGGAGGGATAGAAAAAAAGTTCAAATAAACTTACCCTGCGATTTTTGGACGCTATAATTAAGAGAAAAATCGTAGGAATTTCGAGCTACAGGAAAAAATTTTGATTTCTCGAAATCTACTGAATAAATCCACTCCATATTTCACTTCCCCTTCGCTTAAAGGTGTTTTTTCTGAAAATCAAGAAAACTGCCTGTTTTCAAACGCGTTTATGAGGTATTAAATCGAACCTCACCAACTTTTCATGAAAATGGGTTGGTAGAGTAACTCTTCGAGAATAAATAGGGCTTTTCAAAATAACTCGAGCACCACCGTCGGCCTTGTTCAAACTTTTTTCCTGAAACGGCTGTTTTTACATTTTTGAGATTTACGCGAAAAGTTATAATTATTTTTGCATGATATTTTTGTTGTAGGTAGGCACTAACAGAAGCCACAATTTCAGCCCTGAAACAAGACTCTGCGATAATTATAGTCCCTGTAATTAAATGTCAAAAAATGGTCATATTTCGTGGTTTTTGTTTTTTTTGCAAAAAACTTTTGACCGATTTCAATTGTCCAAAACTCATAATTTTCATCTTTTTAAGCGCTATTACGTACTATTTTTTGTTTTCCAAAAACAAAATTTTTTCGCACCTAAAACGTAGAAAAACGTGTTTTCGCTACCATTATTAGCTTTTTTCCACCTGTTCTCCTGGACCGATTTTTTCCAAAACACATTCATTGAATTCCTACGATTTTTCTCTTAATTATAGTGTCGAAAAATCGCAGGGTAGATTTATTTCAACTTTTGAATACTTTTCCGCTATCTCTCCTGGACTAATTGATCTATACTCTTTCTATATGTTTTGATTTTCAAACTCTGAAGTTAGTTGCACTCACAAGAAAGGGCGCGTCTTTCTCAAAAACACATTAGGACACGTTTTCGTAGGGCACGTTTGTTTTTAATCCACCAGAAAATTCGGTTAGTTTTGTTCGTTTTGTTAATTTTGTTTTTGTTTTTCTAGGAGTAAAAATTTTTTTTCGCCACTTTTAATTCCGTGACCCCCCAAAACAAAATTCTAGATCCGCGCCTGACTCCTAATAACCTAAAACTGATATTGCCGTACTTCCATATAAAAAACGCTATACTATACTGAAAGTATATTCCTAGTTTATAAATAAGTAGTTTAAAATATATTTTATTCTATGTATAACTAAACAGTTTACTAAAATTAATTTTTATTATTTCAGACAGTGCAACCTACGTCGGCAACGTCCTTAAAATAAACTCAGTCCGAAAAGAAGATCGTGGAACATACTATTGCGTAGCTGATAACGGAGTCAGTAAAGGTGATCGTCGTAACATCAATTTGGAAGTCGAATTTGCCCCTGTAATAACAGTGCCTCGACCACGTTTGGGACAGGCTCTGCAGTATGATATGGACTTAGAGTGTCACATCGAGGCATATCCGCCACCAGCTATAATTTGGCTAAAGGATGACATTGTCCTCTCAAACAATCAACATTACAGCATCTCTCACTTTGCCACTGCTGATGAATTCACAGATTCAACAATACGTGTCATAACAATTGAGAAGAAACAGTACGGCGATTACGTTTGCAAGGCAGTCAACAAATTAGGGCAATCTGAAGCCAAAGTGAATCTATTTGAAACTGTTATACCAACATGTCCACCAGCTTGCGGGCAGGCATACTTTGGAGGAGCGGAATATGTAGCAGCATCATCTTTCGTAGTTTTAGCAGTGCTTCTGGCTTCAATATTTAGCAGTAGTTAGATTAGAATTAATTATAAATATATTTTTTTTAAATTCGAACCATTGTGAATAAAATGAAAAAAAAAACGAAGTAGGAGCAACACTCCAGTCTACTTACAATTTAGTTATATTATCCTGACAAAATCCATCACAAGTGACTTACAATGACCGTCCAAGTTTATAGATTTGCATATTTATAAAATATAAGAGTGCTCGATTATAAACAAAAAAATAATATCTCAATTTCGATTAAGTCGCATTTTAGTTATTCTTTTTTAAGAAATATTCCACTATTTTTAAGAAAACTCTTTCGAATGAAGTAAAGTAATAAATTGTTAATAACATTAAAGTGCCTTCTTGCATTTTAGTTAGGTAGATTTGTATAGTTTTTAATTTGTTACAACATGAAGTAATGAAGACAATATAGAAAATATTCGAATAAATTACATTCCATTATAGACTGGAAAAGATTTCTTGTAGTTTAAGCTGTAAAACGAAAAAAAATACAAAAAATACATAAAGCAATAAATGTAAAAAAAATACTTAAATAAAACCAAAATTCAGTTCAAATATAAGTTTTTCTTTTCATATTCGCATTAATAAATAGGGTGAAGGATAACATATTATGTATGTATGGATAATAAGTTTTAAATTTCAACTCCGAGCTTATATGACGTTTTCGTCAAACTTCTTGGCCAATAATATTAACTGACCGTCTGAAGTAATGTCCTCAGCATGTAATCTCGTCGATTCCCTGCGCCTAGTGGGTTATTTTTTATTATTATAATAAGTCGGAATGAGAATATTTTGTGTTGCATGCACAAACCGAAACAATGAGAAGTTGAACAGTGTGAAATGAAATTTAATTGAAGGCTGAAAGATAAAAATTTTCTTGATTGTCCAGATAAACTCGAAATTATTCTAAAATTACCAAACATCTTTTCAAGTAATATCTTAAAACTAGAGTACGGTCGAAGCAACTAACTGGGCGAAGGTTCAATGACTGTTTCATGGGAAGAGTTTCCAAGGTCCAAAGTTAGGGCTACTGGGACAATTGGGGCAGTTTTGCATATATATGAAGAGGTCTCGTTTTCTCCTCCATCAGTGGATGGTTCGACGAGTCCTCCCAACCAGCCACCACGCAGGTCGCCAGCCGATGCAGAATACCCAAAGGCGTTGCCAGAGCAGACTACGTATACCACTTCAACGATAGACGGGCCGGGCAACATCAACGGGCGGACCATATCATCCTTGCGGAAGCTGCAACCAACCAGCACTTTGACGGAAATGAAATCGCGGGAAGGCAATGATTTTCAACGATTCACGACTCGGGAAGGGAGTGACATCCTCCTCCCAAAACGAGCCATCGCAAAGTTAGATGTGGAGAAAATCCAGAAGAGGAAAGGAAGAGAACAGACGATCAACCTGCCGGGACGGTACCAAGTCAAAGTAAAGATTAAGGGCAATGCAGCCATCCAACTCCATCGTCACCGAAGACGAGGCGTATCCAAGAACAGAAACATGTTGATCCAAGTAGATCAACGCGGGGGAGCACGTTCAGACAAGAAAGGATGCTAGACACTTGCCATAACACTTCAGCAAGTGGACAAGTAGGCGGCGACAACCGGCACTTGGAAAAATATCATCAGGGATTCTAGTAGGCGACCAAAGGAATTTGTAGTATAAAAGGCGAGCCGTAGGAGGCAAAATTCAGTTTTTCTTCAAAGTCCAGACTCTCAACAGGTTCCGCTCCAGTTCCAGACAGGGACGGCGGAGCACATGGGGATGGAAGGAAAAGTGCACACGCACTTTCGCTTTGGGTGGGGAATTCCGCACCCAAATTATTTCCTGTACAACTAATAACCCAGAACGTTAAAGAGCTGTCTAGTTCGCTGCGACGAAAGAACGTGGTAGGGCATCGATTTGTATACGAAAACTAAATATATTATATTAGAGCTATTAAGAACTTATAACTACATATATAGCCTTAGCTTTCTTAACCCCATCCGACTAGCATTTAAAAAGGGGATTGTCTCAGGGGCTTGCCAATAGAAGAATTTCGCAGTAGGCTCCTCATGAGGACCCCATGAGGCAATTTCTCATCACATCCCCCACAAAAAAAATCAGCGGTACTGAAGTGAGGTATGCCTTATCAGTTTTTCATAAGGGCCCTACGAGCCAAACCAAATCAAATGGGACAATCCCAACATCTGCCTTACTGCAGGAACAGAATGTGTCGCTTGTCGCTGCCGCCGTGAAATATTAAAACCATTCCACCCCTATTATACGAACAGAATTTGCCGCTGTCGCTAACCCAGCCGCAGTCGCTGTCGCCAGGTTTTCGGAAGTTTGAAATTTTACGGGCGACAAATGACAGCTCGTGTGGACTGCTACGATTCAAGTACATATACAGCTGAGATTCTAGTATACAAATTATAAATTCGAGAACGTGTGCAGTCGTGTTCTTGGATTGCGTTGAAGGAAAGTAGTGAGATACCAAAACAAGCACTCCGAACAAAAATTACGACTTGAATGCTGCACCCTTCTATATCATTCTCTTCATCAAAGCGACGGCGACAGCGGCAGGGCAGCGACAAGCGACACATTCTGTTCCCGCAGTTACTTATTCGGAAAGCTTTTTAAGAAGCTTTAAATTAATACCTTTAAGCTTTAGCTAAAACATTTACTAAAATACTTTCTGAACTTATAACTAAATTTTTGTGTCTCAAAACGGGTAGACTTTGAAAAGGGTGGTAAGTAGAGCCTAAATTCAAAATTTCATCAAAATCGGTGGCCTCCGAAAAAAATAAGAGGTAATACACCATTTTTATGGTTGGGGACTGCACTATTTCTCTAAAGGTAGTTTTTAGGGGTTGAAAAATTTCTTAAAAAATTATTTCAATAGTACATAGGTCTAAGAGGTGATATATAGGCATACTAAGCGTTTTTATTACCCATTTATTGAGTTTTATTAATTTTTTACGATAAGGCGTAGTTTTCACCCCTAAAAATAATACTACCTTGGCACAGGGTAGACTTTGAAAAGGGTAGTAAGTAGAGCCTAAATCCAAAATTTCATTAAAATCTGTGGCCTCCGAAAAAAAAGTAGAGGTAATACCCCATTTTTACGGTTGGGGACTGGACTAAATGTTATTCCCAAAAAAATTATTTCTTTATGAAATAAATTTTCTCAAACCTCTACATATGTACATTTATTTCTCTAAGCAAAATAAATATTAAACAAACGCGAAAGCATACAAAGCATCAAAAAATTGAACATTGGTCATTTCGAGCTTAGCTTTGCTTGGGCTTTGCCGATTTGTCATTTGGTTTTGTCCCATAACAAAGCACTGGTTTATTTGATATGTCAAAGCAAAGCACTAAAGCAAACCAAGCCTACATTGGGGTTTCACCTTTAGAATAAGTGGGTCCCCCGCCTTATTGAATATGTACCCGATTGGTCTAGAATTTGAACACGGTTCAATTTGGTTGAGAACGGTTGTGAATTCTTCAAATATGTTGATGGAATTTCTCATGGTTCTCTTGAGATGGTGTTTGATCGATTTCATCCCGGCCTCCCAAAGACCCCCAAAATGTGCGGCTGGTGGTGGATTGAAATGCCAGTTTATGGATAAGTCTGTTAATATCTTCCAAGAGCTGGACTGGATTCCTTCATGACTTGGATCAATTCTTTCTCCAACAACCTTCTACCGCCCACGAAGTTCGTACCGCAATCTGAATAAATGTCGGTGCATTTGCCTCTTCTGGACATGAACCTTTTGAACGCGGCAATGAATGATTCCGACGTTAGATCAGAGGCTAATTCGATGTGTAGCGCTTTAGTTGACATGCTAACGAATATGCACACATATCCTTTATGTATCACAGTCGAGGAAGAGCAGGACAAAATATAACAATCGACAGATATAACATAGACCTGTAAACGAGTTCATCTACTTAGTGAGTGTCTGCAGAAAAAGATACAACCACGAGTTGTAACAAATATACAAGAAACCTGACATAACCAAAAGCATTAAGATCACACGCCTACGCTGTGATAGGAAATATAATGGGAATGTCTAAAGAATCCCGCCGAAAAATCCTATTCCTCCAAGCACCGGACTGAAGAAGGCCACAAGAAAGACCTAAGAGCAAGACGCAAGACCGAGAGCGTTGGAAGAAGATTCTTGAGGAGGCTAAGGCTGTAACGCCAGTGACGGTGATGACATAGGGTAAATTCAAAAACTCATCACTGCCGCATCACTGCAGAATTCAGCCACAGACTTTCAATTGAAGCCTGTGGCTGAATTCTGCAGTGATGCGGCAGTGATGAGTTTTTGAATTTACCCATACTTTTTATTTTCAATAAAAAAGAATCAAGAATTGTAAATACTTTTAGCTTTTAGACATAAACAAAATCAATACCCTGCGTACTGTAAATTTTTAACGAACGAAAAAATCGATGTGATCAATATTTTTCTCACACTTCCCCCTCAAATTTTGGCGCCCTGGACAAAAGTCAAGATTTTTTCCCCTAAAACGCTGCTTACATAATCGTGTCAGCTTTTTGGAGAAGCCGACTTCTCTCATATACCTTGTTTATGCGCAAGACGGTTTTAAGCTTAAAATCGGCTTAAGACGAATTGCGTGTATAAACAGATTCGGATTCTCTCCCACATAATTGAAAATATACGTTCTATATCATGCATTAACATAACCTTACTCACTAACAGGAATAGAGTGGGATTATTCTTTTAATGTAAGACCAAGATCAGCCATTTTGAGAACTCCTCACACATGCAAACACTAATTCGTCTCAAGCTGAAATAAATTAAGCTTTAGACGAATTTCGACTTAAGACCGTTTATACGGAGCCGGATTCTGTCTTAAGCCGAAATTCAACTTACGCATAAACAAGGTAATAGCTTTGTAGAGGTCTATTCTGAGAATGGTATAATAGGCGGCCTTGAAAGTCGAGGTGAGGTGTTGGATTGCCTGGGGGCCGTATTTGGTTTCTCTAGTCGATGAATCGAATCGACAAAAAAAAGCTTGTCGATTTTTGTATTTGGCCTTACGACCGAATCGACAGATAAGTGTGACCATGCAAAATTACCAAATTGTGTGATATTACTCCAATTGCAGCAAACCATTTATATTTAATTAAAAGAGAACTTGTTAAGTTTTTTGTATGCATAAATCGAGCCTTTTAATAAACGTCAAACGTCTTGATCGAAACGTAAAGTGACCATAAGGTTGTCGGTATCGTGTTGTCAAATGCCAATTTTTATTTATCGACAGGAATCGATATAGACTCGGGAAACCAAATACGGCCCCATGGCTTAAGCCACATTGGTATTGGCGGTGAGTTCCAAAAAACATCACGGCGGTATCACTGCAGAATTCAGCTACAGGCTTTAAATTGCTGAATTCCGCAGTGATGCATTTTGGAAATCACCCGGCCTATGATGCTTCTAGCGTGGGCCCTTCATATTTAAACAGCTCCGTTGGGATGCCATGTGCACATGAGGTCTTGATTTTAATCCGGTTTATGACTTCTTCTAAGATTGGTGCCGGCAGTGTAAGATGAAATGAAAATATAATGCTCGCAAATTGCGAGATTTCCATATAGTCCATATACGGACTTGTTTGGTTAATTCTAGACCGTGGTGTTGGTGGTGAATACAACTAATAAAATAAATTCAAATAATTTATTCAACACATGGATTATTTTCTTGTTGTAAAACTAGTTATATTTAAAAAAAAAAACCTTATATTTTAGTAACATTAAACTTTCAGCCCGCACGGTTTTCAATACTTTACATGACGGACAAGCACGAAGTTAAATTTTTGATTTGTCTGAAAATACTTGTTTAATAAAATACTTGTTTGTCGCGTTATCAAAGTCTTGGCGCTTGGAAAAAACCTGTTAATGATTTAGGCTTACAATTACTAGCTTGGACAATATTTACAATGCAGAATTAGTTTAAATTTCCTAATTAATGACTAATTTTATCTTATAACTCCATGGCACCTTTCCATATGAGATTTCAACAAACTATTGTAGCCGTAACTTGCACTACAAAAAGTACAGCCAAAGGGTTTCTCTTTAGTATGAGAACGTACATGAGTTTTTAAATTATAGCTGGAAGCAAATGCCATTTTACAATGTTGGCAGCTGTAGGGGCGTTCCCCAGTATGTGTCCTCATATGCTGCTTCAAATAGGTGTTGTTTTTATATTTTCTATCGCAAATGTTGCAGGTGTAATTCGGTGTTTTGTGCTTCTGTTTATGATTGTAAAGACTTTTTTTAACATCATAAGCTTTGCCACAAATATCACATTCAAATTTTATTTTCGAGGAGCAGACACGTATGTGATTATTTAATGAATAATGGCAATAAAAAGACTTCTGACAACCCTTTGAATTGCATGCATATGGCTTAATATTGTTATGACGATTAATGTGACCTCTTAGACGATGTTTTTCAATCATTTTTCCGCATATATCACATGGTCGTAAAGAGTATTTATATCTTAATTTTCCGTCTATAATTTTGGGATTGGTCTCATGTATTACATCTTTACCAGGAATATTTATAAATTTTCGATTATCTTCTTCATATTCGGTTTCTATTTCCGTATCGTAAATTATTGCTTCTTCTTTGAGGTCAAAGGAGTCTTCAGAAATATCTGTAATTTCATCATTGTCCAACTGTTCTGAATAAAATTCTATTGTGGTTTCTTCGATATTTGCAATGTTTTCTTCATCCTTTATGCATTTATCAGGATCTAAGGCAATTTCCGAGTCGATTATTTCCCGCAGAATATCTTGAGTGGATATACACTTTCGACGAAATTCAATTACTGATTTGATGGAGGAATTGCAATCATAGCAAACACAGGTAGGTAAACAATCATCTGGTTGTATCTAAAATAATTTATTTTATAGTAAATATTTCTTAAGATTATATTTGGTAAAATCATTCAAAAGTTTTTACATTCTTACCATTATTGTAGTTAATGAAAATATGTCATTCTGTAGATTGATGTCCTCTAAGACATTTATTAAGATTGACGCCTTTTCACCACACAATCTGCAGTGAACATTTAAATTAAAATCAATTAAATCCATTTTTTAAATACATAAAATTTTAGGGGAATCCACTTGTCAGAAAGTCTGTTTTTTGTTGTGACTCTTTAACCTTCAAAATCCATCAGTACTGCCATACACTTCCAAGGATTCACCTCATTTTAAACATATTTCAAACATAAATACTAGAGTGGTTCTACACGAGCGTACAGCGGACGAACAATTCGAACACACAAACGTGAGTTTATCGGGAAGGAGGTGGAATTCCATCATTCCCTCTCACCATCTTCTCCACAAACGAAGTTTCGAAAACACAAAATTGTGTTCGTTGTACGCTCGTGTAGAACCACCCTATAAATGAGTTTATGATTAGGTTGAAAAGTTGAGTCGAGGTTGAATTTAGACCACCGTATATGATGTCGAGTTGGGCTCACTATGGGTTGAAATAGAGTTGAACTGACATCAAAACATAACCTCTTTTAGTTAATTCTTTTTCTATATTTTTAAATATTTCTGACTTCCTATACAGTTTTCCATCAAAATGATAAAGGGAATTTTGTTCCTGCATTATTTCTAGCATAGTTTTTGTTTCCTGATGCTCCCATTGTCAAAATTAAATTTCCATTGTTATTGCATATCTAGTTAATATAAAAAAATAAACTAACGCCGAAGGCAGACTTCAAGGATGTTAAACAAACAAAACAAATGTCACTTAAAGCCTATTTCAACTCACCAGGCGTTTATGAGGCGAAATATCAACTCGACCGAGGTAGGAGAGCTGAGTTGGGTTGAGTGGAGCCAGTTTCGACTCGATCTCCGTTTATGACTGGGTTCAACCTGGGTTGAACCTGTGTTGACCCCAGCCATAAACGGGGTATATAGCACTAAATTACACACAAATTTATAGCACTTACTTCTTCACTAAAATTTTAAAAACACAGTTAATAAATAACATAAAACTACACAACACTTTAGGCCCAATTATAATGAGCGGATTTGAGCGCAACAAAACGGATTGTACTGTCAAATCGGTTTAACCAGCATACATTTTAGATTTAACCGATTATAATGAACGCATTCAAGCGGATTCGGTCGGATTTGAGCGCATTCGTTTTTAAAAGATTAGAAATTGCCGCAGTGAACTGTCAAAAATTTGATCAACATAACCTTAAAAGTATAAGTGCACAAATGTTTACCGGCCAACAACTCATCAGCGAGGTTCAAAATTATGAAACTATTTATAATAAATAATTATTAATCACTCTGTCTATTTATTCACCCTTTAAGTAACACTTTAGCGTAAAATTTTTTTCATTGCTGTTTACAATAAACTTTGACGTTTTAATCCAAGCAGATGCGTTATTATAACCAGGCAATTTCCTATCCGATCCAATGCGTTTTTTTGACATTTCAATCCGCTCAAATCCGTTCATTATAATTGGGCCTTTTGCCTTAAAAATCAAATTAATTGAAAATTTTATTACACAAAAATAAATTTGACAACTGTTAAAAGTTAACATTGACCCAGTTCACACGATGCCATAAGTGTGTTGAGTAAAACCGGTTAAACCTTAGAATATAGAACTACAGGAAAGGCCCTCGCGTGTAAAATCCCTGTACGTGAGCGTAGTGAAATCCGGTATCAGACAACTGTCAAACTGCGCTATTTGCTTGTTAGTTGACTGTCAAATTATAAATTGTTTTCCCGCGTTCGGTAGTGAATTTGCTTTGAAACGAGTGTTTTTTATCAAATTTACTTATAGTTTTTTTCAAAACTTAATTAAAAGAAGAAAGAAAGTTCAAAGAATTTGTTTTCAGTGCAATTAAAGTTGTTACAAGTGAATTTTAAGTGAAATAAGAACAATGAAGTGTGCAGTTTGTGGATGTACGAATAATTCGCTAATTCCGCGAGGAAAATCCTTTTTCAGGTAAGTGGGTAAACTCAAATACTTCCTAAACATATATATTACATATTTCCATTAATAATTATGGAAATCAATGAGCTAAATACGCTAAATTTAGCTAAATTGAGCTAAATTTTGTGTGCTTGATTTCTTTGTTTACATTAGGTCTGTTCCAATAGAAAACCTGTCCTGTCGTAGCCTGCGAAAAGTTACTTGATTGGTGGGGGAAAATTTAGTCAAAATCCCGAAAAGTGAAGGAACGCTTTCTGGGATGTTTCGTGCAAATCAAGAAGACCATAACCTAAAAATCACTTGTGTCTTCAAAATAATTACATAAAACTATTGAAATTAATAAATTATTTAGGAAATTATTCAAAATCTTGTAGTAAGGCACCAATCGAAGACATTATTTTCAGCACATCGTAATTATTTTGGTTTGACATGACAAGTAACAGCTGTTTTGACATGTTGAAAACGTCGTAAGATTTCACTCCACCTAAAAATCTCCTGCGATTTCTTGGTCGAGGGGAAGTAAAAATTTCCCCGCTTTTCCGAGCATGAGATTCTATTGGAACAGGAATTGGGTGATTTCTTGGTCCCGCGGGATCCCGCATTCTCTATTGGAACAGGCCTATTAACTAATGCCACGCAAAATTCAAGGGGATCAGCTGATTAGAATGGGTAGTGACGGCGTGTAAAAAGTTCATTTGTAGGGGCAAGATTTTATTTTAGTAAACTGATTATTTCAACTCGCTCTTGCCCCTCCTCTATTCCATTCGCTTTATCCGCTTGTAATGGACAAACAACTACTAAAACGTGAGCACTCGCGCAAAAAGAATTTCACTACGCTAAAATTCGGCGAAGGCCCTTCCTGTAGTTCTATATTCTAAGGGTTAAACCCATAAATTTCTTCCGTTCCCTCCCCTTTCTCATCTATAAAACCGGTTTTACTTGCCATGAATATGGCACGGTGTGAGGAAGCCCGATACTTAGAATAGAGAAGAGAAGGAAGCGCAATTAACTTCTCTATTCTAAGGCCCAATAACAATAACATTAACCAGCCGATCTTGCTTGTTGACAGCCGATTCAGCTTTGATACCGTTCAAGGCTGAACTACAATGAGGCGCTGGCGCGTGGTGCTGGCGCTGTATCGCAAGCTGTCAAAAGTAAAAAACGTAGCCCACCCGAAGTGCAACTACAATGTGTAGCTGGCCTTGGCGCGTGGTGCTTGCGCTGCCGCTCACTTTTGCCTACTTTCTACTTTTGGTGCGCGCCAGTGCACCAGCCAGTTGGGAATTTTGATAAATGAGGGCGCTGAAGTCAAAAGTATCCCAAAAAACATTCGTATTTAATCAATTTTTGGTTTTTCCTGCAAAAAAAATAATTTCCAATGAATTTTTTTTGCATTGCCCCATTTCCACTAACTTAAGCCTCAAACAGAACCAATCCGCTTCATCCGTTTTTCAAATTTTGACATGACTTAGCGCCACGCATTGTAGTTGCACTCAGCTACATGGCGCGCGCCAGAGAAAAAGCCAGCGCCAAGAAGAGCGGCAGCGCCAGCGCCAGCGCCACATTGTAGTTCCCACTTCAAGTTAATTGGTGCAACAAATAAAAACCTATTTGTTTAACCAACAGAGAAACAAATCTCACCTCACTTTATTATATATTAAACTAGCTCCACTCATCGTGTAAACATTGATTTGGAAGATTTTTGACATTATTTTTGCACGTGCGCGAATATATTTTTATAGAAAAAAAAGCTATGGAGTTCGGTTTAGTGTAGTGGGCGAGGAACTTTGTGTTGGACATTTGTTTGTGCTAGAAAAGTGGCTTCCGCGGATTAGAAATTAATAAAAAACTTTTTTTAATATTATTTAGAATAAAACAAGCTCGTTTTCAATTATATTTTCTAAAATATTTAAAATATTATTCTTATCTATAAGTGACATTTTTTTAACAAGAAATTTTGTGCGACTTACGAAGAAGCTAAATTCTAAATAAAAACTTAAAATGGCTTGGGGATTTGTCACTTGCGGCCCCAATGAAGCTCTGGTGGTATCAGGTGTGTTTCTTTAATTAACTATGACTTTCAAAAATGTCCGTTTCAGTGCTAATAATTATACTTTTTTTGAGTAAAGCGACTTTGAAGTTTTCCTGCGATCCAAACTCGTGTTTATGCGTATACTACATTTTTTTTACATTAGTACATACTTGACCTATCTCACCCCAGCCGCAAAATTGTGTACATATATATAATATTTTATCTATTTTTCTATCATTTGGGTGCGTATGATGATGTCATGGGTTTATCGGCGCCAGTGGAATACTTCAGCGAGCATCAATTACTTTACAACTAATATAAATTCTCAAAAGGTCTATTTTTAGCCACATTCAAATATTGATTCTGTCAATCTCTGATGAATAGAGAGGAAGATGTTATCTGGATGTATGCTCTCGTGGTTAATATTGTCCGATGTTTTTTTATTTTTTTATTTATTAGAAGCTAACTCTATTGGAGTCTCTTAATCTACTTATTGAAAGGATATAGTTCTCGACCAGGCATTTACGAGTTATAAGGTTTAACCTCAAATCATGAATGCTTTTTTAATTAAAATATATCTGTAAATGTGATGTGCTTGCCTCGCTGCTTCCTACAACCTTGCTCATCTTGCAGTTTCATTTCGGGTAAATCCCTATTTTTTTATTTTGCTACATTCAGATGCTTTTAGATTTCATTTTTGTGTATTTCCCAATTTCCTCAACGTAGTTTAGAACTAAAACGAAGAGACGTTTTAAATATTAGATATACTTCAAGTTAGGATGGCAGTCTTAGATTAAAATAATAGTAATAAAAATAAGTATTAATTTATTAAATGTACCATTTTTTCTGCCTTACATTTGGCGAAATCTCAGAATTTTTTTTTCCTCCAAACTCCTGTAAACTAACCAATATTCTTTAACTGCCGCCCGGCAGCAATTATTTCTATTCTTTTTAATGAGCATGGTCTGGTTACTCGAGAATCTCCAAGGTTTTTGACAGAGTATGCTACACTGATTTGATCTAAATTTCAAGCTATTAGTATCGACTGGGAGCTTTCTTTCTGACTTTTCTGCTAAAGTAGTATTGGATGTAGCCGAAATCCCATATCATATCTGCAAGAGTGGAGGGAATTTTATCACTTGTTCTTTTCCTAAACTTTATAAATGATCTTCTCTCAATCCCCTTGACAACACTTTGCGTTACTCTTACGTTTTCGGCAAGCATTCCTAAGCTTGGTTTTCCCACATAAAAAAAATAAGACAAACAAGTCCCGCAAGAGTCGTGTTGAATTTAACTCCTCCAAAACGAAGTACTATTTCATCAGTAATAAAACTTGCACCGATATTCTTTCTATTTCAGTGGATTGTGTAGGTTTAGCAACTGACCTATCTCTTAAGTTAACCGAACAATGGAATGACCACATATACCAAATCTCCAAACAAGTATAATATCTGGGATTCCTAAAGAGATGCCTAGCTCGGGCTACAATCTATAAGTCCTACATTCGGCCAAAACTCGCACCTCGAACCACGCCTTAGCGTGGCGACAAGGTGAAAAACCGCACCAAACTCCGGTGATAACACCTTCTGCTCCTCTTTAGACTTATTGAGCCACCATAAGAATTATATCAGCTTTGATTTTATTTCTTTTATCATACTTTACTATGAAATTAACGCCTTCACACCGTCGCCTAAAAGTACGTTTATAAATAGAACAATTCTTTGCAACAATATTCGGCAGTATTTTTTCCTTTCCATAAATATTGTGAATTTGTAATTTCATGCAGCTTTAATTTAACAAAAAATTTCAATCAAAACAAAATAAAATTAGCAAGTAAATCTATAAATTGTATGATATTCTAGAGAGTCGGCGTCCACGGCATCTTTCTGTCTAATTTCAATCAAATACTTGAGAAAACTATCCTTACTTCTAATTTAGTTATTCAACCCTACAATCTGCGTAATTGCCACATATCGGGCCGATATCATCCAATTTTTCATCCCCAAGCTGAAAATACTGGAAAGAAACCATTGCTATATATCTTCTTTTTGTAGACTACAGGAATGCTTATGACCTGCTTATGAACTGTGCAAAACGAACATAGAAGAGTGTGGGTCATAAGTGAAAATACGAGGTGGTAATTCAATAAACTTGAAGAAATGCATGACGAAATAAATATAGTTACACACATAAAACTGGGCAGGCTACAATGGGTCAGACAGGTTGTATGCGCGTCGGAAGAAATAATGCTAACCAGTATTTTGAATGATAGACCAACAGGAAAAAGAAGCGTAGGACGACCGAGAAAAACAACTATACTTTTACCAGAATTACCTTGTACCACAAACTCTACGTAAGGTAGGTTAGGTTGAAATGGCTGTTCCCCCACTAGCGAGCCCACTTAGGTACACCATTGGGCCCATTGTGATGCCATTCTAGTGTTGGGACAAAATTTAGGCCATTTCAAGCCATTTGGAGCTTTTAATAAAGCGACAGAGGTCAAAAACACCAGTGTTTTGCAGCTCACTCAATCCATCAAGGTCCTTCTTTTCCTCGCGAGGGCCGGGCATGTACAGAGAAGATGGGAGACAGTTTCTTCCTCATACTCATTGCCAGAACTTCTGCGTAAATCGTTGTGGGGAAGTCCCAATCTTTCGGCGTGCGGGCCAAAGGGACAGTGACCTTCACTACATAGCTGATCTTTTTTTTTGTTCAGCTGAACAAGAGATTTTGAACGCTTTGCGTCCAAGGTTGGTCATATTATGTGAAGAGTGCGGCACACTGTTGCTGTAGTCCATCGCAGCCCGGCTCGAGCTAAGCTGATTTTTCTCACAGCCAGTTTATAGGTGGCTAAGGGCATTCCCATTTGGGTTAAGTGGCGTGTCATTTCCACTTCGGTTCCCTGTCTAGCAAGCTCATCTGCCCTGCAGTTTCCCCTAATCCCTCTGTGTTCAGGAACCCAACACAGAGTTATTATAAAACTGAGTGGCAGTCTCACACAGAGACCTGCGGCAGTTCAGAACAGTCGTGGATGTTGTAACGGCAGAATTAAGAGCCTTGGCCCGCCTGGCTATCCGATAGAATACATATATATATTCTTATGATTGTATATTATTTATCTTCAGCCATTCGAGAGCCTCCCAGATAGCAGTGACTTCCGCCTGGAAGACGCTGCAATGGTCGGGTAAACGAAGAGAGGTACCTATATTCAATGCCTCGGAAAAGATACCACAACCTACGCTGTTCCCAATTTTTGAGCCATCTGTATAAATACATAATGACCCAGTCGGGATAACACCATATGTCCAGTCCTCTCTGGTCGGAATGATGGTATTGAAACCTTTCTCTAAGGTACACGTAGGTGTAGTATAGTCTAGGTTGTCCGCAGCGGTGGCGAACCTCCTAAGGATGGATGAGTGACCATATGGATATGGAGTCCATCCAAGAAAAGCCTTTGTCCTGGCATGTATGTCCAAAGTAGTAAGATGCAATAAGACATCCAGCGTAGCTGTTGGTGTGCTTCTCATTGCGCCACTAATAGGCCATTCATACACGAGGGAGCATGGTTCTGCAACCAAAAGCTTTGCTGCAAGTTTTCTGAAAATACACGGAGCAACAGCAATGGAAGCAGCTTTTGTGTTGCTACGTAATATTTGTTCGTATTCGTGAGATGTCAAATTTTTTATTAAAAACAAAATGGAGGTTTTTTCGCTATTATGAAATAATTTATTTGAAAAAATTCACTCACTCCCTTTGAATTCTCAATAATTAAAAGTTTTTTCTTATTATATACAAATTTTGACCAAATTTTACTGTTTGAAAGGTTTTTTTCATCGCCAAAGCATTGATTTCTTATTAGTGTGAGTGCATGCTTTCCGTGTTCGCAGGCCAAAGGCAGGAGCACAAAAGTCTCCACCGGAGCACGAAACTCTCCACTTATTGCATCTCCCCACGCCTCCCTTGCCCGAAAAAAGCTTTTGCTCCGGAACCATGCTCCCTCGTGTATGAATGGCCATACACAGCTCAGCAGACTCTTTCCAGTATCTTACGCTATGTAATCTTTTGTAATGCAGATTTCGCATCCTACTTAAGTTGCAATCTTTCATTGCAGAGTCTTAGAGAAGGAAAATCGGGAAGTCGGCTTCCTCGTGAAGAGCACTACTTCAGTCTTAGCTGGGTTAACGCCTATACCGTTTTTAGTAGCCCAATGAACAAGAGTGTGCTCGTTGCATTATATCTCTTATTGTTGAGATGTATTTTCCGGTCACCACCAGCACAATATCATCAGCATAGGCCACAGTGGTGCACCCAGACTCCTTTAGGGTTATCAGCACTTCGTTGACTGTTATATTACAAACCACAAACTCTAAGAATTAATAAATTGACATGAGTCAAATATACACTATATAATAGGTATCTTTGAACATTTCAAAAACTTTGCTAAAGAACGACATTAGACACTAAGTTTTTGGTATGAAATTAATGTCTTCCTCGCAGTCCCATTCAATCCACTAAAGGTTTTGTTGATGATAATGTTCTATGTTTTCCTTAGGTATTTAATAACTAATGAAGCAGATGCAAATCTTATATTTGTTATAGTTGATTATTTCTCTTTATCAATATGTAGTTTGAACTTCTTGTTCGAGACCATAAGAGTCAATGGATATTTCAGATTTTAATATTCCATCTATGTATAATGTAGGCACTAAAGATTTACTATGGAAATTAAACGTAGTCCAAATGGTCAATCAAAGATTACACCTGCTGAGGTATTGAAAATACACTTCAACCATCATCTTGGGCTGCATTCTACAAATTCGCAATCGATCTCGTCTCGAACAAAACTTATTCCGCAATGTCTTTACAGTTACCGGTTTTCAATATGGATAGTTCGCTAAAATGCAATTGAATAAACTGAATAAACATTAAATCCAAGGGTGTCGTGTCGATTCCTTATAATGCCTAGAATTTTGTAATAACATCTTTTAAGTGATTTTTAAAAAACAATAGCCGAATATAAGTATAACACTATAGTAAAACGACCGCTATCTTCCTATCAAATATAGTCGTCGAATTGTTTTAATATTTAACCAAATCTTGTCACCAGGCATGATATGGCGTGGCTTCATGCAGCAAAGAGCTTAATATAATATGCATTGATTTGATGTCTTAATAACCTAGTAATGCGGGTCAATTAATGTTGATAAAGTTTATCTGACCTCATCCACTTCGTCTCAGTAAAAGCAGCAGCGTTAAAAATGTTTTTACATCCTACAAAATTAATTAATTTATCGAGCCTTAAATCAAACAAAAACTCAATTAATCGATTTATCTCACAGGATGCTGTTATATGAAGCCACTTTTGGTCCCTGGAGGTCGAGCATTTGTCTGGCCAACAATTCAACAAGTTCAAAGGTTTTTCTTTTAATTAAAATTGTTTTAGTGAGTTTATTTAAAATTAATATATTTTTAGAATATCATTGAACACAATGACTCTCCAAGTAGAGAGTCCATGTGTTTACACAAGCCAAGGTGTTCCAATTTCTGTAACTGGTATAGCACAAGTAAAAATCCAGGGACAAAACGAAGATATGCTTTTAACTGCCTGTGAACAATTTCTTGGTAAATCTGAAGCTGAAATTCAACACATTGCCTTGGTAACACTTGAAGGTCATCAACGTGCCATAATGGGTTCCATGACAGTTGAAGAGATTTATAAAGATCGCAAGAAGTTCAGCAAACAAGTCTTTGAAGTAGCCTCTTCTGACTTGGTTAATATGGGTATCACTGTCGTTTCTTACACCATTAAGGATATCCGCGACGAGGAGGTAATTTTACAAATAAAACGTATATTTTATTTATTTCAAAACAGGACTAGAAACGAATGGTATTCTAAAAGAAATATTTTCAAAGTGGTTTAATCCTTTTTTTACATATAGAACAATATTGAAATTTATTTTTTTTTAACCTTTTGAAAATCAAATTTTTTAACTTGTAACATTTCCCTTCTTTGTAAGTAGAGTTTTTTGTATTGAAGTTTTCTTTTGAATTTTCTCGCTACCAATTTAAACAAAAAGGGTGATTCCAAGGTACGTTTATTTTTGTTCTTAAATTGAACATTATTACAGCAATGGTTTTTATATGTTTTTAATTTTTGTTGATAAAGATTGGATATTCACGCCTAAAATATTATTTTTATTTTGCTTATTGGTAGTATTTAACATTATATCTGGTCCTACTGAGTGTATATATTTCTACAATAACAATTAACTTTATAAAGTAAAAAAGGGGAATGATTTCCAATTTCTTTTATTTAATTCAATTTCATAATTTGAGGTGGAATTGGTCAGGTAGGCCCTTGTTATTTTTCTAAAATTTCAGTTCGCTTCCAGTTATAAACCAGGAATGTTCTTCTATATTGATTTAGTTTCTTTATTTGTAGTAATTATTTCGATTTCTTTTCAGGATACCAGCGATAAAAGCAAGCCGACCAGATCAATTACACCTCGGTCTACGGTAATATTTTCTATACTTTCTGTAATATCAAAATTTTTATATCAAACAAAATTTGGCTTTGGGAAAATACTAAAAAAAACTTATTTGCCTACCATTTAAAATGATTATTTCGTATATTTTTTATTGCGCTAAATACTAACAAAAGTTTATTACAGAATATGAAAAATGCGAATTTGTTTTTAAGTTTTTAACGAGAGTAGAAGATAAAAAATTTATAGAAATGCGTAATTTCCATAATGAGTTCCAAATTAAATTAGTCTAATTTAGTATGCAATTATTAGAATTATTCCAGCAGATTTATAGACGTTATAGCTACACTCTAAAGTACGTTTTTGCTGTAAGCAAGTATTTGTCTGGATTTGCCTAATAATGTCGATATCTTTATTACTAAATAATTTTCGAAACCGTACAATACTAGGAAATTTTAATATTATCTAGCAAAAAAACTTCTATAGACCTTGTTTTAAATGTTATAAAGTCGGATACCCCTAGGTACTAGAAGAATGTTTTTAATCAAGATCTTCAACCATCAAATGTTGAAGCTGACTTTGGTATTTATTTTATGTCAATGATATTTTTGAAAAAAGTTTTTTAATGTGTTCTGAGGGCAACCATTTCAACAGGCTTTTTTATTCCTTATAATTACCACGATTTATATATAATTGAGATAAAAGTTAAGTTAAGTTTTGTAGTGCTCCAATCTTCTCCAACCGCTCCAATTTTCAGAGAACATGAAAGAAACAGTGGAACTTTCTTTCATCTTCTCCTATTGCAACTCCCAAAAAATTTTAAGTATAGAAGATATAATCGAACACAGGTTTAATGAGTGAACATTTATCTTCACATCGTATTGAAAAATTAGCTTTAGATTAGGAAGTTCTCATAGTTTAATTTTTGAAAATAGCCTCTTCCCGGGTACTGAAGTTCGTTATTACGTTAAGCATAATTTCGTGTCGGATTTGAGCTACTGCATCTTGAATCCGTTGTTTGAAGGCATCGTTTATTCTCAGAGATTTCTTATTATATACGCTACTTTACAAATAACTCCACAGAACGAAACCACAAGGCCTGTCGATAGTATCAGTTACGTGATGTTCCTGTATCGAGATATTACGTGACGTGGATACAAGACGATAACGATCTACCGTAACTCAATGCTAGGGTGTATAGATTATCGCCGCCAGTTTTCTAATTATTTGCTTTTGGTACAGCCTGATTATGATTCTTTTAGGCTAAGGTTACACTGTATGCGAGTTCTGACGAAATAGTCAGAAGAATCAAAGTACGTAAATGCTATAAGAGTGTTTAGTTTGGTTGAGACCGCTTCTTCAAAATACATACGAACACCTCAGAATCTATTCATCGTTCAAACAATGTTGCTCTTTTCGCATGCGTTATGGCTTTGAGCCCATTTGTTCTTCCTTCGTAAGCCCGGTGTACATTTTACCAAACCCCGATTCCGTCCTTTTTTCTTGTCATGGGCATCGAATTGAAAGTTTACATTAATTCTATTTTTCTGATTATAAGTATACGTATATCGTCATCCAAATGCAAACTATCGAAAACGAAAAATGGCGTTTATTCGCTTTAATGCAATTGCACTGTAGACGCCATTGTGGTGGCAAAGTATAGAAGCTGTTGGCAAAGTATCGAAGCTATATACCTTCTCCTCCAATCTTTTCAAACTGGCTGCGGTTGCCATATACCTTGACATATTTCAACAACTATAATTAATACAGCATAGTTCGAAATTCTGTTGGAGATACTTAGTTACATCCCAGTTGATAAAAATCTGTACTTAAATAATATTGTGAAAAATTCCACTGCCAGGGTTAGAAGCTAGGATCCAGAGACCTACTGATATTAAGAACCCACGACACAGCGTAGCCACTATGTTCTGACGAACTGTTCTGATCTATTTTGACAATTTCAATTTCGTCAGATCTCGCATCCAGAGTAACTTTAGCCTAAATCGTCGGTTATACTGCCCCATCTTGTATTTTTCGGCTTTATTTTGTGTTTTTGCGATTTGCCTGATGAATCGATTCCTTCTAGATAGTGATAATGATGGGGAATTTAATTTTTCGAAAATTTGTTACAAAATCTAGCTCATTATTAATTTCTTCTACAGAGTAAGGCAAGTTTCGATTAGTTAAACTATAGTTCAGTGAGAAGTCCTTTAAAATTTTAGTGGGTAGTTTTCACCTTACGAGATATATTGATGTCTATTTAAAGGTAGATGGCTTTTGCTTATCATTACCTATCTATGACTTTTACTTTAAAGATATTTTACATTTTTTTAACTGGTGTGGAGTTTTCCCATTCGTCTTAGTGGTTTTCTATATTTCTTCCTATATTTGCCTTTGCCTATTGAATTTTAATTTTTTTTACGTGCGTCCTATTAAATAATTATTTTAACATGTATTTTGCTCATTCCAAATATTTATCGCAGTGCTCTTTATTTTTCTATCGCCACGTTGATTTAGAGTATGTCTATAAATGCTGGACTGCAGTCATTTGCAAGATTAACTTCAGACGTCCAATTGTGGAATTTTTACAACGAAGGGCAGTAATGCATTTATGAAAAAGCATAATGCATATTTTAAACCAGAATGATTTAAATTTTAATTACTTTTTTTATCATATTTAATGGAATATAATTATTGTCAAGTTTTTCCATTACCAAATCGATAATAACACTTATCTAAAGATCTCTATGCATAAAAGAATAAATTGGAAACTCGATTCAATGGAGTATTTCCTTTTATTATTTAACAGAAGAGTGCTTTCTGATGTAAATATATGTGTCCTTATTGATCTTTTTTAAACTTGAAATAAACTAAAAATTAACATTAACGATATTGAAGTGATTAGGCACAGACATGGGTATTACTGGAAAAATATTTCCATTAATAGAATTTTCATTTGTTGAAGATTATTTTTTAACGCTTTTAAGATTTTGCTTGAGATCTATTTGTTTACCTCGGTTAGCTTCTAAATAATAATAACTCCTTAAAGTTCATTAAAATAATTATCGATATGAATTAATTTTTGGAAAACTGCTACTATGTTATTTATTTTAATTTTTAAGTTGCATGTCGGGAATATTCTAACCAAGTATTTTTTATATGTTTTAAATGTTTTATATTCATAAATGTGTTATTTATTCGAAAAAAATGAATTGTTGTTTTTATTAATTAATTTCATACATTACTATTTTTATTAAATAACAAAATGTTGTCTAGTCATTATAAAATTGTGTAAACTCTTTCGGACCAGATAACTATATGTCACCCTTTGTGTGTAAATTAGTCTTCTAGAGTGTGTTTTCTATAGTAAATTCGTGCGTTCTAAGCTAATTGCATGAAACAAGTAAATAAAAAAATGTTTGTATATTTTAATTCTAAATTGGTGGTGTTCCTGCATGTAAGGTTTGTAACAATTAATTGTACTTTTCTTTCTTGTTGTAGACAGTTTCCTTCTAATTTCGGAATGGTCACTTAGAAGTGTAATTTTTCTTTTATTACTAAATGATTGTCGTTGTTAAGTCACAAAATAGTTGTGTTCAACATTTTTTATAGTCTAGAATTATTCTAAAAATCAAATTACTTGAATATTTTCAGGGATATTTAAAATCTTTGGGTATGGCTAGAACAGCTGAAGTGAAACGTGATGCTCGTATTGGAGAGGCAGAGGCTCGTGCCGATGCACAAATTAAGGAGGCAATTGCTGAAGAACAGCGTATGGCATCTAGATTCTTAAATGATACTGAAATAGCCAAAGCACAACGTGATTTTGAATTAAAAAAAGCCGTTTATGATGTTGAAGTTCAAACTAAGAAAGCTGAAGCTGAAATGGCTTATGAGTTACAAGCTGCCAAAACAAAACAACGCATAAAGGAAGAACAAATGCAAGTTAAGGTTGTTGAAAGAACTCAAGAGATTGCTGTTCAAGAGCAAGAAGTTCAACGCCGTGAAAAAGAATTAGAAGCTACTATTCGTCGTCCAGCTGAAGCTGAAAGATATCGTTTAGAGAAAATTGCTGAGGCTAATAAATATCGTGTTGTGCTTGAAGCCGAAGCTGAAGCTGAATCGGTATTTATATTAAAAAAAATATTAATGATAAAAATTCAAGTTATTTAAAGAAATTCTTTAATAAATTAGATTAAAATACGCGGTGAAGCTGAAGCGTTTGCCATTTCTGCAAAAGCAAAAGCCGAAGCTGAACAAATGGCTAAGAAAGCCGAAGCTTGGAGGGAATATCGTGAAGCAGCTATGGTTGATATGCTTTTGGACACATTGCCAAAGGTTTGTTTAAATGAAAACGAGAAATTTAATATATATCACGAAAATTATTTCTTTTCTGTTACAGGTCGCTGCCGAGGTAGCCGCACCATTGTCACAAGCTAAGAAAATTACAATGGTATCAACCGGAACGGGTGAGGTTGGAGCTGCTAAACTTACAGGAGAGGTTTTGGCGATTGTTAACAAAGTGCCAGAACTTGTTAAATCAATTACTGGTGTTGATATTTCCAGGGTAGGTCAGAATTCTAAATATATTTAAGCTAGATAAGTTTTTTTTATATAACAACATCAATATATTAATTTGCGTTTAGCATTAACTCGAAACTTGACGATTAAAAAACATTTAAATTGTTTTTTTAAATTTAGAAATATTTAATAAAAGTGTGAATAAATTTAGTGTCTGTTTATAAATGAATATATGTGCAAATCGTTTTGAGAAATCATAATTTTTATCATTTAGGTTTATTATGATAAAGCACGATTCATATAAATCTTCATTTTAGTCAACAAAATAACAAACACAAATAAAGCTAATATAGAAAATAATCCATATTAAATTATCATAAAATCCATTACCTTCATGCTTTTGTACTGCATTCATCAGCTCTTGGTAGTCTGGAGAAGGTAAACTTTAGAATATTTATAGTATAGGAACTAATGAAGTCAGTATTTAACATAAAATACAAATTATTTAAATAAAAAAAACTTTTTAATTTTTAATATACAACGTTTTTAAAACGAACTAAAAAGTATAAAATAATTTCTCCTAGTCCCATACAGATTTAGACCACATACATATTCCTAACACCATACAGATAGTCCTGAAAATTTGGATTGTGAATTTGTAATAGCTATGAAAATATTTGTAAGATTTAAAACGAAAAAAACGTTTCTATATAGACAAAGTAAAGAGTGTAGAGTAGCTGGGTTCATAAATTGTTGGCATCAAACTTGCATGCGCCCCACGTTTTTTCGTTTTAAATCTTACAAATATTTTCATAGCTACAAATTCACAGTCACATAGCTACAAATTAGCTTACAAATTCACAGTCACAAATTTTCAAGACTATTTGTATGGTGTTAGGAATATGTATGTGGTTTAAATCTGTATGGGGCTAGGAGAAATTATTTTATACTTTTGAGTTTCTTTTTAAAAACATGGTATATTAAATAATTATTTTCTGCTTTTTAGTCTTCTGTGTGAAATTTTGAAATGAATATTGAAGATCTTGATGATATTATGTCTTCGGAAAATTATGCATGTGAAAAATTGTTACCTAAATCTACTAATAATATACCAATCTCTTTTATTTTGATATTCCTTAAAAATTAAATAAAGAAGTAAGCCAAATTTATTTTATATGATTTTTATTTCAATAGTAGCAAATTTGCAAAATGCAAAATTTGTACCAGACAAACAGACAAGAAAGCGAACTAATAAAAACGTTTAAAAAAAATACTAAAATGCTTTTCCAGATCACCATCATTTTGATTTTAACGTGCTAATGCTCTCACGATTTGAATTACAAATTTTTGGCACTATTCATGTGTTAAATGGCTACATTTTTTCTAGGAAAAGATAAAGTTATATTAAGAATTTTTATGTTGTTTTTCCACAGATAATGTATACTGATGAGGTAATTGTTGAACCTCCAGAAGCAGATATTATTGGAGATTAGTGTTTATTTCTATTTTCTTTTAAATAATTTTAATAGTTAGTCTTTATTTTTTATGAGCAAAGAGCTGGTAAATTTTGTAATTTATTTTATAACTTGAGTTATATAAAACACTACTCCGGATGTCTTTAAAGACCAAAGCTTACATTATTCTTTATTAAAATGGAAAAAGATGTTCAAGTTTTAATGTACATGTATTTTCTATTTGCATTTACAACTAAATCAATATTCTTTTAATTTATTATAATCTTTTTGTTTACCAAAATGAAGTCAGATAAAAAAATCAATTGTTTCTACACGTATTTTTTTTCTAAAACTCACAAAGATAAAGTAAACTTATTCATATTAACTCAAAAATTTGGCTAGGCTAATAAATTCAATTAAAACTGCGAGATTAAATTACAAATACATTTTTATATTGAATCTTAAAATATGAACTGCAAATTTCCGAATAAAGCTTCCCCATACCGAATAAAGCTTACCCATACGCAAGAATGACTTATAACAGATTGTTTCTCAAATAATACTGGAAGAAAAGTAATTTTATTGTTATACAATTTCAAAAATATTGCATCGACCTTTGCTCTTGAGAGAGACTCGACAATACTTGTAGAATGAAACTTGAAATGTTGAAAGAAAGTAAGGATAACTTAATTCTTCTCCCGTAAAGTCTGACCGCGTAAGAATAAGTCTGAACTATAATAGACGTAGATCGACGTACGTTTTTAACGAACGTAGAAGTACGTATATCTCTCACCGTAAACCTTGATGTTCAATCGCATAATAATCGCAGTAAACATTGTTTGAATTTGAGTCTGAACATAACAAATATAAGGTGTAACTACAATTCCGACGAACGACGAACTTTCGTTGTCATGTTCAACGAATTTCATCGTCATCGTTGTTAAAACAAAATAACGACGATATTTTCTTTACACTAAACAAAAATGGATCACGTGGAAACTTTGAAAATACATAATACAAATGATTTCTATTTTACACCTTGTTTGGGAAAATTACCTTACAGTTACAAGAAAACGACGGTGGTGGGTCCGAAAAATAAATCAAGACAGATATTTAAATGGATATATCCCGTCAATCTTTTTTCTTTACGATAATTTTTGTCCTTTAAATTGTACAACACTTTGTATTTTCGGACAAGGTCTATAAGGGACTGCTATAAGGTTCTCCTCGAAGTTGTTCTAGAACTTCCAATTCGACGGGTTCCTGCGGATTCTAGTTAAGGGCCTGTTTGGCTAGATTCTCATTTTCACGTCGCAAGGTGTCGCCAATCGAATTCCATTTCCTTCGCCTGATTTCGCCGTCGATCCTTTCTCGGACGGCACGGCGCCATAGTTCTTTATTTGTAATTCTATCTTGCCAGCGCATTTTTAGGATACGACGTAAGCATGTTGATGAAAACTTGAAGGCGCCCCGTGATGAATTGGGTGACTTTCCATCTTTCGCAACCGTACAAAAGAACTGCCTTAACGTTGGAGTTGAAAAGCCGCAATTTGGTGTTAATTGAGATCTCCGTCGATCTCCATATGTGAAACAGGCATGCATATGCGCTACTTGCTTTATTTATTCTGGAACTGACGTCTTATTCTGCCCCGCCATTTTCAATAATAATGATACCGAGGTAACCGAATTTATCTACCAATTCCACGTCACGTTTATTCAGCGCTGTGCGTTCAATGGCGTTTGCATTTATCTACATTTCTTGAGTTTTAATCGGATTTAGCCTTAAGCCTGCCGAACTACTTTCTGTTGCTAAATTGTTTACCATATTTTTGAGCTCCTGATGTCTGTGGGACAGCAAGCAAAAAAAAAAGCATTTATCATCCGCGTACTAGCAATCCCCATTGTATGCCACCTGTTCTACTATCTAGAGAACTGACAAGCATGACCTTTATTACTAGAAGAAAAAGTAATGTCGAAAATAGACATCCTTGCCGTACTCCTGAGCTCAACTCAAAGCTGTCGGATAATTTTTCACTCTGCATTTGGAATTGTTTTATAAAAATTTTATCAATTCTATTCTTTGTCACGCATATAGTAATGCCTTCTATATAAAGCTTCTATTAACTTAGTCCAACGCTTTTTCATAGTGTATGAAAGCAAGGCAAAGAGGAGATCGTAATTCAGTAGACCACTGCACTGTGATCCTTAAGGTGTTAATATGATCTATGCAGAAGCTAAATCCAGCTTGCTGTTTTCTAAGCGTTAGGTTTACTGCCTTTCTTATCCTTGATAATAAAATGTGGGACAAGACTTTACCCACAGTATCTAATAGACAGATGACTCTCCAGTTGTAGCATATTGTAAGGTCCCCCTTTTTCGGTTTTTTGACTACGATACATTCCGTCTAATCCCCTGGAAAGGTGTTCCATGGCATTTAGCTTTACCATTGGCCTTTGCATGAATTGCGGTTAGTCTTGGATGGGACACGAGTGTTGATTCTTATTGGCTGTGCATTGTTGCTGTTTTCTTCAGGTTCCTGTAAAAATGAACCCTTCATGGCGTCAAAGAAATAATCTCCATCTTTGGAGTTGCTTCTCGTCGCTTCACAGCAGCCTGCCATCCGCACTCTACGTCATGCTTTTTAGTAGAGTACTATTCCATGAGCTGTTTAGTAATTTTGAGTATCTTACTGTGTGTTTGACGCATTTTCCGCTTTTTCTGCGAGCTCGAGCGTCTCGAGGTCGAAGTCCAATGAGAGCACCGAACCGGGTGCTGGCACTCAAAAAGGTGCTTCTCAAATCAAAACCTCAGTAGATATATGGAACAATGTCCAATGAGAGCATCGCATCGATTCTCGAACGAGAGTGCGGTGCTCGGAGATTTGATGCCGGTGCTCATATCAAAAAGTCTTGATATTTAGCGCGGCACCAAGCATTTAAAAAGTTAAAATTTTGTTTTTAAATGAGAAAATGGAGGTAAAATGACATGAAGACTTTTTCCTTTATGTTTCATGGGCCGCTGATTGCGAAAATCGGGGTCACGCAGTCCTAAAATATGGACGTCACCCTTAAAAATGCAAAATTCTTGTTTGTAAATTTTTTTTCTAGTTTTTGCTTGTGTTGTGGAGTGTAGACTTCGCCGTGGTGTTCTAAATAAAAGTAGAGCTTTGCTTCATTTACGTTTACTCGAGACTCACTCAACATTGACTCGTTCGCACGTTTTATACTGAGGTTGTTTACCTGGCTGAGTCACACACCTGACCACAAATTTGATTGAATAGGTGATATCAGCCACCTTAAGCTTTGAAAATCATTTATGTTTGGCTGATAATACCTATTCAACCAAATTTCAAGCAAAAAGTAGAAAAAATTATTTTCTTTCCACTTTCTTTCGTGGTTCATTCGGTGCTGTCATTGGACGTGAACCGGCACCGGATGCCAGCATCCACGGCACTTCACAGCATCGCATTGGACTTCGGCCTTTATCCCGCCGGACACTTCTCTCTACCTCCCGGTGTGATCGGGAGTATTCCCGGCAAAGTGCTGACGTTTTCCCGGGTCGCTTATAGAGTCCACAGAGAGAGGGTCCGCCTACGTTTTATTTTTGCCAAGTTGTGTCCGAGATCCACCAGTTTTGCCGGTTTCTTTAGGCATAACCGAAGCTCGTTTCCGCTGCTGACAATATAGTGTCCTTTTTTGTGCTCCACAGCTCTTCAATATTTCCATATGCTCTTTTCTTCATTTTGTCTCTAATTTATACTAACAGTTCATTGAATTTTTCAGGATTCATTCCCAAATGATTTCTAATAGGTGGCATTTGCCGCATTTCTGTTAGCAAATAGCTACTGGTTATATAATTTCCTCTTCTGCCAATAAAATCTCGAAGAACTATCACTTATCTTTTTTCTTATCTGATCTCTTTTGTCGAATGTATCTAGCTAAGAATTCCTTTGCAAGAATATAATGATACTGCTTAACTAACATTAAAAGCTTCCATGGCTTTCCATACTGTAATCACCTTAAACAGGTTTGATAAAATTACTGACTAAAACTATCTAAGCACCACATATTGAATGACTCGCTGAGATTGATACAGAAGACCAAATATTAGCATTAATTATTTATTATTGGTAAAGATGGTGATGACATTTAGCATGACACATAGACATCAAATCCTCCTCTTTAAAGCTGTGATTTATGTTTCTGATCGTAAAATTAATCAATTATTTATTCAGCTAGAATCTATACATTCACTAAAACATTTGGTAAACATAATAGTGTTTGTGGTGAGATAAACATTTGCTAATATTTGATCAAAATGTAGCATCTGCATATTTGTGAATCCGCTTATTCTTATAGTGTCATTTCGTATCGAATATCATTTTTTTATGTTTTTCTACAGTTTTAAAAATAATATAATAATTCCCTTAAAAATCAGGGAGTATCATTTAAAATAGGCTAAAATAATTAAAAAAATAAATAACTAATACCTTTGTGTCTTTTAAACATTATTCTGCGGCTTTATAATAGTATATCTTAAATTCAGCAATCCAAATATTAATAATTACTTTAAAAAGTGCAAGCATAAAAGCTTGTGAGACTGAAATTATTACCTATAAAAAGTGAGCTTCTTTTAAATAAATAAATAAATGCAGGATATGGATTGTTTAATTAAATATACGTTAAATTATGAATATGTTTCTGTATTTAAAATAACTAACTAATCATAATAATGAAATTATTAGGTAGAATAATTTATATTACATTTTAAATAAATGTACAAAAGCATGAATTTTGTAGAAAAAAAAATTATTAGAAAAAGCAGTCCCTTACTTACTTACGAGTCCCTATATGATAACAATAGTAAAATCACGCTTTACTACATTAAAATATTTCACTTTAATTATTTCTCTCCCCATTACCCATTAAAAAATAATGTTACAGATAAAATGAAAAAGAAAAAAACAAAAAGCAGTTTTAATATAATACAATGAAATTTTTTATTTTATTTCAGTCCGTACATGCCGGCTAAAGTCATTGAAAGCAATCGTAAAAATTCCCGAATGATACAAAAAAAAATACAAATGTTTATTATTATTATTATTATTAAGCATTTAAAAGTTTCAGTTAATTTTGCATAGCATTATTATAAAAACAAAACCTTCTAAATATATATAAGAAAAAAAGATTTAAAAAAATATTTCGTGAATTTTTTTTAGTACTAAACAAAAAATATACCAAAGGCATTTATGTACTCCTCCTTTATATATACCTTTGCTGTTCTTTAAAAATTATAAAATAAATCGTTTCGACAAAAAAACTGATATTTACACAAAATTTTATATACATTGAAAATGAAAAAAAAATGTTTAATGAAAAAATATTCAAAAAACAAACAAAAAAAACATAATAAAAGCATAAATATATATATATATATTCTATAAGTATAATTTTTTGGTGTGTTTATATTACTACACTTATTAAAAGTGAATCTCTTATAAAAAGTAAAAAAATGGAAATAACATTACAAACAACAAAGCTATAATACAAAAGAAAACAAATATTTTACTATGGTTTAAAGGGAAATTGTGACTTTTTAAGCAATTCAATATAAAATTATTAATAAAACGCAATGGCTGGATTTTTTCCTGTGTAATTATGTTTGTAGCGATAATTTTTATTTAATAAGCAATGTTTGTTTTTATCTTTTGTTCGTTCTTTAAAAGTGGAAGTAAATAAATTGAATATAAATGCTAAATGTTTTTGTTTCAAGTAGTATTATTAATGTGACCTTTTTCTTCTTTAAAGGCTTTACAACCGGGATCCGGTCCTGGCCTCTGTGTATGAATGGCGTTAAAGCAAAAGCAGTCGCCTTCATAGCGTGCAGGCGTTCTCCGAGTTAATATATTAAGCTGAGAAACTCTTGTAACTCCATCATCATGAGAGTTAAATCATTATTTGATGACAGGTTGAGTGGTTTCTTTCCGGCAGTTCATTCAAGGTGGAATTGGTCGGCGTCGAATCTAAACGCAGACCATCTCGGCTGGTGTTCCAGAGGGGACAATTCTATTACTCCCTCTTTTCCCAATCTTCATAAATGGTCTGCTTTCAATCCTCCCGTTTCAATTTTAGATCTTCAAAAAAATTTCCTAACTTGTATCTTTTATTTAAGGCTGCACTGCACTCGTGCATGCAAAATACGTATTAAAAAGTTTTAAATGAGCGCGCGAAAATGCTGCCAGGACGCAGGAACGTATGTGCGCATGCGATTTTAGTAGTCAACTTCCCATGACTTGTCATGACAATTTGCGGCTCGTCGTGTACGAAGGAAAGGAGTTTTCAGTATCAAAACAACTGAAAAGTTACCTTCGGGCGACACGATGGGTCAACGAAGGTTGAACAGCCTTACAATGCTCCATATTTATTATGACGAAGTTGATGAAATCGATTTTGAATTGTTGATGAACGAATTTATTTCGCGAATTTCAAAACGAGCTGCAGTTTTATTAAAAGTTAGCTAATTTTTTTTGTATAATGTGTAAATTTCAAAAAATGAAGTTGACTGTGCACAGTAAGATTGAAGTTTTTGGGGATCTTATATACCATTTTCCCTCCTCTTCCCCACCCCTGCTTTTAACCTTTCGAATTCAAAACATAGCTTGGACCTGTTCCGCCGCCTCTGAATATAAGGCAAGCACGTTCCAGACCTGGACTATTTGATCGTGAGCTCATGCCCATCTCTATAAACAGGCACATTGAACTTATTCCTAACTGGGGCCACAAGAATCGTGTCGAATTCAACGCCTCCAAAACGAAGTATTGGTGGCTATTCTCGTTGGCGAGTGACGTGATTATGAGGGACGCGGTGGAATGAAACTGTCGATACCTACAAACGTAGCGAGAGAAACATCACTGCACACACCATCTTGCGACAATTAGAATACAACGTTTATGGATCTAGTCGCCAGGAGTCTCTTAGATTAGCAATGAGAATACCAATTTAAGGTCGAAGTGACATCTGTCACGTCACTCGACAACGAGAATAAGGCTGATTATCTTACTAATAAAACCTGCACCGATCTTCCTACTGTTGCAGTAGACAGGGTGAATTTAACAGGTGACCCTTCTCTTAACATCGTGGGTAAAACTTGATTTGAGGATCTGCGATGGGATGATATTCAAAATCGCCAAACAGGCGTCTCAATGTCTAGGATTTCTTAAGATATGTAAATTTCTTCTTCTACCAGCAGCCGGAGCTATAATCTACAAGTTTTATATTCTTCGAGCCACCGCATGAATGTAGCACCCTTGTTAAAATTGTATCGCTATTACCATGACTGTTCACTGAAACTATCGCAATATTTTTCCCACAACACAAGACTAGCCTGCTCGGCTCACCCTTTGTTGGTTGGTTGAAGTGGCAAGGCCCACATACTCTGACCTCCAGTTTTTATATCACTCATTCTTATGACCACTAGGCTTGTTAGGGTTTTAAGATCCACTTTGTAGCATTCAAGAAGTTCATATTGTTAATCCTTTCAAAATTGCGTTGGCCAAGGAAAGGAAGTGTAGGTAAATCTTTCACTGACTATGCAACCATATTGAACCCTCCCTTGCTAATTCGGCAACTCTCTCGTTTACCTATGGCCTGGAACCCACAGTAGGATGATGTTTACAATTCTGCTTATAAGTTCGAATTCATCTGAGCATTTCTTGACTAGTTTCGATGAGATCAGGGTGGAGTTGATAGCCAAGATAGCAGCTTAGCTGTTAGTTGCCACCGCCATATTCCCTCTTCTAGAGTTATCATCTCTCTCTAGTTGACACACCTTCCAAATTCCTAGTATTTCTGCTAGGAAGACCCTGAATCCATCCGGGAACAAATTTTATTTAGCCAAAAATTAACGTAAAACCGATAATTTAAGAGATATTTGAGAAAAACTGATTTTCGTGACCTTTGATCCTAGTTTTCTAGTCGTCCAGTTGGCTTTATCGACTTCTGAGAAACTATTTGTGACCCAAAAATAAAGAGAATAACGCTGCAAAATCTCCAGTTGTCATATCTTAGAGATTTGGTCTTTTTGTTATAAAGTGACTGGGTGGGCTACTGGGACGACGCAGTTCCCGTGGACTTGACTTTGCAGTATAGGCATGTTGGGCTTTACACAATGGTGCTTGCTCGAGGGGTTTCCTTAACTTTTAGTTCGATTATCCGTTTCAAGTGTCTTCAGCAGAAAATAGGAGAGATCTGAAATCTTGAGCTGTGTCATGTCCTCTTTTCCCGGCTTTCGGTGTAAAGACCGCCTTCACTTTCCTCCACATCTGTGGAATATGGCCATACAGAAGCCTGCTTTTAAATTGCTTCACTATCCAAGAGATAGTTAGTTCTTTGGTTTCTTGTAGCAACTTAGGGAGGATACCATTAGGTCGGGTTGATTTATAGGGTTAGGAGTTGTCGATTGCCAAGACATTTTTTCCACCGCTACCATCGAGTTGAGGCACTCCGAGTAAACCGCGCTTATCAGGGGACGTATTTGGTTTCTCTTATATCCTGCAAACTAAGCTTACTACTATACATTGCACCATGACCTGAACGAAATGACATGGGTGATTCCTGAGCTTGGTTTTTTCACATAACAAAAACACTAACATCTCTCTTCTCTAGCAAAATTTACTTAGATGCTGCTAAGTTATTACTACGTCTATCATGGACTGAATCCCTTTAAGGCTCTGTGTTTTATTAGAAAAAGAAAACTTTTATATAACTAGAGAAGTTTCACGTATTGTGCTTTCTTCCCAATATGACTATTATTATGCTATACCTAAAGTTCATAAAAAATCATTTAATAAAATTCTTAGTTAATCTTTTTTGTCCCGTAAAAGCCTATACTAATTGTTATTAATCTTAATTTTCATTTATCCAAATTTCAGACCAATTTGCAATATGTTATGACGCCTGCAAACACAAGGCATTCAGAAGGGGATGTATTAAGATCTTCTTTGAAAGAAACCTTCAGTCCCAAGATACAAAATGAAGACCATTGATAATATTTCTGAAAACAATTCTTTTTTTTTTTGCTAGAAAAATATTCCTTTTTCCAACGTTTTCAAGCAAACAACAATAAAAAAAATTAAAATTCGTGATTTTATGTAATCAGTAAAAATTTTTATGAACGTGAACTCGAGGTTCATGGTTGTTAGTAGCAGGTGTTGGAAAGATAATTCTTATCGCCCTCGTCGATGTGGGGAATTAGAGAGTTGCTTGTGGAAAATGAAAGCTTAGTTTTAATTAGTGTCACCCTCATTTTCTCTAAACCAATGATTGTTAGATAAATAGCCAATCCCACAAGAATCGTAAAACTTTAGGATTAAGATTAGACAGATACAGTTCGCCAAATTGATGTTTTATGATCTGTGCTTTTGCAGATTGTGAATCGAATTGATCCATGTTTCAGAGAAAAATTATGTAATATAAAAAATCGCTATTTTCCACTGAATAAATATCATTTTCGCCATAAAATGTGACACAGAACAGAAGACACTTCTAGAATAAACATATGTACGTAAAAAAAATCGTTCCCCAAAATCATTAACTAGGAACATGTCGATAACAATCAGAATTGTTTCTTATCTGAAAAATTACAAATTGTTGTGTTGTTAATTTGTTGTTCATCATTTTCTTTTTCTAACACAGAAACTGCTAAGATAACTGGGATAACGATCGGTTGATATCGGTTTCTATGAATTTGATTATGTCCATGGAACCAAATATACTTCTAATAATGAAAATTTATGTAAATATTGCCAGAATTATTGTGCTGGATTGTCAGATTTTTTTAGCAGTAGGTATTCCAATTATTTTTATCATTAATGAACAAACGTAAATACGAAGCCGTAAGCAATTAATTGACCATTTTATCTGCTTGTGGTTCTTTCTTTTTTATGCATGTGAACTGTTTGATTAGTTGTCTACTGCTTGAAGACCGACGAGCGGTTTAACTGTGGTCTTTCGATTATTATACTTATTAGATTTACATATCACACAATCTTTGCTTTCTAAAATCAAACATGATGCTTTTATAAGCAAAAATAGTTTTGCTGAACAAAATATTTTCTAAGATTACCTACGCACTTCTTATTTGGCTCCCTGCAGTCCTAATATTATTTCCCCCTCTCTAGCATAATGCTCGTAATCATGTCCATTTCCTGACATCGATGGTGAATTGATGTTCGCAGCTCCTCTCTCTGACTGTGGTAATATTCTCAGTGAAACGATCTGCAATTGACCTTCTACTTCTCTTTTCGAACACAAACTGGGCTGGATCAATCACAACAAAATAAGCGTTAATTAAGCAGGTGGGTTATCCTGGAATGCGATTCGAAAGTCATGAAATTCGGAAGTAAGAAAATGGTATCATCCAATGCGAATTCGAATTGAAATTGTCCGTCTGTCATCGAATTTCAGTCCGTGAGTAAAATCATTGACGGATGCACAGAATATATATTTGTTTATTTTAAAATATTCTTGAAACAATTGTTCGCATCAAAATGTCAAATCAAGTTGATAAATGAAGTTGGTTGGCTGGAAATAATTTCTTTTCGAATATTTCAGGCAATCATTTCAATTCGATTGCGATCGCATTCAACGATACGAAAACTAAAACGCATCGCAACTGAACATGGAATGTAAGAACTGTGCTTTCTGATGGACGGCTGGATGAAGTTCTCAAAGAGACGAATCGATATAAAATCGAGATCACACGAGATGGCTCGATGCGGGGGAACATATCTGCCCAAACGGTGAGTCCTTATATTCTGGCAGAAACGAAACTGAAAGCCGTAGGAGTGGCGTTGGCGTAATACTCACGAAAGAAGCCAGGTCCAGCCTCATTAGCTGGTCACCAGTTTCTGAGAGGATTATTACCTTGCGCCTGCGTACCAGGTTAAGAAGTGCTACGATTGTACAATGCTACGCTCCAACTGGAGACGTCGATGATGACATCAAAGACGAGTTCTATATGCGACTGAATGAGGTTTTTCGCTCTATTCCAAGGGGAGACATCATTGTTTTAATGGGTGACTTAAACGCACAGACCGGCCCCAACAACACCGGCCTTGAACACACAATTGGAAATCAAGACCTAAGCCAACTTACCAATAACAATGGTGAATTTTTCGTTGACTTCTGCAGTTCCCACCAACTCATGGTAGGTGGAACTTACTTTTGACACAAGAAGATACACAAGGAGACCTGGGTATCGCCCGATTGTATAACGAGAAACCAGATAGATCACGTGGCCACCATTCGCAGATGGAGAACTATTTTGGAGGATGTTAGGAGCTTTAGGGGAGCTGACACTGGAAATGACCACCATTTGGTAGTAGCAACTATCCGCCTAAAAATCACCGCAATCAGAAACGACGCGATGCCAGAAACCGTAGACGGTTTAACGTAGACCTTCTACGTCACAGCATAAAAGGCGAGATTTTGCTGGGAAACTACAACAAACTTTTAACTAGCAAAGCGTTTCTGATGAAAATAATAATGAAGAGCTGTGGAGTACAACAAAGGGCGCTATAATAACAGCAGCGGAAATAAACATCGCTTATGTCCAAAGAAACCAGCAACACTGGATCTCGGACACAACCTGGCAAAAAATAGAACGCAGGAGGGCCGTAAAAAATAATGTGAACTCTAAAAGCGACCCGGAAAGACGCCAGCAACTTGAGCGGGAATAGTCCCAATTACAGCGGCGCTCTAGATGGTAGAACAGGTGGCAAACAATGGGGATTGTTAGACCGCCTTAAGGATCTCGACTACGGGGATGATATCTGTTTGCTGGCCCACAGCCATCAGGACCTCAAAAACATGTTAAACAATTTGGGAACAGAAAGTAGTCCAGCAGGCTTAAGGCTAAATCCGACTAAAACTAAAGATATGCGGATAAATGCAAACATCATTGAACTCACAGAATAACCGTGACGTGGAACTGGATTCTGCTACCTTGGTAGTATTATTGCTGAAAATGGTGGTGCAGAAGAAGACGTCAGTTCCAGAATAAATAAAGCAAGAAGCGCATATGCTTGCTTGTTTCACATATGGAGATCGACGGAGATCTCAATTAACACCAAATTGCGGCTTTTCAACTCCAACGTTAAGGCAGTTCTTTTGTTCGGTTGCGAAACATGGAAAGTCACCCAATTCATCACGGGGCAAGATAGAATTTCAAATGAAGAACTATGGTGCCGTGCCGGCCAAGAAAGGATAGACGACCAAATGAGGCGAAGGAAATGGAAAGGCCACACCTTGCGATGCAAAAACGAGAATCTAGCCAAACAGGCCCTTGACTGGAATCCGCAAGGATCCCGTCGAGTTGGAAGACCTAGAACAACGTGGAGGAGAACCCTATTAGCAGAGGCCGCAACAACTGGGAGATCCTGGTCAGAGCTGAGAGCTGTCGCGCAAAACAGAGCCCGCTGGAGGGCAACTGTTTCCGCCCTCTGTCCCTGATTAAAGGAGCCGAATGATGATGATCGCAACTGGCTTCAGTTTACTTTCCCATCGCATTCAATGATAATCTCCCAAGATGATATCGTAAGATCGGCCATCAGGAATCGGGTCGACCAGCTGTTTCATCATAGCTGAAGAAGGACCCAAGGCGCTCGTCAAGCTAAAAAAATCATTCAAATCGACAAAGTTAAAACGGACAAACTTTTAAATTTAAAGAAGTGGGAGCTAAAAATAATAACAGAGCTCCTGACGGGCCACTGTTCGCTCAATTATCATATAAGCAGAGGTAGTTGATTGTAGGTGTCGGTGATGCGGGCAGCTCCCGAAACTGCGGAGCACTTGATGTGCGACTGTGAGGCTACAATGAGGAGGCGATTGTGTCTCCTCAATAGCGACTTCTCTGACCCAAAGAGATTTGCGAGATGAATCTTAAACCAATTTTAGGTTACATCAAATCACAAAACCTGGAAGGTTTTACGCGACGCGGTTGGCACAGCACAATAGACCAAATAAAATAGGTCGCAGTGCCGGCTAAGGTCTTCCCTAAAGAATGAATGAATGAAATAAGCTTTAGAGCTGTTTTAGACGGTGCGCTTCAGCGCATGTGCCTCACAAACGTTTGGTGATGAAGGGAGGAGTGGGAATGAAGAGAGGTACCACCCCACTTCTCCCTTTATCCACAAAGCTCGTGAGGCACATGCGCTGGAGCGCACCGTCTAAACCGGCTCTTAGACTAACGTTACGAATTGTTGTCTCACATGGTGGCATCAGAAATTTTAAATGAATAAATGCGAATACAATGGACGTAAACAATATTGAATAATGATGCTTTCATTGCACCTTTTACACATAGATAAGAGTAAAAATAATAACAATTTTATTAAATATCTGTATATTTGTAAGAAATAATCCAAAAAAGAGATTGCAATTTAGAATTACATACACATAATGTTCAGGACCGATTTATTTTTATATTTATTATATAATAGTAATATATAAATCACATGGATATTTACTGTTTCTCACTGCTGTTAGTGATATAGGAGCTGCATATAGTTTTACCTTCCTCTTAAATCATATTTATACAAACTAAACTTTTCCCAAAAAATCATGTGAATATACTTTTTTCCTATAGCCTTTGTATAAAAATAGTTTAACAGCGACGAGCATCATACCGATACAAAATACGTAAAGGAATATTCCCATTCTCATGTCCATATCAGAAAATACGTTTCCTACCATTCGTTTTTCGCGTAGCTGCTCTGCTGTTGGTGGTAGGACACTTTCATCGTCAATGCCAAATCGGCTAATATTCTGCGGACTGTGTATTCTCTTAAGGAATAGTAACACTTCTGTCTTGTCCCAATTGTCGTTAATTAGTAGCTCACGTAGATTATGCACACTGGAGGTATCTTCGCGATAGCACTCCTTGCAGGTCTCCCGTGGTGGAAATTGAATTTTTGGAAACTCCGGATCTTCAGTTGTATCCCCTGCTAGCCGCTTGTTAACTATGTTATGTGCTGACCATAACCATAGTACAGCATCATCCTTGTTGCTCACGTTCCATATTTTATTTTTTGCTGCCATTTCCTGCAATAAGAAATATAATTGTCTTGATTAATACAGTCTCGTAGAATGATACATAATGAAATATAAAATATAATTATGAAAGTTTGTGTCATCAACGGCTGCAAAACAAAAAATTAAAGAGGCGAGGTTGTTACTCTATGATGATTGTTTGCATTTTCAGCGGAGCGCGAACTCATTGAGTGAATTGAATTTTAATTGGCGTTTTCTCAACCGTGACAACATTTAAGTGAAAGTGCTGTCATGTAGAATGCGTAGCTCTAGTAATTACAGATCATTTTTAAATCATTGTTATTATAATATAAAAAATACTAAAATGCAGCTAAAGTGTTGCTGTTTATTATTTATATGGTTTAACCGTTTATTGAGTTAAAAGAAATAATATACAGGGCGTGCGAGAAAGATTGGTGTGCAAAATGCATAAAGAAAGAACATCTGTAACAGTTACAATCTAATTGAAAATTCGGAGTACTAGGGAAAAGTAATGTTTTATAAATGGAACTTATTCAATAGACATACTTTCGGTATTCACAAAAGCCTCCAAACCTTCCTGTTTATTTTATAATCTCAGGAGACAAATTTGCAAATGTTTGGCCGATTCTATTCGTCAGTTCAAGTTTATTGATACAAGTTATCCTTTTAATTGCAACTCGCACACTGTAGTCGAAAGGGTTCGAGCCAGGTCACGTTGGAGATCACAAAATTTGTGGAAGAATTTTAAAAAACTTTTCGTATACACACTTCTGGATGTTCGTAGCCGTACCTGCTGTTGAAGAATCTTGTTATTTTGGTATACATTTTGCGGTTCTCTTAATCTTTACTCAGCCGAATGTGTGTGGCATAAAAGGTTCGACACCGACGACACCTATCTATTGTTTAGTAAACTTTCTTCCCATGAATTTGGGTGCATTTTCAGTTAACAAGAAGCAAAACTTTTGTATTATGTATTTTCTTAAGGACGGCTGGAGATCTTTTAGTGTGCCTAACAGAAATCCTCAACTAAAGCATCGATTTGGTGAGTTTGATCTGGTTGCTCTAGATATCTCCAAGGATTTCGATAAAGTATAGAACTCAGCTCTATTACCTAAACTCCAAGCTATTGGTATTGGCCAATTCTACAGAATTGAATAGTGATTTTCTTGCCGGCCGTTCAATCAAAGTAATACTGGATGGCGTCAAATGCAAACCCCGACCTATATCTGGCGCAGTCCTCCAGCGGTCAACTATGTCACCTGCTCTGTTTCTAATCTCTATAAATGACCTACTCCCAGTCCCCTAACCCAGATCACAGCTTTACTGATGACGGTACTCTGAGTTAGTCTTACGCCTTCGATTATGTCATGACGATCGCAGACATCTGTCTGACTGAATCAACGGGTACCTTGAACTACCCGTTTAGGGTCAAGTGTCGAGTTCAATTTTCAAAATAAAGTTTTGTCTGATTTTAAACAAAACCTTCAGCACCTGTCCATTCGTGCTAGTACATCGTCCAGCAAGCGTCCCAGTTCCCGGGACTTCTCAAAAGATACAAATTATTTCTGTAGTCATCGGCTCTGGCTGAAATACACAAACCTTTATTCGTCCTCCCCTAGAAAAAAAACTGGCCCCTAGTACGAAATTCGATTCGTCAATCGATCGAGAATTGAAAGCTGGCTCGATTGCGAAAAAGATTGGTAGCCGTAACGCAGTCGTATCGAACAAAAAGCACCGCCATATTAACTGAGAATTTTCTGTCATTTTAATGAATTTTTCGAAGGAAATTTAATGGCAATGTTGTTTTAAGAAAGTTGTTGGTGTTTAAATTAAATAAAAACAACACGCATTCGACGATCTAAAAGCAATCGTGAACTGTCTTCGACTGCAATCGACTCGGTTCACTACAATCAAGAATGGAACTATACCACTTTTTCGATCTAACATTCGTTCGACTGTTTGACGAGAATCGGACTAGGGGCCACTGGTTTCTTTGGAGCGGGGCTTTATGCTAAACTAATCGGTGATGACGCGATTTGTGCCACTATCAGCTCTTTGAGCGACTGTAGGAATGACAAAATTTTATCCGACTATCTTAGATACTGGCCTTTATTCTGGTTGCCACTTATGGTGACAAATGGCGAAGTGAGACAAAAATGCTCTAAAAAAGTAACATTTCAGTGAGATAAGGCAAATTACAGTTGCCACTGATATCGAGAAACCGCGAATTCAGTGACAATTGTTCTCACTTGATGTTTGTAACGGAGATTTTTCTCAGTTGATATTAAAAGGTGACATTCCTCACTATGGTGAAGTGACAACCGGAATAAGGGCCACTGCTCATTGGAATAAAAGCACTCCTGCCTCTTATACCCGCAGCACCAGATTAGCCCTTTTGACAGTCTAGAAACTAGGAATTCGTTTCTAAATAAAATAAATCGACTGTGGAACAATCTTTCGCAGTTAGTATTTCGGACTGCTCCTACAACATACAAGAGTTCAAGCGCATCTCCATCAACACCTTTCTGACTACTCATAACCCCAAACCTATTCTATCGCCCGTGCTAAGCTTTCTCGTTTTTTTCTTTTGGTGAAGTATTGGGTCCAAAAGTACCGCGACCACTAGCTTAACCTATTATCCTACACCCGTATATCTCATATTTGTAGGCCAGACCCTTTGAACTTGTTCAGCAGTCTGCCTAGTGGCTTCTTGCTTAGATTTGACTGTTCGAGCAGGGTCTCGTTGAACAACATACCACTGCCATAGTAATCCCGGTCAACTGCGGGTTCTTCACCGCAGTCCTGCCTTCGGTCTGTTAGGAAGGAGTTTACGAAGGCGGGGTTCGGATGTGATCCGGGGTTCCTCAATTCCGCTTCGGCCCTCTCAAGCTTAATTGGTTCATAAAAGTCCCGTATGATAGGTAGGGGAAGGTCCATCAGAAGGGCAGAGCCTCCATATAAAGGTAAGGCATTATAAAACTGCGTGCGCCCGGTGCCCAGAGGAGATCGTTAAATGACAGTGCAAAAGCTACCCACTGCCATGCAGACCTCGACACGATCACTGTACATCTTGGTTTGGTAGGTCCGATCATATTACCCTTTCTCTTTCAGGACCGCTTCCAGTGGCCACGGTATACAGAAACAAGGTAATGTAAAAGAGACTGACAGCTTCGAATATCGTAGAAAAAGGTCTCCGAGTGACGTCAGCAATAATCACGGTATACAGAAACAAGGTAGTGTAAAAGAGGCTGACAGCTCAAATATCGTACGAATATCGTAGAAAAAGCCGACGTCACCCGGCAAGTTAATACAGAAAACAACAACAACAATTTCGATTTTGTATGGGGAAGACTTGCCGAGTGACGTCAGCATTCAAATGACATTTCTCTTTTACATTACCTTGTTTCTGTATACCGTGAGCAATAATGCAGAAACAACAACAACAACTTCCATTTTATATGGGAAGAGGTCGCCGAGTGACGTCGCACTAAAACGATATTCAGTCTTTTACAATACCTTGTTTCTGTATACCGTGCCAGTGGCTACCTCGAGTTAGTTATGATCGCATTTCCACCAGTCCGTGATAGTTACTAGGGATGACTTCCAGGGCCGGCGGTTGGAGTTCAGCCCGAGTGGGTAGTAGGGGTAGGGGTAAGATTTAAAAATAAATAAATTTTTTTTAACTTCGAAATAAAAGCGTTGAAACTCTTTATATTTATCTATTAATTAAAAATTGAAAAAAACACTTATTTGCGTAACGCAGACTGTACTGATCAAGCGTGGATGATAGAGTAGAGCAAGGGTGGGCAACCTTTTTATAACATGGGCCAGAATAAATATTATGTTTTTCCGCGGGCCGTGGTAATCAATTACCTTCTTGCGACCTGTAATTTTTTAGAGTTGAGCCGGACATACACGAAGCAGTACATTTGTCCCTTACATAATGTAAATTGTACTGAGGCCTAATTTTTTTTAAATGTCCCGGTTCAAAAATAATGTCCTACTGAGTGTGTATCGAGATAATTGAGGCCAGGTGTGATTGCAAATACGTAGTGAGGGGACATGGGTTTCTTCTTTCTTACTTCTTTTGGGACAGTAAAATTCAACTTAAAATGAGGCGAGGTTAGGTGAAGTTGTAAATGGGACATTCTTTTACAAACCGCACCGATTTTGGCAAAAATTGACCGACACATTTTTGATTTGGCTGAAACTTTTTTTACGGGTTCTATATTGAAAAAAAAGAGACACGTATTTTTTTTTACAATATTTGGACGCTATAAAGGATTGAAATTTTGCGATTTTGGTGATTTTGGGCTTGAGGAGTAATTTTCAAAAATTCACAACTCCGGTTCTATTTGTGCTACAGACTACTTTTTTTATCATTTTAAAGATAAACGAACAAGCTTATTAATGTATATTCCAAAGAAAACCGATGAGAGACAAGAAAGTAGGGGGCGCAGTAGGACCCGCGCCCCTATGCGACGTAGCGCGCTAAGTTAATTATTTTTTTTCCGAAAGTAATAATAATTTGTCCATCGATTAAAAAAGTGTTTTTGAAAAGAAATTTGACGTAGAATACGATAGTAATACTTAAAACTCGCTACGAAGTGGGGGCAATGGTTAAAAACCAATTTAATAACAATCTTAAATTGTTAATAATTTTTTTCGAAAGTATTTTTTTCTTAAAGCTTGTTCTTGTATCTTTAAAATGAAAAGCAGTCTGTAGCACAAATTAATAGAACCGGAGTTGTGAATTTTTGAAAATTACTTCTCAAGCCCAAAATCACCAAAATCGCGAAATTTCAATCCTTTCTAGCGTCCAAAATATTGTGAAAAAAAATAAAAAAAAAATACGTGTCTCTTTTTTTTCAATATAGAACCCGTAAAAAAAGTTTCAGCCAAATCAAAAATGTGTCGGTCAGAAAGGTGTTCGGTTTTTAAAAGAACGTCCCAAATACGAGAGACATTTCTTATTTTTTTTTGTAAAATATCCAATTTGAGCTGAGGCGAGGTGAGATTTTAAATACAAATTGGAGAGTCATTCTTACTTCTTTTGGGGCAGTGAAATTTCCAACTTGAAATGAGGCGAGGCAATATTGTAAATACAAATACGTACTGGAGAGGCATTTCTTACGTCTTTTGCATAAGTTCCAACTTGAAATTAGGTAAGGTGAGTTTGTAAAATATAAATATACATTATGGAGGTATAGGTTTCTTACTTACTCTGAGGCAATTTAATGCATATAAGCTTCTTTCTTTAATTTGCTGGTTTTTGTCATTGCAATGGTCCTTCGCCTCGAAGATTGTCACAATTACACTCTTATAATTTTGGCGTTAGCCGAAAAATTTCGGGTTAAGCCATAATTCAAATTATCCCGTTTATACGACAAAAAATTTTGTATAATCCATAATTCGAATTATTTTTGGAGTAGCTATAAACTAGGTAATAGACACTGAGCTATGAACTACGAGCCCAGAGTTTGCGCTCTGAGAGCCCGATTTTTGGGCTCCAGGAATTCAACGCTAAATTGAACTGAACAAACATGTATATTTGAACTCTCACAGCTCCAAATTTTTTTCCGCGTAGTTTCGAAGTTCGAGTGGGTATTTTACCCACTCGGAGTTTTTCGAGTGGGTAGAACTACCCACTCAACCCACATCAACCGCCGGCCCTGATGACTTCTGAGCTTAGAACTGCCACATAAAATTGTGATGTTAAGGCCCGTCCTCACTACGCGGACTTAGAATCCACGCGCTTTTGGTCGTACGGCCAGCCAAAAGCGCGCGTGATCTTTTAATTTTCTGAGTCATGAGTGAGAAAAAATCAATTCTCATTTGAAACGGCGTACGCGCTTTTGAAAAGCTCACAGTGTGTGGACGCACAATGTACCTTTTTAACCACAGCCTTTTGTCTGCGTTGTTTGGCCGCACGGCCTTTACCATGGACAAAGTCGTAAAAAAGTCGTAAAAAAGTCATAAAACTCTATATGAAAAAAAAAGGCAAAAGCGCGTACGACCCAAGACCGCGTAGTGTGGCCACACCATTAAAGCCCGTCCTCACTACGCGGACTTTAGATCCCACGCGCTTTTGGTCGTACGGCCAGCCAAAAGCGCGCGTGATCTTTTAATTTTCTGAATCATGAGAGAAAAAATCAATTCTTATTTGAAACGGCGTACGCGCTTTTGAAAAGCTCATAGTGTGTGGACGCACAATGTACCTTTTTAAGCACAGCCTTTTGTCCGCGTTGTTTGGTCGCACGGCCTTAATGGTGGGACCACACTACGCGGTCTTGGGTCGTACGCGCTTTTGCCTTTTTTTTCATATAGAGTTTTATGACTTTTTTACGACTTTTTTACGACTTTGTCCATGGTAAAGGTCGTGCGGCACAACAACGCGGACAAAAGGCTGTGCTTAAAAAGGTACATTGTGCGTCCACACACTATGAGCTTTTCAAAAGCGCGTACGCCTTTTCAAATAATGGTGTGGCCACACTACGCGGTCTTGGGTCGTACGCGCTTTTGCCTTTTTTTTCATATAGAGTTTTATGACTTTTTTACGACTTTTTTACGACTTTGTCCATGGTAAAGGCCGTGCGGCCAAACAACGCGGACAAAAGGCTGTGGTTAAAAAGGTACATTGTGCGTCCACACACTGTGAGCTTTTCAAAAGCGCGTACGCCGTTTCAAATGAGAATTGATTTTTTCTCACTCATGACTCAGAAAATTAAAAGATCACGCGCGCTTTTGGCTGGCCGTACGACCAAAAGCGCGTGGATTCTAAGTCCGCGTAGTGAGGACGGGCCTTAAGAATTGATTTTTTCTCACTCATGATTCAGCAAATTAAAAGATCACACGCGCTTTTGGCTGGCCGTACGACCAAAAGCGCGTGGATTCTAAGTCCGCGTAGTGAGGACGGACCTTAAGTGAGGATTTAAGTTTTTTTTGTGTGATGCTTTATTTATTTAATTGAAAAAACGTGAACAATGATTGTTGAAGACCACAGAGCATCTGTTGACGGATTTGACTCTTGCATACTCGGTTTCATATGCCCCGTATGTTGAATTCCATAATCCGAGAGAAACTGTACTTTACGTTCCCATTTACGACGTCAAGAGTAAAGCATTCGATAAGAAATTTTCTCCTACAAGACAGTGGCATGAGCTCCAACTGTGGGCCTCGGTAGCTTAGGTATTAAGGTCCTTAACTACCATTCCAGAGGTCCGCGGTTCGTTTTCACTCTGCGATGTGACCCGTATTTTTCCCACTTGTCACACATAGATAACATTCCTTCTTTCGAGTTTTTACAGCAATTCCCTGCCTCTTCTCTTGCCAACGTCTGTAAACATAATAAGCAATGAGGGCATGTCCTGTTCGACTATGGAAAGAAACCGTTCTGCCGCGGTAGTGTTGAATAGATTAAAACTGCGGGCTGTAGCGCTGGTAGTTCTTTAACCTTAATGGTTTGAGTTTCGACTGAAAAGATGATGCATCAGCAGAGATATGATTTCATCCATTCCAGAGCAGTACCTGATATTCCAAATTTTAATAGACTTTCAATTAGGATATAGTCGTCTACTGAAGTCAGTATAAAAATCATCCATGGGCTGTAGACTGAAGGAGGAACTTACATTTCAACGCGATTTTTCGGTGTCAGTTAAAAATTAATGTACTTTATCAATAGGAGCATCGACTATTGATAAAGTTGGGCATGAGCTCACGATCAAAAAGACAGGGTCTGGGACACGCTTGTTATATATTGTCGAAGGTGTAAGAGTAACGCAGAGTACAGTCACCAGAGAACCGATGGTTGGTGAGGATTGAAAGCAGATCATTTATAAAAGTGGGTGATGCGTGTGTGTTGGCGTTGATAGTTCTTTAAATCTTCTCTCTACTATCTTTCCGCCTAAACCTTGCTGTCCGACATTTCATTCAAATTTGCACTTTAGTCAGTGTTTTGAATTGTCAAGAGGAGAGTCAACATCGCCATAGTCATTTATATGAAGGATACAAAGGAAAGCCCAGATCGTGTTAGTGCAGTGTTTTTCAACGGGGTGCCGCAAAGATCAGCCATTTTCTTGGAAATTTACCTGAGTGTAGTTTAAGATAACTCATTGGGCGCGTTTAGGCCGAAGTTAATTTAACTGAGCTAGGCAAGTTAACAACGGCATAAATAGCAATTTTTTTAGCGCTGTTAGCTAACTTATTTCTGCTTTTTGGCTTAGCTAAAATATAGCAGGGCCAAAATGAATTGACGTTTGCTTGTAAATTTTTGTTGTAAGCAAATAATTTAGAAATATTTCAATACAGCATGAAGATATTATCATTATTATTCATTTTTTAGCTTTTTATTATTTGTAAAATGAGAAATGTTATTATTTTTGCTTGTTATTAGCTGTAAAATGAGAACAGTCAAATGGCATGCTAGAAACGATGCTAAGTTAACAGCGCTAATTTACTAGAGTTAAAATAACTCGGGCCTAAACGCGCCCATTGTCAGTTTAATTTTGATACGAGCTATATATTAAGCAAAGAAGCAATGGCTAATCGCGTTCGCCTAAAGCACACTGCTTGGCCTTCACATTCCCAGTACCAGTAACAGGCCAACCAGCAAAAAGGAACGACGTGGGCACTACTTGTGTCTTGTATATACTTTAAGAAGCGCTGCATTGTGCTTTGAAAAGCGTGTGGTTTCAATCACAAAATAGGTGACCCCCCAGACACCATCCAAGCTTCGCTTGTGATATTCGTTTTCGCAAAAAAATCATCTAACCCATTAGCCCCCCTCCCCCTATTCACATTCTAGATCTGCTGCTGGGGGTAAAAAATGCCATACGAAAGAGTAAAATGGAGCACTTTAAGAGGCGGTGCAAAGAAGTGGATAGTAACTCGTGGGGGTTGCTTATAAGATAGTGATGTCTCCAATTAAGGGCAACCATTCCCTGCCCTGTAATGCTGCCTGGCATAGTATGGTCCCTATTCCCACAGAACATGGATAGCCTGCCAGCAGTAAACGTAGATGAAGCAGACATCCCAGAGGTAAGGGAGGAAGAAATTGTGGAAGCCGCGAAGAGGATTGCAGTTGGAAAAGCTCCTGGGCCAGACGGCATACCGAACATAGCGGTGAAGCTGGCAACCAATGTGGCACCAGGTGAAGGGAAGGAGTGTTCCCTGAACAATGGGAGCGCCAAAAGCTTGTGCACATCCCGAAGCCAGATAAGCCTCCAGAGGACCCGTCGACCTACAGGCCGATATGTCTTCTCAACACTATGGGCAAGCTTTTCGAAAAGGTGATATACACAGGACTACTCCCAAGCGGCGAGCGCGAAGGCGGTCTGTCGGAAAGGAATTCGGTTTCAGGAAGACTAGATCGACAACGGATGCTGTCAATATGGTCAATATGCGCATTGATAACCCTTGACTTGAAGAATGCTTTCAAAACCGCGAGATGGAGCAAGATCATCGAGGAGTTGATACATCGAAGTATCTAGTGCGCATTGTGATAGAATTCCTCGTAGGTAGGACACAACAGGGAGTACAGGACTACTTGCGGAGTCCCCCAAGGCTCCGTCCTAGGGTGTTTCCTGTGGATCATCTTGTATGATGAAGCACTGACGCTACGCCTCCCGCGAGAAGGGGTCGTTACAGGGTTCGCCGATGACATCGCGCGCAGCTTGTCCAACCCAACATCGCACAGGATGTGGGACGAGTCTACTAAGGGCCGGTAGACCCATAGACTCATACCAAATATGGAGTATCATAAGGGAACATAATATGTGTATCATAAGGGAACATGGGGAAGTGAGTTACTACATCGCTCAGTTTCTGAGTGGGCATGGAGGTTATAGGGCAAGCCTTCACCGCTTCAGGTTGGACGATTTACCGTTCTGCGCGGAATGCCCGGACGACAAAGAGGACGCGGAGCATGTTCTCTTTAAATGACCGAGGTTTGCGGAGCACAGGACTGTATTGGAAGCAGTTGCTGAAGTGCAGCTAATACCTGAGAACATCGTGGACCATATGGTAAGGTCGGAGGATATGTGGAGAATGATGGAAGTGGTGCTAGAGGCCATCCACCAGAAGCTTAAGCATTACGAAGCACAAGGAAACAGAGAAAGGCAATAAATGCAAGGAGAGATAGCAGTTAGATAGCTAGACAGCTAGACTGTTCCGGCTCTAGCGAGCACCTTTTGAGGGATCCCTTAAGGGCCATGCTGAAGTAATGCCTTTGCGGCTCGTACCGGTCTGGACTTGAACGTCATGCAGAAAAGGGTAGGAGAGTTTAGTTAGTATGTGTCTCCTGTCGTTGGCATGGAAGCAGACAGGCAGTCCCGCATATTCCCTGTTGCAAGACCGATGTAAGATCCCAGCGGGAAAAATTGGGAGTGCTCCTCTGTGGAGCTAATTTTGAGCGCTCCCAAATATGGTCCCGAGAGAGCATTACTGGAATTTTCAGAAATTTTATAGAAAGAAGAAAACGGGCGATTTTGACCATAAAATGTGACATTAGCATAGTCAATGGACCGGCTCTCGTTTGATACGGAGGACAAGCAGCTTTGGACGTGGTTAGTATTTAGTTGGGAGCCTGCTTTGGTAAAACCACACTTGCGCTTGGAAAGGAAAAGGCAATTGCCTCAAAAGGAGTGCTAGCCTAGGCGGACATCTAATGTTAAAAAATATATGAAGAGCGGAAAGGGAGCAATCCATGCCTCCATGGGAGTGCTCTTTCATTGTCTTTGGAGCACTCAATTTCGCGCTGGGATTCACACCCTCGTAACAAACCGCTGGTCAAGGGTGCCACGATTTTTTATTTTTCGGTCAGGGGTGCCTTTCAATGAAAAAGGTTGAAAAACACTGTGTTAGTGGGACAATATTAAAAGAAATCTGGAATCAGGTCGCTGTAGAACTAAATGAAAGTGATAGCAAAAATACCGAACACAAAAACTAAATATATACTTTCTGCCAGAAAATTGCGAAAGAAAAAAGGGTACAAAAATTTCTGAAATGGTAATTGAGATTGAATTATGAGATGTAATTTAATTAAACCCCGTAGCAACATTTCTTTTTTAAATACCTTTTCCTAGTCTAAGAGCCATTTTTTTTCAAATCCGATTAACATTTATTGAAGTCAGGGGCGGCATTACAGAAGTTGTTTCAGGTCATCTGTTTCGAGTTTTTCCATTTAAAACTCGTAACAAATGAGTTGAAACGACTTCTGTAATCCCACCCCTGTTTTTTCTTAAGGAAAGTCGAAAATTAAATTTATCGGACGATCTTGCCCATAAGAAATTTTTATTAACGAAGGTTGGCGTTTTTAATCTTCATTGCGATGATATACTACATTATCATGGACAGGTTCTAAAAAATACAAACTCAGAAACTGTAACAATTACTTAAAAGAATTAAAAAGTGTTTATTTATAAAGTTTGTTCTGCGGCGTCATTCTTAAACCACAGATTTTTATATTAATTTAAAGTAAATAAATAACGCGTCCACAATGAACATCCATATTGATTGCCTTAGTTCAACAATAACAACAAAACATGCATTCTTAAATCCAAGCTTAATGTGATTACAGCAACCAAGTAGGCAAAACCGACAATATGACCTTTATTAAATAAAATTTTAATAGCAAAACTCTTTATTTACTTTTTTTTATATTATTCATGAGCTTAAAAATTACGTATCAAAAACTGTTCATGTTTTCCACCTAAAAAATTTAATGAATAAACGACGTTAATAATTATGGAAGACGTGTGAGCAAATAATGACTATATCATGTGTATATAAAAAATGTTAATTGTTTTGCTTTATTGAGTTTACGAAAAACCACTTGTGTAGGTGTGTTTGCTCAAATGTGGGAATATAAAAACATTAATTTGAAAATACATTGAATTGCATCTAAGCTATACTTTCTTAGGCTTCACGGCGACAACCTTTATTTTAATCAAAACTGGTTAAGATCAGAGCAGCTTGTTTAACCTACACTGGTGGATAAAAATGCAGGTCACTTACATAGGTATATTTATTTAATTAGTGGTAATCAATTTGCGACCGTTTGATGGAAGAATGGCATAATTATTGTCCTCATTCACAAAAAAGGTGAATTGATAAACTGCAAAACTATAAACCAACCAAATTAGTGTACATGGCTAACAAAGTACGAACACATATGTAAGTATTTTGTTTAGACTGAAACCATATATGGAAGATAAAGGTAGTAGATTACGAAACAGGATTTAGAACGAACACATCGACAGACTAGATTATAATAATGAGGCAATTACTTGAAAAATCTTGGGAAGAAAAGTCCGGTGTAAAATTTTATGCTACGAGTTCGAGGCTTATATATACGGACTAGCAAAAAACCCGCGTGCGTTGCAACTAGGGTTACCATTTTTTATTTTTGAAATACCAGACATTTAACTACAAAATGCCTGATTTTAGAGTAAAAAGCCTGACAAGTAAAAAATATTTTAATATTCTACTACTTTTTAAAATTTTATCAAGATCAAGTGATGCAATCTTAATTCAAGTGATATAAAATAACTTACAGTAATTTTAGTTTCTTTTATTAATCAACTACAGGATTTACAACATTGTACTGTTCTGTATTTTAGTGCAGAATTAATATAAACGCGAAGAAAACCTCATAAAATCGGCCAAAATTGCGATTTTTCAAAAAATTCATCGAGATTTCATTTTTCAATAGTTTTTTGAATATTATAAATGAGTTTCACAATTGTAAACCGATCTTACAAAAAATGGCACCATTGTTACTTAATGTTAAAACAAAATAATTCATCGTTAATTACTTCAAACGTGAAGCTGAAATTTTTTGTTCATTATCTTCAAGCCTTCTATGTTTAGTTGTTTTCGAGTAAAAAAATAACGAAAATAACGTGATTTAAAAGCTTTGGAAGGTATTTGTAAGTTGACAATTGCACCTAGCGACCTCTATCGGTACTCATTTTTAAGAAAATTTCATAACTAATAACTTTCCCAAAGCATATCTTAGCATATCTTATACTAAAAGTTATCATGAACGAAGGTATGGAAAAAAGTATAGAAAAGTGCCTATTTTATTCACAATTAGTTAATTCAAAAGTTATGCGGTCAACCAATTTGTGGCCAAACTTAGGGTATTCAACTACACCCTAAAACGAAGCGATTTCAACAATAATCTCGCCTAATACTTTGAATTCTTGGAAAGAATCTGTCCATTTCTCCAGCTAATATGTACATTTTCCTAATTTCTTCGTTAAAAAAATTGTCTTAGCACCATTTTCTGCAACTTTAATAATAATTTTGATAATATTGGTATAAATTTTTCAGTTAATCTTAAATCGATTGCAGTTTAAACAGAATCTATAATTGATATCACTTCTACAATGGAGGTTTTTCCTTTTTCTATTTGTAAAATCTTCTCTTGGAAAATAGGAAAGAACGAATGCATTAATACAAAATACGCTTCTGAAAAAGTGATGGTAAAAGCGACAAAAAACCAACTTCAACTACCTTTTTCTCCAAAAAATACGTAATTAACCTAAACGTTTTTTCCAAAAGCTAAAATTGACGATTGATAACATTAATAGTTAGTAAGATAGAAGCATCGCTTTTACCATCATAGATAGGTGGAGGAATTCTGGGCTCATTGGTACCTTATTCATGGAAATAGGTTATACGGTTACAAAAATATAGGGTGATATGTAAAACTCTATCTTTGTACAATTTTGACCGTATTACTCAGAACGGACAAAGATTTAGAACTAGGCACATATCCATTGGAGGTGGGTACCAAAATGTGCATCCTCCTTTACCGCATTAATTTAAATTATGTTGTATATTATTCTAAACTTTTATTTGTATTCAAATAAAATAACATCAAAAATGTAAGTTTAGATTTTACTCTAATTAGCAAATTTGGTGTTCCTTTTCTGCTTTACTCGCAAGTACTAAAAAATAGAAAAGGAGCACCCCTATTAGAGCCAAATTGCAGTGATATTGAGTAGATTTCATGTAAACGTAACATTAAGCTGCAATCCCATTCAATTTAACTAATGTATATCAGTTGGCGTTGATTGTTGAGATTAAATTTTTGTGATTTTTCACCAAAAATATGGAAAATAACAAAGAAAACATAATAAGAAGAAAACCCAAAAGGAAAAAAGAATTAAAATCTTAATTATAAAAAAGCCTGACATCAACTAAAGCCTGCCCTGAGCCTGACAAGACTATAGAATGCCTGACATGTCAAGCGAAATCCTGACGAATGGTAGCCCTAGTTGCAACGCTTTTCAATAAAAAAAGATTATGTGTGCACAGTAGGTGGGTGCAAGAAATTATCAAGCAATCAAAAACGAATGATAAATGAAGTCAATGACGTTGTGGCGCAGTGCTACCATTTCGAGTTTCACACATTTTGAACCCCCCTTTCACCCCCTTAGGGGTTGAATTTCGAAAAATCCTCAAACACGTGTTGCATTATTTATGGCGTGGAGTATTTATACTAAATTTGAAGAAAATGTGACTAAAGAAAAAAATTCCGCATACAGCCTATTTAACCGCATTTCACTCCCTTAAAGGGTGAATTTCGAAAAATCGCTTCATAGTGGATAACCACGTCATTATAGTGATGCACTGTAAAAATTTCAGTCTTTTAGGTCCAGCGGTTTGGTGTGTGCGTTGCCTGTTAGTTAGTAACGGAACTGTTTTATATAAACTATTTCACCCCCTTAGGGGGTTGAACTTCAAAAAATCTTGGAATACATTTTTCTTTTTTTATGATACTAAGTTTGAAGAAAATCTGACTAAAGGAAAAAATTCCCCATACAACTTATTCAACCCAATTTCACCCCTTTAGGGGATGTTTTTCAAAAAATCACTTTATCGTGAATTTTCACGTTACTATAGGGATGCACTGTCAAAATTTCATCCCTTTAGGTCCAGGGGTTTGGATCAACCCCATTTCACCCCCTTAGGGGATTTCGAGTTTTACAAATTTTGAACACCCATTTCACCCCCTTATGGGGTTGAATTTTGAGAAATGCTGAAACATGTGTTTCATTATTTATGTTGTATAGTGTTTTTGGACGAAGTTCGAAGAAAATCTGATGAAATATAAATAACTTCCCATACAACTTTTTCCACCCTTAGGGGTTGAATTTCCAAAAATCCTAAATGACGTGTTTCATTATTTATGGTGTGGAGTATTTTTACTTAGTTTGAAAAATATCTGACAAAAGAAAAAAAATCCCCCTACAACCTATTCAACCCCATTTCACGCCATTAGGGGTTGAATTTCGAAAAATACTGTAGCACCTGTTTCATTATTTATGGTGTGGAGTATTTATACTAAGTTTGAAGAAAATCTGACTAAAGAAAAAAAATTCCCCATACAACCTATTCAACCGCATTTCACCACTTTAGGGGATGAATTTCGAAAAATCGCTTCATAATGAATGTCCACGTTATCGTAGGGATGCACTGTGAAATTTCAGCCCCTTAGGTCCAGCGGTTTGTGTTAACCCCATTTCACCCCCTTAGGGGACATCCATAAATTACGTGAGGTGATTTTGGCGATTTTTCGACCCCTCCTCCCGCCTTGGTGAGATGTCGTGAGATTTGGCTCGACCCCCTCCCCCCCCTCAATCTCACGTAGATTTTTAAAATTTTAAAAAATTTGTAGGATTTACACTATTATGCGTATTTTTTGTGTAAATACCTTAATCTGTGCTTGATTGCATTTAGAAATCATAATTTGTGTTGAAGAACAGTACCAAAAAATCATAACAGCACCAACTCGGCATGCACCCAACATAAACTACAATACCTGTGGATTACCATTTAGCAGGTGATTCTGCCTACCCTTTGGAAACCAACCTCATGGTGCCTTACAGGGATAATGATTTCTTAACAAGAGAACAGAAAACTCGTGTATTTGTAGAGCAAGCATATGGGATATAAAAAAAATTTAGAATTTTACAATATATTGTCATACGAAGGTTGGCTTTGGCATCCACTGATTCGTTTTTAGAGAGTAACGACTTGACTGTTTGAATAGTAATGGTAGAGCCATTTATGACTCTGGAGATATACAAACTTCGGAGCATTCTTCTATAGATGTCATCTTTGGGTAAAAAACCTCTGACTGAAAGACCCAGGGGGTTACCCTGGAATGCGATTCGAAAGTTATGAAATTCGGAAATAAGAAAATGGTACCCTCCACCAATGCGAATTCGAATTAAATTTGTCCGCCTGTTATCGGATGTCAGTCCGCGAGTAAAGCTATTGCCGCATGCGCTGCATTTATTTGTTTGTTTTAAAATATTCTAAAAACTCTTTAAATATTCTTGAAACAATTTATTGTTCGCATCAAAATGTCAAATTAAGTTAATAAATGAAGTTGGTTGGCTGAAAATAATTTCTTTTCGAAGATTTATCAGGCATCGCTACAAGCTTCCGTTTGCTTTCTACTTTCGTATCGCCTTAGAAAAGCGGAGTCTGAAGTCACAGCCAGCTTCTCAAATTGACGTTTGAGCCGCCTGTACACCAGGGTACAGATTCAAGAAGTGCGGATCTGTTAGACTTCCATTCTTCGCAACTCTCGATAATGATAACAAAAGGTTTTCAAAATCTATCTTGGCCTCTAGTAGGCATGTCAGAGCAGATAGTCGTCGATTCAAAATTCGAGTCCTGTAAGATGCTTAGATAACTAATTATGTCGCCTGGTGCAAATGTCTGCTTTTTGTAGTGACAATGCACCGCAGATAGCATGTGTTCTGACTGATGTGAAAAGAGCCGATTCTTAATATAATCTCTATGATTGCAGTAGGATTGGGTACATTATGCACTTGAGATTCTTAGGAGCGCATTAGGTTCCAGGTTTTTCAATTGGGCTTCTAGGCCTTTTTGTTTTGTTTAAGCTTAGACCCCCACACTAGTTCATCGTAGGGTCGCAATCTGTCCAAAAATGGTGGTATAAGTCAATGCATACATTACTTTCGCAGTTTTTCCCAGACCATTGTATAAAAAGATAAGAATTTTTCATCACGTCTTCATTCCCAGATATTTAAATTATTTTCTTTACTTTTTTTTGGATGTTCCAGTTGGATGGTATTTGAAACAGTGAACAAATACAGTGTAAACGGCAGTGCAAAATTTTTATACCCAATTGCTATTAAGTCGTAGTATCACGTATACTTTTGATTCATTATTCCTTCTCTATTTGCAATATGTTTTGATAAAACCTTTCACCATGTTCATCTGATACTGCACCAAGATTTTCGTGAATGAAATCTAAGTGCGGGTCCGAAAAGACGATTTTAAAGATTTTCTCATTTACAGATATTGTACTTAAAATTGAAAAAAACAAAAAGATATTAAGAAATATTGCAAAAAAATTACAGAAAAATCGAAAAATACCCATTTTGAGGGCTAAAACCCCCTAAAAAGTGGGCTTCTCGGAGTAGAAAATCGGTCGACTTTATAACCCCTTATTAAAAAGCATAAAAAGAAGCGCTCTGCCAATTTTCAGCCTGTACCTAATTATTTCCGCTATATCGCTTTTTTCGGCTTATTTTACCTGTACTATTAATTTAACCCAGTTTTCTCGCGATTTTACACTGTTTCTTGCGGAAAAAAATTACGTGAGATTTGCGGAGACCCTCCCCCTCCCCCACGTGAGATTTGGTGAGATTCGGCTCGACCCCCTGCCCCCCCTAAACACCTCACGTAATTTATGGACGCCCCTTAGGGGATGAATGTCGAAAAATCGCTTCTTAGTGGATGTCCACGTCACTATAGGGATACACCGTGAAAATTTCAGCCCTTTAGGTTCAGCGGTTCGGGCTGGGCGTTGTCATTTAGTCAGTAATTAGTCAGTAACGTTACTGTTTTATATATAGAGATATTGAGCACTACCTCTGCGTCAGTCATCCCAGAGTCTATCCATTTCCTCCTGGTCTATTTCCCGAAATGTTTGCTACGATAAGCCGTTTTGGGTTACGATTGTCCGCCTTCCTGATTGCGTAGCCGAGAAGTCTTATTCTGTTAATTTTTATAAAAGTTCGTTAAAAATTTCATACAACTCGCTGTTATATGTATCTCCTTCGCCATATTCCATCCGCCTCTTTTAGTTCAACATAAGCTTCTTTTGCTGCCAAAAAGGACCCTCCCACGATGTTCACATCATCCGCATATCCAACTAATTGTACAGACTTTGTTGCTATTAACGCACTTCTCTGGACTGACGTTTTCTTTATCACCCATTTTGGAGCGAGTTTGAAAAGCACTGGGGCCAATCCAGCCCCTTGTAAAAGACCTTGCCGTCCTTCGAACTCTTCTGTTACTGCATTTTGGATCTTTACTTTCGCCAGTGAGTAATTGTTGCGCCAATGATCAGTCGTTCTAGCTTTGAAGGGACTCCTAATTCCGATAAGATCTTGTCCAGCCTCTTTCTGTTGATAGAGTCACATGCCTGTTGAAAGTCGACAAATATGGTATATATCTACATTCCTTTCCCAGGTTTTCTCCAGAATTTGCTTTAAGGTCAGCAGCTGGTCCGATGTTGACCTGTTGGTCCTAAAACCAGCTTGATATTTTCCTATAAGGCATTCCGCTATAGGTTCTAGTTTTTGTTTCACAAGGATTGTTAAGGTTTTGTAGCTGGTGCTGAGGAGTGAGATGCCTCTGTAGTTTTGACAGGTTAATTTATCTTCTTTCTTGTATATTGTACATATAATCGTTTTCTTCCAGTCATCTGGTATAAGTTCTTCCTCCCATATGAGTTCAAGTAAGGTTCCTAAGGAGTTACGGTCCTCATTCCTTTAGCAGCTCAGCTGCTATTCCATCGACGCCAGGCGATTTGTTGCTTTTTACTGAGATATTATCTTTAGGAATTACAAATGCCTCCGTCTGTGGTTCTTCGAACCAGTCTACTCTAGTCTGTCTGGGTGCCTAGCCTAGTGCCTCTTTTCCTGTCCTCTTTATGCTACTTTTAATTTTTTCCCATGGTGGGCTGTTTTTCTTCCACTTCTCTCAAATTTTGTACGTAGCATTCCTGTAGGCATCTCTTCTTCCTTTAAGTTTTAGCTTATCTGTCGTAGTTTGGTTGTGTTTTGGTCGTTATCCGGGTTCTAAATTTCACTTTTACTAGATAGTGGTCTGAACCACAGCACGCTCCTCTCATTGTTCTTACATCCAGTATACTCTTGGCCCCTGTTCTCTCAATTAGGACGCAGTCAAATTGCTTATTTATTACCCCGTCTGGTGACTGCCACGTCATCTTATGAATATTTCTGAGCGGGAACAATGTTGAACCTAATACCATTAAGCTCGAGAATTCCTCTTTCTCTTCATCCGACTTGTCTTCGAGCATAGTCGTTAGTGAGACTAATGATTCGTTTTACGGCGCGAAACACTCGTCTTTCACCCTCTTCTGGCTGTTATTCTTATAAAGACAAGTGCACCCAAGGGTCACCGGTGTAAAATCAACATCTTCAGGGAGGTGGAGGTAGGATTCGGTAGCATGGCTTTAGGGGTCATCCATAAATTACGTGAGGCGTTGGGAGGGGAATCTCACCAAACCTCACGTGGGGGAGCGAGGGGGTCTCGGCAAATATCACGTAATTTTTTTCCGCAAGAAACAGTGTAAAATTGCGACAAAACTGGGTTAAATTTATAGTACAGGTAAATAAAGCCCAAAGAAAGCGCTATAACGAAAATAATTAGGTACAGCCTGAAAATTGGCATAGAGCTTCCTTTTAGGGTTCTTAATAAGGGGTTATAAAGTCTACCGATTTTCTACCCCGGGAAGCCCAATTTTTAAGGGTTTTTAGCCCTCAAAATGGGTATTTTTCGATTTTTCTGCAATTTTTCTTAATATCTTTCTGTTTTCTTCAATTTTAAGTACAATATCTGTAAATGAGAAAATCTTTAAAATCGTCTTTTTGGATCCGCACTTATCATTCACGAAAAGCTTGGCGCAGTCTCAGATGAACATGGTGAAAGGTTTTATCAATACATATTGCACATAGGGAAGGAATAATGAATCCATTACATAAAAAGTATACGTGATACTATTACTATATTTGGACTCAATAGCAATTGGGTGTAAAAATTTAGCCACTGCCATTTACACTGTATTTGTTCACTGATTCAAATACCATCCAACTGAACATCCAAAAAAAGTAATGAAAAAATTTTAAATATCTGGGAATGAAGAGTGTATGGCGTGATGAAAAATTCTTATCATTTTATACAATGGCCTGGGAAAAACTGGAAATGTAACGTATGCATTGATTTATACGACCATTTTTAGACAGATTGCGAACCTACGCTGTGTGGTGGCCTAAGCTGGAACAAAAAAAAGGCCCAGAAGCCCAATTGAAAAACCTGGAACCTAATGCCCTCCTAAACCTAAGTATCTCAAGGGCATAATGTACCTAATCCTACTGCAATCATAGAGATTATATTAGGAATCGGCTCTTTTCACATCAGTCAGATCAAAACACATGCTATCTGCGGTGCATTGTCACTATACAAAAAGCAGACATTTACACTAGGCGACATAAATAGTCATCCAAGCATCTTACAGGATTCGAATTTTGAATCGACAACCATCTGCTCTGATATACTAGAAGCCAAGATAGATTTTGAAAACCTTTTCTTATGAATATCGAGAGCTGCGAAGAATGGAAGTCTAACAAATCCGCACTTCTTGAATCTATATCCTGGTGTACAGGCGGCTCAAACGTCAATTTGAGAAGCTGGCTGTGACTTCAGACTCCGCCTTTCTAAGGCCTGGGTCATTCAGACACAGGTTTTTTACCCTAAAGTGCCATCTATAGAAGAATGCTCCGAAGTTTGTATATCTCCATCTTTACAATAATATTGTGAATGACTATGCATGCCATAATTATATGTTTTGCCAAAGTCAACCTTCATATGTCAATATAATGTAGCATTCTAAATTTTTTTTAAATTTCATATGCTTGCTCTACAAATACACCAGTTGAACTAGAATTGAAATTTTTCTGTTCTCTTGTTAAGAAACCATTATCCCTGTAAGCTGTAAGGCATCATGAGATTGATTTCCAAAGGATATGCAGAATCACCTGCTAAATGGTAATCCACAGTTTATATTGGGTGCATGTGGAGTTGGTGCTGGGATGATTTTGTGGTACTGTTCTTCAACACAAATTAAAAAAATCGCCCAAAAACGCCTCACGTAATTTATGGATGACCCCTTAGATGTTAGATCGTATTAGCAGATGCCGTTGCTCAGGACTTATCTCTTTGGTCTACCGGCACCACCAAAGGTCTCAAATTGCACACATAAAATTGTACAGTCTATGCTGGCTCGGACATTTTTCACTTTACATTTCACATTAAAATATGTTATCTGAAGCACTGATTAAGTAAGATCGAAACACAATGAAAATGTCTGTCACTTTGTTATGTATTCGTGTAGTGTTAGAGTCGAGTACAATAATGGAAAAAACCAGATAAGTACTTCTTGATTAAACGATAGCATCGCAGCACAATTGAGTCCTACAGTTCCAAATCGTGTCTTATCCAAAAAAATTAAAAATTTAGTTAGGTACACTGCTACAATCTATGACCACTTCCTAAACTTTTTGAAAAACCAGGGTGTAAAAAAAATGTTTTTCCCTGTCCATTTTGATAAAACAAAACTGGGTATTTTTCCAAACTGTGTCTTATCCCATATAAATATGAAATATGAAAAACAGTTTTTCCTCATTTCTGAAAAAGTAAGAAAAGTGGAAAAGACACGCTTTGGAACTATAGGACTCAATTAGAACAAATCCAGAAATTTTTATTAATTCGCTATGAGCTCAGCTGGTACGTAAGTTTAAAAAAGTTTTGTTTCTTTTCATTGTTATCGAAATAATTTTAAAACTAAAGCATTGGTTACTATAATATGCATGCTCGATACTGCTATGAGTTTGAAAATCTACTAGACGAGGGAGTAAAAATTTAGTTATCAAAAGAGTGACGACCAAAAAATCAAAGACAACATCACATATCTAATAGTAAATCATTTTGTAAAGCCACTTTGAACGCAAAAAAATTTGGGGATCTTGTCTTTTGGCCATCTGGTTACAGTGAATATTTCAGATATAGATAAATGATCAAAAATTCAATTAAGTGAAATTGAAACGAGACTATATCAATTTAGACTTGTTCGCATATTAAAAAAAATATTTCAGACAAGAAGAATAAGTGACAGTCGATTTTAAGTGATGTATTATGATGATAATTATAGATTTAATTATACAAAACCTAGAATAGATAAAACTAAAATTTTATTGTATGTTCTCAAAGAAACAAAATTTAAATGTAAAACAAAGTTACTTGTTAGTTAAACTGCTAATGCGCACAATTTTACGGCTTCATAATATTTAAAATATGACAACTTAAACAAATTCTCCCCCCGTTTTTTTAGCAATTAGGAAAAGTTGTCTGGTTAACATGTCTGCAATATAATATACTGATTGATTGTGAAAAAGTTTTGTAAATATAGCTTTATCATTATAAGATGAAATCGAAAGCTATGCTTGTCTGTCTGACTGACGCACATGGCGAACAACCACAACAAATTTTACTTTTTATGGGTAGAGATCATTATTTAATAGAAGTTGATACATGTTATTCGGATTGAATGAATGTGACTTGGCAGAAAATGAACAGAGATAAATTTATTAATTAATTCGTAATTATAATCTAGACGAAATATTGTTTTGTATTTTATTTATCATTTTAAGATTACTTTTTGCTGATAGCTGAAAGGGAAACAGAAAAAAAAAGTGATTTGTGGTATTAAAAACGTTTCAAATACTAATCAGGGTTTACCAACTCTAAGCATGAGCAGCTTTTATAATTATTGCTTAAAAGCTTCCACATTAACCTTAATTACCCCTAAAAATTTAAGATTTGGAGAATATATAAATAAAATAAATGTAATAGTATAGGAATAAATATTACTATTAAGTTGATGCGCAATAACAATCCGGCTAATGTGTGCTCTTCAAATCTTTTAAAATAGTTCTCCTCATATTTTAATAATAACGCACGAGCAACTTGTTTGGGAAAGTACGAAAATTAGATGGATATGTCGCACATGAAATCTCCGATGTCGATAAGGCTGAACGAGTTCGTAAATCACATCTGCGAAACAGCAAGCGTCGCTTGTTATATCGCTCACGAAATTGGTGTAGACTCTTATTGCTCTAAAAAAAAAATCTAACGAGAAAAGCGTGTGTCCTATTCGTGGTCAACCTTCAATGCGCAATCCAAATTATGTTCTCTGCAAGCAGGAAAAATGATTGATATTGCGAGCCCTTCGGGAATTGTTCACAGCGAAATCATCTCTAAAGAACGATAACTATGTAAAGCATGAAGTGCCTATGCCTGGTAGAAATGATGGCAATCTGCTCTTTTGGCTTAACTCCAAGGTATTGATTTCGACTCAGTTCTAAAGAATTGGGTTCAGAGTGCTGGCTGTTGAGGGACTATTCTTTCACCTGCCCTGTACTTTATAAATGAGCTTTTCTAAATCCCACCCAACTCACTTTGCAATTTTGCTGACTAGTAAGACCCACACGGCCGTGATAAACGCGCCTTAAGGCCCGTCCTCACTACGCGGACTTAGAATCCACGCGCTTTTGGTCGTACGGCCAGCCAAAAGCGCGCGTGATCTTTTAATTTTCTGAGTCATGAGTGAGAAAAAATCAATTCTCATTTGAAACGGCGTACGCGCTTTTGAAAAGCTCATAGTGTGTGGACGCACAATGTACCTTTTTAACCACAGCCTTTTGTCCGCGTTGTTTGGCCGCACGGCCTTTACCATGGACAAAGTCGTAAAAAAGTCGTAAAAAAGTCATAAAACTCTATATGAAAAAAAAAGGCAAAAGCGATTACGACCCAAGACCGCGTAGTGTGGCCACACCATAAGTGGTCGTACGGCCAGCCAAAAGCGCGCGTGATCTTTTAATTTTCTGAGTCATGAGTGAGAAAAAATCAATTCTCATTTGAAACGGCGTACGCGCTTTTGAAAAGCTCATAGTGTGTGGACGCACTATGTACCTTTTTAACCACAGCCTTTTGTCCGCGTTGTTTGGCCGCACGGCCTTTACCATGGACAAAGTCGTAAAAAAGTCGTAAAAAAGTCATAAAACTCTATATGAAAAAAAAGGCAAAAGCGCGTACGACCCAAGACCGCGTAGTGTGGCCACACCATTAAATAGCATTAAAAAGGCAAACCCACAAAAATAAATATTAGTGAAAGAGGATTTAAAAATAGGCTTTTGCAAGAAACTATTAGGTACATAGTATAATCTTAAGAAAATATGTGTTATTCATGCTATAATTCGGAAGGTTGGGAAATTGTTTCCCGATCCTTTGTTTATGCTTGATTTCAACAATTAACAGGGACATTGGATTCATTCTTGCCTGTGGCTGCAGGAGTGAGTCGAGGTGAATGTTTCCAAAACGAAATACAGTCTTAATTTCCAAGAAAACTTGCAACACTAATGGCTGACCCATCTCTTAACATCTCCTTAGCAAAGGAGCATCTTCTTAAGAATGACAAATTTATTCTTTAGCCATCGACATTCGACCTCTCCTCGAATACAACTCGTTTATTTGGTACGGGACTTCGAAAATCACCGTGGCTAGATAAAGTACAAAAATGGTCCTCCAAACTCATCAGCTATGACGCCTTCTGCCTTCAAGGGAACACTAGATTAGCCTGATCAGCGCATTCCCAATGCCTGCAGCTCCGCACACTATAGACAATGATTCATTCATAAATACAACAACTCGATTTTGGAAAAAATTTTCGTAGCGAATATTTCCGAACTTCTACAGCACCCACGTGTTCAAGCGCCACCTCCTTCAGCACTCTCCTGACTTCTCATAAGATTATACCTATTCTTTCTTTTGAGCTTAGTTTGCTGTAGACTTTGTACTATAACGTAACCAATGTTTTGCCGGTAATACATACAAAGAGTGATTTCTGAAGTTAGATCTGCCTAACAAAAAAAGTAGTACAATTGTGTAGGTTGAACATGATCAGTATGAAAACACAATAAAATACATCCGGAACACTCAATCATCTGCAACCTCTTCAATATTGCGTTGGAGAAAGTGATCGTAGATTCTGGTGAGACGGAAAGAGACACGATCCTCTATTAGTCCATTCCAATACTGGCTTACGTAGACGATATCGATATATACATATTAGGCGGCACGAAAAATGACGGGACCGTTCTGCGAGACGACCTTACATTAGCTTCAAAATCAAGTTAGAGAAGCATAATTTTGAAGTAGTGGTTATCTTCACAAACTTTGGGCTAATAGCTAGTAGCAACCGATAACAACTCGGAGCCGAAAATAAGCTCACAGTTGCAAAATGTCAAAAACACCTATTATAATCTGTCAAAAGCTCTTCAAATTCAAGCATCTAACAATGACATCCAAACTGCTGCTGTATAAGACGATGTTGTTACATCATCACATATGGATCCTGGAGGGTGGTCAGCAAAAATAAATCAAACTTCGAGAGGAAAGCCCTTCAAAGAATTGTTGACGTTGTAGGTGAGAGGGAGAATTCCGACATAAATAGGCGGGACTTAGGAAGGGCCCAAGCTAACAAGCGGATTTTTATCATATTTGAAAGACAAGCGGTAATCAGAATGACAAGGTCCCGAAGCATCAAGTTCAAACTATTTCGGAACGCGCTTTTCATGACAGGGATACTCTCAATCGAGGTAGGCTTATGTGGGTTCCGGGCCATCAGGACTTTGTGAATGTAGGCTAGGCCAGACATGGATTTCACCAGCTCGAAACCGGCTATTGGGGCATCAAGCAGCTGTAGATTTTTTTTATGTGAAAGTCTAAGCTCACGTGCCACCCATTATACTAACAGGCTGGCATGTCGTTCATGACATGCTGCTATGTCTAGTAGTAAAGTTAGCTCAAAGGATACAAAAACGATAGGATATGTTAAGGCGAGTCTAGGGTGAACCTCGTATTTGAACTCCTAGATGTTGTATGAGTTCATTTCAGCCGTCGGGTTTGGCATAAGACAGACTCCTGACACAAGTAAATCTCGGCAGTACCAAACTACCAGCTGAACAAGGAGGTGTTACTGTCCGCTAGGTGAACACCCGACCTAAGCAGAACTTTGAGTGCCTTATGATTAACCGGTTAAGCCAGCGAGATGCCTTATTGACGGTGATTAGACTGTTCGTTTCTACGTGAGGGGAGATGATGCCCCTCATCATCTCCACTTCCCCGTTCATCTAAAACGCTCGTAAGGAAGGTACGTAGGAACGAACACTCTAATCATCGTCATATTACTTGGCCTCGTAACTTCGAAGCGATTTTTTCTTGATCCATCTCGCAACACGGTTAGAGAATTACTGGGACGCAATAGAAAAAATGTCAAGACGCTAGTTGGTTTGGTCCCCCACATATGGAGGATCGCAAGGACTAACCGGCAGGCTCTGCTTTCGGAGGAAAGTCTATTTGTTGGGAACAATTCTGCTGAACGAAATAACTCTGAGCGGCAAATCTTTAGGAATAATGCTGAGCCAATTCAAACGGTCTGGCCTACAAATATAAGGTATAGGAGCTGTAAGCGTACAAACACCCAGTATGTACCTGGCTAAAAGAGAGAAAGAAAGCAGGTTTGTGGTACTGATATGGATTTTTTTTAAGTACATCGACTTTCGTTCTTATTTTTACTCATTTTTAAGATGGATTAACATTCTTCCAGCAACGACTGAACATTGGTTCTTCTCATAGAAGTATGAATAATTTGTGAACTGTTAAATCCCATGTAAATGCCCGATCCCATTTAGTTCGCTTGTAATATGACCGACCAAATATGCAGAAACTTTTTCGACGACCTTTTATATTTCTCAACATAATATTACTTTGCTTTTTTTTTTAAAAATACTAAATGTTGAATCATTGTTTGCCAAGATAATCAGTTCTATTCCGGAAAACACGTAAGTAAAGATGCCAATTTTTAATTGATTTCTGATTAGATTTTCTGTATATTTTGTTTCTCAATACAGTTTATTAATTAAATACGAAGTTTTTCGAGATGTTATAGAAACCCATTTTATCTGCCTTAATTTCGTAAATAAAGCAACAAAGAGAATGTTATTAAACAATCATCGTTCCATTTAATAAAAGCGATTTGGTGTTCTCCGGTATAATGAGCTCGGCCGGACGTTATCGTAATTGAAAGCAAAAAAAATGACTTTCTGTCCAGCAGCATGAAGCAAATTTTATTCGGGGTGAAAACAGAGCGACAGCACTGCAGGTCTGCGCTGCGAAGCTTTATTGAAATCTTCTGGAAATCGTCACCAGTCGATGTGGTTGACCTGTGGACACCAATTTCTGAAATGACTCGTTTTTGCTGGAATATCCGACCGCGACTTTTTAGTAATTTGCATTCGTAATTTAGGTCAGAGTTTTGCTTTTTTTTAATGTATTTTAGGAAAAAGAATCGTAGAAATTTCTAACGGTTTTACAGATAAGTATTTTACGATGTGAACAACTTTTATTTGATTTACCTGAAAATGATTCGAACATTCTGTGCATCCGAAGAAGTATTTAACGTAGCCGTGCATTGCTTGTAGTACTTCCAAGGGATCTGTAGACTTTTCATTTTCAGCTGCTTGAACAGTCATGAAATGGAATAGCTGCCAAAGTCCGCATGTGTAGCCACGTAATCCTATTTTAGAGGGCATGCAGCCCACATATCCACTTGAGGAAAATATTGGAGCATGCTGCTTTCCCAGCTCATTTGTTTTCTGTTCTAGAATATCACCTTTTAATTCTTGACTGTGCATCAAAACATAATCCTCCAAGTCTTTTAAAAACAGCTGACCATTCTCACCGAGCGGATTATACTTTCTTAAAACAGTGACATACCGTTGCAGAGCTAGAAGCCGTTCACCATTTATAGTGCTCAATTTTGATAGTTCTGTAAATACAGAGAAGCGCAACGCTGACTCAAGATCAGCCTGATATACCGATAATTTTTGTTTTTTTACTTCCTTGATAATATTTTGTCTAATCTCATCACTAGGATCTCTAGTTGCCTCCTCAATGCTTCCATCGTCACGTGTAATAGCGGCTGTTGGAATGTTTTTAGTTTTCAGGAAGTCATTTATAACTTTCTTAAAGCTTTCATAGCTCTGATTCGTAGCTAGAATATTCTCAATGTTTGCGTTTCTGTCCACCGCTGCAATTGATCGCATATCGTCTATTTTATATGCAGTAGCAACTTCAGAGGACACAGTTCGGCGGATTCTTATCTCTTCAACTTTATTATAATAAAGTATTAGCTCAGCGCCAAGAGTGGAATTTTCCGGCTCATAAATGACTAGAATATGCTGTAGCTTTTCTGGAAGATCTTTAATTAGATTTTCACTGCTCAAATCCGATAATAATGAAAAATCTGGCCAATATTCATCTGCCCGAGTGTCATTTGTGGCCATTTTTACAAGCTGCAATCGTATCTGGTCAGGCTCTTGAGTTTTGATTGCGTGTCCGAACTTCTTATCGCCCGAACGATAATGAGGTGAGAAGTAGCGAAGGCTAGGATATGCCATTACCTCGTACTCACGGCAAATATCATTGTTATGATCTGCGGCACAATCGATGGCCATCACCTTCACTACATTCCTCCAAGGCCACAGATCTTCGGCCAGCTGTTTGTAAAGCGGTGCAAAGCGTCTACAGTGGCCGCAGAACGAGTTATAGAACTCTAATAACGTAGCATATTTCTGGTTCAGCACCAAGTCCCGTATCTGATTCGAGTGCAGGGAAATCACTTTATCGTTGGCATCGTACAATCCAAGCGGCTGGACAGGTTCGTCTCTGCTGAGAGGTACTCCGGAATGACTGTGAGGTATTAAAGTAACTAAAACTATCACTAGAATCACAAATAATTGCATTTTGGAAGTAACGAGTCTCTTTTTAGAAAGTAAACACGACACGGCCACCCAATATTTACATAATATCGCTGCGAACCCACACTGGACGATATATCCACGACCGCAACTCCAAGCGCACTTCTGAAAACTACTGACTGACGATTGCCCGACCACGGGGGAATGGAATTCGCACTCAGCCACTCATAACATTTCGCTTAGTGTTAATGGAGCCCCTTTCGTGTTTGGCTTAGTAGTGGCTAGAAGTCTGGAGAAACCCTGAACAACGACAATTTAGTATAACATTGCTGAAACTCGGCAAAACCCTCCGTTTTTGTATTCGACAAAGCTTCACGAATTGGCAAGTGGATTTTCTAATCGTTTATGACGTAAGCGCTAATCCAAATGACGTTCTGATTGTCAGATTGTAGCCAAGCATACATTCAGGCGCGAGTTTAATTTGTCTTGTTCTTTCTGAATTAGGTACAACGTACATTTTTCCGAGCTTGTGAGTTTATTCTATTTACAAAAATTTTTATTCATTTTTTCTCTGTTTAAGATTTCTAACCTTGATTGTTGATATTTTATAAATACCGTTTTAAAAATTATTCTTTCGGAAAAAGTTTTCTATAAAATATAAGAAAAATGGAAGAGTAAAACTTTTTCTTTATGGATTATGGAAGAATATTTATTGGAGCATTTTAATGGATCTATTGACGTGTAGATGGGGCAGAACTCAAATTTATTCGAATTTATTCTGCAATTTCTTCCTTTTTAAACTCGCTAGGTATGCTAGGTTCAAGAAATTTCTTTGCCTATCCAAAACCTATGCAAAAAATGGTCAAGAAATCGCTCAAAAATATTTTCTGCGCCAATTTCTGTAAAGCCCGGTATTCAAGGCTCAAGAAATTTCTTTGCCTATCTAAAAACTATGCAAAAAAAATGGTCAAGAAATCGTTCAGAAATATTTTTTGGAGCGATTTCTGTAACCGGTATGCTAGAGTCAAGAAATTCACACCAGAAATATTGTGTTTTTTAGTGACACGAAGATGTCGCTTGTGATAAAATTTTGTGGCGACTCTAAGCGACCACAGAGCCATCATCATGTCACACGCATTAACCTACAAACACTTTACACTATGAAATATGTATTAGAATCTAAGTAGTCTTTGCGTTGTTTAAATAATTGGAAAATAATTTATTATGTCAGTTCCTTTTCCAATTCCGTAGTAAAATAGTCAGTTAGCATTGAATGTAATATTTGTGGGCAATAGGCCTGATTGTAGTTAGTAGTTAATAGTTGTTGTACTAGCTTAGTAGTTTTGGAGTTAAATAAAAGATTATAAAAGTAGTGTTTGGCGTGTTTCTCAGTAAATGGTGTGTGCTTCATTAATCGAACGTTTGGCCCCATTTTACCTTAGCTTGAAGACGCAGTGTGACGACTATACATTCTATGGCGCTGCCGCAGAGAAGGATGGCCCCATAACTTTAGTTTTTCCTCCAGAAATAAGTAGTGTCGATTCATTTATTTCTTGAAGGAATTTTAACGGTTTATGAATACATGACATGTCAGCTGTTTTTTGAAATTGAAAGGAACTTTCCGCAATACTAAAAATAACATTTTATTAATTTTTATTATCTTTTTTTAATTCTTTTTAATTCCTTAGTGCCTGTTCACACAGGTCGCTTTGAGGCGCGACAAAGCGAACGAAAAAGCGAATATTTGTTTACACGTTTCGCTTTGTGTCCAGTCGTTTTATGACAGGTGGAACATACGGTACGGGAACAAAGTTTGTGATTTTCATAAAAGTGACATAAATTTTTATAAACTGTGATTACCTGAATATAATTAATTTTAGTAAAAAATCTGTGCAACAAAACTAAAGCCTGAAAATTGTCCTATCGCACGTTTGCTCCCAATACGGGTGAAACGAAAATAAAATGGAACAGTAAGATGATACAAAATGAAATTGAAACAGTCAGCTGGTCAGAAAAGCGAACGTGAGTCACTTTCAAATCAAGACGCACTTCCTTCCCACCCAAACGCTCCCCGCACCGATAAATTTCGTGTTGAAAGGTCGCGGTGACCACCCGTGTGAACAGGCACTTATTAATTAAAACAATTTCATTAATTCCAAACAATCATAAAACAATTTATATAATGTTCGCAATGAAAATAAGTAACCGTCAAAATTTCTAAACTGCTGTCATTTTTTCTTAGGGAAATAAATGCAGAACTTTTCTTGAACAAATTTCTTGAGCCTTGCATACCGGGCTTAACCGGTATGCTAGACAAAAGAATTTACACCAGAAATATCATTTGTTTCATGACGCACAGATGTCGCTTTTGATAAAATTTTAGTGTTTCCTCCAGAAATGTCGATACATTAGGGCCGAAACACATCCAGGCTGGTTTTAAAGCTAATCTCTCAAAGCCTTCCTTGAGGCGAGCTACAGAGCCGTCCGCGGAATACTCAAAACACAATCAGCCCAGCTGATGACAGTTGTCAAATTTGCTAGCGATTCGTAAAAAGTGTAAAATTTGCAAATCATTTAAATAAAATAAAATTAGCTGGCCTGGTTTCATTGTTATTTTTATCAATACAAACTCGCAAACAAAATCCCAACCTCAAAGTTCAACTGTTAAAAGCAAACAAGAGCCTCGGCCGAATTCAAATTCCAACATTGCCGGAATTCCGACAGAGGAGCCTTGCGGCCATCTTTGCCGAGGCCTGAATTTGCGAGGCAAATTTTAATGTGTTCAATCCCATTTAAACGTATAGGTTGGATATTCTTGCAGCCAGATTCAGGCTTGGATGTGTTCAAACCACGCCTGGATGTGTTTCGGCCCTTACGTCGTTACGACGAATTCCATTTTAGGGGGTGACACACTATAAAATTCATCGTATGTTTCGACAGTTGTAAACACTCACTGACGCGCCATTTTTACTGACAAGTCAGCACTGACGAGTAGTTTTCAAGTGAGTGCTGACTAGTCAGTGAAATGTTAAATTCTCATTTTTAAATGGCGGAGTACGAATGCGATACGTATGCCTTTAGAATAAGTATTTGAAAAATCTCAAAATTCGTTCATTTTAGGAAAAAAATGGTAGAAAAAAAATTAAGTCGTCTGGAAATCATCAACCTACGGCTGCGTCTCCACAGGACATATTTTATGTTAAGACATCTGTCAAATTTATGTCTGGCTGCCAGATTGAGTGTGGGCTAAAAATGTCATGACATTTCATTTTTTTAAACCTTTCATGGGAAGAGGTTCAATGAATAGAAATAAAAATATTAATGCTTTGAAATTATTACAGCATTAGAAATGACAGAAGCTATTCTTTTATAATGTGGGCTTTTATAATTCCCGAAACACTCATAGATTTTGTGAAAATTTATAAATTTCAGGACTTCTTCCTTCCGAAGTTTAAAGCCCGCCATTTTACTTTGAAAATGTCCAAACATAAATGCCTAAACATTTCGGCAAGACATATGTCTTGACACTTAAAATGTTAAGACATAGGGGGTCTCCACAGGACATTTTGTAGACATAACATCTGTCTTGACATGAAAAATGTCTAGTGGAGACCCTGGATAATAGAAAACTTCGAGGAAAATCCTTTTTTATAGGATTTAACAAAGGATTGCCCCAATATTTTCTATTCCTAGATTTCCTTTTCTCTTCCCTTTTCATGTCTTCAATAACTTGTGTTATTAATAACGCAGTCAAGAAAGCATGTACACTGGTCGATGATATTTTAGAAATAAACTGACTTGTCAGTTGACCGACCGTAATCAACGCAGAGTCAGTGGATTTGACAAACAGAGTCATTACTGACAGTCCGCAGAACTGACTCGTGTAATCAACGGGTTTGTGTAGTGAAGAATGCCAGTGAACGAATATTAAAAAGTTCCACCCGTCAGTCTCTTAATCGACTAATCTGGAAACAAGCTATATTCAGTTGATAGCACATGGCATTGGTAAAAAAACGTGTAAAAGCGAGCTTAAAATCTATTGACTTAAAACCCTTGACACACTGCAAAAACGAATGAGCATTCTTCCAACTTGATCATTCCCTATTTTACCCCCCAAACCCCTAACTCAAGATGGGTCCACTTCCTGAAAAAAAGTCATATTATAAAAAATGACGAAATTACTTGAAAAGCTTATATACCAGGCGGCAGAAAGTTGGGACGACATGGTTTTTTCAAGCGTCAGAGTTAGTTGATCTGAATTTCCTTTGAACTAAGCTTACTGTAACCATTCATAAGTATAATTATTAGCTGCTTTTCTGCTCCCGAGTACTCCGGAGTAAATGGCCAATGGACCATGATTTTTGATATCGTAAGAGTAAAACATAACCTCAAAATAGTTATTTGTAATTTTTACAGCTGGTGGGTACAGGAATATTAAAAGAAATGGTATAATTTACATATATATTTTATGCAATCAGATATAAATTTAATTTATATAAAATTTGTTAAGTACTAACATATACCACTCGACGTTCTCTATATATCTCTTCTTCAAGAGATTCAAGAGATTAGCCATGTATCTGAGTACTTCCAAACCAGGGAAAAATTGATTTCTTGACTACGGTACTAACATATACCACTCGACGTCATCTATATATGTCTTCTTAGGCCAACCTGGTCTCCGTTTTCCTGGCGGTACTTTCCCCAGCACTATCTTTGTCGGATTCCGTTCCGCACCTCGTTGGACCTGACAAATCCATCGTAGTCTGTTTATTTTGATTACTTTGACAATGTTTGGAATCTTACTGATTTCATACACCTCTGAGTTGTATCTTCTCCTCCAAATGCCATCAACCTGTATTCCTTTGTAGATCGAACGAAGAATTCTCCTTTCAAATCTTCCTACCAATGTTTCGTCTGCGTTTTTCAATGTCCACACTTCCGAACCATATAGTAGGACAGGCCTTATTAGTGTTGTGTCTCCTTGATATATTTGTAGACGTCAGGTGCCTGCGTAGACCAAAGTAGCATTTATTAGCCAGTGCTATTCGTCTTCTGATTTCGGCCGATCTATCATTACCTTTTTGTTATAATCGTGCCGAGGTACACAAACTCATCTACTGCTTCTATATTGTAAGTGTCGATCGTTATGTTTTGTTTGCTACTTCTGGTGTTTTTTGTACACATATACTTTGTTTTGTGCTCGTTTATTTCCAACCCGATTTTTTTAGCGGCTGGCTCAAGTGCTACAGAGGTCGTACGAGTTCGTAAACGCAGGACTGCAGTCATTCTGCAGCATTCAGCAATTGATAGATCAGATACACCCTGATGTGTTAATCGATGCATCTCTTAGTGCTTTTTCTAGGGCCACGTTGAATAACAAGCAGGAGAGTGCGTCACCTTGCCCCAATCCTCTATTTGTTCTGAGGATTGGGGATAATTCACCATCTATTCTGATTCTACACCTTGCATATTTCATGGAAATATCCGTCAGCTCTACTATGTGTTTAGGTATTCCGAGCTGCTCCATAGCATCAAATAACTCATTAGGGCCCCATACACTACAAGGTTTTATGCGTACAAACATGTCCCGCAGTCTTTGTGACAAACTTGTTTGTACGCTAAGCCTGCCCATACACTATAAGGTTTTACAGCAAAACTAAATAAATAAATACAGCTAAATACTAAAAACACCGAAACAAAATAAACAACACCAGAGCAGACTTTTTTTATGTTATGGAGAGAACTGTCAGATAAAACCACGAAAAAATCAAAACGTTTTGATATTTGGGACAAACTTGTGACAAACATAAAACCAAAAACCAAATTCACCACACACTGTCAATTTTTGTTTGAACGCCTTGTTTGTACGCATAAAACCTTGTAGTGTATGGGGCCCTATTACGGTTCACAATATCGTAAGCATATTCGTAGTCGATGAATAACATGTGGATGGTTATCGTAAATTCAACAGCTTTTTCTAGGGTTTCTCTGGGTACAAATAGCTGGTCTGTTGTGGATCTTCCAGGACGAAAACCGCATTGATACTCTCCTAATATTCTTTCTACGTATGGTCGTAGTCTATTATAGAGTACACGTGAAAATACTTTGTATGTTGTGTTCAATGCAGGACCCATCGCCACCTACAACATCCTCCTGACCAGTGGCGTAGGTAGCTTTTTGCGATGGGAGGGGATATGACAGTATATTTTGATTGATCGGATTTTCACAACTTAATGCATCAGAACGGGGTCTTTTCGCGGTTGTTTCTGACGATAATTCTGCATTTCTATGGTTTTCACCGTCTCAAGACTTGCCGATTGGTTTTATTGGCAGTAAAAATTTCTTCATTCCGAGATAATAAACAAAACAATTTCAACACACTTTTGCAATTATAAACTAGAATAAATTTGACAGTTGAGGAGTGTCTGTTCAAAAGGGCGTATTTCCATCATAAACAAACTTTACAGAAATCGAAAAAAACTGCCTGTTCCTCTAAATAAAATCCTAAAATTGTATTTAAATGCACATTCATGCACTATATTTTTTGTAATTATTTGTTTAGAAATAGGCCCTTTTGATCGGGATTTTGAGAAATACGACCTTTTGAATAGTTACTTCAAGAAATAAGCCTTTTTGAATAGAATTTTTGGAAATACTTGCAGTGAAGTTTTTTGGGGCTCTGTCAAAAGCAAAAATCCTTTTAGCACGATTTTTATGTCCACCTATCCACTCCTAGTAAAACTTTGAGCCAAAATTAAATGTGTTATTGTGTTAGGGCTCTAATACCAAAGTGCCAAAGTACCAAACTACAAAATAAAGCCAACTTTAACATCAAAATTTGCTAATATCTTAAAAAATAAAGACCGTAACACAAAAATTGTTGGACATTATTTATAGGAAATTGTCCGTGCTTTCCAATTTTGGAAAAAAAATATTGACTAACTACTTATTTTTGGGGGAAAAGGTAGTTAAAGTTGATAGTTTTGTTAAAAAAACAAAATTTTGACTTTGATGACTCATTACTCTGGAAGGTGGTAGGGTAGAGTCTTCACTTTTACATTTTTAGATAGGTGGGAGTATTATGCGTGCAGTGCGGATTGTAGTTTTTTTAAATAAAATATTTTAGTACGGTGAGAGTATTTTTCTAAAAAAACACATTTCCTTATAATTCATTAACTAAAGCTGATATAAAAAACTGATAATATATTTGAAATCAGCGTCAAAAATTAGTTTAGAATGATGTAAAATATTCCATGCAACAGTCATGCTGTTGAGCAGTGTTATAATTGGGCTTTCTTTCGCTTACAGTCACAATTATATATGAAACGAAAATTCAGATCGTATTTTGAGGTAAACCTTCTTTTGCTGAGGGGTTTCCGGTTATTCGATCATACTGAAATTTTGCACACAGCTTCAGTTGCGATGACAATATAATATAGTATACTCAATAGATCCAATATGGCCACCAATGGCGGATTACCGTTTGCTTCCCAAGATGCAGAAATACGCCCTTTTAATTAGAATCCTAATTTTTTGGAATTTTTTATATGGAAAGTACGCTCCATTTGAATAAGGTTTTAGGCTCATTCGATGGACTTTTATGCCATATTTTCAAAATAATTTTAAAATAAAAAAAAGTTGAAAACGGAAAAACTAGAGTAAATTAATGTTAACGCTCCAAGGAACGCCTTCGAATTATTGATTCGCCAGAGAGTGTGCTGTGTGTTGTGCTCGATAAAATTGTATCGAGTTAGAACAATCTATGAAGTGCAAAGCTTCCGCGAACTTATATATTAAAGTTTATCATAATTTTGCCCGTAGAATCTTTTCTTGAACTTTAATATTTTTACTGACTCGGCAATTTTTATAAACTTCAAAATATTAAGCAGGAATTAAATTGACAATCAAAGCCAAAGTTTAGTCCTATTTTTTAGGAAGCTTATATTCTGATACTCGACTACATTGAAAAATATTCAAAATATTAAATATTGAATAAAATATGCTCATAGCTAATAGTTATTTCACCCAAAATTGGAAAAACGATTGATATTATTTTATATATTATTGATTTATTATAACGTTAAAATTTTGAGTATTTAGGAACCGAGGTGTCGCTATTGGCTCATTGTATTTACTTTACATGTGCTCGATGTGTCCACAATTATAGTGAGGGTCCTTTTCGTGGCTCTTGATTGTATTTACTTTACATGTGCTCGATGTGTCCACAATTATAGTGAGGGTCCTTTTCGTGGCTCTTGATTGGTCGGCCTGCTCGAAACGCGGAAATTAGACAATACTTAAATGCACAGCCGTCACAAAAACATATCTAGATGATTTTTATATACATAATTGCGCAAAAACAAAATTGCACATTACATAATTCCAAAAGAGGTGCTGGTGATCAAGAAATTTCATGTATACTTAAATACGTAGATACGAAGACTTTTATTCAATTCTATTATAATTTTCGTTGGCTCATGGGGGGGATTGATCCCCTTGATCCCCCCCCCCCTATCTACGCCACTGCTCCTGACCCCTCATAACAAACCTACTCTACCCTTGGAACTAAGGTTACCACTATACATAGCACCATGACATAACCAACGTCATGACGGAATGGTAGTTCAAAGGGCGATTCCTGAGCCTAGAACTTCGACATAAAAAAAGCATCAATGTTAGGGCAAACAAAGTTAGGCAATATTGTACTGTAACGCAATCCATTCACTGTAACGGCCGAACCAGCAGCATTTTCCAAAAACTATGCTGTAAGCACGATTACACCGCCACCCCAAAAACCGCACCAAACTGTTACTCGTTGTTGTTCGACTATTTATCTTTGGTTTCCGGAGCTTCATCCAGATGGGATAGTTTTGCTTACTCACCTAAATAATAAAAGAAAAATTTTGTTTAAAAAATCACCATCACCAACATTTTGCGAGTGTGTATCGAACCTCTTAGTTTTTACTTGCCAAATGTCATCGTAATGACAGTTCAAAAATAACGCGAATTTTAAAATGACACCTCTTGTTGAAAGACTCTTTATAACAGGTGATTTTTTTTGCTGTTTGGTTTTACAGCGCTCTGTTTTTGACAGCTCACGCGTGACCACGGTATACAGAAACAATAAGGCTGCCAACCGTCCCGCATTAGGGGGGACAGTCCCGCATTTGCTTGTATTGTTCCCCCTTATTAAAAGCGTCCCACATTGTCCCCCAAACGTCAAATTCGTCTCACAAGTCCCGCATTTAGTTTTTGTGCAAATAGTCAGCTTTTTTATGGTTGTCACTTTCGGTGACAAATGGCGAAGTGAGACAAAAATGCTCTTCAGCCTTATTGTGGTTGTCACCTCACCATAGTGAGAAATGTTACTGTCACTGTCACTTTCCATATTATGGACAGTAAATTCAACGAGGTCAGATATTTCAGTTAGCATTTTTGTCTCACTTAGCCATTTGTCACCGAAAGTGGCAACCATAATAAGGCTGAGTATATGGTGCATCAGGTGGAAAGGACTAAGGAGACGGAAAAATATTAATACATATGAACAAACGTTGTGTTTATTATACACATGATTGCATATGTACAATGTGTATGTGGTAGTAGTAGTAGTCTAGGTAGTACGTTCTCTTCGTATTCCCTTAATAGCCCTTAAAGAGAGAAATTAGACTGTAATTCGGGGGTGCGCAACTAAAGCTCCATGAGTGAATGTAGAAAAGTAAAAATGCCATGTTCCGTAGCGTATGGCTCTTATCAGAGCCAATAGTATGTCCGAGGATACAACCGTTGAATATAAGTTCAACGATGATAACGCCGATCACATTTCATTATTTTCTTCTGAGTTGATTGTAGATGTAGATGATGTAATATGAAAGAAGTGGAAATAGAAGAGATAGAGAGAAAATCAACAGAATTTTATCATAACTGTAACCCAACGATTAGGCCTACAGGGGACACCATGTAAAAAACGCCCCTTCCGTTCTGCCGCAGAGGTGGTGCGGAAACGAAAGCAGAAGATGCCAAGATTTTCAGCCCTATAATCTCGAAAACTATTGGTTCCACATAAATTCTGTATAAGACATTTTTATGCAGATTTATCTAATAAACAAACTTTACTTAACCAAAATTTACGTAAAGCCGATAATTTACGAGATTTTTGCGAAAAACTGATTTTTGTGACCTTTGACCTCTAATACATATATCAAGACGCGGACACGATATTATATGAGACTTTTGACGCATCATTTTGAATGCCAAAACAAAGGTTCATACAAATTATCAGCTTATTACACCTCATTCTGACGTAAAACCCTAATTTGACTGGACTATTAGTCCGGGGAAATTAGCATTTTAAGGAGACAAAATTCTAAAATGGTTAAAAATTGGTCCACAGCTTCCTTGGGATAATTTAAGAAAACAATTTCGGAATCACAAAAAAAACATGGCCGCCGGAGATATCACTTTTTGGCAAAAAAATCACTCAAAAACTGGTTTTTTCGAAACAAATTTTTGATCAGTCAATACGAAACGTTGTTGCCTACAAAAAAGCCCTGTTGTCATTTTTTCGAAAGCCTAACCGTTTCGAAGTTATTCCAGGTCAAAGTTTCCAAAAATCACTTTTCGGTCAAAAAATATCTTGAATAATTCGGAAAGGCCAAGGTTTTCGAAAAAATTACAAGAGGGGTATTTTGTGGGCAGTAACGTTTTGTATTGTCAGATTAAAAAAAAACTTCGAGAAAACCAATTTTTGAGTGATTTTTTGGCCAAAAAGTGATATCTCCGGCGGCCATGTCTTTCTTGTGTTTCCGAAATTATTTTCTTAAAAAGTCTCAAGGAAGCTTTGGACCAATTTTCACCCATTTTGGAATTTTGTCTCTTTCCGTGCGTTTTTTTTTGCTAATCTAATCTCCCGGACTATATAGGCAGCGAGCAATAATAACAAGAGTGATTAGGCAGAGCTCAAGGACAAGTAAAAGAGTTAAAGATATGAAAGAGCAGATTAGAAATAACATTAGGCAAAAAGCCAAAAAAAATATTAACAAATGCGCGATGGGCATACATTTCATGCAAAAAACACAAGAGAATGAAAGAAACAGAACATATTCCTTGATTCCGGTATTGAAATGTTTACATTCAAATTTAAGAAACACTGGAACAGAGCACGTGTAAATTGAATTTGCTTTTTGTGTATGTATGCGTAAAATTTCATGTTGGTACACAATATTAGAATTGGTTTTTAACTATGTATTGTTCGTTAAAAAAGGCGGGAATCTTGCAAAGCGATGAAGTCACTGCCCCTTCATCTTTTATCTTTCTTTCACGAACATTGCGTGTGGTGTGAAAGTAATTCTGCCTCTGTTTATCATAGATATTACTTCTTTGATATCTTGACTTTTTCGCTCCCATTGAAATTGTTATCAGCTGATCTCAAGGTCCCTGAAACATTTTTAAAAATTTGTTCTAGCTCATCACTCTTATTATTATTGCTCGCTGATATAGGCTTATTTTATTTTTCATGATCGCATAGAAAAAACTCGCTCCGTCCCCCATTTCGATTTAGGAAAGTTGGCAGCCTTAAGAAACAAGGTAATGTAAAAGACTGAATATCGTATTAGTGCGACGTCACTCGGCAAGTCTTCCCCATACAAAATCGAAATTGTTGTTGTTTTCTGTATTAAACTTGCCGGGTGACGTCGCCTTTTTCTACGATATTCGCACTTACGATACAATATTTCGTCTTTTACATTACCTTGTTTCTGTATACCGTGACGCGTGACCACGGTATACAGAAACAAGGTAATGTAACAGAGACTGACAGCTTCGAATATCGTAGAAATTTCGGGCCGAGTGACGTCAGCACTAATGCAGAAACAACAACACAACTGCGATTTTATATGGGAAGAGCGTGCCAAGTGACGTTAGCACTCAAATGACATTTCTCCATTACATTACAACAACAAACAAGGTAATGTAAAAGAATGAATATCGTTTTAGTGCGACGTCACTCAGTGACCTCTTTCCATATAAAATCAAAATTGTTGTTGTTTTTCTGCATTAGGTCACTGGGTGACGTCACATTTTTCTACGATATTCGAAGCTGTCAGTCTCCTTTACATTACCTTCTTTCTGTATACCGTGATTCGTGGCATGTCTCAAAGTCCAAGTTGTTCAGTTTGCATTGCCATTTCATCATGGAAAGACTTACACCCAACAACGCTTACAAATTATTGAATTTGATTATCAACATTTGTCCTCTGTGAAAAATGAGTTTCGCGCACTTCGACCATTTTATGGTCATCATAATCGCCCTACTGAGCAGGCTATTCAAGCCAAAAAGTGACCAAATTTCGCACCAATTTCACGTTACATCAAGCAACCCGTGTGCGTAGAGTGCGAACAGAAGAAAATATTTCTGCAGTAGCCGCCTTCGTCAAGCAATTCATCTCTCGTTTTGGACCAGTGCATCGGCCGCCAAGTTCGTGCAATTTGACACCATTGGACTACATTTTGTGGGGGTGCGTCAAATCTATTGCTTATGCCGATCAACATCGATTCAAACACTAAAAGACAACATCACATGTATTATCGGTGAGATACCAGCGGCTATGTTCGAAAAAATCACTCAAAATTGGACTTCTCGTATGGACCACCTGAAACGTAGTTGCCGCCAACATTTACATGAAATAATCTTTAAAAAGTAAATGGCAAGGATTTAATCTCCAATAAAAATTTTATACTTTTGTTTAATTTGTCCGTGCTTTTTTTTTGAAAATTAAAAACCAAACGCTTAAAAAATCACGCATTATGTATTCACCACGGCAGCCGCAAACATGTTGCTAAAGGATTTAAGCCACCAAGATTCCTAGACACAAGCGTCCACCAAATTCGAAGCAACAAGCCCTGACGCTGGCTCTCTGGCAGCCTCACACACGGCAACTTGTTGCCACCTCGAAAGGCGCTCACAGCCGGTCCTCTGCCTCTCGCTGTGGCTGGAGCCGGGCAGCTTGATGCCAAGACGCGCGCTAGTCGTGGAGGCCTCAGTCGAGTTGCTGGCATCTTGGCAAGACGTGTCTTCGCCTTCGGTTTTGTGGTCTGGTCTCGGTGGACTCCAGTTCGATTGTGCTCGAGTCGCGACAGTTTACTGCTTGCTATCTTCGAAAACGGTCACGGGGTTAAGAGTATCGCAACCTTCGGAAACTATAGTGTCGAGTGTTTTGTGTATTTTCACCCAAGATTGAAATTGCTCCGCGGAATTTTCTTAAGGAGTTTTTCGTGGGACATGGAAACTTATTCAATTCGTCAAGCCAGGATTTTGTTTATGTTCCTTAGATCCCGTGCTCACCATGAGTAGGAGCGACTTTAAAATTCTACTGTTGAGAGTGTACGACCGGCGTGTATAAAAGAAATTCGAAGCAAGTTTTTTGTTATTTTTTTAAGAAAAAAAGTGGTGAATATTTTAAAATAATTTTTTCCCCTGCTAAAAGCAAGTGCGGCTTTTGCATTGAAACCGACTTAAAGTGTGAAACTGGGTCATTCTGTGTCTAATAAGAAAAAATAATTCAAAAAAAAAAGATTCGATTGAATGATTGACGGGTGACACAAATTTCTTGATCGAGTCCGAGTGCAGTTTTGAGCGCATTTCGAAGTTAGTTCTTGGGCCCCACAAGATTTTCAAAACATTTCAATCAAAATATCGCAGCGGAATTCTATTGACGTCCAGCGCAAACAGCACGTGAGAATAAACTGAAATATTTTCCCCAATTTCGATTAGCATCACAACAAGGACCGCAGAAAATAGAATCTAAATAACAACAACAAAAAGGTAAACACTTTTAATCCTAGAAATAATTATGCACGATAAGCTTGCAAGATTGTTGCTAAAGCCGCCAATGGCTGCTGCAAGTCAACAAACAAACAATCTGCAATATAAATATAGGCTTTGTTAGCCGAGTTCAATTTAGTTTTAATTGTGCAACTATTTTTAGTCGTCGTAGAGTGTGTGTCTTTAAGCCAACAGAACTTTTCCTTAATTTTTTCTGAATTTCATGCGATAGCAATTATCTGGCTTAATTGGCTGCGAGGGGCAATGATACTTGCGCTTTTTTTGAAAAGTAGTGAAGCCTGCAGCTAAGATGTGGGCCATTCGCTTTCAGTTCTATTTTACAGTTATTTAATTGTGACAAATTGGTAGGGGTTGATTTAACGTAATTATGGAATATTTTCCTGAATAAATCGAAAACTGATGTTTATTTAAGAAAATATAATTAAATATTGAGCAACAATTTACTGCTGAGTATAAAGGTATTTTCCACAGGAAGGCGTTAAATGCAACTTAGGAACGATCCATAACCTATTTTGAAAGGAAATTTTAATGTTTTCTGTGTAAAAAGTACCAGTAACAAAAAAATTATTTATTCATCAATTCATTATCATTCATCAACTCCATACATTTTTCGTAGGCTGATTGAGGCCTTCAACTCCTTCAGAAAATTTTGTTTTATATTTTCGATTGAGTTTAAAACGTCTTCTTCGTGAAAAGGAAGGAGTAAGGCGGGACCATATCAGGCGATTATGGTGCTTGGTCGATGACATTTGTCGAGTGGCTAAACGATTGCTTTGCGTTATTTTGTGCATTATTGTAGTGGAAAACATATGAATTTTTCTTCCACAAGTCTGGAGCGCGTTCTAAAACCTTAATATGGTTAACTGTGTAAGAAGAAGAAGAAGAAAAACTTTCTGACAGTTGTTTTAATGTTAAGCACATGAACCGTAGTTAAACAAATCAAAGCGACACACACAGTTACCGAGTTTCCATGAGAGTTCAACCAGAGTTAAACCGGAGTTATACGTCGTGGAAACAGGCAGAGTTAAGAGTTTTCGTTAAAGATTTTCAATCCTGCTCAACTCAACGAAAATAGGTAGGTTGAACTGAGCTCACGCACACAACTAAAAACTGCACCCTGGCAAAGGTACAAAGAGTGAAAATGTCGCGCCTCGCTTGGACATCAGAAGAGACTTTATATTTAATAAATACTTTTAAAGAAAAATCTATAATAAAATTAATTGATGGAAAAAGATAAAAGAAGGCGGAATGCAGAAATGGAAATGCATAGAGTTAAGTCGTTGAGTTGAAGTGTCACTCACAGCCCGCCCTAAGGTAGTTGGGAGAGATGATCGATCGCAATTTTAAAGCACACTTAGAGGACAGCGGGTAAAGCGTGTGCTATTTGTGCTGCACTTCCAAGAATGTTTCCCAACTTGGGGCCCCTAGGCCGAATCGTCTCCTCCTGGCTAGCTCAGTCCTGCTATGCAGCGTAGGCAGCAGCATTGAAAAGGACGGCTAATAGCGGAAAATGGAGGGCCTCTTACAGACTAAGCGACCGCCGCCCATTCTGCGCATATAGCACGAGGTGCAACGATGTAGCGTGCGTCACAACGGGGATGATCCCCGCGGACCTACTGGCGAGAGAAGGCATGCGTCTCTATGAACCAGAATATGCGAGTCCGTAACGGAATGGCAGGGGAAGTGGGACTAGTGGTGGACCCCCAGGGTTATCCCAAACGAAGAGAGATGGGTTACGAGGGAGCATGGGGAAGTGAATTACGACCTCACATAGTTCTTGAGTGGACATGGAGGATATAGGAAATACCTCTATTGTTTCGAGCACGTTGAGTCATCGCTGTGCCCGACATGCGCAGGTAGTTATACAGGAAAACGCAGAGCACGTCTTCTTTTATTATGTAAGATTCGGCAAATATAGGGCGGAACTAGAGGGTGACGCGCTACTAACAGCGGAACAACAACCACCACTAACAACTTAGGACATCTAATAAGAAACGAAGAAGGATGGAGGAAACTGGAAGCGACGCTGAAGGCCATAAACAGGAAGCTGACGCGGAGAAGTCGAAGCGCATAAGAAGAGAAAATGGCAAATAAACGCAAGGACTATTAGCAGCTAGATAGCTAAAGCTGATCCATCGCCGCGACGCCATGCTAAACAAGCGAGTCACGCAGGGGGAGTGGAAGACCAGGAGGTGTTTTTAGTGAGTTCCAATCTCACATCCGCCATGCAGGAGCGTGTCCATAGCATGAGTAGCTTTTCACTTCCCAACGCACGAAAATAAAAAAAACGTGGGACTTTTAATAGAATAACAATGAATAAAGGTTTGTATTCTTACTGCGGAAACACAAATCCCAGTCCAAGGCTTCGAAGATGAGAATAAACCTTAGTCAGTCTCAAAATGCTAGAAAATTATTTGAACGCTGTATTGGTTGGAAATGAAGATGTATGTGGGAAATTAGTACTATCTAGGCAGCGGTCCGAGTTACCAAGATCTAGGAGGTGGGTTCATGGTATGGTCTACAATTTCGTAAAGATTGTTAGTGTTCGCAAAGAGCTTAGCGTTTTTACTAGCCTTGCCGTTGCTATTGGATAGATTTAGTGGAGGATAAAAATCCGTTCGGTCGTTCAGAAATATCATTGAGTACTGAAATGGAGGCTTCATTGTTAATATTATGACTTCTGTATGAGAAATAGAAGAATATGACGCGGCTATGAAGGATAATAGTATAATCCAAAGATCATTTAAGTCAGCATACGTAGTACTACTGGAATGATGGCTATTACCCTATGGGCGGAAACGTTGTGCACTAAGGTATACCGAGACACCTGATTAGAACGTATATACATAAGTCTATAAGGAACAGGTTAAAGGATGATGAAGTGCCGTCTATTTGGTTTGGATTTGATATTTCAATTGACCACGGTCTCATTTATTACTTTTGCTACCAGGAGCGATTCTTACCTGCTGTGTCGGCTCGCGAGCTAAGCGAAGTATCTTCCAGTAATAACTCAAGACTTTTCTTGTTAGTCTCTGGACCTGGTACCATTTGGCTCCATATGTAGGCCTAATCGTGCGTGGAAATTATTTGTGCCCTGAAATTTATAATCCAATTATTGAAGATTTGAAAAAATTTCATTCCAATGACATCACAAGCATCCTACGTGAAACCACAAAAAAATATTGCATTGCGATGTCCAAACTGGTCCCATTAACTCGAAAAATTTATGATAAATCAAAAAGAAAAAAGTGTTTTATTCAAAAAAGGCAACAAAGGGCGAAATTTTGTTAAAAATAAGGAAAAAAAAGATGGAAATGCATAAAAGACGATCCTCGTAAGAATACCTTCTTCGCTCGAGTGTCCGAAGAAAAGGAGACAAAACGAACAAAAGAGAAAAAGAACACGTTTTCGTCTCGGGCTGCTATGCCGGCTCGTTTGGCGTCAGAATGTCTGGCAGGTTTTGGGCTCTTTTGTAATCCCTTTCGGGTTCCGTAGCCGGGGACTGGTGCTTGCTCACCTTTTGCATGAAAATCTAAGGCAGAATCCCATTTATTATGTCCAGCATTCGGTCACTTATCGACTTGAAGATGCCGGGCGGCGATCCGCCACTTGAGAACGAACGAACATCTTGAAAGAGTTTTTTTTTACTGTGTGGCTGCTGCCGTTGGTGTTTTGTGTGCGCTGCTCCGCTGGGATTCTTGAACATTGTGAACAGAGGACAGGAGTACGTAAGGTCCGTTCCTGTGGCTGTGGAAGACCATATTCTATAGCCATTTTGTTGGCAATTTATGCACGGATATTGACCACGGGTGATGAGGATTCGATACATTTTTTTCTCCATCGTAGGCATTCTTTATTTCTATACAATACGTATTTTTAGGATCCAGCTGGAATGGCTGCATGTGTGTATTTTTTTCATTGACCGCACGGAAACCACACTCGATACCACATGGTGTCCAGCAGTATCCAGTTTTTTGCTTCTCTCACTTGTTGCTGCTTATCGTTTTGACTTTTTCACTTCGGCATTCAACTTGTTTCTAGAAGGAAAAAAAGGCTTTGATAACATTTTTTTTCCTTGTTAATATTCTTCTCTTTTTTTCTGTTATTTATTCATCAAAACCGGTGCGATGCACACCGGAGACCAAAACTAGAAAATCTTGAGGTGTGAAATTGTGTGTACTCTGTATACACTCTGGCTGGCATGCATGTCGACCGCTTTAAATAGGCAGATGATATTTGCGGTACTGTCACTTATTATATGCGGCGAATATTTATCCGCGACGGTATCTTTTTACCCATTTAACGAAGAGTGATTTTTATTTTTTTATTTAAATTTTACACGCTAGATTTGATTTAAATGCGCCTGATTGAATAACATTTGTTTGAAGCCGTTTTTTAATATAAAAGAGAGAAATTTTGCGGTAAGATTTATGGGTTCGATGCATTAGAAACTGCGGAAATGTGTGCCTTTTAAAACTGCATAGCTCATTGCAGAAATTGTTTTGTGCCATAGAATTATGTTGTAGCTGTGCATAAGCTTCGGATACTACTAAGTTGGGTTTAGAATGCAGTCAAGCACTCTGCCAGGAGATTCATAGTATAGGGATAAACAAAAAAAAGCGAAGCTATGATGTAGTTGGGAAGTTGGATGTTTTTGTTTTTTTTTTCTTTACATATGTTAAGATAAAGCGAAAAAAAAAATTTCTGCAAAATCGGTCCTGTGCTGCACGAGAAAATTGCATAAATGCTGTTGATGCATTTTGAATGCATTGCTACACTATTTTTTTAATTGCCCATTTTAGGACCTTGAAAAAAATAAAAAAATCATTTTTTCAATATTTTGTCTTTTTTTCATAGTTGGCAAATAGCTTTTCATGGCAAAAGGCAAAAAATTTAAAACTGAAATTTTTTACTTTTTTCAAAGTCCTAAAATAGACATTTTAAATAAAGTAACGAAGTATTGCGTATGCTCACAAGAAAGTACATAAAAAAACCTACAATTTAAAAAAAAATATTTTACCGTCCGATGATTTGGCATAAAATTGCGGCAATTTTAAATTTTTCGAAAACTGCCAATTGTTGCCGTAAAAATCGAAAGTTTTTTTTGAATTTTCAACCACGTATTTATAGCATAAAAATACATCTTTTCTCCAATTTTTATCAAAATCCGACTATTTTCCCGTTATTTATTGCATTTTTAGTAAAATAAAACAAAATTTCAAACATTTTGGTTTTTTGAGGTTAAGATTAATTTTTAAAGTATTTATACCGAATCAGTTCGATAGTATATTCATTCACGAGTATTTTCCAATTTTTTTTATTTTTATACGACCAACAGAACTGGAGAAATTAAAAAAATAGTGTAGCTATGCACTCAAAATGCATCAAAAATGAACATTTATGCAATTTTCTCGTGCAGCACAGGACCGATTTTGCAGAAATTTTTTTTCGCTTTATCTTAACATATGTAAAGAAAAAAAAAACAAAAACATCCAACATCCCAACTACATCACTATCATATGACAATTTACCTCTACTATCATACAAGTTTTATGTGTTTCCCATATTTTTTGTATGCCGGAATAATTTTCAATAACAAAAACAGGCCAGGAGTAAGGGTAAACCTGTTTGCCGATAGGCAGGCAGCTATGAAGGCATTGGGCCTATATAACTTAGGAGATACAGGATTGATCTTGGGTGGGGTCCCCGTGCACAAAAACATTAACACATACGGCAAGGCAGATGAATAACACCCTCGAAACACGGCGCCGTCATTACGACGGGGGTTAATACGCGTTGGTTATTATGTTTTGACAGTTACAATAAGTCGATGTGTAGTTCAGAATGTCAGTTAAACTTTTTGTCCACATGTCGGTCTCTCAATAAGCTAATCTGGAAACAAGTAATTTTCAAATAGAATTAAAATCAAAATTAGCTGATACCGCACTGGAAAAACGCCTAAAAGCGAGCTTTTTTTAATATCTAATCTGTCGATGACAGAGACCCCTCTATTTGAGTTTTGGTCGTACCGACGTAAAATTTGCGTCCTCGGTTTTTTGTCGTTACGATGTTGAATATTCGTCGTAACGACGTCAGTGTGTCAATGCTATTAGTCAAAAGAGGATCAAATCTTGTGACGCACCAGAGTACAATGTACAGAAGCCGCTGTGTTTAACGAAGAAAGCCATTTACACCCGGTAGACTACAAGGACTTTGCCCAACGACAACAAATAGTGTCCATGCGACCTCTTGATGATGTCTCGGAAGAAGATGGTCAGAATCATGTCGATCGTCGCAGGACACTGGCCAATTTTGGAATTATCAATCTGGCCTGGATAATTTCATACAACATCCATTTTTATTGCTCGGGGTAAGAACAAGCCAGACAGATAACAAAACATTTTCTCTGTAGTTACCAGGCTGTAGGTAGGATCAGAAACCGTGTACAGGTAACCTTTATTTACAGGGCTTGGGAAAAGTTTTGAATCCTTAAGGAGGAGCAGCTGTGATCCGGTACCTGAATGTGACATGCTAGATCAAAAGTCACTCCAGGCATATACTTTTGTATAGGTTTTACACCATTGCGATTTCAAAACGATGCCCTTGCAACATCAATTATGCCGCGCCCTCGGTCCTGGACTAGGCTGCCGCCTATGAAAAAAAGAGTTCCGCATTGATAACATGTTTTCAACACCGAGAAGCGGAGCAAGATCGTTGGGGAGCTGGAGACACCGAAGCATCTAGTGCGCATTGTGATAAAATTCCTTGTAGGTAAGACACTACACTGCGAATTAGACGAGGTAGTAAAGGAGTACAGGAAAACTTGTGGAGTGCCACAAGGGTCCGTCTAAGGCCCCGTCCTGTGGGTGATCGTATACTACGAAGGCCATCCACTAGAAGTTAAGCAACATCAAGCAAAGAAAAACAGGAGAGATACCAGCGTGAGACGGCCAAGCTGGGAAAATAAGAGTTAAGTAGGAGGTGGTTCTTTCTTACTGGGTTACAGACCCACCGAATCGAGAGGCAGGAGCTACTCGGTAGAATGCTGTTCATCTTCCGACCCGCCAACGGCCACTTATATAGCCAGTGAAATGGGTAGCGAGCGAGCTTCATCGAAACCACCGTTACCGCAAAGAAAGCAGAGACGGTAGGTCGCTGATCCGTAAACCCAAGTGTTACGGCTCTGGTGAACACCTTTGAGGGATCTCTTTTTTGAGGGTCATGCTGATGACGCCAGGCTGAAGTAATGCCTTTACGGCTCGTACCGGTGTGACCTTAAACGTCATACAAAATAACGTCAAACTAAACTCACAGTCAGAAGGAATCCCAGCGGTGTCTACTGTCGTAGGCACGGAAGCCTTAGGCCGGGCGCCCACTAAAGTGGTGTGGCAGTGTCGTGGTTTTGGCCTGCCATGTGGAAACAAAGTGGTGCGGCAGTTGAATGGTGGCGGAATGGTATTAAAATTATTAAGCGCGCATCGAAGTGGCAAGCATCGTATCGCGTAAAAGTGATTCAACATAATCTTATTACTATCGAGAAGTGGCATCCATTACCACTTAACACTTCAAAATTAAACTTGTCGGAGACTAGTGGAAATCAAGTGATGCCACGCCACTTGCCAGATGCCACACCATCGCCACTCCACTTCAATGTGCACTATTTCATTTGATTGTACCGGAATAAATTTTTCCACTTGCCATTATACCGCCACGCTACTGCCACGCCACTACCACTTTAGTGGGCGCTCGGCCTTATACCGGAGACACACTTGTGGTATAGCAATTGAGATCGAGATCTTCCAGTTTTGTCATATTGCAATATAAAAATGTGAAGACACACTTGCATTATAGTATATGTACTGAGTTGTTTTGTTGTTGTTGTTTTGAGAACAGAAACATGTCACAAGAAATGGCAAACGTCAATTGACAGATTCATGCAGGCAGTGCTGCCAAAATAAAAATTAAAATTCTGTTCTAAACTACTTGGTTTATGTTCTAACTATTTTCTGGTTAAAATCTTGGGTATACTGAGATATACCACGATATTTTTCTCAATTGAGATACTGAGTTTCAATGTTCTGTATACCAAGTGTAACCCGTGATTTTTTCAGTATACAGAGACACACTTGCAGTTTAAGTGAAATTGCAATTACTATATCACAAGTGTGTCTCCGGTATTAGACAGGCGGTTTGATTCTCATCACTCCCTCGTATAAAAAAAGTCTTCTGGATCGCCAGAACTTCCGCTTGATGAAATATACACATCTGACGTCTTGGAGTCGTTGGTGAATGTCCGCATATCAAACTTTCTCAGAACCTCACCGTTTCTCTACTCTCTTCTTGAGGGTTTTTCGATGGAAGAGTTTTTCCTGTAGGTCAATGTAGATGTAGAGGGAAGATTTTCTGTGGTTGTAGCGACCATACCCTTGGGTACCAAGTTCAATATGTGGTTATGACTGTAGGGTTTTAAGGTCAAGGCCCCGGATTCCCTCAGAGGGAGCCTATGTTCATGGCCCTTGTTGCGCCTATTTTTGCGGTCCTTTGGACCCTTTATAACTTAATGAAATTGTAGGCCCTGCTAAGCGCTGGGCAACATACCTGGCTGGGTACATTCAGAGGACCATCTTTGGTTTGAGATTCCATTTCTTGCCGAAGGTCTTTTTGCAGGAGTGACTATACAGGATTTTTTTTACCCTGGTTGACTTCCAGTTGAGTATTGGGTCCAATATTAGACCCAGAAATTTCCCCCTGGAGGAGAAATTCGAACCTAGGGAGGTTGACAATGGAAATTTTCGTTTTCCCCGTGAAGCTCATGAGGTTTTGACCGGATGACAGTTTTCTGCACACCTGCCAACTTTTTTCAAGCATCCTTCCATAATTTCAATAATCACGATTGGAAACATTCCTGACACCATTATCACTAGGTCATCTCATCTGCGTATGCTACTACCTTTGTTTAGGTTTAGTACTTAAAATGTAGTACTTAAAAAGAATAATCTGAATTGCTGTCAGCACCTGTGAACGCATTCACATTAGAAATCAGGCAGACATGTTACTTTACAGCGTCTCTAAAATATTTGTTCCCAACCTCGGGAAACTTGGTCGTGTTTCGTTACCTTTTACCAGGGAGCACGTTATTTATTCAAGGATTTGTGGGTATTACAATATCATTATTAAAAATATATACATATATGAATTTTTTTATATTCCAATCATTTGTAAGCTGTTGTGTCGTCCAAAAAAGTGACATGCAAGAATTTAAAAATAAACTTCTTTGATATTGAATTAATTTAAATCACAAATTATTCAACGCCCATTTTTTGTTTTAGTGCAAGGTTACTTTTCTCACCTGACCAGATAAATATATTTATAATCCCCCCAAAAAAAAGTACCAGGTGAGTAACAGGTCTCTATACCCATGTGGGTTTCGATTTCTTAGCTTGCTGGCGTCTGCAATATTAGTTGACTACCAGCCAGAACATGAAGGCATTAATTTTAGCAAATGACAACAAAGATACGCAACGTATCAATTACAACATCGCCATGAACAAATTAATTCAGAAGTTTTTAATTTTTGCGCGCCGCCGTCTAGAAGTCTGTCTGCCATTTTTCCTTAACGTTTTATTATGTATGCGTCGTTCTAGAGACCCTACTTCTGCTACAGGGTGCTCCATGGCCCGTTTGTCTAATTAAGATTTTTTAAAACAGTGCCAATCTAGCGTTTTGTTTTTATTATCGTAGTAAATGGACAAGCGCATGCCAACTATTGATGAATAGCGCCACTATAAATTAAAACTGAGGAGTTTTTTTGCGTTTGATGATGACGGAAGCTTTTTATATTTTGTGTGGACTTTATTAGATTCTAGTGTGGTCTAAGTGATTTTTGTTAGTTGTTAGATGGAGGTGAGTTAATATCATCTAATTTCGGGTTTAATTACCTTAACAAGTTTTAAATTCAAGAATTATTAGTTTAAGATGAAATACAAAGAATTAATCGGATTTTGTTGGAAGGTAAAAAGAGATGTGTAGTTTTTTCTATTTTATTCAAACTATACACTCCATGAAGTTGTCGAATTGTGTAATTATAATACTGACACTGATGACCAAAGATACTGATGTATTGCCAAGTACGAGTTCGAAAATACTGACTGTTCTTGATGAGGAGTACGAAAATACTGATTGTGGAAGATTGTCCCATAATCCAGTTGTTCTATTTACGAACGCAAGGGAAGCTGTATGTTTCTATACGTTTGTCCTTCTTAAATATCGCTACATTCCTTGTAGAATTCAGGCCTCTTGAAGTTCCTTCTTCCAGCCGTCTCTACGTCTGGGTAGTTATCTCCAGTTGGTTAGTTTTCGTATATCTTCCAGCACGTCATTCGTCCATATATTTTTAGTCCCTTTGCCTGTTTTTTAAGCACCCCAAAATAAGCCGAAAATGAAACAAAATTTTCTTCGATATCTCGCTTAGTTTTCGAGATATCGATACTTGAAAGGGGAATGTCCACCGACCATACGCACTTCCGCTCTGGGTGCCCACATATAAAAGTATAAGGAAACGATAATATGCAATTAAAAGAATGAAATGGCTAAGGAATTGGTTTAAGAAAGTCCGGATTTTTGAGAAATACAGGGTGTGGCGAAAGTCCGGCAACGGTCCGATATTTCCTGAAGGGTAGGTGATCGTGAAAAAAGTTTCGAGCGAAAGTTGCTCGATTTGGGGGGTGGAATCGTTTGCACACAAATTTCACCCCACCCACTCACCCCATAGCAGGGGTGGGGGAGAATATAAAATTTCAAATGGCAACCCCCATTTCTTTCACAGATTCTGATTCTCCGCAGGGAAATGTAAAACTTTTGCCTGAACAATTGTTTTATCCGAAGCCGATCCGATTTTTTAAACGTTATTCACCCTCACCTCCTCACCCCCTCGCAGGAGTGGGTGTGAATAATGGTAACCCCCATTTTTTTCACGGATTCTGATTCTCCGAAGAGAAATATCAAACTTTTGTTAGAAACATTTTTTTATCCGAAGCTTCCCGGACCCCCAAATGAATGATTTTTGGGGATAATTTTGAAGATTTTTGGGGGTGCAGGGGGCTTCGGATAAAAAATTGTTTCAGTTTCATATTTCCTTGTCTGTACATTATTCATAGCAAAAACTTAAAGCTTTCTAATTTTGGAAAAAAAGTATAGGTAAACTACGTATTTTTTGGAGGAAAAGATTGTTGAAGGTGAAATAAAACTAAATAAAACGATTAAATCAAAATTAAAATATTGAAAAAAAATAACGTCGCAACTTGCCTCTTTAAATTCAAATCAAATAATGAATGCATTTTATCACTTTGCACTTTATTTCACTTGCCAAAAAAACGAACGGCAGCACCTTCCACTATACTATAATTAATCGTGTCAAATTAGCAAAAGGGTACCCACTTTTATGAAGTAGAACCAAATGGCCTAATTTTTTTTGGAAAGTGTTCAGAAACACTTATTGATCAAGTGTTATATGGTCTGAGGGTATCCAAATGTTTTATCCATTATTTATTTAACAAATGGCTAATGTTAATGAACAATTAAAGTAACATACCTATAAAAAATCTCGGAAAATATCTAACGAAAGGGACCCAAAATCTATACTCGGAGCTTTTCGAGATCGCTGAACACGAATCCGAGGTTCAAATGGCAGATCCAATATGGCGGACGCGAATAATTAATATTAAATAGTTAAGCATACTTTTTTAAATGTATGTAATAGGAGTACCTAATTGCAATAATTAAAAAAATCCGCTATGCACATATTTTTGTTCGAATTCATGATTTGTCTTTAACAAAAATGTTAATCTAACCTTAAAGGTCGACCATATTGGATCCGCCATTTTGAGTTTTCAAATTTGGACCTCGGATTTGTGTTCAGCGGCCTCGAAAACCCCCGGGTATAAGTTTTTGTTCGATTTTGCGGTTTATCTTTAAATTTCGGCCATATTGGATCTGCCATTTTGAGTTTCTAAAGTTGGACATCGGTTTTCCCTGAGTATAGATTTTGGGTCCGTTTCGTTAGATATTTTCCGAGATTTTTAATTTGTTACATTTATTGTTCATTAACATTAGCCATTTGTTAAATAGATAATGGATAAAAACATTTGCATACAGACCATATAACACTTGATCAATAAGTGTTTCTGAACACTTTCTAAAAAAAAATTAAGCCATTTGGTTCTACTTCACAAAAATGGGAGCTTCTACGCTAAATCATGCTAATTTGACACGATTAAATACACAAAAGGGAATAACAAAATGCACGCACAAAGTATGCGAGTTTTTTATGTCAGTTATGCCCCCAAAAATGCACATAAACGATTGTTCTCCCTGTTTCTCATTCGCTTCCCTGGCGTTGACTCCCCCAAAACTTTTTCAACGGCTTTTTCAAATTAGAAAAATTAAAATCACTATAACTTTTTTATTAGTGAATCGATTTCGTTTAAATTCCTTATTACAAAACTATTCCATAAAATTAACATTTTCTGAATATTTAAACGAAATCGGTCCACGAACAAAAAAGCCTTAGCGTTTACAAACTTCTTGTTTGCGTATTAATATATAAGACTAGCAAAAACCCGCGTGCGTTGCAACGCCTTTTAATAAAAAAAACTAATGTGTGCACAGTCCGGGATAGGAAATAGGTATAATGAAAAAAATAACAAATTTGCAAAACATAATTTAGGGCACACAACTCGACTATAGAATAATCTCTCACAGTCAGTATTTCCGACCTCCTACAATATCCAAGAGTTCAAACGCAGGGTTAATCCGCACCTTCTTCAACAACCCCCCCGAACCCCCATAACCCTTAACCTATTCCCCCCTTACTAAGCTCCCTGCTAGACATTGCGCCATGACGTGCAAAGGACATAACGGACTGGTAGTATAAAGGGTGATTCCTGAGCTTGGCAGTGCCACATAAAACAAATAAAAAAATTTAAAGTTACTTATAAAAAATGTGTTAGAACTTTTTTAAAATGCGGTGTTGAGCGCCACCTATCGGAAAAATTGTGTGCTACATGCACAACAGTCACATTCAGAACACGTGCCTCACCCTGTGCGGAACTTGCCCAATAGCGTCCTCAACATTTTGTCCCCATTTGTTTATTGAGTTCGATATATTCTCTGTTTTAATTTTCATCAGACCTATCGATCATTTCCGGAGACGGCAAACCATAATCTTCACAGTATTTCCGCAAATTGAAAGAACAATATCTCGCCGTGACAGCATTTCATTCGCGTTCCTTCGATTATCGAGTCATGTTTTCGGTCTAACCCGACAGTCAGATAATAGTGAAAAGTATGCTAAACGCCTAAGAAGATTCTGAATCATCCCGTGAAAGTCCTAAAATCGGATTAACCGTTCCGAGCTTTGAGGTTTACAATTGGAATGATAAAAAAAGTTTCCACTGGCTTTTCTGCGACTATCGGATCAAGTTTTCCGCCTGAATCAATAGTCGGAACCGAGTGAAGCCTAGAACATGCCCAAGAAAATACTGAATCTTCCCGTGAAAATCCCATCGCAATCGGATTAGCCGTTGTTGGTACGTAGGTAGCTAGGTTGTTATTATATACTGGCTGGAGCAATAAAAACTTTACATTCAAAATTATTTTTTACTTTTTAGTTTATTTTAAAATAAAAGCGTATTTTTTAGTTTTTTTTAGACTATATTTTTTATTTTCTACTTTTTAGTCTATTATATGTCTTCCACCATTTTGTAGTGACCGTCATATTATATTTAAAATGACGGCACACCGCTTACTGCACTATACTCGCTTTCATTTGATGCCCATACCGAAGAATAATCCGCCATTTTGTGCTGGCCACCATTTTGAATTTTGAATGACCCCACATAGCTTATTGTAATCTACTTGTCTTACCCTTTCATTTGATATCCATGTCGGGGGTCCGGGAACACAATTGCAAAATTCGGCCGCCATCTTGGAACCGCCATGTTGATTTTTTTCCAAAAATGGTTAAATTGCATTGTCACGCGAACTATACATATGTGCAAAATTTGAAGTTGATCGGTTATATGGAAGTGGGTAAAAATCAAGTTGCAAGGTTCAAGTTTTCGGTCTAATCTGGTAGTCGAACACGGTAATCGGGCCCGATAATCGGATCCGATAGTCGGCTCCTAGTAAAAAATAGCCTAAAACATGCCCAAGAAAATACTGAATCTTCCAGTGAAAGTCCCATCGCAATCGGATAAGCCGTTTCCGAGATTAGCGGACAAACAGACCGACAGACATACAGACATACAGATAGACAAAAATTTTAAAAATACTTGATTTCGTGTTAATATCGTGTAAATAACCATATGAACTTAGAAAATGACAATTATTTTGAAATCACAGACAGAAACTCCAATTATATTTATATAGATGTAATTATTTTTTAAGGTAATAAATAAATAACTTGTTAAATTGTCAGTTGACAGTTGAAAAAAGTGTAATTTTTAGTGATAAAAACAATTGAATTCGCGTATTTCAAGTGTTGATATTTCGCAAACTCAGCGAGTTCAGAAATTTTTATTTAACGTTTTCGCGGTGCTTCGGAATCCGTAAAATCGCCGAATAATCAATACTATGTAAATTAATAAATTAATTTTAATAAAAATGTCTTAGCAAAAAATTTGTCACATTATTTTCCTAGAATTTTTTCACCGTATTTACCTTTGACTTTTGGGGCTGCCTTTTGTGATCATTTGTGGGTTAAGGTTTGAATCCTTGCTAATTTTCGTGTGCTACATAAAAAACATCTTTGCGATCATTTTATCCCTATACGAAAATTTAATGTCGAAAAAAATCTTTCTCCCAAAATCTTTTGTAATGACAGTTCGTTGAATTTATTGCACTCTGCGATGATATGCATTTTAGAATATCAAATATACATGAAACTAAAAAACCATCAATTAAATGAATCTATGTTTTTTTCCAGATAGACGTTTATAATCCGTTCAGTATTAAAAGTAATTTTTTGTGATTTGCAAACTAAAATATGAAGGCGGCCATTAATGGCACAAATATTGTGATCAATAATAATTAGTAATTATCCAATTAACCTGTCCGAAGACCCTATTAAAATCTGCTTAACACAGCGAGATAAATAAGGATTCCGCTTAACAACAATAAGATTTAACACAGTTCAACAATGATAATCAGAAGTTGTGTCCTCCTGCTTCTTCTCTTCAACTTTGGCCTCACAGCGACACCAACAAAAGAACGAACAGAGCCAACGGTAAGTGAATACTTAAAGAACAAAAATATAATAAAAAAATATATATTAAATTTTCTTAAATTTCTCTTTTGTTTCTATTAAAGTAGTGGGGATATATAACACAATGGCTGAGAACAATGTGTGTGCGGAAAAGCAATTTTCCGAATAAACGAAGAAAATTGCGCAGGGATATTGTTGCTGGTGAATGTTTAGAGGGTTGAAAATTTCCTTCGAGAGAATTCTACCACTCAAGTAGGTATCCCTTAAGTGCATTAAATGCTTGTCGTGACCTTCTCTAGAGTGTATCCTTAAGTCTGGATCTTTCGTCCTATTCGAAATATGAAAAGGGCAAAGTAAAAAAAGAGTGGATATAAAACGGTGGATAAAATGCTTGTCCACATTTCGTCTTCTTCTACGTCGTTGATGAAAGCGTTGTTGAAACACACTAGAATTATAGCGTGAAGAAGGGAAAAGTTGTAAAAGTCCTTTTTTTTTATTATTATCACTTAATGTTGAACTTCGAACCGTGTTGGTTAGAAGGATGGATTATAAGCAACGTCCTCTGTACACCGCACGGAGTTTATCTCTCTATCTAGTGGGGACGCTGCTGCAGGAACGGAAAAGTCAAGGGTAAATAGGTCAATTATTTATGAAACTTGAGGTCATGTCTGTTTTTTTTGTTCTTTTGGTAATTATTAACAAACTTTCGTTCAGTCTTCCTTTTGGGGTGTATTTTCACTTAATGGATGTGGTGTGTGTTGAGTTTCTGCCTCAATGTTGACAGAAAGAGACTTAACTTTTGGCTTGGTTGTTGCTTGCTGTGTGCCTGAATGGGTGTCCTCGCCCAAAAAATGGAGCAATTCAAAATTTGGGTTAGATTCAAGCGAAGTGAATAAAGAACGATTCAAGGTAAATGGGAAAAGCTCTTCTTAGTTGATGAAAAGGCGTAAAAATATGGAATGTTGCTGTTCGGGATGAGCTGAAATATGTATTTTAGGTTGATGAATATATAAAAAAAAATGTGAAAAGTTTTTGCTGTGATCGGATAAATAATTTAGTTTGTTGAAAGATTCCACAATATTTTAGTTTGGTGATAAAAATAAGGGAAGGTTTTAGCTTTTAATAAATCTGGAGATTTTTTGTTGGAGAAAAATTGTATCATTTTTTTGTCATTTAGCTAGAGTCGTTAGGCTGTATTGGCTTATGATGGCGTGGAAGTGGTTGTGCGCCTCATACATAAATAAAAGAAATTTTGTTATTATCATAATATATAATACGTTCTTATAAATAATTAACACAAATATTTTTGCATTTAAATTAATAAATACTAGTTTATTTAAACAAAAGTATTTTGCCTTGAATTCATTGAAGGTGATCGCGTTAGCGACAAGCTGCGCTACTAGAGAAGGTGTGAGCTTAGGATACCACTAGTGTACTAAATAGACCGATTCTCTATCGATCAACGTAGTTAAGCAACATTGGTTGCGGTTTGTACTTAAAAGGGCCAATTTGGGATACTGAGTGCGGTTGGTAGTGTTTCGAATCGGAACCTCTCGAAACAGCCTATTTTTATTTAGTGTAATATTCTGAGCACTCTTTATCGGTATTCTAAAAGTAGTCACAAGTCACAATAGAATCACAAGTATGTGGTCAGTCTCAATTTGAGACAATTTGGTATTCTATATTTGCAGTAATTTTGAGAATCTGCAAATAACGGCTCTCAAAATTTTGACTATATAAATAGCAAGTCACAAGAGTATAAAAATCAGGGCTCAAGCATATATTTCATAATTTCTCAAAGACTCGACAAACAGCCAGTTTTGATGAGAGGCGTTCACATAAACTCTGCCTTCCTACATCAATATTTTATCGATTTGCTTTATCTCATTACACAAATACAAATTCACCATTAGAGGTGAATTATTTAAGATTTTTCTTGTGACTTCAGCTGTACCCGCTAGTCACAATAATAGTCACAAACCCTCAATGACAAGCACAAGTCTCAAAACCTTGTGACTTATAGTGGCCATGGATTAACTTCACGATGGAGGCGAGTTTCGAGTTGAGAGTGTGTAGAAAGTTTCGAGGTTAAAAGCACGCTTTGGAGTAAAGATAGTTACGGAATTTGCGACATACTCTCCTACTAGTGTAGAGATCATTGTAACGTTACCAATTGTTTGGGCTTTGGTTCGTCATCATCACTGTCATAAAAGACAGCTGAACTTAGTTGCTAACTTTTTTTGTGCCGTTGTAGTTAATGACGAAGTGATCGATTAAGCCATTGATGACGGTCTTCGCATGGAGATTCACATAAAATTTCCCTACCCGATTGATTCCTTCGGGAACATAGTATCCCTCAGCCGTGTAGATAAGTAAGCATCTTTTTGAGCTTATTGCCGCGGATATGTTATCTTGAGGTTCAAACAAAGACGAGCTAGAAAATCTAGTGCTACATTGTTTTTTATCCGATGAGATAGTAATCGAAATGAGTAATTAGTTGCTGTGTGAATGCTAAGTACAAATTGGCCTTCGTCATCGTTCCAATGAGAAATGTTTTAAAATGACATTAGGGCGGCTATAGGTTGCCAAAGGAACGTTTGAACATTTCGTTTGCTTGACGATGGTAGGCGGTCGCTTGAATTATTAGATATAAGCCTCTTTATACTGTCGACGATTCTACTATATCTAGAGTGTAATGTCGAACTGAAATGCCGAGTCGAAAATATGATAGAGAGAATAATAAGAGAGAATTGATCGAGTCCAATCCTCTTGTGGGGCTTAATGGTATTGGTGAAGCAATAATGTTGCAATCGCCGATGAGCTTGAAGACGCGGTTATGCACCTTATTTCACCACATTTTGGGTGTATTAAAGGCTTAATAGATACTTTACTTGTGGCGATCGGGCGGCATTTTCTATCTTTAGCCAAATGGTACTTTGCGTCCTGGGTATTGTGATGGGTACTTAGATGGCAAATGACGTCTGATGTGCCTTCGTATAATTCATTTCTGTAATACGATTTGTTATATTGCGCATGCTACTTGTTGACTGTCAACGAATGTGAAAGTCAGATTTTGTCATGTGGACATGTCCGCCGCCCAAAGGGCGATTTATCTTATATGCGTGGATTTGTATGCATTTTTTTTATATAAAACTAGCTGGAACCCGTATAAATCCCACATTTACACTTCTCTACCATCTTACCAAAAAAACCTAGTTGATCAATTCTCAACCGATTGCTTAGAGAGCTTCAGGATACACTATGTTCAATATTTTTCCATTTGTAGTTACAATGTCAAGATTTCCCGATTTTGCAACTCTTGAACAACTTACATACAGCTAAGCGGGAAATGACACTTATTTGGCAAAATTCGTCCGCCATATTGGTCGCACAATTTTGAATTTATAAGTTTTGATCATACATTCGTTATTTGTTACCATAAAAAATCCCATAACTGATTTTCATTGGAATCGAAATACAATTGGCAAACTCGTCGGCCATATTGGTGCGGCCATTTTGAATTTAAGTTTTGATCATAAATACGTTATTTGCTACCTTAAAAAACCCCAGGTACCGATTTTCATTACAACACCATTTGCAAATTCGCCAGCCATATTGGCGCAGACATTTTGTGTTTATAAGTTTTGACCAAAAATTCGTTATTTGCGACCTTATAAACCCCTAGTTACCCACTTTAATTGGAATCGGAACAAAATTAATAAAATTCGTCTGCCATATTGGCACGGCCATTTTGAATTTATAATTTTTGATCATAAATTCGTTATTTGTTACCTTAAAAATCCCAGATACCGATTTTCATTGGAATCGGAACACAATTTGCAAATTCGTCGGCCATTTTGAATTTATAACTTTTGACTGCAAATTCGTTATTTGCTACTTTAAAAACCTCTAGATACCCACTTTCATTGGAATCGGAATAAAATTGGCAAATTCAACCATATTTCTGCTTTCATTTTGAATTTCGGTCATATTTCGGCGGGCATTTTGAATTTCGATGTTCTGAAAAATAAAATATACCTCATGTCACTCGCTAATAGAGCTCGATAATAGAGCTTTCTATTGGCGAAAGAATTTTTAAATTCGGTTCGGTAGATTTTGAATTTATCCGGAACAAACAAACAATCAAATCTTTTCTCTTTATACATTTAATAGAGCGTCGATTATCCGAATTAATTGGGGGACATAGGTGTTCGGAAAACCGGTTTATTCGGATAATCGAACTTACTTTAATGTACCAATTTTTCAAGAAAAACATGTACCTACATAGGGTGGTTCTACACGAGCATACAGCGGACGAACAATTCGAACGAACAAACATGATTTTATGGAGAAGAGGGTGAGAGAGGATATGGAATTCCATCACCCCCCTCATCCTCTTCCCCATAAACTCACGTTTGTTCGTTCGAATTGTTCGTCCTCTGTTCGTGTAGAACCACCCATAATGTACATTTGTATAGTTTATGTTTCTGGCTGAAACGTAAGCGGAGTTTTTTAAATGTGTTCTGGTTTCGTCTATTCTGCAGTTCGGTTAAGCCGTCGTAAGGTTGATCGACGTTCGGATAATCGACGCTCTACTGTATTCATATTTATCCTTAAAAACAATTTCAGACTGATTGTACTTTTTAGTTAAAGCTCAAAACAGAATTGCGAACGCGACGGCCTACTGCAACTGCGATTTATGTCATAGTTGGATGGTGCAGCTAATGTATAACGAAATTGCAACCGCAACTTCTATTGAGACGTGACTTTTTGCATATCTAAAAATTTTGTTTGAAAAAAATTGTGTTTTGTACGCCGACTTCGACTTCGCTGCGCTGTGCCGCTGCATTTGTAATTTCGTTATACAACGTTGTTTTACATTTGCGCTAAACGACCGACTTCGCCGGCCGCCGTCGCAATTCTGTTTTTACCTTGAAAGTTACCACTTTGAACTTTTACTTTAATGTGCTTGGGTTTGAAGTACATATTTTGAAAACTTGATCGCGTTTCTCTCGAGTCGAGCTTTCTGCATTTACACTAATTTCCCCTTGCACGGCAGATGTGCTTATCACGTAGTAGATCCAGCAATTAGTTATTTAGTTTTTCTATCAACACTTTACGTAAGTTTTAAGTAAAAACTTAATATATAAATCTTTAAATTAATTGATTAAAAACAATTTTTTGATACTTCCGCAATATTTTCATATGCTCTTGACAGACTGTTTTCAAATGTGACATTTCCAACTCGAATTCTACTAGTCCAGATGTTTTCGCGTAACAGAACTCGGAGTTCGAAAAAAGTTTTCGTCTCCTTTCTTCCATTGAAGTTTTATTATTGAAATGATTAAAAAATGACAAAAAAAACTTTATTATTTATTTCGGAATAATCCAGTTAATCTTCCATCAGACAAAGATTTATTCCAAATCAAAATAAAAGTCCAAATTCCACCCCTCAACTCATTTCACACAAACCGAACCCCTAAACTAAAAATCGTTATCATTCCCCCGTTCGTGGTGAAAAAATGTGTTTATGTAATTTTTAAACATTAAAGATTTCATGAACATTCATTAAAATTGTACCGCGTTGCAAATCTATGGCCCAGAGGCGTGAAGACATTTCAGCGCTGGAATCAAGACATTCCGAATATAAAATTTGATCTTCGCTGACCTCCTCCCAGTGTTTACTGCGCGCCATGTGCCCGCTGTTTTATATTCTGTCCTCCACCCTGTGCTGCCTGCTGCTCCTCGGCTACGCGATATTCTCGTCCAAGATTTGATGGAAATTTATTAGAGGGAAAATAATGGACAACAATAAAAAATCGATCCCGGATTTTGTGTATTTTTATTCTAATTACGAACAGCAGAAATTGAAATCCACCTGAGCTTTGGCGGAATTTATTTCCTATTGATTTGCGGATTTGCTCACGGAGCGGCGCTGATAACCTTGTCTTTAATTTTGAATCGTAATTGGACCAGTAATAAAAAAAATCTTCGCCTTTTTTTGTTTATTTTGGGATGAAAATTTCGAGATAAGGCAAGCTCTGGATAATTTATTATAAAGGAGTAAATTTAGCAATTTTTATCGGAATTTTTTTATAATTGAGCTGCAAAGTTAATTAATTTTTTATTGTGCTACTCAGATAATCTTAAGCTTGAAGAAAGGTTATTAAGTTTTATGTATATTTTTTTTGTTTATTAATTCCTTTTCTAACAAAACAGGAGACTTGTACGTGGAATTTTTTTAATATGATTGTGGAGTGGAGGAAATGTATTAACTTTTTCAATACGAAATATTATTGAATATTGGCACGGATATTGGATTATAATTTTTGAACTCCAGCATGCTTCGAGACGTCGTTATTCATTCTGGTGTGGGATAAAGTGCGTGGCGTTTTTTAGTAAACCTTAAGGTCCGGTTACACGCAACGATCTGCTTGTGCAAATTGACTGGCGCAAGTCAATTGGTGCAAATAAAATGAGGGAAAATGACGCTAATTTGACACGATTATTATATTATATTGATTATGATAAGGTCGGAGGAGCGTCATAAAAGTCATAGAATTTCACCATTCACCCAAGGGCATGCTGAGGGTTGTAGCTGCGGCTTGAACATCATTTAAACGCTCATGCCAAAACACCAACCTCAAGCCGATTTTCTAAGAACATATATTTTGCACAATGCAACCTTTTTGGCTTGCGCCAGCCATAAATTTGCGTTTACACGCAACGATTCACTTGGGAAAATTGACTTGCGCAAGCCAATTGGCACAAGCAGATCGTTGCGTGTAACCGGACCTTTAAGGGTCATTCCACATCAAATCAACCAATTTTTAATTAATTTTGGACCTCATGGACTTCAAATCACCTAATTTTTTTATAGTTATTCTTCTGGTGGAAACTAAGAAAAAACCAAATTTTCTGATTTTTTAGACTTTTAATTTTTTAGTTATTAATTTTGAAAAAATCGAAAATCTCAAAATTTTAACAAATTTCGAAATCTTTAAATTGCTCTAGTTTAAAAACTATTTGACATAGAAAGCTGAAACTTGCACCAATTTCTTCTGCTTTAATAAGGCTTTAATTTGATATACAACATAGTATTATTAACAAGAATAAAACTTTATCCGCCAATTTGAAAATTTTCTTTTTGACTATCTCAAAATAATGTTTTTTCAAATTTTTGAAAAAATTATATTTTGTGCATACACTCTTAAGGTACAAATAATGCCAAAATTTAGGATGGGACGACAATGGGATCATATTGATATAAAATTTTTTAGGTACTTGAAGAGCTAAAGGTTCAGTGAACGCAATATAAAAAAATAAATTTAGCTGCGGGGGAGCTGATACGCCCGCTGATAATGTCACCGTTTACTAATATGGGTATGGGGAATTCAATGAAAATAAAGCCAACCCCCTAACTTGAACGGAAAGTACCCCCAGGACAACCCTTATTACTAAAATTGAGTATTTCGCACTTGCTTATGAAAACACCCCCCCCCGCCTCACCCCAAAATTTTGGTGTAGAAATAGCCCTTACGGTAAACTATTTTTTAAGCCAAAAATCAACCCTATCGGTGAAGCAGAAGCCACCTCCACAGCAACCCCTAAAATTAAATTATTTTTTCTACTCCCAATATAAGGAACCACCACGCCAATTTTTGAAGGACCTATATATTTTCATAAGCAAGTGCGAAATACTCAATTTTAGTAATAAGGGTTGTCCTGGGGGTACTTTCCGTTCAAGTTAGGGGGTTGGCTTTATTTTCATTGAATTCCCCATACCCAAATTAGTAAACGGTGACATTATCTGCGGGGCATATCAGCTCCCCCGCAGCTAAATTTATTTTTTTATATAGCTATACTGAACGTTTAGCTCTTCAAGTACCTAAAAAAATTTATTTCAATATGATCCCATTGTCGTCCCATCCTAAATTTTGGCATTATTCGTACCTTAAGAGTGTATGCACAAAATATAATTTTTTCAAAAATTTGAAAAAACATTATTTTGAGATATATGTCAAAAAGAAAATTTCCAAATTGGCGGAGAGTTTTATTCTTGTTAATAATATTATGTTGTATATCAAATTAAAGCCTTATTAAAGCAGAAGAAATTGGTGCAAGTTTCAGCTTTCTATGTCAAATAGTTTTTAAACTAGAGCAATTTAAAGATTTCAAAATTTGTCAAAATTTTGCGGTTTTCGATTTTTTGAAAATTTATAATTAAAAAACTAAAAGTCCAAAAAATCTGAAAATTTGGTTTTTTCTTAGTTTCCACCAGAAGAACATATATAAAAAAAAATTATAACTATCGGAGGTGGTGAGGTCCAAAGCATTGGTTGATTTGATATGGAATGACCCTTAACTGGTTTTCTTATAATGTGAAAATTAATTAATAAAGTCGCAAAGAATACAATGTCTAGAAAACATCTAAAGAATGGAAGACAGAGTGCCAAAGACAGAAGTAAAACAAAACAAAGGTCGACCAAGGATGAGATGGAAAGCCGACGTGTTAGAAGATATAGACCTGATTTACTCGACACGTTTTTGCCCTGCCTTGTCAAGAATTCTCTTTTGTGTTACGCGCGTGCCCACCGCTGTAGGTTTATACGATGAAGTTTTTAACGTGCGTCAAAAATGACAAATTGTTGTGTTTTTACAGCGTGATGTTTGTGTGCATGTGTGCTTGTTTGTTTGTATGACGATAAAGGGAGAAAAGAGAATCAAGAAAACGTTTGCTGTGAGTGGTCTACCCGTGATGGCAGTCCCTCTCGGTCCCTCAGCTTCCCTCTCCCAAAAGCTAGTGCTTTATGCAGCAAAAAACTTGTCGTGTAGATCAGGTCATAGAAATGATGAGAGTGCGCAACTGGAAAGAAAAAGCCAAAAACAGATCTGACTAGAGAAATAGTGTCGAGAATGCCAAGGTTCATAATGGGCTGTGCCATCGAACGAAGAAGAGGAATCCCTCTAGTTGTCAACAGTAAAGTTAAAAATCAATCATTACCTTATAGTGGACAATTTCCATCTAGTCTCTCCACACACACCGCATCACCTTTTTTGACGTCAATCCTGGCTTCGCGAACGGTTGTGATGGCTCACCATCGCTTGTCCACGATCTTTGACCCTTGTTGACGGATTGTTCTACATAGACCATATTTCATCACTGGTTATGAGACGTTTCAGAAATGGATCGTTTTCATTTTGTTTCAGCAGCGTATGGCGTATGGTCTATCATGTTTTTCGCCCTCAACTCATGAGGAAGCCATATATTGAGCTTCTGTTTGTATGGCGGCCATTACACGTTCATGCGTTCGTGTAATGGGCGCCTATCGAGCTTTGTGTAGACGGTACAAATCAGTTTTGTGGTCAATGGCTAGCTCCATACCAATATGTAGTAATAACAACTTTGTGGGGGCAGCTACATTCCTAATGAGCCAATTGAGGATCAAAAAGTTTTAAGTTTCGTACCAATAGAGTCCTACGTTTGCTTATAGTCTACGCAGATCTGGAATATGTTTACGTTCTCTTACCTGAACTCTATTGTCACTTCGTCCTCCGGTATTACTACGCCCGATGGTTTATTTATTTAACTGCTCTCTGGGCTTAGTAAGTCCTTGAAGTATTCTTTCTAGTGCCGGCGGATCGTATCCATCAAACACACCCTCTCCTCCGAATCTGTTATTTGGTAACAACCTTTCCTACAAAGGAAGGAAGGTGGGTCACTTCATTGTGAATTGGAAGATAGGCCGACGGTGCACAGAACAACATGTGGTCCTGGGGGTCTCTCCTGTGGATCACAATGTATAATGATGTGTTGAGGCTACGCCTCGATGAGATCGAAGTATGCACGAACGAAGCTATTTGAGATATTAAAGCGTGGCCTGAAAGCGCTGGTCTGCGGATTGCTGAACACAAAACTGTGCTGATCAGCAACCTGGGAAAAGAAGAATCCATCAGAATCAAGGTATGGGAACAGATCATTCACTCACAGCCCGCCCTAAGGTACCTGGGAGTGCTGGTCGACCAGAGGCTTAATTTTAAAACACACTTGAAGGGCATGGCAGATAAAGCTTCTGCTATTTGTGCAGCATTTCCAAGAATGCTGCCCAACATAGGGGCCCAAACCAATCCTTCGCCTCCTTCGGCGAGGGTGGTTAGCTCAGTCTAGCTTTACGCAGTGCCAGTGAGGACAGCAGCGTTAAACAAGAGCGTTAACAGCAGAAAATGGATGACCGCATTTGAATTCACGCGTTTCTATTATATCAATCACCGCACGCACCGCACGCAAATATGTGGCTGAACCAGAGGCATTAATCATATCACACGCTCATTTACTCTCAAATTCCGGGTGAGTAATTTACCCAATCGGAATTTTCCGTGTGGGTACTACTACCACCCATACCCACATTATCCGCCGGCTATGATTCTTCCCCAGTGCCGTTTTAAAAGGGGGTAATTGGGTAATTACCCCCCTAAGAATTTTCGTTCACTTATTTATTTTTATTCTTAAAAATTACCAAAATTTCAAACAAACAAGATAAGTTATGGTGAATCTAGTCGGCGATATATGACGGTGAATTTCTCCAAAACTGCTGGAGATTCGTGGAAGGGACCGATACCCAAGACTCCCGCTAATATGGCAAGCTATGGCTGATTCCACACGAGCGTACACACGACACGACAAGAGTCGGCTGCAAAGTGGTTTATGAAGAAGAGGGTGAGAGAGGACGATGGGGAGGGCACACAAATTTGAACGATATCTTCAGCAGATTTTTGATCTGTGTTTGCTTGACTATCTGGCCATTTTGTAAAAAAAATCAAGATAGCGGTTCCAAAATGGCGCCCGATTTTTGCATTTGTTTTCACCGACCCCGAATCAAATGAAAAGTCATGACAGGTAGAACATAATTAGTGATGTAGCGTCATTTGAAATTCAAAATGACGGCCAACACAAAATGGCGGAATACATATAATAGAACCAAAAAGTAGAAAATATAACCGTCAACTTCAAATTTTGTCCATGCGCATAGTTTGCTTGACAATGCAATACAACCATTTTGTAAAAAAATCAAGATGGCGGCTCCAAAACGGGGGCCGATTTTTGCAATTGTGTTCCCCGACCCACCGACATGGGCATCAAATGGAAGGGTATGACAGATAGAATGCAATTAGTGCTGTCGCATCATTCCAAATTCAAAATGGCGGATTACCTTTTTCTTCACAACCCCCTCAGAATGGGTATCAAATGAAAGGGTATGACAATTATAATGCAGTAATCTGTATGACGTAATTTTGAATCTATTATGGCAGCCACCACAAAATGGCGAAAAACATATAATAGACTAAAAAGTAGAAAATAAAATTTATGTAATATTTTATCAAATCAATATAAACAAATATATGGGTTCATTTGCTTCCTTTGCCTATCTATATCTATACTATTATTGTATATAAAGAGAAAAGATTTGATTGTTTGTTTGTTCCGGATAAACTCAAAAATTACCGAACCGGTTTTAAAAATTCTTTCGCCAATAGAAAACTCTATTATCAGCGAGTAACATTTCATTTTTCAGAACATCGCAATCCAAAATGGCCGCCAAAATATTACCGAAATTCAAAATGGAAGCAGAAATATGGTTGAATTTGCCAATTTTATTCCGATTCCAATGAAAGTGGGTATTTAGAGGTTTTTAAGGTCGCAAATAACGTATTTGCAGTCAAAAATTATAAATTCAAAATGGCCGACGAATTTGCAAATTGTGTTCCGATTCCAATGAAAATCGGTATCTGAGATTTTTTAAGATAACAAATAATGAATTTATGCTCAGAAATGATAAATTCAAAAAGGCCGTGCCAATATGGCGAACGAATTTTGTTAATTTTGTTCCGATTCCAATTAAAGTGGATACCTAGGGGTTTATAAGGTCGCAAATAACGAATTTTTGGTCAAAACTTATAAATTCAAAATGGCCGACGAATTTGCAGATTGTTTTCCGATTCCAATGAAAATCGGTACCTGGGGTTTTTAAAGGTAGCAAATGACGAATTCAAAATTGTGGGACCAATATGGCGGACAAATTTACCAAATAAGTGTCATTTCCCGGTTAACTGTAGTTGGAAATGGAAAACATTGAACATAGTTTATCCTGAAGCTCTCTAAGCAATCGGTTCAGAATGGATCAACAAGGTTTTTTTGGTAAGATGGTAAGGAGAAGCGGAAATGTGGGATTTATACGGGTTCCAGCTAGTTGTATATATTTAAGACAATCGTTTTTCGTCGGAGGTGACACACTTTTAATTTTATTTTCATGTTGATTGTTTTGTATTTATGAAATAAATAAATATTTAAGTTTTTTTTAGTTAGCTGGAAACGCCCCTGTTCTTCCCATCTGCATTTTATTTTTTCAGGATCTCTTAGGATATTTCCTCTGGTGTCTTTACATTATGTCAGTCTTTGGTTGAAATTTGCTACTACACCCTCTTATTCGTTGATATGCACTTCTTGTTCTTCCTTCTTGAAAATCACCTTGATAAGTTTCCTGTTCATGTTGTCTCTTTTCTTTTTTCCACAAATTTTATCAGCCACTTTCCTTGTCAGCTTAAAAGCTTATGCTTTGCTCTCGTGGGTTTGGCAAGGTAGTCTCCATGGCCCTTTTTCTCTTTTTTATATTTTATTGCATTTTTCATCGAACCACTCCTTTCTAATGTGTTTGGGTTACCAACCCAGGATTTCTTCTGCTAGATACTTTATGCCGTTCTTGTGGTTCTTTTCTTTCTAGGCCTCTGTTCATGGAGTTTTAAAATGACAATTTTTGCCTGAAAACGTTGCCCAAACACTTAAATCTAAAACCATTGAAAGCAATAAAGGTTGAAAAGTGCATTGACTATCGAGGAGGTCTCATCTTTCTAAACGTTACCCGAACGAATTTATTCTGAAACAAAAATCTCCAATGAAAGAGGTTACTAGCCCCAAATCTATTAAAAAGACCTAAACCCCCAATATTAACTACTTATGTTGTTATCAAATCCCCTGGTCGTGTCCCATGACTTTTTTTCCAGTATCAAATTTCAATTTAATCAAACAACAAAAGCCGATCGAGTTGCGCATGATCAATCACAAAAGAACTTGCTTCAGAAACGCATAGGCGCCAGGAGTTCTACACCACCGAATATTATTATTGCATACAAAAACATGAATCATTGCGTTATCGCGAAGTGTCAACATTGAAAGGATTTTTAATTCATTTTGTTGCCGGCATTATCTGGACTCGCGATGACTTGAATGCCTTATCGCATTACTCATGGGCCTGAGAAGGTAGATCGATTCTAAGAAGCTTTAAAATTTACCGTCTCCTGACTAACCGAAGATCGCTTCCAGGTAAAGAAACTCCCATGGAGGTCAATAATTATATTATCGTAGAGCGAATTTTTGGTTGATTTTTATTTCCTTTTTGCCAATTCATTCTGAAAACGATTGTGGTTGCAGGAGTCCTCGCGATTGTTTATCAGATCTTCGCCCCAAGTGATGTCTATTATAACGTGCTGCATTCTATGAGTCACTAGGATAAATATACACTGGCTATTAACCGAAGACATGGTGGCATTTTGTCCAGGAAACTGCATGTACAAACGTCATACCATAAATTAATAAAATATGCCACATTTGTAGTGTATTGGCCACTTTCATTCATATCCACGCCATTTGGGGAAAATCCACACGTACGTCTAGTACTGTGATTTCCAGCTCTGATACGGTACGGGGCGGAAGTGTGGGTGTACGAAATTTAATTTAATTGTCGTCCACTATACGACTACAGCTGTTCCCCGGCCGTTGCTCAATTTACTTATCACGGAAGCATCATCAAATCAGAATCAAAATTATCTTGCTCTTTCTCTAGCTGCGGAAGATATACACACAGCACCAGCACAATCTGAATCTGGTTGAAGCTGAAGAATGTGGCCTCATCTGAAGTGTCTGGAATTGCAGAGGAAGATGCTCAATCGCCTTCGACCTCAGTTCATTTGTTGTCGTTCGTTTTTTTTGTCGATGGAATTTTAAAGGGTGGAAATCACTTATTTTGGTGGATACAGACGACGAGTTAGTCATGCGGAATGCGTGGAATGTAAATTAGTGTGTTTTGTTCGCAGAAATTGCGTGAGTACGTCTTATCGGATTCGATAAGAACGGTGTAATACGTTCGTCGTTTATACGGGGACGTTCAAATATTTTAACTAAAATTGTAGCCATTTTTTACGCCTTGTTCGGCGAAAGTAGACAAAATTCTTGATGCGTCGATGGTCCAAATGATACCTGAAATGATCACAAAAAAATATGAAATCGGCCAGTTTATCACTAAGTGGTGCCATTTACTCGAATGCACTTCTTCCAGTAGCGTTTGTAGCTACAAATAATGCATCGATATATGTATAGCCAATGATCGAAACTCTTCAAGGGCGAGAAATGTAACGAAGATCCGTAAACATCAATAAGGATTTTCAATATCTGCAATCGAGGATTGTGTTTAGCAGGAATCTGTGATATATGGAATTTTTTTGTTTTATATGACAGACTAGAGCTCAGAGAAAGACCCTTTGTACTGTCGACAATTTATTATTTTCGTATAGAGTGTAATGTCGAACAGCAAGCTCTAGCGGGAGATAGTGAAGGGAGAGAGAGAAGTGAATGAAGGAACTGCCACAACGCAGCGGCGTAGCGTGAGGGGGCAGAGGGGGCCCCGGGCGGCGCAGATACGGTGGGCGGCGGCCAAAGTGGACCAAGCTAGCAATCCTGTCGGCAATATAAGGCGGTATGACTAAAACGTGTCCCAAAACGACATGTTTACCATTGATTGTTAAGAATTACTAGATTGAGCAGATGGTTGGCTGATGGTGCTATGCCTGGACTATACGGTGGATGCATTAAATTTTTCCAAACAAATTCTCCTTTTTGACTGGTCATCAAAAAAGTGTGTGCTCGGGTGTTGTTGTGATGGAAGATGTAACGAAACAGTACGACACCGCTATAAACAAAAGACGAAACAGATCGCCACCGCTTTAAAAGCGATACCAAATAGAATACCAACTCGCAACAAGGCACAGATATACAGTCTAGGACTAAAGTCTACATACATTTTATGAGCTATGCTGTATGTAGACTTTTGTAATGTTATTTTTTTCTTATTTTGTATATATTTCTGATGTAGGAGTGAAATAGTTTGTGTTTGTTTTAGTTTAAACAAATATATCTACAACTATAATCGAACAGCAAACAACAGGAGAGTTGGTCCAGTGGTTCACCGAAAACCAACAGAACGCCAGAGAGTTGATCTGGTGGTAACCCGCAAAACCTGATTTCCTCTCCTTTCCTTACCCTCGATAATTGAACTCGAATGAAATATAATTTCGTGTATTCAACCAATCAAAAACAATAAACGTAAATTCGGAATTTCATTTAAACCTTTGGAATCTCTAAGAGCTGACCCGCCACTCCCGACGTTACAAAGATAACACCTTTTCTATTATTCAGTTCGGCCCGTTTTCGTTCAATTGAGTGGCGTAATCTCTCTAGTTGTCCACAGAATGAATCGTCTTATCAACTGGAAGTATCTCATAGTGAACGATTCCCCTCCAATACAGATGCAGGAGATATTAATGTGGTCTACATATCTTGTTTTTCGCGTTCAACCCATGACGAACTCATACATCAACTTTTTTGTATCCAGGTTTGTGTAAATGGTTCAAAACACTTGTGTGGACAATACCTAGCAAACATATTTTCTTCATGAGATAGAGTAGAGCTCGCGCCATAAAAGAAGGGAAATGAGCGGGAAATGAATGAATTATGATTGAGAATATAAATTAGCCGGGTATTTGCGTTTTAGACAAACAGAGTGACGTTATATCTTGTAGAGACATGAGACTCCATGTAAACAGCGATTTGAAGATTCCTTTTTTTATGACGCGGGCTCTAACTGCTGAAGTTCGAGAAAGGTTCCACCAGCTTCCAAATTTGTTGTAACGAATTTAACTATCTTGTCAATCGAACAAGTGGTACAAATTAGCATTGGCTATTGTTTTAAAGAGTTCGCTTTGCAAAAAAAAAACACTAATAAAATGTTAATTTAAGGCAAGGCGCGCACTGAGGTGACGAGAAATTGGCGTGGCGGTGGTGTGGCTAGTGAAATATTTTAATCAGTGGTGTTTTGCAAGTGGAAAGGCACCTTTTGGTTACCACTAGTCTCCGACAAGTTTAATTTTGAAGTGGCATGCCATTTCACGGCCATCTTGGGTTTTTATTTCTATTTTTGGGGAAAACATGTACGAGGGCATAGGTCGCAATTTTTCTAGTAATTTAACGCTACGCCACTCACAACCAAGTCGTGATATTTTTTATTCCGCACCTACTCCCAACCATTACTATCGCGACTCTGGCATCGGGGCATCGAGAAACAACTCGCTGGAGTGTTATGCCTCCTGAAACGAGTTGAATTCCATCAATCAACTGATGACATGCACTGGTGGAGCGGGGAAGGGCTAGCGGAAGGCTATGACAGGAGGAATCAGGAATGTAAAAAGGGAAGACGAAAGAAGGAAAGTTATGTAGGTGGGGAAAGTGGGAAATGCGAAGGACCTTGGTGCTGCCGGGATTCGAACCCGGGACCTCTGGGATAGTAGCCAGACGCCTTACTCCCTAGACTACTGAGGCCCCGGTGTGATATACAGGCATCATCCGGTGTGATTTACAGAAATTTAGAAGTTAGGCTTTTTAATGGGATTTAATACTGAAAATAAGTGGGATTCACACCTTTTCGTATATGGATCTATTGATCCTACTTCTACTTCAATGCAAAACTCAGGTTCAGCGTAAAGTTCATCCTCCAACATTGCAAACCCTTGATTGTGTGCAGAGTAAGGAGCTTTCAACTGTAACTGTTGTAGTTTCACCGAGCGTTATTATCTTAATACGATGACGAACAGGTTTATGTCTTATAAATTGTTTGCAAGGATGTCGACCGTAAAAGGAAATCATAGCCTCGTCTACCGAAAAATTCATTTCTAGTGGCGAAAATGATTTAGGTGGTCTATCAATGGTCTCACTTTTGAATATCGATCCTTACTTCCTGCAGTTATATTGTTAATGAATATTTGCCCTTGCGTCGAAAAATGTGCTTCGACACTTCCACTTAGTTATAGATACCCTTGACACGCAACAACGTCGTTATGACAAAAATTGGTCGTTACGACTTGTGCAATTCTAGGGGATGACGGTAAAATTCGTCGTAATCGATCAAATTCGTCGTTATATTTTGAACGTTGTCATAAGTGGATGTGTAGTGAATAATGTCAGTGAATGAAAATTAAAACAAAACTGATTCCCTTATTACTTTTTTGTACACCTGGCGATCTGGTAATCGGATAATCTTGATAATCCGAGGAAATTAGCATTTTAAGGAGCCAAAATTCCAAAATGGCTTTGGCCACAGCTTCCTTGAGACTTTCTAAGAAAACAATTTCGGAATCCAAAAAAAAACATGGCCGCCGGAGATATCACTTTTTGGCAATAAAATCACTCAAAAACTGTTTTTTTTCGAAAAAAAATTTTGATGCATCAATGCGAAACGTTATTGCCTATAAAAAAACCCTCTTGAAAATTCTTCGAAAAGCTAACCCTTTCGAAGTTATTCAAGGTCAAAGTTTCCAAAAATTACTTTTCGGCCAAAAAATACTTTGAACTATTCGGAAAGGTACCTAAAGGTTTTCGAAAAAATGACAACAGGGCTTTTTTGTAGGCAATAAATTTTTTTTCGAAAAACCAGTTTTTGAGTGTTTTTTTTGCCAAAACGTGATATCTCCGGCGGCCATGTTTTTTTGTGATTCCGAAATTGTTTTCTTAAAAAGTTCCAAGGAAGCTGTGTACCAATTTTCAGCCATTTTGGAATTTTGTCTCCTTTCGTGCGTTTTTTTGCTAATTTCCCCTGACTATGAAACGAGTAATATTTTTTTTTAATTTTCAAATAAAATTAAAAACAAAATCAGGTGATACCTAAAGACACTGGAAAACGCCTGAATGAGTGTTTTTTACAATAATCTATCCACCGACAGACCCATTTGAACTTTCGTTGTAATTTGCGTCGTTGGTTTTGGTGGTGGTTTAGAATCCCGAAAACCTGGTCAAAAGTATTTTTAGCATCTAAAAGTAGTTTTTTTAAAATGAAATTTCGTACTTGGAGGATTTTAACGGCGCTGATTAAGAATCCGCTATCAATTTTCCAAAAAACAAAATGGAGGATCCAAAATGGCGGCGGACAATTTTGCTTAATAAATCAGCCAAATTTCACCTATTTTATCAGAGTTATCTGAAGCGTGCCCACATCAATTTATTGCAACTTACCTTGTTAACAGCTAACGTAATTTGCAATAAAGGTTTAGCTTGGTGACGTTGTAAAATTATTAGGAAAAAATCCATGTCTCACCGTTACAAGGCACTAAAAAGCCAAAATATGACTTCTGTGTCGTAGGAAGGGACTTTATCATCTTCTTCTATCTTTTTCTGTCTCCTATATAAATATAATTGGAGTGTCTGTCGGTGATTTCAAAATAATTGTCATTTTCTAAGTTTATATGGTTATTACATGATATTAAAACAAAATCGAGTATTTTTAAAATTTTTGTCTGTCTGAATGTCTGTCTGTTTGTCCGGTCTAATCTCGGAAACGGCTAAGGACATTTTTACTCGGTTCCGATTATCGGATCCGATTATCGGTTTCGACTATCGGATTAGACCGAAAACTTGAACCGGTAATCGAAGGAAAGCGGGTGAACACTTTTTTTATCGTTCCAATAATTGCAGACCTCAAAATGTTCTATCTAAATATTTACTTTCGCCTAAGTAAATCTTGATCGTACTATATGAAGCCCTTTTCTTTTTGGTCCGGTTTTCATGTTTAGGGTTGCCTATAGTCCGATCAATATTTACTTAGGCAACAATGGATATTTAAATATAGGTAGTTCTTTGATGTCTACAATTGGAATGAAATTATAAAATGCAGACCGATGACCTACAACAGAGAACAGAGATCGCCATAATGAACCGACTAGAAATGAAGTCTCTGTGCTATTGGTACATTAAAAATGTGATAACCGGGACATAACATTTCATAGAAAGGATAACAAATTACAACGAATCACATATAAAATGATGCACTGCAATATCCCTTAACATTTGTTTATGCTCAGGACGGATATACGTCTATCAAGTCACTTCCAGTACATGGCAGCATAATTTTAATAACAAAGTATCCGCATTGCAATTCTATTGTTATGGAATTATGGTTCGAGAAAATGAACACAATCATTTGGATTGTTACAAAAAATTAACTTCCCAGTAGGAAGTTATTGTAATCGGTCCGAAAATCGAAATCGAAATTTTCAATGTATTTTCATGTTTCAAGGTCCCAAGGTGTCTGTGCGTACGTATGTGGTCATGTTTTCCTGCACGATTTCGTATGAACCAAAAAAACATATCGACTCCGTTAAGATGCCGTTCGAAGCGTAAGGAAATATGATCTGAAAAGATTTTCATAAAAATCGGTCTAGCCGTTTTTTTGTTTGAACGACTTAAGTGATTTTTGTTCCGGCACGATTTCGCGCGTAATAACAGTGATACCAACTTCGTTGAAGTGTCGATCGTAGCGTATCACCGAAGTTAATATCTGATAAGATTTTCATAATATTCTGTCGAGCGGTTTCTTTGTTTAGACGACGTAAGTGATTTTTGTACCTGCACGATTTCGTGCGAACAAAAAAAGATATCCACTTCGTTGAGGTGCCGTTCGAAGCGTGTTAAAGGTGATATGATCTGAAAAGATTTTCATAAAAATCGCTGGAGTCGTTTTTTTGTTTGAACGAAGTTCGTGATTTTGTACCTACCCAATATCGCGTAAACCAAATATGATACCGACTTCGTTGAGATGCCGAACGAAGTGTATTAACGAATATATGATCTGAAAAATTATCATAATATTCGGTCAAGGCGTTTTTTGTGTTTAAATGAAGAGACTTCGGCAAGTGTGCCAGGTAACTTAAATTAATTGGTTTTGCTACTGTCTAATATACTCGTTGGAATGAAACCCGTTCCAAATAAGGTTTACTTTTATGGATTCAGCCGAGCAATAGCTTCCCACGAAATTTTCAAACTTTAGATCAGAACTTTTTGGGGATTGCTTTCCACTTTCTACAGTTTCTGGAAATTGAAGTTCATCTGGCATTTTCGGTCAAGTTTGACAAATCCTTTACATTGATTAATTTTGGTACTATCTCCTGAAATCGTTTGAGTTTCCAAATGAAGTTATTACCTTCCCAGTTTATTAGCGGCGCTTCAACACGCTCAAAACGAATTCGACCACTCGTTATACTGTAGCGAACGAAGTACAAGGACAAGTTCGTTTGGGGGGCCTGGGGCTAAAACATGTTTGGGGGCCCTTGAAGGATTTTGAAATTCCAAAAAATCTTTGACTAAAAAAACTTGTTGTAACGTAAGAATAAGTTCATTCAGGGCATTCAATATAAATACCGAATGGTCGGTTGTTTATTCGCGGATGTACTTAAAGTTACCTACATAGTGCAACGTAGAATGGAACAGTTCTTCTGAAGACAGGCCCTTGTGCTTAGCTCTGGGGCTCAGTACTCATCTTTCTTTTGGCAGAAACACTCCAGAAGCTATCCCAGAGGGAAAAATTCAAAGCCCTACTAAGGGAAGCGAATTCGAAGCGCTGTTAATATGCTCCCATTGGATCTTTAAGGAATTGTATGGAACGAAGAAAACGGCAAACATAAACTGGTTCTCGTTCAATGCGGTGGTCAAGCAGCATATTGAACGCGGTTGGTACTTAGTTGGGGGACCGCTTGGTAAAACCGCTGTCGACACTCGCGTTTGGAAGGACGAAAAAGCAATTGCACAAAGTCTTCTGGAATGGGTTCTTCTTTTCCCAACTGGGAATGATACACATAAAAAAATAGGTAAAAAAACTGTTAAGTTAAATGGTTTTATTTTAAATCATAATCTGTACCAAAAACTAGAAAATAATTAGAACACAAACATGGACCTTCTTGAGATTCTGACATCTGGTAAGAAATTATGCAATGGTAGCAGTGCTGTCCTCTCATGTCGTATGCAAAGGTGCACTTTGTGTCGCTGCGTCAGCGGATTAAGTAATAATCTGGGAATTTTAACAGACTAAAATAAAAACATGGGGCGAATTTGAAATATCTTTTTTTTGTGGACTTGGAAACACATTTTTCTTGGCAAGTCGTTCTTATTTAATTATACAGTCGTTATACAGGTTTTTATGCGATTTTCAGTGAAATCGAATCGTAATTGCCAAAATCGTACCGCCATATTGGCGCCACCATTTTGATTTTTTTAAAATTTTAACCACAAATTCGTCATTTGTGACCTTAAAAACTCCCCGATACCGATTTTCAATGGATTCAGAACACATTTGCAAAATTCATCCGCCATTTTGAATGTTCAAATTTTGACGACAGAATCGTAATTTGTGCCCCTAAAAACCCCCGATGCCGATTTTCAAAAGATTCAGAACACATTTGCAAAATTCATCCGCCATATTGGGGCCATTTTGATTTTTCAAATTTTGACCACAGCATCATCATTTGTGGCCCTAAAACCCCCCGATACCGATTTTGAATGGATTCAGAAGACATTTGCAAAATTCATCCGCCATATTGGCGCCGCCATTTTTAATTTTCAAATTTTGACCACAGAATCGTCATTTGCGGCCTTAAAACCCCCGGAATCAGAACACAATTGCAAAATTCGTCCGCCATCTTGGATTTCTTGATTTTTTTACAAAATTGTCAGATTGCGTTGTCACGAGAACTCAATGTGTGTGCAAAGTTTCATAAAAATCGGTTTAGTAGAAGTCGTTGAAAAAGCTGTCGCAAGATTTGAACCAAACAAACAAACACACAAATAAACGAGGTCAAGCTAAATAAAACCGTTAAAAAACCCTAGAACTTTTGTAATTAGTGATTCACCAGCGCGACTAAAAAAATCGCCATCCCTCGAGAAATCGCGGTTATTTATGACTTTTTCTTACACACCAAGCAATTAAGTATATACCACGATCGCATCAATATACGGTTGATGTTTTATGACGAAAATCAAATAGCGAAATTAAGTAGCGCCACAGAGCAGGTCTCGACTTTGAAATGAGCCTTAAAAGTTGCATTTCCTGAGCCGTTCATTAAATATTTACTGCTTAGTTTACATTAGAAGACGGTATAGCACCTTAAATCGTGGTTATTTATATTGCAATCCAAAAGAAATAATTTAAATTCATTAAATTCTACACCATTGCAGGCGCAATGCCAGTTTATTCTAATTTCAATAAAAAGTTGCAGTCATATTAATCGTAAAGTTTGCTGCAGAGTGGTTTTCAATCTGATAAATAACATTGAAATATAATAAATGATACTTAAGAAGCGACAATCAGATTAAGGATGTTAGATTTGTTGCATTCCTCTCCAGAAATATCAACACATTGGCAATCACTTTTTTTATATTTATTGTTTATAAATCAGTCGTTGTAGTCGTAAGTTTTTTCGTAAAATATGGAATTCCATATATTATTATTTTTATCCATATTATTTATTGCTAATCATTTTTCATTCCCAAAATAACAAACAAGAGAAATGTCAAAAATATTGTAGAAAACAAAACAGAAATATGAAATTTTTGTTTTATGCAAATTACTATGCCAAAACCGCGCAACTTTCGGCCATAATCCACTTGTTAACAACAACGAAAGCCGTGTAAAAACCATTCTCGCATATTATTTAAAAAATCTCAATCAACAACTCCATCTTGCGGACAAAGTAATTATTTAAAGTGACTTTACCGCCCTCGAAGTTGCCACGAGTGAAGCTTTAAAGATCCGTTTTTGTAGCAAAAATACGCGAGTTTTAAGCAAAAATTTATGTTAACATCTCTATTTGCTATTTGGTTACACACAAGAGATGGGAAAAATAAATAATGAAGAAATAATTTATATAAATTTTATTCAAATGCGTTGAAGGAAAAGTCATAAAACAGAAATTTACCAAAAAATCAAATTGATTTAAGATGGCGCCACGTTTTGTTATTATTCATGCAACACCTTCGCATTTTTTAACAATAAATCTTCCAAGAATTTTGTTTCGAACAAGCAACAACAACAAAATATATAGTCTAAAAATTTAGTAGAACTTTTAACGTTTGCTTTTTGCGGAAAATTTCCAAAAATAGCGCTAAATATAATAATTCAATAGTAATTTGTGTGCCTGAATATCAAGGCAAGTTGGAAATACCCTCCATGACCAGAATAAATATTTATTTATCCCAATGCTGGACGAAAAAAAAATTTTGTTTCATGAAATTTCGTTCTGCCGTTTTCAATTTTCGCCATAGATCAAGCAATCGAGACATCTTGGCTGGATCGGATCCGTTGGGGCCGGGGTCAAATATGATCATTCTGCAGCCATCTGCATATTTATTGAAATTTCGTTATTCTTTTTACTGATTCAAAAACAAAAAACAAAATTAAAAAATAAATGAATAAAATGCTGGATCGATTTTGTTTAATGCGATTTTGCAGAAAAGACGAAGAAAAAAAAACCGCCGCGAAATGAAAGAAAACAAATCACAAATTATGGAACCGGAACTGATCACTCGATCGGTTATAGAACGTCTGTTTGCCTTTTGTGAAAAAGGAAATTTATTTGCGGACAGATTTGGCGGTTTCTTCTCTTCTTTTATTCTAGATAATATACCATCTGATCAACAATTCCTTTATTTAGCACCTGTGTATGCCATAGAAATGTTATGTATCGCTTCTAAAAAAAATTTTACAAAAGGTGCAAATTTACATTTAAATAGCTCGAAAATTTTTTGTTTTGTTTTTTTTGTTCTTCGCTGTCGTGCTTAATGCAACAAATAATATTAATAAATGAATTATTATACATTAATATTGCTTTTACGTCAGGTTTTAGCGGTCACACGTGTTTTAGTCACACACCATTCATTGTTATTATTTTTATTATAATTATATTATTAAATTCTTTATTTGTGTTATTAGAATTTATTTGAAATTGAAATTGTGAAAGTTATTTGTAAAAAAGAATATCCGTTTACGTTACAGTAGCAAAAATCATTCATTAATTGTGAACAATGAATTCTCTTTCAATAAAAAGTGTTGAGATTTTTTAATAAGTTATATTAATTTTTTGAATCAAGATTATATTATTTGAATGAAAATATACTGGTTTGACTCTTAGTAAAATTAGTTTAAGGTACATCCGTTATTTTAGCATCTTTATTCTCATTTTGGCACTTATTGATGATGTGTTCATCTATTTTATTGTATGATTTTGTTATTTGTTTTCTATTATGATTAAGATTATAGAAATGAATATATTATTAACCACTTGAAAAGGAAATTCTCTACGTAACATCAAACAACAATAGGCAATATGTTATTGACTTTGCTATGAGCAAAAATATGATCGTTAGCCCAACGTATTGCGCAAGAAAAAACATTATTATTATTGTTAGCGACCTTAAGAATTAAATCCAGATTTCAGTAAATAATTGTTCATCATGGTGCACACGGCTACATAATAAAAAAACATATAGTTTAAAAAAACTAAAAAATACGCTTTTATTTCAAAATGAACTAAAAAGTAAAAAATAATTTTGAATGTAAACTGTTGATTGATTGCTCCAGCCAGTATATGGAAACAACCTACCTTTCGAAATGTAAAAAAGCGTGGGGCTCTACCTATATTCCTATGTTATTAACACCGGAACTTTTTGCTAGCGGCGGCTGGAGCTAACAACAGTTTACATTCAAAATTATTTTTTACTTTTTAGTTCATTTTGAAATGAAAGCGTATTTTTTAGTTTTTTTAAACTATATTTTTTATTTTCTACTTTTTAGTTTATAATGTCTTCCGCCATTTTGTAGTGACCGCCATATTAGCTTTAAAATGACGTCACAGCTTACTATACTCGTCATACACTTTCATTTGATACCCATACCGAGAGGGTTGTAAAGAAACAGGTGAACCGCCATTTTGTGTTGGCCGCCATTTTGAATTTGGAATGACGCCACACAGCTAATAGTATTCTACTTGTCATACCCTTCCATTTGATACCCATATGGAGTAGGTTGTAAAGATTAAAGTAATCCGCCATTTTGTGTTGACCGCCATTTTGAATTTGGAATGACGTCACACAGCTAATAGTATTTTACTTGTCATACCCTTTCATTTGATACCCATGTCGGGGGTCGGGGAGCACAATAGCAAAATTCGGTCGCCATCTTGGAACCGCGATCTTGATTATTTGTCACGCGAACTATACATATGGATGTGCAAAATTTGAAGTTGATCGATTAAATGCAAGTGGGTGAAAATCAAGTTGCAAGATTTGTCTACATACATACAGGTGAAGCTAATATAAAGCGTATAAAAAGCAGAGCAACAAAAGGATGAACTTCATGATTTACTAGCAAAAGCCCGCGTGCGTTGCAAAGCCTTTTAATAAAAAAAACTTATGTGTGCACAGTCCGGGTTAGGAAAAAGGTATAATTAAAAAAATAACAAATCTGCGAAATATGATTTTGGGTAGGTACATAACTCGACTGTGGAATAATCTCACGCAGTCTGATTTCCGAGTTCCTACAACATCCAAGAGTTCAAGTGCAGGGTTCATCGTCACCTTCTTTAAGACCCCCGAACCCCCATAACCCGTAACCTATTCTCCGCCGTACCAAGCTTACTGCTAGACATTGCACCATAACGTGACGACCGACATAACGGACTGGTAGTACATAGGGTGAGCTTAGCACTGTCACATAAAAAAAAATAAAAAAATTTAGAGTTATGTACTTATAAAAAAAATGTGTTACAACTTTTTTTAAAATTTTTAGACGAGCGGACACCGAACAGACAAAATTTAACTGTTATCGTTAATTCCTTTTTGAAGCCCGGTGAAGTGTCGGCTGGGCATTTACACGGGCAGACACCAACGAACGGACAAACGACCGAAAAATTTCAAAAATTTCAAACAAAACTTCAAAACTTCATGACTTGCTGCTCTTGTTTTCTGAAATTCTCTTTTGCTTTCTTGTCCTAAAGCTACCTACAGACGATCAACTTGGGTTGTCAACCCGTTGTCAACTAGCCCTAATTTTCAACGAGTTGCACGTCTGTAGTCCTGTTTATGATTGAAAACAACCGTTGATAAATGGTTGAAGAAATATCAAAATTTTTAGATTCTTGGTAGGCGGAGCTTCCAGGTTGCCAACCAGTTTGCGCGTCTGTAGTGACGTTGACAATTACAGGTGACAAAATCATTGTAAATCGTGACCTTGAACAGTGAACATCAGTGTGCTTTGCAATCAAAAACTGAAAATGAAAAGATGTTTGCAAACTGGTTGACAACAAGTTGAAGCGTGTGTACACTTTCTGTTGACAACAGGTTGGCAACCCAAGTTGATCGTCTGTAGGCCGCTTAACAACAACAACAACGCAGGAAATGTCAAAATGTTCGTTCAGAGTTCCATGGAGGCTATACAAGGAGATAAAACTCCGTGTTGTCAATTTTCGTTTGATTATTGGTGGCGCTGTAGTCAAATGTACCCCGAAAAACATGGCCGATTATATTTATCCGGTTCATGGTAAAGTTCGTTTATTACTAATATATTTTACGTTTAGCAGCTTACAGCTGTTTACCAGCTTCCAAATTCGATTTTATATCAATGCGATTATTCGTAATTAATCAATTTTTGATGTTTCCAATGAATTTTTATTAAATTCATGTGGGGTACATCGGACAAAGGTGACATCTGTGGCCAAAAATGAACTTCTAGTTTAGTTTCTTCTACCCATCCATTTCCTGTCATTTTCCCCATAAGAGTTTTGTCTCCTTGTATATTCTCCATGCAGAGTTCGCTGAAAGTGTCCATGAAAATTGTCTGCCCTCCCCATCTTTCTCTCTCACCCTCTTCCCTATACACCCAGTTTGTTCTTTCGTTTTGTCTGTTCGGTGTCTGTTCGGTGTCCGCCCGTCTAAAAGGGGGCATGTTGAACGCCACTTCTCGGAAAAATTTTGTGCTACGTGCAAAACAGACACCTAGGCAATCATATTCAAAATATACGTACGCGTAGATTTTGACGTTCCCGGGGCATTTGGCTCCCTGTGCAGAACTTGCCTCATGGTCTCCTCAACATATTTTTCACCATTGTTCATTGTCTTCGATATATTATTTGTTTAAATTATCATTGAAAGAACAATATATCGCAGTGACATCATTTCATTCGCTGTCTAATTCGATAGTCGGATCAGAATGGAAAAGTAGGCTAAACGCCTAAGAAAATACTGAATCATCCCGTGAAAGTCCTAAAATCAGATTAGCCGTTTTCGAGCTTTAAGATTTACAATTGGAATGATAAAAAAAAGTTTCCACTCCCTTTCCTCCGACTATCGGATTAAGTTTTCCGTCTCAACCGATAGTCGGACCCGAGTGCAAAAGTAGCCTAAATCTTCCCGAGAAAGTGCCACCGCAATCAGATTAGCCGTTTCCGAGATTAACCCGGACAAACATTCAGACAGGCACAGACATACCGACAAAAATTTTAAAAATACTTGATTTTGTTTTACAATCATGTAAATAACCATATGAGCTTAGAAAATGAAAATTATTTTTGAAATTATAAATAGATTGATACGGCAGACATTCTTACATAACAGAATGCATCCTGGGAGGATGGTAAAATTACTAATCGTCCTACTCTCTAAAAACGAACCAGTGACTATTCACTGGTTTCCAGTGAAAATTCACTGGTTGAACCATTGCTTAGTCAACCAATAGGAAACAGTGAAATTTCACTGGTTGAATCAGTGAAATTTACGTAAAAAAAAAGCTTTTTTCTAACCCGAGTGTCTTTTTCGCAAGCGGGCCCCCATCAAAGCACTGAAATGCTGCTTGCCCTCCGTGATCAAACGAGCGCCGGTTTATTAAGCATACTAAATGGAACCCTTCACAGCCATGGAAATAATAGAATATGAGTCACATATGTTTTTTCACTGGTTAAACCAGTGAAATTAAAATTCACTGGTTAAATCAGTGAAATTTTTACTAATTCATTTTTAGAGAGAACTTTTTACTGGTTTAATCAGTAAACAGACACCAATCCACTGGTTTTCAGTGAAATTATTGTTTACTCGATGAACCAGTGAAATTTTCACTGGCTCATTTTTAGAGAGTAAGTTATCTGTATATTGTATATTACTGTATATTGATTGATTGCGTCTTGCAGAAGTAATTCTCCATTCTGATTTTTTTCTTATTAGTACTTATAAAAATCAGTCTCTATATTTCAATCTATGCATAGACATCTATCAACTACTAATGCTTATGACACACATGAGGTATCAATACCAGGATATGGCGAAAACCGGGGTATTGAGAAACCCATGACACACACAAACTAGGGTACAATTTGACGTTTGTCGACAGCTGGAAAATTTTTCAGTTCCAGTAAGCGAATTTTTTTAAATTTAAAATTTAAGTGTTAAGCGGCATATTGAATTTGATATGGAAGTGGAACATTTAATTGCTTTATTCCTTGCCAAACACGAGGAAATAAAACTGGGTCTGAGGGGAATTCAAGATTTGGAACGAAAAAGATGAGATATCTTGTCATCAAAATATATATTTAAACGTTTTTGCTCCATTTTCGCATACAGGTGGCGCTGTGCGCAGTGAAAAGAACGTATACCTACTTTATAACCCCAAAATTTTCGTGGTATCAATACCCAGTTCATAACCACTTGTTTTCTTGGGTTTAAACCGGTTTCAGCTGAGTTTTGCTTTATTTGAGCACTGCAGTTTGAAGCTGTGAATGTGAATCATTGTACAAACCCTTTTATCCTAATTTTTGAAGCTTGAAGCTTTAATTGTGAATCGGCCCTAAGCATCAAACAAGAACTGCCCAGACCCTGACCAAAGTCAAAGGTCTGACCTTAACTTAAGAACAATCGGGAATATAGGCTCAGTATTCCATTGTTACCTGTGAATTATATGTATGAGAGGGAAAATTTAAACCTTGCATTCCAATGAACAATTTGTAATTTTACTGAAAATATAAGTTCTAAAATTACACCTCTTACTGTAAAATTACAGTACAAAGTTCAGTAGGTACATAACATTGATCAATAATACTATTGTAATTTTTCTAGATAAACGGTTTAGAAAAATGCACAACATTGCGTAAAATATAGGTTACTTTCATGTCGTCATGCAGTAGTAAATTAGTATTTCATACCGCGATTTGTAATTTTACTATACATTTGGACTGTGAATTTATATATTTTTTTTACAGTGTATAGATACAGATTTCGAAACCAGGGTTACCAGGGTTGTAACTTAGCATAACTGTGGTTTTTGAGTACAGACACATAATTTAATCATTAGCATGGTTTCGATACTACTAGTCTGTCATAAGTTTTAGGAATCACTTTATGTACTACCAATCGTCATGTCGTTCAGGTCATGGTACAATAACCTGTAGTAAGCTTAGTTGGAATGATAGAAGAAGATAGATTGGGTATCAGCGAGGGGCTGAAAGAGATGGCAATCAACCTTACATTTAAATTCTAGCGTTTCGCGTGTATATTTCCACGTGGGCAAAGCCGTGGGACAAACACTAGTAGGTAAATTAATTACCCTGTAAAATTTTAGTTTAGCGTATGAGTTATTCTATTTTCGGCTGCTACAGATTACAAATGCTTATGCAGCTTACATCTCGAGTAAAAACACGCATAGCGAACAAATGCGCCTGCCACACGGGGGTTCGAACGATACTCTCGATACTGAGTAGGTATCGATACTGTCGTCTTGAAAACCGATACTGAGCACTCGATACCAAGATCATGGTATCGTCAAGTACTACTCATTAAAAGTATCGAGTACTTTGTCAACCTACATACAGTGGGCACACGCAAGAAATTTTAAACTGATGAATTTCTTTTTTCTGTTATATTTTTTTTTTAAATTTATTATTTATAATTTAAATAATAAAATTTTAATCAATAAAATTTGGTAACATAGTTTAGTCTTATATCTTCCTCAGTTGTAAAATTTCTTGGGTGTGCCAATAATTTTGACAGCCACTGTATGTACTACTGATAAACCGCAAAAATCGGAATATTCTTCAATCTTCAGAGATGTCGCTACATACAAGTTACGTTTATTTCTGAATGCAGCTTTAACCAGTAGCTGTTTTTAAAGGAGCATTTACATCGCAAACGCATTGTGGGAACCCAAAATGGAGCTCCTCTATCACACAGAAGTTTGTATTCTGTTCTACCAAAAATGTGAACATGCTCAATTTGCGTTTCCATCTTGGGCAGAAGATGAAAACGGGCCTTAGTCATGCCTTTGTTCATATGTGTCTGTGCTGTTTTTTTGTCGACGGAGTCTTCATACCGTTGGGTTATGTTATTTACGTAAATTTAAATAAATATTTTTTTCTTAAATATATGTATTTTAAAAAGAACTCGATACTGAGTAGTATCGATACTTCCAGCCCGATACTTTCTAGGTATCGATACCACGGTTTGATTCTGTTATTAGTACTTGGTATCGATACTAGAAACCGATAGTTCGAACCCTACACACGGGTATGCACACTCCCATGCACGAAATACACGAAAATTTAAAAATGCGCCCGCCAGAGATATGCACACTTCCGCTACATACATGAAAATGGAAAAATGCAACCGCTAGAGGTATGCACGCCTCTGTTACAGATATGAATGTAATCGTAACGTAACCATTCCAAACGGAAGTGCAGCTTTCCCAAGCGGTCCCCCAACTAAGTACTAACCACGTCCAATGCTGCTTGACCTGCGCAATCGAACGAGAACCGATCTACTGAGTATGCTTAACGGCACTCTTTATAGTCACCAAGTTTATTGCCCGTTTTCTTCGTCCTAGACAATTTCTTAAAGCTCCAATTTTGCTCCATTTAGTCTAAAAAAGTGTTGCGCACTGTGCTTCGTTTGGACTATCCCGTTCGGATCTGTAGCGGGCTGCATTTGGAAAAGCAGAATTTTTACTCAGGTGTATCGTGCCTGTTTCGGGGTGCCATGCAGGGGCTTTGACCTTGTGGCTGTCTGTTTCAGGCTAAGAAGGGCAAGTTTGATTTTTAGTCAGGATGGGATATAAATTCAAACCTATAAAAACGCAAATTGGAGGTGCTTTATCGCACCGAAATTTGTATTTATTCCTCTGTTTGGAATTCCCGTTCGTGACACCGAGAGTAAAGCATACAAATGTGTGTGCTATAAAAGAGCTCCAATTTGCGTTTGGGATGTATTTTCCTGCCTCAATTAAGGAGAGTTTAGGGTCCGTAAACGTCCCTAAACTGACCTTAATTCAAGCAGAAAAATGTGTAGAGCCTTTATATGGAAATTATTCTGTGGTGACCGCGTACAAACTTAATTACTAAGTTTTACGCAACGTCACACAACATATTCCGAAATGGTAAACACGATCAATAACGATCGTGTCGGAACATTGCATCGATCACCAAACTCAAAGTTCAGTGATCTAGCCGCTTTCCGTTCCGTCCCTATCGTCCCTATAGAGAGAAGCCAATTTCCGGCATCCTCGATCTGCACTTCGTCACGTGTAACGCTACGGCCCTCTACGCAAAGAGACCTCGCCTAAATTAAATTCGTTTGTAATATATTATACCAGTATCTATACGGAAGCTTAACTTAAGTGAAATTTAGTGTAATATACTTTAGTGATTGATAATATTAAATAAATTAAAAATCCATATAACAAAAACGTGTTATCTTATTTAATGGCGCCCCTGCCATAAAAGGATACAACATTGGTGACCCCGACGGCAACATGCAACAATCAACATAATTATCAAGCAATAACGTCATCATATACGTTGTTCTCGAAAGAAAAGGGCATAAAATACTTAATTGTTTTAAAAAAATTAAGTTTAATTATTCAAAAAAAAATTTTTTTCTAGTTAATTATAATATACCACAAATAGGGTGGCAAACAAACATCCAATATTTCTAGCAAAAAAAAATAAATAAACATCCAGAAATTCAGCTGCACCAAGGAATAATCGAAAACAAAAGACAAATTGATTGTCACACGCGGCTTAACATCGGTAAACAATTCCAGTTAGTCGCAATCTTTTGTGCATTTTTAATATTGAAAACAGTCTAGTAAATGAAATGCTTTTATATTTTGTTCCGAATTTAGAACTAATATTATATTAAAAATTGAAAAATTGACACTAAACAATTTCGTGACCACATAATTCAATTAATTAATAAAGGTCAAATAACCTAAACAAGTTGAACAAGCATAGTTGATTCCGACACATAGATTAGCACGGGTATTTAATATTCATGCTAAAAATATCTTTATAATCTGTAGATAATAGTAACAAATAATCCTTATATAATCGACAAAAGTGTGAACAACTATAAGTGAAGAGAAACTATTTGTTTTACTATCAAACGTCACATAAACGAAAATTGCAATTCGAGTTCTATAGCACCAAACAAGATAAGTAAAAATATTTTCATACGTGACACAAATATTTGGCACAAGAAAAACATACATTTTATAAACAATAACCAGTGCACTAATTTCTGACTAAAAACGTTTATACTAACAAACCAAATTACAGCATTTCAATGAAACAATCGTATTGGAGTTCGTTGCCTTCAAAGTGAAACACATATAGAAAAAATAAACAGAACATTTATTTTTTTTGTTATTTCGAATTTAACTAACACAATTATATTGTTATTTTTGAAACTTACTTTATTATTTTGATTTTTTTTTGAAATATTGATTTACTATTATTACACATATATGTATATTAATTTTTTTTAAAGCATTATTATAATATTTTGAAATTTTTTTTTTGAAATATTAATTCATTTTGTCATAAACTATATTATTATATTGATTTAATTTTAAGTTTATTTTATCATTTTGATTTTTTTTATCTAAAAATTTTTCTTGATTTATCTTTGGAATTTAAAAAAATCCACATTCAGATTACTTATAATACATTAAATTTTAAATCAAAAACATGTCAAGAACTGAGCAAATGGATATGGACACGGGGGCCTCAAATGTAGTGGAGCCAAAACCCGGAACTTCGGAAGTCGACGGCGTCAAACTGTCGAAACTCGATATTCCGAAGTTCTGGACACACCAGCCCGCCTCCTGGTTTTACCAGGCGGAAATAATGTTCAAAATGGCGGGCTACAAGGCGAACAGTGGAAAGGTCTACAACGTTATGGCCGCATTGCCGGAAGAGGCGGTAACGGCAATGCGGCTTAGCACCGTCGACTATTCCACTTCCTCTTATGAGGAACTCAAACAGCACCTGCTCGAGAAGTACGGCACTTCGGAGAAACGCCGGCTCGAACAGCTGCTGTCGGTGCAAGAGCCGGGAGACCGAAAACCTTCAGAGTTCCTCCAGGCTCTCAAGGCACTAGCCGGCGGATCGACAGCGGTCAATGAAGACCTGATCCGGAACCTGTGGGAGAGGAGACTTCCACAGGCCATCCAGGTCACATTGGCCACAGCGGGCGATCAAACGCTAGCAGGGCTGGCCAACACAGCGGACAAGGTATGGGAGGTGCTTCCACACGGAGGAGCCTCATACACGTCCGCTGTCGGCGCAACTTCGGCCAACACAGAGCCACCGTGGATGTCGCTGGAAAGCGCCATCAATAAACTGACGGCACGGCTAGACCATTTGGTCAAAAGGCCACAAAAGACAAACGGCCGAACACCTGCCAATCGGCAGGGCGGCCCTTCACAGCCTTCGGCCAATCGGCCACCAGGGGCCAACAAACTGAGAGGTAGCTTGTGCTACTTCCACTACCGTTACGGTAGTGAAGCACGCACCTGTAAAGCCCCCTGCAGTTTTAATGGTGGTGGCGCCAAATCGGCGAAGAAACGAGCCAAATCCCCAAAAAAAAACTAAAGGGGCAGGGGGTCGACATGAGCGAGCATATAACTGGCCGCTCATATCGTTTGTTCGTCCGTGACACCAACAATCGGATGGATTTTCTGATTGATTCGGGCTCGGACGTTTCAATTGTTCCCGCCAAGGCGTTCCCGGCCCATAACGGAAGCCCGAACGTCCTTCTGCACGCGGCCAACGGATCACTGATCCGAACTTTCGGCACAAAGTTGCTGGAACTTTATCTCGGCTTACGCCGACGATATGTCCACAACTTTATCATAGCCGACACCACTAAAGCCATTATCGGGGCGGACTTCTTAACGAAGTTCAAATTGTCCGTCGATTTCGAATATCGACATTTAGTTGACAAACGCACCAATTTTCGAATCAACGTGTGCGCCACAGTCGACTATACCCCCGAATCCCATCCATGCCTAATTACAGGTATATATAAAGAGCTGTTAACGAAGTACGCTTCGTTAACAAAACCGCCCAATTTTAACCTTCCAGTTAAACACAATGTGAAACACCACATTGTGACTAAAGGGCAATTACCATTCGTCACCGCTCGGCGACTCCATCCGGAGAAACTGAAAGTGGCAAAATTAGAATTTGACCATATGGTTCAATTGGGGATTTGTCGACCTTCGTCGTCCCCCGCAGCATCTCCACTTCATCTGGTCCCTAAACGGGATTCACATGATTGGGGCCATGCGGCGACTACCGTCGCCTTAATGCTGTCACTGTGCCGGATAGATATCCGATCCCGCATATACAGAATTTTTCCGTGAATCTTCACGGCTGCACAATTTTTTCGAAGGTTGATTTGGTACGTGCATATCATCACATACCAATCGCCCCAGAAGACGTGCATAAGACTGCACTCATTACGCCATTCGGCCTATATGAGTTTACCCGTATGCCATTCGGCTTACGGAATGCAGCCCAAACCTTTCAAAGATTTATTAACGAAGTTACGAGAGATCTCGACTTCGTTTATGTATACTTGGACGATATACTTATCGCCAGTAAAACCGAGGATGAGCACATCGTTCATCTCGAAGAGCTCTTTAAACGCCTCGATAGCTTCGGTTTAACCATTAAGCTAGAGAAATGCGTTTTTGGTGCACAAGAGATTAAGTTTCTAAGCCACCGCATCACAAAGGATGGAATACTTCCATCTTCCGATCGGGTTCAGGCTATCGTTGATCTCGCACCTCCAACTTCTGTCAAATCGATCCAGAAGTTTTTGGGAATGGTGAATTTTTATCACCGATTTATCCCAAAATTGGCTGAACAGTTGGTGCCGATAAATGAGCATTTGAGAGACCTTCTCAACCGCTCACGTGCCAATAAAGTATTTACCTGGCCAGCAGAATGTCAGGCGGCATTTCTCAAGGTGAAAACCTCGATGGCTGAAGCAACTCTGCTGAACCATCCAATCGAGGATGCAAAATACAGTCTAACGACTGACGCTTCTGATTATGCAATCGGAGGCGTTTTGGAACAATTCAACGGTCATCGGTGGCAACCTCTAGCTTTTTATTCCAAAAAGCTGTCACCAACAGAACGGAAGTACTCTGCATTTGATCGCGAACTTCTCGCAATCTACGCAGCGATCAAACACTTCCGTTATTTCGTTGAAGGACGCAATTTCGTGGTCTATACTGATCACAAACCACTGGTTCGCGCCCTTCACACAAAGACCGAACGATCCCCTAGACAGACCAGACATTTGGGTCTAATCTCTCAGTTTACCACAGACATCAGACATGTGTCGGGTAAACAAAACATTGTCGCAGACTACTTGTCGCGCTCACTAGCAACCGACAACGTTGACTCGGCCACCTTCGACCTGCCTACACTAGCTCAGGCTCAACAAGGTGACACAGAGTTAAAGTCTATTCAAGAACACCCCAGCAACGGCTCACGGGTAAAACTAGTTCTCACACCAATACCATTTACCGCCCATCAGGTGTGGTGTGAAACTAGTACAGGCATTCCTAGGCCTTATATACCCACTTCCTTACGTAAACTAGCGTTCAATTCCGAACATAGTCTCTCTCATCCTGGTATTCGTGCTACAAGACGAGCCGTTACCAAGAAATACTTCTGGCCATCGATCAATAAAGACTGCAATGAGTGGTCGCGATCATGCCTAGGTTGCCAAAAGTCCAAAGTTTCAAGACACACCAAATCTCCATTTGAAGCTTTCAAGCTTCCAAATAATAGATTTGACCATATACATATGGATATAGTGGGACCCCTTCCCCCATCTCGTGGATACTCTTATATCTTAACGATAGTCGATAGGTTCACGCGATGGCCTGAAGCATACCCAATTCGGGATATCTCAGCTTCAACAGTGGCAAAAAGATTCGTCACTGAATTTGTCCCACGATTCGGTGTACCACTTGAGATCACAACCGATCAAGGTACGCAGTTCGAATCGAAACTTTTCAATGAAGTTGCCAAATTACTCGGCACTCATCGAATCAGGACAACCGCCTACCATCCGCAAGCAAACGGGATGGTCGAACGGTTCCACAGGCAACTAAAAGCAGCCTTAATGGCAAGGGATAACACTACTCATTGGAGTGAAGACTTGCCCTTTGTCATGTTAGGCATACGCACGGCAATTAAGACCGACTTACAATGCTCACCAGCCGAGCTCGTATACGGTCAGAATCTGAGACTTCCCAATTCGATTTCTATCACAACCGATGAAAATCCAATTGAAGAATCAGAATTCCTCTCTCGACTTCGTTCTCATATGCAGAACATTAAGGCAATACATCCTCGGCAACCCGTCCAAAAGGATGCCTACGTGCCAGAAGCCCTGGAGAACGCCGACTACGTTTTCATAAGAGTCGACCGAGTTCGAAAACCTTTCGAACCTCCATATGAGGGTCCATACGAAGTAATCAAACGATTACGAAAACACTTCGTCGTCAAATTGAACGGCACAACCAAGTCAATATCGATTGACAGGCTAAAACCAGCTTTCGGTTGTGACCGCGACAACGAAGCTAAGCCGTCTAAAGCGGTAACATTCCGTTAACGCTACGCTGGGGGGGGGGGGAGTATGTGGTGACCGCGTACAAACTTAATTACTAAGTTTTACGCAACGTCACACAACATATTCCGAAATGGTAAACACGATCAATAACGATCGTGTCGGAACATTGCATCGATCACCAAACTCAAAGTTCAGTGATCTAGCCGCTTTCCGTTCCGTCCCTATCGTCCCTATAGAGAGAAGCCAATTTCCGGCATCCTCGATCTGCACTTCGTCACGTGTAACGCTACGGCCCTCTACGCAAAGAGACCTCGCCTAAATTAAATTCGTTTGTAATATATTATACCAGTATCTATACGGAAGCTTAACTTAAGTGAAATTTAGTGTAATATACTTTAGTGATTGATAATATTAAATAAATTAAAAATCCATATAACAAAAACGTGTTATCTTATTTAATGGCGCCCCTGCCATAAAAGGATACAACAATTCACAACTGAGATAAGCTTGCAGTTAGCTTGAATTCGGCCTTGAATGCAAATTGTGCTCAGTGAATCGAGTACTGAGTACAATTTGCATTGCCCTTATAAGTACTGATATGAGTAAAAGTACTCAGTCAAAAGTATCGTGTCCTGATATGAGTAGAATCGAAAGCCAAATACTCATATGAGTAAAGAATCGAGTACCGATTCCGTATCACTATGACACTTTACTCTTTTTGTCTCTCTACACTTGAAGAGGACAAGAATTGTTTCACAAGTTTTAGCTAAAATCGAAGCGAGTTAAAGAGTCCCTTTAAGGTTTAATATCAAACAAAGAAAATCTACCAAAATGAATGAGGATAAAAATGATTATACTCAAAATATATAAAAACAATCTAATTTCTATATCAACTTTGGAATGCCTTAATATTGAAGAGTAACATAACATGATTTATTAACAACAACAGCAAAAACCAACTTTCAATCGAGTCTCCTCTGCTGGCGTATATCGAGTTAAGTAACTAATTTTGCCTCGCCATTAATAATTTAATTGGAATTTTTTTTAGCAACAATTAAATCCGTAATTTTTTTCTAATCGATTACTACTACTACTACAAAAAATGCACGGCAGCCACAGTGTAATAATATTTAAATGATGGCGCCACAGATTCGAATTCATCTACTTAATTCGATCTGACGTGCGTTACGAATTTGTAAGTAGATCGGAGGGAGGCCCCCTCGGGCTCCGCTGCCGCCGCCGATGCAGTGGCCCCTAGGTGGTGAGGGGACGTTTTGCATAAAGCAAACATTAACGACAATAAAAAATAAAAAGTAGAAGAAGAAAGCTATTCGCGATGAACAACATTTTTTTTGAATCTAGTTAATCTGTTGTGGGGAATGAGTTCCGCGTTTGCGATTTTATGTGAACGTTTTTAACATTTTTTTTTCAGTTAATAAATTCTTCTTTATTGGCAATTTAAATGTGAAGAAAGGTTGTTCGATTATGGAATTCTAAGAATGTTTATTTATGACAGGAATTCAATGGAAAAGCATCAATTTTTATGTTTTTAAATAGTGGTATTTTTTTTATTATAGAAAATGAGTTTAGAATGTTTTAAGGATAGAATATATTGTTTTGTTAGATAATAGGTTATTGATTTATTTCGCGAGGGAATTGGGGAACTTTTATAGCACAGCTCAAGTTCGAAAAAAATTAAAAATGGTTTTAAAGCATTTTTTTAACATAGTTTTTAGTTGCATTTATAAACCTAATTCACATAGAACTGAAGACAACTTATTTGTTAATCATGGTGGTAGGAAGAGTTATCAGACCTTTAGACAGCTAAAACGGGAGGTTTTCAATTTCTTTTATAAACACTAATATTGGAAAGTTTTCAAGGACTGCTTAAGGCCGCACAAAAAATCCATCATGAAAGAACCTTCATGGAGGAAATAAGATCCGTAATTTCTTGTCAACCATTTTACCTCAGGCGGAGAAGCGGTACGTGGACAGAGTCATGTGGGGAAACCCTGAAACTTCACCTAAATACCCAATTTCAAAGAGATAGTTCCAAGCATATGCCAAAGACGCGGACATAGGCTAGGAGCCACAAACACAGGCTAATAAGCATAGCATTTTTTGTTCTGAATATCATAGAACGATAGCTTTACCTATGCCTTCGAGACTCTCTATAACAGAGGCCCCTATGTCATCTGCGGTTTTGCGGGGCAGCTGCCGAAACTGCGGAGCGCTTGTTGGGCGACTGAGAGTGAGAGGCTACAGCGGCGAGGAAATTGAGTCTCCTCAATCGTAACTGGATATATGAATCCCAAATCAATTTTAGGCTATATCAAAAACGCAATATATCAAATCAAATAGGTTGCAGCACTGACATATAATAATGGACTGCTCATCAGACATCATTTCCATACAAAATCATGGCACCAAAAAGTATAGAAAAGTAATAAGGCCTACCCAAAATGGGAAGTGAAGTGAAGTGAAGTTAGGTACCATTGCATACGAATGTATGAGAGTGACCAAAATGGAAGTGAAGTGGAAGTTTAATTTCGAAAAATTTCGAAAAGTCATTTAGAGAAGTAACCGTGCGGTAAGAACCGCACAAGAAGTAAACAAAAGTTAAGAAAGTAAGGCTGTTCACTTGCCACACTTCTTATGACCTTTTTATTTTGGTTTATATATCAAATTTGAAAGAAATTACGCCCACTTCACTTCTACTTCACTTCAGCGTTACGTTTCATTTAGGGTAGGCTTATAGCCCGAACTCGAATTTCGTTAAATTTCGTGTTAAGAGTTCAGTGCATTCACTGGCAGAAATAAAATCAGATAGTGCCAAACTTGAGAAAATAAAATTTGACATTCAAAAACTGCACACTTTTCCATTTTCGTAAATATTTTTACTCTTTACTTTCAATAAACTACAAAATACGATAACTTTTTTATCTTTGCAGTAAAATAAGAACGGTAAATAAAATTCTGGAGTGATTTTAAGCGAAATTTAAAATAAAACCGCGACAACGGTTGCACGATATTAAAGTTGCCATACCTGATTTCATTTTTTGCTTTGAACTAATGTCAGAATATTTACAAAAAATAAATGGGTATAGTGATTTTTTTTATTTCTGTCTCTTTTCCCCATAAGCCCCGGAATCACTGACATATCGATGAAACAGGGGTAGACAACCTCGCATGGTTTAACATAAAATATTTGTAATTAATTAAAAAAAGCATTTTAAAAGGGAAATAACATCAAAATTGCATTTGTTATTTTTTTAACAAAAATTTATTTTGTTCCCATCGTCCAAAAACGAATATGTATAAAAATTTTAATTTACAAAAGTAAAGGTATAAACAGAATGGCACGGCGACCGTGGCGGAGTCCGCCGCTCAGAGAGTTTCCCATACATTTAATTTGTCCGCGCCGCCTGGGGAGAAATTAAATGTATGGGAAACTCTCTGAGCGGCGGACTCCGCCACGGTCGCCGTGCCATTCTGTTTCTACCTTAACTGACGTGTTTACATGGCAGTGAAAAAAGGTTTGCCACCTATGGAACGAATTGCTGCCATGAAAATTTCCTGATGAGCAGTCCATTCTATATGTCAGTGGGTTGCAGTGCCCGCTAAAGCAGCCCCCATAAAGAATGAATGGATGAATGTTCAAAAAGCATTAGAGAACGACAGAATAAAGGCAGTTGCCTTACGACAGGGGTGGCCATCTTTTGTCTACATAAGATCTACTTTTTATCATAAAAATTTGTCGTGATCGACTTGTTGTCATTCTCGTAGCCTAAGTAGGGGAAGATGTGAGAAGAAATACATATGTGGCCGGCAGCCATCGTTCATGTAAATGGAAACTAAAAAAGTAAAGAATCCAAACGTCTAAATAGTATGTGATACTAAAAAAATTTATTTCGCACAAAATAGTTGACACAACATTTTTTTGTAGTTTGATCTGCTATATATGTACATATAATTGAAACTACAGAACATAAGAATAGTTATGATAACAAGGAGAAGCTTAACTAAAAATAATAGTAAGTGACACTATTTTTAACTAAAAAAAATTAGTTGTTGGAACAAAAAAATTAATAAAATATTTTTGTTGTGTGGCAACCCTTAACTTATTATAAAATCACTTTTCACTGATGAAAAGGCAGAAGCAGTTAGCGCTTCCACAACGGTAGAAAAAGTCATTATAAAGTCAAGTAGAGACACTGACACCACATTCGATACTGAATTATTTAATGTAGACAACTAAATGAACAAAGTGGAAGATCTAGTTACTATTATTTTCTTTTTTAGTTAGTATAAAGAACTTTTTTTAGTACCGCATCGAATAACGCCATAGGTCCAGTAGTACATCAAGTTGTGGATAGACTTGCAGCACGGCCCAGCACCTCACCGGCTAGTAGCTTGTAAACTCGCTCAATGTCATCGAGCTTTAATTTAGTCCAATAAATAGGTACTTTTTCTTTGCGAAAAATACCGCACGCGATTTTTTTACCAAATGATTTTATATATTTTTATTAGCTTAAATTCAAAATGGCGTCATTCCCACCCTCTTGCTAAACTTACAGTGAAGGAAAACGCGTTTAATTCTATATTTCAAAAATTATGCATTTTACGACAAAAATGTATATTATCTTTTTTGTAGATAAATAAGTGATATAACTTTCTCGTTTAGATTTTTTTTGTGTAAAGTCAATATCTACGGAGAAATAGTGCTTCAAACTTCATATATCACTTTTTTTGCACTATATTTCGTTAATGGTTAATTCTACATTAAAAAATCATTTTTTACGTAGGGCTAATATTGCAGCAGTTATGGCGGTTTAAGTGTCGAAAAACGTAGATTCAAAAGCAGTTTTTTCACAATATACAGGGTGTATACCGGTAAGTTTACAAAGCGGCCGGATGTGGATAGGTTTTGGATAGATGAACAAAAAATCGTATGGAAGGGGCGGTTTAATCGTAACGGTTTAGCAGCTAGGGCGTTTTGAAGTTTTTTTGGTAGAGGTTTACATATCACTCTGTATTTTTGTAATCCTATGAGCTATTATCATGAATAAGGTATCAGTGTACGCAGAATACTCCCACCCATCTAAAACTGTAAAAGTCAAGCTTCTACCCTATCAACTTCCAGAGCAATCAAATCAAAATTTCGTTTTTTTAACTAAAATTTCAACTAAAACCACTGTAAGTTTAGCAAGAGGGTGGGGATGACGCCATTTTGAATTTAAGCTTATAAAAATATATAAAATCATTTGGTAAAAAAAAATCGCGTGCGGTATTTTTCGCATTACGAAGGCCCTTTTTTCGACCTATTTATTGGACTATTAACCGTAGTGAAAAATATCACTGTCATTGTCACTTTCCATATTATGAACGGCAAATTAAGCGAGGTGAGAAATTTCAGTTCAGCTTAATTCACTTTCGGTGACGTTTAACAATTTATTTAGGATTTGATATATCTTGTAATTGAGGATAAACAAAAAGCTCGAGGTTTCAAACCCTCACAAAAGGATATTGCAACATGAAATCTAGCATAATCTCAATTTGATTCTTAGTCGTTATTTTTACACTAAAAACATAATTGTGTAAGGGAGAACCATAGTGATCCAAGCGACATTTTTGAAAACATAGAATTTTTGAATTGAATGCACAGAAAAATCTAAAATCTTTCGTGCCATACTAATCCAAGCACATAAAATTTATTAATGGGATGTTATATATGAGCTTGTATTAGTATGGCATGAAAGATTTCATTTTTTTCTGTGCATTCAATTCAAAAAGTAAATATTGACAAAAATGTCGCTTGGATCACTATGGTTCTCCCTTACACACTATACAATTTTTACTTTCAAATAATTAATACTTATTTGTAAAACTTTTAAATATTTAAAATAAATAAAAATTAAAAATTCTAATAAATAATAGCCTTCAAATATCAAGTGAGAAAAATTGTCACTGAATTCGACGTTTCTCGATATAAGTGACAAACGCAATTCGCCTTAACTCACTGACAAATGTCACTTTTTTGGAGAACATAGCATTTTTGTCTAACTTTGCCATTTGTCACCATAAGTGACAACCACAATAAGGCTGATTAATTTTTAGGCGTATTTCCAGCTATAAGACTTAAAAGATTATAGTATGTATAGCAACATTAGAAGCGTGTAAATTCTGACTTTAATATAAAAACTGGTTTCATAAAGCCCAAATTTAAGACGCAGTTTTTCCCCTTCAAAGCGATGTTTTTGCACATAAACTACCTCAACAAATTGATTTTCGTTTGCACTACATTCACCACAATCGATAGGATACTGTTAAGTGCTTAACACTCCTATTTTATCCTAGCTACAAAAAACAACACTTTGCGAACAATGTATTCTGTCCTGGCAAAATGGTAATACAAACCCAAGGTTAAGGGTCCAGAATCGATCCCTAATGAAGTTAAATGACACTAAATTTCCACCCAACATTTGAATATCTGAGACAACACAATCCCCAAGCGAGCACTTAAACAATAATTTAAGCAGGGTACATGATTCCTGGATGATTCCAAATGAATATCCCAAAACATAGTCAGAAATGGTAAAACGTTTTGATCTAAATTTCAAATGGGTACCAGTAAAGGTCACATCGAACAAAAGCAGCTCATCAACACCTTCGGCATGTTCTGCAGAGATGAACACCTGTGCACAATAACAAAAGTAGAAGAGCCTCTAGAAGTCAAGAGCCCTTCACAGGGAGCGTATAATCAGATAAGGAACCCTCTGACTTTAGTCCCGGCACAGAGACGATCCACGAAAGAACCTGCGACCAAAATCCACTTAATTCCTTGATAGTCGAGCAAGGCAGACAATGGGGTTCCCGCATCGCGCAAATGCCGGGAAACAGGGAAGCGGGGGTTTAGAACGACGGCAACCAGCTTCCAGAAAAAGAGGAACAGGAGGGAAATCCACTTAAGGCGAACGAGGACAAAATTGAGGAGGGACGACAAAAAACGAGCAACAATCGAATTACCTGAACGTGTGATGTATTTCTTATTCCCAGGCGGGCGAATTCCTTCTGCCGTGGATGGTCGGGTCCATTCAGGTAGCACAGATGTTCAGGTGTGCTGGTTGCCCGGAGCTTCGTCTTCTTCATGCATCTTAAAGACCTTTGATTGCGGAACTTTTTATGCTAGAGAATGGGATGCCGAGCCGAAGATGCTGGGATGGATCAGCTTTTTAACACTTGGGACGTGGAACGCAGGCATAATGCAGATGAAAAATGGCCAAGGCCTCTGCAGCTGTGGGCTATCGGCGCGGTGTTCACAGACTCGCCTCTATGCACTTTTTGGTTCTTCCAAATTTAGGATCCCATCCCGTCGATCGCAGGCCAGACAAGCCATATAGCCTGTTGGTCGTGGTGATGTACAATTCCAAGAAGTTGGACACTTTTTCTTGGGACCCGGGATGAAGAGATCGTGGAGCATCTAATAAAAGTGGTTCCCATGCCGATATATGGAAGAAATCTTCTGCAGTCAATTCTCACCGACTGAAGCGGATGTTTCCTTTGTGTTTTATGATGTTTCGTCTTGATGTGGAGCTTGGCTGGTTGTTTGCTGGTTGATGCTGGATAGTATCTAATTTCAATGGACTTCCATAAAAGGAGAAACAAGACGAGATGCAACAACAGACCATGGCTGATTGGGCACAGACCAGCCAGACATTCTGGCTCCATTATTCTCGCATTACCTTTATTTGTTGTGGTGATGGTTGAAATTAATCGACCGAATAAAATGCATTTGGGCTTTAGAAAAAGAAAAGAAAATGATGCTAATAATATTCGATAAATTTAAGAACTGCGTCTACTTTAGAGTGTAGTATTGAAAATGTTTTTGGGAGTGGCAATTCGACAATTGGTTCAATTCGCGAAAGATATTTGACAAACCCTAGAAAATGGATAACCATTAAATAAGTAGAAAATGGAACAAAAACTCAATGGCGTTCAAATAAATAAATTTTGATCTCAATAATAGAAAAATTCTAGCATTAGGTTAGTCATAAGAAATTAGTAGGCGCCCTTTAAGCCCGGCCCGCACACATTCCGACTCGGAATTCCGTGAGCCTAGCGCAGACGTTCGATTTTTGGCATTCTGAACGCACGTCTTGGCTTTTGAACCGAATATCAGGAATGGTTTATTGGTTTCCGAACGGAAAATTTAAGAACGTGTGCGCTGTGTAGGGTTTTTTGTATGAAATGCCTGCATTCGGGTTTCCGAGTACGGAAACCGAACACGGAAACCGTATGTGTGCGGCCAGCCTTAGGCGGACACCGAACAGAAAAAACGAACGAACGAAGTAGGGAAGAGGGTGAGGGAGGATGATGGGGAGGGCAGACAATTTTCATGGACACCACTGACATATAGATATGGACTGCTAAATAAGCAAAATCCCATACAAAAAAGTGGCACCAAAAACTATCGTTGTCTCGTTCCCCCTTCAAAATCCTATGAACTTTAATCGGTTTTAAAATAAAAAACAGTTCAGTGCATGTCAGCAATATAAACATAATTAGAAAAAACTAGACAGCTATAGAGTTTTTTCTTCTTTCTCTATCTTCTTTATTTTTAAAAGTTCGTTAAACAGAGGGAAAAAACCCTCACATATTTAAAAAAAATACATTTATTTAACGAAAAAACTGCTACTAAATAAAAAATAATGATAGAAAATTATTTCTATCAATTATAACATACATATTATTACTTATTTTCCTCTAAATTCGAAAAAAAAATTGTTGTTTACATAAAAAAGGTCTTCTTCTTCTGGAGAAAAATGGTGCCATTGAAAGTTGTCAATTAGCAGTCCATATCTATATGTCAGTGATGGACACTTTCAGCGAACTGTGAACGGACATTTTGAGAGTTCCTGCGTTGTTGTTGTTGTTAGGACAAGAAAGCAAAAGAGAATTTCAAAAAGCAAGAACAGCAAGCCATGACGTTTTGAAATTCTGCTTGAAATTTTTTACATTTTTCTTTCGTTTGTCCGTTCGTTGGTGTCCGCCCGTGTGGTGTAAATGCCCAGCCGACACTCCACCGGGCTTCAAAGAGAATTAACGATGACAGTTAAGTTTTGTCTGTTCGGTGTCCGCTTGTCTAAAAGGGCCAAGACGTCTTCATCCATAATTGCGCAAATAACCTTGTCACTATGTTAACCGATGAAACAGGTTGCGCCATATAAAGGTGCATAAAGCTACCACTTGTCCTGGCTTCCAGCTGGAACGTAAGTGTAGGACTCAGGTTCATTCCCGACAAATTTGTTCTGGTACCATTCGCCACGAAACAGATAATGCCAGGGTTGACTTAACTGGTTATTGCCAGTAAAACCTTAGGCATCTCACGACAAACTCAATAGTTAAGCGTAACATTAGATGCCAAACACCATGCGTACCAGCATAAGGGCAATCTGATGTGCAGGTCTCGCAGATCTTTATCGGCCTGCTGCAGAGCTTGTAGGGTCTGCAATTAAAAAACCGTGTAGGCAATAACGTTTCGTATTGGCTGATCAAAAAAAATTCGAAAAACCCAGTTTTTGAGTGATTTTTTTTGCCAAAAAGTGATATCTCCGGCGGCCATGTTGTTTTTTTTGTGATTCCGAAATTGTTTTCTTAAAAAGTCCCAAGGAAGCTGTGGTCCAATTTTCAGCCATTTTGGAATTTTGTCTCCTTAAAATGCTAATTTCTCCGGACTAGATGTATGTTATGCTGACACGCGTCGCGTATTTAGTAATCTGAGTTCGCGGGTTAATCGTGACGTGAGACGTTCTGTGTTGCCAACTTTTGGGCGCCCGCTTAACCCGGGGAAAAAAAGAGATTCTTTTTTTGACTTTCGTAATTTTTAAAGTGAAAACTTCTTTAGGCACGTTGGGCACTTTTTTATGATATGATTTTTTTCTCGGCAAATAGGCTAAGAGTTTAAGTGAGATTGTGGATAACTTTTACGAATTTTTGCTTACACACGTTCGGGGCTACTGTAGCTCGAGGGGCCCGTATCATTGATACGGCGGTAGCTACGCCCCTGGTGTGTAGCTGCCTTTACTCGTACTAATACTGCAAAATTATACCGCAACTTTTCATTATTTTACTCCATTTTCAAACGCAAACAACATTCCCACGACTGCACCAATTTCGATGTATCACTCGAACTGTCACAATTCAAATGACTGTGCTTTGTAACTGAATTAGAATTGGCGCCATCTATTGGAAAAACTCCACGAACTTTTTTTTAAACGCAATATATTACTGGTCGAAGTGTTCACTGAAGAGCACTGGCTTCCAATAACTACCAATTAACTACCAACATCCTTAGGATCAGATAAATCTGAAAAAAAACATTCGTTCATTAGCCTAAAAATTTCAATATCCTACGATCTGTCTAAAAGAGATCACCACAACAATTTCATTTTAAGTAGTTTAGATTCTTATGAAAATCGGTGAAGCCACTTAAACCACTTGAAAAAAAACTGAGTCATTTATTTTGCTACGGCAGCGCAAATTCACTAAACATTAGTCACCATTTAACGTAATGTTTTAGGACGAAAATATCGCTGTGACAGACACCCTCTTAATAATTTTCCTTAGTCCGCACTGATGTCAAATTTCTAAGTAGCCCACGCATCATCACATCACATCAACAGTGCTCGTAGCTAACATGCCCAGAGCACTCCTCGCGCTCTCGCATATGAGGTCACGACTAAAGTTCAAATCTAGACCAAAATAAAACGCCCATTAATTGAATTCCCTAGATGTCGTCTGTCTGACCCTTAAACCTACACAGAAACTAAGGTTACTTCCGACACTCGTTAGCCGTTTAGCAAGTGGAATTGTAGACCCCAGGCCCAGAGGGGTTCGTTCGTATGCAAGCATCGCTCGCTCCAATCAGCATAATTTTTAATGTCGATCGTGCCGTGCAAGTGATTCAGCTGTTTTGTTGGTGTCTGTTCCACGGATCTTGTTTTTAGCTGCTTAGAAGTAATTTGCACGCGACTGTAAGACGCCAACCCGGAGTACACTAAATTACGAAACGGCACAAGACACTTCCATGGCATCTTGTTGGGCTATTAACGCGTGTCAACTGACCAAGTTTCTTCCCATTTGGACACAACAAAATATCAATTGAGACCCATAAAAAAAGTGATTAACGTCCACCTTTTTGTTGGATAAGATATAATATGGATATACGCAAAAGCATGTGTGATTTGGATAATATGTGTTCAGAGCGGGGGAGAGGGCTGGGCTGAAAACTGATGGCAAAAGTTATAGGCTCTTAATTGCTTGCTGGTTTGTGAAAAAGATGCTAGAAGCGTGCTGGAGCCAGAATCTACAATAAGATGAGCTCGAGTTAATGTTGAGTTTCGGGATACTTGTTGTCTTTTATGTTTTATTGGTGGCTCTTGTTTCTCGTTAATATTGAAGAGTCTCTTTCCTATTCAATGCAGAAAAAGTCAATTAAGGTGTGCTCCTTGTATTTGTAGGACGCAAAGCGGAGCTTCAAAGCGCATCTTGATGTAGAAGTAATTTACAAGCTAAATGAGATCTTAGTACAGATTGTTCAACTTGAATCATGTGCGCTAACAATTCCAAGATCATTATTTTATAACATAAACAACAGAACAGATATGCCATCCACTTAAATATACTAAGTAAAAAGTATCCAGAATTGAAACGACTCCCGTAAAAGATAATCTTAAAACATTTTTCTATAAGCTGGTAACGTTACCATCAGCTACCACGCGGAATTTGAGCCCCATCTGTCACTCAATGTGTTCACAACAGTTGTTTTTGTTAATCATGCTCTGCGATTTTTACAATTAGTTGAACAAAGAATTTACCATAAATTTTGTGTTTCAAACGAAATTTCGGATTCCGAATCGCTGAAAATGTTGCAGTTGACCTACGATGAATCGTGCAAAAGCATATGAATGGTATAAATCATTCAAAGAGGGCAGAGAAGTACCCGAGTAAAAATAATTTAGTTGGTTAATTTTTTGAAAGTAAAGGGTGTTTTTTTAGAGTTACACAACTTTGAGTTGGCAACACTGCTTTATTTGACAACCCATTTAACAGCTGATAGTTGCTTTTCGTTTAGTTTGGTTTGACATTTCATTATGAATAGACTTACACCAGAGCAAGGCTTGCAAATGGGCTGAAGCACAAATTGATATTGAATTTCCATTCAAAATTTTGTTCTCCGATGAAGCCCATTTTTGGTTGAATGAGTACATAAATAAACAGAATTGTCGCATTTGGAGTGAGGATAATAATGCCTAATCTCCAATGGGAGAACCAACCACGAACCAACCAACCAAAATGCTGCTACCTACTCCTTCTCATTGTAAATTGATTAACCCGTCTCGCTCGTGTTTTGGTCGACTTGTGTAACTTTCCGTATGTGTTAGTTAAACCATTTGAGTTGCCACATGCAATTCAGCGGTTTTTTTCAGTGGTTCTAAACAATTTTGTACAGATAAATGTCAAATATGAAGGCAAAAATGACGTTAAGTTTAATTTGAATATCGCGCCAAAAAATATGTCAACACAAAAAGTGAAAATGACATTTAATTGGAGTGCTACTAGATTAGTAATGTTTGTAAATTATTTATTTCATATATAATTTTGCGCGGCATTCCCGATCAAAACAAGACAGAAATTTCTGACATTTCACATCTACATTGATAGAAATGTGTGTGAACGCATTTTGTCAGCTAATTCAGCCAACTGGTACGTGGTTGGTTCGTGGTTGGTTCTCCCATTGGAGATTAGGCATTATCCACAAGCTTTTGCCGAAACACCATTACAGCCACAGACAGTTATGCCTAATCTCCAATGGGAGAACCAACCACGAACCAACCACGTACCAGTTGGCTGAATTAGCTGACAAAATGCGTTCACACACATTTCTATCAATGTAGATGTGAAATGTCAGAAATTTCTGTCTTGTTTTGATCGGGAATGCCGCGCAAAATTATATATGAAATAAATAATTTACAAACATTACTAATCTAGTAGCACTCCAATTAAATGTCATTTTCACTTTTTGTGTTGACATATTTTTTGGCGCGATATTCAAATTAAACTTAACGTCATTTTTGCCTTCATATTTGACATTTATCTGTACAAAATTGTTTAGAACCACTGAAAAAAAACCGCTGAATTGCATGTGGCAACTCAAATGGTTTAACTAACACATACGGAAAGTTACACAAGTCGACCAAAACACGAGCGGTTAATCAATTTACAATGAGAAGGAGTAGGAAGCAGCATTTTGGTTGGTTGGTTCGTGGTTGGTTCTCCCATTGGAGATTAGGCATTACTGTTTGGTGCGCTTTATGGGCTGGCGGAGTCATTGGTCCACATGTCTTCAAAAACGATGATGATCAGAATGTTACTTTCAATGGTGAACGGTATAGGGATATGATTAGAAATTTTTTCGTACCTCAATTAGCTGGCATTAATCTTGCTGACATGTGGTTCCAACAGGACGGAGCCACATGCCACACAGCGCGCGCTACAATTGATTTACTCACAGAAACTTTTGATGAAAGTATAATTTCACGTAATGGTCCAATTAATTGGCCACCAAGATCGTGTGATTTAACCCCAGAGGATTATTTGCTTTGGGGTTATGGAAAGTCATTTGTCTACGTCGATAAATCAGAGACAATTGAACACCTGAAAATCAACATTCGAAGAGTTATTGGCGTAATACGGCGGCAAATGCTGCGAAAGGTTTGTGAAAATTGGTGTTCCAGATTGCGCCTTGTACGGGCCAGCCATGGCGGCCACATGGCCGAAATCATATTTAAATATTAATGTCATAAAATTTTCTATCCAATAAAGCCCGTTTCATTGATATTAAAAATATATTTCTTTGTTTTATTATGATTTAAACTTGTGTAACTCTAAAAAAACGCCCTTTATATATGCGCCCGCAACTAGTACGCGAACCAATGCCCCTGCCACACGGGTATGCACGCTCCCGCTACAGGCATGAAATTCTAAAAATGCTTCCGCTAAACAGGTATGCACAGGCACGCCTCTGTTACAGATATGTATTTATTCGTAATCGACCATTCTGAAAACGCGAGTGTCGTTTTACCAAGCGGTCCCCCAACTTAATACTAAACCGACCAATGCTGCTTGACCTACGCAATCGCACGAGAACCGGTCTATTGAGTATGATTACGGTACACTTTATGGTCACCAAGATAATTTCCCGATTTCTTCGTCCTATACAATTCGGAGAAATAGAATTTTTACTCAGGCGTACCGTGCCTATTTTGAGTGGCATACAGGCGTTTTGACGCAGTGCGTGCCTGTTTCGGGCTAAGAATGGTCCGAATTTACTCGGGATATCAAAAGGCGCTTTCTTTCAACGGCAAACCTGAGATGGAGATGTTTAACAGATATTATTGGAAGGCTGCAGACAAAATCCAAAATATGACCTCTAGACGATGCAGTGGAAGCACATCGCCAAAAGCGTGTCGATAATCACAGGGAACTGGCTAATTAAAAAACATACATTAAGAATGGAAAAACAAGCCAGAGAGACAACCCGAACATTATCTCTGTAATTGTCTGGATCTAGCAAGGATCAGACAGCGCGTATTTAGAAACCGTTTCGTACAGGGCTTGGGGATATGATTCGGTACCTGAATATCTCGTGCTAAAGTAACTTTAAGCATACTGGCATATTTTTATTTTTTAACCGACTTCAAAAAAGGAGGAGGTTATTATATGTATATGTATAAAAGCTTTTCACCAGCGCGGTTACAGAGTTGTGCCTTTTCAGCGTCAATCATCGGTCCTTGCACGGGGCGCAGCCACCTGTACCTGTCTACCTACCTGCAAGCTTTTAAGGCTCGTTAAACACATTCCGCCATTCTTATCAACGATATTTTTTACTTTCTCCAATCACCAAAATCTCGCTTTAAATCCATACTAAATCTACTAAGACAACAAATTGAAACATCACAATAAATACAACCGAAATAAAAAGAAAATCCAACTTTATGGCGTCAAACTTTTCACGTGATTAAAAAAGCCCATAAAAATCTATAAAGCCGCACTGAATATGATTATTTTTCACGCTCAAGCCACTTAGCATACTATTCACCGATTTGGTAGTCAGTAGTTGTGTTGTTGTTATACGATCATATACGGTTTTTGTTGCTGATGTTGTTATACGATTTCAATACTAAAAACTAAAAGATCCGATCGTTAAAAACCAGATTCCTATCAAGTATATTAATCCGATCGCATCGTTCCACCCGTCTCTGCTTCGACCTGACTAACTCGTACCTTAGATACCCTAGTGGTTGTGCTACTACTGCCTTGGAAGTTAGGTAAGAGCGAACACAACAAAAAACTCAGACCTTGTATTTTCGTTAAATAGTCTGATTAGCGAGCAGTAAAATATGGCTTAAATGCATACTCAATGTCCGGGAAATTTAAAGCATCGATAAATCAATTAATAATGATTCAGTAGTTTCAGATTTATATTTATGTTACCGGAAGGATTTTATCGGCATGTCTTCGTGTTGTAATTTCACTCGAAAATTATCAATAAAAATTCAAAAATTTCTGTTGATTATGCAGTAACAGTTTGAGGGTCTGTGGAAATTTTTGTACATTTAAAAAAGGCAAATTATATTTATTTATTTATTTAGCCAAACAAGGCGCCCTTAAAATAAAAAAAAACACGCGTGTACCCAGTGCACGAGAAAGATGTGAAACATCTTCGGCGAAAGCCCAAGTGGAAACGCAGCTCTTTTATCACACAGAAATGTTGCGTTTGGCATGTATATTCGGAACTTCGCTGGAATTTTCTTACATAGTTTGCTCCCGATAGCTGTTTTCGATTTGCCACATTTATCTGATATTCATCACATATTCCTCACATGTCAAATCTCGCACTCACTTTTGCCTCACTTTTGGTCTGTCAAATTGTAACTGATTGCAAAAAGCAAATCGAACTCACTTATGTGATAAATAATAAAAATTTTATAAATTAATTTTCCATACACCGAGATCAAAGAAATTGTCTCTTCATAATACTTCCGTTGCTGTATATGAAATTATTACAAAATAAGATATTCAACCACAATAAATACTTCAGTGCATAACTTCAAAATCACTTACTCAACTGATGTGATGAAAAAATATTTTTATCACATCACTTGGTTTTGTATCAGTTGGAAGCTGTCGCCATCTGTTGTAAAATAGGAACTGAACAGCCAAATCGAAGAGCTATTTTCAGTGAAACTGAGGAAAATGTGAGGCATATCAGATAAATGTGGCAAATCGAAAACAGCTGATGTAAGAAAATTCCAGCAAAGTTCAGAATGGGCCTGAAAATAAATAAATTCATTCAAATGAACAAAAATTAGTTGCATTAGGGAGGACCTTAGAATATAGAACTACAGGAACGGCCCTCGCCGAATTTTAGCGTAGTAAAATTCTTTTTGTGCGAGTGCTCACGTTTTGGTAGTTGTTTGTCCACTACAAGCGGAAAAAGCGAGTGGAATAGAGGAGGGGCAAGAGCGAGTTGAAATAATCAGTTATCTAAAATAAAATCTTGCCCCTACAAATGAACTTTTCACACGCCGCCACTACGCATTTTAATCAGCTGATCCCCTTGAATTTTGGGTTTTGTTAGTTCATGTAAACAAAGAAATCCAGCAAACAAAATTTATATTATTTCGAGTATTTAGCGCAGTGATTTACATAATTATGAATGAAAATTTGTAATACGTGTGTTTAGGAAGTATTTTAATTAGCCCACTTCCCCAAAAAAGGATTTACCTCGCGGAAATTTCGTATTATTCCTACATTCACAAACTGCACACTTCTTGTTCTTTTTTTCACTGGAAATTCACTCGTAACAACTTCAATTACACTAAAAACTAATTCTTTAAACTTTCTTTCTTTTTTGATATTAGTTTTTAAAAAACTGTAAGTAAATTTTATAGAAAACCCCGTTCCAAAGAAAGGGCGCTACCGAACGCGGCAAATTTGACAGTCAACTAACAACCAACTAATACCCAATTTGACAGCCGACTGATAGCAGGTTTCACTACGCTCACATATACGGATTTTATACGCGAAGGCCTTTCCTGTAGTTCTATATTCTAAGGGGAGGTCAATGATTTGTTATACATATCGCTGGTTTGCGAGAATAACGACGCAATTCAAAATTCTGTAAAATTAAACTAAATATGCCAAATGACCAACAACCTTTGATAATTTATAGTAAACAGAGACGCAACGCCGATTTTGCCTCAACTATCGTTAGAAAGATATATCGTCATTATTCATTTGAGACAAAACATTCTCGACTAATTTATAATTAAAAAACGTCATTCACTAAAATCAATCAATTTTAGTTGCTTCACTATTCTCGCAAAACAGCGATATGTTCTCTGTGACAAAAAATAAACTAAAAGTCAAAAACAAGTTTTAAGTGCTAATGTAAGACAGAAACAAGATATAGAAGACATTGTTCTCTTAGTATAGTCAATAGGCCCCCAGCCACGGTCAAACAAATCATCAAACCAATTTTCGACAAACAACGCACACATTTATGCTTTGACTTTTGTTGGCCATCAACGAGGAAAACTTTCTTCAAACATCCCGAGCGACAATTCCTGTAAAAAAAACGAACTTTCATATGCTTTACATGGCACACATAAAAAATCCACACACACATTTAAGCTGTTTGAAGGAAATATTAAACCAGACGAATATTTTCTTCAAACAGCTACCAACTTCGAAAACTTGTATTTTATACACGCACACTTATAATTTTTTCGATGTTGGCCACAAATTTGATGGTTTGTTTGACCATGGATGGGGGCGTAATGTGTGAATATTAAATATATAAGATACTTTCTGACTAAGCTAAATATTATCTTTAAATAGTCATTTTATTAAGTATCACGCACTGACATATAGATATGGACTGCTAATTGACAACTTTCAATGGCACCATTTTTCTCCAGAAGAAGAAGACCTTTTCTATGTAAGCAACAATTTTTTTTCGAATTTAGAGGAAATTAAATAATAAGATGTATGTTATAATTGATAGAAATAATTTTCTATCATTATTTTTTATTTAGTAGCAGTTTTTTCGTTAAATAAATGTATTATTTTAAATATGTGAGGGTTCTTTCCCTCTGTTTAACGAACTTCTAAAAATAACGAAAGTAGAGAAAGAAGAAAAAACTCTATAGCTGTCTAGTTTTTTCTAATTATGTTTATATCGCTGACATGCACTGAACTGCTTTTTATTTTAAAACCGATTAAAGTTCATAGGACTTTAACGGGGGAACGAGACAACGATAGTTTTTGGTGCCACTTTTTTGTATGGGATTTTGCTTATTTAGCAGTCCATATCTATATGTCAGTGGTATCACGCAACTATCGTATATGTATAATCTGTATTTTTGCAGTCGGGGTACAGTTTTAATTAGTTATTCTCGTATCATGTGTACCCCGACTGCAGTCTAAAAGTACGCGCAGTTTTCTCTATGAAAAGGCTGTATCAGATCCAACTTATTGAGCAGCGGCAGAAGCAGAATTCTGCCTGCTGAATCAGATGCAAGTAAAGCAGCAGCAACGGCAGAATTTTTATTTGACAGTAAATTCTTTGTAAATTATTCTTTAATAATAATAAATTCGTCGTAAAATATCACACAACAATAAATTCTCAATTTTCCGCGTTCATTAGTCATTTAAAAACAACTTGCAAAGTGAAAGGTGTTTGAAATGTCAAAAAATTCTGCTTTGCAAAGCAAAGAATTTGAAATGAAAAAGCAGCGGCAAAGCTCTCTTCTGCTTTTCTTGTCACTTGACCAACGTAAGCCAATAGAAACAATTCTCTGACGATATAGATGAGAATTTCTCGGTATGTGTATGTCCAAAGAAAGCGAAAAAAATTGAGGCTATTCATTATGATATTGTAATATTCAGTTGTGCAACCTTGCGTAGTAACCGCTGTAAAATAATTAGATAGACGTCACTGCACCAAAAATGAATGACACTTCCGCCTTGCAATTCTTCATCATTTGCAATAAACGTGTTAAGAAGTACGGTTGTGTTTCCTTCACTAAATAATTCTTGAAAAGACAATATAACATGGCGCAGTCAGTAGGACTGGGATGTACTTCCAATTAAATACATGAAAGTGCTAAAAAATGTAGTAATAAAGAAAAGTTCAGTTAGGTTAGAAGCTTATGGAGGAGCTGCGATCAGAGTAATAGGGCTGGTCAAGTTACTGTGCCAAGTAGGCTGTGTTAATTCCTTGCAAGACTTTGTTGTAGTAGACACTAATGCCTAATCTCCAATGGGAGAACCAACCACGAACCAAACAACCAAAATGCTGCTTCCTACTCCTTCTCATTGTAAATTGATTAACCCGTCTCGCTCGTGTTTTGGTCGACTTGTGTAGCTTTCCGTGTGTGTTAGTTAAACCATTTGAGTTGCCACATTCAATTCAGCGAGTTTTTTTCAGTGGTTCTAAACAATTTTGTACAGAGAAATGTCAAATATGCAGGCAAAAATGACGTTAAGTTTAATTTGAATATCGCGCCAAAAAATATGTCAACACAAAAAGTGAAAATGAAATTTAATTGGAGGGCTACTAGATTAGCTAATGTTTGTAAATTATTTATTTCATATAGAATTTTTCGCCGCATTCCCGATCAAAACAAGACAGAAATTTTTGACATTCCACATCTACATTGATAGAAATGTGTGTGAACGCATTTTGTCAGCTAATTCAGCCAACTGGTACGTGGTTGGTTCGTGGTTGGTTCTCCCATTGGAGATTAGGCATAATACTATTCCCATAATAGGACTTTCTGGTTGCATCGCACTTAATTTAATAAGGCGGGTAAATGAGGTACAAACATATTCGAAAGAACAATTTATAAACGAAAATCGCGACATTTTTGACGGCATGGGTTGCTTTTGCGAAAATTTTCGTATACAGCTGAAAAACCCACACACACCTGTTGTGCGTCCTGCCAGAAGAATCCCATATACGCTCCAAAAGCCGCTTAAAGAAGAATTAAATAATTTGTGCAAGCGGGGTATTATTGAAACGGTCAGTGAACCTACCGAATGGGTTTCAAACTTAGTTATTGTGGAGAAACCCACAAAGAAAATTCGCCTATGCTTGGATCCGCGAGATCTCAACACAGCCATTAAAGACCAAGTGCACTACATTCCCACTTTCGAAGAACTTACGGCTAGGTTAGCAAACAAAAAATTATTTACGGTCTTGGACCTGAAAGAAGGGTATTTTCAAGTAAGTCTTCATCCAGAATCCAGCAAATTGTGCACATTCATAACACCATTTGGGTGTTACCGATTTAAAAGACTACCGTTTGGTATCAAAGTGGCTCCTGAAGTTTTTCAGAAACTTAATGAAGACAATTTTGCGGGAATCCCTAATATAGCAATCTTTATCGATGACATATTAATTGCGGCGGAAACTAGAGAAGAGCACGATCAGATATTACAGCAAGTGATAAGGCGTGCTCGGGAAAAGAATATCAAATTTAATGAAAATAAATTACAGTATTGTGTACCTAAAGTAAAGTACATGGGCCATACTATTTCTGGAGAGGGAGTCGAGGTTGACAAAACACGCACCAAAGCAATAGAAGCTTTAAGTGCCCCTAAAACTAAAAAACAGCTGCAAAAGCTATTTGGCGTTATTAATTATATGAGGAATTTTATTCCACACCTTTCAAGTATTTCAAAGCCCATGCGGGACTTGTTAAAGAAAGATGTAATTTTCCAATGGTTTCCACACCACACTAAGTGCTTAGAAAATATTAAACAACAAATTATTAATGCACCTGTACTAAAATTTTTTGACAACAAAAAAGACATAGTCCTTCAAGCAGACGCGTCTCAGTACGGTCTGGGTGCATGCTTAATGCAAGAAAATAGACCAATCTGTTTTGCATCTCGCAGCCTTACAGATGCCGAGATCAATTATTCCCAAGTGGAAAAAGAACTTTTGGCAATTGTTTTTGGTTGTGCAAAGTTCCATTCGTACATTTATGGACGAGAGGTAAAAGTGATCACTGATCATAAGCCACTACTAGGGGTTATGGGTAAAGAGATATGGAAAGTGCCCTCACCTAAACTTCAACGTATGAAGTTGAGACATCTAAAATATCGACTTAATCTGCAACATAGTCCAGGGAAGCATATGTATATTGCTGATTACCTGTCAAGAGATTTCTGTAATGAACAAGACGTAGAGATCCCAGAAATAAATGAATTAGTTCATAGCATTAATATAAGTGACAACAAAAAACGACTTTTTATAGACGAAACGTCGTCAGATCCAGTATTGCAAGATCTTCGCGACGTCCTAGCTAAAGGATGGCCAAAAAATAAGAAGGAAGTCCCTGCCAACGTTAGTTATTTTTGGAAAATGAGAAGAGAGTTAACTACAGACGGTGGGTTGGTATTATATTAAGAAATGTATCTTAAGGGGGAGGTGTAATATTCAGTTGTGCAACCTTGCGTAGTAACCGCTGTAAAATAATTAGATAGACGTCACTGCACCAAAACTGAATGACACTTCCGCCTTGCAATTCTTCATCATTTGCAATAAACGTGTTAAGAAGTACGGTTGTGTTTCCTTCACTAAATAATTCTTGAAAAGACAATATAACAGATATTACCTATTAGCGGTTACAAAATGAAATTTTAATCTGCACACATAACCTCAAAAAAAATTAAAAACTGAAGAAACTGCCAAATTTTAGTTTTTTGGTTATAACTTCGGATGTTTTAAGTGAAATTTGATGAAATTTTCAAAAATTATACTTTATAATGTGAACAATAACTGGTAAAAATTTTAAGTCAAAATATCTAACACAAATCTCAACAATTAACCTCAAATTCGAAAATTGATTAGCCAATAATCTTTGTGCATCGCATCAATGAGATTCCTTTTTGTTTCAAGTGTAGGTTTTTTTATGCACTTTATGATGGTGAACAAGAAAAAAATTTTAAACTTGAAAAAAGTGGAAAAAGTCGAATCGAAAATCGTGAATTTTTGTATTTTTTCGTGAATTTTCTTGAAAAATACCACGAGTCGCTCCATCAGGAGATATCCAGGTGGCTTTATATAGCCTCGACACACGCACGCATTTATGACGAAAATTCCTCATCAATTAGGAATATGAACCTCAACAATTAGGAAAACCGATTAGGCAAATTTTGGTTAATCTAGTACGAAATCTGAAAAGAGAGCCATCTGTCGAATGATAGATTATGTTAAAAAGCCCGCGTTTAGGCGCTTTTCCAGAGTCAGCTGATTTTAATTTTACTTGAAAATTAATAAAAAATATTACTTTTTTCCATATTAAAAAATTAAATATTACTTGTTTCCCTTCCAATGGGGCAACAACGTACCAAAGATATAATTTTTTTTTATTTTTCGTTCTCTGACATTTTTCACTACACCACAACTGTCATAATATAATGAGGTATTTTAACGTGGGTCACCCCGTAAGGGCGTTCGTCATAAATTAGGAATTTTCGTCATATTTTGATTGCCGTGTGTCGAGGCTAATAGATATATTTTTTTTTATGTGGAAGACTAGAGCTCAGGGAAAGCCCTTTGTAGTGTCGACAATCTATTTTCTTCGTATAGAGTGCAATGTCGAACAGCAAGCTCTAGTCGATAGATAGTGAAGGGGAGGAGAGAAGTAGGAAGGAACTGCCACAACCAGCTAACCCCAACCATTTCTATCGCGGCTCTGGCATCGGGGCAATGAGAAACAACTCGCTGGAGTGTTATGCCTCCTGAAACGAGTTGAATCCCATCAACCAACCGATGACATGCACTTGGTGGAGCGGGGCAGTTCTAGCGGAAGGCTATGACAGGAGGAATGTAAAGAGGGAACGCGCATATCTGGTACTTGCAACGACCAAGTTCTTACTCGCTGCCATCTATGTAATACCTGTGACACACTATACTTTCATTATGTAACTTCATTATGATGGTCAAGGAAATGATGGGGTGACACATTACACTTTACTTTCTTTTGCATCTGGCATATCAAGTGAGGATATAAACCTGCCTGTTTTTTTGCTTTAATTTTAAGCTGTTTTAATTGGTTTAGCTTCTTCAATGGTTCAAAGTTCAATCCCATTCATAATTATAGCGGACTTGATTAAAAAACCCAGAAGCACTTTTATTTCAATATTTTATATTTGCTTTTTTTAACACAATGAATCACAGTTATTTTGTACTTATATTGGTAACTATTGAATCATTAATAACATATTCTATTTTATTAAGGGGTTATAGTTTTTACTACGTTGCGTCTTGAAATCGGAAAAAGACTTTTATATTTATCTATCTTTTATTATTTTTTTAAATTGCCTACTTCAATATTTCCCTACCTGCTTTTTCTACAACAACAGGTAGTAAAGTATTGAAGTATTTAGTGAGTACGGCAAAGTTTGGTATCCCTACATACTCCCCTCCCAGCGTAGCGACTACTGTAATGTTTCCTACCGGTTCGGCTCGCTTTCATCGTTGTGGTCACAAGCCATCGCTGGTTTTAGCCTATCGATTGATATCGATTTGTTTGTGCCATTCACATTGACGATGAATTGTTTGCGTAATCTTTTGATTACTGGGTATGGCCCTTCATATGGGGTTCGAACGGTCTCCGTACCCGATCTACTCGGACGAAAACGAAATCGGAATCTTCTAGAGCCTTAGGAGTGTATACATCCTTTTGACTAGTTTGTCGAGGATGAACTGCTTTAAGGTTCTGCATATGTAAACGAAGACTAGTGAGAAAATCTGAGTGCTCTATAGGATTTTCATCCGTCGGGATGGAAATTGTATTTGGTAATCTCAGATTCTGACCATAGACTAGTTCTGCTGGTGAGCATTGTAAGTCGCTTTTGATTGCTGTACGAATGCCTAGCATGACAAAGGGCAAATCTTCACTCCAATGAGTAGTGTTGTCCCTTGCCATTAAGGCGGCTTTCAGCTGCCGGTGAAACCTTTCAACCATCCCATTTGCTTGCGGATGGTAGGCGGTTGTCCTTATTCGGTGTGTACCGAGCAGTCTGGCAACTTCATTGAATAGCTTCGATTCGAATTGCGTACCTTGATCAGTTGTGATTTCCAGAGGTGCGCCGAAACGTGGAACGTATTCAGTGACAAAGTGCTTTGCCACAGTTGAAGCTGATATATCCCTCATTGGGTAAGCTTCTGGCCATCTAGTGAATCGATCTACTATTGTAAGGATGTATGAATATCCCCGAGATGGCGGCAATGGTCCCACTATATCCATATGGATATGATCGAATCGTTGATTCGGAAGTTTGAAAGCTTCATGCGGAGACTTGGTGTGTCTCGACACTTTCGATTTTTGGCAACCAAGGCAAGAACGAGACCAATTATTGCAGTCTTTGTTTATTGCCGGCCAGAAGTATTTACTTGAAACCGCTCGTCGCGTAGCACGAATACCTGGATGCGACAAGTTATGTTCCGAACCGAACGCGAACTTGCGTAATTCGGCTGGTATGTAAGGGCGCGGAATACCCGTACTAACTTCGCACCATACTTGCTGTTTTGTAAATGGTATTGGTGTGAGCATTAGTTTTACTTTAGAGCCTTTGCTGGGGAATTCTTGGAGGTTTTGTAACTCTTTGTCATCTTTTTGAAGCTGAGCTAATGTAGGCAAATCAAAGGTGACGGAGTCGACGTTGTCGGTTACGAATGAACGGGACAAAAAGTCTGCAACAACGTTTTGTTTACCAGATACATGACGGATGTCTGAGGTAAACTGAGAAATCAGGTCTAAATGTCTGGTCTGTCGTGGGGATCGTTCGGTCTTCGTATGAAGTGCGCGCACTAATGGCTTGTGGTCCGTATAGACCACGAAACTGCGTCCTTCGACGAAATAGCGGAAATGCTTGATAGCTGCATAGATGGCGAGTAATTCGCGATCGAATGCAGAATATTTTTGCTCCGCTGGTGACAACTTTTTTGAGTAAAACGCTAAAGGTTGCCACCGATGACCGTTAAATTGTTCCAGTACACCCCCGATCGCATAATCGGAAGCGTCAGTGGTTAAACTGTACTTGGCATTCTCAAGTGGATGGTTCAGCAATGTTGCCTCTCCCATTGCTTTCTTAATCTTGAGAAATGCCTCTTCGCATGCTTCAGGCCAAGGAAATCCTTTGTCTTTCATAGCACGAGTGCAGTTGAGAAGGTATCTCACATACTCGTTTATTGCCACCGACATTTCAGCTAAGTTAGGGATAAATCGGTGATAAAAATTCACCATCCCTAAAAATTTCTGAATTTGCTTGACAGAATTCGGTGTTGCGAGATCCACAATGGCCTTAACCCGATCAGCTGATGGTAGTATTCCATCTTTTGTGATATTGTGGCTAAGGAAGTTGATCTCTGTTACCCCGAAAACGCATTTTTCTAATTTTATTGTCAAACCGAAGTTATCTAGGCGTTCAAAGAGCTGATTTAGATGAGTCTGGTGTTCTGCCTCTGTTTTACTAGCAATGAGTATATCATCTAAGTAGACAAAGACAAAGTCCAGATCTCTCGTGACTTCATTTATAAACCTTTGAAAGGTTTGGGCAGCATTACGTAATCCGAATGGCATGCGAGTAAACTCGTATAAACCAAACGGGGTAATTATCGCAGTCTTACTGACATCTTCTGGAGCGACTGGTATCTGATGATAAGCACGTACCAGATCCACCTTCGAGAAGATTGTGCATCCATGTAAATTCACGGAAAATGTTTGTATATGCGGGATAGGATACCTATCCGGGACCGTGACTGCATTAAGTCGACGATAGTCACCGCATGGTCTCCAATCATGGGAATCCCGTTTAGGGACTAGATGAAGTGGAGATGCTGCGGGTGACGACGATGGCCGACAAATACCCATTTGAACCATATGTTCAAATTCCATTTTTGCTACCTTAAGCTTCTCCGGATGGAGTCGCCTAGCAGTAATGAATGGTAATTGCCCATTAATAACAATGTGATGTTGCACATTGTGTTTAACAGGAAGATTGAAGTTAGGAGGTTTTGTTAACGAAGGATACTTCGTTAACAGCTCTTTATAAATACCAGTTAATTGGTACTGTTTGGACTCGGGTTGATACTCGACTGTGGAACACACATTAATCCTATGGTTGTTTTGTGAGTCCACTAAATGTCGATATTTGAAATCAACCGACAGCTCGAACTTCGTTAAGAAGTCGGCACCGAGTATGGCTTTTGAAATGCCGGCTATAATAAAGTTATGAACAAATCGTCGGCGAAGGCCGAGATGCAGTTCAAGTAACTTTGTGCCGAAAGTGCGGATTACTGTTCCGTTGGCCGCGTGCAAAAGAAGATTAGGACACCCATTGTGTCCCGGAAATGAAATAGCTGGAACGAGCGAAACGTCCGCGCCGGTATCGATTAAAAAATCGATGCGGTTGTTCGAATCGCGGACGAAAAGTCGATGTGAGCGCCGAAATATATACTCACTCGACGTAGATGCGATCCCCTGACCGCTTAGTTTTTTTGATTATTTGACGATTTGGTGTAGTTGCAAGGGGGTTTGCATTTTGTTGCCCTTGCTCCGTGAGTTTTGTGGTACCAACAAACCGTTCCCCCTTGCTTGTTGGTACGCGCTGGTGACTCGGCAAACGTCACTCTTTTTTCACGGCTTGGTCTGTCTCTCCGACTTGGCGTACGGCTACGACTACGCTGTGAATCCGACCTTGAGTCTCGGCGTATACTCAGGACTAGCCGCTTCAAGTCGTCCATGTCTTGTTGTAGCGACTCCATAGTCGCTTGTTGCCGAGGTTTTGGCTCACGGGGGCGTGCGGCATGAACTACTGACGCGTACGAAGCACCGGAATGCGGGAGTACTTCCCATACGTTGTCTGCCTGTTTGACCTGTTCGTCGAAAGGTTTGTCCTTTACCCCAGCCAGTGTAACTTGTATAGCCTGCGGTAAGCGACGCTCCCATAGTCTAGCTACCAGGTCCTTCGACATCGCCGTACTATTGCCTGCGAGTGCCTGCAGGGATCGAAGGAACTCGGACGGTTTTCTGTCGCCCGGCTCCTGCATCGATAACAGCTGTTCCAGGCGCTTGGTCTCAGATTGCCCATATCTTTCCAGTAGCACTGCCTTCACATCGTCCCACTTCGCATCTTTTCCTTGATTTAAAATATGCATGACCGCCCGTACTGCCTCTTTTGGCAATACGGGAATGGTATGTAACAGTTTTGTAGAGTCAGCTCTTATGTTGGCCATGCCGAATTGAGCCTCCGCTTGACAAAACCAAGCCGCCGGATCGTCTAACCAGAACCCGAATAACGTTAGAGGTTTTGCAGAAACTATGTTAGCTTCCGTCCCTTCAATTGTATTCAGATCCAAGTCTAAGTCGAGTAGATCCTCGACTACCATGGCTTTATCCATCTCACTTTATTTTTTTAGAAAGTTACCAAGAAAACAACTATTACTATGACTCGCGACGATATAAACTAATTACCCCTTATCGACAACAAATCTGTATTTATATCTACTGACAGCAGAACCAAAGTTAATATTTTATAAAATATTATATATTATTTAAAATTGTATATAATCTAGTAAATATTTTAATGTATTTTAAATCAAAAAAAATTTATATGTTTTATTTAAAATAACATTAAACACTCAAAATAAGGCCCCTTCGTCCTTTATACTCTAAAATCACGCCTCTCGGGTTGCTGCGGCACTACTCCACTCTGTGCTGCTCTTCGCTCTTCTACCACCTTTATACGTCTCTTTTATGGACCAACAAAAAAATTCTTAACCTAAACTTATCTTTCTTAACAATTTTTTCGTTCTGCTGTCTGCTGCTCCTTGTTGGAACGTCGGGGTCACCAATTTAGCTTCTTCAATGGTTCAAAGTTCAATCCCATTCATAATTATAGCGGACTTGATTAAAAAACCCAGAAGCACTTTTATTTCAATATTTTATATTTGCTTTTTTTAACACAATGAATCACAGTTATTTTGTACTTATATTGGTAACTATTGAATCATTAATAACATATTCTATTTTATTAAGGGGTTATAGTTTTTACTACGTTGCGTCTTGAAATCGGAAAAAGACTTTTATATTTATCTATCTTTTATTATTTTTTTAAATTGCCTACTTCAATATTTCCCTACCTGCTTTTTCTACAACAACAGGTAGTAAAGTATTGAAGTATTTAGTGAGTACGGCAAAGTTTGGTATCCCTACATTGGAATACTTAAAAAAAAAATTTTTAAAGTAGTAAAGAAAATATCCTTGCAAATTGTTGCTTAACTAACGTGAAATCAAATTATTTTATTTTAAAATGTAGTTTCCAATCTTCCAACAGATGTCACTTAACCGAAATTACAGTCCAAATTAAAGTAGAATACTTTTATTTTGGACTTTCATTATGGTGGGTTTTTGCCGCGATAATGAAGGTTACTTTCATTATGATGGTATATGTGTCACAGGTATAACTCGCTGTCTATTGTCATTAGTGTTCTCATGCAACCTGTGGGTGTCTGTATACGGGCTCCCGGCCTACTTTGGCGTTCAGATCTCCCAGTATGGTTTTTACATCATATCTGAGGCAGGCATTAAGTTCCCGTTTAACTACTTCGAAAAATTCTTCTTTTTCATCGTCCGGGGACTCTTCTGTAGGTGCGTGCGGGCTCTTCTGTAGGTGCAGGCTGATGTTCTTAAATTTGTTTCGCACACGAAGGGTATCTACATAGCCTTTCGTTTATTGCTTTAAAGCCGATAATGGTAGGTTTCATCCTTTTGCTGACCCCAAAACTTACCCCGAGCACATGGCGTTTTTTATGACAGCTGTAATATAAGTCTTATTCAGGTTTTTTGCAAAACACCATTCCCTGTCCATCGCATCTCCTGAATGGCGGTAATGTCAGTTTTATATGTTGACAAATATGCATATAAGGATCAATTTTGACTATATTAAAAAACGTCATGAGAAAATATATATGGTTAGGCACATTTGAAGAAAATTCCATGAAGATGTAACTAAACAACCGTCAACAAGGCAGCAGGAAATCAAGCAGGTCTCGTACAACATGATGCCAAGGCATCCTTAAAGAGATGGACAAAACTTTTGAGCGAACTTAAACTAAGCATCTCAAGCTGGTTTTGTATAGTGTATGGCTTAAAAATATTTATTTGCTGAAATACTACGATTACTGTTAACGTTAAACATGAAATAAAATTGATATTTAATGTAGAAACGAAACTCTTAAAGATTGATCGTTTATAAAAGCCAAGTTATTGATCGATCCTTTTAATGTAAACATTATTTGCCATTTCAACTCTTAATGAACAAATTTATACGCAAAGTATCCGAAAAGAACTAATTCAATTAATTTAATCTATTCTTTAACACCAAAAGCAATCTGTCAATAAAATTTAATTAAAAATCCATTTAGAAACTAATTACACGATCATGATTAGCCATGCCAGGTATCACCTCGTTATCTAGCATAGAGCAAGTGCTAAGTAACAAGAAACACTTTGCCGCTGCCGACTGATCGTCTTAATGTAACAAGGAGCAAATTCGCAACACCGCAACGAAATGAGCCCCAATGATAGCCCACAAAACTGTCATTAGCGAGTTGCTAGAGTACGGCGCTAGAATTGACAATTTAATGGGTGCATCGTGTACGCGGGGCCGCCCCGATAATTATTCAATTTACGAGCAGACGCCTATCGAATATTAGCCAGCGCCGCACCACGACTATTAGCAAAGCAATACTAACAGTTTCGTTACGTAAGTGCTTATCGAAAACAAGAGCAAAGCCTTCGGGAAAAAATTGTCTTAGTTTATTAATAATTCGTCCATTTTATAGTGTGGTTGGTGCTGAGCTAGCGGCTAGATCCATAAATTTAAATAAATCAAAACAGCGCAGAGCCAGTGCTAAGTACGCAAGTGCAGCTAGTTCACAAGTGCACCACAGAAGCCTTGCGTCCGAGTAGCACGTAATAAATTAGAATTCATGTCGCAGACACCGTCAGTAAATAGCACTATGGCGATTTTGTCATTTTGTCAGACCAATAAATCATAAGCAAGTTAAAAAAAATGTTTAAGCTAATGCCAGTCTTTAAACTGCTTTTCCTTTTCAGATATCAGAATGCGCGGCAAAGGGTGGCGAATGCGACGAGACCAAGGGGCGACCTGTCTGCGGGACAGATAAGCAGACCTATCCAACGCGCTGTCACCTTATCCGTGCTCAATGTAGTGGACATCAGGTGAGCCTTAAGCACCGAGGGCCGTGCAGAGGTAAGTGATTCATTTTAATTCACCAGGTAACCTCAATCCAGAGATTTTGCGCGCTTTCAGAATGTGTGGAGACCCGAGCCTATGCACTTTCGCATCGATCGTCATCGCCATCGAAGTTTGTGCCTAGATGCAGGGCTGATGGCACTTATGCACCGGTCCAATGTATGGAGGGCGCGGGATGCTGGTGCTCAGACAGCACTGGCAAGCCAATTCCAAATACAACAACCAGAAATGGTAAACCGAACTGCAGGAAAAATGGGAAAACAAACGTCCGAAGGTCACCATCGAGAAACATTAGTGCTGGCCGAAATAAGAGAATGTGCACACAGGTGGATCAGTCACTGTTTAACACGAACCTCATTAAGGTTTTCCAAAGTGAATACAGTAGGTATCAGCCGCAACACAGCAGCTCTACGAGTACTACCGATAAAGTGATCCTTGATTGGAAGTTCTCAACTTTGGATGTCAATACCAATCATATGTTGGATAAGAGCGAGTATAGGGAGCTGAAGAGGCTTGTCAAGAAGGTAGGTTTTAACAGTAACATTTGCATAAAAATAGTGTTACGTTTTTACGGCTTGATAGATTCGTAGAATTAATTAAGGAATACACTTTAAATATTCACACAAAACGTTCACTAATTATAACTTGCAATTTAATATCTCTCACTAATCACTCCTATGGATCGCCTTTTAATTCAATACTTAATTACACTTTTCTTGCTGGAAACACTTTTCTCACCTAGAACACTGTTATCGCTTTTCTTATCAAAACTGACTCTAAATATCGTTGCGCCTGTATTTATATATCTAAGCCCCTCCCTTATTAAATTTCTAGATCTTTCCACTTCAATCTGGAGATCTCTCTATTTCTCGCATGTTCGAGGTTTCGCACTATCTAGAAATATCGAACTTTAATGTCTCCAATTACAGTTTGCTCAAACTCTGACTAATAGATGGCGCGCCGTTAGCTTACTGCATAATAGCCTCGACACACGGCAATCAAAATATGATGTCATTGTGCCTTTCCACACTTGTATTCTTTCGGCAGTATGCAAACCGGATTAACAACAACCGCGATTTCCACACCCGTATTCTTGCAGCGGCGCAAGCATTCATATTCCGATTAAGTACTTGAATGTGTGCGTGTGCTTTTCTGATCATTTCGCATTGAGTGCTTGACAGGTGACAGTGGTTCTCTACTTGTGTTAGTGAGTTAAAGCCGAGAAATAGGTTTACACTGCGTCTACACATTCCATATTTTTCGCCATCGACTTTGCCATATTTTATGGCTTGAGCTGTCAAATGTTATGGTGGTGGGCAATTCATGGCATGAATTTTCATGGAAAAAATGGCACATTTTCACAAATGTTATCGAGACAAAAATATTTTCAGAATTATAAACATGCGTACATGTATTCACACCGAATCAAACTAAATTTTAAACTTTCCGCCATAGTTGTGTGAACAAACGTCAAATTATGGCCAAATTCATGGCAGATTTGATGGCCGGCCATAATGGCTTTCCATCGAGTTTGCCATAAGATCTGCCATCAAATATGGCCAACTTTCAGGGTCTACACGGTCCATGCCATATGGAAATGGCCATGGCCATGGCTTGTGTAGACTCTGTGTTAAAATGTGCTGCACATTTCTCTCCACGCTCATCACTTTTTGTAGAGAATTCTCTTTGATTCTCTTACCCCTTTCCTAAAAACTCGGTTTGAATACTGCAGTAAAAATACTAGTGTGGAAAGGCCCATTTAAAGGTAGTGACATATGTCAAAATTCATCATTACATTTTGACAGTTGTAACAAGTGGTAGTGTAGTGAAAAATGTCAGCGAACGAAAAATAAAAAAAGAGCTCTTGATCGGCTATGGAAACAAGTAATATTTTTTATTAAATTTCAAGTAAAACTAAAGTCAAAATCAGCTGATACCTTAAGATACTGGAAATGCGCTTAAAAACGAGCTTTTTACAATAATATATCGACGGACAGATGGCCCTCTTTTGAGTTTTCGTAATCGATTAACCGAAATTTTCCTAATCGGTTTACCTAATTATTGAGGTAAATATTCGTAATAAAAGATGAATTTTCATTATAAATGCGTGCGTGTGTCGAGGTTATAAATCGTTATATAGTTCGTTTAAACTCATAGTTCGTTTAAACTCTAATAGATGGCGCATAAATCATCACAGTACCTTTACCGAAATTGTGCTCTAACAATAATTTGGCGTTTGAATTCGATAGCAATGCATGGTATTGATTGCTTCCAAAGTAATGTTAAAAATTATTGGTGAGATCGCATCTTCTTGTCGCACACCTGATTCTTGAGGAAAGTTGATTGAATGAAAACCTCGTATTCTCACTTGTATCCTACATTCTTCTATAGCAATGCATAGTTCTATTAACTTTTTCGGGAATTCCATTTCTTTCATGTTGTTCCACAGCTCTCTTTTATAAAGCAGGTCATAAGCATTTGTGTAGTCTATAAAAAGGAGATTATCAATACTTTCTTCCAGCATATTTTAAATATTTTCATCATTATGAAAATCCGGTCTGTTCTAGATCTGTTCTTTCTAAATCTTGCTTGGTAATCTCCTACTTTGCCTTCCATATATAGTTTACCTTTACACAATTGAATTTTTCCCCATTCTTCTGTATTGGGCAGATAAGGCCCGTTCAGATCCAGCAGCATCAGCGGCAGCAAGCTTAGTTTTACTAGCAATCGCTGCTGCTTTTGTTGTCAAGTGACCACCATTAGCCAACTGGGACTGTTTGTTGCCACTGCTGCTGCTGGATCTGAATAGGCCTATAATGCTTTGATCCCAATGGGTGGTGCTACACGGAGACTCGAGAAGTCGGCCGAAATCAGATTTGAGTCTCGTTATTTAATGCTACACGAGGCTGCGTTCGGCTTGGAATAATTCTTTATCCTACATGAAAGCTTTGATTGTGTGTGTTTACCGCGGTCATTGTTTACATCTGAGAAGGGAGAAGAGAAAGAAATGTGCGTATGAGTTAGTTTTCACCCCGGAAATTTTTGGGTGGAAATTCTTTCGTTAAAGTTTCGTCATGTGCGTCCTTCTTTCTCTCCTCCCCTTCGTTTCTTTCCTATAAAACCGCGTTTTTCGTACTTCTTGAGTCTCCGTGTAGCACCCCACAATTGCATGTTTTCGTTCCTTCTAGCTCATGTATCACTGCTGACAGCGGTTCATCTACGTGCTTGATCAACTCTGTTGGGATATTATCAATTCCTGGGGATCTGTTTTTTTAAGGATCGTATGGCACTTTGTACTACTTCTGGGCTTGGCTAAAAAATTACTTCTACCTTTTCTTTACGTCTTCGCTACTTGTGATTATAGGCCCTTCGCAGACTTGTCCATAATTTCAAACCGGTTTTAATATGAGTTCAATAGTACACTCGGAACTCACTTTTCTCCATCTTTTTCGTGTAACGATTGTAATGCCTATGGAGTAGTGTGGGGTGCAAGCACAGCGAAGCAGCTTTGCCGAGAACGAAAACATGCTTGTGTTAGTGTAATGGACGGTGAAACCAGAAAATGTTTGGGTGAACAAATGATGGAAAATTATGGAAGAAAAACTGCCTTCCCTGCGACCCCTTGCCTATAAAACCGGTTTTTGTTTTGATGTTATGGACAAGTGTGCGGAAGGCCTTAGTGTCTTCTTTTGTTCTACGTACCAGTATACTGGAGGAGGGTTTAAAGCCAGAATTTTAATTCCCTGTATGTTTTGCTTGTTCTGTTTTGTGAAAAGTTTTCCTGTGCCCTCATAAGAATGCAGTTGTTAAGGAATTGTCTTTTCTTCTGCCTACAAATGTTTTTTGCTGTTCTTCCCGTTTTCTCATATGTCAATTTCTTGCTCCTCGTCGATTTCCCTATCTATATTTTTCTATTTTTATTTCTGGCCTCTAAGGGGCCATTCAAGTATTACGCAAGCAGAATTTTAGTAATTTTTAAGCCCCCCTCCCCCTTGTCAGCAAAAGTAAGCAAAGCTCTAAACCCCCCCCCCCCCCCGCCATCCTATGATTACGTAAACATTGGTATATATTTTTTTAAAATCTGTTCAGGTTTCTTTATTGTTTTTCATGAGTCTAAAAATAAGGAAGTTATAGACTATAAAGAAAGGAGAATGGAAATTTTGGTACCCACTTCCAATAGCTATGTGTAATACGTCGCTGGATAGGTTTTTTTTGAGTTGAAGTTGCTATGGCGCCTAGTTCGAAATCTTTGTCCGTTCTGAGTAATACGGTCAGAACTGTACAAAGATAGAGTTTTACATATCACCCTGTATTTTTGTAACAGTATAACCTATTTCCATAAATAAGGTACCAATGAACGCAGAATTCCTCCACCTATCTATGATGGTAAAAGCGATGGTTCTATCTTTTGGAGTTATGAGTCAAATCATATAAATACGTCATATCCAATGATGTCTAACAAACCGAACCAAAATGAGACCGAACAAATTTAGACAAGTGCACAGCGTGCGCGGTAAATTCCCTACTTCGGTTCTTTCTAACTTAAAAATAAAACACCGCAGTAAGCATTATTAATAATTTCGGGGAAAGCCTGAACATACTTTTTGCTTTCGAGGATAGACAAGTAGGGTTGCCATATTTGTTCAAATCAAAATCCAATAAATTTTTGCAAAAAAATCAGAAAAAGTAAGTAAATAAATATTGCTGACGTAATCACCATTCAGACCCCCCGTCCGCCATGTCGTCAAAAATAAGCAAATCAAAGACCCCCCCACCCCCTTGGTGCTTACGTAATACTTGAATGGTCCCTAAAGCAGCTTTACAGTCCTCCTTGTACCATTCGCCGTTCTAGCCATTTTCCTTCGATTGTTTCTGCATTATTTAAGTTTGGACCCATCCCTGCTGCTGGGGTTGCCTGGTATCTCTCCAATATTATCTGTTATTGGAGGCGATCGGTTGGTTGCACCCAGGAGCTTTCCTCACCAACTTTGTCGATGAAGGGAGAAGTGGAGATGATTAGAGGTGCTATCCCACTTCTCGCTCATCTGCAAAGTCCGCGAGGAACGTTCCTGGGAGCGAACCGTCTAAGCAGGCCCATTGTTTGATGTTTCGTGGAGACTTTCCCCCAATGGTCGGTCTGTGCCAGTTATCTCTTCCAATTTTGGCATTAAGGTCTCCTATCACCATCTTGATGTCATTGGAGAGGGCCGTATCATATGCGTGCTCAACGTTATAATAAAAAATGTCCCTGGTCGTACCCCCTTTCTCTTCCGTCTCTGCATCGATAGGGTGAAGAATTTCGTCCGGAGTCGTATTGAATATACTCCTCCTAAGTGATGCTCCCTTCCGCAGCTGTAGAATATCCTGTAGCTACCAAGGTCAGTTGTTCCGTCTCCTATCCATCTAAACTCTTGTATCGCGAGTCGCCGTCTAGCAATGCTTTAACTGCTGCAGTTCTGTACATACTTCGCGTGTTCCCTGTTCCGAAAATCATTTCCAGGTGTTGTTGCCGCCCTTTCTGAGGCTTTGCTTCTGGTTTCTTTACTGTTGTGACTTTACCGGGTCTGGTATAGGGATTGAATACCGGGATCCCGCGATCCCGAAAACCGAATTCCGAAACCGATTTTTCTCCGGTATTACAATACCGGTATTAGTAGACAATACCGAAATTTCGGTATTTAAGAAAATAGGTTTTTGTTTCATTCAAAGTCTCGACAAATGATCTTTCTTTCATGTATTGTTTTCTAAACTCGACGAAGTTAATGTCATTGCTTTAAAAATAACTTCACGCTCAATTAAGGATTCAAATTTTCGATAACCATAACAATGATAGAAAAGATACATAATCCTTTCGGAATAACTTGAACATAATTCGGTCGGGGTTCTTTCTTCAGTTTTGAAATTGATTTCAGAAATTTTAATCCCTAAATTGAGTATTACGTTATTTTTAGAACAATGAGATTAACTTCGTCGAGATCAGAAAACAATAAAACGAAAAGATCTTTTTTCAAGTCTCGAATGAAACAAAATAGATGTCATGTGAAACTTTTTTTTCTGTGAATACCAAAATTTCGGTATTGACTAATTGTTGACTTGTTAAATTTAACAAACAAAAACAAATTATTATAACAAATGAAAACAACCAAAATTATAACAAATATAACAAATAACAAAACGATAACAAATGGAACAAATCGAACTAAATTTAACGAACAAACATGAAGAAATAACAACCGATCAATCAGAAAAAATCAAACTAAACCTATTAACTAACAACCACTGAAATATAGAATGGACTGCTCATCAGGAAATTCTCATGGCACCAATTCGATCCATAGGCGACAATGACAAACCTTTTTTCACTGACATGTAAACACGTCAGTTACTTTTGTAAATTAATTAATTAATTTTTTATACTCATTTTTGGTTCTTATATCTTATTTTCTTCATTTTGTTATTGTTTTCATTAATTTAAAACAAAAATGAAAAAAACGGTACAAGTACAACATTAAAAACAAACATTTGCACTCAGTGCGTATTGTGCCATTTGTTATTGTTTGTTAATTTAAACAAATTTTAATTATTATCATAATACCGGTATCGTTTTGGTACAATACCGAAATACCGGTATTGAAAAATACCTCCGGTATTGCAATCCCTAGTCTGGTAGTTAGCCCAACGCACCCTTCTACCAGGAGAACCGTCATTATTACTAGCTTTGTTTAATTGTAATTATTCTATCTATTTCTGAAGAAGTTTCGTTTTTTTCTTCTTTAATAACTTTTTCTTGTCTCTCCGGGTTGCTACATATTTTTCGTGATTTACTTTTGTCATTCTTGTTAAGTATATCTGCCCTGCCTGCGAGCTATGAGTATTCCCTATCGTCTAAACTTATCTATCATTTGCTCCAGGTCTACATAAAGTTCTGAAATTCTATGTTGCAAATTTTATACCGCAGTTCTTTAATCATTAGCTGTGTTCCAAAATTCGAGCAAAGTGTTCGTAAGCAGTTGGCTTTCTCTCTCTACTCATGCCTTTGTTGAGAAGTAGGAACGAGTAGGCCAACTGCTTGCGAGTACTTTGCTCGAATTTTGGAACACAGCTATTAGTGCTGGGACACATTATTGAGGCCTTATCATTATTCCTGACTGTTCTGATTGTTTTCCGAGGAGATATCAACCTCTTGCCCGACCCCATTCCAGGAGGACCGGTCCGCAAAAATTTAAATCCCCTCGGGCATTGGCGGCGTAGAGGTTTACAGATTTCACTAGGGATATTATTTTACATAATTAACGATATTATTTCCTTAAAAACATTTCATAATTGTTTTTTAAATAATTTTGATTTTTTTTAGGTAATTAAACCCAAAAGATGTGCAAGAGCTTTTGGAAAATTCTGTGATATTGATCATGACGAGAGATTATCTCGTTTAGAATGGAGTAATTGTTTGTCAAGAGATGGCGTTAATCGTAAGTATTTCTTATTTGTTACTGTTGTGATTATCTCGCTATATTGATTTTTTTTCATTATGTGATGCGAAGCAGTAACCCTTAACCATTCTAAGTACAAAATAAAAATTGCGGCAAGAATTTTTGGATTGGCTAAATTCATTTTCATTCATACTTTTGATAATCTTTTTTTGCTTTATAAATAACCCCATATTTTTGGCTTTTATCTTTCCTTTATTATACATAAAAAAAATTATATTATAAATAATAAATTTAAATCGCGATTTTTTCCTACAAAAAGGGACAAAATTATTATTATTTTTTTTTAAATATCGAATCTTTTTTTTTTCTCTTCCATCACATAATATTTTTCGCAATTTATGCACATTTTGCTAAACTTCATAAACAAACAAAAAATACCAATTATGAAAAATTAGGTGGACCTGGGATAACTGGAAGCAGCAGTAGCAGCATTGGTGGTGGTCATGGCGATTTATCTTCACCTGTACATAATCGGGTCCATAGTACACGATTGCCAATACCGATTCATGGTGATGAAGTCGAGGAGGAGGAGGAAGATGATTTGAGTGATCAGCATGTTGATGACTATGATGATTCTGAGAACTACGAAGATGAGACTATTGATGATGATCGAAGCTTTAGGCCAGTAACGCAGTATCCTCCTGTTTACTGTATGTACGACTGTTTAATTTTTTAATACATTGATTTATTTTTGTTTTTATTTTTATTTCATTTACTAAAATCTCATTTTTACATATTTTTTTGGAAATTCTTGACGCAAACAAATTGCTTTATTAACAACTACTTTTTTTGTAACAAAAATTTTTTTAAAAGCATTTTTTACTACAAGGTATATGATACAAAATGCTCTGAGATCCGCAATTTTTATTGCTGGCGAGAGTAGAGAAGCTTGCATAGGTTTTTCCTAAAAAAAATTTCAGATTAAACGTAGTCTTATTTCGATCAACTTCAAGACCGATGGATATTGATTGTAAATTGTATTAATTTGGGAACTTTGTACCAAAAGTGGTTACGTACTGAGCAATCGTCCTATAAACAGGTTTTAACTTAATTTATTTCAATTTTGATTTCAAATACTTTGTTGTAAACTTTATGTCAATTAGCTAAAATAGGTAAGACAGATCTTTGGGAGCCTAGGAGCTAGGGCGCCCCACCACCATCCCAAAGTTTCGTGCTTCAATTCTACACAGCAACATGGTCTTTCGTCTTTCTACTTATTCCACCCAAAAAAATCATTCTTTCTTGTCTTACTCTTGACAACAATTCCCTGCCTCTTCTCTTCTGTCATCACTTGAAATCACAATATATCACCGAAGTCAACATTCTGTCGCGGTAGTATTGGATTGGGAGTCGATGGAATAAAACCGCGTGTTGGCATTGCTAATTCTTTGACTCTTCCCTCTAACTATCTTTATGACTAGAGCTTGCTGTTCAATATGGCATTCTAGATAGAATCGTCGATAGTACAAAGCGGCTTACCTTGTGCATTTACACAGTCAACGATGGAAAAAAAGAAAAAAATTTAAAAAAAACTTGTATAAATTGAAGTAGCTATTATCAAAATTAAAGCTCATGATATTCTCCATTAAAAAGGTAACAATCCTTTTTTTCGTAGGACTTGTAGTTTTGGGGCTACTTTGGCTGAAAGGGTACAAATGACAGTTTTTCCCGGTTTTTCGAGAAAATTGACCATAGTCAAAATCAATTTTCCCATAATACTTTTTTACGTAGGACTTTAACTGACACGCAAGCGATGAAAAATCAACCTCCCTAAAACTATACTTCCACCAAAACTAATATGCAAACTATCAAGAATTGTAACCCAGACCAAACCCCCAAATGAAATATAATTCTTATTATTATTATTACTGAAAACTTTTTTCGAGTCCTCCAAGCCGCCACAAGACCCCACCCAAGACTCCTGATTCCCACCCAAGACACCAGCATGAAAGCTCATCCAAGACGCATGAACCCACCCCTGCGAAGTTCAACTAATTTCACACAGATGGCGCTCACTCACACCCAAAACCACATCCGTTCACAACCGAAGACGTCCCTGAACTCGTACTGCTATAGCTATAGTACTACATTTATTTACATAAATAAGAAATAACTAAATCCGTCAGTAGGCATTAATAAGATCTGGTCGAGTTCGATGCACGTTTTAACCTTTTGCATAATACTATCGTCTAAAAATGCTTCACAATTTTTCATCTTTTATTTTTGGCAATTTTTCTGCAAATGCCCTCAAAATTTCTAATTAGAGTATTGCGAGCTTTAGTTCACCCAAACAATTTCCCCATGACTTACTTTCTCAGGCCGTGCTGATCTCCTCCTACCATGACAGCAACACTGTCTCTTCCTTTCAGTCGTCGCGTAAAGCGCCCTGGTGGAACGACAGATTAGCTGAAATGCGTCGGGATGTTAGGAGATTGTTCAATAGAGCAAAACATACCGGGCATTGGGATGAATATAGGTTCACACTTACAGTCTACAACAAGGAGTTAAGACGGTCCAAAAGAATTGCCTGGAGGAAACACTGTGAGAGCCTTCAGCGGCGACCAGAGGCGACTAGACCCCAAAAAATACTTTCAAAAGACTCCTTTAACGGAGTGGGTCTTCTAAAAAGGGAGGATGGCTCCTACACCTCTAACCATGAAAAAACTTTGAGGTACTTGCTCAGCGAGAACTTTCCAGGGTCAATCCTCCAGACCGCTTATCCATTGAATGCTGTGTGTAGTCGTAGGACCATCCCAGACCGCTATTCCCGTAGTCTTTCTGGGAACATCTTCGACCGTGACAAGTTTAAATGGGCAGTGGCCTCTTTTCAACCCGGGAGGGGATGGTATTTTTCCCGCACTCCTTCAGAAGTGCCTCGATCTGATTCTCGACAACCTGGTCTGTCGCTTTAGAGCCAGCTTCAACTGGGGATACATTCCAACTATCTGGAGGAAAGTTGTGGTGGCTTTTATCCCCAAACAGGGCAACAGACCCCTGGAGCTGCCTAAATAGTACAGACCTATCAGCTTAACCTCTTTTCTTTTGAAACCGATGGAAAGGTTGCTAGACCTTCATATTAGGTGCAAGCTGGAGCTCTCCCTTCCTCTACCTAGCTCCCAGTTCGCTTACTCTAAGGGTAAATCAACAGAGGTTGCTTTACACCACCTGGTCAGCAAAATCGAGAAAGCCTTCCTCGCTACGGAAACTGCTTTATGTGTATTCCTTGACATCGAAGGTGCTTTCGATAACACTGGCCATGATTCTATTTCTAGAGCACTGGCTCTCAGAAACCTGGATCCTCACACAATTGAGTGGATAAATGCCATGCTTGCTTGATCGTGACATTTCTTCTACCCTAGGTGTCTCCACCATTAGTGTTAAAGCTATTAAGGGCTGCCTTCAAGGTGGAGTCTTATTCCTGGTCTGGGTCTGGTCACTAGTTCTGGATGAACTTTTGACCAAACTATCCGAATCTGGTTTCGATGTCATCGGCTATGCAGATGATCTTGCCATCATCGTCTCTGGGTAGTTTGACGTGACCATTACAGAGGTCATGAGAACAGCACTCCGAGAAGTTCAAAGATGGTGTACCACAGAGGTTCACCGACGGTCAAAGATGGAACATGGTACAGGGGCTGGTGTCGCACGACCCAACTCCAAGGTCTCGATTATAATGGGTAAGTGGCCCGCTGTTTTCCAGACTGAAATACATGTCATTGCGACCTGCGCTAGGCTCAACCATGAGAAAGGTTTGAAAGGCCCCGCCATTAAAATCTTTTCTGACAGCCAAGCTGCCTTCAAGGCACTCTCAACGTGGAAGTTTTCTTTCAAAACAGTTGTAGGGTGTTTTGACGTACTCCAGAGCCTGACCAGAAGAAATAAGGTCTCGCTCTGCTGGGTCCCGGACACTGGGGTTTCGAGGGCAATGAGGCTGCAAACAGCCTCGCGAGGGAGGGGTCTGAGACGTCGATCCAGAGCCCATAACCCTTCTGTGGCATCTCATGGTCCACCTCCAAGTCCCTGATAGAGGAGTGGATTAAGGGACTAGACCTAGCCTATTGGGAATCAATCCCAGGTCTTAGACAGGCTAAAGTTCTTACAAGACCCTTTGCCTTTAGGGGCACTATCACTTTAAACAGAGTAGTCCAGATCCCAACCGATATCACCTCTACTTTTTTTCGGAGGCGACCGATTTACTTGAAATTTTGATAGGGAATGACTCAAAAATCAAAGTCTACCATGCCATGCCAATGTGCGCTTTTCCTCTGGGGGTGGTTCCCACCCCAACGGGGGGGTGGAAATATTTTTGGCCAAAATAACACCGTTAATCGATAGAGAGGCTAATTTTAAGCAAAAAATGTAGTACAAACTTTTTTTGTAAAATTGACATTTTTGATATTGATATTTTCATTGAAAAACCCCACGTTTTCGAACAGTTTTTGGTCAATATGTCCAAAAATAAGCGTTTTATCAAAATTTTTGGTTGGACTAAAAATAAAGCTTATAAAAAAACGAAGAAAATGGTTTTTGAATGAATGCTCTAGGTATAAAGCAAAGCGAGTAATGATTGATCGAAGGGGACCTATTTCAAACCAACTACTCAAAACGTTGTATTTAACGTCGAATAACGGAAAATCGATGCATTTTTCGAGGATAACTTATATAACATTTTTTAAAGTGCTTGAAAAGACCTTTAGTATGAACACTGATAAAAGTCATTTGCATGTAAAATGAATGATTTATGACAAAGAGAAGATGTACCGTTCAAATTTTTTTTTAAAAAAATGATCAATAAAACTAATACCACTTCCAAATTCAAATTTATCATGTTCCACGTAGGATTCACTTTATTTTAGAAATATCAATTGGATCTATATAGTTTGAGTGATTTTCAGGGTGTATTTTTCGAAATGGGGACGATCAAAATGAAAAGGGGATTTTACGAATTTTACAGATTTCTGCGTTTATTTCAAAAAAACTCGAAAACTCGAAAAGATACGTAAAAACTGTTGAGTATCAAAATTTAGATTTTTCTTCAACAAAAATGTTGGTTTTTATGTATTGCTGTAGCTTAAAGCTAACGGAGATATGGCGGATTGAGTTTGCTTTATAGTGTAAGTACCACCTTTGCTTAGCCATGAAGAAGGGTCACGTTTTGAAAATTAAGGGTTTTAATATAATACAATTAACACAGTTTTATAGCCAGTGAAATTACCTACAAAATGGTTTTTGAATAGACACTGTAGCTACAGTAAAATAATTAAAAAATTAAAAAACACGACGCCGAATTAAAAAATGAACTAAAAAGTCAAAAACAAGTTTTAAGTACTAATGTAAGACAGAAACAAGATAGAAGATATTTTATTTATTTTGTTAAGTATCACACAACTATCGTATATGTATAATCTGTATTTTTTCAGTCGGGGTACAGTTTTAATTATACTTATTCTCGTAACATTTTGTACCCCGACTGCAAAAATACAGATTATACATATACGATAGTTGTGTGATACTTAACAAAATAAATAAAATATCTTCTATCTTGTTTCTGTCTTACATTAGTACTTAAAACTTGTTTTTGACTTTTTAGTTCATTTTTTAATTCGGCGTCGTGTTTTTTAATTTTTTAATTATTTTGTTTTTTATTTTATGATATTTTAGTGATTATAATTCGTAAACCAATATAGTTTTTATTAAGTGATTTTATTTTACTTCTTATTCTTATAGCACTTACAACTATTGAGATACAGTTTTAATGCAAGATTAAAGTTATCGAAGTTTGATATATTCTATCTAAATTTAAACACGCTGATAGATTAGGCAGAAATCGTCTCAATTTTACCTTTCATTTGATACCCATATTGACCCGATCAGAAGAAAAAAAAAATAAATCGGGTGTGACGTAAATTGGGTCTGACGGCCGCCATATTGTTTTTTTTAAAAATTAACCGAGCCTATGTTACTCGGGCTCACTAAGCGACTCTAACTGTACCCCAGCCATCTAAACCCGTTCAGGCGTTTAGAAGTTATAGTGGAACAAAGAAACACACAAACATACATGCATGAACCCTGAAAACATTGGACTCCTTTTTGGGGCAGTCTTGTTACATAGCGTTTGTATAGGGAATTTTAATTTCGCCTCAACAGCATACTAGGCTTAACTATTAAGTGTTCATTCATGCTGATGGGGTAATAAAAGACGTTTCGAGTAATTTAATTTTATTTAAGCTTAAAATTCGCGATTATTTAAGACATATCTATTAAGTGTTATATATATTTAAAATCGTCTCAATTTTACCTTTCGTTTGATACCCATATTGACCCAATCAGAAAAAAAATTAAATTGGGCGTGATGTAAATTGCGTCTGACGGCCGCCATATTGCTTTTTTTTTAAAAATTAACCTAGCCTATGTTACTCAGACTCATTAAACGATTCTAACGGTACCCCAGTCATCTAAATCCGTTCAGGCGTTTAGAAGTTATGGTGGTAGAAAACAACGTACATACACACAACAAACCTAAACACATTACACTCCTTTTTTTGGGGGCAGTCGTGTAAAATACCGAACGACTTTTTTTTTAATTTTCGGAGCAAATGATTTTCGGTGCTGTTGTGAGCACATTACGGTATTTCACGTATACATACATGCTACATTTGGTATACAGGTTTAATATACATTTTACAACAGTACCTCCAAAATGGAAGATATTCTAGAAGCTGGAAGGTATTGCGCAATTCTTTTGTACGCAGCTGCTAAAGATGTGCAATTAAATAAAATGAAAAAAATTTACGGTTTGCAATCTTTTTCAGAGCATAGGTGAATTGAGTGTTCGGGGGTCGGTACCCCGCCAGTATATATACATCCAAGCTCACGCACACATACACACACACTAAAAAATTTACTAAAATACTTTCTGAACTTATAACTAAATTTGTGTGTCTCAAAAAGGGTAGACTTTGAGAAGGGTGGTAAGTAGAGCCTAAATCCAAAATTTCATCAAAATCGGTGGCCTCAGAAAAAAGGTAGAGGTAATACCTCATTTTTACGGTTGGGGGCTGGACTAGAGCGGACCTAAGGCTGTTGGTAGGTTATCTGACTGGCCATGTAGGACTGCGGTATCACCTCCACAACCTAGGACTGTCTCAAGAGACAGAATGCTGGCTCTGTGTGGAAGGCATATTCTTTGTGAATGTCCTGCTCTGATCTGGCTTAGAAGAAGAACGTATATCGTATGTATACAAACCCCGCTCAAGTCCGGTCTTCTTCAATTAAAGACCTTCTTGCCTGCTCCGTTAGTGGGGTACGTACACAATAGGCCTAACTTGGCCGCAGTGTTCACCATATGGGTTGCCCCTCATTCCTTAATAATAATAATACTTTCTCAGACCAATCTCAAAATAGTTTGTGTTTTCATTTTCAGAGTTGTGTAGTAAATTGCGCTTAAAAGCTGTTTTCCCCTTTCTTTTTTATATTCTCGCTTTACTCCTTGGTGAGTATGACAACAACGTCTATACCACCGTCCGGCGCGTCTTGTTTATATTTTAATTCCTCTATGAATCGAAGTCAGCCATTGATGTAAGTTTTATTGTAATGTCACTGAACACAATTCCGCCGCAAAAATCATTTTAATTGTCTGAAAATACATCATTTTGCAAACACCGCTGTGTTTTGTGTAGACTATTCATCCATCCAATGGCTCTGCACCCCAAATCGAGTCGCAGCCAGCTAAAATAAATCAAAAGAAACAAATCACTTTTGCCGCACTTTTCATATATCGTGTAGTAAAATGCTTTCTTTATGGTTAATAAAATCATACAACAATATATTTCTTTATTTCAAAAATATTTAATCAATACTTCTATCTACTTCAACAGTATTACGCACAAAAACAATTGTCGAAACTGATCCAGTATTAAGAGGATCTGAAGGAGAATCTGATTGTTTAGCCGATCGAGCAGCAGCTTTTGAAGAACAAATTGTAAGTGATTCCTATAACCAGTTTCCAACTTGAGTAAATATTAATTATATAAATTTATGTTATTAAAACAGAATGATGCTACAGCTTTGTATATCCCAGAATGTACAGCAGATGGAAGATATCAAAGAGTACAATGCTATCGATCAACTGGTTATTGTTGGTGTGTTCATGAAGATACTGGTAAAAATATACCAGGAACATCAGTTAAAGATAAGCGGCCGCAATGCGATTCTATATATCCAACATCGCGACCAATGAAAGGATGTCCTGAACCGAAGAAAACAGAATTTTTGAAAGATTTAAAAGAATTTTTAAAGGATCAAGTTGGTTCAAATGCGAACACGGGGTAATTATTTACGATATTCCATTATTGCATATGTACGTGCGCGATTAAAAATAAAATTCAGTTTCAGGTTCTATTTTTATCCGATTGAAGAGTTTCATTTTTGTTGAAAAGAGTCCGCAATTTCGATAACTTCCTTAAAGTTAAGATTTTTGCTATTTAAACTATTTTACAAAGTCTAGAATATATGATAATCTAGCCAGCGGCACCATAGAATATGATAAGTGGTCCGGTTTGCGTTTATCTGTTGAACGGAGTGGGCCTGTTTATGGGATTTCTAACCTGGCTGCTGAACCCATTGGGTGGGTCCAAAATGTTTTCACCCAAATTTACAAGACTCTTGTTAACTTTAAATTTCTTTGTTTTAAAAGTATTTTATCCAAGGTTTTAGTGCGCTATTAGCTATCTCCGACGAAGCGCTAACTCCAATATTTCCACACTTTCCTACGTTTTGTTCACACTTTAGCCTCCAGAATGGGCCTCATGGAGAGGTTCTTCAGATTCAAGTTTGGCAAGTATAGATGCGTGCGAATAAATGAACTGTCGAGCGTGATTTTTTAAAACTTGTTGTGTAAAACTAGCTTTATGGCGCGGTGCCGAGTTCTGTTGGAAACTCTAGCGGTCGACACTGCATTCTTTGCATGCCCAAGCGATCAGCGAATCATTTAAGGCATTTTAGTGGTGCACTTGCTGATTCACCTTGACGCCCTTGGTCGATCAAAACTAGCGTAGAGCCTAGTATGCAGATCGAGTGAAATTTCACTTACTTTTCACTTTCGTCATTTCACTTTGCATTATCATAGGATTAGTTTGCTAGTATGACAACAAGAGGTAATTGTGATAAATGTTATATGTAACTGACACTCTAGGATATTTATCATTCAAAATGGCACGATTTCACAAATGTAATCTATGTTAATTGGATACAAATTTCATAGTAAATATTTTTTTATTTGGAAATCTAGTGCGGAGAAGATTAATCGCAGTAATGATGCTAGTAAGACAAATCAAATGTGATTGTGACTCACAGTCAATAATTGAATTCAAAACTTCCTTCATAAAAAGAGAAAAATACAAATAGGTATACGAATAGAATTGAAAAAAAAACCTACAATTTCGATATTTTCCATGTTTAAATTTGATTTTTTCAATTTAATTTTTTTTTAAATAACCGTTGTTGCCTAGCAACTAAAAAGCCAAACATGACAGACAGTTGTGAAGTGAGGGTTCGTGGTAATTTCGCTGCGAAATATTGAAACAGCGACACCTGTTCATCAAATTTTTAACCTGTGAAATTTCTCTCGAGCTGGATACTAGTAAGCGAAAAGTTAGAGAAAAAAAAATTTTGCTCTCATTTCACTCACCTTTTTTACACGCATTTAAGATAGGAAGTGAAATATCACTCGATCTGGATACTGGCCTTTAAGCGGTATTTGCAGCGGACGTGAAATACTCTCCTCGGACGCACGAGACTCGTAGGCAGTCAAATTATCGAAAAAACTTCGATTTTTTTGCCACCCGAGCCATCTGAAAAGTAAAATAGAGGTAAAATAGGAAAAATTCCGTAGAATTTGATGAACTACTTTTGGCACTCCTAGGCCTTTGGGAAAGTTTCCAAAATGGCGTCAAAAGAGGGCCAAAAACAGATTTTCGCGTTTAAAAAAAAACCACACATTGTACAAAAAAAAGGTTTAAATAAAGTTTGTAGATATTTTTCATACTAATAAAATGACACCAGTTTGATGTCAATACATAAACAAATAAAGGAGTTATTGCAAAAAAACCGCTAAAAAACACGTTTTTTTTAAATGCTCATATCTTTTACCAAAAAAACGATTTTGTAATGAAACTCGTGGAAAGTGTAGCCCTTGGGGAGTGCAATAAAACGTTTTTGTAAATTTGCAAAATAATAAATAATTTTTGCAAAATACGTGTTTTTCGAAAAAAAGGCCTTTGTTGTCGAATTCGAATAGCTCATAGCCATCAACACCTACAGAAATGTTTTTGCGCTCAAAATGTTCTGGAAGAGTTGTGCTAATAGCTGTGTTTTGTGCGCACATTGCTACTTCATTGGAAACATGCGAAAAGATGGCCGGAAAAACGATAAAAACAATCTTGCCCACAAAATTCGATTATTTGCTCACGAAATTCGATTAATTGCCTATCGATAGGCAAAACAAAAATATATATTTTACGACCATCATAGAAAACTAACCCCTATAGATAGGCAATTAATAGAATTTCGTGAGCAAAATAGTTTTTTTCATTTTTCCGGCCATCTTTTCGCATGTTTCCAATGAAGTAGCAATGTGCGCACAAAACACAACTATTAGCACAACTCTTCCAGAACATTTTGAGCGCAAAAACATTTCTGTAGGTGTTGATGGCTATGAGCTATTAGAATTCGACAACAAAGGTCTTTTTTTCGAAAAACCCGTATTTTGCAAAAATTACTTATTATTTTGCAAATTTACAAAAAACGTTTTATTGCACTCCCCAAGGGCTACACTTTCCACGAGTTTCATTACAAAATCGTTTTTTTGGTAAAAGATATGAGCATTTAAAAAAACGTGTTTTTTAGCGGTTTTTTTTGCAATAACTCCTTTATTTGTTTATGTATTGACATCAAACTGGTGTCATTTTATTAGTATGAAAAATATCTACAAACTTTATTTAAACCTTTTTTTGTACAATGTGTAGTTTTTTTTTTAAACGCGAAAATCTGTTTTTGGCCCTCTTTTGACGCCATTTTGGAAACTTTCCCAAAGGCCTAGGAGTGCCAAAAGTAGTTCATCAAATTCTACGGAATTTTTCCTATTTTACCTATATTTTACTTTTCAGATGGCTCGGGTGGCACGAAAAAATCTAATTTGACTGGCCTATCTCCACTTTTCCCAGTTCCGCGTGTTTCGTTGTCCGATAAAGCTTTTGCGTCTGGCTGCATACACCCTCGTCTATGGAATGTCCATGTTATGACCCGAAAATGCACCTTCTATTTTGGAAAATATTTCTAAAAAATAAAACTAAACGAAAAACATCGAAATCTGACATCTATATGAAAATCGCGCACGAAATAATGCAATTTTTCAATATTATTTATTGCTTTCGTTTTTATTTATTTTAACATTTATTTATTTTAGTGTTAACACAACGAAATGGTCAAGTGAGGATGAAAAGATAGCAACGCTCAGTTTTGTATTACTTGATAAAAATAAAAATAAAGTTTGGGAAAGAAAAGAATGGAAAACGTTCAGAGAATTGGTGAGATCTTCTAAGTATGTTTTCTTCATAATATATTTATATTTTCTTTGATATAACTTAATAATAAAACCAATTACAGACCACTTAGAAAATGTGGCAAAAAAATGCCAAGATACTGTGATGTTAATAGTGACAAGAAAATTACACTATCAGAATGGTTAAATTGCTTACAAACGCAAAGAATATTGATTGAGACACCTAAGCTTCCATCAAGTAAGTAAAATTAATAATTTCACAAATAGTATACCATACTAATAACGTGCTATACTTTTTTTTGCAGATGATTCAAAACCAACAACGCAATCTAAACTTAAAGGCCCAAATCCCCTTGAATCTTATCTAAAGAGCGACTAAGAAAATTTCTTTAAAATAAAGATTACCGAAATAAACAAAAACTTTTGGACAAAAAACAAAAAAAACAAGAAAGGAAGAAAATGCTTAGTGCCATTTAAAAAAAACCGCAAGAACAAGAGTTTAAATTCATCTAAAGAAAGTTTTCTATTATAAATTCATTATCTGTGTTTAATTAAGCAAGAAATGTAGAAAACATTTAAAGATATATGAAAGAGAGAAGAACCACACACAAAAACAAACTCTTAACCAGTGATTATTGTTGTTAAAATACGAGAATTTTAATATAAGTTAATAAGTAGATTATAAAATGCTTCGATGTACAAATAGTAACTGTTTTATTGTGTTGATAAATTTATAATTTACTTAAGGGTGGATATGTCGTCGGTACAATAGTAAACTAGTCTATCTGAAAATTCCTTAATTTTGGGGAGACGCAAAACAAAATATAATTAATGACTGAAAATCAGGCTTTTTTCCGTAAATATTCAAATAAATCAGTTGTATTAGTCTTCGACTATGGTCTTTTGGATCACACTTTAAATAATCACAATATAAATCAAAATAAAATAAAAATTTCTCTAGTTAGTCAAAAATTCCAAAATGTCAGATAGGTTAGTTTACCATTGGACCGACGATGTATGCTAAAATATCAGCGAATGCCTGCTACACCATCGGCATGGTATTTCTGAAAACTATACTCTAATTTATGGAACTCCCACTCGTGACACCTATCCATACACAAGACCTCTTTCTTGCTGGTCAATTCCTTTTGGATGTGATATACAACGATATTTGTTCGATTGATTTTTTTATTTAACTCTAAGCGTGTGCAGCTGCAATCTGTAGATCTTTAGGAATATTGTAATCTAGTTGTCACAACGATGCTGATTGCCACCAACCAATGCTCACCAATGGTTTCGTCGAACCGCTTAGACTTATCAATATAGTAGCAGCCAAAATCGGCAGTAATCCTTGATTACCAAAATGAAGCAATGTGCCCCTAATCTGTCTCTAATAGAGGTCGGTGTTACCATGTTGATCACAGTTCTTTTAAACTCGCTGCTTGGATTTTATCGGTGGTCCCTTTGCTGCGCAATCGTTCTTCAATGGAGCCATAGAAATATTTCCTTGCCCTTTTGAGACTCCCATAGGATGTGTATTTTGCAAATGCTCAAAAAAGCATAAATGTCATATACTAAGTTTCCATGACAGCTTGATAGCCCAGTCACTTTATACAAAAAAAACGGCCAAACCTCTAAAAAAATAGAACTGCAGATTTTACAGCGGGATTCTCTTTATTTTGGGGTCACAAATAATTTCCCAAAAGTCCATAAAGCCAACTGACCGGCCACTCAAGTTACGGAGGGTCAAAGGTCATGAAAATCAGTTTTTCCCAAATATTTCGTAAAATATCAGTTTCACGTAAATTTTGGCTAAGAAAAATTTGTTCGTGAGAAAAATCTGCATAAAAATTCCCTATACAAAATTTACGTAGAATCAATAGTTTTCGAGAAATCTGGGTGACAAGCTGTGGAGCAACGCATACCCATTATCCTATACGAGTGCATGTGTTTGTTGTGTATGCTTGTGGCAGCGCTATCAATGAGAACCCAGACGCTATCAGATTACAAGCTCGTCAAGATTTTCACAGTTTAAGCCTTCTTTGGTGCATATAAAAGGGTGGCCATCTGTTAGTTTCTTTTTGAAATTGTTATTAAAACTACACCATTTAATATTTTTCAATGAATGCTGCTTTATTGAAAAGAGTATATCTTCCGATTATTTATGTAAAACAATTTCACCCAAATGGCTGCAGTGGCCCATTCTGTTAGCCAAATTTTGTTTGTGGCCTTATTTCGCGAATAGCTCGACGGAAGTTTTCCTCAAGTCGGTTATCCAAAATTACCGTAAAACAGATAAATTTACGAAATATTTAAGAAAAACTGATTTTTGTTACCTTTAGCCCTCCGTAACATGAGTTGGCTTTATGGACTTTTGAGTAGTTATTTGTCACCCCAAAATAAAAAGAACCCCTCTGGAAAATATCCAGTTGGCATTTCTTAGAGATGGATGATGGGAAGTGGATGCAGAAAAGTAGGATTGCCATGTTCCGTAGCGTATGGCTCTAGCTGGGGCCCGTCATGTCTCAATTCCATGTCCGAGGATGCAACCATTGAACTTGAGTTGAACCATGATAACGGCGACCACATTTCGTTACTTTGCTCTGAGATGAGTGTAGAGGAAGATGACGATATGAAAGAAGTGGAAATAGAAGAGATAGAGAGATAATCAACAAAATTATATCATAATTTGTAACCAATGGACTAGGTCTACTGGGGATACCATGTAAAAACGCTGCTTGCATTCTACTTCAAAGGTGGTGCGAAAACGAATGCAGCGCGATGCGCGAGTCTTCTCAGCCCCATATCTCGAAAATCATTGGTTCTATGTAAATTTTGTATAGGGCATTTTTATGCAGATTTATCTCACGAACAAACTTGACTTAGCCAGAATTTATGTAAAGCCGATAATTTACGAGATATTTGAGAAAAACTGATTTGCATGACCTTTGACCCTCCGTAACTTGAGTGGCCGGTCAGTTGGCTTTATGGACTTTTTGGAAATTGCTTGCGACCGCAAAATAAAGAGAATCCCGCTGTAAAATCTCCAGTTGTATTTTTTTAGAGGTTCATGTATAAAGTGACTGGGCTATGAGTGCTCGAAAGCTTGAAAATCTCAAGAACTCGAGCGCGTATATGCTCTGCCTACTTGAAGCGTCATATTAGCTTGAAATGACATTTGAAGTCATTCTCATTATTATGGGCGTTTTCAAAAATTCAGCCGATTGCAGCAGTCGGAGCAGTCAAATGCAAACGAATCCAAATGCTTGCTCTGATTGCTTACAAATTTTAACTTCAGTTGAATATTTGAATAGTTGACTGCTGCAGTCGGCTGAATTTTTGAAAGCGCCCTATATTTCTTTCTTTTATCGCGCTTTTATTTCTTTAATAATAATTTAGTCTCCTCATTCATAATTTAGTCTCCTCATTCCACAAATTGCTTTTAGACATATTTTCAAGCCCAAATTTCACAATTTCGAGCACTCAAGCTTTCAAGCTCGGTATACATGACAAGCAGTCGAGCCGATCAGAAAAATCTTTTTGATCGACTCCAGTCGAACTGCTTGCGTTTACATTTGTACTTGAAGTACGCTTCAAGTAAGCTTCAAGCTGTCATGGAAACGTACTAATAGGCAACGAAACTGCAGTCATACGTTATAATGCGCACTCAGTGAGAGAAAAGTAAGTCCTAGAAACGAAAACCCGGGCGTTAACAGAGTTCGCTTTCAAAATACCGTAATTACTATTGTTGACTGTTTATTAGGCAGAAATTGTGGAGACGCACAGTGGTCGAAATTCAAAAAAAGGTGGATGAAAGTATAAATTTCAAAGACGTCGGAATAAGTTGATACTAAGGAATAACCTTCAAGGGGAGTCACTGCGTAGTTTTAGAAAGGGGCAAAGAGCTGGCTCACATGTATCGACTACACCTGCAGTCAAAGTATGCTATGTCACAGTAGTTTATGCCATCTGCCACAGACCGCTAAGAGCACACTGTATTAAAAGTGCGTGCAAATTTTTACAAAAGTACAAACCGTTGTGTGCAATATGGAGGGTGCTCCTGGAGGTATGTTGAATATAATTACCCATCAACCAACTTATTTTTCAATAGTTGCATGTTTTTAACGTGGAAACAAAAACCCCCCTTTTAATTTATAAAAAAACGTTTTAAAATAGTTGTGATCCCAAGAGATCCCGTCCTGTGTGAAGTTGCAAAATTAGTAGAGTATTGTCAAGTTTCAATATCAAAAAAGAAACCCGTCGGATTTTTTCAGCCTTACTGCCAGGGCCTAATGATTCCGTCAACGTGATTTTCCCCTACCACTATCGGTGAGAGCTCGCCCAATGAAACCGGCACCGTCAGCGTAGCTTTTCGTTGACAAAATGTCGTGTTTGTTTTGATTTTGTGTTTGCTTTGATTTTAATGAAAAAAAGTACTTTTTTCCGCACTTTCTGTTCAAGAAAATTGTGGACGGGTTGCTAGTAGCAACATAAATGTAAAGCTTTCTTGTTTAATTCATCAAAAAATTAGCGAAAAAATGAGAGAGCTTTTGTTCGTGGAGGGGTAGACCGGCAAAATTAAAATTAAATCCAAGTCTCCGGCACCAGCAAAAGCAACAACAATTTATATGGAAAATCACGTTGACGGATTCATTGGGCCCCGGCAGTTAGGCTGTGAGTTATTTCTTCTGCCTCATAATAAGTAATTTTATTTTTCAGGAACTCTGAAGCCAGACATCTTTTTACAAAGAAAAGATATTTCCTTTCTCGTAAAGAACAATTTAAAAGATAAATTTAGTATAATTGAGGATCAGCGCCCTCGAAAACCCCCATATAACGAGTTTCATGAAATTTGGCTGATTACTAAGTAAAACCGTCCGCCATTTTGTATCCGCCATTTTGTTTTTTGGAAAATTGATAGCTGATCCTTAATCAGCGCCCTTAAAAACCTCCAAGTACGAAATTTCATATAAAAAAAATACTTTTAGATGCTAAAAAGACTTTTGACCAGGTTTTCGGGATTCTGAACCACTGTGAGACGGAAAAATTGGTTCGATGATGAATGCAAGCTGGCGACTGCACGTAAAAGTGCTGCGTGCGGAGCAATACAACAACTTCATACTGCATGGGCACGCCGAGTTAATCTAAAGAGTCCGTTGTAGAACTAAAATTATTTCTGAGACGGAAAAATGAAGCCTGGAAGAAGAATTTCATATACTCGTATGAACTAAAACAAAAAGGAGAGCAAAGATCGCACCATCGCAGAAGTTCTACAGAAGAGTCCATGGTATTATGCAATTTACACCACGTTACACATACCCAGGGGTTATCTGATCGCCGAACCAAAAGTCATCTTGGAGTGATGGGAAGAAAAGCTTCATGAACTCCTTAAACTGGAGTTAACTGGTGAATTGGGAAGGGGGAGGGCTGAACAATTTCTGGTGATGGTTCTACGCTGCCGGTACTAAGCATTGAAGAAGTTAGAAATCCCATAAACCTGCTCAAAAACAACAAGGCAGCAAACGACATCCTTGCAAAGTTGGTCATATTTGGTCTCCACTGCACCAATTGAATCATGAACTAATTCTGTAGATATGGCAACATAAAGTGATGCCTCAAGACTGAAAAAAGGCATCCTGTTCCCCGGCGATATCACACCTTGCAGCAATTATCGTGGTATAAGGAAATTGAGTATCTTTTATTATAGAATATCGCACTATCTTACAAAACAGGATAGCCTGATACAATAGAAACACTACATGGAGGTTTTTTCCTAGGCGAATTAAAAATTGGGCAAATTTTCACCCTGAAGTAGACGATGGAAAAGTGTCTTAAGATATGCATGAGTAATCAGTCCAAAAACTAGGACGAAAGCTAGTGACAGAATTGAGCTTGGGGGACATCTACAGAGATGGTGTGGTGTTTATATCCGACAGCATTCAATTCTACCTTTATTGAACGACCAGAAAGAAACTCTCAATCCAGTTCTTTAGAACGACGTCGATTCCAATAGCTTGGAGTTTTAGTCAACAGAGAGGGGTGCCATACTTTATCAAAAGCCTTGGATAGCAACCAAGCCAGACTAACCAAATCGGTGAATACTTTGGTTGAGATGCTCCGTTAGGCATACAAAGTGGTCGCTAGTTGCTCTTTTCGATCTAAAGCCGTACTGCTCGTCGTCCAATATTTGGTCACATTTAAGATATTCTATTAGCTTTCTGCTTATTACTGTCCTCGTGATTTTGGAAAGAAAATGGAAGTGATTGTCATTGGGCGCTAGTTAGAGGGGTTGTTAGAGTCACTTTTTTTCGTTATAGGCTTAACATGAACCAGTTTCCAAGCGACGGGATAATTTCAGGAGAAGTATGAAAAGGCGTAGAGTTTGCGCAGAGGTTTAGCGAATGACGAGGCACATTTTTAAGAACCATATTTTATATATTATCAGGGCAGTGGATTTATTGGAGTCAAGCTCTTTGATACACCTCTACACCTCACGAGTCATGAAGAAAACTCTGTCCACTGAATTCGAGGAACACTGGAATTGAAAGCTATACTAGCCTTCTTTGAGCATTCTTTAATGTTGAATCTCTGAGATTTTTATTCTATTGATGAAAAAGCCTCAGTTCTGCCTTTTCGGATTACCGGATAGCCACAACGCTTGGACCACCCGTTAACCTTTCCATGAACCATCTTCATAATCTCGCTGATTATGATGAGAAAGTTTCCGGATGATAGAATCGCTCGGCTAATGGATAAACTTGCATCTCTTTAGAAATTCTATTGTGATGCTTTTTGGGTATTTGGGATATGTGGTTATAAGTCGCAAATCCTCAGTTAATGTTGTGCCTTTGCTGTGAACGAAGCTGTGAAGGTTGATTTTCGATTCGTCTGGGTTTAGATAACGTTTGCCAATTGAAACAAAACAATGCGAATTGTTACCCAATATATTGCTCGCCTTCGGGCCGATCAACCGATGGGAAGTTCTATGGCCAAACTATGAAGTGCAAATTATTTCTACATTTCAATATGTTATTTTGGCCCATTATATGATTAGTTTTAACTTAACTAATCTGCATGGAAGAAACATTTTATAAATCGATTTGTATACTGTTAACCACAGTTATCTCTTAATTATAAGCTTAAGATTCAGTGTGCTCACCTGCAATTGATAATAATAATAGAAAAAGTTATTGCACTCTTAATTTAAAAAAAAACACCAAAAGTCGATAAGAATACGAGTATATATTCAAGTTGGAGATCACCACCATTTAAAAATTATTTCAACAATTGTCAAATGTCACCGTTAGTTTTGGCGCCAAGATAAAACTGTTTTGGCGTTGCTCAAATGCGACACTGCTAAAAAAATTCAGTTGTACTAGGCATAAACACTTTGGCGTGGCTTAAAAATGTAGTCCAACGATAAGTAAGTAAAAACCGATATGTGAAAAACTAAATGTTAAATACAATTCCTTGTTTTATTTTTATAGTTAATGACAAATTTCAAATATCTCGTCTTGATATGATAATTCATTTAGAAACTCTTTAGTTACATACAGTGGCTCTGGAATGGGAGCGATCTATTTAACTGTATTTTAACAGTAGATTAACGATAGCTTATTAAGGCTTAGTAACAAATTAAAATGAATGGCCGCAGTACCTATGGACCCAGTACCTCACACAAGAAAAAAAAACAAATTAAATTACTATGCAATTACTAATTAATTACTTCTATCAAAAGCAATTTAATAGCAAAACAAAATTAAAACTTTAAAAATCTAAAACTTTCCGCCGAGAATGTATCCATCAAGTACAGGTCGTAAGTTTTGACACTCCCATGCCGGGAAATGTCAATGCATAAAGTATTATCAAAGTTCTCGGAGTCGGAAATTATTTTCTGCTATTTTTTAAGTTTATGTTATTACGTGTGCTATTAGTTAGTTGTTTTTAAATATTCGTTATTAGTTTATGCATGTTTTTGTTGTAATTTCATAAAAATTGTTATTATTTATATTCAGTAAGTCATCTTTTGTTTGGAAATTTTTTGTTAATAGCTTCGAATATATGTATTCTGTAAGGTGTTGGGTTGTTTTCCAGTTTTTAGATATTTTAAAGCCAGTGACTACGGAACGGTATTATATTCTAAGCTTTCCTTGTATCACTTAATGAAATAATTATGAACAACATACATAGTTAGAATATAAAATTGCGGATAAACCCCAGAAAAAATTAACCTAGTCGAAAGTACACAGTTCATTTTGGAACAAATATTCGATAACAGCGACATCTCTTACGCAAAGTTGCTTTTATTTTGTGGTGAATTAGAGCATGGTGGTGAATTATTGGGTAATTTTTTCATATGATGGTTGTAGACTTGAATAAGCCTTGGTGGGCGAAATAGCTTTTTTCAGTGAACCTGGGACTGGTTCACGCAATTCGACGTCGACTGAAAACGATACGTTAAATGTCGTTTTTGGTTCACGCAAGTCGACGTTTTATGTTTGTCGTTTTAAAAGTGTCGTTAATCGAATTCAGTTAGTGGTATGTTAAAAAACGAGTTGTGGTCAGTGGCGTGGCGTCTTTGGAAGCAAGGGATGCATTGCATCCCTTACAATTTCTTAGGAAATAAAAATAAAAATTCAAATTTTATCAATAAATTATTCTTTTCTTTTACAAAACTTTTCTTTTTTATTTTATCATTCTGAGATTAACTTTATATTATTACAGCTTTTTCTAGCCTCCACTGTTAGATATAAATTCATTGCCTCCAAATGATCAATTAAATGGAAGCATAAAATATGTCCATGAGCGAAAGTTCTCTCCTCCTTCTCTCTGAATTCATATACGAAAACGCAAAGAAACATGCCAGCGGACTTCGAGAAGCAAAATTTGAATTGCTTCCCTTGACTGTCTGTTGGAACGCACTTCGGTGGGAGCTTGTCGATGAAGAGGGAAGTGGAGATTGGGAGACACAACGAACGTTTGGTCCTGTGGCCAGAGCCAAGGGAAGCAATTCAGATTTTGCATCCATACGAAGTTTGAACATATTTTTTGTTGGGTGAGAGCGGAGAGAAGTTTTCTAATAAGATTGGAGGGAATTCAATTCTATGAGCAATCTAATTGGAAATGGTTTTGTACAATGTGGTTTGAAATTAATGACTTAATTGTAGAAAATAGTAAAAAGCAGTATTTTTAGAGTAATTAATTAAGTAATTAAAATAAAAACAAAATTGTTTTGCCTGCAATTTAGTTGGTGCGATTTGTTTTGTGAGTTAAAAATAGTGCAAGTAGTTTTAAAAAGTAAGTTTGAAAATAAAATTGGATAAATTGAAAAATATTTATATATTATTTATGTCAGTTTTTTTGCTTTATTAAATATAATGGGATGGTAAGCATTTTTGCATAATGGACGATTTTTTGCAGCAATCCTTTGGCTCGCGTTCATTTACGGAAAAGAGATCCATAATTGAAAATGGTAGACCGAAACCAATATTACATATTTTAAGTGAAAATAAAACATGCACTAGGCACTTTTCTATTAAATTATAAAATAGCCCGAATTGGCTTACCTGTTGTCAAAATAAGCATAAAATTTTTTGTTGGCCTTGCATTTTATTTTCAAATGAAAAGAACCTTTGGCGGTCTTCGGGATTTAATGATTTAAATAAATTTCATAAGCCGTTGATAGGCATGGTCAAAAATCGTCCGAGAATTTAAAATTGGTTTAGCTCTTTCTAAATTCGGTACAAGCCAAAGGATTGAAAATCTAGTCGACACTCATTATAAATCCTCAATTATGAGAACAATGAGTTAGTTAAAAAGATTCGAAAAATTATAAAAATTTGTACAGATGTTTGCCACTTGGCATGTCAGGAGCAAGCCTTTCGCGGACACCGCGAAGGTCAAGATTCTATTAATCGGGAAAATTATGATGAAATAATTTCACTTTTGGCAAAACATAATCCAGAACTTAAAAATCAGCCTCAGTATTTTCTGGATTATCAAACAATATTCAAAATGATTTAATAATGGCTATTTCATACTAAAAATTAAAATGACTTCTGAAATCCAAAATTCTGAGTTTGTCGCAATTATTTGTGATGAAACCACGGATATTTCCTGTCGATCTATGTTGTCAACCAGTCTGAGATACGTTTCTTCCTCTGGTGACACGAAAGAAACATTCATTAGTTTTAAAAATATTTCCGATGATGGAAGAGCAGCTCGTTTGCATGAACATGTAGTTCATGTTATGCAGAATTTCGTATGTGGTTCCAAGTTACAATTGCTATGACGGAGCTTCAGTTAAGGCAAGTGAAGTTAGAGTTAAAGAAACTTCCAAATGCTCTTTTTGTACACTGCTTTGCCCTTCGCTTAAATATTGTTTTATCGAAATCATGTGACAAGATTCGTGAGTGACGAAACTTCTTTCAGTCTATCACAGGTTTCTCGAATTTCTTTAGTCACTCAACTCAACGAACCGCTATTCTCGACTTGTTTTTAAAGCAAAAACTTCCAAAAGTAGCTCACACTTGCTGCAATTTCAATGGAAGACTTATTTTATCTATTCATAATATAGATAATCTTAATACTCCTTTTGAATATATAACGTGCATCCGCGGAACGGAGTTTTTCCACACAAATTTTACCAGATTGCATCCCCCACAATTCAAAGCACGCCACGCCACTGGTTGTGGTGCCAATTAACTGAAATATGGAATTGAAATGGACCGCCGATAACAAATTCTAATGGATGGCTAAAGGTATTTGAAATAAATGGCGAGATTTTAAATATAATACAAAAAGAAAATTAAAGACAAATAAGCAGTCAATTGCCAAGACTGGTGGTGGATGCATGAACCTTCTCACCAGAAGCAGGCCCGCAGCGCACCCCCAGAAAATGCTCTGGAAATGAAAAAAGTAATGAAGTTGAAGTAATTTTTTAAATATTGGCCAAAAAATGTTTGGTTCCGCTTACTAAAAAGAACCATTCAAAAGATCCGTTCATTCGGTTCATTTGCCGTAAATTTGGTGAAAACGTCAAAACATGGGTGCCTACAAACACACATTTCACAGCCACGCTTCAAAAAATTTGCTACTGATAAGTATCAATGAGTTTTCTAATAAAATTCAACTTCCAGTTCGAACTAATTGACTTATCTTAAGATATACTATACTCTATTCAAAAAAATGGGGGACTCAAACGTCATGTAAAAGGGTTGGTGAGTTTATTCAGTAGAAATCTGACACTACTGTTTCGGTGCGGATCGACAGGAGTGTTTCCTGTATCAGGCATGGTCGCACACATTCCCTTCTGCTAGATCGATGTAGGATTCTCTCCACTCTCTCGTAAAATAAAGCCTTTTTGTGGAACAACCAAACAGAAGGGCTTTTCCCACTACTGGACCCATGTACCGGGCATAAGACAATCCAAAAATTCAGCAAAAGCTCGTTAAGCTTACAAAGCCCAAACTAAGGCTATGGTTACGGTACATGTTACGGTATAGAGCTTGTTTGAGCTTGTAGCGTGTAGCTCTTGTAGTTCTTATAGGCCTACACGCTAAAAGCTCGTAAAAGCTCTACAGTCTACACCGTAACCATACCCTAGGAGTCTTAAAGGTCCTTCTCACAGAAACTGCCCGTCAGGTCAGATATCACCTCAAAATCATGAGAATAAATGTGACAGATACTGTCACGTAGAAACAAAAATCGCAGGACATGCCCTATGTAATTGTGTTGTGCTCCAAAGGCGCCACACAGGAAAAATGCAATTAACGCATAAAAAAGTATGGAGCTATCTTCCAGGGGCCGTATTTGGTTTCTCGAGTCGATATCGACTTCTGTCGATAAATCAAAATTGGCATTTACCAAAACGATATCGACAACGTTATCGTCTCTTTACGTGTCGATAAAGACGTTTGTAGTTTATTAAAAAGCTAAATTTATGCTTACAATAAACTTTTAACAATTTCTATTTTAATTAAATATATGTTGTTTTGTTGCACTTACAGTAATATCAGCCAATTTGATGTTTTTCTATGGCAGCGCTTATCTGTCGATTTGATCGTAATGCCAAATATGAAACTTAGAGAAAATCGAGAAACTTTTTTTGTCGAGTCGATCCATCGACTCGAGAAACCAAATACGGCCGCAGCTCTTGGATAAACAAAATTTGAAGAGAATACACCTTAACAGTTCTCTTAGCTGCCATTGTCACCAAAAGCCGTTTTCAAAATTTGTCCTATTATTCGCCTATTCTTTAGTGTTTCCTGTTAAGACAGCCTAAACTTTTATATCTTAGACATTAAAGAAATAATTGTAAGCATGATAAAACCTTTTAATAACAACAAATTATCCAATAACAACTTTTCAATTTATCTAAAATTAACTAGTGTTTTTTGTTGGAGATGCTCGTCCCTGTGCTAAATTTCCTATTTTTTTTTGAATTCCTTTTCGTCTTTTATCAACATTTATTGCTCCCTACAAGTGTTCAATATACGATGAACTGCATTATTTGATTTGCGTTAATTCTTTTCCTCTTCAACAATTTCAATTGATTCAGCAAGTTTCTTCGACTCCTGTAATTCCTTCTGCTTTTGAATTAGCCTCAATTCAGTTGGCGTTAGCATTCCTCGCAGCACTGTATCATAGGAAACTGCTACTCCTTTATTAAGCATTTTTTGAAAAAGTTTCCAGCATTCGCGTTCTTTCATTGTGTTCACATAATCTGGAAACTGATTGTCGTTTCCTCCGTCAGGATTATTTTCTCCATTATTTTCTTTTGTGTCAGATGTTGATGGCGAACTTGAAGGATTGTCATCCTTTCGGGCAGTTTTACTTTCATCTGACATTTTTGATGCGCTAAAAAGTTGGTAAAAAAAATAATATTGAAGATGGTGCATTATTTACTAAAGACCTGTTTTCGTAATCACTTAAAAATATCGACACCGGCGGCGCTGTTGGCGGTCGATTAGCGCGTATTCTAGCTGCTAATGGTGCCACGGATCCACGTCGTAATAGATGTGAAATTTCTTTACCCTGACTTGTAAAATGGGGTGAATCATCTTCTTGAAATGAAACTGCAATATAAAGTTTATTACTTTTTTTAACATTATTATTTTAACTATATACCACCTGATTTTCCAGCTTTACGTAGCAATGGAGCTCTCTTAATTGGTCCCTCAGATGGTGATACAGAATCTTCTTTTTCTGAATCGCTACCTTCTGAACTGATTAGTGATACCAAGGTAACTACATCACAGCCTAGATTAGATCTAGTTCGTCCGCAGGATTTTTTATTTTTTCCTCGACCCTTGTCCCCAAAAATTTCTTCGTTTTCGTCAATACTAGATTCGATGACGTTTACGTTTGGCTGCTTATCGCAGTTCGGGGCTCGCCCTAATACTTTTCTTCGGCGAGATTTTCTTTTATTAGCGAGAATGTTCTTGGAATTTTCATCTAATGTTCGTATTGGAGCTGACATAGCCCGTACTAGAGGTGGACGACGTTCAATTGTTAACGATGGTGAAGCACTTATCAGTGCTGCTGGTGTTACCGATGAACTTTCGAGGGCTCGACTTGCTTGAAATTGTGAACGACGTGCAGCTGCTGGTTGTGGTGATTGTTTTGCTTGTATTATGTTTGATTTCTTTATTAATTGTGGATTTTGTGTTGGTAATTTTGTGTCCTTATTCTAAAAAATATAGAAAAATATATTTTACTTAAAAAGCTTATGGACAAGTTGAAAATTAGTAGTGCTAGAACTACAGAAAGATGAATGGATCATAGGAATAATCTGTCCTCTACACAAAAAGGGACCAACTGGAATGTTCAAACTACAGAGGAATTACGTTACAGAAAACAAAAGTCCACTACCGACTGGTGGAACTAAACCTTCCAAATCAATACAACCAACTCACTAAAATCTCATTGAGTCGAGTAAAGTAAGAATTCAGAGTAAAGTGTCGGTGCCCTTTGAAACGAACAGAGCCCTCAGACAAGGAGACCAACTATCCTGCTTACTATTTAACATTGTATTAAAAAAGCGGTCGGAGAAGCATGTATTGAATCTAGACGGGCAATTCTAAGCAAGGGTGTTCAGCTAGTGGCATATGCATATGACATACTAGGACAATGGCTTCAGCTGGTAACAAAAGTAGCATCGGGATCTGGACTTACCGTCATTCATTTACCTTGTTTATGCGTAAGACGGTTTTAAGCTTAAAATCGGCTTAAGACGAATTGCCTGTATAAACAGATTCGGATTCTCTCTCAAACATTGAAAATTAACGTTCGATATTATGCATTAACATAACCTTAATCACTAACCGGAATAGAGTGAGATTATTCTTTTAATGTAAGTCCAAAATTAGCCATTTTGAGAACTCCACACACATACACACAATAATTCTTCTTAAGCTGAAATAAATTAAGCTTGAGACGAATTTCGACTTAAGACTGTTTATACGGAGCCGGATTCTATCTTAAGCCGAAATTCGACTTACGCATAAACAAGGTAAGTGCAAATAAGACGACACAAATGTAGATCCTTAATAGAAATAGTAGAGGAAGAACAGGACAAAATATTACAATCGACAAATACAAGATGGGGCAAAAGTAATGTCATAACGTGGATGTGCCATAATTTTTGCAAATGGCGTCAAACGTTATTTTCCTTTGACATTTATGCTGTAGACAAATAGAGAATAAAACCTGAAGCAGAACCAATCCGCTCCGTCCGTTCGTTTTTTCTCTGCCACCTGGGCAGATCCAATTCGTTCCGTCAGCTGATCAGTTGTCATTTTTTTATTTGACAATGGTTGTACAGCATGGACGTATATCCAATTTGACCGTGTATATGGGGGCCTTAACACAAAATTTAACAAAATTTTAGTTCGATAACAAAACCGGCTTCTGGATAAGTGAGAGGGCTATACTTTTTGAGTCCATTAGTATGGAAATTTATCAGATGAGCAGTCCATTATTTGTATATGTACACAGGCCCGCTGGGAGCGGGGGTGCAGAGTGTGCACCGCACGCGGGCGCACTTTGAGGGGGCGGCAAAAACAACAATCTAACTCATTTCTTTATAATGCCATTACGATTCCATGCATTGATCTCCTTAAAAAAGTAACCGAAAACGTGTGCAGGTTCAAACCACTTAAGAAGGATCGATCTCTGAAAATAGTATAGTATAAGGACAGAGAATGTAAAATTAAATTCCCAAGATAGAAGTCAAATTTATTCTGTAGATAAAAATTGACATTCTAATCTGATTATTCACAAAATTTTAAAGCATTTTGACGTCTAGTTATGGAGAATTATCCATTTTTATGTGCAATAAATTCCCACGTTTAATATAATTTTTACTCGACCTTTACTTGAATTTTGAATATTAATTACTCGAATGTAAGACGTCCAATGTTTTTTAAAAATTTTGATTGAATGTATGTGATATCAATAAATAACGTATTCAAATTTCAGATTTTTAATTTGAAATATGTTGTCTGAAAGCGGAGCCTTTTCACTCATGCTGCGCGCTCCGTTTTCCTACACTCATAGGAGTAGCCAAACTAAAACACCTTCCAACAAGCTCAGTCAGAAAAAACAACATAAGGGAGGGGCGGCTTTGTCTGTTTTGCACGCGGGCGCTAAAGCGACTAGCGGCGGGCCTGTATGTATATGTACATTAGGGTTGCCTTTTTTTCCAACTTTTTCGATTTTTTTTTGCAAGTCGCCCCCTCAAAATATTCGAATAGATGAAAAACGGGGAAATGTGAAGTTTGAGGAAAATCCGAAGATATTTAGAGGTCGTTTACGGCGGTCAAAGTTTCGAAACATGTGATTTTTTTGCATTTTTCCCGTTTACCCACCCCCGAAATATATTAACTAACCCTGACTCTCTCTCTCTAATAGATATATAATAAACCTTTCCAACAAGCCAAATTTCATAAAAATCGGTTGACAAATAAGGAAGTTATATCCAAAAAACCAAACATTTTAATATCTAATACATGAGGAGCTGGCGAACAAAACGATCTAATTACACTTTTGGTAAAAAATTTTTTTTCGATTAATATGACTTTTTATTATTCCGTGAATCTAATTTAGTCTTCGTTTTCGTTCAAAATGACCAAAAAGAATGCTAAAATAGAAGCTGTTTTCGATTTGCCACATTTATCTGATATTCATCACATATTCCTCACATGTCAAATCTCGTACTCACTTTTGCCTCACTTTTGTTCTGTCAAATTGTAACTGATTGCAAAAAACAAATCGAACAGTCACTTATGTGATAAATAATAAAAATTTTATAAATTAATTTTTCATACACCGAGATCAAAGAAATTGTCTCTTCATAATACTTCCGCTGCTGAATATGAAATTATTACAAAATAAGATATTCAACCACAATAAATACATCAGTGCATAACTTCAAAATCATTTACTCAACTGATGTGATGAAGAAAAAATATTTTTATCACATCACTTGGTTTTGTATCAGTTAGAAGCTGTCGCCATCTGTTGTAAAATAGGAACTGAACCGCCAAATCGAACAGCCATTTTCAGTGAAACTGAGGAAAATGTGAGGCATATCAGATAAATGTGGCGAATCGAAAACAGCTAGAGTCAGAAGTTGGTGCTTTCGATGAAAACGATGTAATTATATTAAAGTTTTACCAACTTCGCATTAGCAAGCACGTTTTCGTTCAAAATGACCCGTGAGTGTACTAAAATCGACTCAGAAGTTCGGAATTTCGATCAAAACGTTATAATTACACTACAATTTTAGCAGCTTCGGATAACCGAGCACGAATGATTTTTTTATTTAAAAGTATTAAATTTATAATAACTAAACGTTTTCAAACTAGTTTTATTTTAATCTCCCAACTTTACGTGTACAAAAACATTATTGTTTGCAATCAAAATGGATTCAATAAAGTCTAGTGGCAATCAAAACGTAACAATTGCACCAGTTGCAAACAAAACGACATAATTGCATTCTTTAAATTTAAATATCTTACGTTTTATCTTAAACTGATTATAGAGAAATTTTTTTGTTCTATTTATACAAAAGATTATTGCCTACCCTAATGACACCCTTGACCCTTGCCATTTTCTCGAAAACTTCGAAAAATTTTGCAAAAATCAAATGTTAGTGATTTTTTGACCAAAAACTGATTTTTGGAAACTTTGACCTTGAAAAATTTTGAAAGGGTTAAGGTTTCGAAAAAATGACTAGAGGCTTTTTTGTAGGCAATAACGTTTCGTATTGACTGATCAAAACAAATTTTCGAAAAAAACAGTTTTTGAGTGATTTTGTGGCCAAAAAGTGATTTTTGATAACTTTGACCTTGAATAACTTTGAAAGGGTTAATTGGGTCAACATCTTTGTAATAACTAAAGTTGTAGAGAATTTCATTGTCAACATTTAGGGCCTTTGTACGGGGTTGTACGACCTATAGAAACCGAGATACAAGCTATATTTCCGGCGGCCATGTTTTTTTTGTCATTCCGAAATTGTTTTCTTAAAAAGTCCCAAGGAAGCTGTGTACCAATTTTCAGCCATTTCCGAATTTTGTTTGCTTTAAATGCTAATTTCCCCGGACTAATATGAGAAAATTAAAAACCACGTGAAAAGCCAATTGTAAATACGTCATTCAGTTTTTGTCTCCTCCTGTAAAATTTAAATTTGTGTTTAGATCGTTTTGTGGTTTGTGTGAATGTGTGGTTTTCTATAATATAAATGGCCATAACTTCCTTATTTGTCAACCGTTTTATTTGAAATTTGGCTTGTTGGAAAGGTTTATAAAATATGTATTGATATTTGGATGGTCAGGGTTGGGTAATATATTTCATGGGTGTTTAACAGGGAAAAAATATCACAATTTCGAAACTTTGACCGCCATGAGCGACTTCTAAATATCTTCTCAAATTTTTCTCAAACTTCACATTTCCCCGTTTTTCACCCATTCGAATATTTTGAGGGGGCGACTTGCAAAAAAATCGAAAAAGTTGAAAATAAGGGCCACCCTAATGTACATACATGTGGGATAGCAATAATTACGGTCGTCACAAACGTCATTGTCAATATAAGTTGCTATTCCCAGATCAAGTAAATGCTTCCTGTTAATCCCGACGGCCGATGGACTTTGATAAAATTATGAAAACTTATGTGGGCTCACTCTCGATTTGGCCTACGAAGTGTAATGTGGACGTGGTTAAATTTGCTAATAATTTAAAATTCCTAATACTTAAATTTGTTATACGTTTGATATTGATTGAATTTTAGCTTTTATACATTTGCATGAATAATATTGCCACACTATACTTTCATTGTGATGGTAACTTTCATTATGATAGTAAAGGAAATGATGGGGTCACACCAAAGCCTTCTACATTTACAAGCCATGCCCTACGAAATCTCACAGTCACATTCAAAGAAAATGGGACTTCAATTTATCTGTCAGAATGGATTCAGTCAGAATGGACTTCAATTTAGCTGTGAGAAAAGCAATTTTTTAACTTAGTTTTTGGAATAAAAAGTGGTAAAATATTGTATTTTATCACTTTTTAGTGCACACGGATTATCAGTGATAAGTTATTTAGTGATCTGAGTCCATAAATTAAAAAGAAATTAGTGGTTAAGTGTATTTTAAGAGTGTTAATTGATTAGGTGACGTTTTTGTTTACATTCGCGGTGGTTTTTTCGTGTTAATTTAGGGAAAAAATGTTGAATTTGTGTAGTAATGGAATTAAAAGTGAATTTAAAGTAGTTAAAAATTATTATAGAAGAGTTATTAAAAACATAAGTGCAAGTACTACCACACAAAATGAATAACAATAACTTTTTCACTTTTCCTTCACATTTTTCTGCACTTATTTTTAATAACTATTCTATAATAATCTTTAATCACTTAAAAAGCACTTTTTATTATATTACTACACAAATTCAACATTTTTCCCTAAATTAACACGAAAAAACCAACGCGAATGTAAACAAAAACGGTCACCTAATCAATTAACACTCTAAAAATACACTTAACCACTCACTTCTTTTTAATTTTTTTTATTAAATCACTAAAGCACTAATCACTGATAATCCATGTGCACCAAAAAGTGATAATATACATTATTTTACCACTTTTAATTGCAAAAACAAAGTTAAAAAATTGTTTCGTACGGCTTCGGCAATGTTAATTCCACAATTTTGGGACTTCATACACATACATGCACATACCTGGGGCATGGCTTGTAAATGTAGAAGGCTTTGGGTCACACATTACACTTTACTTTCATTTGCATCTGGTATATCAACAGAAAGTAGTTCGGCAGGCTTTAATTTGGAATATAAAAAAAAATATTTTTGAAAGTAGTAAAGATAACATCCTTGCAAATTGTTGTAACGTTAAATCAAATTATCTTATTTTAAAAGGTAATTTTTTATTTTTCCAACAGATGTCAGTCCAAATGAAGGTAAAATACTTTCATTTTGGACTTTCATTATGATGGGGTTTTGCCACGATAATGAAGGTTACTTTCATTGGGGGGTGCTACACGCGAGTCTAAGACGGACGGGTGAAACCGATTTTATGGGAGAGAAACGAAGAAAAGAAAGGGGAAAATAGCCTATTTTCCGCTTTATTTTCTTCGCTTCTCTCCCATAAAATCGGTTTCACCCGTCCGTCTTAGTCTCGTGTGTAGCACCCCCCATTATAATGGTGTATGTGTTACAGGTATTATTTATATCTTTATTATTTTCTTGAATATCGGTAAATAAATTGTGAATTTACTATGGGCACTTTCGAGAATTCACCTGTTTGGTAAACTTATTATAAATTGTTCGGGTTCGGTTCGGTATACATAGAATCCGTAAACGAGTTCACTTACTTAGGAACTCAAAGTGACAAAGACAACAACATTACGACAGAAATTGAAAGAAGAATACTACCAGCGAACAAAACATACTACAGTTTTTTTCAATATAAGTCAAAAAGAATAATCAGAATAAATTTAAGTTATACAAAACCATAATAAAAGCAATATTCATGTACGGATGGAAAGCATGGACGCTTACTAGGTGTGACGAGCAGATACTCCGCAGTTGTGTGAGAAAAATTCTCCGCAGGATCACAGGCGCAGTAAATGAAGAGGATGTGTGGAGAAGAAGATAAAACTACGAGTTGTACCAAATATACAAATCACCTAACATAGCATCAAGTACTGTGTTTCCATGCAGAGTTTATCCTGAGTTTACTCAGATTAAGCGCCCATGGAAACGGGGATTGAGTAAAGTGTCGTTAAATCCAAGTAAACTCAACGAAGCCAGTCCGATTAAGCCGGGTTTTGCATATGTGTGTGTTTCAGTATCCTTTACTGCACATATACCAACGGCGAGGCAATGTAAAATTAATTACCTGTCACTTTAACCCAGAACCGTCATGGAAACAGCATCGAGTGATCTTGAGAGAAAAAGCTTTCTGTTTACTTAACGAAAACTCTACCCTGGCTCATGGAAACACAGTAAAGATCTCAATTGGGATTACCAACTGGAAGAAAAAGAGGCAGGACCGAGAACGTTGGAAGAAAATTCTTGAGGTGGCCAAGACTCACAGAGGGCTTTAGCGCCAATAATAATGATGACGTCGTACACGGTTTATGTATATAGGAACTTCCCCGAATAACATCACATTTTCAAAACATATAAAGGGGAATCCCGCAACTATACTTTTCGGCAATCGATATGTTTTATTATCAAAATCAATTGGAATTAATCTCGTTTTTTTTCATTCCGTTGTGCTTTAATCAAGTAATCAAATCTCGATTAATATATTTCTTTAATCTCAGCACAAAATTTATAATTACATTATTAACTTTTCAATATCAATTAATAACAGTCGTTTACAATAAATTCTTATCACCTTTAGATTATCAAAATTCTCACGAAATTAGATTGAATTTAAGATAAATAAAAAAATAAATAATTTCTGACTCACCGAATTATCGAAGCTTTCCGATGGGCTGTCAATATCGCTGCTCACACCGTCATTCTCCGTCGCTGTCGTTTGCGCCAAAAAAATATTCAAATTGATTTTGTCGTCGCCGTTTCCCTTTGGTGATTTTTTTAATCGGTCACCCACAGCTTTACTGCAGATTTAAAATAAACAGAAAATAAATACTTATTAACAATATTAAAATCAAATCTTTTTTCGTTTTAGGAATTATAAAAAAAGGATTTGCTAGAATCTAACTAAACACAAAATAGAAACTATAACTATATGATTAAGAAAGACACGTTTTGAAAATACAAAAATCTAACTGAAATTTCTTTAGACGAAGGATTTTGAAGAACGTGTGCAGGTGTGAAGGACACGAAATATTTGTGCAGTATAACAAAAAAAAAAAAATAAATAGCGCACTCTATATGTGAAAATGAATTAAAACCCGCCTAATAGTGAGAAGGAAAGTGCATGCGATAAAATTGTTTATAAAATTGTACTATTATACATAGACATGAGCGTGATGCACTTCCTTCTGTCGTTCATTCACAACTCGCAATGACGAAAAGTTTTCAAACTTTTTGCACACCCCCCGAGAAACTAAAATGTACAACACACGGCAAAAGGTACGAAAAAACCAAAAAAAAATAAGGAAAATGCCTAAAAAAACTTTTCAAGTGGTAAATATTTCGCCGATTTCGTGTGTCGTAAGGATCGGGTCTTAAGGAAATATTATGTGCGTTTGTATATTATTTTTTTGTACAGTAAAGAAATTGTGCACATTAATTGGAAAAGTGCTGCTATATGATAGAAACACGTTAAGGGCGGAGCGGTTTCTTTTTAACAGTTAACTCACACGCTATGTTATTACTTAATACATATAAACTTGAAAACTTAATTAAATATTCACTCGATAAAACTGTGGAAATATCTTTTGAATGTACTACCTAGATCGACTAAAGGTACCACTTTGGTTTATCGTCTACCGGTTCCACGTAAGACACCAAATCCTATCCCCCGTGGGTATGCTACTGCTTCCCTCCACAAAATGTACACAAAAGTGTGGCCATAAATTCTTTCCTTTTCTCCTTTATATTTTTTTTTATACACCTTATATATTTTTTTTGATAAGTACAAATAATATCCTTTTATAGATTTTTCATGATATCCCCGTAACAATCACAACTACCAGAAGCACCTCCCTCAGCCCAGCAAATATAAATTGAATTCGAAGCGCAGACATCGTCACACCACCGATAGCTAGACATCCTCTAACACACTTGTTATGACCCAATGGGTTTGTGTGCTCGGTGTCAATTTGGGCCCTTCGATTTCTATTTCCTGAATTATATTACGGTAAGCCCTCTTCATCACGCACATATATGTCACAATTTAGCAACGAGAGCCTCACATGGTACTGGATTCTACCGAGCCCCAATCAGGACATTTATTTCTGGATATACTTACTTATGGCAAACTGTGTAATGTAGGTTATGGTGCCTCCTATACTCGCTGGATTTATGGATTTGAAATGTTTTCGGAAAGCTGCAAATTGTCTAGGAGTTAATGTGACCTCGTTAACTCCGAATTTAACTTAAGGTAGGGACCCATGGGAACTATTACGACCGAGGAACAACCAAAAAGAAATCGTCCTTTTAATTTGAACCTTGAGAAATGTGTTTCAGGAAAAAAAAACAATTTTTTTTCTGTTGCAAAAGGATCGTTAGTCTAGTTTTTCTGTGCTAAGGATCGATTGTCACTATGCGGTTGACTAAATAAGAGGACTTGTTGTCCTTGGGTTTATTTCTCACCACCCAATTTTTATTTGTTACATATAAGCATGGAAAAGTTTCATTTTTTGTGATTAATGGCACTTGGAGGTGTTTGCTGTCTTGTCAGCAGCTTTAAATTAATGGAAGATCACCTGGCGACAGAAAATTAGTTTTGGGAAATATTGTATTTATTATCATCAAGAACCTTGAAACGAAAAGAGACCTTGATACGATAATGGATAATAATTATTTGCGTCTCTAGTGTTCTATGACATGGCATTGAATCGTTTATCGAATTGCATATGTTTGTGAGAAAATTGCTATTAAGGATTTCTTTATTATAGCATTATCCCTCATAAGTGCTTTGGTTTTTTTATGTTTATGTTATTGTGCTTCATAAAGTCAATACGACAATAATAGCCCTTAAGAGGTTTTTGTTGCCTGTATCACAGGTGAAAGTCTAAGCTAACACCATTTGATTAACAGTACGAAATGGCCCTAAAGTAAGTTTAGTTTGAAGGAATGCGTTAGTGGTTTAATTATTTTTTATGTGAAAAAGCTAAGCTCAAGAATCCCCTTTATGTCCCTTATGTCATTCAGGTCATGGTGTGACATCTAATAGTAAGCTTGGTTTGAAGGATAGAAGAGGATAGGATAAATAGGAAGGCAGGTGCTCGACTATATGTCGACTCTAGAATGTTGTACAAGGTCGGAAATACTGACTGTGGAAGATTGTTTCATAGTAGGATTGCTCTATTTATACGAGTACAATATCTTCTATATAGTAGTGTGCGTGAAAAGGAATAATGCAGGGTGTGTCAGTGAAACGAGCGGGTTTTCGAGGCGCTATCCCAGACCGCGTTTATGTGCAGGGACCGAACCGGTCCAAAGTACGAAAAAAGGTCCAAAAAAGCATAAACGAGGACGGGACCGAAAATGCGGGCTTTTTTGAACCTTTTTTGGTACCTCGGACCGGTTTGGTCCTTGCACATAAACGCGGTCCCAGATAAATGTGTTGTACGGGCCGAATGAAGGACTTGTAGATTGTAGCCCGGGCTGCTGGCTAAAGGATGAACTTAAATTTCTTAAGAATTCCCAGGCACCGTAAGGGCCGAACCACATCCAGGCTGGTTTTAAAGCTCAAAGCCTTCCTTGAGGCGAGCTACAGAGCCGTCCGCGGAATACTCAAAACACAATCAGCCCAGCTGATGACAGTTGTCAAATTTGTTAGCGAATCGTAAAAAGTGTAAAATTTGCAAATCATTTAAATAAAATAAAATTAGTTGGCCTGGTTTCATTGTTATTTTTATTAATACAAACTCGCAAACAAAATCCCAACCTCAAAGTTCAACTGTTAAAAGCAAACTTGAGCCTCGACCGAATTCAAATTCCAACATTGTCGGAATTCCGACAGAGGCGAGCCTTGCGGCCATCTTGGCCGAGGCCTGAATTTGCGAGGCAAGTTTTAATGTGTTCAATCCCATTTAAACGCATAGGTTGGATATTCTTGCAGCCAGCTTCAGGCTTGGATGTGTTCAAACCACGCCTGAAGGTGCTTCGGCCCTTATGCTTGTTTAGCGATTCGGAATATGCGATCATTCAAACACAGATCCTCAGTTAAAGTTATGCCCAGGCCTGGCTTTAGCGGTGCTAGCTCTCCGATGCAACTTTCTGTTAAGCGCGCTTTATAGGAAATTGTACCAGAAATTTTTTTCTTCAATAAAAAATGAAAATATTAACATGACTGGAACACATAAAAAATGAAAACAAGAACTTTTTAATTAATGTATTTTTATCTACCAAAAGCTTTTTTTTAGAAAATTTAGGCCCAAAACACATTCGGCGCTGCATACTTCACGCCGCGGAAAATTGTTGGCATTTAAATGGACTTTTCGCAACCTAGTCACATAGCACGGTATACAGAAACAAGGTAATGTAAAAGACTGAATATCGTATTAGTGCGACGCGACGTTACTCGGCGGCCTTTTTCTATGATATTCGAAGCTGTAGTCTCTTTTACATTACCTTGTTTCTGTATACCATGGCCACATAGCAGCTTAGCGTTGCATTATTTGACAGATAAAGTAAAATGTTTGAAAACAAGTGTTTTACAAATTAAAACCAAAATTATTTACCTTTAGGCCAGGCAACGAAAAGGTATAGAGGGAAATGTTTGGAACACAATTTTTTACTTCGTAACTTTGTTGGGACTAGTTAGGAGGTGGACATATCAATAGTCCCTGCCCGTAACTCTTGAGCAAGGGGGAGGGGGGGGGGGTTTGAAGGTCCCATTTTTCGGTTTTTCGCTTATATCTCGGAAACTATGCGTCCTAGCGACATGACCATGACCACAAAATGAAAGCTGATGAAATTTGAAAGTTTTTCGATATCTTGTATAGTTTTCGAGATATCTGCTCTTGAAAGTCTGTAATTTTGGAAAAAAACATTTTTGCCTCACAACCAAATCAATATCGGATGAAGCCGACATCATGTAATAGTTCCAACGTTACTAGCACAACTGATGAGTGATTTTCTGCTTGCACCGGATATGTTTTAGGTCGCCACTGTGTACGACCTACGCGCGAATAACCGCAAACAGGAAACCGGTTACCACTGTGTTACCCTTATGCATGATACTTTGCATTAATATTTCTTTCGATCCCAGAACGGGAAGCAAGTAATTTCCCATCGATTCCGAAAGTAGTTCCAAGGAGTAGCAAATAGCGATCGTTCAGATTACAGCAAGTGGAGATAAGATATTACATTTGCATGGGCGATGCCATACGAAGCGATACAATATGAAGCAGTTCTAGAATTAATTCTGCAATTTATTTCCAGTTTCCCTACTGGGATAACTATCGGTTCCCAATTTCTACAAAGAAACACTGCATTTTGATTTTGTGATTTATCTACTGGGAAATTGCCTACCGGGATCGATTCTCGCACGCATACACACAAATCATATCGCATTTTCTTACGTGACGATTTCTATGAATTCAAGCCGCAAGCCGCGTTAAGGAACTTCGTTCCAATAAATATTTAGAGAGTTATACCTACATTATACACAAACCTGTTTCAGTTGAGGATCGAGCGATGGATAGTGTGAAAACATGTTTTACTTCAAATGCTGACTAAAATTTAGTGTTGTGTAGGACATGATTATAAAAAGAATTGGTAAGAGGTGCCTTTTTTTCTTTTGAGCCAGTACAATGGCATACTTCAAATTAGGCGATGGGCTATTGTAATGCCAAAATGCCAAACACCAGAAAATTAAAGAAAGAAGCTTATATCTAGTGTTGGGTAGGACACGATTATAAAATGAGTTTGTAAGAGGAGCCTCTTTTTCCTTTTGAACCAGTACAATGTCTCACTTCAAATGAGGCGAGGTGTGATTGTCGCATTGGTGGGTTTATGCTCTCTTACTTTTTTTAAGGCAGTAAAATTCTCAAGTTGAAATGAGGCGAGGTGCACGTAGGATAAATATCTATTAGTACATGAGGGGAGGGCGTGCAAAATTCAGGTGTTTCGGGTTCCGGTGCATTTGATGTTGAAGTGGAAGTAAGCGAAGCATTTCTAATGCTATCGATGTTTACAATCTGAGATTCACAAATTGCAGAGAAAACATGAGGTTGCTTGCTCTTTGTGTGCCGAATTAGATTGTAAGCACCGCCACCTTTGTAAGACAAAACTTTAGCACAGAAATTGCATTTAGCTTTATTATTTTTTAAGTCCACAAAATATTCCCATGCCCTCGACGTCTTTTTCTCCTCAGCCATTCTTAATATATTAAATTAAGGAACAAATCACAGAAAAAAAGAAATGAATATTATAAATGTTGGTTAAAAAATAAATACATATGCAGACGTGACATACGTATGTAGGAGAAAAAACAAGAGTATAATGCTTTTTTACATTTTTTTCGTGTAAGAAGAAAAGTAGTTAATTGTTTTTTAAAACTGCCTTACGAAAAAATTTAAATTAAAACAATTTTGTTTACTTACGTTTTTGTCTATAAAAAAATCACTGAAATCTTAATTCGCAAACTAAATTACAAAAGGTGCTAGCTTAATTTAAGTCCCTCACCAAAATGACAAAAGCAATCAAATTAAAGAAAGAAAGAAAATAAATACATACGAATGTAAAGCTTTTATTATGGGTTTGATTCTCTTATGCATAAAACTGTCTCAAAGTAGGTACGAAACCTATGCCTCCAGAAAGTATATTTATATTTTACAATCTCACCTCGCCTAATTTAAAGTTGGGAATTTTGATGCCGCAAAAGAAATAAGAATCCACTATAAAATTTCACTCCCTCGAAAAATGTAAGAATTGTCTCTACAGGACAAAACTTCCCTCCCTCGAAAAATGTAAGAATTGTCTCTCAAGTACAAAACTTCACTCCCTCGAAAAATGTAAGAATTGTCTCTTCACTACAAAACTTCCCTCCCTCGAAAAATGTAAGAATTGTCCTCAAGTACAAAACTTCACTCCCTCGAAAAATGTAAGAAATGTCTCTCCATCCAGTTCGTATTTACAATCTCACCACGGCTCAGTTTGAATAGGATATTTTACTGCCGCAAAAGAAGTGAGAAATGTTTCTCCCGTTCGTGTTTACAATCTCACCTCGCCGCAGTTCAAATTGGATATTTTACTGTCGCAAAAGAAATAAGAAAATGTCTCTCCCGTGGAGTCCCGTTCATGTTTACAAGCTCACCTCGCCGCAGTTCAAATTGGATATTTTACTGCCGCCAAAGAAGGAAGAAATTTACAATCACACCTCGATTCATTTTTCTCGATACACGCTCGGCTCATATACCTGTAGGACATTATTTTTGAACCGGGACATTTAAAATAATTGAGGCCTCAGTACAATTTACATCGTGTAAGGGAAAAATGTACTGCCTCGTGTAAGTCCGGCTCAACACTACTTATATGCATAAAATTTCCTCGGAGTAAGTAAGAAATCTATGCCTCCACAATATATATTTACAATCTCACCTCACCTAATTTCAAGTTGGAACTTTTGCTGCCACAAAAGACGTAAGAAATGCCTCTCCAGTTCGTATTTAGTATCTTACTTCGTCTCAGATCCAATTGGATATTTTACTGCCTCAAAAAAATAAGAAATGTCTCTCGTATTTACAACCTCACCTCACCTCGCCTCATTTTAAGTTGAATTTTACTGCCCCAAAAGAAGTAAGAAAGAAGAAACTCTTGTCTCTCCACTTCTTTCGTAATTACAATCACACCTCGCCTCATTTATTTCGATACACGCTCATATATCAGGAGTAAGTAGGACTTTCTTTTGGAACCGGGACATTTCAAAACATTGAGGCCTCAGTAAAATTTACCATCGTGTAAGGAACAAATATACTGCCTAGTGTAAGTCCGGCTCAACTCTAAAAAAATTACAGGTCACAAGAAGGTACCAATTGACTACTACGGCCAGCGAAAAAACGTAACATTTATTCTGGCCCATGTTATAAAAAGGTTGCCCACCCTTGTTATGGACTTATGGAGGAGATTCTAGAACCGTAAACGTTATAAGATTTAGCGCCCGTGATTTCAAAGTTTAAGTTCCTTCCGAGTTTAGGCTATTCTAAGACCGGTTCTACACATTCAACTTTGCATTCCACTTTTTGACGTTCAACTTTTTTTTCTCTTTCACTCCAATGCAAAGTTTGAAATAGACTAGAGTTGAAAGGAGGATGGAAAGCAACTGAGAGTGGAAAGAAAATTTCCGTTCATCTTTTGAGTTTTCGTTCAACTTTTTTAACCAGGCGTATGAATTATGAGTGCAAAATTGTGTTCATAGTTATACTCGGGAGAATGTATAAAGCACCATTTATCTTGTTTCGAAAGACAACTCTCAATCCGTGCTGATTAATACTTCGAACGTGTCTTCATTCATGGTAAAAAGCTCTTGTATGATTTTGTATCCTTGAATCTTAACTCGTGTTGTAAGAAGTGGAAAGAACTTTGGTTTTCTTTACTTTTTCTCCACTCCTTTATCCATTTTCGTTTTTTTTTCACAGTTTCTTTATCAGAACTTCCTCTTCCGACTCGAAAGGGCTAATTTTTTTTAACTAAACTTAAAAGTTGAAAGAAAAAAGTTGAACATGTGTAGACACGAGTCAAGAAATATGAATGAATTGAACGTCAAAAAGTAGAATGCAAAGTTGAATGTGTCGAACCGGTCTAAGATTTCCCAAGTTACTTCAGGAAGGTCTCGTATGCTCTGAGCCAAAAGTAGCTGTGAGTGCCAGAGGTAGGGATACGGAATCGGTGGAAAATACTCAAGTAAATAGATACTCATGAGGAGAATCGAAACAAAATTACTCAATAAGTACTTTTTACTTGTTCAAAAGTACTCGATTCCTTGAGAAGCGATTAGTACTTTTTTGGCACTTCAGGTACATTAAACAAAAAGCGTCAAATTTTCCGTACTTTGCTTTTTAGTCCGAGGAAATTAGCAAAAGAAACGCACGAAAGGAGACAAAATTCCAAAATGGCTGAAAATTGGTCCACCAGCTTCCTTGGGGCTTTTTAAGAAAACAATTCCGGAATTACAAAAAAAAACATGGCCGCCGGAGATATCGCGTTTTTCCAGTGTTTTCCTTGTATCTCGGTTTCTATAGGCTGTACAAGCCCGTCGTAAAATATATTTTATTTTGCCTATCGATAGGCAATTAATCGAATTTTGTGCGAATTTTGTGGGCAAAATTGTTTTTTTTTAGTTTTTTCGGCCATCTTTTCGCATGTTTCCAATGAAGTAGCAATGTGCGCAAAAAAAACAACTATATTAGCACAACTCTTCCACAGCATTTTAAGCCCAAAAACGTTTTTGTCGGTGCTGATGGCTATGAGCTAATCGAATTCGCCCACAAAGGTATTTTTTTCAAAAAAAAAACTGCATTTTGCATTATTTTGCAAATTTTCAAAAAGCTTTTATTGCACTTCCCAAGGACTACATTTTCCGCAAGTTTCATTACAAGATTGTTTTTTTTTGTTAAAAGATATATGAGCATTTAAAAAACGTGATTTTTAGCGATTTTTTTGCAATTATACTCCTTTATTCGTTTATGTATTCACATAAAACTGGCCTCATTTTATTAGTATGAAAAACTCTACAAACTTCATATAAACCTTTTTTTTGTACAAAATGTAGTTTTTTTTTAAAACACGAAAAACTGTTTTTGGCCCTTTTTTGACGCCATTTTGGAAACTTTACCAAATGTCTACGACCGCCAAAAGTATTTCATCGATTTCTACGGAATTTTTTCTATTTTTTCCATAGTTTACCTTGCGGATAGTTTACCTTTAATTTGACTGGCCTATTTTGTCAATGAGCTATTCGCTGCGAATCAGAGCAGTCACACCAGCTTAGAAGGCACTTAACTCAATTCCACTCAACTCAATTCATCTCATAATGCATCTATAGTTGCGCCATATTTACATAAAACTTAATATATAGTAAAAAGCTCATAGTAAATAATGCATTGTACATAGTACATACTACACAGTACATAGAACTTACTACATAGTATATATCTAGTACACAGTTGTAGTACACTGTACACTCAGTACACTAATTCATAATTTGCCATGCCTTGATGCCTTGGACAACAGTAAAATACCTTTCTTGACTTTACTAGACTTCCGGAAGGCATTTAATTCAGGTGATAATGCAAAGCTCTGACAGAAATTAAGGTAATAATTTCGGTCTTGGTTCTATTGCTGTGAAATTATTTCTAACCTACTTATTTGGTCGTTCTCAAATCGTTAAAACCCCAAGGGCGGATCCACCGTTGTGGGCACGATGGGCATGCCCACAACCCTACTAGACTTGTGACGTCACACTTTCACGGTCTATTGACATTGATAGGCTGATGATATTATATCCCATGCCTTAATAAAATGAAAAAAGTATGAGTGTGCTACTTTAGAATAAAACTTGTTTACCCACAACTGCCGAAATTATTAAAATATTAACCAACTAGTAATATGCAATAGATATAGTGGAAGGTCGGTGTCGAATATATAGTACGTTTTCAGAAAAATCAGGCCAACCACAGATGCAGGAAGTGTAGTGACGAGCCTACTGTAGTCCGGGCAAATTAGCTTCCTTGGGACTTTTTAAGAAAACAATTTCGGAATCACAAAAAAAACATGTCCCCTGGAAATATAGCGGTTTTCCGGTGTTTTCCTTGTATCTCGGTCTCTATAGGTGGTACAACCCCGTACAAAATCCCTAAATGTTGACAATGAAATTCTCTACAACTTTAGTTCTTACAAACATGTTGAGCCGATTAACCCTTTCAAAGTTATTCAAGGTCAAAGTTATCTAAAATCACTTTTTGGCCAAAACATCACTCAAAATCTGGTTTTTTCGAAATTTTTTTTTGATCAGTCAATACGAAATGTTATTGCCTACAAAAATTAACCAACTAAATTCTTTTTACTCGGGTTTGAATAGACTAGTCAAACTAGTCTCTTGTCATTTTTTCGAAACCTTAACCCTTTCGAAGTTATTCAAGGTCAAAATATCCAAAAATCACTTTTCGGCCAAAAAATCACTAAAAATTGATTTTTGCAACATAATTCGCAAAGTTTTCGAAAAAATGGCAAGGGTGTCATTAGGGTAGGCAATAATCTTTTGTATGAATAGAACACAAAAACTTTCTCAAAAATCAGTTTCTGAGTCATTTTTTGACCAAACACTGATTTTTTGAAACTTTGACCTTGAATAACTTCGAAAGGGTTAAGTTTTCGAAAAAATGACAAGAGACTAGTTTGACTAGTCTATTCACACCCGAGTAAAAGGAATTTAGTTGGTTAATTTTCTTAAAAGCATGCACGCGCCGCACCTAGGACGCATAGCGAGCAAATGCGAATGACGCACGGGTATGCATGCACCCGCTACAGGCATGGCATGCACGCTCCCGCTACATGCATGAACATTTATAAATGCATCCGCATCGGTATAGACCATTCCGAACACGGGTGTTGTTTTACCAAGCAGTCCCCCAACTAAGCACTAACGAGGTCTAATGCTGCTTGACCTACGCAATCGAAGGAGAACCGATCTACTGAGTATGCTATTGGTACGCTTTGTGGTCGCCAAGATAATTGCCCGTTTTTTCGTCCTTTACAATTTTTTAAAGCCCCTATTTTAAAGGGAGCAAAAAGAAATGCAAAAAATTGTCAATCTTTTTTCAAATTCAACTTTGATCTAGGGGTAGTTTTACTCCCTTAAGGGTTGAAAGGGGGACCTAACAATATGTGACAACTGGAGAGGCATCTGTCTATTATCTACTGTGGGCAAAATCTTGTCCCACATATTACTATCAAGGATAAGAGAGGCAGTAGATCGAATGCTTAGAAGACAGCAGGCTGGATTCAGAAAAGGCCGCTCCTGCATAGACCACATTAACACCTTGAGAATCATAGTGGAGCAGTCTACTGAATTCCGATCCCCCCTTTACCTTGCTTTCGTAGACTATGAGAAAGCGTTCGACTCGGTTAATAGGAGCTTTATATGGCGAGCTCTTCGGCAACGTGGACTGCCGAATAAAATAATAGAATTGATAAAAGCTCTATACAACAATTCCAAATGCAGAGTTCTTCACAATGGAAAACTCTCCGACAGCTTTGAAGTGAGCTCAGGAGTACGGCAAGGATGCCTACTTTCGCCATTACTATTTATTATAGTAATAAACGACATCCTTGTCAGCGCTCTAGATACTAGAACAGGTGGCATACAATGGGGATTGTTAGACCGCCTTAAGGACCTCGACTACGCCGATGATATCTGTTTGCTGGCCCACAGACACCAGGACCTCAGAAACATGTTAAACAATTTGGCAACAGAAAGTAGTTCAGCAGGCTTAAGGTTAAATCCGACTAAAACAAAAGAAATGCGGATAAATGCAAACACCCTTGAACGGACAGCGCTAAATAACCGCGACGTGGAACTGGTAGATAAATTCTGTTACCTCGGTAGTATTATTACCGAAAACGGCGGTACAGAAGAAGATGTCAGTTCCAGAATAAATAAAGCAAGAAGCGCATATGCATGCCTGTTTCACATATGTATGGAGATCGACGGAGATCTCAATTAACACCAAATTGCGGCTGTTCAACTCCAACGTTAAGGCAGTTCTTTTGTACCGTTGCGAAACATGGAAAGTCACCCAATTCATCACAGGGCGCCTACAAGTTTTCATCAACAGATGCCTACGTCGTATCCTAAAAATCCGCTGGCAAGATAGAATTTCAAATGAAGAACTATGGCGCCGTGCCGGCCAAGAAAGGATAGACGACCAAATCAGGCGAAGGAAATGGAATTGGATTGGCCACACCTTGCGACGCGAAAACGAGAATCTAGCCAAACAGGCCCTCGACTGGAATCCGCAAGGAACCCGTCGAGTCGGAAGACCTAGAACAACGTGGAGGAGAACCCTATTAGCAGAGGCCGCAGCAACCGGGAGATCCTGGTCAGAGCTGAGAGCTGTCGCGCAAAACAGAGTCCGCTGGAGGTCAACTGTTTCCGCCCTATGTCCCATGAGGGATTAAAGGAGCAATTAGTTAGTTAGTAGTAAGGGTTGAAAATAATTTATTTTTGGCTGATAATACCTATTCAACCAAACTTCAAGCAAAATGCAGAAAAAAATAAACCTCGATATCGGTGAAATTAGCAGCGTTTTCGCGAAAAAGAAACGTAAGCTTGGATTTGTAATTTAAGTAAGCACCTAAATAAAATTATTTAATTTAAAATGTATACTAGCGTTTAATTTAATTTGATATCCTTTGAAGTTGTAAAAATTTCATCAAAATCGGTTCAGTAGTTTAGAGTCTAAATGTGACATTTTGATGTGCAAACAAGCACACATTTACTTTTGTAATTGTCGTGAGCGAACAAACTAAAATTTTAATTAATTAATTTACCTACTAGTATTTTCCCCACGGCTTTGCCTACGTGGAACTATACACTGTACAAAATCTTGGTCATGGCGTCAAATATTTTGTAAACATCTCCATTTGTAGGAATGAACTTCATGATCGATAGAGCGTGTTCATACTCCGACTCGTACTTAACCGATTTTCGGGTGGCTGTGACCCCAACCTTTTTTTAGGGCTGGATCCGCCCCTGTAAAACCCGGGATAAATTCCCTGAGCCCATATATCCAGGGGCGGCGAAAGGCGTGGGGATGTAAGGAAAAGTTCACACGCACTTTCGCTTTGGGTGGGGAAATCCACACCCAAAATATTTCATTTACACCTAATAACCCAGAACGTTGGATGGTCGTCTCGGTAGCTGGGGACGAAGGAAAGTGGTCGAAGGGCCGCACACAACAATACTTTTCAAGCGAAAACTAAATATATTATATTAGAGCTATTAAGAACTTATAACTACATACATATATAGCCAAAGCATTTAAAAAGGGATTGCTGAGAGGCATGCTGAAAGAGGTATTTCCCCGTAGGTTTCTCTTCAGGGCCCCATGTGGCAAATTAGGGGCATGCGGAAAAAGAGGGTTTCCCCTTAGTTTACTCATGAACACCACCCAAAAACAAATCAGCGATACTGAAATGAGATATGCCTTATCAGTTTCTCATAAAGCAAACCTTATTACAAATGTAATGGGGCAATCCCAACATCCCTTAAATTTTAGTTTTACTCATACAAAGCTTTATTTTTTGTTGTCGCATTGCTTCATATTTCAGTCAATTATGTCGGTAACCGTGAAGGGTGTCATTTAGCATACTCAATAGATCGGTTATGGTGCGAATACAGAGGACAAGCAGCATTGGACGTGAATAGTACTCAGTTAGGGGACCGCATATAAAGCTTTTGATACCGCTGCAGTTGTTACCCACATCCACGCCGAAATTCTCAAATTTTTCGGCCTCTTTTTCCACTCGGGACCGGGTAGTAGTGTTGAGCCGGACTTACACGAGGCAGTACATTTGTCCCTTACACGATGTAAATTGTACTGAGGCCTCAGTTTTTTTAAATGTCCCGGTTCAAAAATAATGTCCTACTTGCATATGAACGTGTATCGAGATAAAAGAAGCGAGGTGTGATTGTAAATTACTTAGTGGAGAGACATTTCTTCCTTCTTTTGCGGCAGTAAAATATCCACTTTGAACTGCGGCGAGGTGAGATTGTACACACGAACGGGAGAGACACTTTCTTATTTCTTTTGCGACAGTAAAATTTCAAATTGGAACTGCGGCGAGGTGAGATTGTAAACACGAACTGGAGAGACATTTCTCACTTTTTTGCGGCAGTAAAATATCCTCTTTAAACAGCCGTGGTGAGATTGTAAATACGAACTGGATGGAGAGATATTTCTTACATTTTTCGAGGGAGTGAGGTTTTGCCCTGAAGAGACAATTCTTATATTTTTCGAGGGAGTGAGGTTTTGTCATGAAGAGATAATTCTTACATTTTTCGAGGGAGTGAGGTTTTGCCCTGAAGAGACAATTCTTATATTTTTCGAGGGAGTGAGGTTTTGTCATGAAGAGATAATTCTTACATTTTTTGAGGGAGTGAGGTTTTGTCATGAAGAGACAATTCTTACATTTTTCGAGGGAGTGAGGTTTTGTCATGAAGAGACAATTCTTACATTTTTTGAGGGAGTGAGGTTTTGTCATGAAGAGACAATTCTTACATTTTTTGAGGGAGTGAGGTTTTATCATGAAGCGACAATTCTAACATTTTTCGAGGAGTGAGGTTTTGTCCTGAAGAGATAATTCTTGCATTTTTTGAGGGAGTGAAATTTTGTGCTGGAGACACATTCCTTACTTCTAGCAGAATTTCCAACTTGAAATTAGGCGAGGTGGGATTGCAAAATATAAATATATGGCCGCGGACAACTAATTAGAAACAGTTTCATAAAATTGCATTTATACAGTTTTTATGTAGGAATCAAATTAAAGAATTCCCAGAATTTTTTTTAAATATATAATGATAGAAGGAAATCAATAACAATATAATAATTTCTAACAGGATTGCTACATAAAAACATAAAAAATGTATAATGCAATTTTTATGAAACTGTTTCTAATTAGTTGTCCGTGGCTGTACATTGTGGAGGCCTATATTTTTTACTTACTCTAAGGCAGTTTAATGAATATTAGAATTAAACTTGTAAAAATGCACTTCATTGTTATTTATTTTCTTTCTTTTTTTTAATCTGCTTGTTTTTGTCATTTTGGCATTACAATAGCACCTCGCCTCATTTGAAGTATGACATTGTACTGGCTCAAAAGAAAAAAGAGGCACCTCTTACAAACTCATTTTATAATCGTGTCCTACCCAACACTAGGGTAGCAATGATTTTTCCGAATGAGGCAAGGCTTTAGATCATGCGTGGCCAACCCAAATGGTACCGCGGGCTACTTTGAAAATACATTATGATCCCGCGGGCCGGGGCGATTCAAATTTAATTTAATATAATTTAGGTAGGAGTTCCAAAGCTGTGCTGCGAAGACAAAGAAAGAACGCTGACCAATTAACGTGTGGAAACGCGGAATTATTAAATTATTATCTGTGAGATTTTGCGAAAGCTGCACAAACTGGTTGAGGTATGCAGGTTTGCGCTCGGGTAGGATATCGTGATACAGTCGCGAAACCTATACACAGGATATCAACCCAAAACAGAGTTCGAGTAGGGTGAAATGTGGTCAAAACGGCGTAAACAAACAATACGTACACAATCGTTAAACGCTACTTCAAGTTTATGGGCGCAAAAAGAATCGAGAGAGGGATAGATGGACAGCCCTTTTCAGCAAGCCACAATGGTAACGAAGTTTAGACAGGAGTCCGTAGGTTTTACTTACAATGAAACTAATGTGATCGCAGCAGGTCATACAGGACGAACAGTATCAGAGTTAGAAGCTTTTCCACACACATATATATTTGATCTTTTGGCGCAGGGAAATAAAACTGCACATCGTCTGCATACATATGAATCTTAGAATATCGTTAATAAAAATACTGAATAAAAGTCGCCCAAGAATGGAGCCTTGGGGGACGCCAGCGTGGAGTAGGGCACTTGAAGTACTTTAACCTAGTTTAACCTTTTGAGTGCCGTTAGATAAGAAACTTTGCAAACGTTTAAGAGCAGAAAGAGAAGAATACTGATAGAACTGAGAATGGTACTTGGGAATGGATATGATTAAATCATGCTTCCAAGTCGAGGGAAACTTGAATACCGTGAGGCAGGAGTTCAGAATGTGAGTTGAAATAGGCAATAGACGAGGTATGACAATTTTTAAGAAACTAGGCGAAACGTAATGTAATTGGTGGTGCAGGTTTTCGTCAGACAAGGTGGCGCGGAATTCATTTTTCGCAAATTCCATTTTCGAACAGAAACGATTCCACAACTTTTTGTCCCAGGCATCTCAATTTACAAAACTTTTCTTTTATAACATAAAAATCAAGTTTTGCATCTGATGCTTCAGAAAGGGTTTTTTCACATTCAGGACCTCAAAAATATGTTAAACAATTTAGCAGCAGAAAGTAGTTCGACAGGTTTAATGTTAAATCCGATTAAAACTAAAGAAATGCGGATAAATGCAAACACTATTGAACGCACAGCGCTGACTACTGGTTACGTGGAATTGGTAGATTAATTCTGTTACCTCATTAGCATTATTACTGAAAACGTCAGAGCAGAAGAAGACGTAAAGACGCTAAGACCAGAATAGCTAAATCATATGGAGATCGAATTGCGGCTGTTATACTCCAATGTTAAGGCAATTCTGTTGTATGTTTGCGCAATCCATCACAAGGCGCCTTCAAGTTTTCATCCTAAAAATCCGCTGGAATGATAGAATACAAATGAAAAGAAAGGATAGATGACCTAATCATGCAAGGGAAATGGAATTGGAATGGCCACACCTTGTGAGGTGCAAACGAGAATCTAGCCAAACAGGCCCTTGACTGGAATCCGTAAGGAACCCGTGGAGTTGGAAAACCTAGAAAAACGTGGAGGATAACCCTACCAGAAGACGCCACAACAAGAAGGGTAACTGTTTCCGCTCTATGTCCCATGCGGGATTAAAGGAACAGAAGAAAAAGAATCCTGCATTCATAACACACTAGCTCGATGTTGACCAAAGAAGTGTGCTTGCTTGTAAATAAGCTTGTTTTCTTTTCTAGCTCCATGACACTCAATTTTTGTTGCGGATGCGATAATTACCTCGGGGCCTCGGTAGTCTAGGGAGTAAGGCGCCTGGCTACTATCAGAGGTCCGGGTTCGAGTCCCAGCAGAGCCCCACGGTCCTTCGCCTTTCCTACCTTCCCTCCTGTCATAGCCTTCAAAATATTGAATAGCTACCGGGAAAGGGGCGACGTAGACTAGTCATGCTTCAACATGTAGTAAGACTGATTTTACTCCATATTAACCGCGCCCCTTCACTCCTCTCTTCTTAAAAATCGGTTTTAATACATAGTAATCATGACTAGTCTATGTTACCCAAAAGCAATTACTTGGATTTTTATCCATCAACCCGGTCACCCGGTGCACCCCGCGAGCCAATTGTCTATGGCAGGTTGTGAATTTCAATGATTGTTCCTAGTTGGCTCTTTTTTTTCTTTTTCACATGTTGGAACCTTCGCACAAAATCTTTTGTTGAATCTCGCGGGTCGCACAATTTCCTGCGAAGGGCCGCGGGTTGGCCACCCCTGCTTTAGATGTAATTATAATTATGCCCCACTTCAGGTATGGTAGTCCTCAAACTTGGCTCGGTATGTATGAGAAAGATGGAAGTTGCATTTAACGACTGTCTCCGTTTTGTTTATAGGCTAAGTGCACGGCCACAACGCAGCCTGCCTAGCCTAGCACTGCACATAAACACCATATAAGTTTAGTGTGCGATAGTAAAATTTTGTTCTTGCTAGGTGCAGTGTTAGGCAAGGCAGGCTGAGTTGTGGCTGTGCACTAAGACGGCGTGATCATATCACACCATATACATCCAGCTTATTGGGTCTTAAGGCCCAACTATAATGCACGTAAAAAACGCACGTCATCTGGGCGCTCTCATGGAAATTAATGGGTTCGACCATATTGGACGTACGTCGGTCATATTTTGTTTCGTTAAGTTTCGTTAAACGTAAAAATGCGAAAATAACCGCGTTCAACGTACGTTTTGTGAGAATTTGTAGTTAAATTGATGACAGCTGATTTTTTTGTGGTTGTTTTGTGGATTTAAACAAGAAAGAGTATGGAAAATGTTGTGCTTCAAATTTATGGGAGTGATGATGAGTGATGAGAAATTTATTATAATTGAAAATAAATATGATTATTTTTAATATGCAAAGATTAATAGCCAAGTTTTAATAGTCAATGAATCATATTTATGCATTTTACTAATTTTAAACTTGTGAAAACTTTCCGTATACACAAACCATTATACGTTTGACGAAAGTTTGATATTTACGCACGTCGGCCGACGTGCGTTTCTTACGTGCATTATAGTTGGGCCTTTACCGTTGCAAACAATCGCTCACACCATGAATTAAAATTTATTTTTGAACTTATGATTAAAATGTGCCCTCGATATTTGTTGAGAAACTCCGTTACTTGCAATCCAATAGACACGTAGATTCCTAGACGCAACTCGATATTTGGCATGACGTATGTATTTACTATGTTTAATATAGCCGAACTTTCAGCTAACTTTTAAAAGATCATTTTAGTTGATTCTTTCTTTTTACTCTTCTTCTTTCTTTCTCTCTTCTTTTTCTTTGTTTCTCTTTTATCTTCTCTCTTTTATTTTACTTTTGCTCTGCTTTTATTTCCAGTTAAGATCTTTAATCTTTGCACTAAACCAAATAAATATTATCATTATTATTCTTATTACGTGTAGGTAGGTTATAGGTGGAGATTCGGCTAGGATTCAGTTTATTGAAGAATTTCTGCAGATGGCTTGTGACATTACCATTAGAACATGGAAGTTTCGGTTATCAGCTGAAAAAAATACCTGTCGACCGCATCTGCAGGAATTCGGAAAAGCCATGTACATTTTGTCTCAGTGTCCGGCGCCAGCAAGGAGGGTGGGTGCTATCACGGGACTTCATTGGTTGGAGGACATAAAGCGGCTTCCTTTCAAACAGCTACTCGCGATAAATATACATAGAAATTGAAGTAAGGATAAGCTATAGGAGACCAGGCAGAAGTATTGAAAGACACCCGAAAAAATTGTCCAGGTTGTACAGGTTCGTTGCCTATGGCAACTATTTAATAGACAAGAGTTCAGAAGTATGCCTTTTTTGTAATGTCGTCGGTTCTATCATTTAAATAACAAAAAATGTAATCACGTAAAGTAAATCACTAAAAAAATAATTGAATTCAGTTTTAATCTTGATCTTCATAAATCTACATCGAAGTGCAATAATTTCTTTTGAAATCTTATCTCAAACTTCACTTTGTGCTTATTTCAAAAAATTCCCATATAAACAACCAAAGAAATTGTTGGTAAACAAATCGTGAGTTCATTCATAGTATTTAGAAATTTGTTTACAAAATCTAAAATCTTTTTGTAGTTTTAAAAAAGCGAATCAAGTACCAATCAATATAGAAGTGGCAAAGAGTTCGTGCCGAAATCGATTTTTGTTTATCCTATACTAAGGTACATTGGAGCTGATAAGATAACAACCGTCGACTTTATTTTATTAATTTTTGTACTCATTGCTGCACTTGAAAATTATTTATGTTTGTGGTTTTACTCACTTTTATAACTCAAGGCTTGTCAGGCTTACCTCTTTTAAATACAGTGATACAATGCTATTATTGATAACATCGGCAGGCGATTGCGATAAGAAATATTATCGCAAGTCTAGTGATAAGACTGTGCGATATTGTTAGGCATGGGGTCGGGCAAGCTTAACAATTAAATTTTACTTGCAACTCTATATTCCTCTCTTACATGCATTATTATATTATAATTCATCATTTGTTTATTTATTGTGGACAAACAAGACACACTTAAACTAAAGAGTAAAACAAATCATTACGCTGTGAGTAGCAGGGGTGGGATTACAGAAATTGCTTCAACTCATTTGTTACGAGTTTTTTAAATGGAAGAATTCAATTGTAAACTCGAAACAGATGACTTGAAACAACTTCTGTATTGCCACCCAGTACTGGCTACTTTAAATTTAATTAATCGGACAAAGCTTATATTAGTTGTGTTTAATAAGCTACTCTAGGTTGAGCTAGGTTGAGATATCTCAGGAAAATGTGTTTCATGAGCAATTCGGTTGCTCTAACTTGCCTGAAGTTGCTCCGATTTGTGTTTCATGAGCCTGTACTGGGATTCCGTATCGATTTAGAGTTTAGAGCTTAGAGAAACTCTAAATCGAAAGTGCTTCTCTAAGTTAGAGTAGTTGGTATTCTTGGAGCGTTTCATTTTCTTTGGAGTACCTACGCCGGCGTAGTTGGGCGCACATCAGCGTAGATGCTGCTACACCAGCCCATTCTGTGGCAGCATCTACTCCGAAGTGCGCCCAACTACGCCGGCGTACATACTCCAATGAAAATGAAACGCTCTATTTATTGTCTAAACAGTTTTTTTTAATTTTTTTAATACAATTTAAAGCGACTTCACTGATATTTACGTTTAACTACTGCTACCCCAAATATAGGCTGGGGTAGCTGCAATTACGCCGATGTGCGCGCAACTACTCCGGAGTACGTACTCCAGGGAAAATGAAACGCACCTTCTGTAATCAACTTAGAGCGAAGTACTAGATCTTCGTTGTAATTTGTTACATTTTTACGAAAACACATTCGTAAACGATCTCAAGTGTCAGTTGACATTGGAGGTTTAGAATATATCTTCAATTTTTTCCAAGTTAACAAAATTATGAATAGTGAAAATATTATTAGTATTAACGAATTGAGAAGGAGAATAATAAGAAGAAAGAAGAAGCTTTTAGGTTCGCTAGAAAATTAGGAAAGAAACAAAGAAGCAATTTTTCGAATACTAAAAACGAACATTGAATTATATCTTCTCATTTTATTAAATAAAATGTTTCTATTTACATTTCTAATAATTTACCACCCTACACAGCTTCTAAGGAGCAGCTATAACCTATTTTAAACTATTTTCCCGCTTTATTATTTTTCTGACATGAGATTTCCCGCTTTTTTAATTGGCTCACATGAGATTTCACTTGTGAGTAAAATCAAACTCGAAGTTGGAGGAAAAAGGCGTTACAAAATCGCTTATTTATTCTAAATTTAGAGAACTCTGGTACAAAAATTTAAAACAGTCTATTACAAAGATGTGTGTTTTTGATTTCTACTAGATGGCGCATAAAACTCATTCTTTCTAACTTACAGCATTTTATACCTGTGGCACAGTATACTTTCATTATGATGGTAACTTTCATTATGATGGTCAAGGAAATTATGGGGTGACACATTACACTTTACTTTCATTTGCATCTGGCATATCAAGTGATATAAACCTGCCTGTTTTTTTGCTTTAATTTTAAGCTGTTTTAATTTTTAATATTTAAAAAAATATTTTTATAGTAGTAAAGAAAATATCCTTGCAAATTGTTGCTTAACTAATGTGAAATCAAATTATTTTATTTTAAAATGTAGTTTCCAATTTTCCAACAGATGTCACTTAACTGAAATTACAGTCCAAATGAAAGTAAAATAGCTGCGTTCCATTGGTAGAAATTTTCTAATCCGGAGTACTCCGGAGTACATGGCCAATGGAACACGATTATTCATATCAGAAGAAAATACGAGTAAAACATAACCTCAAATTAAATTATTGATCTTAAAAGAAATGTGAAATAATTATTTTTCTTTAAATAAAAGGAAATTTTATATCTTACTGTATACTATATTTACCGTTTTTGTAGATTTACTTTAAAAAAACACTTTAAAATAATTAATCGACAGTTTACTTAACCGTAAAAAACAAAAGGCCATCTATTTCTAAATAGTTAAAGCTTGCAAACCTGGCGGAAATTTTATGCGTTTCTAATAGGAGTGAAATACCCTAAAGCAAGAGCAGGGGTAGTTGAGTATACCCGGGAGTACTCCGGAGTAGCAAATATTGCCCAATGGAACGCAGCTAATACTTTCATTTTGGACTTTCATTATGGTGGGTTTTTGCCACGATAATGAAGGTTACTTTCATTATGATGGTATATGTGTCACAGGTATAAATGTACTATAAGTTTCGAGTATTTTTGGGTAGAGAATACCATTTACTCTAAATTTAGAGATTTTAATCTAAACTCTAAATCGATACGGAATCCCACTACTGCTCTAAGTTGAGCTATAGCACGGTTTTCTGCTCTACATTTTTTGGTAGAGCAACTTCGGGCAAGCAATCAGCAGTTTGTCAACTGTCACAAAACCGGCAACGATATGAAAACGAAATATTTGAATCGGATAAAAACCAAATATCTGAATCAGACGAATCATCAAACGCTTCCATTAATTGAGTTAATAAATATTTTTCCATATTTTTTAGTAGCTATATATAAAATTAAAATTTTCACTTTAAAAACCGACAGGTTGAACTTCTGACACCTCACTTTGAGAATTGTTGCCTGAAAAGTGTTTAACTACAGGAAGGGCGCTCGCAGAATTTTAGCGTAGTGAAATTCAAACTGCACATTTCATTGTTCTTTTTTTCACTGAAAATTCACTCGTAACAACTTCAATTACACTAAAAACAACTTCTTTAAACTTTTTTTTTTTTTGATATCGGTTTTTTAAAAAACTGTAAATAAATTTTATAGAAAAACTCGTTTTAAAGAAAGTGCCGCGGGAAAATTTGACAGTCAACTAACAAGCAATTATAGCAATTTGACAGTCGATTGATAGCAGATTTCACTACGCTCCCATACACGGATTTTATACGCGAGGGCCTTTCCTGTAGTTCTATATTCTAAGGATTTCTTGCTCTGAATTGCTCCAACTTGCTTTATTATTTTTTGACAGCTGCTGTACTGTGAACTGCTTTTTTTTCGGTCTCATTAAACACAGCTACCAAGGATGTCAGTAGAGATCTAAGTTTGTTAGTCACCAGCAACATGCAGTGTATGTAAATACACGCGCGCCGTAACTATCTCGAACTGTTGGAAGTGATATCATAATCTCCTCGTGGCGGCCACTGAAGCTGGAAGGGATGGGTTAAGGTCAAAACAGAATTGCGACTGCGACGGGGGACGGCGAGGTCGGTCGTTTAGCGCAAATGTAAAACAACGTTGTATAACGAAATTACAACTGCATTGTTGCGGCATTGTGCCGCGAAGTCGAAGCCGGCGTACAAAACATAGTTTTTTTCAAACACAGTTTTTGGATATGCAAAACGTCACGTCTCAATAGAAGTTGCGGTTGCAATTTCGTTATACATTAGGTCTGTTCCAATAGAAAACCTGTCCTGTCGTAGCCTACGAAAAGTTACTTGATTGGTGGGGGAAAATTTAGTCAAAATCCCGAAAAGTGAAGGAACGCTTTCTGGGATGTTTCGTGCAAATCAAGAAGACCATAACCTAAAAATCACTTGTGTCTTCAAAATAATGACATAAAACTTTTGAAATTAATAAATTATTTATGAAATTATTCAAAATCTTGTAGTAAGGCACCAAATGAAGAAATTATTTTCAGCAAATCGTAATCATTTTGGTTTGACATGACAAGTAACAGCTGTTTTGACATGTTGAAAACGTCGTAAGATTTCGCTCCACCTAAAAATCTCCTGCGGTTTCTTGGTCGAGGGGAAGTAAAAATTTCCCAGCTTTTCCGAGCATGAGATTCTATTGGAACAGGAATTGGGTGATTTGTTGGCCCCGCGGGATCCCGCATTCTCTATTACTAATTGCTCCTTTAATCCCTCATGGGACATAGGGCGGAAACAGTTGCCCTCCAGCGGACTCTGTTTTGCGCGACAGCTCTCAGCTCTGACCAGGATCTCCCGGTTGTTGCGGCCTCTGCTAATAGGGTTCTCCTCCACGTTGTTCTAGGTCTTCCGACTCGACGGGTTCCTTGCGGATTCCAGTCGAGGGCCTGTTTGGCTAGATTCTCGTTTTCGCGTCGCAAGGTGTGGCCAATCCAATTCCATTTCCTTCGCCTGATTTGGTCGTCTATCCTTTCTTGGCCGGCACGGCGCCATAGTTCTTCATTTGAAATTCTATCTTGCCAGCGGATTTTTAGGATACGACGTAGGCATCTGTTGATGAAAACTTGTAGGCGTCCTGTGATGAATTGGGTGACTTTCCATGTTTCGCAACCGTACAAAAGAACTGCCTTAACGTTGGAGTTGAACAGCCGCAATTTGGTGTTAATTGAGATCTCCGTCGATCTCCATATGTGAAACAGGCATGCATATGCGCTTCTTGCTTTATTTATTTTGGAACTGACGTCTTCTTCTGTACCGCCGTTTTCGGTAATAATACTACCGAGGTAACAGAATTTATCTACCAGTTCCACGTCACGGTTATTTAGCGCTGTTGGTTCAAGGGTGTTTGCATTTATCCGCATTTCTTTGGTTTTAGTCGGATTTAACCTTAAGCCTGCTGAACTACTTTCTGTTGCCAAATTGTTTAACATGTTTCTGAGGTCCTGGTGTCTGTGGGCCAGCAAACAGATATCATCCGCGTAGTCGAGGTCCTTAAGGCGGTCTAACAATCCCCATTGTATGCCACCTGTTCTAGTATCTAGAGCGCTGACAAGGATGTCGTTTATTACTATAAGAAATAGTAATGGCGAAAGTAGGCATCCTTGCCGTACTCCTGAGCTCACTTCAAAGCTGTCGGAGAGTTTTCCATTGTGAAGAACTCTGCATTTGGAATTGTTGTATAGAGCATTCTCTATTGGAACAGACCTATTAACTGCGCCGTCCAACTATGACATAAATCGCAGTTGCAGTCGGCCGTCGCAGTCGCAATTCTGTTTTGACCTTTAATATGATCAGACCTACGATCTCCTCTGGGCATCGGGCGCAGCTAGATGTAAGCGGGCCTTCTCTACACTGCAAATCTCAGATTTTTTAAGTGTGTTATTTTAACACGCTTTAAGTGTGTTATTGTGACATCACCCGTTTGATTTACATTGTAGTCAGATTTTACACGATTTAAAGTGTGTAAAAAGTGACTACAATGTTAATCAAATGCAGGGGCGGATCTACTTAAGGGCTTTTTGGGCTGCAGCCCAGGGCCCCGTGGATACAAAAGCCCTCAGCCTCCATTGAAAACAATAGATGATATTGTGAAAAAGGAAATATCTAAAATTAAAAAAAACCCGATCATAAGGTTGGCAACCCTGCGAACAATCAACTCGTGCGCGCGTCTATCGAACTTAACGGGGAATTTCCGTCGTTTGTTTTCGGTCGGTCTATTTTCTCGGGTGTGCGTGTGCGTCTATTACGGGGGACTTCCCGCCGCTTATCGCCCGACACAATTTTGTTTTTTTTTCGCACTTCTGTTCTCGTCATCAAAGTGACACATTGACTTTGTTATTGTTAGAACTGTGTTTAGAGAGTGTTTAGTTTACTAATAAGTGATACCTTAAAAGTTATAAAAAACGGACCGTTGCGTTAGATAAGCTGATTATGGATTTAAATAAAAGAAGCCAAGTCTGTGAGACATGAAATAAAAAATTTAAATTTTTAATGGATTTGTCCTATTTTTTTCCTATAGCGTATACCTGCGTCACTATAGAAAACAATTTTTTGACAAAGCGGCGATTAGTTGAGTAATTAGGTAGGCCCCTAATGGTGGGACCACACTACGCGGACTTGGGTCGTACGCGCTTTTGCCTTTTTTTCATATAGAGTTTTATGACTTTTTTACGACTTTGCCCATGGTAAAGGCCGTGCGGCAAAACAACGCGGACAAAAGGCTGTGCTTAAAAGGTACATTGCACGTCCACACAATATGAGCTTTTCAAAAGCGCGTACGGCATTTCAAATGAGAATTGATTGTTTTCTCACTCATGATCCAGAAAATTAAAACATCACGCGCGCTTTTGGCTGGCCGTACGGGCAAAAGCGCGTGCGATCTAAGTCCGCGTAGTGAGGACGGGCCTTAAGTGGTATTAGCCCAGGGTCCCATAAATTCACGATCCGCCCCTGATCAAATGGGTGACGTCACAAAACACGCTCTAAGCGTGTTAAAATAACACACTTCCAAATGCTGAGTTTTAGCCTTACATTTTTTGTAAAGTAAACAAAATTACAAATAGATGATGTCTGATATGATAGTCTAAGCTTAGTTAGGTGTCACCGTTTGTTAGTCCAGTTTCAGACTAAAACGATAATACGTTAAGGGGTGATTCTTGGGTATATTTGGAGAAAAAAGATTTTCTATTGAGAGGGCGCTCCACTGAGATACAGGGTGTTTACGAAAATACGTTTAGAAAAGTTTTTAATGTACTTAAATTTTAATAACTTCTATACCGCTTATCGTAGAGCAGCATAGTTAGGTTCCGTTTAGCGCCACGTTTATGGCAGATTTCTCTACCTCAAGGTGGAGTGGTACGAAATGGAGGAGAGTCTCCAGTCCTGCAGTCGGAGAGTGCGGATGGCCTCGGTGATGACAAGGCAGGCCATTGTTTGAATTTTGCTGAAATTAGTTAGGAAGCTCTTAAGCGCCATTATACGGCCACAACGCAGCCATCGCACCTAGCAAGAACAGAATTTGATCATCGCACACTAAACCTATTAGTACGGGAGGTAGCGCTATATTTAAAAACTCATTCCATACCGACTGAAAATTATACCAATTACAGTTTACCCCTAATGCATTAGTAATATGAGCGGCAGCTACTCCAGTAACGGTGGAGGTAAGGATGGCAGCAGGTAAAAGTTGTTAAAAGAAGTAATGACTCAAGTAATTTCATACCGTGCCAAAATTTTTGGGATGGTTTTTAAGATCAATTTAAACCGAAAAATAATCGTCAGCTGTATGAATAGCGGGGGTAAGACCGTCAATCAGTGTCATAGACTTTTACAACACATTGAAATTGAATTAAAATAATGTCTCATACAGGTTTAATATTTGTACTATTTTTTCACAGAAAATGTTGAAAGTGATAAAATTGAACCATCAGATAATGCCCAAGATGATGCAGAGGTATTTGAACGAGAACTAAATATCTTCACAGACAGCTCCGATGAGAGTTGCGAGGAAAATGACCCATTTGAAACTGAATGCAAATAATTTTAGTTGGGGGACATCCATAAATTACGTGAGGTGATTTTGGCGATTTTTCGACCCCCTCCCCCCTTGGTGAGATGTCGTGAGATTTGGCTCGACCCCCTCCGCCCCTCAATCTCACGTGAGATTTTTAAAATTTTAAATTATTTGTAGGATTTACACTATTATGCGTATTTTTAGTGTAAATACCTTAATCTGTGCTTGATTGCATTTAGAAATCATAATTTGTGTTGAAGAACAGTACCACAAAATCATAACAGCACTAACTCGGCATGCACCCAATATAAACTACAATACCTGTGGATTACCATTTAGCAGGTGATTCTGCCTACCCTTTGGAAACCAACCTCAAGTTGCCTTACAGGGATAATGATTTCTTAACAAGAGAACAGAAAACTCGTGTATTTGTAGAACAAGCATATGGAATATAAAAAAAATTTAGAATTTTACAATATATTGACATACGAAGGTTGGCTTTGGCATCCACTGATTCGTTTTTAGAGAGTAACGACTTGACTGTTTGAATAGTAATGGTAGAGCCATTTATGACTCTGGAGATATACAAACTTCGGAGCATTCTTCTATATATGTCATCGTTAGGTAAAAAACCTGTGACTGAAAGACGCCGGGGGCTTATCCTGGAATCCGATTCGAAAGTCATGAAATTCGGAAATAAGAAAATGGTATCTTCCACCAATGCGAATTCGAAATAAATTTGTCCTCCTGTTATCGGATTTCAGTCCGTGAATAAAGCCATTGCCGCATGCGCTGCTTTTATTTGTTTGTTTTAAAATATTCTAAAAACTCTTTAAATATTCTTGAAACAATTTATTGTTCGCATCAAAATGTCAAATTAAGTAAATAAATGAAGTTGGTTGGCTGAAAATAATTTCTTTTCGAAGATTTATCAGGCATCGCTACTAGCTTCCGTTTGCTTCCTACTTTCGTATCGCCTTAGAAAAGAGGAGTCTGAAGTCACAGCCAGCTTCTCAAATTGACGTTGGAGCCGCCTGTACATCAGGATACAGATTCAAGAAGTGCGGATCTGTTAGACTTCCATTCTTCACAACTTTCGATAATGATAACAAAAGGTTTTCAAAATCTATCTTGGCCTCTAGTAGGTATGTCAGAGCAGATGGTCGTCGATTCAAAATTCGAGTCCTGTAAGATGCTTAGATAGCTAATTATGTCGCCTGGTGCAAATGTCTGCTTTTTGTAGTGACAATGCACCGCAGATAGCATGTGTTCTGACTGATGTGAAAAGAGCCGATTCTTAATATAATCTCTACGATTGCAGTAGGATTGGGTACATTGTGCAGTTGAAATACTTAGGAGGGCATTAGGTTCCAGGTTTTTCAATTGGGCTTCTAGGCCTCTTTCTTTTGTTTAAGCTTAGACCCCCACACTAGTTCATCTTAGGGTCGCAATCTATCCAAAAATGGTCGTATAAGTCAATGCATACATTACTTTCGCAGTTTTTCCCAGACCATTGTATAAAAAGATAAGAATTTTTCATCACGTCTTCATTCCCAGATATTTAAATTATTTTCTTTACTTTTTTTTGGATGTTCCAATTGGATGGTATTTGAAACAGTGAACAAATACAGTGTAAACGGCAGTGCAAAATTTTTATACCCAATTACTATTGAGTCGAAATATAGTAATAGTATCACGTATACTTTTGATTCATTATTCCTTCTCTTTTTGCAATATGTTTTGATGAAACCTTTCACCATGTTCGTCTGATACTGCATCAAGATTTTCGTGAATGAAATCTAAGTGCGGTCCGAAAAGACGATTTTAAAGATTTTCTCATTTACAGATATTGTACTTAAAATTGAAAAAAACAAAAAGATATTAAGATATATTGCAAAAAAAACAGAAAAATCGAAAAATACCCTTTTTGAGGGCTAAAACCCCCTAAAAAGTGGGCTTCTCGGAGTAGAAAATCGGTAGACTTTATAACCCCTTATTAAAAAGCATAAAAAGAAGCGCTCTGCCAATTTTCAGCCTGTACCTAATTATTTCCGCTATATCGCTTTTTCGGCTTAATTTACCTGTACTTACTATTAATTTAACTCAGTTTTCTCGCGATTTTACACTGTTTCTTGCGGAAAAAAATTACGTGAGATTTGCGGAGACCCTCCCCCTCCGCCACGTGAGATTTGGTGAGATTCGGCTCGACCCCCCCCCCCCCCTAAACACCTCACGTAATTTATGGACGCCCGCTTGTTTTGTTTGTTAAATTAATATAATCTTGTTGAAATTGAAGTATAGTAATTTTTTTTGTTACCAAAAAACAATCACCGTCAGCTGAATGTTTTTAAGTGAAAAGATCGTCAGCTCATTCATCAAAGCGAATATGAAACGTTCAGATGCATTGAGCGCGCAGACTGTTTATGATGTTGATTGGCGGTCTTACCCCCGCTATTCATACAGCTGACGATTATTTTTCGGTTTAAATTGATCTTAAAAACCATCCCAAAAATTTTGGCACGGTATGTAGTTACTTGAGTCATTACTTCTTTTAACAACTTTTACCTGTTGCCATCCTTACCTCCACCGCGGGAACGTCAGCTGCCGCTCATTTTACTGATTATTGAATACTAATAAACAATTATAAATTCAATTGATGCGGTATAAAATTGGTCGCAAAAATGTAGCGCTACCTCCCGTACTATATATGGTGTTATGTGCAGTGTTAGGCTAGGCAGGCTGCGTTGTGGCCGTGCACTAAGCCACCGAACTAAAGCCGCGCGAGATGCCATGAGCCTAATGATAGGGGTGTATATTCAGTACATGGCTTTCGGTTGTAAGCCCTATGTGGATCAACAAGCTCTGCGGCAAGCCCACAGGGTTCTTCGTTTCCTGCTCATCACAGTATCCTTGTGATGGTTCCAGTTGGTCTAACGTCACTCCTAAGTATTTGGCTTGATTTTAAAAGGCTATAGTTCTGCCTGTGATTGTAGGTTCTGCATGTGCCGCCAGTGTTCGTCTTCTGGTGTACAGAACCAGAAACGTTTTGACATTAAGTTATACGATGGAGCACCATCTGGAGACCAAATCGAGTACCTACTGCAGGCGCCTGGACATGGTACCTTCTGTTTCTCACGTTACAACGATGACAAAGTTTATCCTTGGGCATAAAAATTTAACCCATTGTAGGAATTCATCTACAACAAGGCACCACAGAAGTGAAGATAAAACTCCTCTTAAGCGGTTGGCGCTGTAAAGGTAAGTTTCCTTTGTTATCCCGTCGATTGCTCTAGTTAAATTTCTTGCCATCTTTTTTCCATCCCGGTGACTGAAGATGTATGCTTTGTTGGGAGTTTAAGTAACACTACCGCTCAAAAGTCAAAAGCAAAGGGTGGGTATATCGATAAAGGAAAAATTTAAGGAAAGTAATAGTTCTGCCCAAAGTTTCTGGACCCACCAGAAAATTGGCAACACCGCTCCCATATTATTTCTGGAGCAAATAGTCCCAAGGGCGCGGGAACCCCAGAAGAAAAAAGGGGAGCTGCAATTACCCTCCTATCGGGGTAACAAGCAGATCCAACAGCAGCCGGACTGCCAGAAATTTCTGGATCCACCAGGGGGCCGGAAGGCCGGACTGGAATTATGGAGGTCCAGGTAGTACTTCCAAACAGACCGAAGGCAGGACTGTGCCCAGGAACCCTGCAAGCTCAAACAGTGAAGTGTAAAGGCTTGAACGCAGCGATTTTTGTCTCCGAGACATGTCTCGAGTTGTCTACATAGGCATATCTATGGACCAATTGCCGTCTACGAGTATTGCGACACCAAGAATCGCAGGTCTACGGTCTCCCGATCGGAATGGGAGACCACGTGCAAGGGTGGACACATTGCGCAACATTTGACCCCTATGGACCTCACGATGAGAAGCGAAACACGTCCCTCTCTTTCTCCACCTACCGAGTGTGTGCCTCCTTTTTTTTTGGTCAAGTGAACTCATTGCGCATAAAACAACGTCCTCCATTATGGACTCACGGAGACTAAATTCAAATCATAGTGTGGATACTAGACGAGACAAAGTACGGTCTCCATAGACTGGCTATAGACGCCCTCTGACGTCTTGGAGCCGTCGGTGAATATTCGTACATCGAACTTTCGCAGGACGTCTGCGTTGCTCCACTCTCTTCTTGAGGGTAGTTGGACGAAGAAATCCTTCCTAAAGGTCAATCTAGGGGGAAGGTAGTCTGTGGTTGTAGCGACCATAACCTCCGGTAGCAGATTCAAAATATTGCTATGTCCGTAGGATTTTGAGGTCCAGGCCCCGGATTCCCTCAGTCTGAGGGCACTACACGACGCTAGATGTTTGATGTGAAGGCCGGGGGGGGGGGTAGGTGCAAGAGAACGTCGAGAGCTTTCGTGAGGCAAGTCTTCATGGCCTCTGTTGCCCCTACTGTTGCCGTTCTTTGGACCCTTCCCAACTTTATGACGTTATAGGTCCTGCTCAGCGCCACCATCCATACTAACCATCATACTAGCGACCCATACGTGAGAATTAGGCGTAACGCAGCTGTGTACATCCACAAGAGCATCTTTGGCCTATGAGCCCAACTTTTGTCAAAAGTCTTTTTACAGGCGTAGAAGGCTATACAGGCTTTCTTTACCCTTTCGTCGATGTTCGTCGTCCAGTTCAGTTTAGGATCCAGTATTAGACCCAGAAATTTCATACTGGAGGATAAGGTGAAAGTATGCCCCTCCGACCTGGGGAGATTGAAGGCGGGAATTTTCGTTTTCCCAGTAAAAAGCTTCAACTCAGTTTTTCCCGTGACTTATGACTGGTCACAATTTAAAATAGGGTGGTAATTTTGATTCTCAAGTTCAGTTCAATTTCAATGGTTTAATTAAGGGCTGGAATATAAGGGTTTATCTTTTAGGGGTTTGCGAACTCTGAACATATTTAATTGTTAAAATACAAGGGCTGGCTTGCGTGACTGTGACGGCACTCATTTACTTTTGCGTACAAAGAAGTTGGGTTGTGAGGGACCCTTGTTTTCTGTAACGCCCTTTATATTTTTCTTTCTAATATTTAAACTTTGTTACCGGGGTCATTCGATTTTGGAGGCCTTGGGGTATGTAAGCACGCACATATGTATCAATGGAAACTATCGATACTGTGGATCCGCCGAACGTAATGCTGACAGCACAAAATCGTAAAACGGGTACCGGTAAAGTTTGTTGCGATGAACAGTCTTGGCCTCATACAGCAGCTGGTAGTACTAGGCCGCAGTCATGGTCAATCGACCATGTTTGAAGTCAATCAGCATTAGACACAGTACCCACAACTTTCCCGGCTAACAGCCGAGTCTTGATCTTGATCGGTGCCGGGTCTCCAACTTTCCTCCACTCGTTCTCGTGTTCTCTGGGGTATAGTGCTGGTCGTATGTTTCGTCCTATGTCACGATACGGTCCTGAAAACCTCCCCTTTTTTTCAAATCCATGCAGAAGTCATTAACAGATGCCTCGCTGAGAAGACGCGGAACCGATCTTGCCAATATTTTTCTGGGTCCAAGTGTATTCGATATAATGGTATGGACGCTTCCAATTGTTAAACCCGTATCTGTTGCAATATCAGTAACAGTAATGCGGCGATCGCCTTCAAAAAGCCAACGAACAGCTTGAACGTTGTCTTCCTTGATCTGCTACCAGCCAGCCAAAAGTGAAGAGCACTGGATACCTTTCTTTAAAGTTATTAAAATTAATTATTATTAATTAATTTTTGGTTTAAAAAAAAACCCCCCCCAAGTAACAATTTTTTATAATTTTAAAGAATCTTTTGATAAAATTTAGCCATCTTTAATTTTGAAATTTCACAATTTCGGCTCGAGAGAAGCGCACCAGTCATCGCAGGGGCTTCGAAATTTTGCATGAAGCTGCGTCGGGGTCTCCCATGATGCACCTCGAAGCCAGATTTTCGAAATTCAAAATGGCTGCCGAAATATGAGCAAAATTCAAAATGGCCACCCATATTTGCCAATTGTGTTCAGATTTCCATGAAAATCGGTATCTGGGGTTTTTTAAGGTAGCAATTAACGAATTTATAATCAGAACTTGTAAATTCAAAGTGGCCGAGCCAATACGGCATATATGTATAAATGCAATTTTTATGAAACTGTTTCTAATTAGTTGTCCGTGGCTGTATATTGTGGAGGCATAGATTTCTTACTTACTCTAAGTAGGCCAGTTAATTGAGATATTTAGTTCAAAAAAAATCCTGACACTGATATTTTTTTTTTAATTTGTTCATTGAATAGCGTAATTTAACCTCATGAAAAGTTATCACTCGCCGGGTTGGGGGAACCCCCTAAAAAACGAGCCCCTAAAAAAATTCCGTTTTTGACTAATATCTCTTAAACGGTAAGTATTATCATAAAATAGTGTTTACAAAGTTTGTAGATTATGCAATGGTCTACAAAAAAATATATTATACATATTCCCGTACGAATTGCCATTAATGAGATATCGCCGTTTTAAAGATTTAAAATACTCATTTGCGACTTGTATAGGTCATCAGACGTTCAATAAATCCTTTGTTGGACTACGTGGCTAATATTTTCAGGGGTGATTCCTGGATGTATTTGGAAAAAAAATTGTTCTAGAGAGGGGGCTATCCCCACTACCCACTAAAATACAGTGTGTTTACGAAAAAAAATGTATTTTTTTAAAATTTACTTAAACTTTAATTACTCCTAGACTAATTATCGTAGAGCAACGTAATTAGGCTCATCTTTTAGGTAAATGTGTATTCTTTTATTTGATATAAAGATCGAAAAGTTGAGTGACTCCGTTTAGAAGATATGTAGGTTTAAAGTATGACAAAATCCCAATATTCTTCGTTTTTCAGCATTTTTCCCATACTTTAAACCTACTGTATCTTTTTTAGGGGGTCGTTTTTTAGGGGGTTCCCCAACCCGGCGAGTGATAACTTTTCATGAGGTTAAAGTACGCTATTCAATGAACAAATTAAAAAAATATCAGTGTCAGGATTTTTTTTGAACTTTTAGGAGAAAATATACTTCACCGCCTGGGCTAAAGGCAGTTCAATGCATATTAGAATTAAACTTGTAAAAATTATCTTTATTGGTATTTATTTTCTTTCTTTTTTTTAATTTGCTTGTTTTTGTCATTTTGGCATTACAATAGCACCTCGCCTCATTTGAAGTATGACATTGTACTGACTCAAAAGAAAAAAGAGGCACCTCTTACAAACTCACTTTATAATCGTGTCCTACCCAACACTAATTTTAAAGCGTGCGGTTTTTTTGTTAATGAACTAATAAATTAAAGTTCGAAATAACATTTATAGAAAAATATCTTTTTTGTTTATTGTCTGAAAGAGTGAATATTTTAGAGATAAAAGAGGATTATAAACGTTCACTATTTTTCAAAAAAATTAATTAATCAAGTCTTGATTATAATTCTCAAAAATTAATAAAAAAAATTGTGCTTGTGTGCTCGTCAATCACTGATTTAATAAAAAAAAAAGGCGAAACTCCTTAACTCGTGCATCAACATCACCAAAAAAATGTATTTCAATATAATTTAACCCAAAAAAAAATAATTTTGTTTAACTCACTCTTTCTTAATGTCCCCATATCCTTTAGTTTGGGGCTTCTTCTTAACAGTTAACGAACTTAAACTAATCTCAGACGAATCATCATCAGCAATTGGCCATTGCCTTGCAACAATACTCTTATTCACAACAACAACACTTTGCTTATTATTATCACTGTTACTACCACAACTAGTTGTTGAAAGGACATTAAATCGTCCTTGCCTAGAACCTTTTGCATACACTTGATCAACAGAATATTGTTTTTGTAATAGCGAATACTTTGATCGCTCAGAACGTCCCAAATTGCCAACACCAATACTACTAGCCTGTGCTAAAAGTCCACTTTCAATGAATGATCTCTGCTTCCGCAACGGATGTTGGTTTGACCAAATCTGGCGACGAGTGCTAAAAGACGTTGAAGACATATTTTTTTTTGTTTTTTTTTCGTTTTTGTAAATTATTCTCTTTTATTTTTTTTTTATTTTTTGATTTGTTTGTTTGTTTGTTGTTGTTGTACTTAAGCTATTGGTAAAACGAAAGGAGAAATATCTTTTGCTCCTTCGTGTGTATGAGAGAATCCTTGTAAAGTTGTTATAATTGACGACACCACGCAATGAATTCTCAATATACGCGATATATTTCTATCGATGGATGAATAAAAATCGAACTATATATATTTTTTTTTGCTGTTTTATTTGGCGACAGCACTTTGTAGCAATTTACGAGTACACACCATTTCTCATTCTCTACGCGCGCTTATGTAGCGATTTATTATTGGCAAGCGAAATGTAACAATATACAAAAAAAAAATTCAAGACAACCAAGAACCAAAAAAAATGACGAAACTAAATGAAATAAAGTAAAAAAAAAACGGTATGGCACAGAACTACAAGAATCTATAATAAGTTAACACTCGACAGGAGTCGCAAATCATAAGTGTGCGCTTCTTAACTGCTCTCCCTATACGTTCAATGCCCTCACGTGCTGTTCACCCGACTAACAAGCGAATCGAACACAAAAAACCCTATTGGGGGTGATGGCGGTTATACGTCCTATAGGATGAAGGATATCGTCATGAAAGAAAAGAAAACACTGGCATTTTTTTATTTATATATACATATATATATATATACAACAAAAAAAATAAAGGAAAGCGCCCTCTCGTTTTCTTCTTTTCCACCAACAAAATATCTCACAAGGTAAATTTTTTGTGTGCCTCTGTTGCTCGCTCAGGTTCCAGGTAAATATAGTTTTTCTCTCTGTTCAAATTGTTACCTTTTAATGTTTTCGTCACGAAGAAAGAATGAAAAAGAAAATTGGATATCAAAAAAAAAATGTATAACAACAACAACAACAACAGAACAGCGATATAGCAACAAATATAAATAAAATAACTGAACGAACGAAAATTCACAATCCATAGAAGAACAGCATGCGAACAACGGAATAGAAAATAACAAAACGGCCGCTCCGCACGTTTGCCGAATACACAGGTCATATTGGGAAAAAGGATTGAGGGTGCTTGGTTACAATGAAAATAGTATGGCAACTCCTGAATTGATTCTTTAGATCCTATATATTCCCATGGGGGTTTGGTACGTATTCCATATTTTCACTGAACTAGTTACTACTGGCAGGACTTTTAGGGTAGTATGGAACGGGGGATGATATTGGAATTTCTCGCTAAAAATTGAACTTTTGCAAAAACGAAGCCAGCAGCAAACATACAAAGGAAAAACTTTTGAATATAAATATATGCTAAATATATATATACAGTTATATTTTTTTTGTTACTATTGATCACTTCGAAACTTTTTTCGACTTCCTTCTTTTTTGGATTGTACAACACGAATTCTAGTACGATAGGCCGTGGCATGGGGGTGGTAAAAGCCAGTATGTTAGCATATACATATATACAAACATACATGAATATGAACCCTTCCATATATTCACAGAGCATGTTTGAAAGTCAACCCAGATTTTCTTTTATTTTTTTTTTCGTTTTCGGTTTTATTTTTAATATGTATTCTCAAGGCGACTATCACCAATCATTTTTATTATTATTATTTTTTTACTTTTGATTCCTTGTCGCGTTTTTACTATCACTTTTCATTTTGAATCGAATCAAATCCATCGAATATTCAAATTCGGTCACTACAATATCCTTAAACCGTTCAACCCACTTCCGCCGCACTAACTCAATGTGGTGACACAAGAAACATCGTAACCCGTTTCAGCAGTAACTCTAGTAAGGAAAGGGTGCAATTTTTCAATGAATTGAATTGGAGCAGCCATAATACACGAATAAATTGGGTGGGGGTAGAAGCCAGCAGAGACATGATTATAAAAATTATAAAAAAAGGATATTTTTTTGTGATGTCACCGTTATCGAAGAACAAATAATCGAAGATTTTTACGGTTTTTTGTTTTGTTTCAATACCGTGCTTAACGATTCGAGTGTCTCTCTCATAAACCCCAACCGTCGTCCACCCACCCCTAGGCAATTTTTTTCTATTATCTTTGTTCCTAATATCGGTTAAGGGTACGTTTGATTTATTATACAATTAGATAAGCATTTACATTTTCTGGGAACGACATTGGCGTTTTGATCCAGTACCAGTGTTGTAATGATACTGCAATAATTTTTTTTTTTTTTTTTTGTGTGTGCGCGTTGTACTTTAATAAATTGAAATCAATCGTTTTTAGACGTTTACTGAAGAAAACGTGTAACTTGCAGGGTATATATATACTAAATAGGAATCTGGTTCAAGGTTAGAATATTCTCAAATGGGAAACCAATCATGCCTTATTTGAATTATGGCGATTGCTTTTGTAATAGGGAAATCATAACGTCAGGTAAATTATTGCATAGTTAGTAACTCGTGGGATCTATATGGATAACGAACAATAAAAAACTGGTGTGCGTAGGTGTAGGACCACACGATGGAAGTGAAAACTTCTATTGCCATTCTGTATTTCCAATTCAATCTTAATATTACAGGAGGATAATGGTCAATAAACTCATTTGAAATATTTTTTTTGGTCGACTTGGAAACACCCACAGGTTTTATGCATTTTACTTTTTACAAAATTCTGGTGAAGTGATTTGTTATGCATACATAGCATTTGAATTTTCTAATATTGACAAGAAATTCATTATTTCCGCCCTCCAAATAGCGATTTTCGGTGAAATCGAATCGTAATTGCCAAAATCGTACCGCCATATTGGCACCGCCATTTTGAATTTCCAAATTTTGACCACAGACAGATTCGCCATTTGTGACTTTAAAAAACCCCCGATACTGATTTTCAATGGATTCAGAACACATTTGCAAAATTCATCTGCCATATTGGCACCGCCATTTTGAATTTTCAAATTTTGACCATAGAATCGTCATTTGTGACCTTAAAAACCCCCGATACTGATTTTCAATGGATTCAGAACACATTTGCAAAATTCATCTGCCAAATTGGCACTGCCATTTTGAATTTTCAAATTTTGACCATAGAATCGTCAATTGTGGCCCTAAAAACCCCCCGTAACGATTTTCAATGGATTCAGAACACATTTGCCAAAATAATCCGCCATATTGGCGCCGCCATTTTGAATTTTTAAATTTTGACCACAGATTCGTCATTCGCGCTCATAAAACCTCTCGATATCGATTTTCATTATAATCGGAACACAATTGCAAAATTCGTCCGCCATCTTGGAACCGCCAACTTGATTTTTTTTACAAAGTTGTCAGATTGCATTGTCATGAGAACTCAATGTGTGTGCAAAGTTTCATACAAATCGGTTTAGTAGAAGAAGTTAAAAAAGCTATCGCAAGTTTTGAACCAAAGAAACAAACAAACAAACAAATATACGAGGTCAAGCTAAATAAAACCATTAAAAAATACATAATAATCCATAATAGATAATCATACATAAGAATATATAATACATAATAATATAGTATAATAGTACATAACACTTAATACAAACCCAAATTTTTTCTCACATGGTACGGTAGCGTGACTCGAGTTTTTAGTTTCTCCCCGGGCCAAAAAGTGCCCAAGGTGTCTATAGAAGTTTTCACTTCAAAAATTGCTTGCCTCAAGTGTGGAGGCTATCCCAGCTATGTAGCAAGTACCAGCCATAGCACACCTGCACACAAACACTACCCTTAACCTCGTCAAAGGAAAAGTTACTCGCCCCCGATTTTAGTTGGTTAATTTTTTGAAAATCATATAGCAGGCATAGCGAACACTGCCACACTGGCTCCCGCTTCAGGCATGAAAATCTAAAAATGCGATCGCCCGAGGTGTTCACGCTCCCGCTGTAGGCATGAACATTTATAAATTCACCCGCATCGGCATCTTAGACCATTCCAAACGCGAGTGTCGTTTTACCAAGCGGTCCCCCAACTAAGTACAAACCACTTCCAATGCTGCTTGACCTACGCAATTGAACGCGAACCGTTATCCTAATGGCATCCTTTATGGTCACCAAGATAATTGCCCGTTTTCTTCGTCCTAAACAATTTCTTAAAGCTCTAATTTCGTTATCTTTAGTCTAAGGCCGGGCGCCCACTAAAGTGTTGTAGCAGTGGCGTGGCGGTCTAATGACAAGTGGAAAAATTTATTCCCGTATAATCAAATGAAGTAGCGCACATTGAAGTGGAGTGGCGATGGTGTGGCATCTGGCAAGTGGCGTGGCATCACTTGATTGCCACTAGTCTCCGACAAGTGGTAAGTGGCAGTGGCATGCCACTTCTCGTTAGTAATAAGATGATGTTAAATCACTTATGCGATAGGCTGCTTGCCATTTCTATGAGCGCTTAATAATTTTAATACCACTCCGCCACCATTCAACTGCCGCACCACTTTGTTTCCACATGACAGGCCAAAACCACGCCACTGCCACGTCACTTTAGTGGGCGCCCTGCCTAAAAGAGTGTGAACGTAATGTGCTTCGTTTGGGCTATTCCGCGTGTCTTTTATTGGTTCGTGCCTGTAGCGGGCTGCATTTGGAAAAGTAGAATTTTTACGTATGCTAAGTGCGGGTGAGTCTTATTATTACTCAGGTATACCGTGCCTATTTCGGGTGCGGTGCAAGCGTTTTGACAAAACTGATGATTCTCAGCTACTATTTCCCATAATTATAATTTTCCAAAGTTGTTAAATAGCTAAAAATTCGTAAACCTCTCGGTTGAACTTTGACCCGCTGTATCGCGGACATAATCGAGATGGAGTTTTGACCAATACCTCTTTGGAAAGATATTTTCATTGCCCGTATTCCTGCCATTTACTACTTTTTCATATGAGCAACCGTTAACGAAATATTCAAAAAAATGGCGTTATTAATTATTTCAGGGACGTCCAGTGCGAACTTTGGCGTTGGATTGCTCGCAAACTACATAAGCGATAACGACTATTAAAGGCACATTTTAAAGGTAATTACTAGGACTTTAAATTTGTTAATGGGCATCAACCAAAAAAAATTAACATTTGGCGAGTTAATTGCAAAAACTGCATTCAACCCTCACCACACAATCATGGTTGAACTTTGACCGGCTATTACTTTGAGCCAAATCAACTTACAGAGCTCGTTGAGGGCTAATTTTTTAGATAATTTTATTCTCCATAACTTTGCCATTGATCATTTTACAAGCAATTATCACATTTAAATTTAAGTATTATAAAGTTAAATAAAAAAATAACGGAGCATGAGTGCCTATTTTTTTTCCAAAAATAAATTGTCCACATTAAAATATACAATGTGTGTAAATTTCATCAATATTGGTGAAATAATATGGCAATAATTGCATTTTGAATTTTTGAAATTTCGGCACTTTGAAGTAGAATTACAAGATAACGGGACATGACCGACATTTCTTATTAACATACTTGAGTTGTACATAGTTAACTGTACCTTGTGTAAAAATTACATCAAAATCGGGCGTGGAGGAGTTAATCTGAATATTTACGCTATCCTAGTAACAAACATCTTATGTCAACATTACACTGCCATCCACCTTGTAAAGTAGCCCAAGGAAAAAAAGTTAAAAAAAAAATAAAAGTAAAAATAAAATATAAATATCTCATCTTTAAGTGTATGTACAAAATATTTCTAAGAATTTTTTTTATTTCACAACCAATCCATAAATTTATCACAAAACACCGAAATTGAAAAATCCAATTCGTTTTCACTTCAAACAAAATCCACAAATCACATTTTTACTACTTGAAATTTAACACAAGACTCAGCATCATTATTCCTGGCATTGGGTTTATATATCCTTGCATTTTGGTAACCATTTTGGTGAAACCAAAGCAGACCACACATAATCCTTCTCCATACTCGCTCCTGGGATCCCCAAAAATTATTTTCTATCGTTTTGTGTTGTTTTGTTATTCTTCTTCTGATTTTGATTTATGATGGATTCAACGACTTGCTGATTTTATGAAAATCATTTAAATGGATAACAATTCAATATTTGGGTTGGTCTGTGATAGATATGTAGCTTATACAACGTACATAAATACCAGCAAATATATTAATTTTTTTTTGTATTATTGTAATTTGATACAATCACGCTTCGGGGCACCTTGAAAGTTTTATTAGAATCAACTGTAACAAATGCTGGAAAATTTGCATGTCAACAATTTACTACCCACAGTACCGTGTGGCAAGGGATAAACACAACAATCTTAGCATGGATAGTGGAAATATAAATTTATGAAGTGCACCAGTCAAAACATCGTTGGACACAAAAAATTAAGTCCATAACAGTTGAGATAATTCAGTAGACAGACAACAGAGCTAAGGTATAAGTATGTATGTGCAACTAGCTTAAGGGCCTGTTTCACCGCTTGCTGATAAAGTTTCAGATAGTTATCTGCCTTATAACAGTATCTAACAGATAAAGGTTGCTGATATGTTTTTTCAGTTTCACCATCAAACTCCCTGATAAACTAACTGGCAGATAAATATATCTGCCACTTAATTTAGCAGGGTCACTCAATCTTTGCTTAATACGGGAGTCATTAAAAATAGTTTGTTTATGACATGATCAAGGCTATCTGGCAACTATGTCCACGATTTAATTTGGAGTCCCAGTTAAAAAATATCGGAGAGTTATAAGCTATCGTTGCATAGGTGGAAATGCAAAGTTACTGAAAATCAAATCACTGACAGACATTTTTAGTTACCACAACCAAAATATTACTAAATTTTTTTAGATAAATACGGCATCAAATAATATTTAGTTGTCGTTATTAAAAAAAAATGCTTCTCATGACCCGAAAAATTTTTTGGAGGAACAAATATTTCCACTATAGTCGTAGAGTAATAGTTCGCGAGAGGCCAGGCCCGCCAAACCTACGTCATTTTGTTAAAGCTGATATTTCGTATATACATAGTGTGATACGCAGTTAAGAACGTATGCACACTCGCTAGCCCGGAGAATGGACCCTTTTGTAGATAGAGGGGTTGGGGGGGGGGGGTAAAAAAGGGGTTAAAATTGAAAAAAAATTCTGTCGTTGCGTATATAGGTTCTACCAATAATCTAATAACCGTTAAATACTAGTGGCAGAAATTTTTGAATATTTGCACCCTCCCCAAGCTAACCATAGCTGAATTTGCCATTTCGAAAACACACCAAATTGGTAAGCCGGAATCAAATCCTAAAATCGAGTGATTCAAAATAATTTGGGCAAATTAATCGATTCCTACGAGGTCGCGTAATAGAGCGAGAGCTGGCTGCAAAAAACGTGACCTATCGAGTAAGAGGATGAAATGTTTTTGAAATGTTAGTACTCACAGCGACCATAAGAAAAGTCTTGGTCTGCCTGGGCGGAAGTGCGGCTCAAGTTTGGAATGAGCGTTTTTCGGAAAATTTTTGGGAGCGCTCCGTGACCTATCGAGTAAGAGCTTGGAATTACTCTTAAAATTTAGTACTCACGGAGTAAAACAAAAATATGTTGGTCTGCCTGGTCAAATCTGGGGCTAAAGCCTCCCAAAAATTCTCGGCTCAGACGGAAAATATCGAAAAACCTTCTAAATGGAGTCCCTCAAGTTTGTGTTGTTAATAGCAAATAAAAGGATTCACAATTACCTAAAAAACAAGCCCAATTATGTTGCTCTACGATAATCGGTGTAGGAGTAATTAAAGTTTAAGTAGTCATGAAACACTAAAATAAAAGGTGGTCTGCCAAGCACTTGGCCGCGGCTAAGATCCGGCAGACCTGTGTTTTCTAGTATAAAAATGTTCCAACTTTAATTTGGTTATCGGTTGAAACTCTTACTCGATAGGTCAGTTGCGGTCCCAAAACTACAACAAAAAAAGTGGTCTGCCAAGGCTTTAGCCTCAGATTTGACCAGGCAGACCAACATATTTTTGTTTTACTCCGTGAGTACTAAATTTTAAGAGTAATTCCAAGCTCTTACTCGATAGGTCACGGAGCGCTCCCAAAAATTTTCCGGAAAACGCTCATTCCAAACTTGAGCCGCACTTCCGCCCAGGCAGACCAAGACTTTTCTTATGGTCGCTGTGAGTACTAACATTTCAAAAACATTTCATCCTCTTACTCGATAGGTCACGTTTTTTGCAGCCAGCTCTCGCTCTATACGTACTCCAATGACTCTGAAACGCACCTATTTTTATTTAGATTAATAAACCGGTGACAGTGAAAGTGACTTCCAAATATATTTGGTTTTTGGTGATTTTTTGAAAAAAAATTTAGTCTTATTTATAAAAAATACCTAATTTTTATAGTGGGTGCCTTCCATTTAGACACAGAGAGACACAGTGTTACACTGTGTCCGACACAGAAGTGTTCCATCAACGACACAGCTGGGCACAACTAAGACAATGCTACCAACCCTCGCCAATTGAAATGTGATCGTTAATTTATAATTACAACAATATTGTTTCATTTTTATGATTCCCAGCATTTATAAGATGTCGGGTAATTAATTTAAAGAAATTATCAACATAAAATTTACGATTTACTTGCCAAACAAAAATAAAAACGAGGAAAGTGCGCCGTGGCGGATTTTTCATGAACTTATGTGTTCCATTTGGGCTTACACAGAACGACACAGAGCGACACGCTGTGTCGGACACAATTGTCTTTCTGTGTCTAAATGGAAGGCACCCATTGTTTCTGTTGTTCCTTGTTGTTGGTTATTATTGTTGTTGTTATGATTATCTATTAGTTGTGCATGTTTTGACAAAATAATTATTTTAGTTTTTTTGTGGTTTTTGGTGAATTGGAGGCAAATTTTTAATATTTTGTTTAGTGAAATTTAATTATTAATATTGCTGCTATTGTTGATGTAGTTATATTGTTGTTGCTAGGTTTATTAGTTGTGCATGTTGTGAAAAATAATTATTCTAGTTTTTTGTGCTTTTTGGTGAATTGGAGGCAAATTTTTAACCGTTTGTTTAGTGAAATTTATTTATTAATGTTTAGTAATGTTTATTTATTAATGTATATTCTAATAAAAAGTAAATCGGAAATTTACTTTAGATTAGTAGTCGTTGGTCGTGACCAGTATTATTTAAGGTATATTAGTTATTTAAAGATGAATGCTAATAACCAAAATAATAACTATCATGAACCGCAAAATTAATTGGCCAGAGAGCGCCAATGGTATTTTCTCAAAAGAAAAAGGGAGCAGGAACGAGAAAATCTTTATGTTGACTCGAGAGAATTAGCAAGAGAGCATTCACAAAGACATCGCGAAAAAATAAATCAAAGGTACACGCAACCGGATAATCTTTATCCTGTAGTACATCAAGATACTGTTATACAAATACAAAATTCGCTCCCTCGACAAATTTCAGTACCATCAAAAATAAGTCTTCATGTTGACTCAAATATACAAACTGAAGACCCTTGCGAATGCAAAACTTAAACGAAAGAGAGAATTAGCAAGAGAGCGTTCACTAAGATATGTATCACCACACAAAACTGTAGGCGAAATAATGAAATTCATTCATGACAATCTCCTCATATACACTTCGGAAGGTTCAACTTTATTAGGTCGAAACTTCAACGAAATCCCCATGATTTTGAGTGGCGATTTTAATATCAATTTTTCATCGGAAACGGCGCGTCCCTTACTACGTTTTCTGCATGGAAAATTTAATTTAACGATATCAAATAATGTTGATGAAAGCATCACGACATATGGAACGTCACTTGTTGCAGTTTTTACGCGATATTTAGATCAGTTTCAATCTAAAATATATATTACATATTTCAGTTATCATAAACCGATTGTTTAGTTTTTAGGTTTTAATGTAAATAGTAATAAATATTGCTAGATAGCTGATCCAGCCTCTGACGCAATGACGTAAGCCGATTAAGCGAGGGGAATAAGATTTAAGTAGGAAGTGGTTCTTTTCTAGGTTGGAGCTTCTCGGTAGAGTGCTATCAACCTTCCGAAGCCCCTACGGGCACTAACGTAGCTGGTGAATTGGGTAGCAAGCTCCGCAGAAGTCACGTTTCCCGCAAAGAAAGCATAGGCGGTAGGTCGCTGATCCGTAAGCCCCACTGCCGCGGCTCTGGTGCAAACTTTTGAGGGACCCCACATTGATGACGTCAGGCAATAGGGTTAGTGAGTTTAGTCAGTAGGAATCTGACACTACCGCCTCGGTGCGAATCCTCAGCGGTGTCTGCTGTCGTAGACAGGCGGTCGCCGGCATTTCTTGCTGCTGGACAGATGTAAGATTCTCACCACTCCCTCGTAAAAAAAAAACTTTATTGTACTTATATTGCATATTTCTTGCTGGTTATTATTTTAATAATTCCGGCAGTTATTGGGCAACCAAGTTTTACTTCCAAAGTGTGGTCTTAAGCACACTCATATTTTTTTCCCATCATTTTGCAGCCACACACCTTTTTCTTGAGGTCTTTCTCCACCCTTGATTGAGCTTTGGGAGTGCGACTGGAGAATGTGCATTTTACTATGTGATTTTCCCGAAAATCTCCATCTACCAATTGATAATATTTATTTCATCAAAATTATTGGCATTATATATTATTTTATATCGCTATATATGATCATTTGTAGGCTTTATATACAGTTTTATATAATGATATAGAGTTATATATCATCCCATATTGAACTGTAAATGATACAATATATAATTCTATATTATTATATATTATTATATACAATTATAAAAAATCGTCTAAAACTGTTGAAATATTTTATATAAGATTTTATATAATTTGATATAAATATATATGATTATATATTTTTCTATATAATTATTTTTACTCGGGGAAAGTTGAATTTTGAAGGTTTGGATTGATTTTAAATGTTTAAACGTTGGGTGCAGCGAGGCGCACCGGGTCCCATCTATCCAAAATACAGAAAATAAGCCGTTCATTGAGACACTTCATCTGTGTATGAAAATTCATATCTCGCAAAATGCCATATCAATGGATGGTTTTTATTGTCTCGATCAAAATGTCAGATCTCTATTAGTTCCACATTTTCTTATTTGGAATCAAAAATACCAAAAATTGCCTTTTTCAAACTCTCCTACTGTAAATTAAAATTCATATCATTTGATTACTACTATTGGCTTATGGGAGCAGCATAGGCGCGCCGGGTCCCAACTAGTACTATATATATATAAATATAAATATAACGTTTAATGAAAAAATAATTATTTACATATTCCATATATGGTATATAATAATTGTTTAAATAATCTTACTTGTTAAAAGAAGAAAGAACCCTTTATTTTTACTAAATAAAATCCACAATAAATTAAATTTTACTAATTCAATTATCTAGCATGGACCTGTTCACTAGTTTTTTAGTGGATTCATCAACTACTAAAGTAAATAGTGAACAATTTCTACTAATTCACACTAGTTGCAGACATGACACTAATTCACTTTTTAGTCCAGTGGGCAGTGGATAGCGGTTTTTGGCTCCGAATTCTTTCGGACAGCACCCATTGACGTTAAATTTGGACAGTAAGTAAGTAGAAGCTCAAGGAACAAAAGTTATATTGTGTTGATGTATGCTTTTTCTCTGGGGGGGGGGGGGGAATGCCACCGTTTTCTAGGGGGTGGTTATTGGCACACTAGAAATCGATAGAGGGATGGATTGGAAGCGAAAAATGTTATATGAATATTTTTCTTTAAATCAATATTTTCCGAGCTATTCGCGATTGAAATTGTTGATTTTGCATTTAAAAAATACATGTGTTAGAGCGTTTTTTCACGACTTGCTTAAAAACATTACACTTTTTCAAAAAAAAAATTGTAGCATAAATTAAACTTTTAGTACAATGAATCGATTTGTGTTTTACTTATTTCTGTAGATGAAACACAACTCGATTTATGAGTCGTTAAAAATGACCGTTTGCTCGCCGAAAAATGAACTCGCACCATTTGACGTTAAATAAATGCAAAACGACGAATTCTTGGAGAAAAACTTATTAGACCATATTTAAAGTACTTGAAAAGACCTTTAAAATGAGCTTTGGTACAATTCATAAGCATCAAAACGTACGAAGTTATGATGAAAATAATATGGTTGTCTCCATTTTTCGGCAACAAAAGCAACAATAAAACCAATGGCTTCACGGCAAGAATTGAAAGAAAAAGAAACCCTTGTACAATTATCTCTGTTTAGGTATTAACACTATGTTCTAAATGTTTGAACGGTTTAGAATGCCTATATTTGAAAAAAAGTTAGATAATAAATTTTGATTTTTTTGAAAAAAAAAATCTTTTTTCCGCAATAACTAAAAAAATAAGCGAGATACGAAAAAAATGAAAAAGTACAAAACTGAATGGCTTTTCTTGAAGAAAATTTTGATTATTGTTTTGATTCTGTACGATGAAAAGTAATTGAGTAATCTTGGTTGTAAGTTCGTAGGTGAGTGCGAGGACCACCTTGCCCGAACCATTTAAACTTTAAAATCTCAAAAAGTAAGGGTTCAAGACAGTTCAACTTTGCAGGCATTGTAGCCCTCCCTGCAAATTGAATTTGTGAGCGATTAGATATCTTTAAAATTGAGGAAGAAATCTGTAAATGTATCAACAAAGAGGATTCGTCAAGTTCATCTTAAATGTCTCACCACCAGTGATCGCCTGGATCTAAACATGCAATTCATGTATTAGAGTCCAGTCACGTTTTATTTCGTCACAAGAAAAGAATTATTCAATTAAATACAACCTTGGTTTATTTAAAATTCAAAATCCTTTTTTTCCTACAATTTGTATTACAAACTTTTCCTTTCTGTCTTTTGTTTTTTTTTTCTCGTCGCACGCTTTTTTACTTCTGTCAACATCAACGTCGCGTAGCAACCCCTGCTGCCCTTTTTTCTTCAATATTCCAAGTTCAAAATTTTGACAAACAACATTCTCCCCCGGTTCGCGAGCATTATCTCGCGGACTCAATCTGTTTCATTCATTAAATCTTATTCAAATATAAACTCCCTTGTAATCGAAACTTCTTAATCTTCATGTTTTACTATCGTAACTAATTTTGCAACCGGTCTGAATATTGTCTGTCCTCTTCCCAGAAATATCTTGGCTGATCTCGCGCGACCATCTCCACCTAGGATAACTTCGCTTACTCGTCCTCTCGGCCAGACGTTTCGCGGTAAATTTGGATCAACTACAAGCACCACGTCTCCTTCTTCCATATTCGGTTTCTCTTCTGACCACTTCTTCCTTGGAATTAAATCTGGCAAGTATTCCTTCACCCAACGCTTCCAAAAATGATCAGCCAATCGTTGAGCGATCCTCCATTGCTTCTTCAAATTCAAATCGTCATCGTCAAAAGATCCTAAAGAGCTGTGCAGGTTTTCTCCAATCAAGAAATGATTCGGTGTTAAGCTTACTTCGGCAGAGTTTTCAGACGATACATGAGTTAATGGACGACTATTAACGATGTTTTCCACTTCAGCTAATAATGTCGATAAGGTCTCTTCAGTTGGAAAGCGTTCTTTCAGAATAACTTTCAGCGACGACTTCACACTTTTGATTAATCGTTCCCAGGACCCACCCATATGTGGGGCTCCAGGAACGTTAAATTTCCAGTTGATCCCTTTGTTCAAAGCCGCTGTCCTTAGTACCTCTTCATCCAACTCTTGAATTGCTTTGCTCAACTCCTTGTCAGCTCCCCGCAGGTTCGTTCCATTGTCTGACCACATTACCGCGACAGATCCTCGACGAGCGACCATCCTTCGCAAAGCCATTATTGCCGAATCTGTAGTTAGGGAATGCGCTATCTCCAAATGGATCGCTCTGGTTGTCAAGCACGTGAATAGAACACCCCACCTTTTCCCATGACTCCTTCCAACTTTGATCAGCATGGGACCAAAATAGTCGATACCACAGTTGGTGAAAGGCCGTACGTGATGGTCCAATCTTTCTGAAGGAAGATCTGCGATCCTTGGAATCTCGGGCTGCAACTTCAATATACGACATCTCTGACAACTAACTGCAACACTCTTTACAGATCTCCTTAAACCTAAAATCAAATACTTTCCTCTCAATTCATTTACTACTGTTTCAGTGTTTCCGTGTCCAAACTGAATATGATATTGCTGAATGATAAGTCTAGTGTACTTGGATCTTCCCTCCAAAACAATTGGCCTCTTCATACCCTCAGGGACGTCAACTACTCTTCTTATTCTTCCATCCGCCCTCAGCACTCCCTGTTCATCCAGGACTGGAGATAACTGCAATAATTTACTCTTTTTTGACAAAGGTATTTTCTTCTTCAAACATGCTATTTCTTGCCCAAAGGATTCTTCTTGACATTGGATGATTAACATATTTTCAGCTTTCTGAATCGTTTCCAAATCTAAATTCTTGTCAATTTTCAACCTTTCAGATCTTTCGATAGAAAAGTACCTTGTTGCTTGGAGTATTCTGGCCGCACTTCGAACCAAACGCAACCAAGATGAGAATCTTGAAACTTCCGGCAAAACTTTGGTCGACGAACTTGGAATTAAACTCACCGAGTAACAAACGTCCACTTCTTCTAAATTTTCATCTTGGTTTTCATCGTTCAATTTTGGCCACTCATTTTCCGGACGAAAAAGAACTTCTGTTCCTTGCAACCATCTTTCATTTTCTCCAGGCCATTGTCGCCACCTGGTCGCATCATCTGCCACGTTCTCCTTGGTTGGGACCCACTTCCATTCTTTTACCTCAGTTCTTTCATCAATTTCCCCAAGTCGATTCGCAACAAAGGTGCTGTAACGTCTAGCATCGTTCCTGATCCAACAAAGTACAATTTGTGAGTCAGTCCAAAAACATCGACGTGTAATTTTCAATTCCAATTCTTGAGCAACGGTTGCTCCCATTCTACTTGCAATGAGTGCAGCTTGTAATTCGAGTCGTGGAATCGTAGTTGGCTTTACTGGAGCTACCCGAGCCTTGCCCATCACGAAGGATACTTCAACGGAACCATCTTCATAAATAGTTCGCAAGTAGCACACTGCGGCATAAGCTTCTTGGCTAGCATCTGCAAAAACATGAAGCTCCACATCTCGTCTTCCCATCTTCGAAAAGTAACATCTCGGAACACTGCAACTCCTAATTGAAGGTAATCTTTCGATCCACTGACGCCACTTTAAGAATTCGTGATCTTCTAACTTCTCATCCCAGTCTATCCCAGATTTCCACACTTGTTGCAACAACATTCTTCCTTGCACCGTAAACGGTACCAACATTCCAAGAGGGTCATAAATTGACATGACGACTTTCAAAACTTCACGTTTGGTCGGTCTTCTTTCCACTTCTTGCAAGTTTTCGGGAATGTTTATCTTCTTTTCATCAAAAATTATCTCATCTGAATCTGTGTTCCATTTTATTCCCAAAACTCTCTCGATTGGTTGGTCTCCCTCAGCTGACTTCTCATTCCATTCGCTTTCAGGTATTCCTTTCAGTACTTCTATATCGTTTGAGATCCATTTTCTTATTCTGAAACCACCGCTTTTGTGTATTATTGTAACTTGTTCGACTAGCTTCCTTCCTTCTGCAACCGAATCCACGCTGTCTACGTAGTCGTCAACGTAATGCTTCTTCACGATTGCTTCAACAGCTTTTGGATATATTCCTTCGTGCTCTCTTGCGTTCATATTCTTCACAAATATTGCGGTACAGGGGGAAGATGCTGCGCCAAAAATGAGGGATTTCATCTTGTAGACAGAAAGCTTTTCGTCAGTGACCTTTTCTCTCCAGAGAAAACGTTGCGAAGACTGATCCTCCTGAATAACACCAACCCTTAGAAACATGTCCTGAATATCTCCAGAAAACCCAATTTTTCCTCGACGAAAATTCAGTAACACGCCAAGAAGAGATTGCAACAAATCAGGACCACTAAGCAGTTGATTGTTCAGGCTAATTCCATCTATCTCGCTCGCTGCATCCATCACCACTCTAACTCTTCCAGGTTTGTTAATATTGGTCACTCCGAAATGTGGCAGGTACCAGGTTCTTTCATCTATCTTTTCGGGGTGTAGAACTTTCTCGGCAAATCCTGCTTCGAGTAACTTGATGATTTCCTTCACGTACAACTCTCTATATTTCTCATCTCGTTTGAACTTTCGCTCAATTCCCAATAACCTCTTCATTGCCACATCATAACTTTCTGGTAACTGTACCTTATCGCTCTTCCACAAAAGTCCTGACTCCCACTTTCCGTCAACTCGCTTAGTTGTTGTCATGAGGATTTCTTCAGCCCGTTTATCGGACCTCGGTTTCCGGGAATAGTTCGTTATACCTAAACTATCCATCTTGAAACTGTTCTTGACAAGCTCATTCAGATTGTCTTCTTCTCCGTCCTCTTCTACCGCATTCAGATTGTCAGTTCTTTCTGACGCCTCCACGGATAGAATAAAGTTACACTCTTCGATACTCTTCAACGTTCCGCCGAACTCACCATGCACAACCCAACCTAAAGTTGTCAACGATGCTACTGGCAAATTCTTCTTCCCCGCTCGTATTGCCCTAGTGATTATGAGATCCCAATTATCTTGTCCGATTAGCAGCTTTGGGGCACCTTCTAAAGTTTCGATGTCAAGATCTTGTAAATGTGCCAGTCCTTCTAACTGATGTTTCCTTAGCGTTGAAGAACCAGCAGAAAAACCAGGAATTGTCTTCACTCTTTTCATTGTGTAACGCTTGTGATCTGCTCCTTCAATCTCCAGTGTCACTAACCGAGACTTCAATGTTGAAATTGTTCCCATCACTCCTCTAATACTGATCTCTTCAACGGTTCCTTCAAGGTTGAGTTCATCTGCCAGCTCTTCATTCATCAAAGTGACTGTAGACCCTTCGTCCAACAAGGCGTTGACTACTTTAAATCCTTTCGGACCGGAAATCTTCACTGGCAAAACCTTCAACAACACCTTCCCATTTACGAATGCATTATTAACCGCTTGAACCTCTGTTTCGGTTGCTGAACTTTCCTTCTTTTCCTTAGAAACCTCGGATTTCTTCTCATCATTATGCAGCATTTTATGATGAAACTTGTTACAACCATTTTTTCTGCAAGGAGGAGCTTGGCAGTCCCTTCTCAAGTGACCCTTTCCCAAACATTGGAAGCAACACTTCTTACTCGTAACCCAATTCCAGCGTTGGTTCAATGGAAGTTTCCAGAGATCGGTGCAAAACCCAGTCGAATGTCCCTCTCTAAAACAGTAATCGCAGTTTCTCACTTCCTCTGGCCTGATTTCCTCCGCTTTATCAACCTCTACTGTCATCACGTCATCTGGATTAGATCTGTATTTTGGCTTCTGGAAGGTTGGTTTGCGCTTATCAACGTGTTTCGGAAAATCCGAAGCAGAGAAACAAGAGGTTTGAGCTCTACACGCCATATTTGCTTCGCTGAAGAGAAATTCGGACAAATGTATCAAAATTGCCTTATCTTCATTTCTTCTTTCGTTCAGGAATCGATGGTAATGAGGAAGTAATACAGGTGGCATCTTTCGCATTATTAGATCAGCCAGTTCTGAGTTATGAAGAATTCCTTTATGATTCGCAGCTTCCGCCGCAGCCACCCAGTTTTTAATTTTTGTCGCAAATACCACCAAAGTATTCTTCCGATCATCAACTGGAGGCAGTCGTCTGATTTCTTGTGCAATAGACTGTGCTATCACATTCGGACTTCCGAAGCGCAGTTCCAAAACGTCCATCACTTCTTGAACTGTAGAGGAATTTGTCATAAGAGATATGACAGAATCTCTAGCATCCTCTTTCAAACAGTTGAAAAGCCTCAAAATATTTTCATCCTCGCTATAATTTCTCTGCTTCATACTGAGTTCAAAAGCTCGCCTAAACATGTGCCACTCCAAAGGGTTTCCCTTGAACAGCATGAATTCTTTCTCAGGTAACCATTTTCCAGATCCCTTTGAATTTGATTTCTCACTCCCAACCGTTTCAATAGTTTTTGTTAATGCTTCCGTGAGCTTTGCAATTCCTGAGTTAGCGGCTGATCGTTCATTTGACTCCCTTGGTTCTCCAAACCTCAGGTTATGCAATCGTCTCATCTCATCTTCACTGAACTGAAAATTCCTGTTGTCATCCCCCTCGGCGTTATGCCTTTCTACACCAGATAACCAATCAGACATTCGTGCGGCACTTCTTGTATACAGATATCCTGATACGTCCGATTGGGCCCGATAATTTCCAAGGTCGGCTCGTTCCTGCGCATCAATGTACTCCATTTCGATTCGAGCTTGTTCTTCTGCCAACCTTTTTTGTACTTCGGCACGTCTTCTTGCAGCTTCCATCAAAATTGAATTTTCTCTCCATGACCGCTTTGACGTACCACGATCAGACGCGACTCGAACTGACGCGTTTTCTTGGCTTCTTTCTCGCCGTCCTGATTCTGAACCTGCTGCTCTTGTCGGTCGAGCACCGAGACCAGAACCTTCTCCTTGAAGAGGCTGAGGAACTGTTACATTACTAATTACCTCAGGTCGAACTGGGGCACTTTCTTCCCTTTTTTTACGTTTCACCGCGGCAAGTGGAGGCAAAAGTTCGTCATTTCTCTTTGCCGACCTCAAAACTCGATTTTGGTTATTCATGATTTTCTTCACCTAAAAAAAGTCTTATTTAGTCACTTATTTTTACCTCAAAAAATTTCTTTTATTTAATCATTTTTTATATCATCAATTTTATCATCAATAATTTTTGGCTCACTTGCCCACTTGAGAATCAGTTTGTTGTACACTCAAAATATGCTGGATTTCTCACAGATCCGGCTCGAAGGACCATTGTAAATGTATCAACAAAGAGGATTCGTCAAGTTCATCTTAAATGTCTCACCACCAGTGATCGCCTGGATCTAAACATGCAATTCATGTATTAGAGTCCAGTCACGTTTTATTTCGTCACAAGAAAAGAATTATTCAATTAAATACAACCTTGGTTTATTTAAAATTCAAAATCCTTTTTTTCCTACAATTTGTATTACAAACTTTTCCTTTCTGTCTTTTGTTTTTTTTTTCTCGTCGCACGCTTTTTTACTTCTGTCAACATCAACGTCGCGTAGCAACCCCTGCTGCCCTTTTTTCTTCAATATTCCAAGTTCAAAATTTTGACAAACAACAAAATCGTTAAAAAACCAATCGCGTTTTCGCTGAAATTGCATGTAAATTGTATTAATCTCAGTAGCACTTCAAAGTTGGATGCAATTTTAGAAGCTGGTAGGTACTGTCGGTGCTCCACCCGAACATAAATTGAGACGGGTCCAAGACTCGTCAGCTTTTCTGGAACAGGATGCGGTATGAATCTTTTGTAAAGGATAACACTAGAATCCCTTTTACCGACAGTTGATGCTCTGAATGAGCACATTAAGAGAATTTATTTACAAACCCAGATGTGGCTTGGAAACGAAAATATTCGACCTGGCCATTAACAAATTTTAAACTGTTAAGAACTAATTTTTTTGTGAATTTCGTCAGAGGGGGTCGTTTTTAAGGGTTGAAACATTTAATTTAATAATAAATTACATTTCAGTATATGCAAGAAAGTTTATTTTACATATTTAAACATGATTTAATCGAAATATTGCTTAAATATATTATTTTTAAATTTTTTGTCAAAAGGGGTAGTTTGCACCTCCTAAAAACAAAAAGCACACATCAGGAATATATAACTTTTGAAGAGGAGGGTAAGATAAGCTTAATTACCAAATTTCATAAAAATCGTGCTGTCCGAAAGAATTCGGAGGTAATACTCTATTTTTACCGCTATCCACTGGGCTATTTAGAAAGCTGGAAGCTGGAGCTGGAAAACAATTTTTTCGTTTTTTTTGATTCCAAATAACAAAATGTGAAACTATTAAGGATCTGATATTTTGATCGAGCCAATAAAACCCATCCACTGACTTGGCATTTTTAGACATGAATGATGAATTTTCATACAGAGATGCAGTGTCTCAAAGAACGGCTACTTTTTTGTATTTTGAATTTCTTATCTGTCGTGCCATGCTGCACACAAATAAATAACACACATGCACTTAATCATTAACGGATACACAATATTTTTAACTTCCCATTAGGAAGTTATTGTAATCGGTCCGAAAATCGAAATCGAAATTTTCAATGTATTTTCATGTTTCACGGCCCCAATAGCATTTTAAGCAAAAATTTGAGAAGAAATATGTGTGTGTGTCTGTGCGTACGTATGTGGTCATTTTTCCTGCGCGATTTCCCTCGAACCAAAAAAGACATCGACTTCGTTGAGATGCCGTTCGAAGCGTATTAAAGGAAATAAGATCTGAAAAGATTTTCATAAATATCGGTCGAGCACTTTAAATTGATTGGTTTTTCTAATATTTAATAAACTCGTTGAAATGAAACCCATTCTAAATGAAATTACATTTTCTGGATTCAGCAGAGTTATAGCTTCCCATCAAGATATCACTTGTCAAAATCCGAGCACTCTTTAAAAACCATGCAAAAATTACGTAAACCCTTTACAAACATCACGAATTTTTCAAACTTTTAGATCAGCACTTTTATGACGGAGAGAGAATTGTTTGCCACGTCCTACAGGTTCTGGAAATTGAAGTTCATCCCGGAATTTCCAGTAGTTACGAAGCATTTGGCCTTTTTGGTCAAGTGGGACAAGTCCTTTCGATTAGCTGCGATCCATTGGGCGATTTTTGATGTGAAACATCTTTGCGCGCGTTGAGAGTAATTTTTCAAGGTTGCAACGCTTGGCTTAATGCAATTGTTGTTGTGATTTGCAACGTTTCGAAAACGACGGAAGATCTGTATTGAGGAAGACAGAATAAGATGGGGATATTAAAAAAAGAGTAACACCAAAGAAAAGTGTTTATATGCGACGAGCCATAATAACCAACCAAGAATCCTAGAAAGGACGAGTTGGTTGAGTGTATGATATTATATTTGACGTTGATATTCCGAAAAGGTCGCAGGTTCAGTTCTTGATCGAGGCATTTGAATTTTTTATTTTTACATATGTATGTATTTCAAAGCTTTAATTTAAAATTATTTCCAAAAAGGTATAATAAAGCAAGTCAATAAGAGTTTAAAAGGACGTAAAAGGACTCTTACTAATGTTAATTGCACAAAATATTACTGAGACAGTAAATTTCTTAAAACTACAATAACTTACAAAAATTTAGATGGAGCATTCGGAGTTCTTAGAATTCTGTCTGTAGAAGGGCAGAATGCCAGGAAGTTACTACCGATTAATGAAAATGATTCTTTATTGTGGGTCCACACTACGCGGACTTGGGTCGTACGCGATTTGCCTTTTTTTCATATAGAGTTTTATGACTTTTTTACGACTTTTTTCCGACTTTGTCCATGGTGCGGCAAAACTACGCGGACAAAAGGCTGTGCTTAAAAAGGTACATTGTACGTCCACACAATATGAGCTTTTCAAAAGCGCGTACGGAGTTTCAAATGAGAATTGATTGTTTTCTCACTCATGATTCAGAAAATTAAAACATCACGCGCGCTTTTGTCTGGCCGTACGGCCAAAATCGCGTGGGATCTAAGTCCGCACAGTGAGGACGGGCCTTTAGCTTAATTTTCTTGATTTTCTATAAAAATTGTTAATGGGCGGGCTTAAATTACTTTTTATCTAAAAATTTGATTTATGGACTTATGTACATATATCTGTATTTTTTAGCACAATATAAGCATATAGCGGCAGCTAAAAATTGAAACATTTTAGTTATCATAACTAATTTTCGTTCGTTGCTATAATGTAGGTGCTACAAAAATATTCATGTAGGTCCTATAAAAATATTTTATATGAAATTGTTATTTCAAATATTTAAAACAAATCCGATGCTATTTAAATGTTAAGCCATAATACTTTTGATTTCAAAGAAATATTTCTTAAAATTCCTTGCAAATCTTGCAATTTCAAAACAAATAGTCCGGGGAAATTAGCAGGGGCTCATGTCCCGGTTCAGAAATAATGTCCTACTGAGTGTGTATCGAGATAAATGAGGCCAGGTGTGATTGTAAATACGTAGTGAGGGGACAGGGTTTCTTCTTTTGGGGCAGTAAAATTCAACTTAAAATGAGGCGAGGTTAGGTGAAGTTGTAAATGGGACATTCTTTTACAAACCGTACAGATTTTGGCAAAAATTGACCGACACATTTTTGATTTGGCTGTAACTTTTTTTACGGGTTCTATATTGAAAAAAAAGAGACACGTATTTTTTTTACAATATTTGGACGCTATAAGTATAAAGGATTGAAATTTTGCGATTTTGGTGATTTTGGGCTTGAGGAGTATGTTCAATCCCATCATAAAATTATTATTTTTGTAATTTCAATTTCATCATAAAAATATTATTTTTTGTAATTTCAATTCCATCATAAAATTATTGCAATTTTGTAATCTCAATTCCACCATAAAATTATCTTATTTTTTTTGTAGTGTAACTCGAATTCTACCAGAAATTTAATTATCATCATGCGACAAAAAATTCGCACGCAGATTCTCAAGAATCTTATCACAGCTCATGTTACCGTCTGGCACTGATATGATCCGTGAGAAACCCAAAAACAGAAAATTGCTTTATGCATTGCTCGCGGATCATATCATTGCCTGCGACTGATGGGATTCGTGAGAATCTGCTGAGCTGCAATTTTATGGGGGAATTTTCACATTTTAGCTTGTAAAATAAAGTTGTAAATTAGGAATTAGGTAAAATAAATTTCAGAGTTAAATCAACAGTCACAATAACTAGTCGTGTTTTCAATTGCTCTTACACTCATTTTCTAGTTATACCATCAGTCGTTTTCTTCAGAACTATATTTCAATCATCTGCTGTAGTGGTATAAGAGCCACTGCAGCACCTCATAAGAAATCTGGTGTAGTAGTTTAAGAGCTACTGCATCAGCCTTCAGAATTCTACCAAATACACAGAAATCTGGTGTAGTAGTTTAAGAGCTACTGCATCAGCCATCCAGAACTTTACCAATTACATTGACTTGGTGTAGTAGTCTAAGAGCTACTGCATCAGCCGTCATTTCGGAAATTTATTGATCTGTGTAGTGGTCCAAGAGCCACTGCACCCAGCATTCAGGCGGCAGAGAAAGGACTCTGTCGCGATAAAAAACATCTGGTGACCCCGACGTGATCGGGCACGTCAACGACACGTCTACATCAACTATAACACTACCACACTAATCCAGAGAAACCATCATGTCTTTGGACGAACTAGCTCGGGATCAGCAAGCAATTGGCGGCGAAATACAACGTCTCGTCACCAATTATAATAAGGACTCGGATTCCCGCAAAACGGCTGATTATCTCCACAAAAAGCTCTCGCAACTGGAAGAGCTATGGAAAAAATTTGATCGCACCGATTCAGCTATTCGGTCCAAATATTCCTCTCACCAGGATCACCCGTATTTCCAAAAGGAATTTTTTGAAATCATACAGAAAATATATGAGGAGGTTCTTACTGACCTTAATCAAAGGTTGGAAGATACCGAGTCTCAACGTCAGCAAGAAACTATCGGTGCTGCTGCATCAACACAATCAGATTTGCCGCCTTTAGTCCTTCATAACCCGCCAACTGGGACCATCCCCAAAAAGAAGATGGTTGAGGTGGAGGCCCCTGCAAATAATAAAACAATCGCCAATCTAACCCAAAAGGAAAGGATGGCCTGTGAAAGCATTCACAGAGGAATAACAAAGCTACTGTCTGATCCTGAAACCCATCCTCAACACTTTTATCAGTTAAAGATCAAAACGTTCGAAACACATTGGGAAGCCATCCAGAAGCTCCACTATAAGATTTGGGATTTGCTGGATGCACCAAGTGCTGGCGATTACAACATGGAGGAATACTTCACGATGGAAGATGAGATTCAAAGCTTGCTGATTCAATTGCATGAGAAGGCGACGAAGCAGACAATGCCGCAGCAGCTGAACCAGTCAAATCAATCATCATCCACTCCGAACCCGGCCATGCATCTACCTAAGGTGGTGTTACCAAAGTTTGAAGGGGATTACTTGAAATGGAGGCAGTTTCGTGATTTATTCACAGAACTCGTGCACAACCAACCTATACCCAGCTGCCAAAAAATGTGGCACCTCAAAACCAGCATGCAGAAAAATTAATTCGGCATTATACAACATCAGACGCCAACTACGAAGCAGCTTGGAGGGTTGTTAATGACAGATATGAGAACACCAGACTTCTGGTGACAGCTTTACTGAGCAAGCTTCTCGTTCAACCAGCAGCACACACCGAGAAAGCCTCAACCATCCGATCAATTCATGATACCACTCAGGAGTGTTTGATAAGTCTCGAAAACTTGGGAATCCCAACACTCAACTGGGATCCTTTGGTGCTTCATATTTTATTGAAGAAGCTGGATAGAAACACCCACATGCTCTGGGAACAGTCACTGAGGCAACCTAAGCTCCTACCTTCATTGGAAGAATTTCTAAATTTCTTGGAAACCCGTTTCCACTCTCTGGAGACATTAGGACCAAAGCCACGTCCCTCAGAAGAACATCATCACCCAAAGCAGCGACAGGGTAAGGTTCTAACTTCTGCAGTCTCTTCAGGACATATGTGTATTTGCTGCAAAGGCGAGCACCAATTGTTCACGTGTGAACGATTCCTGCAGATGAGTCCAAATCAACGCCTCAATCTAGTACAACAAGCCAAGCATTGTGTCAACTGCCTTAAGGCCAATCACAATTCAAAGAATTGTCCTTCTCGAGGGTGCAAGTTATTTTATAAAGAAAAGTCAATTGATTTTAAATTAAAATATTAAATTTTGATCTTTATTAAAATTTTATATAAACGACAAACGGTTAATTCCGCGGTTAAATCAGAACTGACTAACTTTAATCTAACTTTCTTATGCTAAGGTACCTTGTACCTTTCTATTAAATGTAAGATCAGCAGATTTGTAACAGATTTCTTAGAACTTAGTCTATCTAGTGATTGAAGATCACATGAAGGAAAATGTGTGGGAAATGTTGACTCAACAAATGTTGTTGGCGAGGAAATATGATTCGAGTGGAATTTATGTGGGAAAATAAGTTGGTTATATTGTTTGGATGGGGTTTTTGTGGGAAAGGAAATCGGTTATCCTATTTCAGCTAAAAGCTGATTATTTGGATATATAACTCCCCCTTCCTTAAGACTTTCGCTCTCCTGAGCGGGAGGTTTTACTATAATAGCTTTTTTATTTTTTTATTTTATATAGCTTTAATATTATTAACGTTATCGAAATACTAATTATGGTTAGTATGAAAGTAAGATTTAAATATGTTATAATGTTATTCTGCTGTCTTTCGTATTTAATTTCTGTAATTTCTTTATTATTTTCTATCTGTTTTATATGCAAATCTTCTAGTTTTATTGTCATATTAATATTTTCAATTTTTGTATAGGTAGGGATTATAACGTTATATTTGAATTCCTTTATTTTATTTGAAAATTTTACATTGTTTATCATGATAGTACAATTATTAAACGAAATTAAATAATTTTTATTTAAAGAATATTCTACCTTATTGCAATTATTTACTAAACTAGTATTCTTTGCATTTGTAACTAAATTTAATCCTAGATCTATCTCTGATACTTCTAAGTCTGATTTTACAATTTTAGAACAGCTGTCATAGGAATTATTTAAAATGCTTGATATACAATTGTTTGTAGGTTTTAATTTTTTTTCTGTACCTTTCTTGATCCAAGAAGTATGATTTGCTTTCGAAAATAATGACATCTGAAGTTTTTATATCAACTTGTTGATTGTTTGAATCTGGAATTGGTATCAGTTTTAAAATTATGCTTAATTTTGTTAAGTTTCCCTTCCAAAGTATCAATAGCGTTTTTGTCTTCTATTAGATTCTATTGTCCGGTGATTCTATTAGATTTATTGTCCTTTTTATGTCATTTAAATCAATTATATGAATGATTTTGCTGTAATGGTCTATTATTGGTATAGTATTTTGTCGGATTGTCGCGTGTCCAGCTTCAGTTTATAGTTTTTCTATGCTAATTAGAGCTTGGGATGGTTTTATTACTGTTGTTACCACTAATATTATTATTAAGATTATCTGAAAAATATTTAAAATTTCTTTTAATTCGTGTGGGGTGAATTTTCTTTTTTCTATTATCAAATATATTTTGGTTTGTTTTTACGCATTTAACTTTCTTATACCTAGGTAATTCCTTATATCTTAATGCTATAGGGTTTTTGATAAGTATTTCCGTATTATTTGGGAGAACAAAATCTTTCCTATTCTTGTTTAGTTTCTCTATAATTTTGCTTTTCTTTTCTTGAATTCTATTTCTTATGGCTTCGAACTCTATAATTTTCCCATGAATAAAATCTAAAGGTTTTGTTTCAGTTATGGTATGAATCGAATTGTTGTAGCATTCCACAGCTTTTATTATTTTACTTTCTATGTCTAACTCAGGGTCTGTTACATGAAGAATTCTGATGTGTTCATTTATTGTCCCATGAACCCTTTCTATATCAGAATTCCCCGTATGACTTCGAGGAGAAGTGAAGTGTATTACTATATTTTCAACTCTGCAGAAGTCTTTTAAGTTTAAACTATCAAATTCATTGTCAAAAATGTACTTTTTTGGTTTACCAAATAACGAATTTCTGAGCTTTAATGCTTGTACTATTGTAATACTATTTCTATCGCTTAGTTTAGATATATAGAGGTGTTTGGTAAATCGGTCTATTGTTGTTAGAAAAACTTGTTTCTTTAGATAAAATACGTCCGCATGGACGATTTCATTCGGTTCGGATGGTGTTTCCGATAACTGATATTTATGTAGAATTGGACTCCTATCATATTTACTAAGGTTACATACTTCACAATTGTTTATGTATTTGTAAATATAATCTTTTATTTTGGGAAAGTAATATAATTCTTTAATTTCCAAGAAGTTTTCAAGAATACCTCTATGATTGGTACTCTCGTGAATTTCTTTAATTTTTTCCATTAACTTATTCTCATCATCTATATCCTCCGCCTTTTTGGAACATTTTACAAATTTAATCCTGGGCTCGTTGCCGAAGAGGCTTACTATTCTATTTTGTAAAATTGAATACTCATTATAATCTAACTCTGAATATATTGCTGTTATTCCCTTTTTTATCAATCTTCTTAAAAGATCGTTAAGGTAATTCTCATTTTTTAAATCTTCCCTAGAGATCAATATTATTCTGTATTTTTTATATTTTGTTACTAATTCTTCCTGTTTTTCTTCGACCAAATGTATTTGTGTAAGGTATTTATTAACAATGTTACTTACAATTGGAATGTAGTCGCCCAAATTTTCGGCACCACTATGAATTGTAGCAGCATTGCTTTCATTATCGGAGGAGCTACCATTATTGTTTTCTAATGTGTTAATTTCATTATTATTTATGTTGATCCTACTTAGAAAATCGGCTACTCTATTTTCTTTCCCCTTTACATAATTTATTTCAAAATCAAACTCGTTCAACTTTATCTTCCATCTTTGAAGCTTTGAGTTTGGTTCCTTCAAGGAATTTAGCCAAACTAAAGGTTGATGGTCAGTTTTTACTGTAAATTTGACTCCATACAAATATGGGCGAAAATATTTGATGGACCATACAATTGCTAGGAGTTCTTTTTCGATGGTACTATATTTAATCTCATGCTCGTTAAGAGTACGACTGGCGAAAGATACTGGGTGGCCATTTTGTGACAAAACGGCTCCAATAGCATATTAGCTCGCGTCTGTTGTTAACGTAAATTTTTGATTGAAATTAGGATACTTTAACACCGGATCCTTGGTCAGTATTTCCTTTAATTTTTCGAAGGCCGCGATGTAATTTTTATCGTTTATATTGATTTTTCTATCTTTCTTTAAGCATTGAGTTATTGGTTGAGCTATTTTCGCGTAGTCCTTGATGAACTTGCGATAATATCCGGTAACACCCAAAAAACTCTTTATTGCTTTCCGATTCGTAGGAATTTTTAATGATTTAATTATCTGAATTTTACTAGGGTTCGGTTTGATGCCTTCACTAGTTAGAAGATGGCCTAAGTATTCTGTTTTCTTAGAGAAAAATACGCACTTATCGATTTGTATTTTTAAATTGGATTCACGCAACTTCTGAAAAATCCTTTTAACAGATTCCACATGCTCTTGAAGAGAGGTGCCAAAGATAAGTATATCATCAAGATATACAACACAATTGATATTTATAAATTCCCTTAATACGTGATTAATCATTCTTTGGAAAGTAGCAGGAGCATTCTTTAGCCCGAATGGCATCCTGACGTACTCGTAGTGACCTTGTTGGGTCGAAAATGCTGTTTTTGCTTGGTCTTTTGCATCAACTAGGATTTGATGAAAGCCCTTGGCCAAATCTATTGTAGTGAAATATTGAGCCTTACCTAACTTGTCAAAAAGTGACTCGATATTAGGTATAGGGAACTTATCATCAATAGTTATATCGTTAAGTTTCCTATAATCCACAACAATTCTCCATTTCTGTTTGCCAGATTGATCTAATTTTTTTGGAACAACCCAGATTGGAGAATTGTAAGGAGAATTACTTGGTTTTATAATACCTTGATGTAACATCTCCGAAATTTGCTTTTCCACTTCTTGTTCGTGGATTTTAGGAAATCGATATATTTTGGAGTAAACAGGCTGGCTGTGTTTTGTTATAATTCGATGTTTTATCGTAGTTATACTACTTAGTTGCTGTCCTTCTTGAAAAAATAAATCCTTATATTCTATCAGAAGTTTCTTTAGGACATTGAATTCTTCTTTATTTAGGTGTTCGACGTTTATAAGATTAAAAATATTTTGTTTACTAAGATCCACACAAGATAGTTCGTGAATCTCGTCATAAGGGCAAGAGTTTTTAAATTTAGTCCTTTTATTCATGACTTCCAAGTACTTTTTACCTAGATCAATCTTTGCACCTACTTGGGTTAATATATTATTCCCTAATATTGCGTTAAATTTTTTTTTGCTTAGGTTTAATAATTTCCATGTCATAGTAGCCTTATGGTTAAATTCTTTTGGTACTTTTGTAATTTTTTCGTGTGTTATTTCACCGTTGTCTAATAGAGTTGATATTTTGATTGGTTTTTGCAATTGTATAGAATTTATATTAGGAAACAATTTGCTATCCATTACTGAAATTGTTGCCCCAGTGTCTATTAAACAATCTAACTTGTTATTATTGATTGAGCATTCTACTATGGGTAATGTATCGTTTGAGGCGGGGTTTGAAAATTTTGTTCTACAGTATTAACATCTACATCCATTGATTCATAGTTTTGGTTATTATTATAATTAGAAAATCTTGAATTTTGAGAACTGTTTCGATTAAAATTTCCGCTATTATTATAGTTATTGCGTGAAGTGAAATTATTGCGCCTATTATGGGTTTGAAACGATCTATTATAGGAACTATTGAAATCTCGATGCCTATTAGGATTGGACTCGTTATTTCTATAGTCATTATTGTGATATAATCTTTGGCTAAAATTATTACTTCTAATATTGTTAAATTTTTGTGCATTACTGTAATTATTAGTTGTTTGTGTATTGTTATTGTTACGTCTTTGAATATGTGTGGGAGGATTACCAATTCCAGTTTCAATCAATTCGAAGTAAGCTTCCTCTAAGGTATTGACATTTTTTATTCTCAAATACATGCTGTCGGATCGAGGAAGTTTGTTTAGAAATTTCTCTAATATACTTTTTTCATTATTGCTTGTTTTGAATTCTTCAGGGGAGTTATCGTCTAATCTATACTTTATGTTTAACTTATCTAAAATTTTTGAAAGACTAAAATAGTAGATATTGACTTACATTAATGAATCTAACTGAATCTGCTTCTTCTTTCAATTTTAAATAGGATTGTTGCACGCCGAAAGATTTCTTTAGTTGATTTTTAATTTGATCCCACGTAGCACTTTCTAGTCTTCTTATAGATGAGGCTGCTGGTCCTTGAATTTTGCTCAGGAAAATGTTCAGTAGATATCCCTTCAGTCCTACATCTGGAGCCATTGCCACAATGGCTTCGACTTCTTTGATGAAATTAGATAGCTCAAAGGTGTCGTCTCCTCGGAATACTGGCACCGCTCTAGCCTCCACAATTAAATCCTTAGGAGTGATTGTACTGGTGGTAGTCATGTTTTTGTTGAGAGAACTCTGGATGGCAGTAAGGGTTTCGTTGTAATTAGCTTCTGTATTTGAATCGAGTTCTGACATTCGTGGATCTCGCTTTGGTTTAGTGTAGGGTTTCATTCATTGAACGCCAATAAATTCTTAATAGAAAACCAGTCGATAATATTAATTTTACTCCACTTTTTTTTCACCTTTCTTTTAATGCAAATTATGGTTTAAATTTATCTTTTTAAACTTAATTCACTCTCACTCTGTAATCTTAATTCCTTCACCTTTATTAAATTAAAATCACCTTGATTTCACAAATTTTCCTTTTTGCTTCTTTAAAATATTTTTTTTTTCATGTAACAAATTTTCCACCAAATTTTCAACAACGGAATTTACACACACAAATATTTTTCTCTATATTCAAACATGTAAAAAAAAAATTTCCGACTAGTTTGCGACTGCGCCAGTTATTTTATAAAGAAAAGTCAATTGATTTTAAATTAAAATATTAAATTTTGATCTTTATTAAAATTTTATATAAACGACAAACGGTTAATTCCGCGGTTAAATCAGAACTGACTAACTTTAATCTAACTTTCTTATGCTAAGGTACCTTGTTCCTTTCTATTAAATGTAAGATCAGCAGATTTGTAACGGATTTCTTAGAACTTAGTCTATCTAGTGATTGAAGATCACATGAAGGAAAATGTGTGGGAAATGTTGACTCAACAAATGTTGTTGGCGAGGAAATATGATTCGAGTGGAATTTATGTGGGAAAATAAGTTGGTTATATTGTTTGGATGGGGTTTTTGTGGGAAAGGAAATCGGTTATCCTATTTCAGCTAAAAGCTGATTATTTGGATATATAACTTGCACAAGGTGCCAAAAAAGACATAACACGCTATTACATTTGCACCTTGCCAGCAAGGAACCACAGCCATCGCCAAAGGTACATCTTATAGAAAACCACAAGACAGCGCAAGCAACTTCCTCTTCATTGCTAATGACAACTGTCCCAGCTAGACCACCAAATTCTGAAGGCCCTCGTGACCAGTGCATATCGCTAACATCTCGGGCAACAAATAAAACTAAAGTGTTACTTGGTACAGTAATCCTTGGATTGCACGATCGCCAGGGGTCGTTAATAGAATGTCGAGCTGTACTAGATTCCGGGTCCCAACTCAATCTTGTTACAGAAAAATTAATGCAAAGGCTGGGTCTGCGAGGAGCATCTGACAAGATGGGCATAGAAGGGATTTGCTTGAATAAACTGAAAAGTCGCCGTAGAGTAAGCTTGACATTACAATCGCGGATAAATGGATTCACTACTAGGATTGAAGCTCATGTCCTACCGAACATCACATCACCGCAGCCAACTAGACCATTAAACACCGCTGCTTGGAGCATCCCTCAAAATGTCGCTCTTGCTGATCCACTATTCCATGAACCAGGGCCAATAGACCTACTCATCGGTGCAGGAATATTTTATTCCCTGTTGGCAGTGGGGCAAATCCCTCTGGGTGATCACTTGCAAATAATTCAGAACACCGTGTTTGGTTGGATTCTGTCAGGAGAAGTTCCCTCAGACGCAGATGGAGATAACATCGCCATTTGCGGAATTACCAGCGAGGACGAATCCCTCAATCATCAAATCGAGAAATTTTGGCGATTAGAAGAGGCTGAGCCGCAATCTAACAACCTTACGGCAGCTGAAAGACGATGTGAAACATATTTTATACAGACAACGTCGAGAGATGCAAATGGCCGATTTACAGTAGAGCTACCCATATCTGGCGATCCGAGTACCCTAGGTGAATCTAAGGACCTTGCCTTGGCCCGATTCAAGTCGTTAGGGCGAAAGCTAAACAAGAATGCCGACATCAAGAAACAATACCTCGATTTCATGCAAGAGTACGTAAGGCTAGGACATATGCAAGAGATTAACTTCAGCGATATTCAGAGTCCACACTACTTTCTACCTCATCACTGCGTCGTAAAACCCGACAGTACAACCACAAAACTTCGGGTTGTTTTCGACGCTTCGGCTAAAACATCTACAAATATCTCGTTGAATGAGTTGTTATACACCGGGCCCACAATCCAAGATGATGTTTTCACCATACTCCTGCGTTTTCGATTCCCACGCTTTGTCTTCACAGCCGACATTGAAAAAATGTACCGGCAAATCCAGATGGATCAAGGAAGTCGTCAGTACCAGCTGATCTGGTGGAGAGATAATCCTTCAGAGCGCTTGAAGTGTTATCAACTCTGCACGGTGACTTACGGAACCACCTGCGCACCGTATCTCGCTACTCGATGTCTAAAAAGGCTAGCCGAAGAAGAAGCCGATACTTATCCATTAGGTGCCGAAATTCTTCAGCCGGACTTTTACGTCGATGACGTGCTAACTGGTTCAGATAGTCTTCCAGCAGCAATTGCAATGCAATTCCAGTTAAGGGCTTTGCTTCAATCTGGCGGTTTTAAGCTGCGCAAATGGTGTGCGAATCATCCCCGTTTGCTTCAGGACATACTGCCATCCGACCAAGAAGTTCAACTAGACTTCAACAATCATGAAGATCAAAATGTCAAGACAATGGGACTTATATGGCTTCCAAAACCTGATTCCTTTTGTGTAAAGACCACATGCATCGAAAGAACACAAATTACAAAAATAACCGCATCATCCGATATCGCCCACATTTTCGATCCACTCGGCATCTTGGCTCCAGTAGTAGTATCAGCAAAGTTGTTCCTACAAAAAATGTGGTCGTTAAAATTGGATTGGGATGCCGCCCTGCCACAAGATCTTCACACAGCTTGGTCCAAATTCCGCGAGGATCTGCAACTTCTGGAAGAAATTAGATTTCCAAGGCACGTCTTTTCACACAAAACGCCGAAAAACGTTCAACTTCATATATTTGCTGATGCATCGGAGCGGGCCTACGGCGCCGCCGCATACGTAAGATCCATTGATAAAGACAACATTGTCCATGTACGACTACTTTGCGCTAAATCAAAGGTAGCTCCCATGAAGCAAATTACTCTGCCCAGACTGGAACTCTGTGCCGCTAAGGTAGCTTCAGAGCTTTGCCAACGTCTCAAGGATGATCTCAGATTCAAGAAGGATGTCATCTTCTTATGGACAGACTCAACTGCAGTGCTCGGCTGGATAAATTCCGACTCTTCCAACTTCCATACCTTTGTTGCTAACAGAGTGTCAGCCATCCAACAAGTAACCATACCACAACAGTGGCGCCATGTCAAGTCAGACGAGAATCCAGCGGACCTACTCTCACGTGGTCTATCGCCAGCCAAATTATCGAACAACAACTTCTGGTTTTACGGACCAATATTTCTTCATGGGAGTGAAACCAGATGGCCAGCACCATATATAAAGCTTCATGACTGCACTCTCGAAAAAAGAGAAAAGATACGGACCGTACTCGCAGCAAGGCAGTCAGACAATTTAATGGACTCTATCGATCATCAAAACTCATTCCGGCGACTACAACGCATCATAGCATATCTTCACCGCTTTGTAAACAACACAAGGTGCCACATCCAACCCAAGTTCTCTAGCATCACGCCTAGCGTTCTGGAGCTAGATGACGCGTTAACCTTAATAGTAAAACAAATGCAGAAAGAGCATTTCGCCGATGAAATCAAAAATATGAACCGATGCGGAGAGGCACCTAAGGGCAGCGACATCAGCAGTTTGGCTCCGTTTATTGACAACAGGGGTATGCTACGTGTCGGCGCTCGCCTAGAGGCATCCGCACTTGACTATGATGCCAAGCATCCAATTCTGCTGCCACATGCACACCTCTTCACCAAATTACTGCTTAGCGATTTACACAAGGAAAATCTTCACGCAGGACCTCAAGCCTTGCTAGCCATTGCACGGCAGAAATTTTGGCCGGTGAAAGGAAAAAGCATTACTCGTTCCGTTGTGCAGCATTGTGTCCGCTGCGCCAAAGCAAAACCAACAATCAATCAGCTAATGGGCAACCTTCCCGCAGATCGGGTCCAACCGGCTCGCCCATTTGTAAACTCAGGGGTCGATTTTTGCGGCCCTGTGTGGACGCACTTCACACACCGAGGAAAACATCCCAAGAAGGCCTATATCGCCGTCTTCTGCTGCTTCGCAACCAAGGCAGTACACCTGGAAATAGTGAGCGACCTATCAACAGACGGTTTCCTAGGAGCGCTAAAAAGGTTTATGGCAAGACGAGGCCTCTGTAGCAAAATCTATTGTGACAACGCCACAAATTTTGTGGGGGCCAGCAATCGGTTCAACGAGCTGCAAACAATCATGGAAAATGACAGATCAAAGGAGAAAATAACGGCAGAGTGCAATCGCAAGGGGGTAGAATTTCACTTCATCCCGCCGAAAGCACCACATTTCGGTGGCCTATGGGAAGCCGCCGTAAAATCCGCAAAACACCTCATACAACGTACCATCGCTTCCGCGAAACTGACGTATGAAGAGATGGAGACCATCGTGATCGAGGCCGAAGCAGTAATGAACTCCAGACCGCTTACACCGCTCTCCGCCGACCCCAACGATCTAACAGTCCTGACACCTGCTCATTTGCTGATCGGAGAGCCCCTTACAGCAGCCGTGGACCCGCATGCTAAGGCATTAAATACCAGTTTGTCAGCACGCTGGAACACTGTCACACGCTTGAAAAACGAATTTTGGCAAAGATGGATAAAAGAGTATCTGAACCAATTACAATATCGCCATAAATGGAAATCTCAATGTCAAAACGCCCAGCCGGGCACCATGGTGATCATTAAAGAAGAAAACACTCCTCCCATGAAGTGGCCTTTGGGACGTATCGTAAGAGTCATCAAGGGAACAGATGATCTTGTGCGTGTCGCCGATGTACAAACATCTACCAGCATACTTCGGCGCCCAATACACAATCTAGCTCCACTTCCGATAGAACCTCACCCCAGCGAGCAATCCGAACATACTCAAGATTCACCACCCTCGGCAAGCAGGCCCACAGCAACGACAGATATAAATGACATCGATAGGACCACGTCAGCTGAACCAACAACCAGCGACTCGAGGCCCCGCAAAAGGGCACGCGTCTCCTTAGGCTCAGCAATAGTCAGCCTCCTAATCACGTTTATAGTATTGCCTTTCGCCAATAGCGCTCCTGTGAAATCTACTCCGTTTGACAACAATCCAGGTCTCTACTTTGAAAACCTGGGAGCTGCTAACGTAATCACCAGTGAGTGGAATCTTGTGGCGTACTATGATATGCGACCCTATTGGACCGAATTTGAAATGCTTCTTAACTCTACAGCAACTCTAAAAAAAACCTGCGAAATGTTACGTGACCACCAACCCTGTTTTCGAATAATCTCACAAATCACTCGTGCCATCACAGAGTTACAGCAAGGCAACCAGCTTCTTCAAGTACCAACACGAATCAAGCGAGGGGCGCTGAATTTCATCGGTAACATAGCTAATTCACTATTCGGGGTGCTTGATTCTGAATATGCAGAGGAAATGTCCTCGACTATAGACAATCTTCGACAAAATGAAGAACATCTAGCAATTCTGGCACGCAATCAAACATCCATTTTGGATGCCACAGTGAACGTTATGAGAAGAAACCAGGAGGATATAGTCAAAGAGTTTCATCAATTAGAAACCCACTATAATCAGATTGCTACACAACTTAACTCTATTAAAGAGGAATTACACCAGGAGCAATTCTCCCAACTATTTTCAACACTGGTCGTTCAGATACTCCTCCTCGTATCAAACTTTCAGCGAGTACAATATTCCATATTGGATGTCCTTACCGATACGCATCACGGAAAGGTTAACACCCTACTGATCTCTCCGGATCAATTCAAGAGGGAGCTGCTGGCAATCAAGGGGAGACTTCCTTCCTCCTTGAAACTCCCACTAACTGAAATCGACATTTTACGATTCTACAGCATGGTGACCATTGAAGGGCGAGCCACAGCGAATCACATGATCTTCAGGCTGCGCCTACCAATCCTCGCGTCAGAAGAGTTCGAGTTATTCAAACTTATTCCAGTTCCAACCAAAATCCACGAAACCTTCGCTGCCATTAGACCATCCTATCCGTTCTTGATAGTCAACTTACACCGTGATCAGTACTATCCACTAACGGAACAAGCACTGCATGATTGCATTTCCATCACCCCAGACAGACACCTATGCAAGCAGACGCAACCCATGTACCGAAAGGGATCCTCCGTCAGTGCCTGTGAGATTAGCCTGATGAACCACTCACCAATGAGTTCACTATGTCAAGTAGTGAAGACTGAGTCAGGACCCCATTGGATACAATTACATAATTCCAATCAATGGATCTACTCTCTGGAAGAAGCGACCACTATCAACGTTGTATGCGGAGGCAAGCTCACACAACTCTCACTTCAGCACGCTGGAATCTTGAGCATTCAAGACAACTGCGTGATCAAACAACCACTCGTTACGATACAAGGACACAACATCTATCCCACCATTACGAGAGCATCATACTTGCCTTCTGCAAATTTAACAACCTTCATCACACCAGAGCAACTGACTCCAGCACTCCATCATACCAACGAATATAACCCACACCTAGCGGATCTGCAGACGATCAAGCAAAGGTTACTGGACATCCACCCTGACCTTCCAGCTAAATTACGTCCTCATGATTACCACCATTACATTCTCGGCTACATTTGTTTCATTTCGGTAAGCGTCATAGTAGCATATTTGGCATGGAAGAAATGTCACAAAAGCCAAACGCAGCCACCAACAATTACCATCGTGACAGGAGAATCTGGAGTCCCCAAGGAAAGCAGTGAAGACTTCTCCGACGGAGAAATTGCCAAGGTTTTTGATAGCTAACGTAGTTGAATGCAGACCATTCAACGGCCGGGAGGATGTTCAATCCCATCATAAAATTATTATTTTTGTAATTTCAATTTCATCATAAAAATATTATTTTTTGTAATTTCAATTCCATCATAAAATTATTGCAATTTTGTAATCTCAATTCCACCATAAAATTATCTTATTTTTTTTGTAGTGTAACTCGAATTCTACCAGAAATTTAATTATCATCATGCGACAAAAAATTCGCACGCAGATTCTCAAGAATCTTATCACAGCTCATGTTACCGTCTGGCACTGATATGATCCGTGAGAAACCCAAAAACAGAAAATTGCTTTATGCATTGCTCGCGGATCATATCATTGCCTGCGACTGATGGGATTCGTGAGAATCTGCTGAGCTGCAATTTTATGGGGGAATTTTCACATTTTAGCTTGTAAAATAAAGTTGTAAATTAGGAGTTAGGTAAAATAAATTTCAGAGTTAAATCAACAGTCACAATAACTAGTCGTGTTTTCAATTGCTCTTACACTCATTTTCTAGTTATACCATCAGTCGTTTTCTTCAGAACTATATTTCAATCATCTGCTGTAGTGGTATAAGAGCCACTGCAGCACCTCATAAGAAATCTGGTGTAGTAGTTTAAGAGCTACTGCATCAGCCTTCAGAATTCTACCAAATACACAGAAATCTGGTGTAGTAGTTTAAGAGCTACTGCATCAGCCATCCAGAACTTTACCAATTACATTGACTTGGTGTAGTAGTCTAAAGGCTGTATCAGATACAAAGCAGCGCAACAAAAATATCAGCAGCAAACAGTTCCTATTGGCTAATGGTGGTCATATGACAGCAAAAGCAGCACCGATTGCTAGTAAAATAAACTTGCTGCCGCTGCTGCTGCTGGATCTGAATGGGCCTTAAGAGCTACTGCATCAGCCGTCATTTCGGAAATTTATTGATCTGTGTAGTGGTCCAAGAGCCACTGCACCCAGCATTCAGGCGGCAGAGAAAGGACTCTGTCGCGATAAAAAACAGAGTAATTTTCAAAAATTCACAACTCCGGTTCTATTTGTGCTACAGACTACTTTTTTTTATCATTTTAAAGATAAACGAACAAGCTTATTAATGTATATTCCAAAGAAAACCGATGAGAGACAAGAAAGAAAGGCGCAGTGGAACCCGCGCGCCTATGCGACATAGCGCGCTAAGTTAATTATTTTTTTTGCGATAATAATAATAATTTGTCCATCGATTAAAAAAGTGTTTTTGAAAGGAAATTTGACAGAGAATACGATATGGTAATACTTAAAACTCGCTACGAGGCACAGTGGTCTGGAATCCCCAAAACCTGGACAAAAGTACCAAAACGAAAGTTTATATTTAGGGACTTTTTTCACGTGGGTTAGGTATAGTGACCCCCCTGGAGTATTTCAAGGCCCTTGGCAAGAGGTAGATGTTCGAAATCTCTTTTGTATTCCATTTGGAAAGTGAGCATCGAACACGCTGCACGCAGCGCGTTCTCTCCGAGCAAAAACACGTGTTACGTTTTTGCGTGTAGATTTCAGTACGTTTACCCGTTTTCTTTTGTGTAAAATGGATTCTTATCCAGAGAGTAAGTACAATAATACTGTGTTATTGAAATGAACATAAATGAATAATTGTATTGTTTATTTATGATCAAATATGTAGTAAATTGTGGTGATTTGAATAACGATTCGGCTTATAAATTGATGGCTAAGTACAAACTTCCACCGACTTCCACTACGAAATACGCATGTAATTGTTTATTAATCATCTCTGCAAAACATATAAAAAAATCAGCTGCTCCTGCTTGCTCCATGTCATTCTATCCACGATATACTACATATTTGCTCAATGTATAGTTTTGAGCGTCCTATTCAGGCGCTATATATTAACTTTTTTTTATCTTTATCAGCTTATATTAATAAAAGAAAGTTTCTGTATGTGCCTCAAGGCCCGATTTTCGAAACTCAAAATGGCCGCTGAAAAATTACCGAAATTCAAAATGGCCACCCAAATATGAATTCGTAAATTGTGTTCCGATTTCAATGAAAGTGAGTATCTAGGAGTTTTTAAGGTCGCTAATCACGAATTTGTGGTCAAAACTTATAAATTAGAAGTGTCCGCGCCAATATGGCCGACGAATTTGCCAATTGTATTCCGATTCCAATGAAAATCGGTATCTGGGGTTTTTTGAGGTAACAAATAACGAATGTTTGACTCAAACTTATAAATTCAAATTGTATTCCGATTCCAATGAAAATCGAATGTTCTTCTTCTAGTAACATCAGATCCTTATATTAATAGTTTGATCTCTGTCACCAAAACCAATGGAATTAATAAGTGCGCCAAACGAATTTGTTTAAATGTAAAAAAATAATTAAAGTATGTATTACTTATGCTCTAATTTAAATTTTTTATTACTGAGCAACCACAAAACCGCCTTATTACAGATTTTCATTAAATTCGGTTAATTATTAACAAAGTTGGACGCCCTATTGGATCCTCCACTTTGTTTATTAAAAATCGAATGACGGATTAATAATTAGCGACTCCGAACACCCATTAGTACATATTTTCATTCAATTCAATTAAATATAAACAAAGTTGGTCGCCATATTGGATCCGCCATTTTTTTTGGAAATCTGATAACGGATTCTTACTCAGCGACCCCGAAAACCCCTATATACCAATTTTCATCAAATTTGCTTAATGTTTCATAAAGTTGGTCGCCATATTGGATCCGCCATTTTGTTTTTTGAAAATCTGATAACGGATTCTTATTCAGCGTCCCCGAAAACCCCCGTATAATGGTTTTCATAAAAAAATAATTTTTCTTACGGTAGTAAATTAATTTTGTCCAGGTTTTGGGGATTTCAGACCACTGTGCGAGGTGGGGGAAATGGTTAAAAACCAATTTAAACATTTCAATTGTTAATAACAATCTTAAATTGTTAATAATTTTTTTCGAAAGTATTTTTTTCTTAAAGCTTGTTCTTTTATCTTTAAAATGAAAAGCAGTCTGTAGCGGAGTTGTGAATTTTTGAAAATTACTCCTCAAGCCCAAAATCGTCCAAATATTGTAAAAAAAAAATACGTGTCTCTTTTTTTTCAATATAGAACCCGTAATAAAAGTTTCAGCCAAATCAAAAATGTGTCGGTCAGAAAGGTGTTCGGTTTGTAAAAGAACGTCCCAAATACGAGAGACATTTCTTCTTTCTTTTTTTTTTGTAAAATATCCAATTTGAGCTGAGGCGAGGTGAGATTTTAAATACAAATTGGAGAGACATTTCTTACTTCTTTTGAGGCAGTGAAATTTCCAACTTGAAATGAGGCGAGGCAATATTGTAAATACAAAAAATTTCGGTTTAAGCCATAATTCAAATTATCCCGTTTATACCACAAAAAATTTTGTATAATCCATAATTCGAATTATTTTTGGAGTAGCTATAAACTAGGTAATAGACACTGAGCTATGAACTACGAGCCCAGAGTTTGCCCTCTGAGAGCCCGATTTTTGGGCTCCAGGAATTCAAAGCTAAATTGAACTGAACAAACATGTATATTTGAACTCTCACAGCTCAAAATTTTTTTCTGCGTAGTTTCGAAGTTCGAGTGGGTTCGAGTGGAACTTCGAAAGTCCACGGAAATTTTTTTTTTGAGCTGTGACAGTTCAAATATACATGCTTGTTCAGTTCAATTTAGCGTTGAATCCCTGGAGCCCAACAATCGGGCACTAAGAGCGCAAACTCTGGGCTCGCAGTTCATAGCTCAGTGTCTATATCACCGAGATAGTCTCTGTTTGTAAACGAAAATATATACCTTGAGCCTGGGAGAGCGACTGCCATTAAGTGTTGCGACAGTTTCGGAACAGAATACATATATATCTGTAGTAAAGCAAGATGGATTGATTCGTGATAAGGTTGAAAGGAAAAAACGAGGAGATTGTGGATGATGCGATCAGGCAGCAGAATAATGAAGAGGAGTCTACTGCTACTTCTGGTGCAGCCGTCGATGGAAGTAATGAATTAATTGATCCAGCTAATAAAACGACTACTTTAGAAATAGAATAAGTGCGATTAAGCAAAGCTACACTAATAAAGACGCTAGGAGTTTCTACAAAGAAGTCAACATGATTAATAAAGGATACAAACCCACCTGCATCATGGTAAGAAGAGAAGATGGTACTATAGCTAGTAGTATCGAGGACATACTCGAGGTGTGGGAGAAATACTTTAGAGACTTCTTCAAAGAGAACATAAACCTAACACAGAGAGAAGCAGACAACCGTAGTACAGATGACCCAGAAAACGATACGCCAGACCCTACAATAGAAGAAGTTGCAAATGCCATAGCGAAACTAAAAAATCATAAGGCTCCAGGTCCAGATGGCATACCCCCGGAAATCTTAAAAAATGGTGGGGAGAAGTTATGCCATGTCTTACATAGCCTCATCGTAAAACTATGGAGAAGTAGCAAGTTGCCAGAAGAATGGCTTTTAGGTACAATAGTCCCAGTCCATAAAAAAGGTGAATTGATGAACTGCAAAAACTACAGACCAATATCTTTGTTGAACACAGCTTACAAAGTGCTTTCACATATTTTATTTAATAGACTGAAACCACATTTGGAGGATAAAGTAGGCGATTACAAAGCAGGATTAAGAACAAATAGATCGACAACAGACCAGATTTTCATAATGAGACAAATACTTGAAAAATGCTGGGAAGAAAGCATTGATATTCATCTTCTTTTTGTTGACTATAGAAATGCTTACGACCTGCTTAATAAAAGAGAGTTGTGGAAGAAGATGAGTGAAATGGGTTTCCCGAAGAAATTAATAGGCCTATGCAGAATGACGACCAAAAATTGTAAAACACAAGTGAGAATACGAGGATGCAACTCGATCAACTTCCCTCAAGAATCGGGTCTGCGACAAGGAGATGCGATCTCACCAATACTTTTTAACATTGCTCTGGAAGCAATAATGAGGGAAACACAGTTTAATGGAACAAATAGCATCTTCACAAGGAACATTCAGGTACTAGCCTTCGCAGATGACATAGTCATAATTGGACGCAAAGCGCAAGATGTAAAAGAAACCTTTTCCAAAATTGTCGAAAGTTCAGAAAAGTTCAATCTACGAGTAAATGACACAAAAACAAAGTATATGATCGTATCAAAACGAGGACAACGATTAGGGCGAAGTATCAGCCTTGATGATCATAGTGTGGAAATTGTAGAAAACTTTATCTATTTAGGGACAATGCTTACTGCAGAAAATAAGATAAAGGACGACATCCATAGACGCATCGTAGCCGCAAATAAAACCTATTTCGCACTAGTCCCGGTCCTAAAAAACAAAGAAATTTCAAGACAGTGCAAGGTCAGACTATATAAAACATTAATCCGCCCAGTTCTATGCTATGGGTCTGAGGCTTGGACATTGACCCAACAAACAGAAAATCAACTTAAAATCTTCGAAAGGAAGATCTTAAGAAGAATATTTGGTCCTGTAAGGGTTAACCAGAACGAATGGCGCATTAGGACAAACGAAGAACTTCAAGAAATGTATGACGAAATTAATATAGCTACATACATAAGACTGAATAGCCTGCGATGGCTCGGACACGTTGTACGAGCTTCAGAAGATAGAATGCTAGCCAGGATTTTTAATGGTAGACCATCAGGAAGAAGAAGAGTAGGACGACCAAGAAATAGGTGGATAGATGACGTGCTAGCAGATATACGGAAATTTCGTATAACAAATTGGAGAGAGCTAGCAAGACGTAGAGATGACTGGAAGAGGAGACTACGAGAGGCCCGAGTCCTGCAAGGACTGTAGCGCCATCCAAGAAGAAGAATAAAACGATAGTTCTATGAGATTTTGAGAATACAGGTAGTACACTAAGTATATGTCGCTTTTTGTTATTGTAGATATAAGTAAGTTGCGCAGATATACTTGTTACTAAGTGTACATTATTATTTACATAAGTGGTACATGTATGTGCGAGGGTTGAATATCGTTTGCAAAAGTATATATAGGTACTATGGCTATAGCTGTAAGGTTCTGTGGGACAGAGAGCTATGGAGGGAAACCCGAAGCAGCTGTCTGCTGCAGTCGCCTAACCTATGAATTGGCTCCATAGTTCTAGCAATTTTGGTGCGATATTCAATGTAAGACTGATATGACTTTGACTTCATACTTATACGGCGTATACCTAATACCTACACTACATACATACTTATCAGTAAAAAATATTCATCTATTACAGTTCAAAAGATGCCTGTGTATATATAGTACGTGCACGCATTTTTTTTGTGAAGACTTAAGACTCAGGGAAAGCCCTTTGTACTGTCGACAATCTATTTTGTCCGTATAGAGTACAATGTCTGTATTCATATATAGCGTTATCATGCGTTGAAAATCACATGAGGGATAGTGCATTGCGCCACAAGGGACGAATGAGCGCCCAAAATAGTAGATATACTTTTTTTCTAGCTCTGACTGGAAAGGTGCTAAAAACTTTTAAAAGCTGGGCCAAAAAACATCGTGGCTTGAAAATTAATCAAAGTATTGGTCTAAAGCGTGTAAGCCAAAGCTAATAAGCACTTTTGACTCACATACTCTTAAATAAAAACAACCCTGGGTTGATGATGGATTATCCAATGGAAACATGGAGCTTACAATACCAGAATCTTTATGTTCTATTAAAAGAAGTTTATCTCTTTTATGTCGCTTTAAGAGTTATTTGAGAACAACAATGCTGCAGGATCGGCTCAATTCGATAGCCCTATTACACCTTCATTCTGCCATCACTGGTGGTAAGCTGGAAAAGAAAAATTATTAAATAAGTTTATTTCGGCCCATACAAAGCGCAATACAGTCTGCGTTACGCAAATAACTCTTTTTTCCATATTTTTAATTAATAAATATAAAGAGTTTCAACGCTATTATTTCGAAATTAAAAATTTTTTATTTAGATATTTTAAATCTTATCCCGTTTTCTTATATAATATCCCTCCCGGCCAACTACCCACTCGGACTGAACTCCAACCGCCGGCCCTGCCTGGTGGCTCCAAAGAATTAAGAAATTCAATGGGATAATTGACTGCTTGTTCTTCGTCCATTACTGTGTCAATCGATTTGTTTTTGACAGTTTTTCCGAGCAGTTTCATTTGAATTTCTTTCTTGGCGCTAAAGGCCCGTCCTCACTACGCGGACTTAGAATCCACGCGCTTTTGGTCGTACGGCCAGCCAAAAGCGCGCGTGATCTTTTAATTTTCTGAGTCATGAGTGAGAAAAAATCAATTCTCATTTGAAACGGCGTACGCGCTTTTGAAAAGCTCATAGTGTGTGGACGCACAATGTACCTTTTTAACCACAGCCTTTTGTCCGCGTTGTTTGGCCGCACGGCCTTTACCATCGACAAAGTCGTAAAAAAGTCGTAAAAAAGTCATAAAACTCTATATGAAAAAAAAGGCAAAAGCGCGTACGACCCAAGACCGCATAGTGTGGCCACACCATTAGATTGCACATTCGCACAGCCAATCTGGATTTTTGCAGTTCGTTAGTAAATTCGGGAATACCTTGTCCACAACGGATTGAATATTGGGCTGCATTTGACAAAAGTATTACGGAAAATAAATCTCTTTTGTTCTGATATCGATTGGAATTTCGCCATTTCCAATGTCCAAAAGTTGTTTTGAAAATGTTTGAGCAGAGGCATCTTGTAACAAATGGACACGCATATACGATGTGAGCGTGATTTTTTCAGCACTGTTTCATAGATGCTTTCAAGCATGCGTAAGCTCATCTGCAGGCGTTGATCGAGGTATAACAGGCAAAATTTAGCGAAAATCCCTTGCAAGTCCAAGTAGTATCAGAGCGCCTCCCATAGGTTGGTTTTTTCCTCGGAAAACTCGCATAGTCCTGTCAAGCGCTTCGAGGGATTTTTTATGGGCCATGATGTATTCGTCCCAAATTATAATTTTACTCGTTTTAAGGACTGTGGCAATACCGGAATTTTTGCTGATGTTACACGTAGGTGTTTCTATCTGGTTCAAATTCAGTGGGAACTATTTCCTTTGGCTACACGTTGCATGATTTTGCCGTACGTTTTTTTTTTGATCAGCAACTAATTGTCTTGTTTTAGATGATTTACGTTGAATTGCTGTTCTCGCACAAAGTCTCTGTCTTGCACAGCATTTCTGTCTCGTATTGTTCCTGTTTGTTGTTGATTGATATTCATAAGTCCTCAATCAGTATTAAAGCTTCATTGCCAATTTCGTCAGAATAATCACAGTTGCGTATGCGTATATAACACTTCACACTACGAGTGGAGACGGTTTTTTTCATTTTTTCATTTTTTTCATTTTTCTTTTGTATTAAATTGCCATACTATAATTTTAAGTACATGCGTTATTAGCGTGATAAGACTATAAATCTTGATGTACTAGTTTTAAAATAAATAAATGAAATGAAATGAAATGAAAATACATTTAAAGCTGGCTTCCCACGGTGCGCGATATTGCGGACGGACGCGGACCGCGCACCGTGGGAAGAGTGTCGTCCGTGAAGGCACAGGCAAGTCTGTAGCGGTGTGTAGGACCCGCCGGTAAATCCGATTTTGCGGTTTATCACGCACGGCCGACGTCCACGGATGACCTCGGGCCGCGCCGCAAGGTGCTTATCGGTCTGTGTGGGTCTTGAGATTCGAAGCCATTGTGCAAAGTGAAAGGAAGCGTACCGCTGCAGCTGCGGCCCTTGTGGTTTTATTTACCAATAATTATATTATGTGTAAAAACAAAGTGAAATTACGTCTTCTTTTATTTCTGGCTCAATGAAAACAACATCTCTGTGTAGTTGAAGTTTTCAGCCAATTTATTTCATTGCACTTTCGGTATGTAGGCCGTGGCCTTGCAACCAAACACACGTAGAGATGACAGATTCTGCTTTGTATTTCCGCAACGTTCTTTTGGTGTGATGTTCTTCATGCCACGGCATGGGATTTGGTTAATCAAATACACCGCTGTCATTGCGCCCAAAAATTTCGACTCAAACCGCTGTCTATGAGCATGCATCGCACTTTTTCCATAATGGTACGATTCATCCTTTCTGCTACTCATCATACTCATATGCAACAGCATCATACTCAATATGGTTTCGGGAGATTTTTTATACATTATTTATTTTAATTAATTTAAAAATTATAGATATGAAAATATGATCCAAATGATTTGTATGAAATCAAAGCAGGTGCTATCAATCGTTTGGTTCGGTCGAGTAAACAAAGATTTGACTACAAATACAAAATAATGGAAAAATTAACAGCCGCTCACATTCATCGAAAATGTCAAGCTAGTTATAATAGACAAAGTTCAATCGACGAATCTATTTCTTATTTATTTAAAATTTTCAGAATGGCTTTTCCACACTTTCTGTAATTAAATTTATTTAATTTAATTCATATTATATGACCTAAGTTCTGTCATTGTGCGGATGGACAACACGACGACGACCTTTGCTTTTCGAAACAGGACACGAATCGGATCATGGGATGTGAGAACGCTGCTTGCTGATGGACGGCTAGATGAAGTCCTCAACGAGAAGAACCGCTATAAAATCAAGGTCATGGGACTCAGCGAGACCAGATAGACCGATGCGGGGGAACATATCTACCCAAACGATGAGTCCTTCCTATATTCTGGGAGAAACGAAACTGAAAGTCGTAGGAATGGCGTTGGCGTAATACTCAGCAAGGAAGCCAGGTCCAGCCTCATTAGCTGGTCACCAGTTTCTGAGAGGATTATTACCGTGCGCCTACGTACCAGGCTAAGAAGTACTACGATAGTCCAATGCTACGCTCCGACTGAAGACGCAGAAGATGACATCAAAGACGAGTTCTACACGCGACTGAATGAGGTTTTTCGCTCTATTCCAAGGGGAGACATCATTGTTTTGATGGGTGATTTAAACGCACAGATCGGCCCCAACAACACCGGCCTTGAGCACACTATTGGAAATCAAGACCTAAGCCAAGTTACCAATAACAATGGTGAGCTTTTCGTTGACTTCTGTAGTTCCCATCAACTCATGGTAGGTGGAACCTACTTTTGTCACAAGAAGATACACAAGGAGACCTGGGTATCGCCCGATGGTAGAACGAAAAATCAGATAGATCACGTGGCCGTCAGCCGCAGATGGAGAACTATTGTGGAGGATGTCAGGAGCTTTAGGGGAGCAGACACTGGAAGTGACCACCATTTGGTAGTAGCAACTATCCGCCTAAAAATCGCTGCAATCAGAAACGTCCAATGCGATGCCATAAACCGTAGACGGTTTAACGTAGACCTTCTGCGGGAGAGCACTAAAAGGAGAGAATTTGCTGGAAATCTGCAACAAATCTTAAACCAGCAAACCGTTTCTGACGACATGAATATTGAAGAGCTGTGGAGCACAACAAAGGGCGCTATAATAACAGCAGCGGAAACAAGCATTGGTTATGTCCAAAGAAACCAGCAACACTGGATCTCGGACACAACCTGGCAAAAAATTGAACGCAGAAGGGCCCTCAAAAATAACGTGAACTCTACAAGCGACCCGGAAAAACGACAACAACTTGAACGGGAATACTCCCAATTACACCGGGAGGTAAAGAGAAGTGTCCGGCGTGATAAAAGGCGGCAGATAAATGAGCTCGCAGAGAAAGCGGAAAACGCGGCAAACACAGGCAACAGTAAGGTGCTGTACCAAATTACTAAGCAGCTCTCGGGAAAGCACTCTACTAAAAAGCATGCCGTAAAGAGTGCGGATGGAAGGCTGCTGTGCAGCGACGAGGAGCAACTCCAAAGATGGAGAGACTACTTCTTGGCCGCGCTGAATGGTTCCTTTTCGCAGGAACCTGAAGAAAACAACAGCAACAATGCACAGCCAATAAGAATCGCCACTCGTGCACCATCCAAGACAGAAATAGTAACCGCAATTCATGCAATAGCCAATGGTAAAGCAGCTGGAAAAGATGGCATCCCGCCAGAATTGTTGAAAGCCGACTCAAGCCTCATAGCAGATGCGCTACAGCCAATCCTGGAAATAGCATGGAACACCTGTACCTTTCCGGAGGATTGGACGGAAGGTATCATAGTCAAAATACCAAAAAAGGGGGACCTAACTATATGTGACAACTGGAGAGGCATCTGTCTATTATCTACTGTGGGCAAAATCTTGTCCCACATATTACTATCAAGGATAAGAGAGGCAGTAGATCGAACGCTTAGAAGACAGCAGGCTGGTTTCAGAAAAGGCCGCTCCTGCATAGACCATATTAACACCTTGAGAATCATAGTGGAGCAGTCTACTGAATTCCGATCCCCCCTTTACCTTGCTTTCGTAGACTATGAGAAAGCGTTCGACTCGGTCAATAGGAGCGTTATATGGCGAGCTCTACGGAAACGTGGACTGCCGGACAAAATAATAGAATTGATAAAAGCTCTATACAACAATTCCAAATGCAGAGTTCTCCATAATGGAAAATTATCCGACAGCTTTGAAGTGAGCTCAGGAGTACGACAAGGATGTCTACTTTCACCATTACTATTTCTTATAGTAATAAACGACATTCTTGTCAGCGCTCTAGATAGAAGAACAGGTGGCATACAATGGGGATTGCTAGACCGCCTTTACGATCTCGACTACGCGGATGATATCTGTTTGCTGGCCCACAGACACCAGGACCTCAAAAACATGTTAAACAAATTGGCAACAGAAAGTAGCTCGGCGGGCTTAAGGTTAAATCCGACTAAAACCAAAGAAATGCGGATAAATGCAAACACCCTTGAACGAACAGCGCTAAATAACCGTGACGTGGAACTGGTAGACAAATTCTGTTACCTCGGTAGTATTATTGCCGAAAACGGCGGTACAGAAGAAGATGTCAGTTCCAGAATAAATAAAGCAAGAAGCGCATATGCATGCCTGTTTCACATATGGAGATCAACAGAGATCTCAATTAACACCAAATTGCGGCTGTTCAACTCCAACGTTAAGGCAGTTCTTTTGTACGGTTGCGAAACATGGAAAGTCACCCAATTCATCACAGGGCGCCTACAAGTTTTCATCAACAGATGCCTACGTCGTATCCTAAAAATCCGCTGGCAAGATAGAATTTCAAATGAAGAACTATGGCGCCGTGCCGGCCAAGAAAGGATAGACGACCAAATCAGGCGAAGGAAATGGAATTGGATTGGCCACACCTTGCGACGCGAACACGATAATCTAGCCAAACAGGCCCTTGACTGGAATCCGCAAGGATCCCATCGTGTCGGAAGACCTAGAACAACGTGGAGGAGAACCCTATTATCAGAGGCCGCAACAACCGGGAGATCCTGGTCAGAGCTGAGAGCTGTCGCGCAAAACAGAGTCCGCTGGAGGGCAACTGTTTCCGCCCTATGTCCCATGAGGGATTAAAGGAGCAATTAGTTAGTTAGTAAGTTCTGTCATTAAAATTTAATCCCTCATTAACAGAAAAAATTAAAAAAATTGAAAAAATCAAGAAATATGTACGTGATTCGACAAATCAGGTGTTCGGTTTTTCTTAATTTTAAGCGGTTTAATGAAAATAAAGTATCAAAATGTAAAGACCATTTGAAACTAGACATTTCAATGGTCAAATGAGCACTTATGGAATATCAAAATTCGAAAATAACATCAATAAAGTTGTCCATGCAAGATAAGGGTATTTTTTTCGAAAAATGTTAATATCTGGGAAACTATCCGTTTTCCAAACAAAAAAAATCATGCTTATTTAACGCAACACATGTAATCATGTAAATTAGTTCATGTAAATTGAATTATTTTTACGGGTGAAAAAAATTAAAAACTGAAAAATCGAATTTCCGCCATTTTCTTGGAAAATTTGAGGTTATGTCAAAATATGTTAAATACAAAAGTTTTAGATCTTTTTATTATCTACAACTTTTGTATTAAACATTTTCCACTAGGAGGTCATGTTTCAACCCCTAAATAGCATCTCCATTTTACCATTTCCCTTTTTTCGAGTTTAAAATTTTTTTTTTCTTTTAGTTCTAACCTTAACGACATTTCATTGCTGGTCCCTCCCTGCTATTAATTTTTTTTTCCCAAAAAACTATTGGCACTAGCCTAAGTTTTCATATCACGATTTGTAATTTTACTATACATTTGCACTGTGAATTTACATATTTTTTTACAGCGCATATTCGAACCGAAAATTGTTTTACAGTGTAGAGATTGGTATATTAACCCTCCTCCTTTTCTGGGCTTGGAACCGGCATGGCAGGATATCCTGGCAGAGTTGAAATTTCTATTTATTTGTGGCAAAATACTGGCGCTATTAGTCTTACTCCTAATGTTAATATTTTCCCAATACGTATAGATTAGGGATGTTACGAATGTCATATTTTTCACATTCGCGAATGCGAACGCGAATGGTCGGAATGCGAATGTGCGAATGCGAATACGAATGTTTAGGAATAGCATTAAAAAAATTTAATTAAATTAAGGCCTAATTTTTTATTACTTATAATATACGATATGAAAAAATATTAGAACAATAAGACCAATGTTATATACAGTAATGGTATTCTTTCTTCTCGTATTTAACAGTCAAAGTTCAAGAGAAAATATTATATTTCCAAGAGGCAATTTCTAAAGGCCCTATTCCTATACAGGCCGCCGGCAGGCCATGGCCTGAAGGTTTCTCTCCTTGAGGCCAAGTATAACCACACACTCACTCACCCATACCGTCAACTGGAAGGGGCTTGCTGGGCCTGCAGTCCAAGAAAATTGACAAAAATCTTTATGAGTATGGGTATTTATCGTCAGTCCATGCCTGAAGGTCTGAACTTCCATTCAGTCTAAAATTTTCGTTGAGACAATGAACATTTTTATTGAATTAACAACCTGCTACGCTAAACTGTCGTCTTCGTCTGTGTATGTAGGAAATCATGAGCTCGCCTGCAGTCCACGGTCTGTCAAACGTATGCCTCAAGTCTTCATCCCTCATTCAGACTGAGTAATGCATGGTCTTCATCGGGCGGTACCTGCTGACCTGGCTTAAAAGGCTAGGCCTGCCGGCACCCTGTTGTGAATGGGGGCCATAAGGATATAAGGCCGGCTGCACAGAACAATTGCTCATTCGGAACGCTGGCCGGTGGAGCGCTCAAATATTTGCGAGCCAGATCTGTCAATTCGTCGTACTTTAATTTTGATTTCCAAGATGCACGATGCGACCTGCACACATTCGCATTCGCAAAAAATTCGCATTATTTGATGCGAATGCGAATGTCGATGCGAATGTTTAAAATGATGCGAATCATTCGCATAAGCGAAAGCGAATGCGAACATTCGTAACATCCCTAGTATAGATTCATTAACTGTGATTATAGTTATTTTAGTAATTGTTGTAGATTTCTCATAATAGATTGAAGAGTTAGAATACACGTTTCCTCCACCAAGAAAAGGTTTACAATTTATACCAAGAAAAAAAACATTAGACCTTCACTAATGGTTTTCAAATAGACAAAAATGAATATGTAAAAAGAATTTTATTTTTATGATTAAATAATTCATAACACTCCTTATCTTTCAACGTTGAGCGGAAACTACCAGCAACAATGTTAACTTACCATCAACAAAATTGAAATGTACCTAAAACATTGTATAAAATCATAACATACAATGCACAATTAGCTCAGCTCGATCGATGGCCGCTTATCAGAAGTGAATGCGTGTGCTATTTATAGTAACGCAAAAGAAATTAAAAGAGCTTATACATATATGTGATAGCTTTTCGTGGAAAAGAATCTATCAGAAAAAAGATCGCAGATTATAAACTTTCCTGGATGAATAAAGCCCGGCTCTGAACAGTTGATTACGAACGTTTAGCCGAGACACACGCTTTTTCATTGAGTCAATTGAGTGATTGCGTTTAAAGTGAAAATTTTGTGAATTTTAAACATTTTATATTAGTTATGCGTTGTTATAGTTAATGAAAGTGATTTTAAATTCAAAATCTTAAAAATAGCTTTGTGTGCTAATAATTTAACTTAAAATAAGGAAAAAATAACTACATATCGGGTTTGTTGTCGTTTTATTTAAATATAAAAAAAAATTTATTATATAACAAGTTGAAGTCTTCTTCTTCTTTAACGGCTCTACGGTCGGCATCCGGTCTTGGAACCGTTCTCTTCGCCGGTCCCGATTCTGGGCCGATATCATGCAGTTTGCCATCCCTAAAATCTGATCATGCTGCTTACGCCATTCTTCCAGGCGAGTTAGGTCTCCCTCACTGTCGCACCCTACTTATATAGATCCTACCGAAAAAAAACTTTCCGAGCAGGTTAAGGGCCGTCCTCACTATGCGGACTTAGATCCCTGAGTTGTCACCCTCAGAGCAAAAGCGGGCTATATTTGATGTTGCAGCAAAAGAGGAATAAAAATATTTCAGAGCAAAAATGGTTCAACAATTATTCAAAGCAAGAACGGAACGGAAAAAATCTTAGAGCAAAAGCGGGTTAACTTTCTAAACCGTTTTTGCCCTCTAACGAAAACTTAAACCTCTTTTGCCCCAGTTTTTATTTATGCCGCAGTTGCTTACATTATTACTTGGAAATCTATATTTAGACTTTACTAGACAAGACAATGAAACTCAATTCATAATTTTGAATTTTTTGGAATTTCTGCGTTTGTAAGATTAATTCTTTGTATGTGTGATAAGTTTCATGTGTTTGCCATTTTCCCATTTTTGACATAAATTTTCGTCATTTTTATCTTTTATCTTTATAGTAAAAGGTAAAATAGGAAAAATAGCGGAAAAAATTAGGTACAAGCTGAAATTTGGCAGAAAGCTTCACTGTAAAAAAATATGTAAATTCACAGTGCAAATGTACAGTAAAATTACAAATCGCGATATGAAATACTAATTTACTACACAATTATTGTAATTTTACTATAAATTTTGTAACTTCACAAAATGAAATTAGAAATCTCCAATACTGCATAACGTAAATGTTGATTACATGAATGTGACGTATATTTTACACAATGTTGTGTATTTTTCTAAATCTTTTATGTAGGAAAATTACAATATTTCTTATATATTTATCAATGTTATGTGCTGAAAGAATCCTAACACTTTGTACTGTAATTTTACTAAAGAGGCGTAATTTTAGAACATAAATTTTCAGTAAAATTACAAATCGGTTATTGGAATGTAAGGTTTAAATTTTTCCTCTCGTGGATATAATTCACAGGTAACAATGGAATACTAAGCATATAAACCCAATTGCTTTTAAGTCAAGGTCAGACCTTTGACTTTGTCAGGGTCTGGGCAGTTCTTGTAACAGCCAAGAAATTTTGATAGGCATTGCCTCACGTACATGCTTAACAAGGCATTGTGAGCAAAATGCTAATTTTTTATGTATAGGTAGGTATGTGGGCGTTAACTAAGAATAAAATTTGGCGCTTGGAAATATTTCAGGCAGGGCCAAGCACATTGGCACAGGGCGGTAATCTTCAGCTTTGGGTTTTTCCTTTTCGTCTCTCTCTCCGGTAAAAAGTTGCAACAAGAGTTTTGGAAATTTACAAAACTATGAGAGAAAGCTCCTGTAGGTACTGATTGCATTTTTACATCCCATAAATAATGTATATTTACTTACACAGTTGGTAAAAATACGTAAAGTAGAATGGGAATATTCCTAATAATATATATTGCAAATTTACAAAACTGCTTGTGAATAAAACTTCCAGTATTTTTTTTGTAAAATTGCCACAGAAATTTTTTACAGTGCTCCTTTTAGGGTTATTAATAAGGGAAGCCCTCTTTTTAGGGGATTTTGGACCTCAAAAAGGGTATTTTTCGATTTTTCTGAATTTGTTAGTTAAAGGCTAAAAAGGGAAGAGGTCTTCCTTTTAGGGTTCTTAATAAGACGTATTAAATTTTTTTGAATTTTAGCCCCCAAAATCGGTATTTTTCGATTTTTTTTCAGTGTTTTTTTTATCCCAATTATATTTTTTTATTCAATTTCAATCTTAAACCTTATGAGGAAACGAAGATTTTCTCTATTTTTACGCCTTTTGTTAGAACAATGGTATCTGCTTGAGTTATTGAATAAATAAATATATAAGATACACATGTATTGGTACATATAGTTCTGGTTCTTTTTGAGTTTTCATAGGCTCGTAAAATCCATTTCTAGTTCACAACCCAATTCGCTTGGATTTTTTTTCATTCCCAAGCCAACATTGTACCTGTTGGTATGCCCTAAATGAATGAAACATTGCTTTCTTTTTCCGAAGGGACTGTTTAAATGCATTATATTTTTGTTCATTCAATAAATGATTTCCAGTTTTATAAGAATCAAGTTTCACCGGCCTTTTGTAGTTCTTCATAAGCGGATTCGACATTATTGAATACATCTAAATTTTGGTTTGGCTCAATAAATAAATATCATTTTGTGTTGGAGTTAATGCAGTTAAAAGAACAAGTAGATCAACATCCTCTCCTAAAATAGTTGCTTGCATCAGTAGCGTACGCAGGATGAAACCATGGGGGGGGGGGGTTCACAAAACATATTTTGTACACATATTGGATAATAAAAATTTTCTCATGTAATAGGACTATGTACTTATATTATATTTTATGTTACTTCACTATAAAAATAATTACCTATAGGCATATTTTTATCGCAATCTTTTTATTGAAAATTGTGAAGAAACATAAATAATAATTTTTGACCATTTTTCGAATATCACAAAATGTCTCGTTTTTTTCCAAAAATCATGGTCTTTAGACTTTGATTTAGGGCATTTTTACAATTTTTTTACCGAAAAGAAGGGAACTACTCTGAAAACTTGGTGGCGCGTAGTTTCTGAGTCAGAAAATCGATTGGTGACATGAAAAAAAAAATTTAAAAATTCCTTTTTTTTTTAAATTTTTGCCAAAAAAGGCCAAAAAATTGGCCAAAAATGCGTCCAATTGTTTTTTCCGTAATTTCATCTGAAAAGACGGAAAATTTCCTACAAAAATCTATATGGCCATCCCGAAAGTCAGAGTTTGTCGAGAGCTATAAATAAATGAGAAATACGTGATTGTTGAAAAATCGCGTTTTTTCAATAACAGTTGTAACTCCGAAACGGCGCACCCAATTGCGCTAAAAAAAATTTTGGTATATCACATCGAGTTCACGAACATATTCCCAAAGTTTGAGAGATATTTATGTTTTTGCTATCCCGTTTGAAAAGAATCCACCATATATTATACATCGGTATTCGAAATATTTTTTTAATTGTTTAATAAGTTGATATATTTATTAATTATAATTTTTCCTATTATTATTGGAATCATGGGGGGGGGGGGTTTAACCCGCAGTAACCCCCCCCCCCCTGCGTACGCGCCTGGCTTGCATTATTATTACGTATTTACAATTAAAACTTCAATTCTAACTTCGATGTGCTCTTCAGCATATGCTTGAGTTAGCAATTGAATTATCTGTTCTCTATTAAATACATTTAATATGAATTTTTGTTGACTTATGGGGTTAGTCTACTGTTAAAATGCGAAAAATGAGCTTTTTTTTAAACTGCTGTTTAAAAAAAACGACAAAAGATAGCGACTTGAAATTTTATATGCTCGTTTATTAAACTTAAAAGTTTACATTTTTATTGTTAAAAAAATTAAAAAAAACAAAATGGCGGCCATCCCAGGCATTCACTGTAGCACTGCCTGATGAAAATAAAAATATCGCGAGGTAAGATCCTGACAAAAATATAAATCTGTAATCACAACAAAAAAACTATTCTATTAGGTTTGAGTACAATCAACGCCCCCGACCTCAATTTAGAGCAAAAAATAAATTTTTGGCGATTTGGCAGCACTTTTTCAAATAAAAACAAGACCAAAATCAACGCAGCTATGTGCAAATGTGTGCCAAATCACAAAAAAACTTATATTTTCGCCTAAAATGAGGTCAGGGGCGTTGATTGTACTTAAAACTAATAGAATATTTCAGCACTTTTCGAGGGCGGCATTTTCTAATTTTTTAATTTTTTTTGTCAATTTCGACAAAGGCCTGGAAGTTGCCTATCTCACTAACACTAACGCAGCTGCTCGTAGTCCCAGAATCTGTCACTTTTGTTGGATTTATACGCCGTGATGTAAAGTTTGGAATATTTTTGCATTAGTTTGCCGTAAAAAGTCATAAAATAATATATTTAACCAGTTTTTGTTGCAATAGGATTGCCAGTGAATAGTGCTTTAGTGATTTAATTAAGAAAATTTAAAAAAATTGAGAGTTTAAGTGTGTTTTAAGTGTGTTAAATGTGAAGGTGGCCAATTTTGTTTACATTCGCGGTGGTTTTTTCTTGTTTATTTAGCGGAAAAATGTTGAATTTGTGTAGTAATATAATAAAAAGTGCTTCTTGAGTGATAAAAGGTTATTATAGAATACTTATTAAAAACATAAGTGCAGAAAAATATGAAGGAAAAGTGAAAAAGTTATTGTTATGCATGTTGTATGGTGGTACTTGCACTTAATGTGTTTAATAACTATTCTATAATAATCTTTAATCATTCAAAAAGCACTTTTTATTATATTACTACACAAATTCAACATTTTTCCGCTAAATAAACAAGAAAAAACCACCGCGAATGTAAACAAAATTGGCCACCTTTACAATTAACACACTTAAAACACACTTAACCACTAGATTTTTTTAACTTTTCTTAAATAAATCACTAAAGCACTATTAACTGGTAATCCTATTGCAACAAAAACTGGTTAAATATATTATTTTATGACTTTTTACGGCAAAATATCCCGAACTTTTACCTCCTCCATATAATTTCTTCCTATTTGACAGATAATGGGTCTATTACCAACACAAACACAAACTCTGCTTCCAGGCCTGTACTTACGAGGTTCTTGTACGAACACATTTTTTGTGTTCGTTGTACGCTCGTGTAGAACCACTCAATGTAACTTCATTGATATTTTTTTCTTGGTATTATTTTTATTTTAAATAACGAAATTATTTTGCTTAGGCGGCGGTGCGTTTTCCGGGAACGTTGTAATTTTTTACATAAATATACCGTATTGTAAATAGAAACGTTGGAATGGATGTTTCATATTTGCTGTAAAAGTCGAAGAAGAAACATTAAAAAAAATTTTTTTTACAAACTTTTACAAATATTCAGTTCTCAAGTGTATAGTGTTGTAAAAATCAATATTAATTATCATATTAATATATTATAACTTAAACTATTAATTGAGCAGGTAAGTAAATTAACTTAATATACATAATTGGATATAAATGCTTTATTTTTTATTTAAGTTTAAATTATTTAACCGATACAATATAATGAATGGGATAAATATAAGGAATAAGCGACAACGCTTGTCCGGATCACAATACAAAAAAATTAGGCTTCAACGTGAGTCAAATTCTGCCAAAAAGAAGAATGCTTTGTTGCCGTTTTTGAGAAGTTCGTCCAGCAGTACAGCACAGACACCTATAGTAGCTTCAAACCAAAATGAAAGCGAAATTGAAATCGAAGGCGGCGGAGAAATCGAGTGTGCGGAGAATGTTATTGAAGATTGCGATTCAGATTCTGATTACGAAAATACTGCTAAAGAACTAGACAATTTAGATGAAGTAAAAGTTATTTCCAATTTAAATGAAGTTGTTGTACAGAACTTCGATGATATAGGACAAAGGGAAAATAATGAAGATCAAAGTGATCAAGACCCCAAAAACAATAAAAAATTGCCAATTGGAATGGTCCAATTCAGAAAATTCCGGTATCATTTCCCGAGGATGAAGAAGGTAGAAAATTTTCCTGCTTTCATTTTTATCGCCGAATGTCTAACGGTGATAAAATTAAACGCACTTGGCTTGTATACTCTATTACAAAAGACACTGTATTTTGCTTTTGCTGTAAGATATTCAGTCCGAATAAATTCTCCTTGTCATCGAAGGACGGATGCAGAGATTGGAAAAACCTTTCTGTTATTATCAAACGACATGAAACATCAAGTGCCCACACTACTGCATATTTAAATTGGAGAGAGCTGGAGGTCAGATTTCAATCAGGTACTACCATTGATGACATTAATCAGAAAATAATTCAATCTGAAACACAACATTGGCGAAAAGTTCTTGAAAGAATAATAACATTAATTAGGACTCTTGCTGGACAAAATCTAGCATTAAGAGGAACCTGTGAAAAGCTTTTCGAGCCAAACAACGGAAATTTTTTGAAATTTATTGAATTATTAGGAAATTATGATCCTATTATGAGTAAACATATTCGACGAATAACAACAAGTGAAATTCACACCACATATCTCGGAAAAGCAATTCAAAATGAAATCGTTGAATTGCTTGCCAATAAAATCAAAGATCACGTTTTAACAAAACTAAAACAAGCAAAATACTACTCAATTATTTTAGATTGTACCCCCGATATAAGCCACAAGGAGCAGATGACAGTTATTTTTAGGTTTGTCAGTGCAACTGAATCATCTCAAGAAAAAGCAGCTGAAATCATAGTTGCTGAACACTTCGTAACTTTTCTTGAATTACATGATACAACTGGAGCAAATATGACAAAAATTTTAATCGATAAGTTGCAGGAATTAGGCGTAAATCTTGATGACATGAGGGGACAAGGATACGATAATGGAGCCAACATGCGCGGAAAGTATAATGGTGTCCAAGCCAGAATTCGCAACTAAATCCCCGAGCTTTTTTCGTAGCTTGTAGTGCCCACTCTCTCAACTTGGTATTGAACGATGCAGCAAATAGTTGTATGCAGACTGTCGCATTCTTTGATTTAATTCAATGCATTTATAACTTTTTCTCAGCATCAACTCACCGTTGGAGTGTATTATTAAAGCACGTACGCGATTTTACTGTAAAGCCGTTAAGTGCCACTCGTTGGGAAAGTAGGTTAGATGCCGTTCGAGCACTTCGATTTAAAATTAGTGGTATTTACGATGCCCTACTTGAAATAGCTGAAGACAACACTTTAACAACTGCACCACAAGTAAAAAGTCGCGTAGAGGCTAAGGGAATAGCCAGAAATATTACTAACTTCAAATTTGTTTTTTCCTTGGTATTGTGGTATGACATTTTATTCCAAATTAACATTGTCAGCAAAATGCTGCAATCACAGCATTTAGACTTGTCTCTGGCTTTAGAGCATTTAAACGTTACCAAATCTTTTCTATGCGATTATCGTTCTGATGCAGCATTTGCAGAAATGATTGAAAAAGCTAAAAAATTGGCAATTGAACTTGAAATTTTTGAAGGATTTTGTGAGGAAGAACCCGTACGCGTTCGAAGAAAGAGTAGACAATTTTTATACGAAGGGCATGATGAACCGATAGTAGCACCAGAACTAAACTTCAGAGTAAGTTTTTTTTATTCGAATATTGGACATCGCAATTCAAGCAACAAATGAAAGATTTACCCAATTATCGGAATATAGCGAGTTATTTGGAATTCTTTACAATATCGGCAGTAAGAAATTTACGGATGACGAATTATTGAAACAGTGTGAGGACTTGCAGTTAGCGCTTACATCCGATGGCCAATCAGACATCAACGGGGTCGAACTTTGGGATGAAATTAAAGTTATAGGAAGACGACTTGATACTTCGAAAAGCGATCCAAAAAGTGTGTTAAAATATATTTACACGTCTAAACTTGTTGAAGTAGTCCCCAACCTATCGATAGCCCTTCGCATACTGCTAACGTTACCAGTCACAGTTGCTAGTGCTGAAAGAAGTTTTTCAAAGCTGAAAATAATAAAATCATATCTGAGATCACAAATGTGTCAAGATCGTTTAGTTGGTCTAGCCACGATTTCCATAGAAAAAGAAATCGCTGACCAATTAGACATGGAAGATTTAGTTAAAGATTTCGGAGAGTTAAAAGCGAGAAAAATTCACTTTTAATTATTATTTGTTTGTTATTTTTTATTTTTTATAAACTGAATTTTTATTTATTTTGGTTTTGTTTAATTTTTCTTATTAAAATACAAATATATGTATTAAGTTCAGATATTCAGTGTTTTTCTATTTTTCTTCAATGTAAAAATTACAAAATTTTTTATTTTTGCGGCGGCAAATTCGTATCTCGCCTACACACACACAGAAAACTACTAGAACCGGGCCTGATCAACGTCTTGCCCAACAACTATCACAGTTGTATTATTTGTGGCGACTTCAATTGCTCTATTTATTATGAGGGTGTCTGCATCTTCTGCTGCCTCTTAACATAGAAATCCTGCTGTTTGAAACTCTTGCGATAATATTTGTATTAATTTATTTTTATTAAATTCATTAGCTAACATTTTTTCTTGCAAATATGGTATAATAGTATGATCTTGAAAATCATTCATATCCGCTGGCACCACTGATTTCTGTCGCCGAAGACGCTCTTTCATTTTTGTGGCAATCGATATAGAAGACATAAAAATGCACACTATATTTTTTTTTAATTAAATAAAGTAAACATAACAATGGCATCTATATCATTTTTTCCATTTTTTTACCATTTATCGAAAGTAGACGTAACAACGAGTAAGTGAGCCAAAACAGAGTTCCGTAGGAAGCGTAGTTTTAAGAGGAATCACAGTTAAAAATTTGGCTTTTTTTTAAAAAGAAATTAAATTTAACAACGATCACTAAATATTTCCATCTGAAAAAATTACTGCCTTTTTGCAACACTAAAAGGTATCTTTTGCCCAAGTTTCAGCTTCATAGAAATTTTTTTGCCAAAGAAAAAAATTAAAAACCAAAAAATCGTTTTTCCGTTATTTTTTTCGAAAAATTTTGAGGTTAGGGTAACAATGGTAAATATGGTAGATCTTCTTATTGCCTACAACTTTTACATTTATCTTTTTTCGATAGGATGCACAGTTTAGCCAGAAATCGCGAAAAACTGTTTTCAACCCCTAAAAACCCCCCAATTCCACCACGGATAGCAGCTGTCGGTTCGATTTATTTTTCCCTCTTTTTTACTACGTTTATAATCGTAGTTTTACTCCAGTATCTTCAATTCGAAACTCCCGATGCGTTTATGAGCAGTGGGAGTGAAAATCCAAAATACTTTCTGGTTTGAGATGACAGCTACGAGTTCAATGTGCCCAATGTTTTATTTAATGTGTTTAAAAAATCTATAAGTACCCAGCTGCTTCTTCACTAAGTTTTTTCCATTCTGAAAAACATTGTAAATTATGCTATGATGACCTCTCACTCCCTCCCAGTCAGCGTTTACAAGCATAACATAAACCGGGAGCGAAGTTTCACTCCGGCTTTTTCTTGGGGAGCGAAAGTCCAAGTTCTGGATTTTCACTCTCCGTTTATAAGCGGTGTTTCACTCCGGATCGAAACTTCCATCCGGAGGGAAACTCCGCTTATAAACATGGTATTTTACAATAGCTTGTTCAACAATATCCCGCTGTCAGAATGCTGTAACAAATTATTTATTTTTCTTCTCATTTGTTGTGTGGTATGGTGTGAAAGATTATTGTGTCGCAATTACCTTGGAAGTGGGCATGAAATTTTCCCGATCCACATTTGTTGAGGCAACATAAGTCAAGTTAACTGTTGTATTTCTATATTTGTGTCAGGAAATGTGTGAAATCTGTTCCTGTTGCAGAAACCTATGAGCGCAATGGCTCTGGTGGCGGGGTTTCATTTCTGTATTTCAATGCCTTACATTATGGGCATACAACGCTCATCGAACCCAACAGCAACAAATAAAGTAATGTAATAAAGCGTCACGTTGTCAATTCAATTCAATTTTTTTATTGGGATACAATATGCGATGCGAAGAATCACAATTTAACTGAAAATAGACAATTAGATTCACTGTTCTGTTACTGTATAATCGTTTGTCACTTCAGAACTCACCGTATATCGTACGTAAATCTGTAAATTTGTTTGAGATAAAACTATGAAGCGATTTCGATGAACTTTTCCAATGTTTCTTTCCCTAAAAACCTTATTTGGACTGTTGGGAACACTTTTTAAAAAAAATTAGCCAAATCGGTCCAGCCGTTCTCAAGTGATGCACTCACCTCGGTCAACTGACAAAAACCAACTGGGAATGTTTTGCAGCCAGTTGATATATAGTCGTTCTGCAATTCAACACGCATTTTCATACTTAATTTGAGTATCTGGACGTGCTTCCACAAAACGGACGACTTCAAACATGCATTAAGTTCATCGGCTGACGTTTACCGTAAAATCAGTGGCAATGTTTGGCGAAAATCACCTGCCAACAGAATAATAGCACCACCAAACCGGTTTTGATTGTTTCGGAGATCTTGCATCGTTCGGTCTAATGCCTCCAAAGACACAATATGCGATGCGAAGAATCACAATTCAACCGAAAATAGACAATTGATTCATTTTGTTGTTACTTTAACTTCATTTTCATTTAGGGTGGAATGTGTTTTTCCAGATTTTAATGTTATCTGAAATAGTATTCGGTGTGCAGTTAAAATTATAATAAACAATTTACTCCCTAAGAATAAAATAACACACAAGAAAAGAAAAACCATTGTAAATCGCTAAATGCTAAAAAACGAAGAATATTGGGATTTTTCTCATGCTTTGATTCTACATACATATCTTCTCAATGGAGTCACCCAAGTTTCTGTTTTTCGTAAATACCCTGAATTTTAGTGGATAGTGGGGATAGCCCCCTCTCTAGAACAATATTTTTCTCCAAAGATATCCTGGAATCACACCTGAAAATATTAGCCACGTATTCCAACAAAGGATTTTATTGAAAGTGTGATGACGTACATATACGCGACTTTTTTTTATGGGAAGGCTATAGCTTATGTATAACCCTTTATTCCACCCGTCCGTAATGTCGTTCACGTCACGGTGCAATGTCGAGTAGTAAGGTTAGCTCAAAGATATAAAAAGGATATGATAGGCTAAAGGTCCGAGCCCAATGAACGCCGTGCCGCCGAGCTCGCCTTGACAGATCAAATGGACCGTGTGTTTACATATGGAAGTGCGCCAAATGAGAAAGGCGAGCACAGCGAACCGCGACGAGCGTAGCTTCGATTTGGGAAATTTTCATTTCCAACGCGGCGCCGCGGTACGTCTTGACAGTTGTCAATTCACAGCTGTTTTATATTTACAGAGAAAAACGCGTATTTGTGTCGGCCACGGAAAATTATTTAAAGAAAAATATAAGTAAGTGCATTTATTTATTAAAATTTAATGATTGGAAGAATTTATTCAATTTAAATTTATTTTTTCAGTTATGTTCGACGAAAAATTTATTAACGGGATATCCAAAATCCACTTATGTATATTTGTTTATTTGCTATTAAATTGCACTATAAACTTGCGTTTTCTAGCAAAGAATAAATATTTCACTTTCTAATTGAAGTAAACAAATGCAAAACTTTAGCTGTCAAAGCTTTCATTGGGCCCGGGTTTGCTGAGTTCGCCGCGCCTGCCACGATATGTCAAGGCGAGCGTAGTAGTCGCGGCGTTCATTGGGCCCGCACCTTAAGGGTAGTCTGGAGGATGCATGAAGAGGAGGCAGTGAGCTTCGCGGTTGAACTCCTGGATGTTGTATGACTTCATTTTTTAGGCAGCCGGCTGAGCCACAATCTTCGGGGTTAGCGGGAGGCAGCCTCTTTGGAGTTTTATGCCTCGTGAAACAAGTGAATCCCACTAACCAGCCAAACAAGGCTGTGATGCAGGCAGTACCAGACTACCAGGTGAACAAAGAAGTGCGCCGTCTGCTAGGTAAAGATCGGGGGGGTTATCCTAGAATGCGATTCGAAAGTCATGAAATTCGGAAATAAAGAAATGGCTTCTCCCAATGGGATGCGAATTCGAATTAAATTTGTTCGTCTGTCATCGGATTTCAGTCCGTGAGCAAAGCCTTTAGGCCTACCCTAAATTAAAAGTAACGCAGAAGTAAGGTAGAAGTGAAGTAGACGCAATTTATTTCAAAATTGATATATAAACCAAAATAAAAAGTTCATAAGAAGTGTAGCAAGTGAACAGCCTTAATTTCTTAACTTTTGTTTACTTCTTGTGCGGTTCTTACCGCACTGTTACTTCTCTAAATGACTTTTCGAAATTTTTCGAAATTAAACTTCCACTTCACTTCCATTTTGGTCACTCTCATACATTTATATGCCATGGTACCTAACTTCACTTCACTTCACTTTCCATTTACGGTAGGCCTATTGACGGATGCGCTGTATTTTTTTGTTTGTTTTAGAATATTCTAAAAACTCTTTAAATATTCTTAAAACAATTGTTCGCATCCAAAAGTGAAATTAAGTTGATAAATGAAGTTGGTTAACTGAAAATAATTTCTTTCCAAATATTTAGAGGCAATAATTTCAATGCGATGCGATCGCATTCAGCGATACAAAAATTAAATCGCATCGCAACTGCGTTCCGTTTGCTTCTCACTTTCGAATCGCATTCCAGGATAACCCCCCAGACCTAAGCGGAACTTTGGTACCCTATTATTAACCTGTTAAGTTGGCGGGATGCTTCATTAGGGCTACCTCTACGGGCATGAGTATTTTAAATATCAAAAAGGCGATATCTTATGAATGGCAATTTGTACGAGAAATGCATATCTTGAATATTTTTTTTGAAAATATTTGTTTTGCTGATTTTTGGGGAAATTCAACATTTCATGTTTAAGGGTTGTTCCAATTTTCAGCAATTCTTGGTTTTTGCCGCTGACTGCCTATAAAAAAAACCTGTGTACACCTGTGTTTTAGGTCTGACTGTAACTCGATGTGATCTATTTAACCCTATCCTTGAGATTCGTAGGTTTGGGTGTGTGATGGTGCAGGCTTACACGCTCATACCAAAAGTAGAAGGACTTTATTTTTGAAGTGGGACATTTAAAAAAATTTAGGCCTCAGTACCGTCGTGTAAGGGACAAATGTACTGCCTCACATACCTTATGATCAAAAAAGAACGGGAATTTTGAACTTTGAATTCCCGCACTTATCCAATCGGTAAATTTTTATTTTCTCAACGTTGGCAATACTTTTATTGGTGTTCTGTCAAATTTTGACACATATCGTAAGATTCGTATTCGATTGGCGTCTATACGAAGAAGTCGAAAAATTGTTGCGTGGCGATTTTTTTAATGCAAGAAAAATTAGAACGCGCGTGCCTAAAATTTTGTGTTAAAAATGAAATTTCGTGTGCCGATTCGTTGAAAATGTTACAAAAGGCGTATGGTGAAGCGTGTATGTCGCAAACAAGAGCATACGAATGATATAAAAGGTTCAAAGGCGGCCGAGAGAGCCTACAGCACGATGGGATCCCTGGACGGCCATCAACGTCTGTTACCGAAGAAAAAATCGAATCGGCGAAGCAAATCGTGTTGGAAAATCGTTGTGTATCGATTAGAGAGATTGCTCTGTTGTTGACCATCTCATTTGGATCAGCTGAAGACATTTTAACTGATATTT